>CM066256.1:1762249-2962249 GCA_033675135.1 Frankliniella intonsa
TTGCGATACGGAGGTGTTCCACCCCTGGGAGCGGGATACGATGGGAGGGCGGGTGGGGACGGGCGGGGCGGGGCGGGGCGGGGGGTGAAGGGCTGGGCTGAATCTTCACTCAGCAAGGCAGTGCGTCAGCGCCTACTTGGCATTATTTTTCCTCGGGCCCGCATGGGGATAACGTGAGTGCGTTCCAGTACGTTAGAATCCCTTCGCCGTAGTGAGGGCGAGAGAGAGAGAGAGAGAGAGAGAGAGAGAGAGAGAGAGAGAAAGAGAGAGAGAGAGGGAGAGAGAGAGAGAGAGAGAGAGAGAGAGAGAGAGAGAGAGAGAGAGAGAGAGAGAGAGAGAGAGAGAGAGAGAGAGAGGAAGAGAGTGAGAGAGAGAGTGAGCAGGGAAGAGGATGAAGAGAGAGAAAGAGTGAGAGAGGATGGAGAAGGTAGAGAGAGTGTGGGAGGCGTACCGCGCGAGAGCGCTGCGGCAGCACGTCTCCCGCTGACGTGTTGGCGGCGACCGCGAACAGGAAATACAAGGGCACAAGCAGCAGGGCGGCCTGCGGTACTGCGGCGCGCCATCACACCAGCAGGAACCAGCAGGAACCAGCAGGAACCAGCAGGAACCAGCAGGCCACTGTCTGCCGCTACACGCCTCCGCTCAGAACGACCTCGCAACCCCTCGCAACCTACATTTCACTGGCGGGGGATCGGAATAAAAGTGGTGCTACCGCTCGCCCCGCTCGTTGTGCTGTCGACAAAATTTTACAAAAGACTTCTTATTAACTGTGTAAACGCCACGGCACGCCACGCCGCGGACGTAATAGGATTACGAGACACGTGAAGGGGCGGGGCGGGGCGGGGCGGGGCGGGGCGGGGCGGGGCGGGGCGAGACGCCCCCGAGGCCGCCGCAGGGCTTCCAGCACAGACCGGCGCGCATTGTTCTTCCGGCTTGCCAGAGCCTGCAACTTTATAGATTTCATTTTCCACAACAATTTTCACATAAAATCACGCAGGGCCGCTACTGGCGCGGTGTTGATTTGGCTCGGATTGTTTGCCCTGCGCCTCGCTCGCGCACACACTTTTGCTCGATCTTTGCCCCGAGCATCCACTCAGACGCCTCACCCCGCCCCGCCCCGCCCCGCCCCGCGTAGATCAGCTCTCTGTCGGTGTCGAATTTCACCGCCAGCTTCCGATGGCGCCTTCCGTCTCTACAGGACGGGCGGGGCGAGGTGGGCGGGGCGAGGTGGGGCGGGGCGAGGTGGGGCGGGGCGAGGTGAGGCGGGGCGAGGCGGGGCGGGGCGGCCGTGGCCCATCGCCGCGGGGCAGATCCCTTGTCTCGTCTCCCCTCTTTGCTGCCGAGTATGAAAAATTGCGGCTCTCGCCCCGCCAAGCGAAACCCAGCACGCGCGCCCGCCTCGGAGAAGCCGTCGCTCCCACCGCCCCGCCCCGCCCCGCCCCACCCCACCCCCCCGCAGCGCCAGACAGCTCAGCTCGCGACGCGTCACCCTGCTGTGCTACGCGGGAAATAGCGTATCCGCAGTTTTCTATGTACAAGTTTACCGAGAGGTCGACAACTTTAGTTCTACACTTAGAACTGCGGAACAAAAGCTCGCCGCACATAATTGGCAAACTGTTCTAGCACAAACTAACAGACCAATGTCCCCTTACGTAGGGCGAAAATAAAACACGGAAATGTAGTTACACTGTTAGTTCCTTACAAAGCATGTTCTTCAAATTACAAAGAATTCGGTTTGTAACGTACAAAGGATTTGGAACCACCATATCACAAATCGATTTTCTTCATATTACAAACAATATTGGTTTGGGAACAACAGCGTGATCTTCATGATAGAAACTGGAGCCCTTTGTAATACGAAAAATGTTTGTATTACGAAGGTCCCAAATCCTTTGTACGTTACGAAGAGCAGTTCTTTGTAAGAAACTTACAGTGTATTGTCCCCGATTTTCACACAATTTTACCGTGACTTTCCCCCCGGTCGTTCTGCTACGGGTAGATCCCCGTGCCAGTAGGCGAGACCCGTCCCAGCCCGGTGTCACCGCGGCCAGGGTCATTATTTAGTCCGCTTTGTTTTATTGGTCCGAGGTTTCCGTCGCGCCACCGCCTTACCTGAAAGCAGAAAGAGGAAAAAAAAAGAATTAGATTCGAGTGTGAAATGGAGGGGGGAGGGAGGGAGGGAGGGAGGGAGGGAGGGAGGGAGGGAGGGAGGAGAGGGAGGGAGAGAGAGAGAGAGAGAGAGAGAGAGAGAGAGAGAGAGAGAGAGAGAGAGAGGGGGGGGGGGGGGAGAGAGAGAGAGAGACTCTCTCTCTCCGGGGAACTCTACGGCATATTATTAATATGATATTAATGCTCGTCGCAAGGTAAGATTTCTCCGTCAAATATAAAAATTATGTAAATAAAGTGGTTAACCACTGTTGACGCTGCGCCCGTGTGCGACATCACACGCGGGTCGCGCACCACACTATATAGGCCGCCGTGCTGCCCTGCTGCACCGGCAGTAAAGTCGCAGTCACGCAGAAAAAAAATACCATGTAACATGTGGCTTGTGACAAGAAAAAAGTGTAAAAAAAAAATAGTGGGTTATTTGTCAAATTGCAGTCACGCAAAGTCAGACAAAGTCTTGACTACACTCTAGAGGTCAAAGGACAATTTTTGTAACTTGCACCGGACATCTGTGTGCATAACTAGTACAGATACGATATTGTAAGTAGCAAGATACTTTCTGTAACTTACATTTTGTCACAAGCCGTTCATCAAACGTGTCGTGTTAGTGACAATATTGTATCTAAACTAGTTACGCAACGCACACAGATGTCCGGTCCAAGTTACAAAAATTGTCCTTTGACATTTAGAGTGTACCCCCCAAGTACGACGGGCGTAACGCGTACAGTAAAACAGCAGCAATGACACGCGGTACGGGGCCCGGCCCCGGCAGCCTTTGCGCCAGCCTTCAAGAGCGGGCATAAACAACTTTTTGCTTCATTGCCAGGTCCTCACAAGGGCAGCGTGCCCAGACCCGAGTCTCCCCACCCGCGGGGCGGGGCGGGGCGGGGCGGGGCGGGGCGCACAGCGCAGGCAGGCGGCGGGGGGCCTACACCGACATTTTAACAACCCCCGCGCCGCTCCAGCCCGCGCCAACGCGCCGTGCGCTTGACAATATTTCTACGTAAATGCGAATAAAATACAGTGTGCCGCCGCTCTTGATAATCGACCAGGAAATTGCCGCGCCGCGCCGCCCCGTGCAACAAGCAGACGCAGCAACTTTTCATCGCAAACGCTCCCCCCCCCCCCCCCACACACACACACACACACAGAGGAGGAGCGCCCGCTGTGTGTAAATAAAGAAGGGGACCTGCGAATCGGTTTGCTGGGCGGAAATAAAGGGAAAGTCTCTCCGCGGCGCGGTGCGGCGCACCCGTGCATTTCAATAGCGGGAGCGCAGCCGAGCCTCGCGCCGGGCCGGGCCGCGGCCTAGCGGTACATTTGCCTGGATCGCTGGGCGGACCGGGCCGCGCCGGGCCGGGAAACAACATTTTTATTGAATCCAGCGATCCAGCGGCAGCCTCTCTCTCTCTCTCTCTCTCTCTCTCTCTCTCTCTCTCTCCATACACAGCCCGCCCTTCCCTGCCGCTTCCCATTTTACGGCGCTTGAGGACGACTCGGAGCACCGCACCGCGACCGAGACAAGCCCCCAGTGCGTGAGTGACAGCGCAGGGTGCACTGGAAACAACACTCAACATTGGTTGGCGTCCAAAAACACCAAATGCACCATATTTTGGTGTTCTCTGAGAGGACGCCAGTACTTTGCGTCTCTGACCGCCAAAATTTGGAGTCTTCTGACGCCAACATTTGGCGTTCAGAGGAGAACGCCAACCTGGGCGTCAAAAGACACCACTCAGTTTTCAGTAAAGTTCGTGAATGTTGCACACTTTAAGATGTGAGTTTATCTATGATATTCACACGTTTGAATGAATCCCTGCACACCTACAAGTGTGAGCCATTCACATACTTGGATTTACAAATGCCCTTTCTGTCTTGCGGTCTGCAGCAAGCACCCCCCTTCTCCCTCGCACACACACACACTCACACACAGCCTGCGGGACTTGCACTCTCCCACTATCACGGCCACATATCAACGCAGCAGAGCACCTCCCGTCTGCTTCCTCTCTCTCTCTCTCTCTCTCTCTCACACTCTCTCTCTCACACCGAGCGATTGCAGCCAGGTCGCACTCTGGCCGCCGCTACCGCTCATCTCCGCGACGATAGTGGGGAGGGTCTGGGCGGTCTCCCATCAGGTAAGAGAATCCGTACCAGACCGTACGCCCGCCGGCCCGTCCCGTCCCGCACGGACAGCGGCCCGTAAATCTGAGAGCCCACCGCACCATCGGCTGGGGCGCCGATACGGTATCTAAAAGACTGGCAAACACGTTGGACTGCGGGGCGGGGCGGGGCTGCTGCGAGAGAGACTCCATTTGCATGAAAACGATGCCAAGCCGGAGACAGAGAGGCATGTGGGGAATGGCGGGGTGGGGTGGGGTGGGGAGCAGAGAGCGAATCAGATGGGGTGTGTACACTTCATTTCAGCCGGCCGCGCCGCGTCGCGTCCCTTCCATTCAAACTGCTGCGCGCGACTCGGCTACAAAGCAGCGGCGGGGCGGGGCGGGGCGGGGCGGGGCGGGCCGAGCCCTGCCGCCTGCCAGCAGGCAGTGCACTTTAATCGCAGTAATCACGGCACAGGGCCGGGCAGCGCGGACACTGCCAGCGCGGCGAGGAACAAAAAGACAAGAAGAGCAGCCGGGGCGGGGCGGACGCTGCGACAATGAGGCACAACGGACGCCAAATATCCGGCGAGACTTTTGCAACGCCTTGCCCCGCCTCGCCCCTCGCCTCACCCCGCCTCGCCTCGCCCCGCCTCGCCTCGGGTCAGGCGAACAGGACAGCAGACACCAAGCCCAGCCCAGCAGAAGCAACAGCAAGCGACGCCAACAGCTTTTTAATTCATCATTCACTGCGGACTCTTTTCTTATTCGCCGTCGCGGAATCCTTTCCCTCGTGTTTGTTTCTCTCCTACGCCCCCCCCCCCCCTCCCCGCTCCACTTTACCTTTTTTATTTATTTTCGTTTCTGCCATTTGATTCCTGAGCCGCGATGAAACAGAGCCTGGCCTCGCTCTATCCCCTCCAAAGCCGGGCTGGGCCGGGGGGACAGGCTGACGGCGGGGCGGGGCGGGGCGGCAGCGGCAGTCCCCGTGAGCACACACAGCCTTCTTCATCCCGCCCCGCCCCGCCCCGCCCCGCCCCGCCCGCGAGGGGCGTCCCACCGCCACTCCGATTGATTTTCCAATTCGTTACAAACGACCTAAAGCGTGTTTATTCTTCGTTTCTTTCGAGGGTGGGCCGCCGCCGCGTCTCCCCTTCCCTTCTCCTTCTCCTTCTCTTACTCTCTCTTCCTTTATTTTCTCGTTCACGCGGAAACGACGCCTTACAGGGGCGATGGTGAGATGGGAGGCGGGGTGTGGCGGGGCGGGGCAGGTGGGGCGGCGTTCCCACGCACGCCGCGAGTCGGGGCGGGGCGGGCGTACTGACCTGATATGAAGTACTTGTGCGAAACTTCGTTATTCATTTTAAAAAAAAGAAAGAAAAATCCCGAGAAATCTGGCCTGGCGGGAGGCATAGGTTGTATTTGAGACAAAACTCCTAAAGCAATTAATTCCATTTGAAGACACTGCCTAGCGCGGCGGCCAATGAGCCTTCTGCGCGACACTTTAGCACTGATCATGACCCGGAAGTTAGAGTTCTCTGTGTGTGTGTGTGTGTGTGTGTGTGTGTGTGTGTGTGTGTGTGTGTGTGTGAGAGAGAGAGAGAGAGAGAGAGAGAGAGAGAGAGAGAGAGAGTGCGCGCGCCCCCTCAGAAACAAGGGGAGGCGGGGGGAAAGGGGGCGCAAGGGCAATAGCATGACGTGTGCGGGCGGGGTAGGGCGGGGTAGGGCGGGCTGGGGCGGGGTGGGCCCTGGGGCGCGCGGAGGGGCGGCCCTGGGGCGCGGAGGGGCCTGTCGCGGGGCCTAACTCGCTAATTACCAGACTAACTACGGGCGTGTAGTTCCCTGCGCCGGGGCCGGGGCCGGGGGCGCGTCACCCCGACCTGTCCCGCCTGAATGCACCCGCGCGACGCGACAGCGGCGACAGCCCTCATAACTGTCAATTATGCGTGTCGAGAAAGTTGGTGTACGCCGAGACTACTCGAAGTAACAAGCAAGTGCAGAGCACATGCACGGCGGGGCGAGGCAGAGGGCACACACATAGCACCTTGAGCTAGGGCTGTCGTGCCGTCGTGCCTTTTTCAAGGCCGATTTTGCATAAATGCATCTGTAAAGCCACGTGTAATCGTGCCTCTGCACACTGTGAAATCTTAAGTCGTCGTCACACTAGGACAAAGTCAGTGCTAAGTTTTACTTTTGAAAGGTTCGTCACAAGGGGTGAGATACATGTTAAATGACAAATGGTTCATCACAGTGTGACGAAAGATTCATGTCATGCGACGAAAGATTCATGTCATGTGACGAAATGTATGCCATGTGACGACTGTTTCATCCGGCTCTTGTGACGAAATATTCGTACCAATATTTATCGTCACATGACAATTCGGTCTAACAGTGCAAAGGCACAAGTGCACTCCAAACTAACTACGCGTCTGTTCAGAACTACAGTATTGCATTTTATGTTAGGGACATGCAACGTTTCACACACACAAAAGAGAGTCTCTCAGACTCAAAGGAAATTTTCTAAATGGTGGGTTCCCGCGTGTGGCGGTGACGGGTGAGGTGGAGGTGGGGAGAGTGGTGAGGTGCAGAGCGACGCGAAAGAGAGGAAAGCGCGTCACGCGGCGCGGTGAACAGCGTAATCGGCTAAGGAGAGAGAGAGAGAGAGAGAGGGAGAGAGGGGGAGAGAGAGAGAGAGAGAGAGAGAGAGAGAGAGAGAGAGAGAGAGAGAGAGAGAGAGAGAGCGGGTGAGCGCGCGAGAGTGAGAGAGAAAAGACTATTCTCAAGCAGTGGCGGCGGCGCGATATCATTTCAAAAGTGTGTGCGGACAAAAAGAATGCCGCAGTCTGAGCGGTGTGCCCCCCCTCTTTCCCCCATCCCTCTCTCTCTCTCTCTCTCTCTCTCTCTCGAGCGCTGCTTGCTTTCGCTGCTTTTCTTAGTGCTTGCTGCTAGCCGCGATGAAAATCGAAACATTGTGGAAAGAGGGGAAAAGAGACCCAACGTGTTTCAGTAGGGGAAAAAACGACGGAAGAGGGGAAAAAAATAAATTCCAAAGGTAATTTACTTGGCGGTGGTATCAAGTTTGCATAATTAAGTAATCAAATCTACTTTCCTCGTCGTCCTGGGGGATGTCTGCTCCGGCCCCCTCCCGTCCCTCAGCCGTAGGCCCAGCCAGCCCATCACGGCACCTCCCCTGGAAGACGTCCGAAACTCCCCTACTCCCCTACTTTCTATCGCAGACGGCCCGGCCCGGCACACGGCCTAGCTGCTCCCGGACGCAGCCCGTCAGCCCGGTACGGTACGGCACGGCACGGCCGTCAGCGCCCATTAGGTCGCCCTGAGCATCCTAATAGTGACGAACGTGCAGGGCAAGACGTGGCGCAGCCCAGGCGCAGCGCAGTATCGACGTGCGGGACGAGTGGAGAAGGAGCCCGCCCGCCCCGCCCCGCCTCGACCCGCCTCGCCCCGCCCCGCCTCGCCCCGCCTCGCCCCGCGCCGCCACCCCCGCTGCAACAAACCAGTACAAAAAAAAAAAGCTCGCCTCTGGCGCGGAATCGCCCGCGACTTAGGCATCCCTACACTCGTTGCCTGCATACACAAAGAAAAAAGGACAGCAAAACTATTGCAGTCATAGCAATAGCCTCGCAGGGTCTGCACCAGCAGCTACACTGTGAAAAACAGTCGAAGGTTTAAGGGAAAATTTTCCAAGAAGTGCAGTTGTAAAATTACAATTGCAAATCTTAAAATCACAAGCACTACGTATCGGCTTGAAATTCATTCACGAGCAATAAAGGTCCGTCGTAAATTTGCAACATATTTCGTTCACAAAGTTTATCGTAAATCTACAAAGATATTTTTCACAGTGTATTAGCAATTCTGCTCTCTCTGTGTATTTGTCTTAAAAAAGAAACATAAGTAAACCGCGAGAATCCGCACGGTTTCCCTTCCCTCGGTGATATAGTTAGCTTTTGCTCCCCCAACTTGACGTCAGTTTCAGTGGCCCCCGCGGCCCGCAGCTTGCCTCACTTCAGCGTGCTAGCACGGGGCGCGCCGCGCGGAGCCCCCACTGCAAGAGGGCACACTCAACAAAATAGTTGTCGAAAAATGAAGATTTCTCTAGGCTGCGTTCTAGACAAACGACAATTTCTGTAAACAAACAACGCGGTAGTAAAGAAACAACTTGATCCGTTTCAATTAAATTTGTTGTTACTGAACAACTTTGGTTGTAAATTTACAAATTCAAGACTGTTACTGACAATTTTTGTTTTCTATAGAAGTCGTAGTTTTTTTACTCAACGATGATATTTTAGAACAACACGAGTCAATGAAAACCTTAACAGCAGATTTACTGTTATGTTACAATAGTTTGTTTTGTTTTTTCTTACAGTGTGGCAGCGACCAGGACCCGGACCCCGTGTGAAGACGCGGGCAGCGCCTCAGGACCGCCAACAAGTAGGTAAGGCGATGCGGCCCTTCACAAAAGTTGGCCGAGAGGTAGAACTAAATCTCATGAGTTCACTTCTGAGACGCCCATGAAAAGTTAGCGGCCAATTTTGAGAAATTCCGAATGAAAATCTCCGCTTCTATGGTAATGTTCGACATGTCACGGAAAGCAACAGTGGAGGGGGGAACCGAGCCAGTTCGGGGAAGGTTCTGAACAATAACAATTTAGCGGTTATTTCAACCCAATGAAAAAGATCGCCTGCTGCTTTGTACCTCAATGTCCAAAAGTTTCGAAGCAGGGAGAGGTCACGTCTTCATAAATTGTTTGGTTGAAGTCTGCAACGGCCTTTTACTTCATTTCCAAAACTGGCAATACATATTTTAGGTGGGTTTGAGTGGCAGCGTTGCAGCGTTGTTGATAGCTGGCCAGCTGGCCCGCTGGGATGGAAGACATTTTGAGTGGCAGATGAGAGGCGGATAATAATATATGGTTCTCACAAATAGTTTTGATTTTATATATAAAAATACTATATCATTGTAAGGTAAGTGTTAATTCCTAGGGGACTGTTTAACGCGTTCGAATTAATTAAGAATCCAGAACATTAATACCAGGATTTCATAAGTCGGATTTGTTTCTCTCGCATCCTTTCCCCCCTCCTTTTTTCTTCTTTTTTCTTTTCAAGGGCTTGCAATCTACCCCACGGCCTGGCCCGTCTCGCATTTCGTCCTCCCAGATCGGATGCCGTCTGAGTGAATCCTCCGTCCTCTCTGTATTTTCTTTCATTTCAATATTGCGAGTCAACGAGCACGGCCGTGCCGGGCCGGCGCAGGCAGAGAGGCAGGCGGGCGGCGCCGGACAGAGCAGGGCGGAGCAGGGCGGAGCAGGGCGGAGCAGGGCGGAGCAGGGCGGAGCAGGGCGGAGCAGGGCGGCGCCGGACAGAGCAGGGCGGAGCAGGGCGGAGCAGGGCGGAGCAGGGCGGAGCAGGGCGGCGCGAAATTTAGCGCAAGGCGACGGCAAAGGGCGACTGTGCGGGTGACGGGGGGGGGGGGGGGGGAGGCACACTGCACACAAGGGAGGGCGCAAAGGGGCGAGGTAAGTTACTTAGTCCAGGTGGAGCCCGGCGGGGGCCGCGGCGGGGGCCCCGGCCGCTCGACGGCTCCAAAGGGGCTCCAAAGCCTCGAGATTGGCCTTTTTGATTTATCCCCTTTTCTTTTGAGGCAGCTAGCCGACGAGAGGGGTGATAACAGTCGGGCGGCCCCGGCCCCGGCACCCCGGCACCCCGGCACGCCGCTAGCCAGGCGGCACGCAGAAACAGGATTAAGGGCGTTCACCTTCATTTACATCGCCACCCACAAGAATTTGATTCAGATGACAAAATGGTCGGGGAGCGAGCGCGTCTTGTTCGACTCGGGGCAGAGCAGAACCCCGGCCAGCCGACTGATTCAGAAGACCGCTCTCATGTCTCTGTCCTTGTCGCACTCATGGAGCAGCTCCATACCCTGGAGGGGACACCTTCGTGAGTGTGACAAGGACAGAGGCATGGGGACGATTTTCTGAATCAGTCGGCAGGGCCGGGCCGCGGTGCAGCCGGAGCGGCAGGCTCAGGCCAGGGTTAGCTGTTCCGCCGGGCCGGGGCCGGGGCCGGGGCCGGGGCCGGGGCCGGGACCGGGGCCGGGGCCGGGGCCGGCCGCGGTGCCGGGGCCGGGGCCAGGGCCAGGGCCAGGGGCGACACGGAGGCACTTAGGCACAATGGTTACAAACAGCAGCAGGCTTTCAGCGTCAAACAACTTCATTCGTGGTGCGCGGGTGCGGGTCGGGCGCTGCGACGGGCTCTCGTCGGCTCTCGCGGGCAGGCCAGGCCACACCAGACCAGACCTTGGCCCCGGCAAACAGAGCCGCCGCAATAGACATTTCAAACCAGTATATTCACGAAAAAATTGCGGACTGAAAACTCACTCTGAGTTTTAACACATTGAGTGCGGCTTAAGTCACCACAAAGAGGTCACGGGTCCGGGATAAAAACATCCCGCACTCAATGTGTTCATTCCTCTTACACTGTTAAAATTTGTGTTGTTCATATACAACACCGTTGTTGTATAGTTTCATAGCAATATGCGTTGTTTTAAAACAAACAATTTTGTAATTTTACAACAAGCAAAACTAATCTGAAAAAGATTAGGATGAAATACTAAAGGGCTTCTTCCTGATTTGAAACAAACCAGTTGTTACAGTACAAATTACACACTAACCGGATTTGTATCTTTTATTTGTAAAAAGTTAAGCAATAAAATTGTTCACGCAAATTTGTGCGGTGATTTGAACGATTTTGTGCATACATTTGTATAAATTCATGCAGTTTTTCGCATAAATTTGTGTGACACGATATGCATGTTTAACTTTGCACAAAAACATCCAAATACAGTTAGGGTGTAGTTTGTTCAAAAACAACAAATATTGCTGCGAAAGTTTACAACACAGCATTTGTAATGTTACAATCAGTTTTAGGTTTCAAAGGTATCATCTGCTAAAAATGTTCACTAATAACTTACATGTAATTCAGGAAAATTCAAGAAAGCTCCGAAAAATTATTGAGCAGCAATATTCATGAAAATTACACCCTAACTGTATTTGTATGTTTTTGTGCAAACGTTCGTGCAAAGTTAAACCTACATCTCTTTTCACACAAATTTATGTGAAAACCTGCATGAATTTGTGCAAATGTCTGTACTAATTCGTTCAAATCACCGCACAAATTTGTGTGAAAAATTTGATTGTTTAACTTTGTACAAATAAAAGATACAAATACAGTTAGTGTGTACGGGGCAAAATATTCATAGACGTCAAGTAGTTCTGAAAAATTTCAGAAAAACTATCTACGTTGTAGAACAAAACCCAGAATTGTTTACCCCTCAGGCGCGGAGCTAATGAGGTACTGCGGTACTCGTGCTACCGTCACGTTTGGTGTGCGCGCGTGCGTTACGGGTACCTACCCCCCCCCTACCAACACCACCAGGGTGAGTGCTCTGTGTGGAATGTGACGCCCGGGGTGGAGCGAGGTCAGGTCGCCTTTAGCTGCTCCCGCCCGCTCTTCAGGACCGACGTTGCTTCAGGACCACCCCATCGTTAAGAGATTGGAGACAGAAACAAGGCGGGCATGCAGCGGCAGCCGATAGCCTACGCAGCCGAACAGTATCCGATAATCACGACGATAATTTAAAATCCAAAACGCGCCGACGAATGCGAGGGGGAATTTAAATCGGAAAGTCTTGTACAGACTACTCGGTATTACACGGTATTACACCTGTATTACACCTGTATTACACCTGTATTACACCTGTATTACACCTGTATTACACCTGTATTACACCTGTATTACACCTGTATTACACCTGTATTACACACAAGATTTTATCACTTTAAAGCACATTCTCGTGTTTTTCGGCATTACATTACGTGTATTAAGGCGTAATACATGGATCAGGTGTACAGTGTATTACGGAAGTGGATTCCCCCTCGGACGAATGGCAAAGTGACTTCCACACTGCCTTTCATCACACAATAAAGCGGCGCCGATGTCCGATGCCGATGTCATGTCGCTGATCGAACAACGCGCCATCTGTCACAGCGAGCAGTCCATCCGCTCACTCCCCATCAATCATTCATTCATTCATTCTTTCATCAATTCATCAATCAGCTACCGTGGTCACTCGCGTACGCGTCGTGCTGTTGACCGTGTCACGCGTCCGTAATTAAGCCCATATCGGAGTGAAGAAGAAGAAGAAGAAGAAGAAGAAGATATGACGAAAATGCCGACGCGCCAAGAACGGGAAAGAAATCCAAGGTGGGGTGTGGGGTAGGGGTGTTGGGGGCAGGACCGATGCGGGGCGGGGCACCAGCAGGGCCACGGTAATATCAACCCCTGAACCCCCCCACCCCCTCCCTTTCCCCAATCCGCTAGAGCTCCCCTCTAACGGCTATGTCGCTCGAGCACGGCCCCGCCCCGCCAGGCACTCTCATCTGGCCCCGCCCCGCCCCGCCCCGCCTCGCAGTGTAGAGGTGAGGTGAGTGTTAGTTTGCGACCGTGCCTTAATTGTTTCGCAGAATGCCTTAATTTCGGAACGCACCCCCCCGAGACGGGGCCACGCGCAGTGAGGCAGAGGGGGGGGGGGGGCGTGCAGAGCAGGGCCGAAAAGCTGCCCTCCTGGCCTGGCCCGGCCCCCTGGAGTGCGGGCTGTTGCTCCTTCGTGCGGCGTGGCGCGGCGGGGCGGGGCGGGGCGGGACAAGGCCCCCTCACCCCCCGCACCCGTGCTGCCAAGAGCTCCATCCCGGCCGGAGCGGCCAGGTCCGGCCCGGCCCGGCCGCCCAGCGGATTCACACTCGAGTTGTACCGTAGTCAGTCGGGCCCAACGGCGCATGGAAGTCCGATGGCCATGTGGCGCGACGCGCTGCAAGGAGGAAACCACTCCAGAGACGCTAATACCAGTTGTTACGTTATTACGAGTTGACGTTATTAAAAATTTCCCTTCGAACGAACATACACTGGAAATCCAAGTGTACGAATGTCGCTCACTTGTAGATGAGCGACATTCGGACACATGGATTTCCAGTGTACATGTTAAAGGGTTCCGGGTTCAAGTACATACACCAACTAGAATGCTTACAGCAGCACGTGCTCGAAAGGTATGGGCAGAACACTAGTCACATATGTATGCTCGTTCGAACGGAAATTTTACGAGAAGTTTAATGGTGTCATCGCAAATAAAATTCAGGAGCTTGCTTAGAAAATACTCAACAAAAACTGCATAGAGACGCACGTTATCCCTTTTCCGATGGCGTGCGTCATTGCGGGGTTTACATTGATGCGTTTATTACGCACAAGAAGTCCCGCTTTTTGATTTACTCGGCAGCACAACGCAGCACTTGGTTATTACAGCTGATAGATGAGCGTTATAACGCTCTTCGCTATTCTTCGCAATACAAACTAGAGCCCTTTTGTCATACGAAGAATTTGTTTGAATTACAAAGGACTCAAATCCTAAGCACGTTACGAATAGCAGTTCTTTGTAAGGAACATAGAGTGCTGTTATGTGCAATTGGAAGGTAAAAGGAATACTACAAATCGTGGTATATTTGGCCCGTCGGGTCGGGCCACGTCCTGCGCCCGTGCAGTTGGGCCCACCTGTCGTGCTGGGGGGCGGAGGGAGGCGGGACAGAACGACCAGCACAACGACCCGCTCCACTCTTACCTCGTGGCTCAAACGGCTCCACACCGGGCCGGGCTGCAGTCGCATCGCTCCACTTCACCCCATCCCGGCCCCGCCCCCACCATCTCCACCCTCACCGCTCCCTCGTCACACCCGGCCCATACTCTGTTGCTCTCTCTCTCTCTCTCTCTCCCTCTCCCTCTCTCTCCTCTCCTCTCCTCTCTCTCCTCTCCTCTCTCCCTCTCTCTCTCCTCTCCTCTCCCTCTCTCCTCTCTCTCTCTCTCTCTCTCTCCCTCTCTCTCTCTCTCTCTCTCTCTCTCTCTCTCTCCCTCTCTATCTCCCTCTCTCCCTCTCTCACACATACACACACACTTACTGCCGCGCACATAGCAAGGGCTTTTCCCCTTACCTCATCAAGGCCCATGCAACCCGACACGTCAGCCCAGCAGGCGGGGGAGGGGGGGGGGGCGCCCATAAGCCATCCCTCTCTCCGGGGCTGCAGTCTCAACCCCGCGGGCGGCGGGGCGCGGCGTGGCGGGACGCGGCGGGGCGGTGGCCACTCCTGCCGCTCCACCGCAGTCCTACAAACGGGTGAGGCCGTAAAAGAAGCTCGCTGCAGGGTCGTCGGTGGCCGCGACAGAGAGATAGGGGGTGAAGGGAGGTGGGGGAGGGGGGGGGAGGAGGATACGGCCTGAGGGTGAGGAGGAGGACAGTGGGGCGGGGCGGGCACCGCCTCGAGTGCTGGATCCGTCATTCGCCGAAACGGAGACATCAGAACCGCCGGGCCGCCCCGCCCCGCCCCGCCCCGCCCCGCCCCCCGCTCTGCTGCTACGCCCTTCACCCACTTCTCTCAGCGCACCGCGCGCCCGCGCCGCTGCCCCCGCGCCGCCCCCCACTGATACTCGTCGACACGTGAAATTACACGCCGCATGGACACGATGGTGTATAAAAAGCGTCCCATCCGCCCACCAGCCTCTCTGGGAGCGGGCCGGGGGTTCGTCCGTGGGCTACGTGGCAACGTGCTTACCAGGTGAAAGGACTGTATTTTGTTGTTTTTTTTGTTGTGTGTGTTTTCTTTTTTTTTTTTTTTTTAAAGAGTATTGGGGACGATGGATTTAATATTCCAAGAACAGGAGACAAATTGTTTACTCAACAAACTAATCGATTTTCCAACGCTTTCGCCTTTGACACAAGATACTTTTTTCTTGAGGGAAAATATTGTCTACCCGGAAAGAGAAAAAAATTTCAAACAGCACACGCGTTCTATCAAAGGAAAACTTCCACCCGGAGCAAGTAGTGTGGCAGTAACGAGAGCAAGAGACGTTGAGTAGCGTATGCGTCAGAGTGGCTGGCTACAAGGAAAGCAGGAGAGCGCAAGGTAACGCGAGCGTGGCGGGGCGGGGCGGGGCGGGGCTCACAAGAGGACCACGGCGCGGCGCCGCGACCGCACCTCTGAGTGCGGAGCAGAGCAGAGCGAGAGAGGGAACAGTCTCGGGGCGGGGACCTGATGTGTGAGAGTGACAGTACGGCACGACTGTTTGCAGCGAGCTAACGAGCTCATTAACTCGTACAGCCCTCTCTCTATAAATATGGACAAAGTCAGCGCGGTGCGGTGCGGTGCGGGGCGGGGCGGGGCGGGGCGGGGTGCTGCTGCATGGCGCCAGTCAGTGCAGGCAGGGCTGGCCGCGAGGCAGGTTCGGGACGCCCTTCCCTTCACAGGTGTGATCCAAACAGCAGCAGCAGCAGCGGTATGGTTTTACACGAAGATAACCCGACGCGCCCCTGCGCCCTAAATATTAAAGCCCCACGCCACGCCGCGCCCCGCCCCGCCCCGCCCCGCCCCGCCTTCTGTTGTTACGCCCACGCGCGCACAATGCCCTCCATCCCCAACAGCGAACAGCAATAGCAATGTGATTGTGTAGCGCACGTATCGCAACGTGAATAAACAAGACGTAACCCTTTGCCCCGGGGCCGGCGCGGCTCGACCCGCCTCACCCCAACGCACCCAGCCCCGACCCGCCCCACCCCACCACGACCCACCGCGCCCCGCCCCGCCCCACCCCGCCCCGCTCCTCGCAGCTCGCTCACGCGCGTGCGCAGCAATTACACTTAATTAACAGGACAAACCGGCGTATCTCTCTTTTTCCTCCTCACTTGCCTCCAGAGAGGCCCGCTGACATGCGAGGGGCACATTAGGCCGGCCTGGGTCTGGGTCCCGCAGGGCGGGCACGTCAGCGCCGGCCTAACGCAGGCCGGGCAGGGCGAGGCCGCGGCCCGCTCGCTCTCAATCAAAAGTGTTCAACAGGCACACACTTAAGTGTTGAACACAGTGGTGTATACACTTTGAGATGCTTCGTTACAAGGCCCACACTGTAAATAATAGTTGTAGAAATACAAACATTCCTCTAACAACTTGATTTGTTTGATTTCAAAACATTAAATTTGTTGTTATTTAACAACTTTTGTTGTTATTCGACAACATTTTGTTGTTATTTTGCAATTTTTCTTGTATTTCAACAATTTTGTTGTTAATTTACAACTTTGGTTGTAAATTTACAACTTCAAGTCTGAACGTGAATGACAGGTTGCTGTTAATTTACAGAAGGCGTTGTTTTTTTACTTAACGATGATGTTTAAGAACACCACGAGTCAATGAAAAACTTAACAGCAGATTTACTGTTAGGCTACAACAATATTTTTTACAGTGATGTTGAGGCATCAACTGTTACACCTATATGTTGGTCAGCAAGCAGAATGCGTCTAACTAAAATGGTGACCACATTTGTCCCCAATGAAATACATGGGGATCTTAACCACGATTCTAAAAGCGTTCAACACTTTTTTAATCACTTATCGGTGTGTGTC
Organism: Frankliniella intonsa; assembly: GCA_033675135.1. Classification (NCBI taxonomy): domain Eukaryota; kingdom Metazoa; phylum Arthropoda; class Insecta; order Thysanoptera; family Thripidae; genus Frankliniella; species Frankliniella intonsa. Next base: position 1,779,022 of record CM066256.1, read on the forward strand.
AGTTGAACACTTTTGATTACAGTGCATACCGGAGGGGGGCGAATGACGAGTCTTATTGTGGTGAACAAATCATCACTCTATCCGATATGGGCTGGGCTCGCTGTGGCTTAAATATTCCGAGCTGAGATCCCAAGCCCACAACCAGGGCTGCTGGTCTTGTCACCACCTGTCCCCCCTCCACCTTCAGACAACGCGAGGAGCTCTACAGCAGCGCTGACAGGCGACACATCACGGTCGGCTGACTGACTGATGCAAAAGAAGGACATAGAATCGGTCACGACGCGTACCCGTCGCGACCTTGGCCCCCGACAGCCGCCAAAGAAAATCACACAAAATAAAAATGTAAATGCCACGACATTAACTCTCCGGCCCACGCCACTGCGCGGCTGCGGGCAGCCCCCACCCGCGGCCAGGTCCGGTCACCTCGGTATGGAAACCCCGGCACGGGCGGACGCGTTCCGCTCTTTAAAATACCTTAGAAAATTTACGCCTTTTTTCGTAATTAATGAATTAAAACCGGTGTTGTAACTTTACGATCGAAATCGCAAATGTACCAAAACCTATTTGTGCTCGTTGAAGAATCACAAGTCGACCCCAAGTGTCCTTAAAATTTTGTAATTCTACAGTTTGACAACGTAACTTTACGAAATTTCCCGTAGCTCTTACAAACATTTCTCACAGTGTCGTGTGCGTGCCCGCTCTATACGGCTAACGAGGCCATTAGGCCGGCGGGACGGCGCAGCTCAGTGGTACAAGCGATCTCTAGGGCTGGACCGGCGGGCCGGGGCGGGGCGGGGCGGGGCGGGGCGGGGCGGGGCGGGCCGGGGCGGGGCCCCTTGACTTCGTTGCGCGAAAAGTAAAAGTATGTCAAGTCGAGCGGGAGCAAGCGGAGCGGCCGGCATAAAAAATAGAAATATCAACAAAAAAAAATCGTCCTCATTACACCAGGGCGTATGGACGCGACGGCCCCGATCAGACAGCCGCCGTTTGCCCTGCAAATGCGCTGCTCCACCAGTAGAGACCTGCAACGAGCGAGCAATACGAGCAGCATTGAATTTCTCATACATGCTAGTTTTAACTTTCTTTTAATTTATGTGTTTGCGAATGTAAAAATCCGCGAAAACCCTCCTAATCCACGGCGACACAAAATACGAAAACGTTAGAAAACAGAGTTCGCCAAACCCTTCTGTTCCGTTGTTTGAACGTTTGCAAAAATTGAGCTTCGTGCGGCTCAAACGATGATGGTTACAGCAGCACAGCCTGCCAACGGGAGTTTCCACGGGCTGCTTGAACTACATTTTCACACATTTACATCTACATTTTCTCGATTATTTTCTTCTAAAGCGCGCGAAGCAAAAGTGCAGTTGAGGGGACAACCCTTCAGTATGGCATCATCATGGAGACAAAGTATAATGATAAAACAGCAGGCGCGGCCCAGCAGGGCCCAGCGCCAGGGAGCCGTGTGATGATGCAAATCGCCCGGGACGCCGCCCGCCCCGGAGTAACGGCGTGCCGGAGCGAAGGCTCCGGCCCGGGAGGCTCCGGGGAACTCATAATTGACGTTGATGCCGTCGAGGAGAGGGGAATCGCCGCGCGCCTCTCGCCCAGCGCCGCGGCGCGGCGGCCACGCTAGAGCCCTGCACAATTTCGCAACTTTCCCCATTAAAAGCGGCTCCAGTCGGCTCCGTGTCGCCGCCCCGCCCCGCCCCGCCCCGCCCCGCGCTGCCCGGTGCTGTCCACTCGGCGGGGCGCGCGCGGCGGTGGCACAGTGGCGACACGCATCGGAAACACGGAGATACACCGCAGCAGCGCGTGCGCACGGCACGGCACGGCGCGGCACAGCACGGCGCGGCACGGCGCGGCACGGCACGGCACGGCACGGCGCGGCGCGGCACGGCGCGGCACGGCGCGGCACGGCGCGGCGCGCAACCCCCGAGCGAGTCCCCACAGCCTCACCGCACCACAACACACACGCCCTGCTGCGGCCGGCGGCAAAAAAGTTTTCAAACCGAAACTGGGCGCGCGCGCGTCGTCCCCACGTCACGCGTGCGTTATTTAGGCAAATAATGGAAACGGCCTCCGGGCTTACCTCCCCCCCCCCCCCCGCCCCCTCTACTCCATGTACTCGAGCGGGAGTGACACACACACACTCTCTCTCTCTCTCTCTCTCTCTCTCTCTCTCTCTCTCACTCTCTCTCCCTCTCTCTCTCTTTCTCACGCACACACACATACACACACCGGGGGCAGTCATGAGCAAACACACGCGCCCTGCTGGCCCGCCCTGCTTCCCCAGTCCAACCAGCACAATATTACACGAGTTTCGTGATTCATGACCTACCTTTCCGAGCGAATGATTTTACCCCGCGCCGCCATAGTGTCTATCTATGCGTTGTAGTGTAGTATGAAGCCGCATGTGAGTCCGATGAATTCAGGGCACACGAGAGAGAGCGAGAGAGAGCGAGAGAGAGCGAGAGAGAGAGCGAGAGAGAGAGCGAGAGAGAGAGCGAGAGAGAGAGCGAGAGAGAGAGTGAGAGAGAGTGAGAGAGAGAGAGAGAGAGAGAGAGAAAGAGAGTGAGAGAAAGAGAAAAGGGAGGAATAAGGAGAGTAGGGGAGGGGAGAAGCGGGGCGCGACAGCAGCGCAGAGTAAACACCGCTGCACGTCCACAGTGCAGGTCCCGAATGAAATCAACGAGCGCCCCACGAGTTATGTGAGAGTGAGAGAGAGAAAGAGAGAGAGAGAGAGAGAGAGAGAGAGAGAGAGAGAGAGAGAGAGAGAGAGAGAGAGAGAGAGAGAGAGAGAGAGCGAGAGGGAGAGGGAGAGGAAGAGCGAGAGCGAGAGAGAGACTGACAGAGACACACACGGAATCCGACGCTTACCCACTACCCACTTTTCCAAAAGGCTCCGCCGCCCCGTAAGAGGGAATGCGTAATAAAAACGCTGCCAGAGCGAGTCGCTTCCGGCCGGTTGACTCGAAGTTGTGGGGGATGGTAAGAGATGGGGGGGGGGGGGGGATGAAAAGGGGGCGAGGAAGGGGTGTTGTGGCAGTAGGAGGGAGGGGCAGCGGGGGTAGAAATGCCAGTAGGGCGGACCGGCACCGTGGCGTTGGTCAGGGCAGGGCAGGGCGGGGCAGGGCAGGGCAGAGGATCCGTAAGGTGTACGGGACGCTGCCGCTGACCTGTTTAACGTGAAAGAGCAGCATAACTCGCCCCGCCCCGCCGCTCATCGGAGGCTGCAGCAGCAGAGGAATTTCCCATAGAAATAAGTTGGCTTTTACTCTGACTCCGCGCGGCAGCCCGACCAGGCCCGGCCCAGCCAGCGGCGCGGGTGCGGCGCGCATTGTTTGTGAAGTTTCGTTACGTTTCAGCTGTCTAAAAAGAAACCGCGGAGAAGATCTTTGTCGGAGGAGGAGCGATGTACTCCTCGAAATTATTACGATTTTCTCTGCGGCTTTTGCGACTTGAAAAAAAGGTTATTCTTTCAACAATAAGTACATTAATAACGGAGATACTCGAGGTGGCCATCACTATGTTAACGGACGTACACATCATATCAAGATTACACGGATTACACGATTACACATGATTACATACAAGATTTTAGGGGCTGAATCATTAAATTTTAAGATATTTAGTTTGAAGTGTGTGTTTTGACGAAATAGAGGCATAAGGGATTACAGTGGGATTACACAAAGAATACAGGCTAATGTTTACACTGTCAATAGGCGATGTGGCCTCCACAGAAAAGGTGAAACCTAAAGGTCCAGAAAAAAAGGATGAAAAAGAAGAAAAAGAGGTAAGGAGAGAGTGTAAAGGAGAGAACAGGTCTGGAAGAGGGGGGGGGGGGGGCAGAGCGACAGGCCACCGTGGAGATGGGAGGGGCGGGAGGAGGAACACTGAGAGGGAGAGAAACGCTCGCAAAAAAAACTAGAGGAGTACAGACCGGAGACCGGAGGGGCAAGGAGGAGCCAGGGACCCGTGGCATCCTGGTCAGCCGATACCGTCCAGCTTGCTACTCCTCTTTCAATAAAGCGAAAGGGGAGCGTGGAGTGGCGAGGCGTGGCGAGTCGGGGCGTGGCGGGGCGGGGCGGGGCGGGGCGGGGCGGGGCGAGGCGTGGCGGCCCTGGGAAGGTGAGACACATCGTCGTGTTCATACCAGGAGCCCAGCGGGGCGGGCGAGACCGAGGGCCACTCTCCTCCACGCGGCCACCCCCAGGCGCCACCGGCCACGCCGGCACCACAGGCCGAAGGAGCAGCGCAGCGCCGCCCGCCCACCTGGAACTCCCTGTAGTAAGTCTCGCCTGGCGGGGCGGGGCGGGGCGGGGCGGGGCGGGGCGGGGCGGGGCGGGTACAGCCTTTTGCCCTCTGGCCGGGCCGGGTTGCGGTAAGGGGTTGGGGGATGAGGCGGGGCGGGGCGGGGGTCATGGCCCCGGAGACTCTCTCAAGCACCACCTCGAGAAGTGAGTGGCCGGGTGGGTCCGGGCCCGAGGCCGCCGCTCTTCACCCGCTTTGCGAGGCAAACGACAAAATAATTCTTTCAGCCACGGTGCGTTGGCCGACGCCCAGCAGGGACGAGCGAGAGGGAATGAGGGAGAGAGAGTGAGGAAGACAGAGTGAGGGAGAGAGAGAGAGAGAGGAAGAGAGAGACAGAGAGAGAGAGAGAGACGGAGAGCGAGGGAGCCAGAGAGAGAGGAGAGAGAGGAGAGAGAGAGAGTGAGAGAGAGAGAGAGAGAGGAGTGAGAGAGAGAGAGAGGAGAGAGAGGAGTGAGAGAGAGAGAGAGAGAGAGAGATAGGAGAGAGAGAAAGGAGAGAGAGATAGGAGAGAGAGAGAGGAGAGAGAGAGAGAGAGAGAGAGAGAGAGAGAGAGAGAGAGAGAGAGAGAGAGAGAGAGAGAGAGAGAGAGAGAGAGAGAGAGAGAGAGAGAGAGAAGAGAGAGGAGAGAGAGAGAGAGAGAGAGAGAGAGAGAGAGAGAGAGAGAGAGAGAGAGAGCGGGGGAATGGGTGAGCGCGGAAAGGGAAGCGCTGCACAAGTGTGCAAGTACTGCTTACCCTCCGCTAGGCCCATGATGCGCGCGTTGCGCCTTATTCTTTTGCCCTTGTTTCATGAAATATGCAGTACGCGCCGTCATCATCTGCAAGAGCAAACACGGTGGAGGGGGCCGGGCCGGGCCGGGCGGCAAGCGGAGCAGCTTGGGGCGGGGCGGGGCGGGGCGGGGCGCGGCGGGGCGGGGCGGGGCGGGGCGCGGCGGGGCGCGGCGGGGCGGGGCGCTCCTGCAGAGAGGCCCGTTTCTCCCGCAGACCGGGGGCTGGGACTGGGGGTGACCCCCGCGCCCCGCCGCAGCAGCGCACCGCCCGCACACGCTCAAGTAGTGCCTCAGTGGCCCCGCGCATAGCGTCCAGCGCGCGGCTAGCACGGCCTCCCTCGGGAGCCTGACGAACCGCTCTGGCAGCGCGCACGGCTTAATTGGCATACGTGCACTGCGGACTCGTGTGCGTGTGCGTGTGCGTGTGTGTGTGTGTGTGTGCAGGGGCAGGGCCGGCATAAGCCTAGCAGCAGCGCGGGGAGGGGGCGGCAGCGTGTGCCTCGGCATTACGCACGGATGATTAGGGCGTTGCCGAGCGAGGCGGTAGGGGAGGGAGGGGGCTGGTGACCGGTTAGGCTTTGCAGGATATTAATAAGAGAGGGGCAGGAGGGGGAGGGAGGAGGGAGGGGGACGGTCGGTCGGGAGCAGTGGACTGAACATTAAGATGAGCGGAGTAGGGGTGGGGGTGTACAGGCGCAGCACGGCGTTCTCGAAATGGAAAAAAAGGAAATAAAATGGTGAAGATTATTCGACGCAGGGCTAAAGAATGTGTACTAAACACCCTCACCAGATCAGAGCAGCGTCACTGAAGTGAAATGGAGGAGATTACAAAGCCAAAGAGGCGGGCTTGGGGGGGGGGGGGGGGGTCCGCACCAAACGAAGGCTTCCATGAAGGTCCCTTGAACGATCTCGCGGCCGGCCCGCCCCGGCCTTAGGCGAGGCGAGGCACGCATCAGCAGCAGCTCGTCGAACGCCTCGGCCGCGTCGCGCCACGCCACGCGAACGCTAGCGAGAGCGGCAGTGAGGCGGGGGCGGGGGCGGTGGCGGGGCGGGGGCGGGGCGGGGCGGGGCCGGGTGGGGTGGGGGCGGGGGCGCGGCGCCACGGCCACGCCGCCACAGCACAGCCCGTTCGGGGGGTGGATGTATGGATGAGTTGCAGTTTCCAGGGATGTGCAGAAGGCGCGGAGAGGGAGAGGGGACGGGGCGGGGCGGGGCGGGGCGGGGCGGGGCGTTCGGGAGAGCGGGTATTAATGAAATGGACACTCGGCGGCGCTGTCCACCGGCGCGGGGAGCGTGGTGGGCTTTGGGTTGGGCTTTGGCGTCGACTGCCAGCTCGGGGCCGGGGATGGGGGCGAGCCGGGGGCGAGGCCGGGGGCGAGGCCGGGGGCGAGGCCGGGGGCGAGGCCGGGGGCGGCGCTACGTAGGGGGGCGCCACGGCCACGGCAGGGCCGTTCCGCAGCCTACAAGAACCAGCCAGCACGGCGCCAAGCATGTTCTTCGGGGAGCCATCGCGCACCCGCCCCGCTCACCTTACCATCACCATCCCTCCCTGTCTCTCCTTCCTTCTCCCGCTCGCTGCCCTCGTATGCCATTACTCTCGCGGTCTCTCTCCCTCTCTCCTTTTCACCTCCGCTATCCCCGCTCTCGTATGGGCCCCCGAGGTTTTCCTGCACTCCTGCTATATGTATCAACACATTTTTTTTAACAGCGCCCGGTAGCTCCGTACTCGCAGCATTTATTCCCTTTCTCTTTTTCGCAGAAAAAAATCCCAATCCAGATCGGAATTGAAAGCAGATGATACATTTTGTTGTTATATTTTTACGTTTACGTCGGTTAGCTATTTAATTTCATTTTATCTAAGGTGTCCAAGCTGGATGAAGGCTCGGTCCATAAAAATTAAAATAGGTGAAGTTTTCTTAATTTTAAAGCTTATAGGGGACGGGTCACTGAGTCCAAAGGTACAAGCTAGCTGATACATTATCTGATACATAGTAATTGTCATTTAAGTTAACACACTAAACCCTTATGCATGATTTTCGCATTGTTATGCACGATTTTATGCAATGCACAAATCTTTTGTACATAATTGTACATAATTATGCACAAATTCGTGCATTAGGGACAGAGTTTAGCATAGTTATGCAGAAAATATTGTGCACAGTTATGGTTGCGTAAATTCCTGCGAGGCTTATGCCGGCTTATGCACAACAGAGTGCATAAGGATTTTGTGTGAAGGCTAGCTAGAATGTATCATCTGCTAAAAAATGAGAACGTGAAGGGTCAGTTTGGCCGTTTTCTCTCTCCACAGCAGCAGCATGGGACGAGCGAGCGCGGCGAGTGCGGCCCTACGGACATCAGCGCACAGAGAGGGGGGGAGGCCTGGGGGCCGAGCGCACGGCGACATACACTGGCCACCGCGCGGGGGAATATGTATTTTCTCCCCTCCGACTCGCATTTTCTCATTCATTCACACACACACACACACACACGCACACACTCACACACGCCGCCCCTGCTTTCTCTCCGACAAGCTCTGCTCGTGTGGGAGACATGCCTCCTTCAGGAAAATATGTGACGCGTGATATGGCCTTCGCTCGCGCGGCGCGCCGCTGCGCTGGCAAACGGAGAGAGAGAGCGGGAGAGGAAGAGGGAGAGGAAGAGGGAGAGGAAGAGTGAGGGAGTGAGAGAGAGAGAGGGAGTGAGAGAGTGAGAGGGAGTGAGAGGGAGTGAGAGAGAGAGAGAGAGAGAGAGAGAGAGAGAGGGAGTGAGAGAGAGAGAGAGGGAGAGAGAGAGAGAGAGAGGGGTGGGGGAAGAAAAAGAGAAGAAGGGGGTGGGAGGGAACGGGCGAGAGTAACGTGGCTGAGTGGGTGAAACTAACAACCCTCTCTGCACTGCCGCTCTGCATGCCGTGCGTCCCGAGGGCCGTATTACGGTCGGGCGGGCGGGGCGGGGCGGGGTGAGGCGGGGCGAGGTGAGGCGGGGTGGGGCTAAGCGGGGTGGGGCGCGGCGGGGTGGTCTCGATGGCAGGTGAGAGTGAAGGGCTGATTGCGCCCGGCTCCGCCCCGCCTCACCCCGCCCCGCCCCGCCTCGCTGCGCCCTGCCCCGCACCGCTGCCCCCAAGCCCGCACTACGACCCGCTGTAGAGAAGGAACCGAGACGGCTCTTAAGACGAGTGCAGCCGCCCCTTCCCAGTGCAGCGGGGCCCGGGCCGGGGCTCAGCTGGTAGAGTAGCCCCGCCCCGCCCCGCCCCGCCCCGCCCCGCCGGGTAGGAATGGTATGGGTCACATGATCCGCGTATCACCGGCGCCACGCGCAGCAGAGGCGCTGGGGCGGGGTGGGGTGAAGCGAGGCGGGGTGGGATGGGGTGGGATGGGGTGCGATGGGGCGGGGGGGGGGGGCGGAGCGTGGCCCTCTGTATATTCGACGCCGTTCGCCGGCGGGGCACTCGCGCCAAATTGGTGAAATAAGCTTGAGCGCAATCAGAGAAGAGCGCTGGGCGGGGCGGGGCGGGGCGGGGCGGGGCGGGGCGGGGCGGGGCGGGGCGGCGAGGGCCGCTAACTCACTTACACTGTCGCTATTGATTGGCCGGGCCGGGCCGGTAGGCACCCAGACGTGTTGTGCATGGCGCTCAGCGCGGCCGGGCCGGGCCAGCCTCCCCAGGTCGTGCAGCGCGCCCCTGGCGAAGGGCCTACGGGCTGTATAACGGTTAGGCCCCGCCCCGCCCCGCCCCGCCCCGCCCCGCCCCGCCCCGCCCCGCGCGTAGCACGTCCTTGTGCAAATCGGAAGAGCTGCTTGCTGCCTCTCTACTGTGTGAGGCCCCCATTTCGTCATGAAAAGCAAGCAAACGGCTGATCAAAAGACTGAGCAGTTGTCCGCTTCAACTCGTAGAATACACCGGAATACACTTAAGCTGCGGGTATAACTTTTCCGAGGGTAAAACTCCGGAAAACTCAAAACTTTGGTCTACACAACACATTTTATAAAAGTTCTCTTCATTTCTTAAATTTTTCTTTTTTACATTTTGCGAATTTTAAAATTTTTCTCATTTTTCCGAGGTACGTATACAAAAAAAAAAACGGATTGTTCAGCTCCATTGACATGTGCCCGCCAGGTCACACGTTTCACCGAAGTTTAAAGCAGCTTGGGAGAAACCGCTCGGGAGAAACAAATTAGCTGCAGACTCTGCAAATCTAACTGTTGCACTACATGACAGTTGAAACTGCAAAACTCTAGTCCTGCAGTTAAAACTGCAAAACTCAGTGGTTTTAACTGCAAGACTAGAGTTTTGCAGTTTAAACTGTCATGTAGTACAACACTTAGATTTGCAGAGGAGATGCAGCTAATATTTTTAGCACCGTCAAAATTTTGTTTCCTGTTCAGCAATTAGCTAAACACAGCTTCTGGTAGCTGAGCAGCTAAATGTCACATAGCTGTAAAGCTAAGTTTTCCCGCAGCCAAGTTTTTGCCACTGGTGCTAAATTGGCCAGCTAAGTCGACGGCTCAGAACTGATTTCGTGCAGATCGCTTACCTGGTGCGATGGAGACGAGCAGGTCCACGCAGCCCGCGAGCAGGAGCAGCGCCACCAGGGTCAGGTCCATGGCTGCTGCCAGCAGGACAACAGGGCGCGCAGCAGGGCACGCAGCAGGGCGCGCAGCAGGGCCGGCCCGGAAGGGGAGGAAAGGGGAGGGGAGAGGCACTACGGCCTGCGGGCGGACCTGCGGGCGGACCTGCGGGCGGACCTGCGGGCGGACCTGCGGGCGGGCCTGCGGGCGGGCCTGCAGGACGGCGGCATCCTGCTGGCCTGGCCTGGCGGCTGCGGCCCGATCACTGCGGAACAGACAGAGGCAGGGCGAGGGGGATTACTTTCACTTCACACATGACATGCACAGGCCCGCCCTGCTCGCGCGTTTCACAGCCAGTTATAACACCTTTTTTCTTGGAAATTGCGATGGAATGGAGGACATGCGGACTAGAACAATGTGTATTTTTTACTTCACGGAAACCTGTATCTGAAGGAAAAGTAAAAAAAAGTGACCCCACACTAAACATACACACAGAGCAGTGCAATACGGACAGTGGCAGAGGAAAAAAGAAGGAAAAATCAGAAAAATCACCCCACGTAACTTTTTGTCCGCCAACTCCCCCGGGGGCCGGGGGCCGTCGGTGATGTTGGTGTGGCGATCCCGGCCCGGACCCGGCAAGCTCTCGGTCTGCCCCTCCCACCCCACCAGGCCCCGCCCCACCCCGCCCCACCCCGCCCCACCCCGCCCCGCCACGCCCCGCCACAGGGGTCTGAAAATTAGTCATAGGAATTTAGCATCGATCTGCAAAACGATATTAAACGAGACTGGCTAAGGTAAATTATAACTGATTTCAAATAAATTTATTTTAACATTCGCAAAACAGGTATTCTGATTTTTTTAGAGTCGTATCCTGGCGCGTTTGTTTTTCCAGTGATCCTAGAGCCAGACAGGTTTGTATCACCGAAAAAGAGGTGAGACAGGTTTGTATCACCCAAAAAGGGGTGAGACAATTTAAGGCGATACAAACCTTTTTTACCGCTTTACGGGCGATACAAACCTGTCTCGCCTCTTTTTGGGTGATACAAATCTGTCTCACCTCATTTTGGGTGATACAAACGTCTCACCTCTTTTTGGGTGATGCAAACCTGTCTCGCCCCTCTGAAGGAGAGATGTATCACCTTTTGATTTATAGTGCCTTCTTTCGAGGAGGCTGATGTGAGCATTACTCTCCGGTTCATGTGACCCGCACAGGGCGTGATCATCAAACACCCATCATCATGAACAACGCGCGCGCAGTAAAGGGACCCGCGCCGCTTCACAGCAAGTTCTGCACTCCGAGACCAGAATCTGGCAAGGACCCGGTGTAAGTGAGCGGTCCCGTGAGCGGTCCCGTGAGCGGTCCCGTGAGCCGCTCCTGGCAACGCGAAGCAGTCTCCAATCCGCGGAGATATACGTTGACGCTGGCACAGAGAGAGAGAGAGAGAGAGAGAGAGAGAGAGAGAGAGAGAGAGAGAGAGAGAGAGAGTAGAAAAGTGGAGGGAAATAAGACTTGCATGCGACAGTCGGGTTCTCGCGGGGCGTGGCGGGGCGTGGCGGGGCGTGGCGGGGCGGGACGGGGCAGAACGCCCTCAGCCACACACACCTCCCTCGCCCCGCCCCGCCTCGCCACGTCGCTCTTGCGTCGCGCGTCATTTTCTCAAAACCCAGAAGATCCTGCTTATTCGTATTCGCCGCGGCCTCGTGACTCGCTTGATTTAAAAAACAAGGCCGCGCGACAGATGAGAAAGAAAAAGAATACCCCCACCTCCTCCCTCCCCCCCTTGCACACTGTTACAACCTTGCGAAGCATCGTTGCGAAGGAATCGGCTGCTTCGCAACTGCGAGGGATTTGTTCGTATTGCAAACAAACTAGTTTGGAAGTATACGGATCGCCCCGCCAACCTTTCCTCATAAGATATGCGAAGCATATGCCTTTTGTATTACAAAGCATCCAAATGCTTCGTAATAATTGTAACACTGGAAAATCCGAGGGAAAATCAAACGTGACGTGTGTCGCATAAATTGGTGTGACCATTTTTGGTCATACCACGTAATGCGACCTAAATTTACGTCACACCATGTGATGCGACGCAAGCTCCAGGGTATTCGGCATTTCACATAAGAGGTCGCATCACAAACGTGACCAAAACTACGGTCACACCACATGATGCGACCTGTCCAGGGGTCGCACTTGCAAGTGTAACGCACGCAACGTTTGTTTTTCCAGTGAAGGCACCCAAATAATTCGCAATTGTAAAGCACCTAATTGCCTCGCAATTGTAAATCATCCAAATCAAGATCCAAATGCTTCGCGATTGTAAAGCTTATAAATGCTTCGAAATTGTCGAGGGAATCGTAAAGCATTTTCTCTGCGATTGCGAAGCATTGCTTCTTACGGTTTTAACACTACATTTCCTCCTGCCCTGCCCTACCTCCACCATCCCTGCCGCCCGGCCCGCCACCCGCCCGCGGGTGGGCCGTCACGTAACTCTCTTACTGTTCAGTTTCGGTTGACAAGGAAAAAGAAGCGTCGAGGCAAGAGAGGCGGGCGCTAGGCTGGGCTGCAGACCGAGAGGCCTAGCAGCAGGGATCCCGCCTGCCTTCCTCCCCGCTGCCGCCGAGAATAAAGTGGTGCCCATGACATCCGAACAATTTAATTTCGACGATTGACATCGACGATTTCCTCGCTGTCTCGGCTCCGGCGGATCCGAGTGTCGACAGGAATGAAAAGAGGCGGCATGTGGAGGGATAGCACCAGGCCGGAGCCGAGCCTTATGGCTGCCAACGGGACTGACGAGACCCTTTCTCTCTCCCTCTCTCTCTCTCTCTCTCTCTCTCTCTCTCTCTCTCTCTCTCTCTCTCTCTCTCTCTCTCTCTCTCTCTTTCGCTCTCTCTTTCTCCCGCTCTCTTTCTCCCGCTCTCTTTCTCTCGCTCTCTTTCTCTCGCTCTCTTTCTCTCGCTCTCTTTCTCTCGCTCTCTTTCTCTCGCTATTGCTCCCTCTCTCACGATCTCTCTCCCTCTCTCACAGTCTCTCTCTCTCTCTCTCTGCACTATTGGATGAGCATCGCGTGGGTGTTGTGGGCGGCGGTGACAATGCCAGGAATGGAGCAGGCCTCTGTTATATAAGAGGGGGGGGGGGGGGGGGGGTGTTGGGAGGGAGGGAGGAAATTGAAGGGTTGCGCGGGGCGGAGGAGCGGAGGGGATGAAGGGTTTATGGTGGAGGTGGGCGTGAGGCTGCAATGAGGAAATGGCGTGGAAGGAATCACATCGGTAACACTGCCAATGGCCGACTCTCCTCCCCCCCCCCCCCCTCACCTCTTCTTCCCCCATCTATCCTCTCCTCCCCTCCCCTCACCTCTTCTTCCCCCATCTATCCTCTCCCTCCCCCTCCCTCACCTCTTCTTCCCCATCTATCCTCTCCTCCCCCTCCCCTCACCTCTTCTTCCCCATCTATCCTCTCCTCCTCCTCCCTCACCTCTTCTTCCCCCATCTATCCTCTCCCCCCCTCCCCTCACCTCTTCTTCCCCCATCTATCCTCTCCTCCCTCTCCCCTCTGGATCATTTTCAATCAAACGACCCGCTTCGGGCGGGACGCCCACATGCCCACCCCGCCTCACTTCACGAGTTCTGTTTTAATTAGCTCGCGAGCCCCGCCACGCCACGCCACGCCTCCAGTCCAACTCTCTGTTGCTCCCAGAACTTTGAGCCCTCGCACGCGTCTGGTCTGCTCCAGCAGGTATCTCTGTTCCTCTGAAAATCCTACCCCGTCCCTCCCCGCTGCCCCACACAGCAGGTCGCCCAGCAGGGAGAGAGGCGAGGCGCGCGCCAAGTGCTACAAATAGCAGGGGCAGTGCCTCAGTCCGACGCGTTCATTCCACACAGACATTACGACCTCTCCTCTCTCTCTCTCTCTCTCTCTCTCCACACTCACAACTCACACCCACACACTACAACATAACCCATCTTGTCCGGCAGCCATCACTCCTCGGGGCCAGCCCCGCCCCGGCCCGCCAGTACTCTGAAAATCAAACTGTGTGCTTAGCACACTGTTTAATCAAAGTGCTTGTAGGCGTGCTGATTGAACAGTGTGCTTGGGCAAGCATGCTGATTAAACAGTGTGCTTGGGCAAGCATGCTGATTAAAGAGTGTGCTAAGCATGCGGATTTATCAGCGTGCCTACACAAGCACACTGTTTAAACAGCATGCTTGCCCACACTGTTTAATCAGCATGCCTACAAGCACACTGATTAAACAGTGTGCTAAGCATACAGTTTGATTTCCAGTGTAGGCACGTGCACAGACCGCCATATACATATATACATATACACATACATATACGTATATGTATATAAGGCAGACGCACGTTAAAACCGTGTGAGGCTGAGCTAAACGTGCGTCTACCTTGGCCTGCGGCGCGCTGAAGTTGGATGCTAAAACACCGATAATCTACAATTGGAAGTTGTGCATTGGTGGTTGGTAAGCCTGTCCACATCTCTCATCCCACGGCCCACGCCTGGCGCCTCACCTCCCGCCATCTTCCCGTCGGTCTCCCCTTGGCGCACTCTGACAGGGCTGAGCATTTAAAGTTCAAATTAAATTTAAATTAAGCTCAGCCAATAATTCAAGAACCAACAGTCAGCGCGGTTCTGAGTGGGGAGCCGTTCCCGTGGCCGCAGGCGGGGCGGGCGGCATCATGTTACGACAAAGTTCTCGTTTTGTTTCTGTAAGCCGCTGCCAGAGTAACCCACGCAGTCTGCCAGCCAGACAGCCACGCTCCGCCATCGTAAACTACTTCCTACTTCTGGGCTAGACATCGAGAATCAAGAGACGAAACGCATTTAAACCAAAGAGTAAGGCGCGGATCGCGGGTGGCAAGGGAGGACGGGGAATGAGGGGTGGGAGGGGAACGGGGGAGGGGGGGGGGGGTGGACGTGCTCTATCGAGTGCCAGCGAGGAGCCAGGAGGGCTCGAAGCAGGTTAGACTGGGGCGAGGCGGGCCGAAGGGAGAGGTCCGGATGATGAGGCGAGGCGGGGCAGGACGCAGACCTCTTTTACATCCCCCCCCCCCCCCCCCCCAGCCCACCAGACTTACTCAGCTCAGGCTGCTGCCTCATCTCGTCCTCTTTACGCAATGACTTCCCGCCAGTTTCGCGTTTGATACGCCGGCGCGTGGACCTTCCTCTCTCTCTCTCCCTCTCCCCCTCTCCCTCTTTCACTCTCCAAATTTTCGTGCAGAGATTATAATTACTAATGATTTAACAGTATTTTTAAAGCATTTTTGTTTTTGAAACGCGCTATTTTTCTAAAAGAACCTTTCCTTTTTCAGCTAAAAAAAAAAAACCTGCACAATGCGCGTCTTTACGTGTCAGAAGGAACTAGACTCCCCTTCAGTCGGGAGGGGTGGTTTTTTTACCCCCACTCTGAGGGGGTCAGGGCTGCACGGCGCGTAGGAGGGGGGGGGGGAGCCATAAGGAGGAGGGGGCGCAGCTAATCCCATTCCACACGTGTCTCTTTTTCTTCCCTCTGGTAATCGAGTAGTCTACCTCGACCCTCCCCCGGCCCGGCCGGCGGCAGCCCCAGGTCGAATAAAGTCGTCAGCACGCTGACCTGGATCCCTAGCAGCAACTCTCGCGTCGAGTATTGAGGGGGACGGGACGGCGTCACTGAAAACGGGGGAATGATGCATGTTATCACGGAGAGGATAACGCGCGGTACCGTGCAGTTTTTGTAAAATATCGTTAAAGCAAACTTCTGAAATTTATTTTCGATGACGCCACTGGATTCCTCGTAAAATTTCCGTTCGAACGAGCATACATGTCATGGGGTTCAAAAACCGAAAAAAAGACACTTACAAGAATGATTATCGTTTCATATCCCAGGAAATTATTGATTGGAACCCCATGACATGTATGCTCGTTCAAACGGAAATTTTACGAGGAATCCAGTGGCGTCATCGAAATTAATTTCAGAAGTTTGCTTTAACGATATTTTACAAAAAATGCACGATACCACGCGTTATCCAAACGCATTATGTGCACATCCCTACTGATAACATGCATCATTCCCCCGTTTTCAGTGGTGGGGGTATTCAACGAGAACACACACACACGCACACACACACACGTGCGAGGGGGCCCTTTTTAACTAGTTGAAGTCATAGACTTGCGGCTGAGCTGATGCCCGAAGGGCAACTTGATAAAAAAATATAAACCGAATAATATAGACAAATTAGAAAGATTTTTTTTATTATTCTTTGTGAATAAATCCACTATTGTTTACATTCTAAAATTAAGTGTTCATAGGTTGGCAGCAGCTGGAGTGATTTGGAATGTTTTCATTTTGTATCACCTGGTCCCTTAAAGCCTTGGCTGAGCATTTAAATTTAGATTCCAATTCATATTGAAATTATATATTTAATTTTAAATTTGCTCAGCCAATTAGACCTCCGTCGTGGCATCTTTTTTTGACTTTTCCTTTTCGTGAGCGGGGAGAGGAGGGGGAAGGGGGGGGATTGCCTGCCTGTCTGTCCACAGCTGCCACGACCACCATATGAGCTCCTCATTTCACAATGGCTGGACTGAAATTAAATTGCAAGACGTGTGCGCGTGTGTGTGTGTCCGAGCGCGCGAGAGAGACAAATAGAGCAGAGGAAGAGTAACTGGTGAGAGAGAGCTGTGCTCTGCCCCCCCCTCCCCCCCCCGGCGCGTGAGGGGTCACTGACCCGTCAGAAAGTCTGCACGGAAAATTATCAGGGAAATGTTTGGCTGTGACAGTGGCAACCATGTTGTGGCTAGCTCAATATACAGCGCCATATACAGTGTGATCGAAGCAGCCATATCACCTAAAGTGACATGCGTCACACTTGCAAGTACCGAAGTATTTTTTTACGGAGTGGTACGTACCTCCAAAATACGGCAAAAACCGTAGTTTTAAATGACGGCGTTTTCCGTACCTCTTTAAGTACGGAGA
The DNA here is from genome assembly GCA_033675135.1 of Frankliniella intonsa. Classification (NCBI taxonomy): domain Eukaryota; kingdom Metazoa; phylum Arthropoda; class Insecta; order Thysanoptera; family Thripidae; genus Frankliniella; species Frankliniella intonsa. Next base: position 1,795,634 of record CM066256.1, read on the forward strand.
GTCCCGTAAAAAGTTTCCATAAAAAGTGCCGTAGTAGCAAAAATATGCAGAATACGGGATTTTGGGGTACGGGTTGCATCGTATTTTAGAAGTACGGTAAGGTCCGTAAATCGATTGGTACGGTCGAACCGTATACTTAAGAAACGGTTCACATCGGCTAAAAAATTTCCGGACAGAACCGTCAAAATTTCCGTGGAAATTTTTAACAGTGACAGTGTCCCTGCTCCGCTCTCAGCGCCTGGCGGGTAGGCCGTCCCGCCACACGCCCGCGCCCGCGTGTGGCCTACCCTGCGGTGGTAAGGCGCTACGCGACCACACCATGGTGTGACGTAAATGTAGGTCGCATTACGTAGTGCGACCGAAACTGGTCACACCAATCGAAGCGACGTGCGTCACGTTTGTTCTTTCAGTGTAGTCATTTCATAGGACTGGCCGGCCGGGTCGCACTGCGCCCCATCCAGGTCCCTCCAATGCAGTGTGTACACTGCGTAGCGCGCGACAGAGGGGCGTGCGCGCGTGGTGCAGGGGGCCAGGAGAGAGAGAGAGAGAGAGAGAGAGAGAGAGAGAGAGAGAGAGAGAGAGAGAGAGGGGGGGGGGAGAGAGAGAGAGACGCAACGACCGGGAGAGAGGGAGGGTATTGGAAGGGAAGGCAGCCGAGTGCGTTTAATAATCAGCGCACGTGGGTGGGATACTAGCCGAGGAGATTGTCTCCGATTGTGCCGATATTGGACAAGTGGAACCATTGGAATACCCGTGTGCTTATGTGTGACAGGGAGAAGGGGGTGCCCTCTGGTGCCCTCGAGCTCGGGGGGCGGCTGGTTGCGGTGCGGTTAGTCAATAATGCATTGTTCGGACGTCCTTGGGAATGCCACCGGGCGGGGCGGGGCGGGGCGGGGCGGGGCGGGGTGGTGTGAGGTGGGGTCGGGGCCGGACAGTGTGGACCATGGCGCAACAATAAGCAGGGTGCGAGACAAAAGGCGGCGCCCGGTCCGGCGGACGGCAACACTAACAATTTTTAGGCCCACACTCTTAACTCCTTACAAAGAAAATTCTTGTATTACAAACAATTGTTTGCAACCGTAATACAAAGCCAAATTTTCTTTGTAATACAAAGAAAAATCTTTGTAATACAAAGAAAAATCTTTGTAATACAAAGCAAAAATTTTTGTAATACAAGAAAATTTTCTGTATATTACGGTTGCACAGAATTCTTTGTATTATACAAAAAAATTCTTTGTAAGAAGTTAAGAGTGCATATAAGTTAGAAATGCCTATGCTTTTGCCCAAAAGCTCTCTTTAGACTCCCTTTAGGAGTGCCTACTGCTCTATCCCGTGCCCGTGAGCTTTCTTTATTCTCCAAGACGATGGCCGCATATATCCGCCGCCGAACGTGCCCTGCATTGATATAATTCTAAATCAGAGTGCCTGATCAGAGAAATTAAGTTCTACAAACTCGGCATTGCTGCTAGATATTTGATGAGACTCTAAAACGCACTCAATGAGATTGTCTGCGAGGTCCCACTGCATCACTCATCTCGGCAAAAAGGCACATACATGTGCAAACATAAACGCAAGCAAAATGTCAAATGGGAGGAGGACAAGTACACGTCGTCAGAGATTGAAGAGACAAGATACGCAGAACGATGTTGGGCCGCGCGGTATGGCTGAGGAAAGAGAGATACAGAGCGGGAGAGAGGGAGAGAGGGAGAGAGGGAGAGAGAGAGAGAGAGAGAGAGAGAGGGAGAGAGAGAGAGAGAGAGAGAGAGAGAGAGGGAGGGAGAGGGAGGGAGAGAACGAGAGAGGGAGATAGCGTAGTGTAGTCTCTCCAGCGCTGAGGCGAGCGGAGCGGGGTAAACCTCGCGGAATATTTTCCTCGTCCGTTCTAAGTTTGGCGGAGCCATACTCCCCCCCACCCCCCTCTCCACAAAATGTTTACTTTCCGGTCCAGTGCCCCACCCCCGACCCGACCTGGCGAACGGACTTTACTTTTCAATGGCTCAGGAGGACGCTGATCCCCTGGGGACTCGCCCTCCCCTTCCCCCCTTCCTCATTACGTCTCTAGGTCCAGGGAAATAAAATGAAGCACTCCCTCTTGTTATCCCCCACCCCCACCCCACCTGCGCGCCTCCTGTCAGGTGGGCAGGCTCGCCGCGCACCTGGGCACCACCTGGGCACCGCCCGGCGCGGGAGCGGAGCGAGCGTCACAGCGCACTCCATCACGGGAACGCCCAGCCCCGTCGGACCCCACAGCACGCCAACATGTTTTCAATGTAAAAGCACTGTAAATCCAAGTGTACAAATGTCGCTTACTTGTAGGTGAGCGAGCAACCATTCAATCACTTGTCTGTCGGAGTACAGCCTGATGGGTAACATAAGCATAGGAATGGATTCTCTCCTCGCTTTAATCTTGCCCACGGCCACTTTGACTGCAGTGTTTCTGATGTCAGAACAATACCCTTGGCACCCCGTCTTCTGCTTCCTGCTCCGCCACCCGCTACGAAAAATCTACGATGCTCTCTCTTGTTTTACCACCAAAACCTTGTCGTCGAAAAAAAGAGGTGGTGGTACAACAGCCCCCCCTGCAGTTGCCACCATCTTATACCTCCCTTCTGGCCGTCATCGCCTTCCTCCCGCCACCCCTTACGCCCCACCCCTTACGCCCCACCCCTTACGCTCCATCCCTTTCTTTCGCGTGCTTACTACCCACCTTCAGAGACATGGTTCTTTTTACGATTCGGCGGGTCGTACGGCCGTGAGCCATACGGCGCGCGCGCACACACACACACACACACACACACATCAACACACACACACACACACACACACTACGTCGCATATGCGACCAAACAGCGAGGCCAGCGGGGCCAAGGCTCTTAGGCTCGATAGTGTGCCAGCAAGACACGTACAGCCAGCCGGGTGAGGCAGGGCAGGGGTAGGGCAGGGGTAGGGCAGGGGCAGGGGCAGGGGCAGAGTGGCGGCAGCGCGCGCGTGCGCTCACGTCCCTGCGGGCGTGAGTGTGTGTGTGTGTGTGTGTGTGTGTGTGTGTGCGCGTGTGTGTGCCGGGGCGCGTGCGCGCGTCCGAGAATAAATAACGCCATTTTTACGGCAAGAGTTTGGTTCGCGCCATCAGACTTTTTGTGGGAGTTGTTGCCGCCACCAGCCTATGGTGCTCGACCGAGAACCTGCACCACTGTGAAAAATATCTTACTTTGTTTATTACGATTTACGAAATGTGTTGCAAATTTGCGACACAAACCAATCTTGCTCGTGATTGCGTTTCAAGTCGGTACGTAATGCCTGTTATATTACGACTTTTAAATTGTAATTTTACTACTCGAAAATAGTCCCGTAAACCTAGAACTATTTTTCACAGTGCAGGTACAAGAAAATGGGGCATCAGCTGCCCACTGACCAATCAAGGACCTGTCAAAGCCAGGAGCAGAGTACAGCCGCGGCAGGGAGACAAAAGCCAGGCGACGTGCAAACAGCAGGGCGAGGCGAGAGGCTGAGGTCTCTGCGCTCGGCGCTCTCCCCGCCTCAAAGCAGAGCAGCTTTAATTCCCGAGCCCGCCCTGCGGGGCAGAGAGAGAGAGAGACTGAGGGGGGCGAGAGAGGAAGAGAGAGCGCGAGTGGGCGACGACGCGGCGTCGAGGTGTTTGACAATCCCTTAGCCGCCCCTTCCCCCAAGGGCAGTCCGGTCCAACCCGGCATAAGGCCGCACCGTTCCGCCCCGCCCCGCCCCGCCCAGGGCGCTCCTGAGGGACGGCACTATGAGGCCGGGCACCTGCCGCCCGCCGTGTTCCAATCAGCACCGCACGCACAGGCGAATCGGGTCCCCCGGTAGGTGGCGCCACGGGCGCGTACACACTAAACCATTATGCATTTTGTTGTGCATAAGCATGCAGAATTTTAAGCAGCCATAATTATGCACAATTTTTGTGCATAATTATGTACAAATTGTGCATAACTATGCACAAATTGTACATAGTTATGCATGAAATTGTGCATACTCTTATGGTTGCTTAAAATCCTGCATATTTATGCACAATAAAATGCATAAGGATTTAGTGTGTACACGTGCGCCTGCACGTGCACCTAACACGTGCGCGTACAGGGTGGTCTCCTCCCATGTCGAGGTGACATTTTAAAGTCGCCGCCGAGCCCCGAGGCCAGCCGATCAGCTGACCGACAGACCGCAGCCGCTCAAAGGAGTTGGTTAGCAGGCAGCAGGCGGCCCCGGGCCCACGCGTATCGGCCACCAACCGACCCGCCCCGACCCCGACACGCATCTCCCGCCGCGTCTCATAGCCCTGAGGGTCTACACGGAAAAAAACTTCGTCCTGGTTTTCAAGCAGCCCCGTAAACCCCATGTATTTTCTTCATAAGAGCTGCTTGGTTTGTCCAAAACTACTTGGAAAACCAAGAAGTCGTTTTCCCCGTGTACATATCCGGTGACCTGGCGCCGCCCCGCCCCGCCCCGCCCCGCCGCTCCCATTTCCTCCAGGGTTCTGATCAGCTGGCGGCACCCCCGGGCCCGACCCGGCCCGGGCGCCGTCTCCTCCGTGGCCCTCTTAAAGGAGCCTGCTCTGCCTCGCACCACCCTACCCCGCCCCACCTTCTAGACGCGTAATAAGTTATCATTAAACAGCCAGCAGCGGCCCGGGGCGGGGCGGGGCGGGCAGGGTGAGGCGGAATGGGGTGAGGTGGGGCGGGCGCCGCGCCGGGTGCCTCAGAGCCCCTGCTAAGCTGCTACTGCTACTGCAGGTGCGCCCCGCCCCGCCCCGCCCCGCCCCGCCCGGGCCCGTGGTGAGACTGGCGGCGCCGAGGCGGAGCGGAACTGCGACTAGCGAGGGTGGACAGCCAGGGGCGGGGCGGGGCAGGCGGGACGGGGCAGGCGGGGCGGGGCAGGCGGGGCGGGGCAGGCGGGGCGGGGCAGGCGGGCGGGTCGGCCCAAGACGACCGCAGAAGCCTCATATCGCTGCAGGAGCGGCAGCCAGGCCCGGCCCGGCTAGGCTCCCAAGGGAGCTTCATCGCGCCAGGCCGAACAGGGCGGGCCGAGAGGGTGGGGCGGAGGGCGGGCGGAATCAGGACTGAGCGGCCTGGGAGGCGCCGATGAGGAGGCGCTTGGAGGGCAGGAGGGGAGCGTGCAGGGAGAGAGAACGAGATAGAACAAGAGAGCGAGCGAGTGAGTGTGAGAGAGAGAGCGAGAGAGAGAGAGAGCGAGAGAGAGAGAGCGAGAGAGAGAGAGCGAGAGAGGAGAGAGAGAGAGAGAGAGAGCCAGAGAGAGCTAGAGTAAAAGCGAGAGCGAGAGCGCGACAGAGCGAGCGAGAACGAGCGAGCGAAGCGATAGAGGCGAGAGCGATAGAGGCGAGAGCGATAGAGGCGAGGCGATAGAGGCGAGGCGATAGAGAGCGAGAGCGATAGAGGCGAGAGCGATAGAGGCGGAGCGATAGAGGCAGGCGATAGAGAGCGAAGGCGATAGAGAGCGAGCGATAGAGAGCGAGAGCGATAGAGAGCGAGAGCGATAGAGAGCGAGAGCGATAGAGAGCGAGAGCGATAGAGAGCGAGAGCGATAGAGAGCGAGAGCGATAGAGAGCGAGAGCGATAGAGAGCGAGAGCGATAGAGAGCGAGAGCGATAGAGAGCGAGAGCGATAGAGAGCGAGAGCGATAGAGAGCGAGAGCGATAGAGAGCGAGAGCGATAGAGAGCGAGAGCGATAGAGAGCGAGAGCGATAGAGAGCGAGAGCGATAGAGAGCGAGAGCGAGAGAGCGAGAGCAAGAGAGCGAGAGCAAGAGAGCGAGAGCAAGAGAGCGAGAGCAAGAGAGCGAGATAGGGTGGCCGCCAGTAGACAGGCCCAGCAGCAGCAGCAGCAAGCAGCAGCAGCAGCAGCAGCAGCAGCAGAGAGCACGTCACGTGGCAACACACTAAATGGGAAGGGACTTCTTTTGTCCATAGAAAGTGACAATTTTGTGCACATCTTACCTAAGGACAATTTCCAATCCAGCAAAGGACAAATTTGCATCTCTCAAGTGGCCAAAAGAAAATGTCGTCCATGACTAGGATACAATTTTGTCACGACGTGCCAAGTGCAGATTTGCACTTGGTCAAGATGTGCACAAAAATGTCACTTCCTATGGCCAAAAACGTCCCTTCCCATTAAGAGTGCGCAGCACGGCGGCAGCACGCAAGTGCCTCGCGTTAACATAAAGCGGATCCCGATCGAAATGACACAACGGCACGGTCACGTTATGACGCGCGGGATTGGCCCGGGGCGGGGCGGGGCGGGGCGGGGCGGGGCGGGGCGGGGCGGGGCGGGCGCGCGCTTCTAATCCCCAGCAGCAGCAGCTAAGCCCGCTCTGCCGCGCCGGGCCGGCAGTCGGAGTAGAGCAGGGCGGGGCGGGGCGGGGCGGGGCGGAGCGAGGGGTGGGGCCGTGAGGACGGCGCCAGCGGCCCCCCGCTACCGTCCTCGTGAAAGACTGCCCCACCCCGCCCCGCCCCGCCCCCCAGCCCAGCCCCGCCTGGCCCGCCCCGCCCCGCGGGCCGCCCCGGGCTGCAGCGACCACACTCAGAAAATTGTACCTTTGATTTACCGAATTTTCCGTTAAAAAAACGCCTCCGTTGTTCCAAAGGAAATTTGGCACATGATCGAAAGAAAATTCCGTTAATACAACGAACTTTGACGTGATATACCACAGTCGTCTCACTGCTACTTCCACCACTAGTGCCGCTGCTCCATACATGAGCACTGTCAAAAATACCGTCAATATGAACAGTAAAAACCTGCTGTGAAGCGGAACAAGGGGCTAACTTGACTTAACACCAAACTGAGATTATGATGGCATATAATAGAGTATAAAAATCCGCATCTGTCCACCAAAGGGTTTGGGGCTATGTCCCATAGGCTGGGAGATAAGAGCATTTGTAAAATGAGCTAACTCAAGTTGACTTGTTTTGCACGATGATTGTTACGGACCAGAAGAGCACAAAAGGTGCTAAGTTGACTTGACCCCAAAGTCCCCAAATTTTACAACAAGCAAAAGGAGTTAAGTGTACTTAACTCCTTTTGCTACCACATTTTGATAAGTGACATGATGACTTAGCCCCTTCTGCAGTGATCGAAAACAGAGAAACTGATCACAGTAAAGGCAGTTCTTCTACTGACATTTGATGACTTGACTCCTTTTGCATAGTCTCCTAAAAGAAGGCAAGTCAACTTGGCTCCTTTTGCCAATTTTCTGATGACTTAACTCTAAAGTTCCCCACGTGTAGAAAGAGTCAAGTCGATTTGTCGCGGCATTTCAATGATGGTAAAAAGAGTTAAGTCCTATATCGCAGTGAAGGAGCGTGATATTGAAAAATTTCAAAATGCCAGTAATATCTATGCTAGAAGTGTATTCTATCAGCATCATAAAATTTTTGAAATGTTACGTGCAAACAGTTTTTTGCGTTTCCTGAAAACCTTGGTTTTTCGACTTGACCCCTTGTTCCGCTTCACAGCAGAAACGTCATTATACTTAAAATTAACAGTGAAACGCTGTACATTCACCTCGTTGTACCCGACAATGTACAATAAATTTTAACAGTTTTATATTGTGTTTAGAAATGACAGTTCCACACTGTTGTTAAACAGTGGTATTTTGTAACAGTGAGTACAAGCAATACTACATTTAACTCTTTAAAGTATATACTAATTGTTGATTGAAAGCTGCTTGTGTTAAATGCATCATCTTCTGAAAAGGTCGAGTGTGTGAAAACTGTGTGTGCGGTGTATGGTGTGGTGCGGTGTGGTGCTAGAAACGGGAACGGAACGGGGGAGGAGATGAAAAGTGGCCCTCGCTGATAGCAAAAGCCCTCCTCTCTCCCTCCCTCCCTCGAGAGGCGATTAGCTTTAAAAAGCCTACTGGTGCGCTGCGCTTGGCCTCAGCGCCGGGCAGGGCCGCGCAGGGCCGCACGCTCCCGCACGCGAAAGCCAGTCGACGGGGCGGCGCCTCCCAGGACCGCGCCGGGCGGGGCGGGGCACTGTTATAAAATACCACAATTTAACAACAGTGTGGAACTATTATTTCTAAACACAATAGAAAACTGTTAAAATTTATTGTACATTGTAGGTACTGTACAATGAGCTGAATGTAAAGCGTTCCATACTGTTAATTTCAAGTACAATGACGGTTTGTACGGTTCAAATTGACGGTATTTTTTTTTTTTACAGTGGGTGCTGCTCGTGGGCCCCTCTAGGGGCCAGCAGGCCAGCCAGCCACCCGTGCAGTATTTTATTTCCCCCGAGAAAGAGCACGAGGAAAAGGCGGACCCCGCCCAGCAGAGCGCGGCGGGGCGGGGCGGGGCGGGGCGCGGCGGGGCGCGGCGGGCGCGGCGGGCGGGGCGGGGCGGGGCGGGGCGAGGCGGGGCGAATACCAGGGCCGGCCCGGGCCCGGGGCCCGCGACGCTGGCGGCGGCGGTACAGCGGGGGGTGGTCGCCGACGGGGCGCCGCGGCGCGGCGGGACGGGACGGGACGGAGCGGGGCGGGGCGGGGCGGGGCGGGGCGGGGCGGGACGGAGCGGGACGGGCCCTACAAATCATCCGTGGGATGCACTGGCGTACAGATGTACCGCTGCGGCCCGCCCCGCCGGCCCGGCCCCCCTGAAGCGCCCGAATCCACCCCGCTGCTAGCGCCCCGCCAGCTCAGCTCACTTGAACAAAAAGGAGTCCCTGAAGTCTCTGGAGGGCGGAAGCCCCGCCCCGCCCCGCCCCGCGCGAGCGTGACTGGCCCCGCCCCGCCCCACCCGGGGAAGATGTATATATCGGGAAAAGGATGGGCCGACGGGGCGGGGCGGGGCGGTGCCAGAGGCCCTGGGAGACCCGCGCCGCGCAGACAGCGCTCCGCTCTCGCTCTTGGCGACTCGCGGGTCACCTCGCTATCTCTCTCTCTGCACACCATGCGTCTCTCCCTTTCCTGCCCGCCATTTTTCTCGCTCCGCTATTAGGCCTAAGACCCCCGGGCAGGCAGGGCGGCGACGCACGGCCGGGGCGGGGCGGGGCGGGGCGGGGCGGGGCGGGGCGGGCCATCTAGACAGACGACGGTGCCGTCTGCATTTATTGCATTAAAAACAATGAGGTGCAGGGCGGGGCGGGGCAGGGCGGGGCGGGGCGGGGAGGGGCGGGGTGGGGCGGTGTGAGGGTCTTGGAGGGAACCCGGGTGGAGTTGGGGATATTGTCGTAGATATTAAAGCGTGCGGCGCCCCGCCCCGCCCCGCCACACCCCGCAGCAGCAGGTGCACCCTGCCCACCCCACCCCACCCCACCCCACCCCGAGCGCCACGACACCTCTGACATCTGGAACATCCCCCGCCGTAGCCTCGCTGCCCTGCCCCGGCACGGAGATCCGCTTCAAACGGAATACTCAGCCAAACCTAGAGTCCTGGTCCTAGACATATCCGGGCAGCACGACGCCTCCGTGTGACCCCCGACCCGAGCCCGCGCGCTCACATACGGACTGGCGGGCGCAGGATCTTGTATGCCGTCTCTCTCCCTCTCTCTTTTCCCCGTCTCCGCCAAAACGCCAACTCTTTCTCTCTCACTCCTTGCGCGCCGGCTAGTGGAGTAGACTGGAATCGGAGTCGCTCTTTTCCGGGAGCCGTTGGAACAGGTCCAGGGTCCCCAAGACCCAGCGGCCGCCTGGCGTGGCGTGGTGTTGCGTTGTGTGGCGGAGCGGAGCGGGGCGGGGCAGGGCGGGGCAGGGCGGGGCAGGGCGGGGCAGGGCGGGGCAGGGCGGGGCAGGGCGGGGCAGGGCGGGGCAGGGCGGGGCATGGCGGGGCAGGGCGGGGCAGGGCGGGGCAGGGCGGGGCAGGGCGGGGCAGGGCGGGCGTGGTATGCATCTCCTCGAAACCAGCCCACGCGAAAATCCAACTCCCCCGCAAAGGGCGCGGCGTTCGCCCGTTCCGTTGGGCTGCTATAGCCTGCCCTGCCACATCAGAGGGAGGCCGGCCCGGCAGCCAGCGGCAGCCCACTTGCGGGACTTCAGCGCGCGCGAGTTGGGCCGGGGCGGGGCGGGGCGGGGCGGGGCGGGGCGGGCGTGGTCGGCGGCGCCTCCCAATACGCGAGACAGTCCTCCCTCCGCCCGGCCGTGGAGGCGGGAGGGAGACCCATCCCTTTCCAACTCACCACGACGCCGACACGCAGAGAGAAAGCATTTCTTCGCGCCTCTACCGCCGCTGCCCCCTCCCCTCCCCTCACGCCCCGCACCAGCGCTGAAACTTATTCGAGCCGTGCATGTGGGGCGGGGCGGGGTGGGGCCGAGTGGTGCGCTTGAGGGAAAAGGGCCGCCCGTCTCCAGACTGTCTCCGCTGCGCTTTGGCCGCACTGTTCCCTCCCGAGTAGCCGAGCAGGGCACGGCCGCCGCACGGCGCCACCAATTTACAGACGACAATTATTCGTGTTTTTCAGTTCGGCGCTGCGCGGCCGGCGCGGCGGGCCCTCGGGGTGATTATTTTTCGCATGCGTCGGCGCGGGGAGGAGGCGAGGCGGGAACATTAGGATACGCATCCATCTCTGTCTCATAACCGGTGGCCTGCGCCGTGCGCCGCCAAGCCGCAGCGAGTCCCCCCACCACCACCAAATGCAAATGAGAACGGCACCCTATTGAAGGGTCCAGCCTGCTGGCAGAGGGTGGGGCGGAGAGGGAGGAGGGAGAGCAGGGATGGAAGTGTGACAAGAGAGAGGGCAGGGCGATGGGAAAGGAGAGAGAGAGAGAGGGGGGCGATGGTGAGAGAGCGAGTGAGCAAGAGCAAGAGAGAGCGAGAGCAAGAGAGGGTAAGAGCAAGAGAGAGCGAGAGCTAGAGAGGGCAAGAGATAGCCAGAGAGAGATGAGAGAGCAAGAGAGAATAAGGGGCTCAAGGAATGGGGCGGGGGAGAGGTGGGCTCAGGGCGGCGGAGCTGGGCCCACGGCGGAAGGGTCGAGGGCCTTGTTAACGCGCCCAGCGTGTGATGTATCACGCTGCACTGGGTCATAAGGGCCCTCTGAGCCCCGCAACCCTTTAGCGCCGCGCGGCCCCGAAAGGGCAGACCAACGTTTTTATCATTCTATACCAGGAGAGAAAAATTATTTTCAATGCACTGTTGGGAACGAGTGCACATATCCCTTAAAGTTCAATAAGTCGACTGGATGGAATTCAAGGAAATACTAGGTAGATGTACCGGGTGTTGCGGGTTTGCCTACCCTCTTCGCCCGTAAGGCGCCATGGCCCCAGCAGCGCTGGAGAGTATGCAATCCCGCAACACTGTTACGCATTTAAAGAAGCACCCAGTACGCCAGACCACGTCTTGCGTAACAGGCTTCGCGATACTTCGCGAAACACGGTTACGCTGCGACGCGCCTGCGTACATCTACCACTGTGAAAGATATCTTTGTAGATTTACGATAAATTTTGTAAATTACGATTTACGAAATAAGTTGTAAATTTACAAGGGATGTTTTTTGCTCGTGAATGAATTTCAAGCCGATGTATAGTGCTTGTAATGTTACGATTTGCAATATCTTGACTCGTTCTCGAGCTAGCAGCTACACAAACAACCAAACAGACAGACCGACAGGAGCCAAATCGGATCAGTGGAGTAATAGGCTTCGCTATCGCTCAGCCAAAAAGTGTACAGAATACTTCGATCTCTCCAGCCAAAGAGAGGGGGAAAACAAAACTGTACCGATGTGGAGAGTCGAACTCTCGGACTTGAAACTCTCGGTCCGCCGCGGTATCCAACAGGTCACAGTGTGAAGTGTCCTATGATCAACATTTTATACAGTAAGGGGTTTTGACATAATTTTACGAACAAAGACCTGTTTATTTTTTTCAGGTACTCTTCGTTATTTTGAGACAACAAATACATTTGTAAAATTGTTCGTAATATTCTCCGTATGATCCAGAACTCAAGAAATTTGTAGTTCTGGAATTCTTAAAACATATGTCAGATAACGAATAGTATGTTTACCACTACAACGAACAATTCTTCATTTGAAATGACGAACGGTGATCGTCATATTTTAATTACAAAACGAATCGTAAATCATTTTATCGTAAAATAACGAAATCCCTTCGCTTTATAGTGCGTTTTCATTTCGTGCCACATTGATTGACAACGATGTAACTTCTTTATTTGCGCAGAACTGGCGCACCCCACGTATTTGTTGCGCAGAGAAAGCTTTTCCATAAAGTAGTCTACCACCCACAATGGCGTTGTTACTGCCCGTTGTGTGAGTGTGTATTTTAGAACAACGAGAATCGCTTCTCAATGGATTGGCAAACAAACACACGAACACCAACACATGTGCAATCTCTCCCACACCAAACCAAACACACACGCAAGCACATGCGAAAATTACTTTTTTCCCGCTAGTCCAGGCCAGCCCCACTCGAGCCCCGCCAGCAGGGCCGGGCCCCCTGGTTGCAGATGGGTCCTCGCCCCGCCCCGCCCCGCCCCGCCCCACCCCGCCCCGCACTCTGGCCCAGTCGCTTGATTAGCTGCGCCTGCCCACACTATGCAGAGCCCCCCCCCCTCCCCCCCAATCCCAGATTCAGATCTACTCGCTCAGCGGCTCTCGGTGGCCACTCTCGTTATAGCACCAAGCCAGACCAAAATAGAACACCGAAAATACCTTCTTTTTACCAGCATCTTTCCAGAGGAAGCTATATTTCACGTTTTGGATTTAGGTCCTCGCGTGTTCACTGGGAATCCAGGTGTATGAATGTCGCACACTTGCAGGGGTGCGAGGATTCTGTCGTACACTTGGCCCCTCAAACGTGTAAATTTTTCAAGGACATTTTTGAGGTGCCAAGTGTCCGAATGAATCTTCGCACTACACCTACAAATACACACACTAGGGTTTCCGGTGTATATTGGGTGTAACATGCTTGACGGTATGCATCCGGTTACACCCGTAATAGGTGTCCTGCCCCCTAGGGTACGTGCATTGTGTGTACGACCCAGTAGCATACACACAAGAGACACGTTATTCTTATACTTTTGTTTCTTTTCCTTACACATGCACGCTCCATCTGTTCATTAATCGCTCGTCTCATCCGCCTCACTTTCAATACCGCGTGGTGCAGACAGGGGACGACAACCATAGGCTCCGTGACGAGGAACGTCATGTGCTGAGAGGAGAGGAGGGAGGAGAAGAGAGAAGGAAGAGAAGAGAGGAGGAGAGAGAAGGAAGAGAAGAAGAGAGAAGGAAGAGAAGAGAGGAGGAAGAGAAGAGAGCAGAAGAGAGGAAGAGAGCAGAAGAGAGGAAGAGAGGAGAGGAGAGGAGAGGAGAGGAGAGGAGAGGAGAGGTTCACGCACTCCAGCCGGCCAGCCTAACGAACCTCAGCCCAGCCCTGACCCGCCCAACCCGTCATACGCGTGTTTGACTTGCCTGTAATTCCTGTAATCCCGTTACAGTATCGGCCTGCCCGCGGCGACTAGAGAGAGAGAGAGAGAGCGGGCAGAGAGAGAGAGAGAGAGAGAGAGAGAGAGAGAGAGAGAGAGAGAGAGAGAGAGAGAGAGAGAGAGAGAGATGATCGCGCTGCAGAGGCCGCGGCACACTCTAAATTTTCTACAAAGAATTTTATTGTATAATACAAAGAATTCGGTGCAACCGTAACATACAGAAAATTTGCTTGTACTACAAAATTTTTTGCCTCGTATTACAAAGATTTTTCTTTGTACTACACAGAAAATTTGGCTTTGTATTACGGTTGCAGAGAACTCTTTGTAATACAAGAATTTTCTTTGTAAGAAGTTAAGAGTGCCGCATCTCCTCTCCCAAAGAGGCGCGCGCGGCATTAGCAAATTTTACGATAAGGCGCTTTTTCCCGGCGAGCAGCGGCAGCAGCCCAGCCGCCCGCACGGCCTATCAGACCGCTATCGCGCCGCTGCAAGACTCGCATACGAATGCGGCCATTACGCGGGGCGTGGCGGGGCGTGGCGGGGCGTGGCGGGGCGTGGCGGGGCGTGGCGGGGCGTGGCGGGGCGTGGCGGGGCGTGGCGGGGCGTGGCGGGGCGGGGCGCGCGCGCGGGTGGAGGCCAGAGCAACGAGTCGGAGATACAGGAGCGGAAGAGGAGCCGACCGCGGTGGGGTGCAGCGCGGGGCGGGGCAGCGCAGGGCGGGGCGGGGCGTGGCGGGAGGAAGAGGCGGGGTGAGGGGGGTCGCGCCGCAAGGAAAAAGGGTTTCGCCAATTTATCGCGTCCGCCGCACCAATTAAGTCATTTCTCCGACGTGCTAACCACCGCCGGGGCCAGCAGTGAGCGATAAGCCACTTTATTGTTATTGCTTGTTGTCCCTCTCGCCGATACCGCCCCGCCCCGCCCCACCGCACCCACCAAATTTATGTACAACAATCGTCAGTCACGCGCCGACGCCGACGCCGCATGCAAATTTCTTCGTACATAATGACATGGCGCCGCGGCGCCTGCCGGCCTGCAGGGCGGGGGCGGGGGGGGAGGCGGGGCGGAGGCGGGGCGGGGGCGGGGGCGGAGGCGGGGCGGAGGCGGGGCGGAGGCGGGGCGGAGGCGGGGCGGAGGCGGGGCGGAGGCGGGGCGGAGGCGGGGCGCCGAGCGCCCGGCGGTGGCGAGGTAGGCCGCCCTCCGGCGCCGCCGCCCGCTGGGTTGCCTACCCTGCGGTTGGCAGGCGGTGTGGCCCCTGGCAGCGCGGCGGGGCGGGGCGGCTGTCGATACCTCCCCGCAGCGCGTCGCACAGTACACACACACACAGCGAGCGAAAGCGTAGGAGGAGGAGGAGGATAGAGAGTATGCTGAGACTGGATGAAACTAACGTGACATGTGCCATGTTTCTTGATGCACTCTCGCAAAAAAAACGTTTTATAAGGCACACCTTTCTCAGAGAACGTTTGTAATGTAACATGCCTCTTGATACTCGTTGATACTCTTATCTCTTTACATGGAGCACCAAACGTTTGCTGCCAAGAGGGTGCATATTGCGCAAATTACAACACTTCTTCACCCAGGAAAGCACTACACTGTTAAACCAAGTGTTCAACTGCTCAACACTTGTAAGTGTGCAACTTCCACACTGGAAAAACAAACGTGCGTCACATCAATTGGTGTGACCATTTTTATCCAGTGCAGTCTAGCACGTGCAAGTGCGCAATCGGCAATTGTGCAATTTCACGTGTTTAACTCGACAGATGCAAGTGTTCAACAAGGATAGTCTTGCACGGGGCAGTTGCAGGTGCACAACTGTTGACTTGAACCCTTACAAGTGTACAACTGGCGAATTAGACACGTGAAATTGCACAGTTGCCGATTTCGCACTTACGCGTTCTAGGCTGGAAGTTGCACACATTAGTTTTTCCAGTGGGTACGCAGGAGGGGAGGGGGCGGACGAGTGAGGGGATAGGCGTAGAGATCGTCCCTCCGACGGCTCCGGGGGAGGCGGGAGGCAGCTGCAGAGAGCAGGGTGGGAGGCCAGAGGCCATGCTGGAGGAGACCATGGAGGCCAAGGGCGTCGTGCCGTACCACCCTCAACAGCATCCGGTGGGGTAAAGCATTATGGGCTGGCATCCCACAGTACCACCGTACCGTTCCCCGAAAGCCCGCATCGTCCACGTCAATGTCGAGGCGATGGGCGACTCGCCCCGCCCTGCTGGGGACTCTGCGGTCACCGGCGGTCACCAGGGTCGCGCGTCCAGCTGGCGGACACTAAAGCGAAAGTGCAGGAAACGCCAGGGCGCGGCGGGGAGGGGTAGGGGAGGGGGAAGAGAGTAGAAGAGAGGGGAGGAGAGTAGAAGAGAGGGGAGGAGAGTAGAAGAGAGGGGAGGAGAGTAGAAGAGAGGGGAGGAGAGTAGAAGAGAGGAGGAGGAGAGTAGAAGAGGGAAGAGAGTAGAAGAGAGGCGAGGAGAGTAGAAAAGAGGAGAGTAGAAAAGAGGAGAGGAGAGGAGAGTAGAAGAGAGGAGAGGAGAGGGGGATGCAGGGTCGTTGTCGTGCGAGCGGCACTAAAAGGCGGGGGTGGCGAGGAGGTCTGGGGCCAGGGCCAGGGCCTGGAGGACCTTGCTGATGAGGCCCGCGGGCCTCCAGTCTATGAAGTCTATGGGCCGCTGGCGCTCACTCCAGACCCCGCCGGTCACGCACACACCCGCCCGGGGCCGGGCGGGGCCGGGCAGGGCCGGGCGGGGCCGGGCAGGGCCGGGCAGGGCCGGGCGGGGCCGGGCGGGGCCGGGCAGGGCCGGGCGGGGCCGGGCAGGGCTGCAGAATGTTCTAATTACAGGTTAAGTCCGCGTGATTTGCGCCCGCCATAAATAATATCTGGCCGGCGGACGGTCGGACGGACGGATACGCGAGTAGACTGACAGACAGACAGACGGACAGACGGACAGACAGACGGACAGACGGACAGACGGGCAGACGGACAGACGGACAGACGGGCAGACGGACAGACGGGCAGACGGACAGACGGGCAGACGGACAGACGGACAGACGGACAGACGGACAGACGGACAGACGGACAGACGGGCAGACGGGCAGACGGGCAGACAGACAGACGGACAGACGGACAGACAGACGGACAGACGGACAGACGGGCGCACGGGGAGGAACACCCGGGCGGGCCGGGCCGGGCGGGGCCGCGGCGCTGCATATTAATCATACTGCGCGTTTTCACACGTGCTCCGCCCCGCCCCGCCCCGCTCCACCCCGCCCCGCCCTGACAGCGAGCGCGGTGCGGCGGCGGCGGCATGGAGAATGGCTGATGGAGAGGCATCTGGCGCTCGAGCGGGCCGCACACGGTGACCGAAGAGTGAGAGAGACAGATATGTTCGTAACTGCCTAAAACGCAAACGGAGTGATCAAGACGTTTGAAAACTTCAACTCGTACTTTTAGGGCACTAAAACAATGCACAGCACGCAACTCCGATGAAAAAACCCGTATACCTTGGCAGCTATGACATCAAGTACGTTTCAGACACATGCTGTCTCTCTCTAGCTTTGGTCACTATGTGCGGTACACTCGATTTCTTTGTATTTTAAGGGCTCTACTGACCATATAGTCGATTTCTAATCGCAAACCGTACATCTTTGAACCTTTGAGATTAGAAGTGTGAAGACCAGAGGTTCATAGGTCAAAGGACAAGCCTTCTGCGCCATCAAGAAGAAGACCGTGTCACGCCAGATGCTTCTCCATTAGAATTAGTCCTTCTCCATGGCGGCGGGCTGCGCCCCCGGGCAAGCTGACTTGACCCGCCTCACCGCACCCCGCCCCACCCCACCTCGCACCACGCCTCGCCTGGCCGGCGGCGCGGTGGACGTGGACGATCCGCTTTTATTACATCATTCCTCCCCCTCCCCCTTCCTCCTCCGCACCCTGCTCTGACCGCCAGGCGGAGAGGCGGGGCGGCGACGCTAGGCGAGTAGGGGGAGCAGCATGTTTCCATGTTTTTCCAATGACTTAGTAAATGACCCGCTCGGCTGTCAGTCGAACTAATTGGCGGCATGTTTTTTTCCCCCCGCATGGAGTATCGGAAAACCTGAGCACATAGTCGCAGGCCCACTACATATTTCGCGTCCTGTTATTAGATTTTGCTCCCGACCTCGCCAGCAGGGTTGTGCGGGGGAGGTTGTTGACCCGTGGCACTCTGTGCCCGGGTGGGGCGGGGCGGGGCGGGGCAGTGTCGGCAGTCTGCAGGCCTGCAGGCCTTGAGCAGAGCAGACGACAGTCGGACGCAGTCAGTGCGGTCCGCGTCAAGACGAGACGGTCCAGCCGCAGCCCCGCCCCGCCCCGCCCCGCCCATCACGCCAGCTGACTGCGCGAGGCACGACGCAAAACATATCCCCGCCTGAGCGAAAGCTTCGCCAGCCTGAACCAGCATGAGATAGCACTACACCTCCTCAGGGACTACAAGAGTCTGAGTGCGGTGCTCGGCGGCGCGCCGCACGGGTCATGTCTGATTAGGACGCCATTTAGAGACACAAGTCCTCGCTGGGCCCGGCCGGGGGCGGGCCAAGAGGAGGCGGGGCGGAGACAAGTGACGGGACGGGGTAGGAGTCAAAGGAAACACAAGTTCGGCCCCTCGCGGGAGTGCTTGCTGTGTACTGGCCCCGCCCCGCCCTACCCCGCCCCAACCCGCCCCGCCCGGCTAGCCGCGACGACGGCCTGCGCATGAGAAGTTGGGGGATTTGCGCAGCGCGCACCGCACCGCGTGTCAGTCAGCTCAACCGCCCCGCCCCGCCCCGTCCCGCCCCACCCCGCCCTGCTGTTGCTGCAGGTGCCGGTTGCCGCTGCCACTGCAGCCATCAACAAACTCCTCCCCACGGGCAGGGGCGGGGCGGGGCGGGGCGGGGCGCCGTGGGCGAGCCGCCAAGTTTGCCTTGTACTGTCGATACCCTGCTCCCTGCACGGTAATCAAGTCAGGGGAGCAGCCACCATCGCGGCGTCGAGCCGGGGCCAGGTGGGGGAGTATCCGAGCGGCGAGGAGGAGAAGGGCAATGGGGATAACGTGTGCGCGGGGTGAGCTGAGTGGGGCAAAAGGTCGCCACGCCCCGCCCCGCCCCGCCCCGCCCCGCCCCGCCCCGCCCCGCCCCGCCGGGATCCGTCCTCTGGCATGGCACGGCGGCAACGGCGGCTACGAAAGGCGCGGACGGCACGGCTCAAGCCTTACTTCGGCGCGCGGATTTGAACTGGTGCGCGAGCATAAGCTCGCATCGAAACTTTGAGCCCCTCCTCCTCCTCCTCCTCCTCCTCCAGCTTCTCCTGCTCCTCCTGCTGCTCCCCCTCCTGCCCCTCCTGCTCACCCGCCCCACCCCGTGCCCCTCGCCTCCTATCGCTCTCCCGGGGGATTTAAAATTCCGGAAAGGGTTACACGCCGAGGAGAGAAAACGCTTTTTATGGGGTGGAGGAGGAGCGGCGCGGCGCGGAGCCTCATTACGGGGGGCAGGGTAGGGGTAGGAGGGCCCGGTCGGGGAGGTGGAACATAACGGGGCAATTAACATTTTATTTTTCGGCACTTTGTTATTATTACCGACTTATGGCGTGGAAATTGATTCGGCGCCAGTGACTTGGAAGCGAAAGCGCCGGGGTGGCGCCTATATGCTGGGCGTCACCATGGCGGCCGCGCGCGCGGCGCCCCCCCCCCCTCCTCCCACTCCCAAACGGGCGCTCGCAGGGTGTGTGAATGTGTGCGTGTGTGTATATGTGTGAATGTGTGAATGTGTCAACGTGTGTGTGTGTGTGTGTCTGAGAGTTTTTGTGTATCTGTTATATGGCGTGTCAATAGTGTTTTGCCTACTAGTTGTATTCGGCCTGGGCTCTGGGACCTGGGGCTGGTCCGTGAGGGAGGAGGGGGAGAAGGGGAGGGGTGAGGAGGGGGAGGAGGGGGAGGAGGGGGAGGAGGGAGGAGGAGGGAGGAGGGAGGGAGGAGGGAGAAGGGGGAGGAGGGAGAAAGGGGCGAGGGGAGGGAGGAGGGGGGAGGGGGCTTCCTTTACCCGCAGCCCTCGCCCTCCACGCCACGCCACGCCCCTCGACCCGCCCCCGCGCCACATGCGGTGGTTGATGACTTTCTTGCCGAGTCATTCCCTCGATAGGCGGCCGGGCGGGGCGGGGCGGGGCCAGCAGGGCGCCAGGGGGTGCCAAGTGGTCGCACGAGTGAGCAGCCGGGCAACAGCGGGGGAAGGAAAAGAATAAAATATATATTGCTTGCGACGATGAAAAATTTCGAGGTTGCAGGCAGGGCAGCGTCGGGGTTGTGGGCCTCTCGCCCTCGCCGACACCGACCACACCACGAGCCTGCCTCCCTGCGGGACTGCCCTGCCCGCCCCGCCCCGCCCCGCCCCGCCCGGCTCAGCGAGTGAGAGGGTTGGAGGGACCTCGTGACAAATCGCAAGCCTCATGGACGCAGGCCAGAGGCCACAGGCACGGGCCGCCGCGGGCTGGTGGCGGCGTGGCGTGGCGCAGCGGGGCGTGCTGCCTCTACACTGCGCCATTTTTAAATTTACACTAACTTTTAACATGCACAAAGAAAATACCGAAAATAAAATAAAACTAGGTAGATGTACGCCAGACCACGTCTCGCGTAACAGGCTTCGCGATATCTCGCGAAACACTATTACACTGCGACGCGCTTGCGTACATCTGCCTAGGCCTGCGGCGCTGTCAGTATGGATTAGGATGCCATAGTTAAGAACTTTTTGTCCAAATTATACGCTGCAGCGGCTAAACGGTGCGAGATACGGCCAAACGGACGAAATTTCCGCCCAGAGGATCGCAACTCCTCGAAATACCTCGGAAACGACACCCAACATGCATTTTTAGGACTTTTCTTTCTTTAGTCACGCAGTAGCGGCTAAACGGTAAGTGATACGGCCAAACGGACGAATTTTCGGCCAAAGGCGCTTTGGCATTCCCTCGACCTTCACCCGTCACAGAAGGCAAATATTTGTACATTATTTCCAGTGTCATACTTCCAAATGCACCGAGAGAAATCTCCCCTTTCTACTCTCTGTTATCCTGCACACTGACACAGCCGCCGCGCCGCCCTCAGGACGACACAACAAACGCAAGACGCGGCCCCGCCCCGCCCCGCCCCGCCGCCCGCCGTGGGACCGGCGGCAGCTGCAGGCCTGTATGTGCCTGTCCCCTGGATTCATTATTTCCTGCTACCTGCCAGCCGCACCAGACAGTCCACATCACATACACATACTCGCCGCGCTAGCAGCGGCGCGGCCGCGCGGGGAGGGGGGAGGGGCTGTGAGAGGGTTTAAACAGCTGACTGACGCTACACTCACCATGTCCT
This sequence comes from Frankliniella intonsa, assembly GCA_033675135.1. NCBI lineage: Eukaryota > Metazoa > Arthropoda > Insecta > Thysanoptera > Thripidae > Frankliniella > Frankliniella intonsa. Next base: position 1,816,403 of record CM066256.1, read on the forward strand.
TGTAAATCCTGCGCTCGGCCGCCCTGCTGCGTCTCTAATCCAGGAAGGTCCCGGGGGAAGGCGAGGAAGCCTTAGCAGTCACGACAAGGCGGCTGCGCTACCGTCACCACTCGCACTCACACACAAACACACTAACACACTAAGACAAACACACGAAAGCTGGCGCGCTTCGGTTCCGGCGGGTACAACTGCGATGCGCACCGGATCGCGTCTCGGCTGTGACTGACTGCGCTGGGCTGGGCGGGCCGGGCCGGGCGGGCCGGGCCGGACGCGGCTGCGAGCTCGACGCGTCTGTCTGCGGAGGGGCGGCGCGGAGCGGGGCTGCTCGCTGGGACACGCTGCGCTGGCCGGCGCGGCACACACTGACTGTTGGCGGTGGCCAACTTGACGCTGGAGCGGGGAGCCTCGCCCGGCCCGGCCCGGCGGGGGTGAGGCTGCTTCCGCCCGCCGCCGGCAGAGCGCGCCACGAGGGCCCCGCCCCGCCCTGCCACGCGCCGAGGCAAGAGGCAAGGGGTAGCGCTGCACCTGCCTCCCTCGTGTGTGTACTGTGACGACTGGACTTGAGAGAACCAGGCCGTAAATGACCCAAGGTTGTTCACCGACCGGAATCGGTTACTTGCGAGGCCTTTCTAACAGGGCACAGAGCACATGGACAAGAGGGGTGGGGGGAGAAGAGGCTGATATCATGAACTTGCTGCCTGTACCCATTTAAAGGCAAAACTTGTATTGATTGTGTCAATACTTTACAATCACACCTGCAGTAATTATTGGAAGGAATTTATTGTATTTTAAGACTTACTGATGTGATATTCTTAAATGAAGAAAAGAATTTTGTGGCCACAAACAGGCACGTCAGAAACCGTTGGTCCGCGCGTGGCGGGATGGGGGTGGTGGAGGAGGCCCACTCTGCGCCTTTCCTGCAGGTGCTGAAGTAGCATAAAGTGCGGGACGAGGTGCGGGATGTCCGTTTATTTGTTTTCTCACACTCACACGTGCACACATTGTGTGTAACCTTTTTACACTGCTTACACTTTTTAACAAATAAGGTATTAAAACTAGTTAACAAATATACAACGTCTACAACGTACTGTAACTTACCACATAACCGAGTGATTGCTCGTTATAATTAAAAAATAGACACATTAAATACTTTTTATTAGAGAATTATTCTTCAACAAGAGGTGAAATGGTGTTGGACCGGGTATAAGATGGATGAGGACACCAGGCGCTTATTCCGGGTGGTTCTTTGAATGCGTAACACTGTTGCGGAATTGCATACTCGTCATCGCTGCATCGGGCCATGGCGCCTTACGGGCGAATAGGGTAGGCAAACACGCAACACTGCTATAAAATCGCTGTGCATTTCTTAAGTGTATAACAGTGTCACACTTGAGTTACGAGTGTAACCAGAACTGTGCGCAAAAAAGGAAAGAAACGCGAATGACGCGCGCATTCAAAGAGAAACGCGGCACATCGCCTGGTTGGCAGGCCTGCACGGATGCGGCCTGCTCCACCTCACCGTGCTCGGGCTCGTCCCGGCGCGGCGGCGCTCAGCCCAGCAGGTCGTCCTCCAGCAGGTCCTTGGCGCGCGCGTAGTACGCCCTGCTGCGCGCGATGGCGTCCGCGGCCGGGTACTTGGGCGCGTAGCAGAGGCGCGTCTCGGCGCGCAGCCGGCTCAGCGACACGAACGAGGCCAGGTAGCTGATGAGCGCGCTGGGGCGGACGGGCAGGCGCGCGCCCGTGGCGGCCGTGAGCAGCGCCTCGGCGGCGCGCGCCGCCAGGTAGGACAGCCAGGTGGGCAGCGGCGAGCTGCGCACGCGCACCAGCGGCGCCGCCCCGGACCCGGACACGTCCGGGAACGTGAGCAGCAGCTGCGCCAGGCGCAGCAGGTCGCCGCGCGGGCTCTCGTCCGTCACGAACACGGCCAGCCCCGCCACGGACTGCGCCCCGGCCTGCGCCTCCTCCAGCTGGCCGCGGCGCAGCGCGCGCCCCGCGCACACGTGCGCCCAGGCCACGTTTCCTGTCGACAAGGGCGACAATCAGAAACCACACTGGAAATCCAAGTGTACGAATGTCGCTCACTTGTAGATGACTGAAAAAATTCACTCACTTGTAGGTGAGCAAATGACTATTCGCTCACTTGTAGGCGAGTACTCATTTGCTCACCTACAAGTGAGCGAATAGTCATTTGCTCACCTACAAGTGAGTGAATTTTTTCGGTCATCTACAAGTGAGCGACATTCGTACACTTGGATTTCCAGTGCAATGCCTGATTTTTGGAGGATGAAAAGGAGGAAACTTTGAAAAACTGCCATAACTTGAGAAAATCTCCTCTTATTTTAAAGAAGTCTCCTCAAAACTTGAGGGAAATCCCCACATTTTTGTAAAGGAGACTTCCTCAAAATCTGAGGTTCCCTAAAATTATGGAAGTTTCTCAACTATTTTCCTTTTTCCTTCAAACATCAGACATCGTTTTTCCCGTGATAGGGGTAGAGGATAAGCAGAGGCTAAGTAGGGGGTATGCAGAGGCAGAGTTTCAGCAGAGTATGCAGAGGGTGAGCAGGTGAGCAGAGGGTGAGCAGGTGAGCAGAGGGTGAGCAGGTGAGCAGAGGGTGAGCAGGTGAGCAGAGGGTGAGCAGGTGAGCAGAGGGTGAGCAGGTGAGCAGAGGGTGAGCAGGTGAGCAGAGGGTGAGCAGGTGAGCAGAGGGTGAGCAGGTGAGCAGAGGGTGAGCAGGTGAGCAGAGGGTGAGCAGGTGAGCAGAGGTTGATGAGGAGAGCGGTTTGTCTTCACGGCCAGCTCTTGGCGGGCGCGTGCTTACCGACGTAGGCGTGCTGGTGGCGCTGGCTGGCGCCGCCCAGCTGCAGCAGGGTGTTGTCGCACAGGCGCGCGAGGCGCAGCAGCCCCGGCACCAGCCGCCGGTCCTCCTCGCCGTACATGACGGCCGGGCGCAGCGCCACGGTGCGCAGCGAGCCTCCTGCGGCAGGGCGGGGCGGGAGCGGTCAGAGGGCGGGGGGCCTCTCAGTCATACACAAGCACAGATACAGGGTGCAAGAGGCGAGGGGTCCCCCACTCTCCAAAAGGGGGTACAAAGAGTTTCGCGAGTATTGGCGAGTATTGGCGAGTATTGGCGAGTATTGGCGAGTATTCGCGAGTATTCGCGAGTTTTGGCGAGTATCGTGCGAGTATTTCTTGATTTTTTTTCGCGAGTAATGGCGAGTAACTCGCGAGTAATTTTTTGGGTGTACAATGAGTATTTTAGTGGGGGGCCCCTCGGCGAATACGTGGGGTGCTACACTGGAAGAACAAACGTGTCGTGCGTCACATCAATTGGTCTGACCCTATTTGGTCACACCACGTAATACGACCTAAATTTACGTCACACCATGTGACGCGACGCAAGCGCCAGGGTATACGGCATTACACATATGAGGTCGCATCACAAACGTGACCAAAACTACGGTCCCACCCACATGATACGACCTCTCCAGGGGTCGCACTCGCAAGTGTGACGCACGTCACATTAGTTTTTCCAGTGTATAAGCGACAGGCGATGTAAGAGCCTGCTGCTCACCATTGTCGAGTGGGCTGCCGTTGGCCTCCAGGACGACCCTCTCGGCGCGCAGCTTGGAGGCGGCGAAGGGCTGCAGCTCGGCCGGGTCGGCGGGCGGCTGCGCGCGCGCCTCCGTCTGGTTCACGATGACGGAGTACGAGCCGAGCGCCGTGCCCAGGGCGTTGCGCAGGTAGGGCACGAGCACCACCTCCACGGAGGAGGTGAAGACGAGGCGGGGCACGCTGGCGCGCCGGCACAGGGCGACCACCGCCTCGGTCGCTGCAGCAGAAAGAGAAAAGACGGCTGGGTCAGGGCGGGGCGCGGCGGGGCGGGGCGGGGCGGGGCGGGGCGGGGCGGGGCGGGGCGGGGCGGGGCGGGGCGGGGCAGGGGATCACTGTTAAACCAAGTGTTCAACTGCTCAACACTTGTATGTGTGCAGCTTACAGCCTAGCATGCGCAAGTGTGCAACTCGGCAGTTGTGCAATTGCAAGTGTCAAACTCGCCAGTTGTGCACTCGTAAGTGTTCAACTCAACAGTTGTGCACTTGCAAGTGTTCAACTGCCTCGTGCAACACTATCCTTGTTGAACACTTGCAAGTGCACGACTGTCGAGTCAAACACTTAGAAGTGTACAACTGGCGAGTTAAACACGTGAAACCGCACAAATGCCGATTGCGCACTTGCACGTGCTAGGCTGGAAGTTGCACACATACAAGTGTTGAGCAGTTGAACACTTGGTTTAACAGTGCTGCTCACTCACCCTGGACGTTGTTCCTGTGCAGGGCGTGCAGGTCGGCGGGGTAGGAGCGGTCCACGAGGCCGGCGCAGTGGATGACGAGGTCGGCGCCGCGGAAGGCCTCCTCACACGCGGCCTGGTCGGCCTCGTCGGCGAGGTCGGCGCGCAGCCACGTGACGGGTACGCGGCGCGCCGCCGGGGACGAGCTGAGGCGCTCCTCGAACGGGCGCAGGTCCACGACGCGCACCTCGGCCACGCTGGCCTCCTCCCGGAGGTGCTTGACCACGTGCTGGCCGAGGAAGCCGCTACCACCTGCGGGGAAAATAAATAAATAACAACTCATTTCTCCACACTGTAAACCCAAGGAAATAAATGACACACTTGTTCAAGGGCGCAAATGGGAACCTAAATGGGAGTGTGAGACATTCACACACTTGGATACCCAATGCGGTTAGGGGTAGAAACCGTATGAGCTTCTTTGAGCTGTCAAGAACTGCGTCAGTTCGCAAAACGGCTTTGTGTTCATACTGTTTCAAAGCAAAAATTTGAAGAAGAAAACTTTTTGACGGCCGTGTTTTTCTTGTCAAAACTTCGACACCGAGCCCCCGCCCTTGTCTCCGCGCCCTTATCCCACCCGGGCCGCCCTGTCGAGTGCGCCCTACGTAATACTGGTCCGGTATGTCGGCCGGTGACCTTGGGGACTGGGCCGAGGGTTACGCCCTTGAGTTACGCCATCGGTGCGCCGCGCCGCGCGGGCCGCAAGGGGCGGGGCGGGGCGGGGCGGGGTGAGTCGTGTGGGGTTACGAAGGGGTCATCTTTGAATAGAGCTTGACACATGTTTTGTGTCAAAAATCGACGGCGCTCCACAAAGAAGGGCGTGACTGTACCGTGGGGCCCACTCGCGGGACACTCGCGGGGGTGCCAAGTGCCTGGTCTCGAGCAGTATAAGCCAGGCCTATAGGCAGGTTAGGCGCCTGCAGGCCGCTTGCGTAGTTGTAGTTCGCGTTTTACATTTCTTCCTTTTTTGCGCACAATTCTGGTTACACTGGTAACTCGAGTGTGGCACTGCTATGCACTTAAGATATGTACTCACACTTAACAGCGTTTCTTGCCACATGTTTCTGTAGACCTGATTTGTAGTTTTTGAGCACGACGTCACTTTTCAGTATGTAGTGTGTTCCAGGTACGCTCAGAACGGAGAGGGGGGGGGGGGGTTGCTTGTGGCCGTATTAACCTTGCGCGCTGCCATAAAACTATAAGTTTGAGGTTGAGAGGGAAATGGGTGGGGCATCCAGGCTGCTATTTAGTCCGAAAAAGGATATGGTTGTAAAGAATAAAGAAACCTAGGTTATAGCCCCTGCATGCAATCATCTGCACACTAAACCCTCATGCATTTTTTGTGCATAGTTATGCAGGATTACGTGCAACCATAGTTATGCACATCGCTCCGTACATAACTATGCACGAAATTGTACATTCATACGCACAAAATGTACAAAAAATAAACATAGTCATGCATCAAATTTTTGCATAACACTGTGAAAAATATGTCTGCAAGTTTACGACTTTTTTCGTAATTTGTGATTTACAAATGGTGTTGTAAATTTACTACCGAAATCGTAAATTTACGAACGCTTATTTGTGCACCCGGAAAAGCGTGTACTTGAATATATCAAGTACAATTTGGCGCTCAATCCAAGCCCAATTTGGCCTTGAACCAAGAACATGAGTTCCATTCAAGCGCGAAGGGGAACGATTTGAGTACAAATTGGGGTTGATTTGAGCACAAACACTCAAGAACATGGTACTTGAAGTACATTTTGCATGATCCAAGCACATGCTTTTCCGAGTGTGCTTGTCTAAGAATTACAAGTCGATACCAAGTGTTCTTAAAATTTTGTAATTTTGCAATTTGATATCGTAGCTTTACGACATTTCACATGGAAAATTTTCCCGCGTAACTCTTACGAATATTTCTCACAGTGAACTATCGTTGCACGGGCTGAGAAGCCCTTATGCATAAGGGTTCAGTGTGTGGTTAGTGTGTGCCTGACGATGAGCCGCGGCTTACCTGTGACGACGACCACCTCCTTGTCGGGCTGCATGGCTGCGTGCGAGTGCGTGTCAGTCGTGGACGCGACGGGGGCGGTGCCGGGGGCGGTGCCGGGGGCGGTGCCGGGGGCGGTGCCGGGGGCGGCGCCGGGGGCGGGGCAGGCGCTGTCGCTGCTGTTGGCCTGTGCCACGGTGCGCTCCTCAGTCCACCAGCCTCCACCAGTGCAGTGCGCCCCGGTCCGGTCAGGCTCCACGAACAAACTCAACTCGGCCGGTGGCTGAGGGTGAAAGTCACCGTGGGTCAAGATCTTGCATCGCGGACGGGGCGGGGCGGGGCGGGGCGGGGCGGGGCGGAGTGGGTGGGGAGCTCGAGCTGGACGGGCCGGCGCGGCGCGGCGGAGGGGGCACACGGTGTCCGCGCGCGAGTGCCCCCGAGCGGGTGGCGTGCGTGAACAAGCTCAAAAAACAAACCGCCATCGAGGGGTGGGTTGGTGGGGAGCGAGGCGCGACGGTATGTCGGGGTGGTCGTGGTCGCACGCGTCACCACCACGGTAGAAAAGAAATTGAAGACTAACATGTCGCCTGTCGCTCTGTGCTGCATGATATCTGCACACGAAACTCGTCTGCACTATACAAGCCTTGCAGGATTTTAAGCAACCAGAATTATGCAGAATATTTTTCTGGATAACTATGCCTCATTCTATTCCTTATGCACAAATTTCTGCATGTAATTATGCAAACTTGTGCATAGATATGAATAAAATTTTGTGCATAACTATGGTTGTATAAAATTGTGCTTAACGATTCGAAAATAGTGCATAAGGGTTTAGTGTGTGCAGAGGACTTGAGTTGGCGTCATCGCCCTGCTGCTATCCGCCGGCCACGCGCCGCTCCGGCCCCAGCCCCCTCTGTCGCGCGGCACGGCGGCGCCCGGAGCCGCCCAGGGCCACCCGGAGCCCACTACGCAAATCCCTACTTTGATACCATCGATGCCAATCCCTCCACTGTTATTCAAATCCTGTGACGTCACATTCTATTTCGTGTGAAAACTGTCACATTCTTTTAGATATTGTCCCATTCATTTGAATGTGACTGTAAAATTCAGCCCGCATAGTCCGACCGATTCACGTTAATCCAAATGTCACATCACATCCTGACCACACTCTAAATCCTTATGCACTTTGTTGTGCATAAGCCTTGCAGGATTTTACGCAATCATAACTATGCACATTTTTTTTTCTGCACAACTATGCTTAACTCTGTCCCTTATGCACAAATTTGTGCTTACGTAATTATGTACAATGTGTGCATAGTTATGCATAAAAATTTGTGCATAACTATGGTTATAATGGTCCATAAGGATGCAAAAATCATGCATAAGGGTTTAGTGTGCAATGTTAGAGTTTTCACATTAAAAAGAATGTGACGTCACCTTAATTGAATAACAGTGTCTTATCTGTTCATCCAAGAGACTTCCCGCTCGCCGCAGTGCACTGCGCCGCCCGGCCCGCGCCCACCAGTTCGGCAACACCTTCAAAGTATGTTGTGAGGAAGTTTGCGGACTTTTCTTTACTCACGATCTCCGAGTACAACGAGCCCCCCCCCCCCTCTTCCTCCTTCCCCCGGGTCCGCGGCCGGCACCAGCGAAGCGACAGTCTTCCGGAGGGGAGCGGGCCAGAGCCCGGCCCCCGGCCCGTCGTGTCTCGCGGCCCCGCGCCGCCCCACGCCCCCCGCGCGAGCGTCATTCATTTGGCGCCAATGTGACGCCCCGCCCCGCCCCGCCCCGCCCCGCCTCGCCTCGCCCCGCAGCTCGGCTGCCGCTAATCCTATCGCACTGCATCCCGTTGGACGTCGCGTCGCGTCGGCCCCAGAGGGTGGTCGGGTCGGGTCGGGGGTGAGTCGCGGTCTCTCTCGCGTAGGAGGAGGCGGCCTAGTGGGAAAAGAAACCGGGGCGTAAGGGGCGGGGCGGGGATAGACACCCTCGACCTCCAAGTTAACGTGGGCCCGGGCCGGCCTCTGTTCTCATCGCACTCGTGAAGCAGGGCCATTAAGGTGGGAGAGAACCCCCCCCCCCCCCCCCCCCAAAGAGCGCGCTGCGGAACCACTCTACAGGCGCCAGGCGCCAAGGCGCCTTACACATAACACATTAGGTGCGGCATGAGCGCCGATGACTTGCAATCCGATTATACTGGGTGCGGTAGCGGTATATCGCACTTTCGGCAACCGTTTCTCGTTTTCCGAGCAGACGAGCGCGGAGAAGTCGGTAGCGAGAAGGGAATTATCCATTCATTTGCAGAGCTCGGACAAAACAAGAAGCTAAATGCACATTGCGGCCTGGGAGAGCGACAGCGGTGGGAGGGGGGGGGGAGGGAGGGGGTATGGCCCGCGGCGAGTCGATCTTCGGCCGGTAGAAGATAAAGAAGCGGATTGAGGGGGGGGGGGGGGTAAGAGAACTCACTCAAAACGCTTTTAAGGCGTACCGCGGGCGTACTGCGAGAAGGGGCCTCCAGAAGGCACGTCCCCAGAGGTGACTCGCTCAGGGAAAGTGGAGCCAGGCGCGGTTTAAGCCTTAAACCCACGGACTGGCCCGGTCGGGTTAGGTGGGAAAACCCGCCCGGGCCCCAGAGCAAAAGGTATCCTTTTTGGCCCCTTGGAGCCCGGAAGGGCTCCCAAGGTACCCCTAAGGGATCCTAAAGGGACCCCAAAGGACGCCTTTAGGCCCTAATCAGGAAAATAATGTCATGTGATGTCAATTTAACGTGAAAAAAACACTTTGCCCCTGTGAGGTAGGCAATTTCCCACCTGGGCCCCAGGACCCCCAGTCCGTGGCTTAAGGTCCTGTAGAGTTTTGTAACCCAAGTTGCCTACCTTTCAGGCGGTCCACTAGAGTCCGACAGTCGCGCCTGAGTGGAGCACCTGCAGGTGCGCGCTCAAGGCAGACCACCTGATGGTCTTCACACGGGTGCTTGGCGGGCTGGCCTACCCGGAGCGTCGCAGGCGCTGGAAGTTTATTTTCGGCAGAAAAACATGCAAAGACTGTAGCGTCTGCGTCTAGTTTCACCTCTGAACCTATGAGGGCCAACCCAGGGGACACCCACGACGGCTGAGGTAGCACTTACGTCCGGGGGAGCGACTGGTGTCGCCTACCGAGCCCTCTACTCTACTACTGGCTCCAATTGCTATCACCCCAAGTACCACCAATGCAATAGGATTATTCGTCGCCATACCGGAGGCTGGCACTTAAACTTCCTTAAGCAGCGTTCAAAACATTCGCATTTCTTCAAAACCCCATGTTTTCGGACGAACCAACCCTCTCTAAGCTTGGTCTAGGGTAATATATATGAGAGCACCCCTGCACATCCTATCAATTTGGACCAAGATTTGGTTTTGGCTGAAAATTTAAAACCAAAAGGAAAAGGCAATGACTTAATGTTTTTCAATTATTGGCCAAATAGAAAATGTCTTTGATTTCAGCAAAACTTACAGGAAAGCTTACCCTGGGTCTATAAGGGAATAATAAAGTCCTGAGGACAACAGGTGAGAGCAGATGGAAAAGATTTGATTCTTACGTGATCTTTATTGATAGTGGACAAATTTTATTTCAAGAAACTATTTTCCTCTCCATGTTACTTCAACTTCATCGGTGCGGTACCTGAAATCAAAACAACAGTGACAAATAACAGTAATCAAAACTTTCATAACTCTTTAAATTAAATTGGAGAGTACAATGTACATATGATTTGAGGACCTCATTAATTGACGAACCTTTGAGTACATGTAGTTTCTTTCCATGGAGTCTTCCAGCCATGACGAAACATTTCCAATCCAGCATGGGCAATCATAGCTCCATTGTCAATGCAAAACCTTTCATCTGTAGCAAACAATTTTGCTTTTCGTTCTTTACACATTATACCCATCATCTCCTGAAGTCTCAAGTTACAACCTACTCCTCCAACAATTAGCACTTCCGAAGATTCACAGTGGGCCATAGCTCTTTCTAGAAGATGTAAAAACCTAAAATTAATGGCTGGAGTTGAACAAGAACTGATTGACCACAGATGTAATAGCTTACCTGTAGTTTCAACAAGCATAGCAAAAATGGTCTCTTGCAAGGAGAAGCACAAATCTTCCGCCGTGTACTCCCCACTGTCAAGGAGACTTGGTGCACGCTCCTCCATAAATGATAAAATTCCAGAAAATGAAACATCCATACCTTTCACAACATAAGGCATTTTCAATAATTTCTTTCCCCTATAAATAAACATTTGATATGAGCACAGAAGTACTATGAGAAACTATATTTAATGAAGAAAAAAGTACTTACGTTTTTGCCATTTGCTCAATATTGTAACCAGGGCTGGGGTCATTTGATAACTTCAGTACCCTAGCAAATCTGTCCAAGCAATTTCCTACAGCTATATCAATGGTTTCTCCAAAGATACGATACCTTTGCCGAGAATAAGCAATAACTTGTGTATTACCTCCACTGACGTAAAGTACAGTTGGGTTGTCTGCCCCTGTTATGAGGCGACCCATTTCTATATCTGAGCAGCTTATGTTAAGTCAATGGGCAGATAAATGTGGACGAAAAAATTGCACAACAATGAATACAGGAAGAAAAGGATACGGCCTATACAATGATTTACTCCAATCACAGGTTTGTTCCACAGTTGGGCAACAGTCAAGGCAACAACAGATGTTGACACGAGGGGTGCCCCCATGCCTGGACCTTTGGTATAGCATACAACATCAATGTCTTGGGGGTTTACTTTTGCTTCATCTAAAGCCTCTTTAAGAATTGTAAGGGCATTTTCACGGTGATGTTGTGCTGTTTCACGAGGTAGAAATCCTGTTCATAACATACATCGAACAGAATATTAGTGGCTAGTCGTGCCAATCATCTTTGTGAAATAAGGGTCAAAAAAGGAGACTCGAGTGTGTATTTACCTTCTCCTGGAGGTGTAATATAAGTTCTTCGACAGTTTGATAAAACTTCCCCATCCTTCACAATACCAATGCCAAGTTTGTTGGCACTACCTTCGAAGCCAATCGCAATAACCATAGTAACTAGATGGATGGAAAGGGGAATAGCTTGCTATGCAGTTAGACCATTTAATTTAAAAAATCACAGAAAATGAACAACTCTGCAAAACACACATATACGTAGGTTATGTTGTTTTGTTTGAGGCAGAAAATGCCGATAATCCAAAAGATAGTATGCGAAATTTTTAAGTACTGAAGTATGAGAAGTTCACTCAAAGGGTCATGGGTCATGGGTCATGAGAGCCGTAGGTACGGGAAGGGGAAAGGGAGGCAGGGGGAGGGAAGGCGAACTTCCCCTCTGGTATCCTAGCAACGAGTGGTTCTGAATACAAGCGTACAAGCGACACAAATCCACCAAACGCTGTACACGGTAATCCCAAGTACTTTTCAGATGTAGTCCTTGCTTCACATTCATTATTTCTTGAGTTCTTTTCAAAGGAAACTGCTAGTTTGAATAGTCACCATAGGCTGTGGTTAACAGCTCGCAGACCATGTTCGTTGTGCATGTCTGTTGGTTTTTACCACTTTAGTTAAGATGTATGATGAAAGCATTGATGTGTCAGATGCTGAGGAGGTAGCAACTCCTCCACCCTCAGTCAGTGGTTCTTCTAGGCAAGAGGTACACAATTGATTTGCTTCTAATGATAAAAAAAAGAAAGAAGAAAAAAAAATGTTATCATGTTTGTTTTTAAATAAATACACTTTTTTTTTTTTGAACATTGAAGAAAAAAGTCAATCGAGAAAAAGCTATGAGTAATATTGCTACTATTAGACGTCATAGTATGGTTGGTGATAGTAACCACAGAGCTGGTAGCTCCGACCAGTCTGATAACACTGATGATGATGAAGATGATGATGATGTCAAAGCTGCTCACCTTGAAGGGTAAATAATTTTCTTTCGAACAAATGTTGCTTTTGGAACCTTACCTAACTACTGTATTTTATACTGTTCTTACCTTTCTTACTTTAAGGTCATATGACCCACAAGAATTTGCTCATCTCCCCGTTAGTTCTGAAGTCAAAGAACTGTTCCAGAACATTACAAGGTAAATTTAACAAGAATATCTTTCTGTTAAAAATGTTAAAATATTGTAGCTTTTAATATACCTCCTTGTTAACTTCAAGGTACACGCCTCAAAAAATTGATCTTGACTTTAAGCTGCGGCCTTTTGTGCCAGATTTTATACCTGCTGTTGGTGATATTGATGCCTTCCTTAAGGTTCAACGACCTGATGGCAAAAGCGATGGAGTGGGTTTGAAAGTTTTAGATGAACCATGTGCAGCTCAAAGTGAACCTGCTGTGTTACATTTGCAGTTAAGAGCTCTAACAAAACAATCATCTGCAAAAGCTGTGGTATGAATGTGACATGTAAGCAATTATATGAGCATATCAGCTTATTTTAGTAAAGTGTGTGCCTCTGTGTTTTGTCAGGTAGTAAAACAAGTTGAAGATGCAGAAAGGAATGGCAAGGCTATCGAGAAATGGATAAGGGATATTAGTGACTTACATCGCTCAAAGCCTCCACCAACAGTTCACTATTCACGGTAAAAACTAGTGCTTGCTCACCTACAAATGCTAAGACCTATACATTTGTTTTCTCTTTAAAGCAATGTAAAGTGAATCTGCTTTACAGACCTATGCCAGATATTGATAATTTATTACAAGAGTGGCCACCTGAAATAGAAGAGAAGCTTAATCAGTTTGGTCTACCCACTGCTCAGCTGGACACAACTTTGACAAACAGCATTGATATCATATGTGGTATGGTGTTATCCACAGCAACAACTTAACAAGACTAATGCAATTAGCTACTGTATTACCTTTAAAATATTCTTTCTTTCCAGGACTGCTGGATATTCCTGTATATGAGTCAAGAATTCAGTCACTTCATGTTTTGTTTTCTTTGTACATAGCAGTAAAAAATGCAAAACAAGGTAGTGAGATAAATTAGCTAACAAATCATCATATATGTCTTTAATTAATAAATAAATAACAATAAATGACAGGACAAAAAAATCTCTTCCAACAGTGAAATTGTTGGTTGTACAAAAAGAAAAACCAAGTTTGAGATGCTATGTTAAAAAAGATAAAAACAAAAACAATAAAAGTTTCCTTTTCATGGACAAAAGAATTTTGATTATGATTTCAAAACTAACACTACACCTTTAAAAATGCAAAGGTTACTCTTGAAATGGCATAAATGAGAGAGAACAGTAAGATTCATCATAGATGAGAAACAAAACACTTGTTTCCCTACACCCATCAAATGTAAAGCTTAAAATTAATACCCAAATAGGAAGGTCACATATTTTAAGGTAGGACAAGGATCAACAGTATCTGTTTAATTCCCACTCCAATCAATCCATACAAAATTATGTATGTAAAAAATAAAAGAAGAAACTACGAAAGCTCAATAAGACTCAGTAATATCAGGGGAATAAGGAGGGAAAAGGTGTAGGGCAAACAACTATAATAAATAATAAGTACAAAAGTTTTTTTCTCTGCACATGAACAATTTCCTGACTTAACATTTAGACTATATACACTCTATTTTAAAAAATTAAAAAGAAAACAATAAATAGAAAAGTGATTGCTAACAAGAACTAATGATGCAACTCAGGAGCACAAGGAATAGAGGCACTCTGCCTCCACTTCATTGTAAGCAATACAACATTAAGGAAATATTTAACAGCACAAGGCTGTAGTATAAATGTCAGTATGATTGGAAGTCTCTCTATGGCTGTGGAGAACCTGCAGAAGAGCTACAATACTCAAATGGAAGTTTGAAGTATATTTACTCTGATAAATGGTAGAATGAAATGTGTAATATATTGTCAGACATTCTTTGCACACATATAGATACAAAATATAAAGCTACAATATACAACCTCTTTAAAATATCAATAAAAAATCACAGTTGGGATGATTGAACACACCACTAATATAACTTTGTGTTCCAAAATACATATTACAAACACTAATGTTCTTAAATAATACAGACTAATGGTGCACAACAGAATCAGCTTGAGAAGGGTGCTTGATTAATAAACTTAGTCACAACAGCTGCAGTTTGGTTTCTAGTCTACATACATTCTACCAAATCTGCCAAAGTCCAGCTAATTCCACTTCCATAATACTTAAATTGCACAAAACCTCTAAAATTCAGTCATGGTTACACAGCAATATTAACAACCATGCCCAAAAGAAAAGACCTACATAGTAATACCTGCCATACCCTATAACATTTAGGAAAGGATGCCTCCAAAAGATTGATCAAAATGCTCTTTCTTAGGGTTTTTGGTGATGTTCAGATACTTCCTCCTCTTCACTGGAAGAAGTACTTTCCCAATTCTGCCCACTCAGTAATGAAAGCCTAATTGCATCAACATAGTCTCGGCCTGCTGTGGTGAGCGAGCCTTCAGTTATTGGTGGTTTGATGACCTTGTACTTCCGCTGTATGAGGTCGAGAACTGCTGATTGCGAAATTCCTGGAGGATCGAGACATGGGGATCTCCTCGCAGCATGGACAGGTGGGGATGAGGGTGGGGATATGGTATTTGGTAAGTGGAATTGGACGATGGGGGCGCCATATGATGGAATGAGTCTAGTTGTTGAAGCTGCTGCTGATGGAGGTAAGCCTCCACATTGTGATGCTGATGGGCCGGCTGCAACTCTGTCAGAGTATGATGTTTGGGAGGTGGAGTCTGGGTAGGGCTGCTCGAAGCTGAAGCTGGGACTGATGATAGGACCGCGCCACAGGGGCTCTTCATCTCTACTTGTACATGCTCTATCACTGTGGTGTCCGCTACTGAGCCAGCGTTGGATTCTGTATCTGTATCGCATTGACTCGAGCGTGTTTTCCGTTTTCCACCTTTCCCCTTTTTTGGGCGCTTTCCAAAATGCTTCAGCTCAAGGTGACGACGTAAGTTTCTTGATTGTCTAATAATGGCATTGCAAAGAGGGCAGGCTGCAGGTTGCTCCGATACCCCTTTTTTGTCAGCCAAAGTTGAAGCAGCAAGTGCTGCTGCATCAGCAGCTGCCGCTATATCTGCATCTGTAACAATTTTGCAATAATTAACTAAGAAGACCTTCATCTCTTTAAGCTATGTACAATACATCCTCTTATTTTATGATATGTACAATACATCCTGTATTTTATTCTAGGAACTACTACTTCCAAAGAAAAGCATACAAGTAACTAAGGCTAGGCAGATAAGGAAAGTTTGTACCACAGGCTTTACAGATTGTTTTGTTTCATTTATCATTAAATTTAAAGGGGAAAAAGTAATAAATAGCAATTACAGTTCAAGAGAGATAGACACTGAGTCAAAGTGAATTATCAATTAAGTTTGACAGCACTCTTTGGGTGGGAGTTGTTGATGCCTGTCTAAAGAAAAGGTTTCACTGCGGACTCCTATTCAAGACAGCTTTATAGCTGTTAGCTTAACTGTACCAATGAATGCATCCTTCACAGAACAATAATTTAGGTTAATAACTGTCAGTTAAAATATTACAATTTGTATTTGCATTCAGCATGAAGTAAGGCAAGAGCCTCATACATGCATTGGTCCTTTGTTTAAATATAGATAAGTAATCACAGCAGCAAGTCTTAATGGAACACATCCAAACGTTTAATTATTATAGTCCCCACTTTCAGAAGAACAAGGTCTGTTGACTGTATGAGCAATTTCAAGTAGGCCAATGGAAGGTCTACAAACTACTTCTTCAGGCTCAGAGGAATCTTCCTCTTCACATTCCTGTTTAATAACATTTCTATCATCTTCAAGTCCACGATTGTCATTGAAACCACTAGGAAGAGGAATGTTGCCAACATTAGATGACAACTGGGACAAGGCAAATTTTGACAAATAATCTGAGTGTTTTGCACCCCGTAAATCACACAGATCGCGACTCTCGGAAAGACTTTCAGAAGGAGTCCGAAATTCTTCCGCATGATATAAATGGGGAGTGCGCAGTTTGCAGCTTGTGAATAGATGTCGAC
Organism: Frankliniella intonsa; assembly: GCA_033675135.1. Lineage (NCBI taxonomy): Eukaryota > Metazoa > Arthropoda > Insecta > Thysanoptera > Thripidae > Frankliniella > Frankliniella intonsa. The sequence continues at coordinate 1,832,787 of CM066256.1, forward strand.
GTAGATTTCGAGCCTGACGCACAGCCGTGCCACACAGGGGGCACACACTCGGTTGGTTTGAGCCCCCCTGAGATGCTTTCACCAGAAGAGAATACACTGTGAATGGACACAACAATCTTAACATACACACTATTTAAAAAAAATTATATATATATATATATAAATATATAAATTAATAAATTAAAAAAAAAAAAACAGTTACAAAAATGCCAGAACACTCTAAATAGATAGCAAATATTTCATCCAGGTACAAAATCTTTCCCTCAGCCAACATTATCAATCAGATATTCAATTAAGTTAAAAACAAAGTTTTCAACAGTGAGAAGAAAAAGCACAAGAATTTTCTGATCTATGATTTACAAAAATAGCAATAAGAGAGAGAAGCACTGAGACAAAACCATTTACATACACATGCAATGCAAACTATAATTTTTATTCCAAAGTCAAACGATTTGTGGGATGATATACTAGCATCCATTATTAAAAGCGTTTGTTTACTGTTTTAAAAACAATATAAAAATGGTCACAGTAAAAGCAAAATGAAATCGATTTCTGAGTAGAGAAGATTGATGTTCATTTTTTTTTTAATGTAGTAGTAGTATAAAAGTAATGAATTTTAGTGTAAGGATGTGATGGCACTAAAATGTCAGCGGGAAGAGTTGCATTGCATCTGGTTTAAACTAAGTTTGAGAATATAATGAATGTTATATTCAACTTTTACTCACATGAATCTTCTTTGTTGTTTTCTGCATCCTCATTCATCTCTAAATGATGTGGAGGTATGATGGAAGACTCATCTATGCATAAAGGCAAGTGTCTTCCCAGTTCTGAGGTTGTTGGAGGCGGATTGCCAGTGACTGTAGTACTCTGATCCAGCTTCCCTGCAGTTAGTGGCACCGGAGTTGGAGAAATGGAGACTGAAGTCAAGGTACCAACTGACTGCTTGTGAGCTTTATTTCCACAGTCTCCTGACCCCAAGGCATTGGATTTGACAACTCCCTGAATTGTTTGGCTTACAGAAGATTCAGTTGAAACTGTTTGGGTGGCTATTGTATTTGTTTGAATCTCTTTGGTAGGGCCTTCTGAGTCTGAAGACTGTAAAACAGAAAGAAAGAAAAAGGGCATTTAGTTAGATTGTTGTAAGGACAGTTGACCTCACAGAGCTTGAATTGGAAGCATTACTAACAACTTACATCATCCTCAGAATCATACTTTCCCCATTTATCATGGGGGCCATCGCAACAATCACTATATCTTCGTTTTTTCTTCTTTCTGTTCCTTGATGGTTCTGATCCCATACTAACGGTATCAAGAAGGCCTGTTTTGGTTGCTGCAGCTAATGATGCAGCACTGACCTTCTCTCCTTCTTCAGTTGAAGCAGCCAAGGCAGCTTCTGCCTTTTCTTGATCTTCAGGTTTCTAAAACAAAAATATACACATACATATTTTGTGTGTGATTTTTTTTTGTTTTATTTTTTTGTAATCTGGATAGTTATTTGACATCTACAGAAATTGCATTAGGGAATAGGTACAGAGAGCTGCTTTCTTACCTCTGCTGTGATTGAACCCTGAACTAGACCTTTTATCTCAAGAACATGAGCTGCTTGAAGTAAGGCGGAGAGTTCTGAAGGACGTACTGCCACTTCACCAGTATACACAAAGTCAAGAACCTGCTCTAATTCACGAGCACCGATTCCAGCTAGTAGTATTACAGGATGCTGACATGGTGTGATCTTATACCAAACAAATATTCAGTCATGAGCTCACTCACTCTTGCATTGTACTTTCACAAAATTTTAAGGCAACTACAATGTTAAATGTACATACCTTCAGCAGCTCTAAAAATAATGAGCTAGCTGCAGATAGGATGAGTTTATGAGCAGGAAATGTTTTCCCTCCAGCAGCAAGAGTAACGTCCACAAGATCTCGTCTGGAGCGGAGTCCCTTAACAGCGAGTCTCAGGGAAGAATCAAAGTCATTCCATCCCAGGTTGTAGAGTTGTGTTGAGCTCCCCATGGTTGTAATCCAGTTCTGTTAACAAAGTGAACTTTGTTAGTCAGTGCCTCCCATCTGCTTTAACTTAAATTACTGGAACTTATGTTCTCCTAAGCCCATTATACTGTAAAACCATTGCTTCTTTCCTAGCATTAAAATGAACTCAATGACTTGACTGAGGAGTTGAACCTCTTAAATGAAAGCCCGATTCCCATGATAAGTTTGATCGACAAGTATGAATAGAAGATACACTAGCTTTTAGAAAAGCATATATATTTGATTCAGCTAGTGTTCAGAAAATTTTTCTTTACGGGGAATTAAAATGTAAAGGAACCACGTTTGACTAGGACTATAATAAAATCATGGTAGAGATGGATGAGCCCATGCAGACAAAAGGTATAATATATGAATGTAACAAAAGCCAGAAACAGAAATGTGAATTTCACACTTCCAGAAACGAAAAATGAAAATATCTTACATGAGCTCATTATGGAAATAATAAGTTTAAATAGACAAATCAAAAGTTATGCTCATTACAGAATATTTATTATAGATATACAAAAATACACTTCCCATTGAAATGCGTTTAAAGTAGAAGCTTGGTTACATTCTCTTCTTTGAGACTCGTACCCATGCAAACCCCTTGAGAAATCATTAGCTCACAGTCAATAAAGGTCGACAGAAAAAACTAGAAAATGATGAAAAACTTGAATTTAACTACATACTACACATTTTCAAGTAACGCATATAAGTAATTGATAATCCAATTTTAAAGCCAACTACATATCAAGCTATTTAGATTTATAGACATGTGAGGAACCTGATGCTCACAGAAAGGTTGCTTTACAGCAATCTTCGACACTTATTACAGTTTTAATACCACACTCTCACCAATTCTTTAGCAATATAAATAAAAAGCTAGAGAATAGAAAGCCGCATAACATACACCTTAAATAGATAAGAGAAAAGCAAGTCATGGCTGAATAAGTTTGATTAATATAGAATACTGCATAAGTAACAAATTTTCTATGAAAACCAGTAAAGACTAATGGGACACACAAACAATTCAGTACTAAGAATTTATCGCTTTGGAAGATAATTAAATCAAAATAAGTCCTTCATATTGATGATCATCACACAGTTACGTAATACTGAATGGCTTCAGAGCACATCTATGAGGTTTATAATTTAAACAATTTTTCATAGCCATAGTAGTTACATGTTCCTTTGAAACAAAAAGAATTAACCTCTACTAAACAGTGATGCAGATCATGAACAAGATATGAAAGGACTTTCATATACTGCATCATATCAAACTAAATAGGGTGAATAAATGTGAAGTTCGATACTCAAAACTATCTCACAAAAAAAAAACACAATACAATCTCACATTTAGAGGGGGTCCTTGGAACTCATAGCGGACAAAATGAAACATAACAGACATATAATTTTGTTAACATTAAAACAAAGTCAATCTTTAAATGTGAAAGGAACGGTCTTTGTCAAATAATTGTTACCCTACAATTTCCAGAGATGAAACCTGTAACAATACAGGATAGGGATATCTCTCTTAAAACAAGTCAACAGTTATTACAGAAATAAATATGACAAGGGACAAATCACAAACCAATTCAGAAAAAAAAAAGATGCCTCAATAACGTAATTAAATAATTTTCACCTAGCCATTCCTTCAGCTCATAATGTAAACATACTCTTACTATTTCCGCCGACTTTAGAGGCGGTGTCTTTGTGGCTCTGATAACTCATGACCATCTTAGGTGGCAGAGTCAGCCTACTTTTCAGCCTGCGACCGATTTCCATAATACTAGTACTATGGTTGAAATCGGCGGTCCAGATACCGATCTTGTCGGCGCGGGCGCGTACGTTCACTACAGCTCCACAGATCTCGTCGCTGTACTCGTCAAACGCCTCTCCCACCAAACACAGAAGAACCTCAAGCCAAAAACGATCCAACTCGCTGTTTTTCTTTTCCACGTTGAGAAGCCATCGGCCACCGTGCTTGTTGGCGTCGTCCTCCCACATGGGCCGAACGCCCTTTTTGAACAGGGAGTAGTCGCAGCCCATGCCAAGATCGCTGGCCATCTTGATGTGGTTGTACAGGCTCCAGAAGTCCTCTACCGTGTCAAAGCTGGTAATCTCGCGCTGGTTCTCCTCCCAAGACTTCTTGCGGTCGTTCTCGTAGAACCAGAGCGTCCAGGTGTTGTGCAGCGGGTGCTTGATGAGCAGCTCCCCGGACAAATCATCCCCCTTGGCTTGCTGCTGCTTCTCGTCCGCGGTCTCTTCCACCTCGTCCGCCTTATTCCCGGCCATCACTAAGCTATGGGGGTCAAACAATCTAAACTTGAAAACTTGCCTTAGCTGTTCAATATTCGCTACGACGGGATAGCGGGAAGGAATAACTATCCGTAGAAATTTCCACACAAAACGGGGTCAATCAATTGACAGAGCAGTGAAACGGCTCTGGCCCCGTCCCTCGCCGAGTCTCTCTCCTGTCGCGACTGGCGACGCGATGGCGCTGGGGTACGTTCTCCACTCAACCCACTTTCAGCCAAGCGTTCCGTTCCACCCGGTCGCTGTGAGGTCGTTGAGCCCGACCGGCCTCGCCTAACGGAACTTTCGTGTGAAAGAGCGAGCGGAGCAATGTTGGCAACGCTCCTAACTCACTTTTTCGCTGCGACGTTGGTAGGGCGCACAACAAAGGAGCGGCGCGTGTTTCAACCCAGCCACAATTCTGTCTGCGCTCAACCTTAGCAACTCCTGAGGAGAGAGTGAGAGGCTTGGAGCCGAAAAAGTTCCGTCACTGCGGAGGGGTTTTGAATCCCAGTAATTTCTCCCCATGGACCGACAGTCAGTGCCGAACTCCTGTCTGGATATTTCGAAATATAGACGCAATTTAATGGCCTTCCCCCGGTTGGGTCTGTGCAGGGCGGCCGCGGTGCGGGTGCAGGCCGCGGCGCGGGGCATGGCGGCCAGGCGCGCGGAGGCTCGGCGCCACGCGGCGGCCACCGCCATACAGCGCCTGTGGAGGGGACACGCGGCCCGCAAGGAGGTGAAAGCCATCCTGCAGGTGGGAGCAGAGGCAGGACAGCACGGCACGGCACGGCGACAAGACTAAAGGTGCCCCCACAATGAACCCATCGGAAGGTGACGAGACGAAATTTTAGCCACCAGGAATTTCATTCCTGCTTCCCTCTGCGCTTGGGCTCTCCGGGTAGGCCGCCAGCTTCACCTGGGTGCTTGGCGGGTTGGCCTATCCAGTGTGTCGCAGGCGCTCCACCTCGGTAACGTCAATTGTGGGGGCGCCATAAGTCGCGCCGCGCCGCGCCGAGAAGCGAGGCGAGTGTCATATCACACTGAGTGTGGCGCCGCGCCGCACCGCGCCGCTTATCTTTGCCCTTCCAGGAGGACATTGCGGCCCTCCTCCTCCAGATTTACCGGCGCGCAGCCACTAGGATCCAGGCAGCCTGGCGGGGCTACTGGGTGAGGAGGAGGGTGTTCTGCTACCGTCTGTACGTGGACTGGCGAGGCCGCTGCCTGCACCGAGGCCGAATACTCATGCAGGAGATGCTGGTATGGGGTCTGGCCTTCATGACTGAGCACAGGTAAAAAGCATCACACCAGGCAGGGCAAGGACGCTCACAGGGCTTCGCTTGATGTTGCTAGCATCAAAGAGAACTGCTCGAAGAGGAGGACCGCAGTCAGGCTGAGTCAGAGGCTGGAAAATGCTGCCAACTAGTTTTGCGTAAACTGCACCACCTTGTTTCCACCAAGTCAACTCCAGGAGTTTTTAATTCTCCCAGAAACCCGTAAGTAATGGATTCCAGAGGGAGCAAGAGTGTTGCTCTACTATACCATGTGAAAGAATTGTCAATGTCACATGATAAACAGGTCTGTCAGAGCAGTTGAAGATGGTCTTCGAAAGTTACGTTTCCACTCCATGCCTTCCACTGTAGGTTGATTAAACAGTTTTTTATTAGGAATAGTGCGGAAAAAAGTGAATCTGAATTTCATTTTCCTTTTCAACCAAGGTACCTAATAGCAACGGATCGGCTGATCAAGTTAGAGCCCTTGATTGGGAGGCAACTCGTAGTAGAAAGCTGTCAGTTCAGAGAGCTCTTCACCTTCCAGAAACTTGGAAAACAAGGTTACGGAGTCTTCCAAGTATCTCTACCTGAGAACATTATTTTAGCCATCAAAATGTCTTTGCAAAGATTATGGCTACTCTCCTCATGTTACAAACAGGACAAAATTTTGGCAGGCTAAAAATGGTACAACAGAAATCTGTATGAACAGAAATTGTATTACACATAATTTCTTTATTACTGATCAATGACAAGTTAGTTAGCCACTAATGCAGTACATATGTTTAAGTCATTTTCACTAAGATAAAATATACCATATCTCACAGGAATAAGTTGGATCCTTTATATAACATGAGACTTGTTTCTTCAATTTAAGAATTTGTATTGAGAATACAAATATTAAGAGACATACAATAAAGGGTACAACTTATATCTGTGAGAAAGAAAATCAAAGAATACATGATATTATTTTTAATAGTTAACAATGAATCAAAATAATAAAAATTTGAGATGGTTAAAATTAAATATTGCATCAATGCTGTAATCAAAATAGCACAAAGTGCTTTAACCTCAGAACAAAAATGTCAGTTGGTTTGACTTGGCCAGTGTGCCTATTATTCACCAAAGAAAAGGGTCCAGGTTTTTTAAAGTCAAAGTTTAAATAAAGCCTAGTAAAGGATAACCATGAGAGAAATGTTGTTCCTACAACAGAACATACTGAAAAATTGGTAAAATGTAAGCAGCAAATAAAGAGTATTAGTACAAAATTCTAATTGATACAAAAATCACAGAACAGTCTGGTTACCTCTGTTTATCACAACATTACCACCCTTTTTAACAAGGAAATAAAAAATAAAAACATTTAAACTTTAACAGGACGGAGCAAACACTTCTACAATACTGTATGGAGAAAATATACTTTAAAAAGGTTTTGGGTTATGTAATAATGGCTAATAAACTCATTTGCCCTTGTTTGTGAATACTTGAAATGAACAAACCACATTAAACAAAGCAGTATCCAACATAAAATGAAATTTCTCGCAAACTCTACAAAACTGAAATTACCTAGCAAAAGAGAGTGGAGGTACTGTAATTGTTAAAACAATATGTTACACAATATTAACACATGACTTAAGTCACAAAAATTAAGCCATCAGGTACTGCAGTCAACAGTTAAAACATGAATGTAAAGTACAGCAGCACCCACAAAATTTTATAAAAAGTCTTTTAAGATAATTCATTGTTTTGCAAATTAATATTGCCATACTGAAGACATGATTGTATAAGCATACTTATAATGAGATTTTTGATAGATGCAACAGACAAGAACAAGACAGTAACCATAAAGCCATTAGAGAAATACCCAGAGGTATATAGTTACAGCATACAAACCAAGTACTGGTGGCCGCTAATAATAGAATATATAGTCATACGTAGGTAGGTATATATAAAAAGCTTTGGAATAAGGTTCTTTAAACAAGAAGACTTCTCTTAAGCAAAATCCATGGCACAACCAAAAGAGCTCCACCCACCAAATAAGTTATGGAAGATCCCACACTCCAATAGGCTGAAAAATTAAGTAAAATCAAAATAGGACTGTTTTAGAGAGGTATTTTTTCCCCCAAAATACATCATACTTGAACAGTATTAAGTACTCACCAAAAGAAGCAATAATGGGTCCAGAAGCGCGTGCTAATGCCCCAAGTGAACGAAAAATGCCCATAACAGTTCCTTTTTGATGATCCGCACCAAGTCTTGATACCAAGGTAGTCATACAGGGAACCACCATAGCTGTAGCTAAAATAGTATTACAAATATAAATTTGCAGGAAATTAATGAAAGAAGAAACCTATGTAAGTTAAGTTTAGCCAGTTACTTACAAACAGCAAAGAGGAATAATCCAACATAAAGAAGGATTGATGAAGTAGCTAATCCAACACAAATGAAAGATGGTATGATCAAAAGCAGGCCCTATAAATAAAACAAAGTTTCTTGAAAAAAGTAAGAAAAAACAGTAAGCATTATGGGTACATATGAATACAAGATGCATACAAGCACAGCTGTTGACTTTGTTCGTGATGGAGGAACACGCCTCACAAATGATCCTTGAAGAACAGCCATTGTTATTCCAATAGCAAAAAACATCCAACCCTGCTGCATTTTAGTGTATGAAAATTTGTGGTGGGTGAGAAAAGTTAATGTGAACTCCAAGCCTGAGTAAAGGAATAAGTAGATGAAATACACCACTCCAAGGCGCTGTAACTCCTTCAGATCTGAAATTTTTCACAAAAAGATAGGATATTCATCATCATTACAAAAAAGTTATTTTATTACATTGTTAGTATATAATAGGTGGATAGATAGATAGTGATTGATGTAATGTATCAAAACATACCAGAACTAGAGAGGTCTTTCACTGCAGTGAACCTAAAGAGATCCAAAACGTAAATGTAGGAAGCAGCTTGTGACAAGCTGTTTGCAACAGATTTCGCCCGTTTCTCCTAAAAGAATCACAAACATTAATGTTTTAGAGAGTTTAGTTAACAAAAACATGCTACTAAAATAACACTAGTCTCACCTTTGGCAAAGTTTCTTTGAAACACACAGCTACAAAAAGGATATCTGCAATTGCCAATGAGAGTGCAAAAGTAGCAGGCCAGACAAACCAAGCTCCTGTCTGTGCCTGAGCCCACTTGGAGAATAAGGCTCCAATAACAGGTCCAATAATGAATCCAACCGAGAAGGCAATACCAACTAGAGCCTGATAAAGAAAAGGGATTATGATTCAGAACATAATTTGGGAAAAATGTTATTGTATACAATAGACATTTATATTAAATAATTTGATTACCATTCCAACCCCACGAGCTTTGTTGCTTGAAACATCAGCCATGATGGACATTGAAAGAGATACATTACCCTTACTAAGCCCTCCAATAAAACGAGCCATGACAAAGAGAGCAAAGCTATGAGACACTGCCCACAATGCGTAAGAAAAGGCTATTCCCACCTATAACAATGTTAAAGCAAACAATTCTCAAAAAATGGAAGGACTCATTTTGCACAAACAATGAGTTTTAGGAAAAACATTATTACATACCAAGCAGGTCATAAGCACTTTTCTGCGTCCATAGACATCCGACAACCCTCCAACCACAGGGGAGGCAACAAACTGAAGGTAACTGAACATTGAGCCAAGAAAGCCTGATAAAAAGTTAAGTGTATTTGGTTTAGTTTTTATTTGCACCAGCACTTGAAGTCTAAAAGTTTCCAATTAGTTTTTATAATTTGATACATACCACCAAAGAGGACAGAATTAAACTGGTCAGGAGCACCAACAAAATTTTGGAAGTATTTGACAACACTAAGAATTCTTTGATAAAGACCATCTGGACCATCATTTTTATGGTAGTGATCAAGCAAAGAGGGGAAGAGTGGTAAGATCATAGTGAAAGCTAAGAGGTCCAGTAAAAGGGAGAAAAACACAACATACACCTTCAAAAAAATAAAGAGAAAAGAAAAAAAATTAAGTATTTACGACACATTAAGAACAAATTTACCAATAAATTATTTCCATATTATTTACCATTGGATGAGTTTTTTCAGTTTGGTCTTGTTCGTTCTTGCCTGAGGCTCCATTCACCTTCGTGTCACCATTGACAATTTCGGATGAATTATGACTCCTGGCAGAAGCCGATCTCTTTGTCAAACCCTTACTATCAGAAAGGGCATTCTCAGTCATGACTGACGATGACTCAATACTCTTAAAAAAGTCGTCTGGAATTGTCTTCTTTGTTGTAATGGAAGCTCCACTTGAATGAAGTATATTATCATTCAGAACTCGACTTGAAGATCTTGTCTGGACCATGATGTCCGGTCAGCTACAAAAAATTAAAATGAAATAATGGCACAAACATATTAAAATACACTTGAGTCCTCATGGAAACTTTTGTGGCACTGTTTCCTATCAATGAAATCAATTTGAAAAGTCCATGAGTCAATATCAAGGCAACTGGCCACACACCAGCTAGAGGTACAATAGATATCCTCCAAAGAAAATTTATAGAAACTAAAGAAGTAACGAAAAACTACAGATTTGCCTACAAATAGCATTTAACTGAGAAAAGATAAAAAAAAGAAATTAACAGACTGAACAAAGAGGGCTGTATTGAGCCAGACTTTGATGATCTGGTAAGCCAAGTTTGACAAGTGGTTTAGACACTTTCTCTTTCACCAATTAACGATCAAGAGAAAGGCGCGGCCTTAAGAAAAATCCGTAAAGAGAAAAGTGTCAAAAAATGAAGAGATTAAAAAAAATGTGGGATGGATGCTTATCATTCATTTACTTAAGAATAGGTCAACAAATCTCCAAGTTGCCGAAATTACTGTTGCCGGACAGCAGCCAGAAGAGCGCAAAGAGAAAGTGACAAGTTAACCTATGAATTGGCCGACCGGTAAATTTAAAAACAATTCAAGACTCTCTCCTTACCACTGACTAAAAGTCTGTCATTTGAAAAACAGCTGTCAGTGGATGCTTCTGTCACTGACAACAAACGCGTATGTCAAACAGTCCAAATATTTACAAACTCAATGTCTACTATGGAAACTTTCTCAGGCAACTGGTGCCAACCTAAAGACGATTACAGCGACTCTACCAAAACATTCGTACGGAGAGAAATTAGATAAGACCTTCAACTGATGCACACTATATAAACTTTCAAGCAGGCAAATCTCCACTGCATTCATTTAATCGCTTAAGATCATAATAGAAAATGAAGAATCGACTGAGGCGGTCATCGCGGGAAGTATGAAAAGTTTTAAATTAAATGTAATATTATATTTGCATCTTCGTTTCCCCGGTGCACGGTACTTTTATTTCGCGTTTTGCCCGCATAGGCATCTGCGCAGAAAATGCGTATAAAATGCGCATAACATACGCCTATGGCATTCCTGGGGACACGTACGGCGGCATAGATGTGTTACCTATTGAGGGAGAATAAGATCCGTCATTGCGTTGGCATGCAGTACAACGGACAAGTGCATCTACTTCTCAGCGGGCAAGTACTTCCAGGACATCCCATAGTGCAGCTACCCATATCAATAAGTAAGTTACTGGCAAGATCCTTAAGGTAGTAGTAGCGCTCCAACACAAGTCAAGCGAGCGTCAAAATTTTAAAATCGTCTTTTATAGTACGAAAAAAATTCTTGTGTCTTGTAACAGTGGCGCAAATTTCCACAAACCGAGAGGATAATTGCAGAAGTTGCTCAGTTGAGAACTGGTATAAAAAAACGAGGATGATGATGATTTTTAACTGTTTTGTTTAATTACATTTGGACGTAGGTCACAAGCGCTACAGATCACAAGCGCTACAGCTCGCTAACGCTACGGGTCGCAAGCGCTACGGGTCACAAGCGCTACAGATCGGTAGCGACGTGCCTATTTGTGGCCACAAAGTTTTCATTGATATGATGGACAGGGTATAAGATGGATGAGGACACCAGGCTCTTGTTCCGGGTGTTTCTTTGAATGCGTAACAGTGTTGCGGATTTGCATACTCGTCATCGCTTCAGGGGTCATGGCGCCTTGCCTTACGGGCGAATAGGGTAGGCAAACACGCAACACTGCTATAAAATCGCTGTACATTTCTTATGTGTACAGCAGTGTCACACTTGAGTTACAAGTGTAACCAGAATTGTGCGCAAAAAAGGAAAGAAACGCGAATGACGCGCCTCGCATTTCTTCGCCGCAAAACCCGGTTTTCCGACAACCCAATCCTCGGGGGATTGGTGTAGGGGTAAATCAGAGTCCCTCTGTTGTAGGAGCAATTGAATGTTCACGGCGGCGTCGCGGGTCCTCCGAAATGGATGCGCGACCTGCCCCGCAAGAGGCGCGAGTCCTCCCCGAGGTCGCTCACCCCCCACGGATGAGCCGCGCATCGCGGGGTGGCCCGCGGGGGATGCGCGATCTCGCGGACGACCCTCGCCTTTAGCGTGGTGCGTGTCGCGGCTCCGTGGGGTGCGCTCCAAGACCACCCTAGTGCCTACGCCCCCACACCTGCTCGTGTGGCCGTCACACTACTCCCCTCTTCGGAGACTCTAGCGGCCGGGTGCCTCATACCACCGTACCCACTCCCCCCTCGCCCTAGAGCGCCTGCGGCCAGTGCGTAGGCAACCCAACTGACTGCTCTGTGTTCTCTGGGACACCCGGTAGACTGTGAGACCGCCTCATCAGCAAGCGCCCGGCGCGGGGACGTGGGAAGCTGGGATAGCTGGAGCTTCCCGAGGACCGGCCCGGGGCGCGGAAGGAGAGTCGCGCAGCAGACGGGCGAGAGAGAAGGTCGCATTGTCCGTTTGAGTGAATAAAGTCCTGACCGTAAACAGTGAGCCAAATTATTCAGAAAGACCAACCGAAACAGTACTACGAGATGCGAGTGACTTTTGACCATGGTAAAAGGTGCGCAACGGTCACCATCAGATAACCTAACCTTTGAGTTGCCGTCAGATGTTGTTTAGATGCCAAAGAAAACGAGTTCCGATCGATCCAAGTCCGAGGCCGCCTTCGAGGCCGAGGCCGCCAGCGCGCTGCTGTCCCCGATCCTCCTGCCCCACAGCGCCAGCCTGGCGGTGATCGGCCGCGCGCGCTGGCTCGACGCCCTCCTGCGCGCCCTGCCCCAGGAGACGCCGGCGCGGTGCTCGCCGACGAAGCCGAGCTCGAGGAGTCGGACAGGCTGGTGCTGGGGGTCCAGCGGCGCCACCACGTGCTGCTCGCCGCCGCGGACCTGTCCTCCAGCGCGCTCTGCTCCGTGCCCAGGGTGCAACGGACGCTGCTCTGGGCCTCGGCCGCCCAGCCCGCCGAGGACGTGGTCCGGAACCAGTCGCTCGTGGCGTGCCTGCTGCGCTCGCGGACGTGCGCGGACGAGACGGCCCTCGCGCTCACCGGGCCGGACGGCTCCGCCAGGCTGTACGAGTTGCGCGGGCCCAGGTGCATGACGGCACGGCCAATCTACGAGCTGGACCGCTGGTCGCCCGGGCAGCGGCGCTGGCTGCGAGGCGCCGCGCGCTAGGGTGGTCCAAAAAAAAAAAGTTGGTGAGGTTCGGGTCTCAGATGATAGATTTTATCAAGAAAACACGATTGGTCTTGGTCCGGGGTCCGTACGACGAAGGGCGGCTGAGCGCAGGTCACTTTTCGGTTGGGCCCCGCGGCGCGCCCGAAGCAGACCCTCAGCTTGTACTCCTCGCCCTGCGCGGCTGGCGGTCACAGATAACTGCTCAGGTGAGTCCCTAGGGGTCCTACTTTCGACCCGATCAGGTGAATCTGAGATCGGCGCACCCACGTCGCCTTCAGGGGCCTAAGTGTCCCGAAACACACTACTCTATTTTGACGGAAAAGTGTCCAACTTAAGAGGGGTCGAAAAAGGTACTGTTGGGTCCGCCAGACCATGTCTTTCCAACGCCGCACCGCATGCCAATAACACTCATCTGGTTTGGGCGTTAATGGTTAATGGTAAAAACGCTCCTTTCGTCCGTATCCGCCTGCTAAGTAGGCAAAAGCTGTACACGAGTGCATTTGGGCTGCCTAGTTGGCAGGCGGATTAGGGCGCAAGGAGCGTTTTTCTCCATTAACGCCCAAACCGGATGAGTGTTATTGGCATGCGGTTCGGCGTTGGAAAGACATGGTCTGGCGGAACAACGGTACCTTTTCGACCCCTCTTATGTTGGATACTGTTCCGTCAAAATCGAGTAGTGTGTTTCGGGACACTTAGGCCCCTGAAGGCGACGTGGGTGCGCCGATCTCAGATTCACCTGATCGGGTCGAAAGTAGGACCCCTAGGGACTCACCTGAGCAGTTATCTGTGACCGCCTGCCGCGCGGGTAATTCTGTTCAGCTAATGCTCAGCTGACGCTCCAGCTAACCCTCCAGCTAACGCTCAGCCCACGCTCGTCTGACGCTCAGCTGTCACTCAGCTGACACCTCACGCTCAGCTCACGCTCACCTGTGCGGGCAGCCGTGGGCAGCTCGTGCGACGCCTCGCTGGTGTGTGAACCCCGCCGGCACTGTAGCGCTGCACCGCGCGCCGCCTTACGCCCCTGTCTCGAGCGTGGACGCCCGCTCCTGCTCGCCGGTGCTCGCCGTCCCGCGCTCGCGCCACTGCCGGTCCTGCGCACCAAGCGGATGACACTACTCACTCCACGTGCGAACACGCTGCAGGCGTGCCTGCACTCTTAACTTCTTACAAAGAAAATTCATGTATTACAAAGAATTCTGTGCAACCGTAATACAAAGCCAAATTTTCTTTGTAATACAAAGAAAAATCTTTGGAATACAAAACAAAAAATTTTGTAATACAAGAAAATTTTCTGTATATTACAGTTGCACAGAATTCTTTGTATTACACAAAAAAATTCTTTGAAAGAAGATAAGAGTGTGGCCCTGTGCAGGGCCCTGTGCAGGTATGGACCGTGAGCGTACCCGGTCGGAGAACTGGTTGAGGCCGAGCGAGTACGTCACCTCCCCGCGCTCGTACTTCTCGTTGTGCTGCACCACGTTGCGCTGCGAGGCGAGGAAGTTCTGCCGGTGGCGCTCGTCGTCCTCGCTCGCGGGATAGTGCTTCTTGTACTTGATCTGCAAACACGCGAGGCAGTGCAGTGCGAGCGAGCTTTCGTCAAGAGCTCCACCCGCCGCGTCGCGTCGCGTCACGTCGCTGAGGAGTACCTTGTACTCCTCCCAGGTCATGTCCGCGTCGGACGAGCCGGCGCCGCAGTCGTGCACTAGCAGCGGGGCCAGCAGCGCGGCCAGCAGCAGCGCCGCCCCGGGCATCCCGCCGCCGCCGGGCCGCGCCGACGGACAACTACTGCACACCAAGCCGGGGACCGGGAGGAGGGGGGGGGGCGTGGTCGAGCACCGCCACGCCTGGCCACGCCTCGGCGGGGAGAGTACTGTACCGGCCACCAGAGCAGCAAAGATTGCGATTGCGATTTTCGGCCGAAAAAAATTGTCTCCGATTTCGACTAAACTCACAGGTTACTCTCTTCTGGGGAAAAAAAACATGTGGCAAGTCCAAGGAGCCCGATACTAGACTCCGTTTGGGAGAAAATCGCTTTAGCATGGGCCCTTTCCCATGCGTCGTTTCGTCGCATTTATTCGCAGCAAAACCCGGTTTTCCGACAACCCAACCCTCGGGGGCTGGTCTAGGGGTACATCAGAGTCCCCCTGGACAACCCCCGTTACATTGGAGCAAATTTTTTTTCGGTCGGAAATCGTAAAAAGCCAAAGGCTATAGCCCTGCCGTTTTTGCGATTTTCGGCCGATAAAAATTGCCTCCGATTTCGACCAAACTCACAGGTTACTCTCTTCTGGGGCTAAAAAACATGTGGCAAGCCCAAGGAGCCCGATACTGGACCGTTTGGAAGAAAATCGCTTTTGCGTGGTCCCTTTCCTCCATGTCGTTTTGTCGCATTTCCTCGCCCCAAAACCTGGTTTATCGGCAAAGAAATGCGACGAAACGACGCAGCGCAGGCCGGGAGAAGCAGGGGGTGGGCTTGCGCGCGCAGCCCGCCGCGCGGCGCCGAGCGGCGAGTTTAAACGGGTGCGGTTTGCGGGCCGGGCTGTCCTGAGCTGGCGAGGCGCGGAGCTACCCCTCGCACGCGAGCAAACCGCAGCGCCCGGCAAAGGTCCGCGCGGTAGGCCCGTGGTGACCTCTCGCGACGGCGGAGCGAAGCTTGCGCTGCGCCCCCGGGCAGAGCGTTACTCACCGCGGCCCCGCCCGGCACCGACGGGCTCGCCCTGCCCCGCCCTGCCCCGCCCTGCCCCGCCCTGCCCCGCCCTGCCCCGCCCCGCCCCGCCTCGCCCCGCATCGCCCTGCCCCGCCAGGCACGTACGCAGGCATTGATTCCTTTCGGACATACGCGGCGATACCCCAGACTGTTTGTCCTCGTCAGACAAGATTGAGGACGAGAAGGGCCTATTCAGTAAAGGGGGCAGCTGGCAGGTGTAACTGGTTGTAAGCGCGCACGGCGCGCACTCCATCGGGGCCCAACGCGCCGCACGCCCCGCCCCGCCCCGCCCCGCCCCGCCCCGCCCCGCCCACACGCCGCAGGGGACGTTCTGGGAGAGCAGGGGGCGAGGGCGGAGGTGGGGGAGGAGGACGGTGTAAAGCGGAGGGAGCTGCCGCCACGGCGAGGGAGCAGCCGTTTGGATGGAAAATTCATGTCGTCCTGAAAGGTAATGAGGGAGACAGCTCGCTAGTTGACGGGGCGGAGGGGCCCGCGCGGCGGGCGGGGCGGGGCGGGGCGGGGTGGGGCGGGGCGGGGCGGGGCGGGCGGGGCGGGGGGGCAGGGCGGGCCGGGCCGGGCGGGCCGGGCCGGGGCATCGCTCGCGTGTGCCGGGTAGCGTGCGCGCGCGGCGCGGCCCGGCAGGTCAGCGGAAGGGGCCCGGGGGGGGGGCGTCCGCAAACGAGGTAGCAGACGGGCGAGAACGAGCCGGGCGGCGGGCGGCCGCCTTTCTTCCCTTCTACGTTATTGTGATCAGTCGCTAGTGCACTCGATTGACTGAAGAATATCCCACTTGTTTCGCGAAAGCTCGTCTCTTGAAGAAATCCCAAAATCTTCATCCCAGCTGAAAGGGGAAAAAGACGAGCCCCTCCAGTCCCGCAGCCCCAGCTCCCCCCCCCCCTCTCCAGCCCACCCTCTCAAAAACATTAACTTGACAGAGAGATTTCGAAATGAAGTTTTTGAACTTTCAGCTTTGGTGCGGCGGTCACTTTTTATAGCATATTTCCCCCCGAATGGGACGACCGAAAAAAAAAAGCTCACCACGCACCACGCGCCGCTCAAGCGTATTAATGATTCAACCGTCGGAGTCGTGCCAGTTCGTCCCGCAGGACAATTGGCGGGACGGATGGGTGGGCGCGTGGACAGGTGAGGGGGAGACAGCAGCGGCACGCGTCCCCGCGGCGCGCACCTTGTGGGGGTCATGGCTGGGGATGAGCGCGGCGCGGCGCGCGCGGGGGAGGCGTTAGGGCCGGGAGGGGAGGGGAGCGGAGGGGAGGGGAGGGGGCGCCCCTGGAGCGGGCCCAGGCCTTCCCTCCCCCGTCCAGTTCAGTCCGCGGCCGCCCGGTGCGACGTGCGGGTGTCGCCCCGCGCGCTCAGACCAGCCGGCTCCTGCCTCTGCGCGGCGGTGGAGGCTCGTCCGTGTGGACGTCACGTGGGAGAGGGCAGGGAGCGATGCGCGCGGAGCGGGCCAGGAGCACGTCGCGGCCCGCGGCGGCAGAGTGAGTGAGTGAGTGAGTCATAAAGCTTTTCCTCAGTGCTACAGTGCACTGTTAAAGTTCTGCGAAGTATTCTCACTCTTCGTAAACTGCAAAGCATTTGCTTCGTAACTTACAAAGAAAAAGGGATACTTCGTAGGCTACAAAGCTCGTGCTTCGCAGACTGCAAAGAAATTCTTTGCAGCCTACAAAGTATCTGTTTTCTTTGTAAGTTACGAAGCAAATGCTTTGCAGGTTACGAAGAGTGAGAATTCTTTGTAGCCCTGCGAAGCAAATACTTCGCAGAACTTTAACAGTGTGCACTGTAAATCGGGGAGTCATGAATTCCGCTCTCTAGAGAGCGAGATTTTGACCCAAATTTTAATGCTCTCAGGAGAGCGAGAAAGAGAAACATCGCTCAATTAGAGTCATTTTGAGGACATTTTCGGCTATTTCTATGACTCTCTTTGAGTCGTTTCTGCTAACATCACTCGATTGAAGTGATAGAAACGACTCATACTGAGTCATCTTAGCGAACATCGCTCTAAGGGAGCGATGTAGAAAAAAGTCGCTCATTTTGAGTGATAAACATGACTATCACAAATACCGTGTGCAATGTGAGTGTCGAACAAGTGAAAGTTAGGAAACCGAGTAAACCGGCTTCAGGTACAGTGTCGTGCAGTAGACTGTCAGCAGGGGGTGCAGGAGTCTCTTTACGACGACCACACACACCCTCCCCACCACCTCATTTTCCCCCCTTTGCAGCGTTTTCTCCCCGGTTTTAATGTCATTTAATGAAACCCCACTCAATCCCACCGGACCCACCACCGCCCGCCCCTCTGACAGGGGGTGCATGGGTGCCCCTGCACCCTTCAGAGCCCGCCACTGCTCAGGCACGCAGGGCACTGTTAAACCGAATCGTCAGATGACGATAAATATTGCTACGAATATTTCGTCACAAGAGCTGCGATGAAACAGTCGTCACACATGACATGAATCTTTCGTCACATGACACGAATCTTTCGTGACATGGCATGAATCTTTCGTCACACTGTGATGAACGAGGGGGCAACCACTCGTGAAATCCTGTGTACAAATTTGCGGAAATCTCGATGAAATCCTCGGAAATTTTGAAGAAATCCTCAGAAATCTCGATGAAATCCTTCGAAATCTCGATGAAATCCTTGTAAATCTAATTTAGAAATCTCATGAAATCTCATTGAAATCTGGTGAACTCTTGTGAAATCTTATGAAATCTCGTGAAATCTGAGATAAATCTTGTGAAATCCCATGAAATTTTAAAGAAATCTCTCAAAATCTGAGAGAAATCTTGTGCAATCAGTAGAAATCCCGTGTACACTAGGATGGGGAGTGGTTGCCCCCTCGTTGATGAACCATTGGTCATGTGAAGAACCTTTAAAAAGTAAAATTTGGCACTGACTTTGTCGTCGTGTGACGACTTCAAATTTAACAGTGGGCTACATCCAGCCGAGGAGTTTGCTAGCCGACAAGGTCCGCGCACACTACAAGGGGCTTAATGCTCCGCGGGCTTATGACGTATACCCATCCAGACATAATGCAAGGAGACACACTGCCGCGGAGTTGACTCGCAGCGGATAAGATTGCGGTGGCGCCGGCGGGCACACCGCCCCGCGCCTCCCCGCCCCGCGCCTCCCCGCCCCGCCCCGCCCCACCCCACCCCACCCCGCGCCGGCCGGCCGGCAGTACAGCGGTATAAGGTGGAAGAGAAAGCACCGGCGTATTTCCGGCGGGGCGCCTGCCTTGTGATTCGAGCTCCGGTTCGGGCGAGGGAAAACCCCTGCGATCGAGTGGATAGGCAACCCGGTGAGCACTCGCGTGCGCGCGCGCAGCCCGCTGCCTACCTCGCAGGCGGCTACGGCTCTGCGCGGAGGCGTTGCCTCTGGCATTACCTCCAGCGTCCCGGACCGGACCGTCCGGACCGTCCGGACCCGGCCGGGCCCCGCGGTCACATTGAAACTTACGCGTGATTCTCGTAGAAAGGTGCAGTGAAGCTTGCATCAGGCTAGCGACTGCAGCGCATGGTGACTTTTCATCGTGAGCTAAGGTGATACTGATGGCCAATGCAGTTTACAGTCAGTGAGAGCTACCGTAACTTACAGTAGTGCTCCAGGGGTTCACTGCAACTTAAGGTCTGATGACCCTTGAAAGCGTACGGTAATTTCACTGTGGGCCCTCTACAAAGAGAGATACGGTGAATTATTCACCGTGAGCTTGCTTTTCATTAATACTTGCGTTTTCATACGAGGGGCGGGGGGGGGGGGGGGGGGGAGGTGGGGGCCTGCCGACGTGTCAACAGAATAAGGGGGTCAAACAATCCGGGGATGACGTCACGCGCAGCCAATCAGACTATTATGCACTTAGGGCCGCAGCCCCCGGTCATGGCCGCCCCGCCCCGCCCCGCCCCGCCCCGCCCCGCCCCGCCCCGCCCCTCCCCGCTGGCAGACCGCGCCCGGGTAAACTAATTTCGGAACTTGAGGTATTATTCAATGGCGGCCTGGCCTGCAGGCCGGGAGGCTCGGCGCGGCGCGGCGCGGCGGGGGTTGCGGTACTGCCCACAGTTACTCTGCGGGCGTGCCGCACTGTTAAAATGATGTTGTAAATTAACAACACATTCGTAGTTAAGTTTGTTAGCAACACATGTTGTTCTCCAACAACAATGTTGTAATCCAACAATATTCCTGAAAATTTCTGAAACTTATTTTCCCCTCAAAACAGTGAGTTTCTGGTTCCTCCTTCACAACAAAAATTGTAACATTACAAATTTGTTGTTTTAGAACGATATGTGTCGCTATCAAACTTAACTACAATTTTGTTGTAGACTAACAGCATGGTGAAAAGTATTTGTTCCTGTTATGGACCACTATAGGTAAAATAGAAAGACTTTTGTCAGAACATCAAGGAATACAAGTAATGTTGTTTGCAAACAACATTCTCATCGCGGGGAGTGTCATCAGCCAACAACCTTTTCTAACAGTGCGGCCGGCCGGGGACTTGCTTCCACGCTCTCCACGTTATAACGTTTGTCGATGACTAGGCTCAAAGTCGCGGTGAAATAAGGCTCCAAAATCCAATACAGATTCCAATACTTTCACTTTTTACGATTTAACCCTCTGGGGATACCTGCGGGACTGTGTGAATGTAGTTGACCAGCGCGCAGCGCATTGCGCACCCGTACCGCGCGGGCCCATCAAGCCGATCTGATCCCTCCCCCCCCCCCCCCAGCTCCCCCCGTCTTTCCAAACGGCCTGACGTGGACCTCAAAGCTATGATCATCCATACAGCAGGCTCAGACACTGTTCTCCAGGGGCGTAGGGCGTATACCTCACCCCCCGCCCCCCTATCCTCCACGTGCACTGTAAATCCAGCAGTGAGCAATGCACGCTGTATAAAACGTGTGCAATGGAATGCACGCTGTATATAAAGTGTGCATAGCCATGCTCACTATAATTTCAACTGTGAGCATTGCTCACATTTTGTACAGTGAGCATGGCTGTGCACACATTTTAAACAGTGAGCATGTCCATGCACACGTTACAAACAGTGAGCATATCATGCTCACTTTATATACAGCGTGCATTGCTCACTGTTGGATTTTCAGTGCACGCAACCACGACAAAAGCGTCGATGGAATACTGTTGCCAGGGCAATATCCCACGTGCCAGCCTGAGCCTGGGCCGCCCCGCCCCGCCCCGCGCTACCACGAGCTTGCCATGGTCTTTTATGATGATAATTCATGGCCGATTCCCGGGCGAAATGTACCGCGCTGTGCGGCAGCACGCCGGGCGGGGCGGGGCGGGGCGGGGCGGGGAGGGGCGGGGAGGGGAGCGGCCATCAGGGTCGGTCTGCTCGGACGTGAGCCACCACATCGGCCCGACCTGCGCCTACAGCCAAGGCCAGACCTGGGTTTATATATTTTTTAGCAGATGATACATTCTAGCTAACTTAAATGACAATTACTAAACGTAAGATAATGTATCAGCTAGCTTGTACTCTCATAAAGCGAGTGGTGAGTGTGGCAAAATAATATACAGGGGGGATTGTGTCGCCTCGCCTCGCCTCGCCTCGCTCGCTCGCGCGACAATGCCTTGCAGTTGCCGCTGCCGCAACGGCCGATCAACAATGCTCGCTCGGACCTTTGGACGCTTGGGATTAAGCGACCCGTGCCCCGTCCCCTAATAGCTTTAAAATGAAAACGAACCTTACCTATTTTAATTTCTACTATCGTCCGAACTACCCTCCAGCCTCGACACTCTAGATAGAATGAAATTAAGTATGCCAATCAACATAAATGGAAAATAAACATGTAGCTACAAAATGTATCATCTGCTTTTAATTCCAATCTGGATTGAAATTTTTTTTACGGAATGAGTTGGAGAGAACGGACGGTCGGCTAGCGTGAAGGTATAAAATATTTTCTGACGCCAGAACAAATACATCTCCCCCCGCTGACAAATGCGCCACGTGAGGATCGAGCAGAGATTGAGTCGAGAAGTGCGTCTCACCCACCGCCATCGCCTTTTTTGTCCGCTGGCCGTCGCGCTGACCCCTCCTGGAGGCCGTGCGGGGCGGGGGGTGATGGGGCAGCAAATGGCCGCGATTTGAGACCCCCGTCAGCCGCCCCGCCCCTCCCCGCCCCGCCCCGCCCCACCCCGCCCCGCCCCGCCCTGTAGACTCCCGATATCGATGACCCCTCAGTGGCGGGATCGATCACCGCAGGAGAGTGAGTGTCGCGCTCAGTAAACATCTCTCTGCAGAGCGCGGGGCGGGGCGGGGCGGGGCGGGGCGGGGCGGGGCGGGGCGGGGCGGGGCGGGGCGGGGTGGGGCGCGGCGGGCGATAGCTGCGGGAGGAAAAGGGTTCACGGGGGTAAGGATCACAAGCCGATGTGACACAGCGATGCGGGCGGAATGTCAATGTGAATGTGACTGGGCCCGGGCTGGGCCGCGCGTCGTTCCCCGGGGGATTGGCACCCGAATAACAAAGTGACAATCATCCGACAATCACACGTGCTGGGATGAGAAATTGCCGAGGCGGGCGGAGGGGAGAGGGAGTGGGGCTGCGCCGCTACCCCGCGCGTCACACACAGAAATCGTGGAGCGTACACTGTAAACATTCAGAGGCCCAGAGGCTACTACGGTATACGAAGTACGGCGTCGCTGTACTACATCCCGTATTTTCCCCGTCATTTTTTTAGTGCAGTGTACACTGTTAAAAATTCCGTAGCATATTACGGAAATGGTTACGGAGAGCACCGTAATATTGTTATACGGAGTGGTACATACCTCCAAAATACGGCAAAAACCGTAGTTTTGTTTAAGTACGGAGAGTGGAGAGTCCCGTAAAAAGTTTCCATAAAAAGTGCCGTAGTATAGCAAAAACATGCAGAATACGGGATTTTGGGATACGCAGTGCTCTGCCAGAAAAGTAGGCAATAAAGCGCCCAAACACAGCGGAGCGAAGCGGGCTGCATCTGCGCCTGCCTACTAGGCAACATGCGCGCACCAGTACTAAGGTGTTGCCTAGTAGGCAGGCGCAGATGCAGCCCGCTTCGCTTCGCTGTGTTTGGGCGCTTTATTGCCTACTTTTCTGGCAGCACAGGATACGGGTTGCACCGTATTTTAGAAGTACGGTAAGCAGGCGCGTAACCAGCCCGGCTGCGTCAGAGCGGCGACTGCGACAGAATCCCACCTGACTGTGTGAGAGCGAGCGAGACGCAAAGGGGGGGCGAGCTCTGCGTCAGAAACAGCAGATCGCCCCTCCCTGTGTCTCGCTTGCGCTCGCACTGTCAGGTGGGATTCTGTCGCAGTCGCACGAATCTCTAAATACGCCTCTGACGGTAAGGTCCGTAAATCGATTGGTACGGTCGAACCGTATACTTAAAACACGGTTCACACCGGCTAAATTATTCCCGGGCAAAGCCATCAAAATTTCCGTGGAAATTTTTTAGCAGTGTACGACATTACAGGTTGGGCCGTGGGCTGGGCTGGGCTGGAGCCTCGGGGCGGGGGCGGGCTAAGGCAACAAGGCGGGCGGCGGCTAAACAGGCCGGGGGGATTTTATAAAACAGAGAGCATTCCCGCTGTAACGTTATCCCAACGTTAGCGTAACGACAGTATGTAAGTAGTCGGATTATGCCCGCACCTGGGGCCGCGCTACCGCCACGCCACACCACGCCCCTCCCGCGACGGAGGTCAAGCCGAACGGAACAACTCTTGTCGCGCAAACTGCCCGATTATTCCACGAGCACTGTGAAAAATATCTCTGTAAGTTTACGACTTTTTTCGTAATTTGTGATTTACAAACGGTGTTGTAACTTTTCGATCGAAATCGTAAATTTACGAAAGCCTATTTGTGCTCGTTTAAAAATCACAAGTCAATACCAAATGTCCTTACAATTTTGTAATTTTAAAATTTGATATCGTAACTTTACGACATTTCTCATGGAAAATTTTCCCGTAACTCTTACAAATATTTCTCACAGTGAGCGACCCTTTCCACAAATTTGAGGTTGAAAAAGAAAAACGTGCCTGCGAGCCTCCTATGTTCGGTTACCGCACAGAAAAGCGACACCGTTAGCTCCGAAACCAGGAAAAGTCGTCTTCACACTGAAGGAACAGCATGCACAACCATGCATGGTGGTTTCGGGTTGATGTTTTAAGTTAAGTTCATGTACTCATCGAACATTTAAATGACGGCGCAGGGCGCAGTCTCTACTACCCTATCGTTTAAAAGTTCTTCTCACAGGAAAACTGAAAATGTCATTTTATTTTCATAATTTTCCGTTTTAAAGGAAATAGCAGCAGAAATCCTTGGATCTCGGCAAACCGTGTGCATGGCATGCACACTGTTCCTTCAGCATGCATACCGTTGCAACAGCATGCATGGGTATGCATGCTGTTCCTTCAGCGTGCATGGCATGCATGGTTTTTCAGTGCATTGCATATCTCGAGCATCTTTGGAAATTCCGAGCTGAATTTGGT
Source organism: Frankliniella intonsa (assembly GCA_033675135.1). Classification (NCBI taxonomy): domain Eukaryota; kingdom Metazoa; phylum Arthropoda; class Insecta; order Thysanoptera; family Thripidae; genus Frankliniella; species Frankliniella intonsa. The sequence goes on from CM066256.1 coordinate 1,857,150, forward strand.
TTAAAACACTCAGCCTGGCCACGGTGGCAAGGCGGCGTCTCTCACATGAGAGGGGGGGGGGGGGGGGTCGTGTTCGCCTTGGCTTGCGGCCCGCGACCCTAGCGGGTGCCAGGGGTGTGCCCCTGCAGGTCAGGCTTATAGGCTCACTCACTAGGCCAAAAAGAGACCAATTTTTATTTTTTTTTTTAAAAAAAGGGCCTAGGCCAACCCTTCTGAGATTGGGTTTATATCGCGTTTGTTATAAGTGGGCTGGCTATCCTGCGCTGATGGGGAGAAGACGAGCTCTTTGATGCCAGTAATATTATTGAACGGGCAAACCTGCTGGGGATGGCGGGGTGGGGGGGGGGGGGGGGGGGAGGAGAGGAGGGAGGGGGGCGCGTAAACGCGGGAGCAAGGTTGAGGCCCGGGCCAGGGCCGGGAGCATGCAACACGCAAGGCGGAATGCTTACCGCCGCGCCACGCAAGGCGCAGACTCATTGCACTCGACTTGAAGGCCATGGCGCTCGATATCTCGAAACGGGAGAAAGAGTGACGCCGGGCGGGGCGGGGCGGGTTCACCGGCGGGTCAGGGGGTCAGCAAAAACTACTTATCAGCCGATGCTAATGGGGCCCCGGCACGTCGCGGCCCGTCGCGGGGGCGGCGGGGGCGGGGCAGCTACAAGGCGAGCTTCCTGCCTCTCTCTCTCTCTCTCTCTCTCTCTCTCTCTCTCTCTCTCTCTCTCTCTCTCTCTCTCTCCCGCTCCCTTCCTGCCAGGCTGGCTCCATAACCCCTTCCTCTTCCAACCTGCCCCTGCTTGCTTTTCCTCGACACGGGGCACAAGCTCTCACACTTCACACTTCCAACAGCTTTCCTCACAGCCCGACTAGCACGACTGAAAAGCGGGGAAACAGGATAACGAGAGTGAGAGAGAGCGAAAGAGAGAGAGAGAGCGAAAGAGAGAGAGAGAGAGAGAGAGAGAGAGAGAGAGAGAGAGAGAGAGAGAGAGAGAGAGAGAGAGAGAGAGAGAGAGAGAGAAGGGGGAGCGAGAGTGGTGACGAGGGGAAGCCCGGCCCGGCCGGGGGGAGGGCGTCTGTTTGAACATTCTTCCAGAGGCTTATGGCGGATACAATGCACTGTCGACTTGACGTCCGGAGCGGAGCGCTGCTGCGGAGACCCCCTCTCCTCCCCTCGCCTCCCCTCTGTTTATGCTGATGAGGGGCGGGGAGGGGAGGGGGAAGGACTCTCCTCGGGTCTGGCACAGAGAGCGCCGGCGTCAGAGGGCAGCAGCTGAGTCGCGACCCTAGCGAAAGCATGAAAGCAACGGGCCAGGCCGAGCCGAGCCGAGCCGAGCCACTCAAGCGATCGTATATATATGTATAGGAACCGTCGGGTCGGACTCTCCAGCTTTAGCCCCCTCTTTTTACGCGTGTATTGGGGAGCGAGTATGTCAGAGAGAACGAGACCATGCCTCAAAGGGATGCAAGTTCTACCCAATTCGCTATGCGATGAAAATTTGGCAATGATCGAACGCAGAGAGAGAGAGAGCGAGAGAGAGCGAGAGCGAGAGAGAGAGAGAGAGAGAGAGAGAGAGAGAGAGAGAGAGAGAGAGAGAGAGAGAGAGAGAGAGAGAGGGGGGGGGGTGTTTGTGTGGGTGTGCGTGTGTTTCCCTGCGTTGGGAATGGTATACGCCAATGCTACATATGCCCGGGTGAGCAAAAGGCCTCACCCCACCAGCCTTGCGGTCGGTTTGTCGCACAGGGGCGCACAGCACAGCACACCACCACCACAAGCGCCTGCGGGTAGCGTGGGTAGGCAGGCCCGCAGCGCTCGGGCGTGGCGCGGGGCGGGGCGGCCCAGCCAGCGCCGCCGTGCGTGTGGAGGCAGTGGCGGGCGGGGCGGGGCGGGGCGGGGCGGGGCGGGGCGGGGCGGGGAACTGGAAGCTAGTCGTGCCATGACGCGGGGTGGCAGAGCATGGTGTGGCGACGGGGCGGGGCGGGGCGGGGCGGGGCGGGGCGGGGCGGGGCGGGGCGGGGCCTGACATCCCGCCCCGTATGGCCGTGCGGTTAGATAAGGCCCTGGCACGCCGCGCCGGCACTTCGGTTGGCCGTGGCCGTCCGGTCCTCCCCCTCCCCCGGCCCCGCTTGATCCGGCCCGGCATGTCTTTGTGCGGGTGCGCCCCGCCCCGCCCCGCCCCGCCCCGCCCCGCCCCGCCCCGCCCCGGGCCGTGGCCGTGTGACGGAGGAGTAAAAAAAAGAGTATGGATTAAGGTGTGGCGCTGCGCTGCGCTGCACGAGGTACGGAACGTGTGTGTGTGTGTATGAGAGGAAATGAGGAGAGACAGCTCCCGGGCCCAGGGGTGGAGCGTGATGCGGGGAGCCGGGCCAGGCCGGGCTGCCGCAGCAAATATTTCCCTCTGTCTCGCTCTCGCTCACACGCACACACACGTACTTCCTCCCTCGCTTCATCCCGCGCTAACCCCAGCCCTATCCCCATCTCCCCCACGCTTGGCTTTTCGCCCAGCCCAGCCCAGATCAGGAGCCAGCCATCCCCAACGCCCTGCCAAAGCGAGAGGAATATCGAAACCGTTGCCGTGTGGACGGTAGTACGGTGTCGTCCCCAACCATGTACCCTCTCCCGCCCTCTGTTCTCTAATATTCTCCCATGCCAAAAAAAAAAATAATAAAAAATAAAAAACTTTTTGGCTATTTTTGCGAGATTGGGTCGGGTCGGGTCTAGCATGCTTAACATCGCGTGACCATATAGCAACATCCGGCCGGCCGGCAGCGATGTCAACCTCCCCCCGGTCCGGGCCGGGCGGCGGGCGGGGCGGGGCGCCGCAGTGGTGCAGAACAACTATCCGCTCGGTAATGAGCCCTCAAATATTCAAGAGCCGGCAATGGGGTGCCTGAGGGCCGCCCGGCCCGGCCCGGCCCAGCCCGCCTGTGCAGCGCAACCTGAGCCCCCCGCCCCCTCCCCCCGCCCCGATGCATCACTCCTGCGTGACTCGCTCCCCCACATCACAAACAGACAAGCATTTACTTGAGGAATGTACAGGGCGGTATATCATCCGTCACACAAATACTATCTCTGTAGCTTTACAGTATTTTCCCGATTCTTTTTAATTTGGCATCGCTGTTTGTAAATCTGTGAACCACGATTATTTTTACCCTCTTCTCGAGGGAAGGCAAGGTGAACGGGGTAAAATCACAGCGCGATAATCTTACCGGGGGTAATGTCATCGCCCTGCACCCCAGGCCGGCCCGGCCCCCACCTGAGGGACCCATAGAGATCCCTTTAACAGAACCATATTATCTCTTCCGGCTGAACTTGTCGAAGAAAAACATCCTAAGAAAACGCGGGGAAACTGTCGGCCGAGGCAGGCCACTTACGTCTGACGTCTCACACGCGCTGTCACACCTCGGGGAGGGAGGAGGCAGGGCTGGACAGAGAATCACTTCAAGAAATGCTTTTTCCGCACCGCGTCGATAACTTTCCAGACGGCACAGATGTGATGCGGCACTACGCCCCGCCACACCCGCCACGTCCCGCCAAGCCCGGCCCCGGGGGCCACGGAGCCCACAGCTTGACGGGGAAGAAGCTCTTTTTACCCCTGCCCTGTTCGACAACTAAACTTGATTCGGATTTTTCCCCCCTCTTCCTTGCTCCTATTTTTCTTATTATATGTATTTCCGAACCCCGACCGCGTTCTTCGCTCTAAAAGTTGAGGGTGCGACAAACTTTTTAAGTAATTCTTTCCTTCTCCGGACACGGAGAAGTTCCCACTGTCTCTCTGTTCCGGACAGAAGTGGGCCATCCGCAATCTCCCCAGACCCGACGCCGACACCCTCTGATGACATAGGCTTGTCACCGTGAGCCCGCTCCACCTCGCCCAGCGTTGTTAATCCACCCCGCCCCACCCCGCCCCGCCCCGCCCCGCCCCGCCCCGCCCCGCCGCACACCGCCACTCCAGTCCCGGCTACGACCTACACGCACCACCACCGAGGGGGTTTTCACTCCTGAGCGATCCTACCCCGGCGGGGCGGGGTGGGGCAGGGCGGGGCGGGGCGGGGGGGCGGGGCGGGGCTGCACTGCCGCGCCTCCAGAGGGGGAGAAAGGGGGAGAGACAGTGAGTGACTAGACATGCATTACTACTTTACTACTCATTTAGGCAGCAGGAGAAGCCTTCTAGGCCTGAGAGGAGAGCTGGCCTGGCCCAGTCCAGCGAGGGGGTCAACCACTTGAAATATTTGTGTACATGGAATATATTCCAGTTGAGATATCTGGAATATTTTTGGAATATGTAGAACATTATTTCTGGAATATCAGGAAAATGTGGGACAATATTTTTGGAATATCAGGGAGTGCTGGAATATTTGGAATATTTTTGGAATATTAGGAATGTTTTTGGAATATTTGGAATATTTTTGGAATATTTGGAATATTTTTGGACTGGAATATGTTGGAATATCTGGAATATTTTTGGAATATTTTTCTATGTGTACATGGAATATCCAAGTGGTCGACCCCTCGGTCCAGCCTTGGGCCCGTGCCCGGCGCTGCGCCGCCCTGCTGAGGTATGGGGGTACCTACTACAAAAGAGCCCCCCCCCCCTCTCCCCAACATGAGAAAGGCGATGAGCGCAGCGCTGCGTGACAAAAAGAAGAAAACTCTCCTCCCTGCACGCAGTCTCCGCTCCGCTCCTCGCGGTCCGCTCCGCGCGCGGACAAAAGACTGCGAAATTTCCGAGCGACATTAATTTGCCTAAAACGGTTTGGCGCACGCAGTCTCGCCGAGCAGGCCGCTGTAGGGGGTAGGTAAAGTGCAGGGAGATTCACACAACTCACGGTGCATATGCCTTTACGCCTTTCCTGAATTTTGTAAAAGTTTTCGAGGAGGCAAAACATTTGTCCTCGTCTCCGGCCCCCTCCCGGCGGAGCTCAGGGGGTGAAGGTAGAGGGGATGGTGGCGGGGGCGGGGCCGGTCAGGGGGCGGGGGGTAGTAGGGGGCGGAGGCGAAGCCAGACCACATAATTTTCTGCGTCCGCCACCCCCTCCCCCCCACCTTCCACCGTCTCCTCCCCGCCCCGTCCCACTGCAGCCCTCCCGTTCTCCTCCTTGGCGGCCACTTAGGGTCGCGCCAAAGCGAGCCCAGCGGCAGGGGTAGGGTCGCGGTGGGGTCGGGGTAGGGTGGGGGGGGGGGGGAGAAGGAGGGGGGGCTGTCGAAGGAAAGAAACCAGAGCGTAAAGGAAGTTGCTGTGGCGCGACTGGTGCGAAGAGAGGTCGCAGGAGGGTATGTACGCAGCACAGGGGGGGATATGTTTGCGTTCTTCCTGCTTCCTGCGGCAGGCCCGCGGTGTGCGCAAGGGTTACGTAGTGGTGAAGAAGGCCTGGGTGGGGGCGGGGAGGGGGCGGGGCGGGGGATGGGGCGGGGGCGGGGGCAAGGGCGGAGCCGTCTAGGCGGGGACGGCCTCCCTCCTGTCCGGGGTGAGATCGCGAGCACCGTGGCCTGCCTGCCGTGTCGTGGCACCGACAGAGCCGCTCAGAGCCCCGGACCCGGGCGGGCGCGCACACAAGCCTGCGCTCATCTCATATTAGCACGAGGACTCAGAGAAGCGGTGGGAGACAGCGACAGGAGCGCTCATCGTATGTTCACGCTAGGGCAACTGTTGCCCTACCTTAAATATATCATAAAAGGGTGGTAAGAGGAAGAGAAAAGGGATAAGAGAGAGGAAAGATAAGAGAGAGGAGAGAGAACGAAAGGAAGAGAAAACAGAGTGTTTTGGTGAAAACAGTGAAATAAACAGGTTCTTTTTGTAAAAACGGGCGGGAGGTAAAAACCTTTGCCCTACCGTGCTCAAACACGACGAGCGCCCCTGGCGGGAGGGTAGAGCGCGGGCGCGGGGCCGCGAGACACACCATGCCAGCCCATCTCTCAAGGGTCATTCTCTGGCAAATCACCGCAAGGTCCAAAATGGTTGTTTTCAATTTGAGCTGGGAGTGGTAGACCTTGTGGTGATTTGGCACAGAATGGCCCTGAAGGTCATCATCTTTCTGGGGGGAGGGCGGGAGCGGGAGCGGCTCTCAGAGGGCGGAGGGCGCTGCCCACCCAGACCGGTCCTGCCTGCCGTGTAAGCATTGCAGTGCGCACTGCGGCAAGGCAGAACGAGGAGGCAGAGGGCGGGGCGGGGCGGGGCGGGGCGGGGCGGGGCGGGGCGGGGCCCGGGGCAGGGTCGGGTAACTATGGCGGGCACGGCATGATAGCCCAGGAGGTGAGGAGGGGATGGGGACGGGGGGCAACCCCGCTGGAGGCGAGGAGAGGAGGGCTGAGGGCAATCACAAGGTGAGAATCGCGTTGCTTGCAAATTAATGGCTTCATAAATACGTTGAGGCTCCCCAGTCAGGACAGGGGGGAGCGTTGGCGTATCGTCCCGTCAGCTGCGCGGCGCAGGGCAGGGGCGCAGGGCAGGGGCGCAGGGCAGGGGCGCAGGGGCGGGCGGGCAGATTGGACGGGGCGGGCGGAGGGAGTGCGGGGGGGGGGGGGGAGCCATGCTGTTGCTTTGCGCGGCACGTCCAGCGCGGCACCACTCCACGCCCACCCCTCCCTCCCTTCGTTGTTTTCAGTCGGACACCAGCCCGGCGCCGCGCGGGGGGGGGCGGGGCGGGGCGGGGCGGGGCGGCGCGGGGCGGGGCCCGGCTTTGCGGCGGCGGGTCCGGGGCGCGGCGCGGCGGACCGCGGCGGGGCGGTGTGTATCGATCCCGCAACGACAGGTCCTTTTTATACGTCCAGGTGCCTGGGCCTGGGCTCGCCCGCCTTTGTTTACGACGGTGACTGCTCTGTCATGTCTTTGGCGCGGGGCGGGGCGGGGCGGGGCGGGGCGGGGCGGGGCGGGGCGGGGCGGGGCGGGGCGGAGTGGTCCCACTCTGCCGGCACTCCGATGACCTGCTGCCGCCGTCGGGACTGGGCTCCTCGTCATGGCCATGGCGTCGCTACGCTGCATGGCCTTTGCGCAGCGAGACTCTAAAATGTCAAGCGCCCGGCCCGGCCCGGCCCAGCCCGGCCGTAACAGCTCACGGACAGGCCTTGGGGGAGGGCTAGCCCTCCTTGCAAGGACGGGCTGAACCCCGGCACCACGGCCCGGGCGCGGGTACAGGGGAAGTGAATCGTGTAAGACGAGAGCCCTCTTGTGGGACTCTAGGTATGAGGGCTCGCGCCGCGCCGGTGTCCCCTGGACGCGACGGGACGGAGCGGGACGGGACGACTCCCGCAGGAGCCCTTTACAGCTATGCGCAGCGGAGCGCAGCGGGGCGCTGATTCTGAGACGCTCATCGAGTTTGGCACCTACATCTGCCCGCTTCACTAACTTCGGCCCCTTTCACTCCCAATTTCAAGGGTTAGGTTAAAGTAGGGTAGGCTAACCTAACCGAAACCTAGCCTAGCGTAACCTAACGGCGCCCCCACAATGGACGTTACCGAGGCGGAGCTAAAGAGAGCGCCTGCGACACACTGGATAGGCCAACCCGCCAAGCACTGGTGTGAAGTTGGCGGCCTACCCGGAAAGCCCAAGCGCAGAAGGAAGCAGGAATTAAATTCCTGGTACCCAAATTTTCGTACCGTCGCCTCCCGACCGAAGAGTTCATTGTGGGGGCACCATAACCTAACCTAACCTAGCCTAACCTAGGGTAACCTAGCCTAACCTAATCGAACGCTTGAAATTTAGGGCTTTCTGTAGGTTGGGTGCCTAACTCGAAGATCTTTTCAAAATAAGCGAGCGGGGCGGGGCGCCGCGCCATCGCTATCCCCGCCGTCCCCGGAGCCGCGCCCCGGCCCCGGTCCCTCTGGGCGCCGCCAGCTAACTTTTCTTTCACACACGACAACCTAATTATCGCAATTCACGGCTTGCCCCCCCCCCCCCCCCCGGAGGGGCGTATTCGTCAGGACAGGGGGGCACGGGGGATAAGTGTCCGTGTGTCCGTTAGACCAACTTCATGAATTTTTTCATGATGTGAGCGAGATTTGCCAACGCCAACAATAGCAGGTCGGTCTATAGGCGAGGTGGGGTGGGGGCGTAGGCGGGCACCAACACACTCAAAAATATTTCCTCAGTCGGTGAGTAAACTGGGGTGTTTGGTCTGTTTGGTCGCCGACGACAACAATACCATTGCGCCCCTTTGCGCCCTATCACTGTAAATTCTGTAGATTTTTGTAGGGGACGCCCGTGTCTGGCTCTCACAAGGGAATGCCAAAATGTTGGCAAGGAAGGAGACCACGGTGTCACCGGTGGTCCTGGTGTCATGGAACTCACCCTGCTGTCGCGGTCCTTCTCTTGCAGGCCCATGTGAGACGGCGGCGTGGCGGGGCGGGGCGTGGCGGGGGCGCCGCGATGGAGAACGGCGTGCACGGGCCGCCGGCGCCGGCGGCGGGCGCCAGCCTCGTCACCAAGGTGCTCAACAAGCGTGCCGACAGCGTGCGCGACCTCAAGCCCGGGGACGCCAAGGGTGACGCCTGCGGCAGGCACAGCAAGAAGGGCAAGGAGAACAAGAAGGAGTCGTCGGCGGGGCTGCCCCAGCTGACGCAGCCCGCGAGCGCGCCCGCACCCGCACAGGTGAGCCAGCGCCTAGCGCAGAGCCGAGACCAGCTGAGCGGGCCGGGCCGGGCCGCCCGGCAGACACAGTGAGGTTAGGAGGCGTTCGCTACAGCTAGTCAATACTGCCGCCGCATTAGTCCAACTATATGTATACAGAGAAAGAAAGAGGCACGATGTAACTTACTCGTCAAAGTCGATTCCTAACCCTCATGACGGACGAAATTTAAAGGGAATTTTCTATGCACTCGGACGCTCCTAGAGTCGATCTCAACCGCTACCACCGCTACCGCCAACTGCCAACTACTGTCACTGTCAACTGTCACTGCCAACATCACAATTTTACAGTGCCATCAAACAAGTACTTCGGCAATACTGTCGAAGTGTTTTTTGTAGGCCTACTAAAGCACAGATATTTTTTATAAGATTGCTTGTTTTTTTAGATAAACGAAACAACCTTTTGGTAGCCCCCGCGCGAAAATGTGTTCGACTTCCTGCACGCAGTGTTGGCTACGGGTCCGGCTAACGCGCGCGGCAGTTTTCAAAAACTCCTTCCAAACGCTTAGCACACAACTTGTGTCCTCCGGCAGCCGCGCGGCAGCTCCGGCAGCTGCACCAGCACCGTTTCCGGCGGGACCGGGGCCGGGGCGGCAGCCGACAAGCCGGATGGCGGCAAGGAGGTCAAGTTCCGCGACCCGGAGAGCTCCGGCGCCGAGGAGGCCTCTGGCGCCGACGGGGCCGGGGCCGGGGCCGGGGCCAGCGCGCCGGGCTCGCCCAAGGTGCCGCACAAGTTCATCTCCAACTGGAAGCACGCGTGCGACAAGACGCGCGACCGCACCCGGGACCTGCTCAAGCGCTGGCGCACCGCGCCGGAGGGCCTCGAGCACGGCGCCGCGGCGGCGCGGGCGGGCATGGCGGCCAGCCAGCCTGACCAGGGCCACGCCCAGGGCGGCTGGAGTGTGCACGTCTGGGGTGAGTAGCCTGAGTAGCCACCTCCTCCAAGACCCTTGTTACTCGATTGCCTTGATTTGCGCCGCATTCGACGGTTTAGCGTCGCAATAAAACTCCAGTTCACCCGCAGCCCTACCCGAGCGCCCTCTGATGCCAACTAAGATCGAAACCACGAATGTGTACCGGGTGTTTCTTTCAATGCGTGACAGTGTTGCGGGATTGCATACTCTCCAGCGCTGCAAAAGCCATGGCGCCTTACGGGCGAACGGGGTAGGCAAACCCGCAACACTGTTACGCATTTAAAGAAACACCCGGTACTTCGCCAGATGAACCCCATGAACACCCTCGTCCACCTGTTCTGTTCTGACGTCGGTTGGGCATTGTGATTTTTACAGCCGACAGTCGATAAATCACGGCATTGTGTGGCGCGAGCTCGAGACTAGACTCCGCTCGGCTTTGTTCTTTTTTTGGCGGGCCTTTCGAAAGGAATGGCCGTAGTGCCTGGATCAGATCCGAGCCTCTCCCCGTCCCCCAATTGTACCGCCCCCTCCCGCTCGGCGCCCTCCACCCCGCCCTCTCGGAGGCGCCGGCCCCGGCCTCGGCCCCGCCCCCGCCTCCGCCTACCCCCGGCCTCGGCCCCGCCCCCGCCTTCGCCTACCCCCGGCCTCGGCCCCGGCCCCGCCCAGCCTACCGAGCGGCCCCAAATGGCCTAAACACAGTGGCACGGCACGCAACGGGCTGGGGGCAGACGGGGGAAGGCGAAGTCGAAACAGGTTGCGTTCGAAATACCTCACTTTCGTCGCCGGAAGTGAAGGGGGTGAAGGGAAGGGAAGGGCACGGAGGGTGCGGGAAAACGGAACAGAAGCGACAGAAGTAGGAGGATTGTGGATCCCAACCCTGCCTCTCCTAAGTACTCTCCTCGAAGTATAAACAGGAAGTTATTTCCAACTACCCCATGTATTCGGCCCGCTCCTTTAGGCCTGCTCTCAGAGGTCACAAGCTTGGCCAAACACACAAGAGTCCAGCCCAGCAGGGTGCGGCCGAGCGCCAAGGGGTCACTCGTAGAGCTGTCGGAGGTCACGGTGAAATGGTCGGGCGAACCGAGGCCGGTCGGTCGTAATTTAAGGGGGAAAAAATGAGAATGAAAATGCGCTGAGATAAGAGGGACTTGTGGCCGAGTCCATCATCGCCACTTTCGGTTTCCTTATTTCCTTTCCCTCCCACACTCCCCGCCCCGCCGCCCTTCCTTTCGCAAGCAGCCCGCCCCGCCCCGCCCTGCCCCACCCCGCCCCGCCCCGCCCCGCCCCGCCCCGTCAGACCGGCACTTTCCCGCCGTTAATTTAAATTACCCACGACAGCCCCTCCTGGGGTGGACCGGCGCGGCGGTGCGGGGCCCCCGTCAGTCCTCTTAGAATAACGCCACGTCCGAACTAAAAGTTGCCGGCCCGGCCCGGCCCAACTGGTCCTACTAAAAGGTTCAAAGACAAGCAGTGCGGTGGGCCTGGCCCTGCCGGCCTGGCTAATAGGCCTCCTGTTCCCCGCACTCTTTGTTGGACTTGGGGTGGGAGCGAGGAGGCGGGCGGCATCTCGCCAAGTGAGCGCAGCATTGTGCGCACAACTCGAGAAATGTTCAGCAATGCGTGTTGAAAAAAAAAACTACAGATAAAACTTAACGACCCATATTGAACCTGAGCAACCGCACACGTAAGTATGCGGTGCAGAGTAAACCTCCAAAGTGTTGGCTGGTTGAATCAGCCACTTAGTGGCTCAAATTAAGCAAAACCAGCAGTAGTTTATGGAAACATACCTTGTTCCGGTATGATCCAAAAAGAATTTCCATGAAGCCTTAGGTCTTGAGGAGAGGGCCTCTAAAAGAGTGCGTCCGCTCGTGTGCGGAATGCAAAACAGCAGCAGGGGGTGAAGGTGAAAGGAAGAGAGAGAGAGAGAGGGGGGCGTGGAGGGGAGGGGGGGGGTACACCCCGGGCCCGACCCGACCTCCCCTTCTACATCTTTTACGACAGCAATAGCAAGGCGCCCTTTCAAATGCAGCTCCGCTCTGCTCCGCACCCAGACGTAGAACAGGTGTACCGCACTACTGTACCCAGTACGAACGGAGATAGCGTGGCTGACGCAAGGCCCAGGCCCGGCCGGCCGGGGCAAGTTCTACGCCATTATCCTCCAACAAAATCCAAAAGGAGGCGGCCGTAATCAACTTATCTGTGTCTCCGGAGGCTTTTAGCCCCGCGCACAGCGAGTTATATACATTCTGCTGTGCGCCCACGGCACACGGGCAGGGGCAATTTCATTGCCCTTTTTTTAATGCTGCCGTGCACCCATGCACGCTTGCTAATTACGTTGAAACGTTACTATGAGCGAGAGGTCACATTTTTCGATCTCCCGCTGTGGAGCCCCCACCCCAGGGTATGGATGGCCTGGGCAGGCTCGGGATAGCCAGCAGACGGGTCGGGGGCAGGGCAGGGCAGGCCAGGGGTAGGGCAGGGCAGGGCAGGGAAGGCCAGGGGTAGGGCAGGCCAGGGCAGGGGTAGGGCAGGGCAGGGCAGGGAAGGCCAGGGGTAGGGCAGGGCAGGGCAGGGAAGGCCAGGGGTAGGGCAGGCCAGGGCAGGGGTAGGGCAGGGCAGGGAAGGCCAGGGGTAGGGCAGGGCAGGGCAGGGCAGTGATAGCATTGTTCTAGATGGCCGCCCTGGGGATGGGCCCGGCACGGTACGGGCCCGGGACCTGGGACCGGTGACCGACTACGCCACCTCACCGCACAGCGCCGCACAGTTAGGTAAGACCACCGGGGGCCCTCCGCCCCCGCCCCCGCCCCCGCCCACCTACGCCGCTAGGTTCCAACTCTCATTTCAATTTTATGAGATTTTTTAAAAAATATTGTAAAGATCTTGGGGGACGGCGACAAGGAGCAAGAGAGCGGACAATAGGAAACACTGTGCGGGGTCACGGGTCACACTGCTGGTACTTGCCCGCCGTTCCCCGCCCCATCCCGCCCCGCCCCGCCCCGCCCCGCCCCGCCCCGCCCCGCCCCGCCCCGCCCACGCCCTGACGCCTGCCGGCCGGGCCGCTCTGTTGCAGCCACGTGGGTGAAGAGGCTCCCCAGCGAGGAGGAGGGCTTCCTGAAGCAGGAGGACGAGAACTCTGCGGCGCTGCTGTCCCCCGTGCAGCGAGAGAAGCTCTCGCAGTTCTTCGCCTATCTCTTCGACGGCGACCGCGACGACATCGTCTCGAGGCAGGACTTCGAGAACCTGAGCGAGGTGAGTGGTGGCACGTGGCGCGGCGGGGGGGAGAAACGCCCAGCCAGCTTAAAGTCCTGGATGGTAGAGGAGCGCGAACCGTGTCGCTGCACCTGATTGGCCGGCGCCATCCTGACTTGAGCCCATATGTTAACCCCCGTATACCTGCCCGGCGGCCCGGCCTGCCGGCTCCCTACCGCCGTATGCCTGCCTGCCAGCGGAGGAGACGTCCGGCTCACCTCGCGCTTCTCTCCCGTCCAGGACTTTAAGCTCGCTCAGCTCCTCCTCAGCTCAGCTCCCGTCATTCCCGCCCTGTGCCCCCACCCCCTCGCCAGACGCTGTTTGTTACCTGTTGTACGCCCTGCCCCCTTCCCCTCCCCCTCTGCCGCGCCACCGCCTTGTGAGGCAGACAGGCTCCTCAGAGAGGGGCTGAAGCAGCTCACGCCCCACCGGCCGGGCCGGGCCCCCTCCAAGCTCGACGTAGAGCAGATGATCGGAGCGTCTCCGTCCATGTCCGAGTCGAGTCTGCCGGCGGGCAAGAGCCGCCTCCTGGGTCACGTACTGTCCGCCTCCCTGCTGTACTCGCTGCTGTACGCGACCCTGTGGTGCGCCCAGCCCTACATGCCCTACGGTGTGGGTAGGCCCCTGCGGGTGCGGGTGGGCCCACCCCGACCCCGACCCCGACCCCGACCCCGACCCCAACCCCGACCCAACCACCTCCGCACCCCTACCACAACCAAGCAAAGCTGACTCACCTGTCCCTGTCCCTGCAGAGGCTGCGACACTTCGCCGACTGGTCCGACAACTCGTCCGAGTACCACATCCTCCGCGAGGTGGAGCACAACTTCATCAGCACCTTCCTGGAGCCCGAGCGTCGCGACGCCCCCGGCGGCGCCTCCCCGGCCTCCTGGGGCCCCGAGGACGGCGTCGTCGTGTGTCCCACCGGCGAGCGGGAGCGGGTGTGCAGCCTGGACCAGTGGCTGTCCCGCTGGGGTGCCATCCTGGACAAGGCCAAGACCTTCAACGAGCTGCCCGTGTGGCTGCAGTACTTCCCACGCGTCATGTTCCACGTCATCAACAAGAGCGGTACTGCACTGCCACCTCGACATTCTATTCTGCGGTAGGGAAACGCGGTTCGAAACTGCAACGCTCTCAAACGCCACCCTCTCTTGAGCAGGGACGGGAGTCGTGAGCCGAGACGAGCTGAGTGCCTTCTACTCGTCCGTGCTGGGCCTGGGCGCCCAGCGGGTGGGCGAGGTCCTGGACTCGGCCTACAAGGCCATGACGGCGGTGAGTATAGCCCGGCCCGGCCACGCAACCTGGTGCAGTGGCGGTTTTAGGGGGGGGGGGGGCAGGGGGGGCGACCCCCCCCCCCCCCGTCAGCCCCTAATGGCCGCCTGAAAGATAGGCAAGTTGAGGTGCAAAACCCCTGTATGTAGGCAACCCACAGCTCATCGCCCCGCCCGTTATCTGAAAAATCGCCCCTGACCTGGTGTCCCCCCTTGCACTACCGATCGATCCCCGGCTTATTGGACGCCGATTGCATTCGCCAGGGCCCGACGAACCCCTCTCATTTCCTGCCCTAACGGGATTGTCCCAACCGCCGTCGGCCGGGTCGGATAGGGTCGCCCCGCCCCGCCCCGCCCCGCCCCACCCCGCCCCACCCCGCCCCGCCCCGCCCGGCCCCTGCGCCCCCCTCCGGGACACGCCGCTGACGAATTCAATTACTCCAATTACTTGCCAGTAATGGCACTTCCCGTGCTGAGCCGTGTGCAGAAAGATCGGGTGACCGGCTTGGCAAATAAAAAGGAAAAGACAGAATGCCTCAGGCAGGCGGGTCAGGGACGGGGCGGGGCGGGGACGGGCGCGGCCGCTGCGTGACAGAACAGGTCCGCCCCGCCCCGTCCCCTACAGGGCCGAACCGGACAACGTCGACCAGGGGCAGTCCGGTCGATGCCAGTGGCGCTCTGGGGTGTTATCCGGCCTGAACTTCGATTGGCTGAGGGGGAAAGGACAGCGGACACGGACAGCGGTGCAGGCTAGGCAGGGCAGCCGACTGATTCAGAACATCGCTCCCCTGCCCCTGTCCTTGTCGCACTCACGAAGGTGTTCCCTCTAGGGAATGGAGCTGCTCTATGAGTGCGACAAGGACAGAGGTATGTGAGCGATCTTCTGAATCAGTCGGCAGGGCAGGGCAGGGCAGGGCAGGGCGGGGCGGAGCTGCGCTGGGCCTGAAGGTGCGGGGCCCGGCCCGGCCCGGGTCTGAAGAGGGTCCTAGGCCGGCCACATGCAGTCTCTGGGGGTGAGGGCGGGGCGGAGTCCCGCTCCAGGTAACACTACTTCCCTTCCCGTTCCCGCCGCGGGGTGGAGCCTCATTCTTTGTCTTCCTCTGCAGAACGGGGACCACCCCCTGTGCTTCCCTGCCTACCGCTGGTGCTACGCCAACTTCCTGTTGGGCCGCCACCGCAACGGCCCGGGACAGTACCTGTTCGGGCCCGGCGAGGCCGCCGACGTCCGTAGCTGTCCGTTCCCCGTCGACTACAGCGCGCTCAACACGGCGCCAGAAGAACTGGAGCAGTACTCCCCCGACCGCAAGAGCAATCGACGCTCCGTTGTGGTCTGAAGACAGTGGGGTGGAGTTTGATTCCACTATCCACCCTTGTTGACTTGCAGAAGCATCAGTTTTGGATTTGCTTGTCGGCCCGAGTGTGCCGACAAACCAATGGGTTCCAAATGTTTCTGGAAAAAAGAGAAAAAAAAGATTTTTGCTGACATATCTGTTTTTATTTAGTTAATTAATTATAGGATTTGATGGACAAGAGTTCCATTGAGCTCTACTGTCAACAAACAACAAGGATAAAATTGAAGTATTTAGAATAAAAATCACAGCTTGCTAAAGTATTGTCTTAAACCTGTAACATTAAACAAGCCTAGCTTAAGTTATGGGTAAATGCCCACATATGGCCAGAACATGTCACATAAACTAGAAGAGACCATGATTCGTTATTTTAAAAATTGAGCCCTGTTATAAAAGTAGGAACAATTGCAAACCAATTCAGTAATATTTTATTCACTGTAATTTAATGTAAGCCTGGGCAGCAGCCAGTTCTTTTTTGGACTTTTTTCACATAACAATGGAAATTGTAAAAGTTTTGATTCAACCTCAATTTGGATTATAAAAAATATCTCATTAGTAGTATTATTACTATGTTAAGAAAAATTGTAATTGAATTACAATGGGTATGTAATGAGCACTATTTTAGTCCGCTGCTTGAAGACTGAAAACAGATTTGGTTTGCACAAGTAAAAATTGTAAATGTTAAAAAAAATAAGGTTTACAATAACAGAGTTGTTGTACATAAAATATACATTATTAAGATAAGAAAAAAAAAAAACTTCACATGATAACAACAGATATTGATACAATAACCACCTAATCAATGAAATCTGACTATATAAATATTTGCAGAAAATACATCACAGATTTGTTTTTTAATAACAGGTATGTCAAAAAATATATAAATGTCTGATTGACTCAGCTATTTTTTAAAACAAGACACCAATATGAACACATGATTAACTTGCAAGATGGCTCAAAGTACAATTGAAGTTAAACAACAAACACTACATGCACATCATGCACACAGTATAACTATCCTGTGGTAACCAACCCTATAGCATAATAGCATTTCAAACTCACCACCTGGAACAATATATCTCTAACAATGGAAATAAGGGCTTATGCTTGTACCTGAAACCATGAAATAAAATTATTTAAGATGTAGTTGAACTTTCGCACAGCCACAGTACATGTACTGGGATATTGATTTAAAACAAATCTACGACTACAGAATATCACACTTTTAAATCTTGAAAAGGCACATTTCTTAAAGTAAGGGGGAAAAAAGAAGAAAAAAAAAGACACATTATTACAACAAAGAAAAATTTGTAGGTCTACAATACCTTTAAGGTATTACAAAGATAACTAATGACAAGAATTGGGGATAGAAGTGACTAATCTGGTTTGATTAATCAACTTGACTTAGAAACTTTCTGTGATTCTGACACATCAAACGAATGGTTAAAATCTTTTTGGAGGTTATCTAATGGGTCTTCATCCATTGACTTCTGAAGCCATGAAGATATAGATGGTCCAGGCAGAAGCTGTGAATTTTAGATTAGATTAGATGAAAACAGTACAAAGAAAAATAAGAACATTCAAATATTGGATACTTTACCTCAGTAGAAACTTCATCTGAGGGTCCAGAGGCACTTGCACTGAAAGAAGAATCACCTTCAGTTGAATCATCTCCTTTTATTCGACCTTCCTTGGTCCATACTGGCATGAGTTCAATCTCTTGGGTTGGGCTGGATAAAAAAATCAATTAATACAAAATGTAGAAATAAGTTTTACTGTTAAAACTGTTGAAAGATCTAATGCACTTCACCTTGTAAAGGTCCAACACTTTGATTCAGTTGAACTGACAGATGAGACACTCTCATCTCGATTATTGGCACTTTCAGTCCCAGCTAATGATAGAACAGAGCTTCCAAGGCTACAACCTGCAGCTACTAAATTGCTAGCACAGAGATCTACTTCTCCAAAGTTTCTTTCGATCTCTATAGCTAATTCTACAGCTGCTCTGGAACCAGGTTTTGCTGGAAGAGCTCTATATGGTAGTGATCCTTCCTCTAGACTTTGGCATACAAAGTCATCCAGAAAAGAGAGAGTAAAATCAGGTAGTTCCGCCTTGCTTTCATTTAACACAGAGAGCTTAGAGCAGGACGAAATAAGGCAAAGTAAATCATTGCACATACAACGCAGTGCAGCATCACCAAATACACGTGTTAAAGATGCTGCTGCAATATCTTTCAAGAATTGGACAAGATTTGGAGTGGTTTCAAAATTGCTCACCACTAAAAGTTTCAATGCTCCTACTATTTCATAAAGAAGTTTATGTATTCTAGGTGAGACTATTTCAAGGCTCATTTGAATTTGGTTGATATAAACTTTCTGACCAAGTGCTACAATCTTCTCCAATGCCAACATGTGAGATTTTTTCAATGAGGTATCATCATCTTTGACAAGCAAGAAATGGAAGTTGCTCAACATCCAAACATATAACTCTAAGATGGATGTTGGAGCAACTTTACTTTCAGAGTGCTTTGTCAAATACAAAAGGACTTTCTCATGAGCAGCGTAAGATTTTTTTTCTGGATCTGTTATAAAAGAAAACTTATGTCCAAGTGGATCAATTTTTTACAAACTGTTTAAAAGGAATATGTGCAAGAAGAAACACTTACTTGCAAGTAAAGCCAGTTTTAGTTGTGCTTGAAGAGCTGCAGATTTTTCTTTTGCCACAGGAAGTAGCCTTAAGAGTGCTGCTAGGTGCCAGTGGTTTGCATCACTTGGATACTTTTCTGCTAAAGACATTCCTAACGAAACAAGTTCATCTTGTAGGAGAGAATTTGTACAGTGATTTTTTAGGAAATCAATAATCTGAAAGGTCAAGAAGAGATTGTTACGGATAGTTTGATAAATTTGTAAATTACATAAAAAGAAGATTTTATCAAATTTTACCATACCTGATCACATATACTTTCTGCACTATTGCTGTCAGCTATTTTACAAAGCAAATGCAAGGTTTTAATTTTTATAGCATTATCTGGATGTTGCAAGCAACGCATCACAATAGCTTGTTGGTCGCGGGTGAGATTGACATGTTGGTGGGAAATCAAAGTCTGAAGAAGGTTAAGGCCTTCGTACCTTAAACAAAATATTGCAATTAAGTTTTGAGGTTTGCGGAAAAGGCTAGGTTCAACAGTAAAATTCAAATACCTGTAGTTCATATTGTGGCTTATGAGAAGGGTTCCAATAGTTGTCATTGTGAGAGACTTGAATGTACTAGATGTACCACCTAGCTCCATCATAGTGACCAAGCATTCAATGGCAATAGCAGCTGACAAGTTTGAGCAAGAGCCAATATTTCCATCCCCCAAAGCTGCCTTATGAGTGTCTTGAAGTATTTTCTGCACCTCTAATAAAGGTGGTCGTAATTGCCTAATTAATCTGGAAATGGAAAGACAGTGTGTTGATGACTAATAAAAAGAATATACTTATTGAAGTTGTATATTTTAAAACTAACTTAATTATTGTCAGCTGTGTCCATGGTGCTGATGCGCCGTGATGTAGATAATCCTTTGGTAGTTTACCATGAAGAATTTGTTCTTGGATGGACACTACTGATGAACAGAGACCTTTTGTCACCTCTTCTTCTTCTTCCTGTTTTAAAATAACTATTATATCAAGAAGATGTCAAGAAGCAAAGTGGTTTGCACCCTTCCATCGCAGTAAACAAAATATTGCAAGTAATTTCAAAAAAGTCAATTTACCAACCTGTCTCAAGTCAAGTAGATACTGAAGAATAAAAGCAACAACGCCAGGATCACTGTCTCCTAATAGGGCTCTTACTCGATGAATGTAATGCACAGCTTGGGTAGGACAAGTACGTAGAAAATGATGAAGGACTATGACTGCTTTCCCTCTAATATATTCCTGAAGCCATAAAAATTATTAGGATTGATTCAAAAATCATTTTATCTAGTTTAAAAGCTTTTAAACACTGACGTTGGAATGGGTAAGCTTGTCAGCAACCATGGGAAGGACCGATGATGCTTGATCAGCAGGTATCAGATGGCATGTTGCTGCAAGAGCCATGGCAATGGTCACCATGTTGCGGCTTGCCAAATCCCGAATGATAGTGTTTACAAGAAGCATAGAAAGTTGATGAGAATCTTTCAACAGCTGCACACACACCATGTACCCTACAGACAAATTATTTTATTTCAGGATTTTATTAACAGGGATAAAATAAAAAATAAATCCAAAACTGAGTACACTTACCCATTTTTTTCTCAGCAAGTGAACCTCTTTGGGCGAGCTTAACAGCATGTATATAAGCAAACTCTGCTTTGTAGCCCATCATTTCCGCAAACACTACAAAAGCCAACATTTTCTTTACAGCAGATGGCCTGACAGCAGGTTCTGATAGACGTTCTTGAATGGATCTGAGAGAATCTTGAAAACACCATTCTTCTTCCTATAAAAACAGTTTTGGGTGGAAAAAAGAACACTCTTAAATATTGAAATCCAAATTTTATTCATGGTGTGCCTAAACTGAAATCCTGCAGGGGGAAAAATAGAAAAATAGTCCTGTGGGTAACATACTGATTGACATACTCACTCGTTTAGTTCTTGCAGACATGCATCTTTCAAACATATTCTTGGTGCTTAACCCCACACTCGAGCTCAATGGAGAGAGCAGAGTGTTGAGGGACTCAATAGTTTTCTCCAAAATTCCTGACATTATAAAAACTAGCTTTGCAACATAGCAGCAATAAAAGCTATCAGTGCATAAGTCAGTCAGTAAGTTGTGAAATTGACACAATCACAATTTTGAATTCATGTTATGGTTAAAACACTTGCTTGTTTTCATTTCGCTGTGATCGGTCTGGAGGGGGAATTGCAGACAGCAGTAATGACGTCATAGTGAGGTTATGAGAATTTCTCCAATACGAACTGATACGAACACAAAAGGCGCAAATAATACAAACATTTGAACGCACTTGTGCAAGGACAAGCCACAAAAAAAATGGCTACAAACCTAATTCTTGGACCAGGACCAGCATGAGTTGGCAATGCGCTCTTCAAAGGCGCCAAACAGGCCTCGGCGCGCGGCGCCGGCGGGGAATTCCTGCTCCGCAGCCGTACGTATAGGCAACTAGACACGCTCGCAACATTCACGCGTTCGTGACCTCGACACCTGGCGAACGAGCTGCTGAACATTTTGCGAATCGGTCGAACTCTGTTCGACAAGGGTACGGAGAGAGCGGGTCCTGGAGAAAGTAACGACAGCCTTGAAAATGGAGAACGTCCAGCTGTCCAGTCAGTCAGTCTATTGTGGCTGCTCCACTCCGCTCCGGCCCCGCGCTTGGGCCAGGATGGAATCACCGCAAGGGCAGGTCTAATGGGCGAGCCATTTGGACATGAGTGGCCAGGCCAGTCCCATCAGCAGCAGCCTCCCGCAGCTGGACCAGCTGCCTGCCCGCGCGGTGCCAGGCGCGGCCCGACCCGGCCCGACCCGGCCCGACCCGGCCCGACCCGGCACGGACCTCCCACCGACCCGATGATTCAGGGGATCCTCCAGGTACCACGGTCCTTGTCGCACTCATGGCTGACCCGAAGTGTGAGGGATGGAGGGAGCTGCGAGAGCGATCCGCTCAGAGAGTCATGGCGCCCCCATAATGGCGGAGCGCCTGCGACACACTGTATAGGCCAGCCCGCCAAGCACTCACGTGAAGGTGGCGGCCTACCCGGAGAGCCCAAGTGCAGGGGAAATCAGGAATTAAATTCCTGGTATCCAAAATTTCGTGTCGTCAACTCCCGGAGAGTTCTATGTGGGGGTACCTTTAGAGAGAGAGAGAGAGAGCGAGAGCGGGAGGTGTTATGCATGGAATACGCCGCAGTCGTGCCGAGCCAGAGCCAGCCGAGCAGCCGAGGCACGCTGCGACGTCACACCACACACGTGAGAGGGAGTGAGATGGTTGTCCGGATTCACAGAGAGATTGAGTGAGAGGAGAGGGTGCGCCCGGCCCAGCCCGCGCCTCTGGGCGTAACTCACTAGTGGAGGAAGTGGTAGGGGTGGGGGAGGGGAGGGGAGGGGAGGGGCGCGCGCCGGCCGGGCCCGGGCGGCAGTCGCGCCTCGCGCCGCCGCGTTAAGTCCAGTACCGGTGCTGCCGTCAACGAGATAGGACGACGACGACGGGGAAGTGTGAGACAGACGGATTATCATCGAACAGCAGCCCGACCCGACCCGACCCGACCCGACCGCGCCAGCCGAGCCTGCTGGCCATGGGTGACATTGGAGATGTCAGCAAGGAGGAGCTCTTAGGTACGCCATGGAGGTACGGGTGGAGCTTTTAACTACGCGACAGCGCGAGTTTTGTGCACAGTACTCATTTGACAAGTGTCGTGGCTGCAGGGAGGACTGTGACAATACGTCTATTTCCCTCTCGAGCTGTGATCCGCGAACGACAGGTAAAGCCGAAAATCAGTGGGGACTTCCCCGCGCGTGGAGAAGTGCCGGATGTTGCGGAGAAAGTGGGAGAGCGTGGAGCGTGGGGAGTTATGCATGTAGTTTTGAAAGCGTGCCTGATGATGAAACGCCGGCCCGACCGCGTGAGCGGGTGAGCGGCGAGCGGCGCGGCGTCAGGGGTGCGGGGTGGGGGCGGGGAACGCCCGGGATGGTATGTGTGTGACAAAGTGTGACTCATGGCAGGGACCCCTGATGCGTGAGATCGCTCGCTGATAGCAGAGAAGAAACACACGGCAAGGTCACCTGGCCGGTCATGTCAGCTGTTCCCTGAGGTGCGGCGCGGCGCGGCGTAGCGTGGTCATGGCCGCCCCGTGGCCGGACCGGACCGGTGCGGCGTGTCCGTGGTCGGATTCCTTCCATGAGGCCTGCAGGCGTCCCTCCCCCCCCCCTACCTCACACGTCCTTCCAGCTGGGGCCTCGCCTCGCCTCGCCTCGCCGCGTGCCTTGATATTAGTGACGTTTCCGGGCCGCGCCGCGCTGCAGGCCAGGCCGGGCCGTCCTCTGCCCTCATCGATTGACCTTCGACTCCTCCGGCAGCGTGGCGCCCCGGGCCGGGCCGGGCCGGGCCGGGGTGGACGTCGCCTCATCACAACTGGTGGAAGATTCCGCCAGAGGAGGCGCCCAGCGCGGCGCGGCGCGGCGCGGCGTGGCGTGGCGCGCGCCAGAGTGATGGAAAGTCCCGATATAGGACTCCAGCAGCGCAAAGTGGCGCGTGCTGTCCCCGTAAAACAGGGAAGTGCAGGACAGCCCGTCCATCTCCCGAGAGGCTGCCGCCGCACCCGCCCCGCCCCGCCCCACCGCGCCGCACCTGCGCGCCACAGCCAGCGGCGCCTAAGCTCAGCATCGCGATGACCTGGCTGCTCAGGCGAAAGTCTCTCGGAGCCGGCTGTCCCCGCCCGCCCCGCCCGCCCTGCCCCGCCCGCCCCGCCCCGCCCCCCCCGCCCGCCCCGCCCCGCCCCGCCCGCCCCGCCCCGCCCCGCCCCGCCCCGCCCCGCGCGCTGGCGACGGCGCGGCAGCGGCGCCCCTTTGCACCCGATAGCGCACGGACGCTAATCGCGGGGGAAGGCCCGGCCGGTGATATGGGAGGCCGTCGTGATAGTGTCACTACCGGGCGAAACATCCTGAGTTAGACGTCCGGTCGGTACGCCCCCTCGCCGTTTCCGATCGACAACCGCCCCGCGATAGCCACACAAACTCAGAAAAAAGGGGATCCATCTTCTGGCAGGGTGCCTGCCTGAGGCGTCCTCGCTAACCCCCTCGGAGCTGGACTGGACGCCAAGGATGTCACCTGGATTCCAGCGCCCGTCCCGTCCCGCCCGCCGCGCCATCCTGTTGCTGAGGTCTGTAAAGTTCGTGACGCGTGAAGAAACGTGAGAAACGTGCTTGCGTGCGCGCGTCTCACCGTTATTGCTGAGCTCAAGGGCAAAACTTCCAATCCATAGTGCGGTCACCGTCAGGGAATTCCTAACAGATATAGAATCGAAAATTTGCTCTGCGGCTCGAGCTCAGCTCGAGGACGTTTGGTCCTGATTATATGTATCCCTGGGCTGGAGAGAGGGGAGAGGGAGAGTAAGGATCACGAAAATACCGTCGTATTGGAGCTATCAACAAAACCAGACCATCTAACGTGGACTGTCTGGTTTTATTACGTAATAGGCCCAAAGTTCCTCCCCCTCCTCCCAGAATTGTGATCCTTACTGCCTCACGAGCTCTGAGCGTGTCCCGACTTTGTTTTCCCCGCCGTTCAAGTGACGACGGTTTTTTTTTTATTGTCGCGAGTCGCCTCCAGAGAGATTGATAAGTTTACCGTCCGAGTGTGACGGAGCGAGGGCGGCCGGGCCGCACCGTACCCTACCAAGGTCCAGTACCGGGCGTTTCTTTGAATGCGTAACAGTGTTGCGGGATTGCATACTCTCCAGCGCTGCAGGGGCCATGGCGCCTTACGGGCGAATGGGGTAGGCAAACCCGCAACACTGTTACGCATTGAATGAAACACCCGGTACATGCAGTCAGACCCGTACCGAGCGAGCGGCGACAGCAACCAAGTTCCGCGACAATGTATTGTGGCCGGACCGGACGGTACGCCCTCGCCCGCACCACGTCTCTTCGTTAGTCAGCCCTTTATTCAGAACCAGCCGAGGGGGAATTCACATCGGAAAATCTTGTACAGACTATGTACTCGGTATTACACGGCATTACACCTGTATTACACACAAGATTTTATCACTTTAAAGCACATTCTCGTGCTTTTCGGTATTACATTACATGTATTACGGCGTAATACATGGATCAGGTGTACAGTGTATTACGGAAGTTAATTCCCCCTCGAGAACCAGCTGCCGAGCCGAGGGCTGGCCAGGCCAGCCCGTCTGAGAGGCAGCTGCGCTTCGCGTATTGCGTGATAAGCGCCCTGCCTGGCCCTGCCCGTGCCCCCAACAGCCTGCGCCTGCTGGAATTGGTGCGTTTTGTTGACGCGCGTCGCGTCGCGGCGGCCGCTTTCGTCATTCCCTCGGGGTTCGCTTGCCGGGCCGGGATCGGGTTACCCGCCCGCGCGAGCCGCGAGTTCCGATCACGCGCCACCACATCACGCCCCGCCGCTATCGCATGCAGCTCGGCGCGCGGGGCGGGGCGGGGCGGGGCGGGGCGGGGCGGGGGTCTAGCATAGAGGAGAGGAGTTCGGCAGCTCGCGGCTACGCCGGCAACGCCCCTAGCGCGTGGAGGCCGCGGCGCGCGCGTGTTTGCTTACCGGGCGGATTTGCGCCGCAGCGCCGCAGCGCGACACTACTCACGCACGCACGCACGCACGCACGCTCGCTCGCACGCACACGCGTCGACGCGTCGCACTGTCGCCGACGGCCGAAAAAGAAAATAAACAAAAGGCCGCGAAATGCTCCACCGCGGATGGCGTTAACGGCAGTTTCGCGGGAAAGCCGGCGTTTCAAGTTGGTGATAGGGCCTGTTCCCCCCGCCCCGCCCCGCCCCGCCCCACCCCGCCGCCGTGCCGAGGAATGCCCGCTGAGGTCACGCCTCCGCTCGGCGACTGGTACCTGCCTGGTACCTGCCTGGTACCTGCCTGGTACCTGCTGGTACTCCGGGTCCCGGCGGAGCTGAGCTGAGCTGAGCTGCGCGTGCCTGCCCGTGCCTAAGGCCTAGAGCAACACTGTAATCATCAGGACTCGGGGTCCTGGGGCTCTGGGGAAGACCGCCAATGAATGGCACATATAAATGAGCTCGACAGCGCAGAGCCTGGCCCGGCGCCTGGCCCCTATGCTGCACCGCGCGCGCCAGTGCGGCCAGGTTGCCTACGCGCTCGGCCCGTAAGGCGCCGTAGCTGGCAGGACTGCGAAAGCGGAAGAGATCCTGCCTGGCTCCAGGTGGCAGCCCGCATGACAAGTTCATAATGTCAGTCTTCCTGTTATGTTTTCAGAAGACAGCGCCGACGTCAAGGCCGTCGATCCAGCCATCCTAGCAGTCGTTATAATTGGGGTGCTGTGTGGAATCGCCCTCCTGTTCACGATGGCAGTCTTCATGGACCGCAGGAACAGGTGAAGTTGACGACATGAACATAGTCACCTATTCGGATGGAATGAAAATCAACTGAACTTTGATTCAATATTCTCCTATAGGAAGCCTAAAACGGAAGGAAGCCGAGGATTATCTGCACACTCTACCAAGATAACAATACTGGATGACATGACTCCAGATCCAACATCGGATCCACCAGCAGCTTATATCTCACATCCTGCGACATCAAGTGACTGCTAGCTTAAAACAAGAAATGACCAATGTGATAAAGACCCTGTGATCTATGACTTTGCCTTTTGTTATTAATTGAAGTTCTTAAGAATGCTTCTCTTTGAAATCAATATTTAAGTTTGTCAACTCATTGATGTCAAAAATAAAGTTGTATGCATGTGTGTGTGTGTGTGTGTGTATGTATGTATGTATGTATGTATGCGAGAATGATTTATTATAAATAAGATCTTAATGTGTGTATAGGTACTCCGTTATACCAAAGAATAAAATGAAAATAATATTCTAGTCAATTATTGGTATTCTTATTCCATGTACCACACCCTTACCCGTTACACAAATATTATGGATATAAGAAGAGCCGATTGCTATTGAAAGTCTTAATCCATGTAATAACTAAACCACACACATTCATATAGGTAGACATGGACTAAAATCAGCAAATGTGAACTGATTTGAAAATCAAGTTAGAAATACAGAGGTGGAAAATGAAAATTCCTTATTTGTTTTGTACAAACATATATTTACATAACAAATGCATCAAGATCTAAGAGCTATTTACTGGCTGCTGCTTTCTCAGCCATCTCTTTTTTAGTGAGAAGAGACTTTTTACCATCAAAAGCTTTAGCTCTTAATTCGTTCTCCATAGCCTCGCTAACACCTTTTGAGATAGCCTTCTTCATCTTTAAGGCATCAATGGCTTTTCCAGTGAGTCGTGGAGCAACAGGAGCATCTACAAAAAGCAAAATAAAAACTAATAAAATCCATACAAAATAGGAAAATTAAAAGTAATGATAAGCCCTCAAATGTCTGGAAAGCAAAGGTTAGGTAGAACACATCTTACTTGGCCTTGCTTTTGAGATGACTTTGCTCTTTGAAGAAAACTTCTTCTTTGCCTTAACATTAGCTGGCAACTGTGCCTTGGTTTTAGATTTCCCTTGAGCCATAATTGATCGAAGTAAAAGAAATGTCACTGTGCAACACGATCAAAACATTGCAACGTGAGTGTAACAGCGTGACGAGGGAGGGAGGTGGGGGGAGGACGGGGGAGGAAAACAAACTTCTGCTCAAAACATATGAAAGAGGAAAACATAGGATGAAAAATTTAAATCATGAATTAGTTTAAATTTTGTGAGAGGACGTTAATGTTGCGTTTTTATTAGGTACATGTGCATGATTTGGATGTTTGGTGTTGAAACTTAATTATATCTAAGTTCTTTACAACCATAATCTATTTCTAAGGTTTGTGTGTGATGACATTTGTTTGTAGTTGTGCATCACGTTTAGACAAAGTGTGTCCTAACCCTGTTGTCATATTGTGTCCATTGTGGATTGTGTCTCTTAAAAATGATTTTTGTTTTCCAGAAGTTTTCTTTTCAACTTTGAAAAATGGCTTTGAATAAGAAAATGCATCCCCGTAACCCCTATAAAACCCAACCAAGTTTCAAAGATTTGGCTGTTAAAAATGAGGAGTTTAGACAACATGCCATTATTGATATTAGTGGGAAAGTGTCTATTGACTTCAAAAAAGCAGAAACTATTCGGGCACTCACTAGAGCACTTCTTAAAGAGGACTGGAACTTAGATATTAATTTACCTAGTGAGTATCTTGTACCAACTGTTCCATTACGTCTGAATTATATTCTGTGGCTTGAGGATTTAGTTGCAGCCCTTAAAATGGAAGATTCTGGGAGCTCAGTTTATGGCATTGACATAGGTGCGTCCTTTTACCTTTGCAAGCACTAAACGTCAAATAAATTATTAATGTGCATTAATAAGCATTTGATATCCAGGCACAGGAGCGTCTTGTGTATATCCATTGTTGGCTTCCAGAAAGAATGGATGGAGAATGGTTGGAATTGAAAAGGATAGTATTTGCTTTGATCATGCTCAACAAAATGTGCTTCAAAATAAACTAGAATCACTTGTGAAAGGTAAAAGTGTTGGTGTAATAAATTACAACATGGGACTGTAAGCTTGAAACTTAAACTTAATTTGTGTCTCTGTCGTTCAATTTTTCTTGTCAGTATTCAAAAATGATGAGGAGATTATTATCAATACTAATCTGATTGACAGAGCATTTGATCCTAAGCCTACCTCCTTCCATTTCACAATGTGTAACCCACCATTCTTTTCTTCGGAAGAAGAACTTGAAAAAACTTACAAAAGCCGCTCTGCTAAATGTCCTAGACCCCCTCCTAATAATGCACGTACGGGCAATTCTAATGAGGTTGTCGTGGAAGGTGGCGAAGTTGCATTTGTCATTAAAATGGTAGATGATTCATTGCAAGCTAAAGACAAGATACGGTAAGTTATTATGAACCTCTACCTCGTTTTCAAGTACAACATAAGTAATTAGCTGTTGTTTTCTATTTTTAAAGGATATTTACTACAATGCTAGGACACAAGTCAAGTGTTAGTAAGGTCTTAAAATATTTGAAGGAAAAGAATATAACAGAAATAGCATCTACTGAATTCTGTCAGGGACACACAACTAGATGGGGTATTGCATGGAGCCAAACTGAAAAGCTCAGCTGCGAGTCAATTTCTGCAGAGCAATTTGTCGACCAAAAGAAACAAAAAGTTAAACCTCCACTGAGTCATGTATTACCCAAATCTAAGTGCGACACTTTCAAAACTTTTGATTCTATGGTGGCAGGAGTTCAGCAGCTGCTCAGTAAGCTGGAAGTAAGTAAAATCTTGTATATTTCTACAGTTAAAATTCTAGTGCACGTGATATATATTTTGTTCATTCAATCAACTCTAGATGCAGTTTAAGTGCGTGATAAAGGATGTCAAATCAATAGGGTACCAGGTAACTGCTAATAGTAACACCTGGTCGAACCAGAGAAGAAAGCGCAGAGATGAGTTACGGAAGGTCAAAGAATCTACTGAATCATCTGATAACTTGAGTTCACAGCCTCAGCAGTCGACAACCGTGCAGACTGCTAATCATCTCACAGATGGACCCCCTTCAAAGAAAGTCAAACTAAGTGAAACTGTTCCATTGTTAGTCTTTGGTCTCGTTATTCGTGAAGAAGAATTGCAGGAAAGTGGCGCTTCATTTGTGTTTGAAATGAGTTGGCTGCATGGAAGCGGAGGAAAAGACCAAATCCATCAAGTAATGCAATATGTAAAGAACAATCTAAAATAAACTATGGATTTAAGGATAGTTGGACTTTTTTACCTGGCAAAGTTCTAATTACCACACATATTTCATTGGTTATCCAACAAATATTTGAATTTTATTAGTTTCATGACCTGGAACCATCAGCTCTCAACAGCTCTCACATACAGGCTAGAGTTTCAATAATGTGATTTTGATACTTAAAGGAAAATACATTTAAATTCTATTAAATTGTGGTGATACGGTTCGGTAATGACTTGAGCAAGAATATGTAACAACGTAGCACACCCTTATTAACACATTAACAAATTTAACAGGTATTATCAGATGACTAGCAAAATATATGAAGATTCAACAAAATCAAAAAACGTTTCTAATAAACTTTGTAATGTGTAGTAAACAATTGCAAACATCACCTTTATACTAGTATAAATCCTTTCCAATAAGTCTTCTTAAAAATTTTATCAAGTATACACAGATCTTTAATTCATTGACTTCAAGTTTTGTAGCATTTTACTTATTTAAAACATGATTGCTCAAAGTATGGCACTATAAGTAAAGAGGACAGCTTTCCAAAGTAAACTGGCAATAAAAGTTCAAATTCACTCCTTCAGTATAGTATTAAGTTTTCAATTATTAGCCATCTCACAAAAAGTAAAATGAATCTTCACAGAACACTAACAATGCCCACATAACAACCATCACTTGGATGTAGTGAAGAATAACCTGCAGCAAAAATTCCTGTGCACTAATAAGCCATACCCTTGACAATTAATCACAAGCCAAAAGTTAAGAAGTCTTGTTGAAGAAAATACCAGAATTCTTTTACTGGTATGGTTTATGCTCATGACAAATCCATTGGCACTAAAGAAAACTCACTGCTGGAAACCACCTTTTTAAACATATGCGTCCCAAAATAAGGCATATGAGATGCATACTCTCCTGCATAAACAGATAGATAAAAAATGCAGTCCTTGGACTTGTTTGAGCAATTACCCATACACTCACGAAAAATAAAGCATTCAGAATTCATTCCCCAGTCAGGACCAGCAATATCATTTCACATTAAACAAAAACATTATCACAATACATATTTATAATACATTACTTCGTAAAACATTTGACACAGTTCTGAAAATAGGTCTGGGTTCTTCCACAAAATTTCTTAGCAAAAAAAAAGATTTACAAATTCATAGAAATCTAGGGCTCAGATGCTCAAACTGTTTGATACATCATTTGGTGTCAAGTCATGAGGTCAACAGTCTCGATTGGTGGAGTAGGGCACAGCAAAAAGGCCCCACACCAGCCAAGATGGAATGTTAACCGATTCAATAATACAACAACTACAACACAGGGACTACACTAAACAGCTACCACAACCTACGCTTCATGACTACTGTCCAGCTGGAAAGCTGGGCAAAGGAGACGTGATAACTCTCAGCAAAAGAGCATCACACTTCAAAACTTAATGCAATGAAAAGATTTTGTTCTTGACTTGTCCCACTGCACATGACACCCATCAATTGATAGAGCACAATGACAAAAAAGATAAACACTTTAAAATAAGGCAGGATGAAAACGAAATCCTTTGGCAAACCTATTGGAGTTAATGGCTCTAACTAGAGATGAGGAAAAAACAATGAGGATGGCAGATGTTTATGATGGGATGACATAGGCAATGACAACAAAGGCCACAGAATCACATTATTGCTTCAGTGCTCATTATGCCTTGAATACCAATGCACATTATTCTAAAACTATAAAAAAGGCAACTTTATAAAAACTATTTTGTTGAATTCTATTACCTAGGGAACAGGGTATGACTTAAACTACAGGCTGGCACTCATGTGCACACATATCACAATACAAACAAGCAATAAGGCCACCTGCACATTTAAACTGATCATGTGCACACATTATAAAATTCTATCAGCCTACGATAACAATATTTAACTGAACAATTATTTGTCTTAGCACCTCAATGACAACAATCTTGAGTCAAGAACACATGGCTCAAGAATATAACAATGCAAAACAAGTTAAAAGATTTGGTGTTTAACAAAGACTCAGTAAAAACATTAAGTGATGAAGACCAAATAATTGAACAACTCCAGAGGGGTAGTAGATGTACCACTTCAACAGCCATCTCCAGTCTAATGGACAAACCAGGTTGGAAGCGCAAATATACTGTCCACTTTGAGAACCATCATCCTGCACTGTTATAGCTCACAACTATTGCAATGAAATATCATGTGGAGGACAAAACTACACTTTTTGCAAAAGCACACGAGCACTGAGATGGACGTAGTATTCTCATTTCTAAGTTTGTTCCAATTGCTGGTCACATGGCCTCCACTTACACCGCATAAGAGGTGAGGCTCCCTTTCAAGGCAACACAAGGCCACGAATATTCATTATTGCAGTCATAAAAATTGTTCAGGGCGCTAGTCCAATGGCCATCAAGTCCCTTTCAACTTGATGTAGCCACAGCAGTATCACTATCAGTCTTGTCAGTTGTTGGTACAGCTGTTTTCTCTTCCTCTCCTTTTCCTTCAATCGCAGCCTTTTCCTCTGAAGTTGAGTTACCCAAAGGCTGCCTCTTTTCCATTTCTGCCTTCAAAATCTCAATGTCATGAGGGCTAAAATAAAAATTTGGAGTTGTAAGTGAAAAGAACATGCATGACAGACCCTTTTCATGTAATAGATAGAAAATGGAAATATGATATGACCACCACTCACCTAATGTGTAAAAAGAGAATGCCATTGATGACATTGAGCATATCTAAAACTGAGCCCATGGAGGGAGGTTGAATCTGAATTGGGGGCAAGCTGGCACCGGGCTTTCCTGTGTAAATTTCATTCATCTTTTTCTGGAGAACTACTGCTTGTTGGGTAAGATGACGCAGGCAGTCTGATGATTCCCTGGTTTTCTCATGATCCTCTCCAAGCTAAAATATTTGTAAGTGAAAAAGATTTTAAATAAAAAAAAAATAAAAAAAATTTATAGTAATATAAGAACACAGTTATTGCAAACATTTAGTGTACCTGTCGCTTATAGATGGCGTAAGTTTCCTTCTCACTGTTCAAGGCTGCTCTGAAATCACCCATACAACTCTGAGTTCGTGCAACAAGGTGGTAGCTCACAGCAACCTTAATGGAATTTGCTCCATAATATCTGATATTGAGAGCAAGAGCTTTTTCTAGGAATCGCAGTGATAATTCAAACTCTCCAACTGCATGAAGAATCAAACTAATATTGCTCTGTAAAGTGGTAGAATAAAAATTTCAGATAAGATAAACATCAGGTCTGTGAGTAAATGACCAGATGACTTTCGTCAAACTCACATCAAGCAATGCAATTTCAGGATGGTTCTCTCCACAAACAAGAAGAGCAAGATAGCGAGCTCTGTACAAAAGTTTCAAGGCAGTGCTAACTTGGCTATTGGCAAAGCAATACAGAGCCAGATGAGTCTGAAATTTCAAAAGAATATTTTCAATGATTAACATTTACAAAGGAAATTTGAAGTAAAATGGTTGCATTAAACAGCTACTTACATATTCAGTGATGGTATTAGGATGATCAATACCATTAACCCTTTCAGACATGAGAACTGCCTTTTGCTGATATGATAGGGCATCAACATGCTCACCCATCAAATAGCTTAAACGAGCAAGCATTCGCAAACATTGAGCGATTTCTGGATGCATAGCCCCATACACGTTGTTCAAAAGGTTCAATGCTTCTGAAATCAGCTCATATCCATCCTTCATGAATCCTTGAGAAATCTTATTTTGACCAGTAGTGTAGAAGTTGTAAGCATCACTTGCCTGAAGAAAATATCAGATCATGGATTGGTTCCAAAAGATCAAATGTGCAAGACAGATATAAAGGAAACATTGAACTTACCCTAGGGTTTATGTGCTTCACAACAGGGAAGATGTTAAGGATATCTTCTTCAAAGAATGTCAATCTGTTCTTGGAGTCAAAGGTGTACTCTCTAAGCAAAATCTGGATACCTGTTTTAATGGTGAATGACCTAAAATAGAAAAATGTATAAATCTTCTGTACAACGAGGGCTGGGAACACCATACAGACCACATATGAACACACCTCAAAAGAGAGATCTTTTGAAGGCTGAATGTCTCTACTAAGGCATCAATGTTATCAACGGGAAGAGCCCACCCATAATATGACTTCAGGTCCGCACGAAGCTGAGACCATAGCGAACGTGGTGTAAGAGAAGCCCACTCGAGACTATCAGCAGCAATGAGGGAGTTGGTGCCGCGTCCCTTCCTTTTGTTGCGGCGCTTAGTACGACTTTGGAGCTATAAAATGAGAATTAATTAGCTACCCTGACAAAAAGGATATCACGTAGATGGTAACAGTGAGTCTTAAATATACCTCATCAGGGACTTGCTGGGGATGAGGCACAGCACAGGATGAGAGGAAGCAGTTGAGGAAATGGCTCACTGCTGCTGAAAGGCTCATAAGCTCAACAGATTGCATATATGTTGTCAGTAAATGCTTGGCTGATCGGGTCACTAATTCACTGACAGCAATGTGATACAGGTATTCAAGCTGCTGAACGCTAGCTAGCTGCTCAGCTACTTTGCCAAGATACCGAATGTTGATGCCACGAGTGTGCAAGGACTCGGCAAGAGTAGGACCATCCATCATAGGCATTGAATGATCTAAACAGTCTCGGATCTGTATTAAAAGAAACATTTTTGGTATTAAGATTGTTTTGACTTCATGTTAAAACAAACATAAAACAAAAAAATAAATATATAAATATATATAATCATAGAATTAGAATCAAACTTACAAAGCCAGGAATTTGGGTGCTGACCAAGAAGCGAGCAGCATCTCTAACAAGATTACGCTCCTTCTTCAATTGAGGTCCATCAGGGTTGACGTGCTGAACACCAGGAGAGTAGACATCAGGGTTGAAGCTAATGTCAAACTCTGCTTCCTTCAGAGATCCCACATGCTCTGCAGCTTGGCGAACAATTGACCTTGTATTTTCTTCTAAATCCTTCTTATCTCCATTGGTCAAAGAATCTGTGATACTCTCCACTAATTTCTTTGCTTCATCTGCCTCCATTTCTGCATCTTTATCTTTCTCCTCTTTTGAGTCCTTCTTAGATTCTTTCTTCTCAGCATCTTTCTTATCCGCAGCCTCCGATTCATTCTGATTCTGTTCATTGATAGCCTTTTCTTTAGCAGATTCAATTTGCTTCCGCTCCTGCTGTTTCCTTCCCAACTGTTGCAAGTGAACAGCGGCATATTTGATAAATCTCAGGTAACAAGACTCAACATAAGCATCAATTAGCTCCTGACGTAGACAACAGAGTTTGTGCTTATGCTCAATGGGGAATCCCATAGCTCTCACTTCATCACTGAGTGGTTCTTCATCATCTAATTTAAGGAAATTTACATCTGGGGGGAAAGTACGCAAAAGATCCAAAATGTAGTGACGACCATCATTTCCAATGATACCTTTGCACTCAACTGAAGAGCAAAGCTCAACCACTTCACCCTTGTCATTCAAAACTTTGTGGGGTTGTATCTTCAATTGCTGACCAGCCTTTGCAAGCAGCTCCATATATTTTGGATGTGAGAGAACGGTCTTTCCAAAGTCAATGGAACCATAGACAACAGACTGCTCCTGCTCTCTTTCAAGGATTCCTGGGATGATGGACTGGGCAGTAACACGGTACCCTCTGTAGTCAATAACTACAGTTCCTAAAGTGTACAAGCCTGGCAAATCAACAGCACTATAAACACGAACACCCTGAAGATCATTTCTTGGTGCAACAAATGCTGCAGCATCTCCTCCTAATTCTTTGTAATGGTCCTTTACATCAAATCCAAGAGAGAAGAATATATTATTCCAAATAAACATTTGCATTTTGGACTCATCTCCAGGGTTTATTGCCATAACATTGCCATCAATGACTGCCATTGCACCGCGAGTAGCAGCTGCTACGAAGTCACTGTGAACTTTAAAAATAGCTCGCTCTCTCAGCAGTCTCTCGGGGAGGTTCTTGCGAGGTAACTCCCGTGTTGTTTGTAATTCTTCATTCCAATCTCTGGTTTGACCAGGTATATGCTCTTCATATCCCAGCTTGGATGAGAAAGTATCCTCTGCTCGAATGGCGTCAACAGTGTGTTCCATTTGAGGGGCACACCAAGCATACAATTGATATGGAGTAGCAACTCTCTCAAAAATGTGCCTTTGGGTGCGCTTTTTCTGGAGTGTGGAGAAATTGCGCTTGAATGCAGGGCTAATTTGACTTAAAAGTTCAATCAATGAGTGACAAAGGTGACTTGGTGATGCAGGCTTTGGGTTAAAGTCCTCTTCAGATGATTGGTTTACAAAGAATCCTCTTGAGCAGGCTGTAATATGGAAGTGCTTTTCCTCCAAAGTAACAACATACAAGTACATGAGATCACCATGCATTTTCCTGTAACCAGGAGGAGGATTCCATCCTGAGGTGGTAAGAACCTTAACACATTGTGGGCCCTTCTGTTCCTTGTGCTGTGGCTGGATAGGCAACAAGGGCCGCTCCCGACTATTTGGCATGATGTAGTCTGGAGGAGTGCAGTCGACACTCTCTGGACGGCTTTTCTTTTTTTCAGTGATATCACCTTGAGTTACAACATTCAAAAATGCAAGGGAACTGCAATCCACCCCATTGTATGCATCTGCAGGGTCAAGAGATTTCAATAGATCTCTGACATGACGCACATGGATTCGGGCCTCCCTCATAGTGTAAGGCTCCTCAACAACCTAAAAAAATAATATTACATGGTTACATAATAAGACAGGATACATAAAATCATTAGACAGATACTAGGACACTAAACTTACTTTAATAACAGAACCCTCCGAGAGTCCTTCAATATTTTTTAGTTCAGCAAAATTGTCTAGTGTGTTGCCATCCAGCTGAAGGCTAAAACATGTACGGTGGCAGGTATCCTCACGGTCCATCAACAACTGGTGGATTTCTTGAACAAGCTCCATGCTAGATACCTAATTCAAAAAAATAGTAAATTTAGTATTTTTTAGCAAGATGAGGGGAATATTACATTAATCTGATTGATGCATACCTGAATGTCAAAGGGCTCGATGCCAGGGCTGACTATCTTCACTGTAAATCCCATATCTTGAATAAACACAACTTCCTGTTCATCCTTCTTAGTTGTCTCCTCCTCCCCTTCAGCTTCATCCTCACTACCCTTCTTGCCTTTCTTGGCCTTATGCACTCCATTCGTTGCCAACTCCTTGCCTTTCTTTTCATTGGCATTGTTGTTCTCCTCTGTTGGCGATGACGATCCATTTACTGTGGCATCAGAGTGGCCATTGCTTAAATGCTCGACCTTCATCTTGAGTCCTTTCTTCAGTACTTCGGCAGATGTGGTTCCTGACCCGCTTACTGCAACAGAATAAATTTCAGATGGGAAATGATAAGCTTTCGGATTAGGAGGCAGACCCGCCGTCAACCCTACTCCTTTCGAGGAAAAGAAAAGTCATTCCAGGTTCGCCAGCCTCCCCTGTGTTTATCGAGCGCCTCTTCCTTTCGGAGGGCGCCACGGAAACGTGGGACTTCCCTCGCACTAACGCAAAACTCTTGCTTAAGCGGGGGGAGGGGGAGGGGGAGCGGGAGGGGGAGGGGGAGCGGGAGGGGGAGGG
Source organism: Frankliniella intonsa (assembly GCA_033675135.1). NCBI lineage: Eukaryota > Metazoa > Arthropoda > Insecta > Thysanoptera > Thripidae > Frankliniella > Frankliniella intonsa. The sequence goes on from CM066256.1 coordinate 1,893,642, forward strand.
GGGGAGGGGTGGGGGTCAGGTCGTGCCAACGAAAGGGTCATCGGCCGCAGGAGATAGCACTGCGCATGCAGAGCATTCTCCATCTGATAACAGCAGGGACTCTGGTTACGCACGCCGAGGCCGAGCGCCGCTCGCGCTCGCCCACAGTGGTACAGTGCCGCTGCAGGGTAGGGTAAGGGTAGGCAGGGTAGGGTGGGTACGCGAGAAGGCAGGGCCGGGCAGGGCAGGGCAGGGCAGGGCAGGGCAGGGCAGGGCAGGGCAGGGCAGGGCAGGGCAGGGCAGGGCCGGGCCGGGCCGGGCCGGGCCGTGGAGGGGGTGGGGACTAATTGAGATAGTTAGCGCCTGGAGAGCCCGCCAGGAGCCCCGCCACCCGCCATGCGCGCTGCGCGCACGGAGAGGCCCGGCCCGGCGCGGCGCGGCGCGGCAGGGAGCGCGCCAAGCTGTCATCGCCATGGTCCGACCTCGGCCCCAGGCCCCGGCCCCGGCCCCGGCCCAGGCCCAGGCCCCGGCCCGGCCCGGCCCGTGCGGTTGCACTTTGGCAGATAGGCCTCAGCGCACCGCGTCCATCCCGCCCCGCGCTGTCCGCTCCCGCCGTCGTCGGGCGGTGCCAGGCTACATCAGCCCAGCCGACTGATTCCAAAGATCGCTCTTGTACCTCCGTCCCTGTCGCACCAATGGCGGCGGTGCACTATGTTGGACATGGCAGTAGCATGGGTGCGACAAGGACACAGCTACACGAGCGATCCTCCAGTTGAGTCCAGCAGCCTAGCGACCTCCTCTCCTCTCCTCGCCTCGCGGGCAGAGCGGACCGGCCGGACGGGACGAGTCGGTCAGCTGATGACACGCCCCTGCCCGGGCCGGCCCGGGTGGGGGAAGGACACGCTGCATCAACGCGACCTCGCCTCGGGCTGGGCTGGGCTGAGCTGGGCCGGGGGCCCGGCCGGGCCTCTGCTCGCATCTGCGCGGCGTCCTGGCGCTCCAGAGAGACAAGAGGGGGGGGGGGGGGAGATAACATTCGGGGCTTAAGACCGGTGCGCCACGCCGCGCTACGCCACGCCACCAGGACCCTAGGGCAGGGCCGCCTAGGGCCGCTCGGGACGCACGACGACGCGGGGGAAGAAAGGGTGGGGGAGGCAAGACGGACGTTATTTTGGGTCTGGGGCCTGCTCATGTGCCAAGTTGACGGGGCCCGTGGGCCCCGCGTGGCCGCCCCGCCCGTGGCCCGGTGAGCATCGGTACCGCGCGGGAGGGGTGAGGGAGGCACATGTTGCAGAGGCCTATAGGGACAGGAGGCCGAGGGGCTCGTGGGGGAACAGGAGGGCACGGCGAGGAAGGGGCTGGCCGGGCCGGGCCGGGGCACAAACTCCATGTCGAAGCGAGACGACTGCAAGTCGCCCGCTCACCTGAATGCTCCGAGCCGAGCCCAGCGGCGGGGCAGGAGCCAACGGTATGCCCCACTCACTCGCGTCTCCCACCGCGCGGCGCGGTCATCAAAATGCAGCGGTACACTGAGCCGGTGCGGCGCGGCGCGGCGCGGCGACATGAGCCACACGCAGGGAATATAATGGCCCCGCATGCCGTGCGCAGGGGAAGGGAAGGTCTAGAGGGGAAGGGCCAGCGCGCGACCATCCACCACTAACCGGCTCCTACGCACACGCACGGCCGTGCCGGCGTTACGTCACGCCACGCGCACGCGCGGCAGCACGAGAGCAGGCCCGGGAGGCCCCGGAGCTGGACGCGTGCGCGTGCGTGTCACGCAGGGCGAGGGGTGGGTGGAGTGCGGACGGCCTGGTCAGGGTCAGGGTCAGAGCCCGAGGGTAGACACGAGACGAGCGTCCACCTACCCTCCTGTCGACAGATTCAGAAGAGCGCTCTTCTCGCTCTGTCTCTCTCGCACTCATGAGGCGTGCCGTATAGGTGCGAGAGAGAAAGAGCGAGGAGAGCGCTCTTCGGAATCAGTCCAGTCAGCTGGCGAGGTGTGCAGTGCACAGTGGACTTATCCCGGCGGGCGGCTCGAGGAGGTGCGGACCAGACCGCCAGGCCCCCACCATCTCCTGCCCTGCACCCCGCGAGGAAGTTCGCGGCAGCGGGAAGCAACGGCCGGGGCCGGGCCGGGCCGGGCCGGGCAGGGCAGGGCAGGGCAGGGCAGAAGCACATGTGACGAGACGCAAGTAGCTCGCGGGTACAGTCCGTCCAGGGACCCACGGGCGAAGCTTCCTAGAGGGAGAGAGAAGCCGGCGTGACGCCGACTATACCACAACCACGGCCGACAGGACAGCGGCCGGGGCCGGGGCCGGGGCCGGGGCCGGGGCCGGGGCCGGGGCCGGGGCCGGGGCCGGGGCCGGGACGAGGCAACGCGTGCGCGTGGGGCAAGGACCGCTGGGCTGCGGCCGGGGGACTCCTACAACACCTCGCCTTACCATTCATATGCTATATCATCTACATTTCTTTTTCCGAAAATTACCCGCGACACAGACGTTTTATAAAGTGGGGGCTAAAAGAAATCAACAGAGTTTCTCAGCGACAAATTACAATTTTTGCTACATAAGAGAATATTTCGCCAGGGAAAAAATGAACACTTTTCTTTGGATTTTCTGGATAGAGATGCTTAGCAGAAACAGAGCAAGCAGCAAGATACAACAATCATGCTTGACAAAAGGATTCCTTCATTTGAAAAATTCTTATGATTTAAAAATGATATTCAAGTTGTTTAGAGCTAGCAATTTTTGCAAAGAGGAAAACTTTGAAGGACTAGTAATGTTCTAAAGTACCAGTCGACTATCACAGACATAGATAGCGGTGATGCATTAGGAATAGAATTAATGCTTTTAAGAATAATTGCCAAACTGGACAGGAGTGCAGCAAGTTCAATTTGGTACTTAGTTCAAAACGTTTGAAAAAAATAAATAATTGAAAAGTCTAATAGTTATAGCTCTTAAAAACATGAAAAAGAAACAAATTAGAAATAAAAGTTTTAAGAAATGATAGAATTTGTTATTTTATTTTAAAACAAAAATTGAAAAGTAATATCCAAACCAGGCTAGGCCAAGCAATATATTGGGAGTTAAAAAAAAATTATTTTATCTGTTCTGAATGGCCTGCATGCAATACACATGGTAAACACTCAGTCAAGAAAATGCTTGAAAGGAAACTAAACCATAACTAAAGTGTAGGCTTTCAGATATACCGCAGAGATAACAGAGATCACTGTAAATTAAAACGGAGGAATCTGAATGACTTACTATGAGGGGCACAAGCAAGAAATCCTATTCTCGCCCTTCAATAACCTCCACGAGAAAAAACAAAGAAGGTACCAAGTGGAGGAACGCCTGTGCGTCGAATGAGGCAACGTTTTACGACATCAATCAATGCAAATTAACAAACAGATACAGATGACAACAATATCACAAAGAGGAAAGAACAACTTGTACTCCGGTTCATAAGATCAGACTTCGACCCCTCCTCCCCGTCCCTGGTTACATCAGACGAACCCGGTGCTCTGTGATACAATTTGCCACTAACCAGTGTTTGCGCTGGACGATGTATCATCACTTGAGCTGCTTTCTTCTTGCTTCACTTGGACGCCGTTTGCATTGTCCACAACAGAGCCCAGGGCCATATTCACATCTAATTCCCTCTCTCAGCGCGGGTCTATGAGATCGAAACTTTAGCAGACTGCACGTGCGTGCAGCAGTACTGAGCAGCAACGAGATCCTGATTTCGGAAACGAGACGACGGCGCGTTCTCATTGGCCAGCGCGGCGCTGCTACGGGGGCTCAAAACTTGGATTATTTTCTCAATACCTCTCAAAGACGCGATGAAGATAAAATAAAATTAATTGGTTGGGAGATGTGCGACGGCCGGGACCAGTATCGTTGACTGTCACGAGCTGGTCGTGTTCTTTTGGGTCCCACCCGACCGCTTCTCGTTTCCGACCGAGCCTCCGCGATCCCTCAGACTACACGGCACGGAAACGAAGACAGCAGACGGCAAGGCGAAGACAAAACGCGGCCGGTTCCGGGTTTCTCTGAGAGGGAATCAAAAAGTCTTTCATTCATAAAACTAGAGTGAAATACGCCCTCTGACTGAAAATATAACAGTAATATCCCATCAGAAAGACAATCGTATGAACCGTGACCGAGAGGAAACAGCAGTAGTTTAATTTACTTTCAGAGAGAAGCGCAATTTGTCATAGTGGGTGGCGCCGGTGGCGCCAGAGGGCGAACCAATTTAAACCGAACAAATCAAGAAACGCGGACTACGCCTTATAGCGCCCGATAGAAGATTGATTATATACTTATCTCACTGCAGCATCCACATTCGTACTCAAAGGATCGCAAGATAAGTCAGCGCTGGGTGTATGTCGCTGGTTGCGGACGGTTGCGGAGTAGGGGGAAGGACCGCCAAATGAAAAAGAGTAGTGGGGGCAGCGAGGGCGGGGGCAAGGGGGCGGGGACTCGAGCGGGTGGAGAGTGGGAGGGTGGGGTGGACCGCGGACCCCTTGCAGTTCCCAAGCGCGGGTGGGCGCCGGCCGCCAGCGGTGAGATGGCGAAGAACCTGCAAACAGAGCAGTCTGCTTACAGGGAAGCAGAACCCAGCGCGTGTTTCGTGCGATCGAACCCACTGGAGGACGTCCGCGCTCAGTGTTCCAAGTCCGCTGGTGTCCCTTGAACGGGGCCTGAAGACACCCCCGGTAGAACGTTCAAAACTTCATTCAAGACCAGGTAAGCAGCACAAGGCCTTTATTACCAGGGCAAAAAGCATTTTGGGCAGGTAGCGGAGTGAGGCTTTGTGTCTCGAGGGAAGACCACGCTCTGAGTGCTCTATGCTGGAGAGGGGCGTGCACATAGTGTGTTGGAATCTCTTTCAAGAGGACCGTTTTTTTTGTGTGTGTGTTTTACATAATTTCAGTAGATTGCACTGCCGATTTTAATGGCCTAACTGTCAACATGGCCTTTTCAGGGGGAGGATTACGCCCCCGAGTCGTCCAAGATAATTTACCAAACTGTTTCCTATGTGCACTTTTACGTAGAGGTGCCGTGCCGAATGTGCTTTGAGCTACTTTGAATGAGGGGAATATTTTCTAACAAACCGCGTTCCGGTCCCGGTCACTGTTAGGACTCCAGCTGGACTTACGCCCTAGCTTACGCCCGACTGTGAGAAAAAAAGTAATACGCGTGGGGCGAGTGTGGGTGGGGGAGGGGGAGAGGTATGGGAAGCGGAACAAGTGAAGCAGAGGGAATGACCAGGCCAGGCTGGGCTGGTCCGTAGGGTCTCTGGGGAAAGCGGTCCTACAGCGACGTGGCGGGGCGGGGCGGGGCGGGGCGGGGCGGGGCGGGGCGGGGGCAGAGCAGACAAGCTCTTAGGCAAAATACTAAGTATGCAAGGTTGCGCCACGCATGCCATGTCCGGTCCGGGCTCCAGGGCTGTGCACGGGGCGAGCCATCCTGTGACCTAACAGACTGCGACAAGACTGGCATTGCACCAGCCAGGCAAGTGGCCCGCTCCCGCCCCGCTCTCACGAGAACAGGGACCAGCGCTGGTCGGATTCGCCCCGCGGACTTCCCCGCAGAGCCGAGCGAGTGGCAGCTGGCGGCTGGCGGTACGCGCCGCTGAGCCGGCCGTGACAGTGAAAGCTTTTATCTTTCGGCTTTTAGTCACTCCGGTGTGGGCGCATTCACGGTCGTCACGCCGTCACAAAGAGAGAGAAAAAAAAAGAGCAGGAGAGAGGGGTGAGGGGAGTAAAGAAGAGGTAAGAGAAAGATACACAAGAGACGCTTTCCCCGCATTATCTGGGGGTGGTCCCACCTTGCGATGCGACGAAAAAAAATAAAAAATAACGGAATGGCAAGCCAGCCAATCTGTGGTGTCCAATCCAGACCATCGCGAAATGGTCTCAGCTCGGCGTCCTGCAGGTGCGCAGCGACGCCTCGCCTCGGTGGCGCCGCCGCCCCGCCCCGCCCCGCCCCGCCAGTGTCACAGCTGACGGCGCGGCGCCCCGGGCCAGGCGCATCCTGGCGGTGCAGTGGACCACTTTCACTGCAACAACGGTGTGTAGCCGCGCCGCGCCGCGCCGGGCCGCGCCGGACAAAGGCCCTGGTCTGGTACTGCGCCGTGCGTGTCAGCGCCGGGCCGGGCCGGGCCGGGCCGGACACACAGGACGGACAGGGGCGGGACGGGATGTGCCGTCCGGACCGCGCCGCCTGACCTGACCTGGCCACCCAATGCAAAAAAAGAACAGTCTGCGCGGGGACAAAGCACGCTCAAACCAAAGGGTAAATTGATATTGAAACACCGTGTTCAACGGACTATACTCTCTGCCTCGGATTACAAAATTTATTTGCCCCTCGACTCAAACCTCACTCACTGCCGCTCGCAAATGTATGAATGTAAAAGAAAAAATGTGGTCATGTTGCAGGGTTGCAGGCCACAGGTCGTGTTGGCCATGGACGTGTCGCTGGCGGTGCTGCTGCTCGTGGCGCAGTGCCGCGCCGCGTGGGGCATCCTGTCGGACGGGGGCGTGGGGCCGCTGCTGGGGGAGCAGGGCCACCAGGACCAGGGCGGCGCGCGCTGCGCCAGCCGCATGCAGCGGGAGCTGGACTCGATGCGCCGCGGGGGCGCCGGCGGGGGCGCCGGGGCGCGAGCCGGCCTGGGCCTGCCCAACACCATCGACCTGACCGGGTACGCGCTGCACCAGCCGCTGCGCTCCGCGCCCTACGACATGTACGTCACCGGCATGCGCGTCCGAGTGCCGCGGCAGGCCGCCTGGGTGAGCAGCCGCTGCATCCCCATCCCCATCCGCACAGCAGGACCACACTGGAGATCCGAGTGTACGAATGTCGCTCACTTGTAGTCGAGCGAATAAAGTCACTCACTTGTAGGTGAACTAATGACTATTCGCTCACTTATTGTAGGTGAGCAAAGTACTACTCGCTCACTTGTAGTTGAGGGAATGACCATTCACCAAATGGTCATTCGCTCACCTACAAGTGAGCGAATAGTCATTTGCTCACCTACAAGTGAGTGAATTTATTCGCTCATCTACAAGTGAGCGACATTCGTACACCTGTATTTCCAGTGCATGATGTGGCCACGCTCGACTCTTTAAAAATGGCACGGGATAACAACGCCCCGCACTTGACTATGCTAGGGTGCTCGACTTTGGAGTAAGGGCGACTCAAGAGTGCGGGGCCCCTATGATTTAACACGGGAGCGTGACCACACAGTGGTCACCCTACACCCCAGTGCCATTGCCGAGTCGCTGGTTTGAATGCCTTTACTGGCCGCTCCCTTCCGCAGGTCCGCGTGGAGCGCTGCCAGTTCGACGCGCGGAACCACAGCCTGGACACGAGGCTGCTGTTCCGCGACCTGACGGTCACGGGGCACGTCAAGCTGTACGAGGACGCGGTGCGGCCCGCGGGCGCCTGCACCATGACGCTGAGGCTCCGGCGCGCCGGCCTGGGCTTCACCGCCGTGCCCGCGCGCCCCCTGGCGCTGCCGGCGCCGCTGCCCGCGCCCCAGTCCGGGCCCGGGCGCCGCGACGGCCCTGCGCCACTCGAGGTGCGCACGGACGCCCGTTTCGTCGACCCGGACTTCGTCTCGGTGTACGCCAACGGCTGCCCGGCCCCGGCCAGCGCCGTGCACATCGAGCACCGCTCCGACGACGGCCTCCATCTGCCCAGGGACGGCGAGGAACCCAGTCAGGACCTGTCGCAGGTGAAAGGAGAATGCAGGGGAAGTCCAAAGTGTATGAATGTCGTTCACCTGCAGGAGGGCGGCAGTCGTACTCTTGGGTTTCCAGTTTGTAGTAGGTGCTCGTGTACCGGGTGTTTCTTTGAATGCGTAACAGTGTTGCGGGTTTGCCTACCCTATTCGCCCGTAAGGCGCCATGGCCCCTGCAGCGCTGGAGAGTATGCAATCCCGCAACACTGTTACGCATTCAAAGAAACACCCGGTACGTGCGTTGCCAGTTTGACAACTCAGGAACATCGCCTTTCCCCCGTAGGACGACGCATCAGGGAAACTAGGGCGTGCCCGGGCCCGCGTGCTGCACCACAGCGTCCAACAGTCTGCGGAGGTCCGTGATGACGACGCCAGGGACCTGAGTGTCGAGATGGAGGACGTGTTCTTGAGGGGCATCCGCACGCTGCTCGCCCGCTACATGGAGCGTCGGCTGCAGCCCGCCCTCAGGGACACGGTCATGGCGGGGATGGGGTACTCGGTGTCGTACGGCCGGTAAAGAGAGATATTGAGTCAGGTCACGTTGGACAAGACGTCAGAGAGCGTATTTATTTGTGTAATTTATGAAGTTGAAAAGACTGAGAGATCGAGGTGGTTATTCTATTTATTTTTTAATATCATTGTAATAATAATATTAAAACAAATGATTGAAAGAAAATCAGAATTTATTAACTACAACCATAGTTCTTGGATCTGAAGGGAAGTTCTTAATGGTTGTTTACGGAACAAACAAGTTATATCAGATGGGTTATTGTTAGTAAGTACACAAAAGATGTACACCAAACAAAAGAAACAAAATATTACATTCATAAAAGCTTACTTGGCAGAGTATAAAACTTGAAACATTGCACAAAAATGATAATTTATGCTTTTTACAATAAAATTATCAAAACAGTGAAGAATAAAATTATAATAAATACTAAGTTGTGCTACACAGAATAATGCTTTTCATATCTGTACAAATGAAACAAGTTAAATTAACACTTACATTAATTATGTACAACTGCAATACTTATTTACTGTCCTTAGTTTCTCTTTGATACACACAGCCAAATAAGCTGCAGATGCCTATTGCTCTGATATTATAAAAAGCTTATATTTACTTGTTCCAAATAGAAAATAAGGATGACAGCAAACAGGACAAATAAATATGCACAGAACAGAGTATACAATACTACTCTAAAGAGAACTTAAACTTAAACCAATTTACATTAATTACAGGGTATCAGCATTTCATACTGACATTGAAAAGGAATCTTCATTGTATAAAATCACAAACATATTTAAATTTTTGATAAAATATGGTCAAATAAATCGTCTATAAGATGGATATGCAAATGAGCAGAGAAAGTAGAATAAAATCGTGTCAATAAAAACATAAAACACAAGCGGTGAAATTTCATGTCAATACAAGATGTGTGAATGGTCGCTAAAAGGATTCGGTTACGACTAGCATAAAAATATAATCCAAATACAGTACTTCAAGTGCAAAGGATGTTTGTGTGCTATTATAAAATAATAGTTCCTTTTAAAAAAATCTACATATACACAACTAACAATAATCAGTACGATGATGGCATTCACAGATGATTCAAATCAAATATCATTTGTACTTTCAAAATAATGGATACTTGGCCATGTAGACACAAGACGGAATCAATAATTCACTGAAATACCACCAATCAGTTTGAAAAACTGTGAAAAGTTGTAGATCACATTAATAAACTGTTCAGATACAAAATTCCTGAAAGTGGCACATTTAAAGTGAGATGAATACTGTACAGTCTACGGATGCAAGATTTGCCCTAAGACTAACTTTTTTATATCTACAGAACAATATACAGGAAAATTTAACAAGGGAACATGACTTAAATAGATTGGTAGAATATAACCATATGCTCTCAGGCGATTGACACAACCCAGAAATCATGAAAATTCAGGTACTTGTGCCATCAACAATACCTTCCACAGGTTTAGTGATGGTAATAAAGCTTCGACAGCTTTAGAAAATAATTCTAAAAAAATAAAATTAAAAAAATATTTAAAAATGAGAAATGAAAACTTTTTACCATTTCTCATTAATTTGAAAAAGAAAAAGTAAATTCCACCAAAGATTAAATAAAGCACTATCCAAACAAACAATTCAAGGGTAGAATCAACATTGAAAGTAGTTCAACACTTAATAAAATATATAGATACATATAAACATTTAGAAGCTTGATGACTGGGAAGAGAAAATGCGTCTGAGGCAAGTTGAGACAGAACTTTCTTGTCAAATGCACCAAACTAGGAAAACCAGGATTGAAAGAGTGGATACACAGTCCATGGCTAACCCATTCAACCATCTGAGCTTCGTACCATAAGTAAAGTGACAGCTTGCAGATATTTCAAACACTTCATATTCTAATAAAGAAAAAATGAATAAAAATTTTTGTGTATGAAAAATTTATCTTTGTGAGCAAGCAGGTTGAAGCTACACGCAACACTCCAGTATAGTTAAGTCTCAACCAGGTTATAGAAGCCACTCTCATGTGTTAAGTGATAAAGGTTTTTTTCTTGGTCTTCTCCCACGATCCAGCAGATGAGACATATCCAAAGGTTGTTTGCATTGTTGATTGGCAAGAAGTCGCAGTAGGATGCCATTTAAATGCTTTTGTTGTTTTTCTCGCTGAAACAATACAGAGAAACATCATTCACTCGTCCACACTCAATAAAATCTTCTAATAATGAAAAACAATAAAATGCTGTGCAATTCAATTTGTAGAAAAAATTGTATACAATGTTTGAAGAGACATGCAAGCAGAGCACTGAAAGCGGTATGAACATGCCTTTTCAGCTACAGCAGAATCCCTTACACGTGCAAGAGGCACTTCTTCCTCTTCAGCAACAGATGACTGCGGCATAGATTTCGTAGAACTTGCATCATCTTGGTTGCATCTAACTCGAGGTTTTAAAGGTGGTACAGGGCCATGGGGCTAAAAAAGATATTGGTAAGTTCATGCCTGGCTTATCAAAAGTAGTTCTCAGATAAGATAACAAATGACATTTAATACATACAGTGTAAGTTCTGACTGGTTTCAATCTGGTTTCAAAGGTTTCAAAAGCATAGCTCTTCAGGCATAAATTTGCACGGCTTTGCGACTTAGAGATCTTATAGAACAACCGAGCAGTTTTATCAACCCGATACTCGCAAATATAAACATGTTCCTCCACGGCCTCAATAGGACGACCCTTGCAATAGGTCATGGGATCTAACACCCAACATCTTGCCCAAATCAGATCTAAAGATATTATTTCATACAAGGGGACACGCATTACTTCGTTAGGATAAAACTTCCTTGTTGGTTCATGATAAGTTTCATGTGGTCGCAGATAATGATGACCAAAGGCAAAGCGTTCCCCTCTAAAAAATTAAAAAAAAAAAGGGAAATAAGTGAGGATTACAAAGGATGGAAATTAAAAAAAAAGACAAAAGCTCTCACAGAGTCCTCTTACTTTTCATCTTTCCAGAGTCTTTCAATTCTGAAGATATCCATATCACCATACTTGGGGTCCTTAATTGTTTTGTAAGTCACCTTGGCTTGTGAGTCCCCTTCTCCCTCAGTTACATCTCTTAAGACATATACAGTATCACCTAAACAAAATACATCAATTGAGATACAAGTGTAATTCAGACAGAAATACATTTACCTATAACGAGTACCAACCTTGACGGATTTGAAGATCACTCCTCAGCAAAGTAACATATTCTGTTTGTCCTTCAGGTGAGTGACTAGGCTGAGGATCCATGGTTATTTCAAGATCTACAGCACGAGGTTCACATATTTCACACAAATAACGTCCCAAGGTAGAATCAGGGCGAACACAATCACAATGTTGCCACACTAAACAACGCTCACACTGGATCATCATCCCTTCATCACGGTAAAGCCCACAAATACACCTAATGACATCCTCCTCCTCAGCTGTAAGAAGGACAGATACAGTAAAATAAATTGAAAACTAGCATTGTGATCCTTCCATAACTTTAAGCCTCTTACCTGGATTCTTCTCTGCCACAAATGATGCAGCCACTGTTTCACCTAAAACATCTACTAGCTGTGGGTACTTTTCTTTCTTAGCATCCAAATAAACTTTCTTTAACCTCACAGATGCAATGCCCAGATTAGTTGTGCGTCCATAAAATCTCAAGTTGTTGTTGAGAATTTTGTTAATATCTTGGTCAAAAGCTGCTAGATTTGAGTAGAGCCCCGAATTTATATTAAGCTCAACTGAAGAAAAATCAATGGGTTCTCTGATTCGCACATAGTACAATGGTAGTTTTCTTTTGTTGGGTAGGGTCATGAAAGGGTTGCTAAGAGCCTCTCCATTTTCATCTGAAAGTAAAAGATAACAAATAATAATAAAAATGGAGGGCAATACACATACTACATGCTGTATTATTCATTGAAAAAGATAATATAATAAAGCAGATTTAAAAACATTCCCTAGCAAGTGTAATGCTGGGTTTATTTACTTGCCTTTTGCTGATACAACAACATTGAAAAGATCTTTGAGAACACAGGCCAGCCTTGCATTTCTAGCAAGCTCTGGATTGTCTTCTGCCTGAGCTAGACGGCGAGTTCGTACGTTTCGTGGAATGGATAGAGCGTTAAGCTGAGTGAGGAACACATCTGACTGCTTTACATTAGCTGGAGCAGGTCTAGTGAAGCCCTCTGGTCGCTGAGCTGCTTGTTTTAATTTTTCTTTCAATCTCCGCACCTGTCATTAAATATTATGAGTATATAAGTGAAATAAATGTTTAACATCTATCTAATGTGTAACCTTTTTGAGAACACACCTTTTCAAGGTTCCGTAGCAAGAAACAATGATGTTCAATAACAAAGCTACGCTGTTGATTCGACATTTGTCTAATATTTAGAGTGAGAAGTTGACTAAGGCGCTGTGCCTCCATGCGTTTTCTTTGTCTTAGGTTTTCTGCAGCCTGCTCTTTATCATTTTTGCGGCTTGTTTTTCTTTTGTTTTTGCGGCTTCCCTTCTTTTCAGTCAAATCCTCAACACTGACTTTGGAAGAAGAGCCATTTTGAGAGGAGGGTAAAACATTCACTCTTTGAGATTTACCACCTATAACCCCTCTACACTGAGTTGATCCACACTTGCAAGGCTAAAAGGAAAAAGATTAGCTTGTAAAACTTTGTTGGAAGATAATTTGTTTGGTTAGACTGAGAGGAAAGTATTTACTTGGCCTTCAGCAGCATTAAAAAGGGAGAAGTTGTAATCATAACCAAGTTCTTCATTAGCTTCAATGTCGCGCAAAGCAAAGAGTGCCATTCGGAAGAGACCATTTACACTCCATTTCTGCATTTCACAATTAGGCTCACATGAGTGATTAACAAATCTCCCTAAAACAAGAGATGAAAATATTAAAAATTCAAAATCAAAATGATTATTAATTATTGTGGAGGGATGATTAAACAAACTCATTAAAGTACAGATAATACTGACCATCTCCTCCCATGCGGTGACCATCAATCACTAGGCCTCCGTCCAAATGCAAACAGTAGTGATGAGTATCTTGGGTGTAAATTGTTGCCATTCGTTCCTTAAACTCTCTATCAGACACAACTTCTCCAACATATTCCAAAATAAAATCTCCACTTTTAATAGACTGCTTAGCACGAACTCCCCAACCCTGGAGCACATTAAGTCATCAGTAAAGTAAGGAAAAAGAGAGAGGAAAAAAAAAAGAAGAAAAAAACAAAACCTTGCAGAACAAAATAGTTGAGTAACAATGAAATTACCTTTTCTTTAGTCATGAATCTTTCAAGGCCAGGGGCCCATTCATGTCTCTGGATTCGCTGATTAGAACAAACATCTCTTAAAGGACAGAGTGCTGGAGCACATTCTGTATACACAAGACGATTAATGCAGTCGTCCCCACAACCTTTGCCTCCTCCTTCTGGGGGTTTGCAATTACACGACTGTGGCTCATGCATGTAGGAGGGTCTAACATTGTTGTAAACATCTTTTGGAAAAAGTAAACCAATCGATTCCTTAATATCAAATTTTGAATGACCAAAAATCAAATAGGAAAATTACTTACTTGTTCGAATCTTTTTGTAATTCCATGATGGTACAATATCACGACCAGGTAACTTATTATGGGTATGGAGCCACCAAAGATCATATGGAAGCTGAAAATTCACCCTCCTTTGACGCAACCACTTTCCACAATGGTATGGTGCCGGTAATATGCCATGAGGATGATCCTCAGGCTTGTATTGTAAGCTCTTCTTGCCATCGGTTACAGATCGAGGTCTAGAAATAAATGGAAATACTGTAATCTTAGTAAACAGCTTGGTTGAAAGCATTGTCTTGAGCAATAAAAACTGGTGACACAAACTTACTCATCTAGTTTGAAGTAATCTGAGAAGAGACCAGCAGGCAAATACTTTTTTCTCCATCTGGGTTGTTTAGCATCCTTTTTTGTGGTTTCATCCTCAGACAAAACATCAGCAACTCCTCCAGCAGGTGGTGGATCAGTTTCCCCATGAACACTTTCATCACTAAAACATAAGCAATAGAATTTTAAGATAAAACATGATCACAACTCTGACAAAATTATTAAGTCATAGGAAACTTACCAGTCTGTTTCTAAAGAGTCTGCTTCCATCCTCTGAACAGTACGGAGGCGCTTTTTTCTCCGAGCGTTGCGCAACTCAACCGATAAGGGCAAATCATCGCTGTCATTTTTGCGCTTGTTTCTTGTACGTGACTCGCAACTGCTTCCCTTCAGCTTTTTCCCTGTTGTACTTCCTTCCTTATCTGATTTCAGACATTTGAGTTTCACAGGTTCTTCGGTAGGAATAATAGCTGTTCGTTTCATCTCTCTTCTGAGCTTTTTGGGTGGAAGACTGGTTTCTGTTCTTGTCCAAGCAACAGAATTTTCTGATTCAGCCCTTTCTTCTAAGGTTTCCATACCCATCAATGCCTCATCTTCAGGAAGAGGTTCCTGTGATTCTCCTGTCTCCATAAATTCATAGGGATCATCAACAGATTCATCGCTTTCATCAGTGCTCCAGCTGGAAGGTAGTCTTGATCCTCCAATGCTCCCACCTGGTGCGTCTGGAAGTGGAATATTTTCAGAGAATTTTGCCCGCATTGCTCTTAAAACAGCTTTACTTGGCTTGCGAACTTTATTTTGCTTGGGATCAAGTCTTTTGGTGAAACCAGAAAACATGTACTTTTCTTTGTTAGGAATTCTGTCGATGTAGGGTACTAGAGTTAATTCATCACCAGATTTATTTGCTTTAACGTCAGAGGTAGGAGAAGACTCTTGCATTCTGGTTTCTACTTTAATATCCTTGTTATTTGCCGAGCAATCTTCTGTTTTCAATACCTCTTTCACTCTTTCACAAACTTCTTCTTTGATGGGAACAGTAACCCCATCCAATTTAGGTCCTGCCTCCTCACTGCCCGTCTGTCTGAACAATTCTTCTTGACTAGACACCAGGATGGTAGAATTTGGGTCTTTGAGAATTTCATCAGGAGATGGGATCAGCATTTCTTGATTTGAAGAACTAGAGGCTTCTATTGAATTATCAATCCAATTCGCCTTTTCAACTTCTAAAGAATCCTTCTTTTTTCTTTTGCGCTTTACAGGAAACCCAGTGCGGTTGCACTTTCTCCGCCTTTTAGGGGCAGTATTACCACTTTTCAGTTGTTTTATTGTTTTTTCTTTATCTTTAGGCAGAATCATATCTGAGTCAGAGAGTTTTTCAGCATGGATCCTCAGTTCTTTCAATTCAATATATTTTCCATGATCAACTTTCTCCTCTTCTGTTTGAGGACTTGTCTTCTCATCTGAAGACACATTTTTCTCTGAATTATCAACTTGTTTTGGTTTGGATTTAGGTTTTACTTTCAGCTTCTGCTCTGGTTCCAATATAGAAGCTGAGCTAAGGCATGGTGCGACTTCAGTTTGGGACAGAGATGGTGCCAAACTGCTTCCTAATTTAGTATCCTCTTGAGTATGTTCATTAACTTCAGCTTCCGATGTCAGACCAAGAATATTCTTCTTTTGACGCAAATTATGGCAGGTTAGTGCATAGGAGTCTGGAGAAGAAGTATGTTCATTAGATGAGTCTACACCTAGAACTGGTGTTACAACACCCTTAAAACATGAACCGCTTGAGGTCCCTTTTAATTTGGAAAGGCCTGCTATTGCACTTTTGACAGGAGTTGCAGGCAATGATACATCGACAACATAATTCTCTGATGATGATGTAGGTTCAAAGATACCTGAGTCAGGCAATTTAGAACCGCCTGGAGACAAAACTTGAGGGGCAGGCAGAGAAGCTGTCAGCTTAGTCTGAATAAATGGTTGTGAGATTTCTGGGACAATAACCAGCGGCATTGAAACGTGTGCCGCAGAAACAGTTCGGGCATTGGACCGCTTCAAGGCTTGAGTCCCAGACGTAAGCCCAGTTGTTGAATGAACATTTGATTCAAGTTCCTTTCCTTTGGTTCCTCCAGGCTTGCCTTGCATTTCCATACGGTGCCTCTTCTTAGGGGTTGTAATAACAGCTCTAGGGGCTACATTTCCTGAGGCTACTTCAGATGAATATTTACTGATGCAGGCTTCTATGGCCTCATCATACGAATTTCTGTGTAACTTCGGATCAGATATGGAACCAAGACTATTACCTTTTTGACTAGCAACAGGTTCAGCCTCAAAACTTGAGGAAGGAACAGAAAACAGCGTAGAGTTCTTGCTACTGGGCACAGAAGACAATGAGCTAAAACCTTGACTGGCTGTACCAATGGGACTTTCTGAATGGTCAGAAACAAGTCCAGTAGCAGTCTTAAGCAATAAACTACTGTCAGCCAGGGATTTAACAGTAGCTGGCCCAGTGATTGGCTTGACAGTGGTTGAACCAGTTTTAGAAGTGGATACTTTTAGACTAGAAGTACTATTTGTTTTGCTTAGTTCAGTAGAAAGCTGAAGTTGCTTGGATGGCACTGTACTCAAGCTAGATGGCACAGGGCTTTTAGAATGTGATGCTGAGCTTGATTCCTCAGGAGAATTTCTATTGCATACAGAGGTGTTGCTGCAACATCTGTTGGAACATGTTAGTGAGGACATAGTGGCAGTATAGCTACTTTCAATGTTGGGTACAGGAATGTGAGTAGCTATATGCTCTGATTTTCCACTAACATTAGAAAAACTAACAGATGAATCAGCTTTTCTTAATAGGCTTGCTTCATCGCTAGGTAACGGGCTGCTACTTGTAGCTGGCATAACAATAGTTTCCTTACTTGAGGAACTAACACCAGAAGACACACTTCCTTTCACTGGGCAAATGCTGCTCATGAGGTTGCAATCGGAGGAGCTAATAGCTTTACTAGAGCAAGGCATCACCTCACTGGGAGAGGCAGTTGAAATGCTTGATGAAGTAGTATTCTTGACTGGAAGGTTTGCAGTGCTTATGGATGTATTCCCCCGACTTCCTTGACTTGTCACACTCATCATACTCGTTTTACTACTTATGCTTGAGGTAGGACTGTCATCATTGTTGCTCCTTTTGTCATCAGCCGAAGAACTAATATCAAGTGAAAGTTCAGGTGATGAAGTGAGGCCACTTTGCTGATTTGGAGCTGCAGACATGTGATAATGTCTCTTCTTGAGAGGCAACCTTTGCTCATTATTAGCCTCTGGTCTTTGGCCCTTAAAATAGAATAAAAAAATTAAAAATTAACAACTACCTATATCTATAAAAATTTTTTTTTTAAAATACCGGTATGACAGCTTTCAATTTCTAGAACTTGGTTTAAGAATGCTTACCTTTGGGGTTTCAACTGTACTTTTCTTTGGACGTCTCTTCCCACCAGAACTTCCCTTGTCGCGGGTGTCACGAGCAGCAGGTGTCACGGCTGGTATGTTTTCTGCCTCAGGTCCAGAATCTCTATCACTGTTCCGTGAGCGTTCACTTCCCTTCCTTTTCTTTCCTATTCTCTTGAGTCGAAAAATTGAAGGCAATCTGTTTCCGTCCAACAACCTGTAAATATTATTAAAAGGTTGAATTATAGCTTCATTCTTGGTATGAAGACAACAGTAATTGTCATTTGTCATACCGCGATGGTTGTTGAATACGAGCTATGCAGCAACATCGCTGAAATTCTGTAATGAGCTTTTCAAGTTCCAGTAAAAAACTTGGGTCAACAAAACTTGAATGGTTTGAATGCTTCCTGTGTTCGGATCTACTTGAATGCCTTTTATGCTCTTTTCGACGGTGATGCTTTTTCATCTTGTGATGAACAGGTTTAAGACCACGGGGCACAGAGACTACCTTCTGAAAGCACAACAAGAAAAAAATGATTACAAATGCTGAAAAAAATTAAGTATAAAATAAGCTATACAAAATTGGTACCAACCTCCGAAGAGCGTTGGGGTTTAGTTGTCCGAACTGCAGATGATGAGGGAGGCACATGAGATGCTAAATTAGAAGTATCGGTTTTACATAGAGAGGAGGTAGACGACAGCAAAGCAGCAGCTGCTGCTGCCAAACGGGCAGCTTCTCCCCTTCCTATTCCTTTCCTCTTCTTATCAGTGTTATTTTGGAGTTTGCGTTTAGATGATAACTGATTATCACTTAAACGGTTATCTCGTTTACTACTTGATAATCTTTTTGAAGGGCTCCCATCTTTGGAAGAACTTTTTGAAGACGACTTTGATTGGCTTACTGGTCCATGCCCAAGGACACTGTTCTCTACAGATTTCTTAACACGATCACAGACTGTTTGCAAGGTAGCCAGCTTTCTGTGTGATTTATCTTTTTGCTGGCTACTATAAGAAGTTGTTTTTGTTATTGCACTGGAAGATTTGACTTTGTTATTTTTTACCAAGCTTTGAGAGGGTTGGTTTTTCTTCTTTTTCTTAACATCTGATTGTCCAATTTGAGGAAATTCTGATTGGTCACATTGCACCCCTTGGCTTGTCACTTGAACTTCCCTACTTCTATGAGTTGAATAACTTAAAATTTTATCACAGCGTTCTACACTCTGATCTGAGCTTTCAGATTCCATCCTGCTAACTTGCTTTCTACTCTTAATATGGTTAAGATCCAAGGCATGAGACTGTTTTGATGAAGATTTCACACCATAAGGCAGACAAGGTTCAAGAACAGGAGGAGCCTTCTTGGGTCTCCCACGCCCTCTTCTGGCTGGTGCTGAGAGCATTGGAGATGAAGACGATTCACCTTCAGAATCATCAATGGAAAGAATTGGAGGCACCCTTGAATCTTTCTGTTCTGTACGGCTTGATACATTTTTAGGAGACTTTGAGCTAGATGTTGGCACAACTTTTAGTGGTGATGCATGTTTCCTTAATAAATAGAGCACAAAAAAAAAAAAAGAAAGAGGAAAAAGGATTAAACAATAGGGAATAAATGACTAAATAAACACTAAGCTAGATTGGACAACATACCTTCTGTGGTCCTGACCGATTTTGCCATGAGGTGGAGAGGGAAGGGCTTTTAATAGTGGAGGGTGTTGAGGTGAGTGAGCAGGTGATGATTGATGCCATGGAGAGGGGGATCCGTTAACACAGTATATACCACTGTCAGGGGAAACATTGCTCACTGAACAGTATACTTCTAAATCAGATGGACCTCCTCTAGCTGAGCCTGGTAATGAACTATTAGGGGGAAATTTGCCAGGATGTCCATGTTTACGTCTCATTGCTTCTTTTTGAGCATAAGAAGTTCCTGTAAAAAATTTTAAATTCCAGCTTTAGGATGAAATTTTGTTTAACAACACTGTCTAGCAGTCTAAATGAAGACTAACCACTCTTTGTGATATTTTTGTGTCCTGTAGAACAGGTTTGTTCCAGACTATGCTTCTCCGATAACCGCTCTGTGCTATCAACAAGTTTCTGAAGAAGATTTGAAGAATAATGTGCCTGTCTTTTAACCCCGTTATCACTTGAATCACCACTTTCATCATCTTCCTCCAGATCTGCAGCTCGTGGTCCTGATTTGGACTTAGATTCAATGTGTATCCTTTTAATAGAATCATTGACAACCTATTTATTTAAAAAAAAAAAAAAAAAAAAAAAAAAACAGTTATTAAAATGTAATTAATTTAAATGAATAAAATAATTTGAAATTAGTGAGATGTGTTATATAGAGTTGTACATATTAACCTTATTGGGCAGTTCCACATCGCTGCTAGAATCATTGGCTACAGATGTTTGAGTGGTTGAGCTCAAGATGGAAATGGATACTTTGCGATCAGACTTCTTGTTGGCAGTACTTGTAAGTTCTTTAGAAGAAGGGGAAGCTACACTTGATGAGGGAGATGAAGAAGTACTTCCTCCAAGCAGTGTAGAAGATACTTCGTCAAAAGAACTCTGCAGGAAAAGAAATTTAAATTTATTGTAGATGCTTTCACGAGTACAGTACATCCTGCTTAACCCGTTGCAGCTAAATAGCACAAAACCACAACAGTTTGAGCAAGTTGAAACAAGTGAATTTACTATTCAGATGTTGACAAAAGAATTTCAGTTTACAACAGCTCAAATGGGAAAACAATTAAGGTGGACACAATTTGAGCAGGATATACTGGAACTAATAAAAAATAAATGTTAGATAAAATTTTTAAAAGTTACACCCTTACCTGGTTGGGAATCCTTTTGGTTGAGACATTGATATCCTTGCGATGCACACTTCGTAATGGTGATGACTTTACAGGTACATCTTTCACCAATTTCTCTCTTGTCCTCTCATCATCTCGTTCTGTTTTAACTTTAGTTTGACTCTTCACGTTTTCTGGCCAACCAGAGTCACCTCGTTCTTCTTTGAAATGAGGACTGAAGCTTTCTTTCTTACACTGCCTATCATCTTCTTTTTTAGATAGTCCTTTACCCACATCAGCTTTTTCTTCATCTTTTACAGTCAAACCAAGGTTAACATTTTCTCTTTTTTCTTCATTTTTCTCAGCTCTATGTGAAACAACCTTCGTCTTTAATCCAGCCTGAAGACAACATGTAATGAGTAATTCGTTCAAGCTTGAAACAAAAATACACAGTAAATTTCACAGACTACTCACCCCTGATTTCTGTTGTTCTAGTTCAGTTGAGCGCTATACATTTCCCAAACAGAAGATAACAAAATAAATAAGCAAAATTTTTCAGATTGTCTAACAGTTACAATGTGTCTGCAGTGCATTTCAAAAGCCAAATGTCTTAATTTTCTACACACACACCAACAAAAACAAAAAAAAAGTCTTACTTTTTCAAGGTTTCCAGAAAACTGTTTAGGAGATGAACTCCTAGATGAAGGGCTGGAATCACTACTGCGTGAGGAACAGGAACTGTCACTAGAAGCTGAATCTGAGTCAGAGTCATAAGAGTTCTTAGAACTGCTTTCCGAATCCTGAACAAGAATGTGAAATTTTAAAAATAGTTTAGTGAAGAGCTGGAAAGGAACTTAAATGCATTGGTACTTCACACCCTTACTGAATCACTTGCTGAGCCTTGTGCTGTTCCTGATTCTGAGTCAGCGTCATCAGCATCAGAGTTGGGTGAAGATGAGTCATTGTCGCTGGATGACCCTTTCTCATCATCATCATCATCTTCATCATCATCGTCATCATCATCATCGTCGTCGTCACCACTTTCACTGTCATTCTCTCCACCTCCACCTTGGCCACGATCGCTTCCAGACCATGCCAACACACCAGATGTTGGAAGGGATGTTGATGGTGACCCCTGTCATAATAGTATTCAAAATTAGTTACTGAAAAGGACTGAGGTAGTAATTAACAGGAACAATAACAAAATGGAACTTCTGTAACCTTGATGGCATCCATGTCAACAGTGGAAGGGAGGTCTTCTGGTTCTGAGTCTTCTGCAGGACGATGTATGACAGCACTCCATGCTGAACTTGTTAGGATGTCCTCAGTAACAGGAGAAAACTAAAAGTATGAAAAACAATTTTAATAAATAAAAAACAGAGCTTTGGCATTTAAAAGAAAATAATTAAGAAATGTAGTATTTGAGAGCAGCTTCTCACTTTTTTGACATCCACTGGAATGGATGTGTTTGGCAGATTGCTCCTTTCCACATAGTGAATGTCAGAGTATGGTAATGGCTTGTCGAGCTGTGGCATGCTATATAGCTCCATACAGCTCTTACAGGGGTATCATTGCCAACTGCAAAAGAAATAAATCAGGAATAAGAAGAAGCTACTGATTTTAAAAAAATTCTCACAGTTTGAAACATGAACTGGTAAGTACAAATCACTCTTTTCTTTTTACTGTATATAAGAATTAAAAAAAAATTAAAATGGTAAAAAATATGTGTTTTCGTAAAATTTGAATATTTTTGAAAGACACAGGAAACATAATCAAGTTTCCACAGCTCTGATTATTATGATATAATTAAATTAGATCTCAATGAATCAAGGATAAAACAAGCAATATAATCATGAGAGTCAACAACTAGTTATTATCATCATCATATGATTGTCAAATTACAAATCCGAAATGACTACGTGTATGGGTAAAAAAAACACCTTGCAAGTAGGAAGGTAATTACTTTTATACTATGCAACCTTTCATTCTAAATGATAAAATAATTGGTGTATTGTTTTGACAAGGTGTAAGTAGTTGCAATACGTAAACATTGACAAAGAGAAGAAAGTCATTCAGGGTAAGGGTATTACAGAATGGTTAAACTAAGAGTTATGAGATATTGGTTGGGCTGGTCTTTCACAGACATGACATTTTTTAAGTAAGTAAGACATATCAGTAGTATGCTTCAGAATTTGTTCGCAAGGGAATCGGGTTAATAAAACAATCTGCCCTTTGACTTGTGCCTTGAACCTTGTGCATAGGCTTGCAACAAGGTTCCGAAAATGACATTTCCAACAAGCCACTCGACTGCAAATGTGCAGAACGACAACATACGACTGATGGAGCAGCTGTCTGTGAAATTCGAGTTCAACAATCTTCCAAAATTTCGTTTGGCGGTAAAAATGTACAAAGCACAGACGCTCTGGTTCACAACACGTCTTACAAGTATCACTGAACTTCTCATTTTCTCTTGATAGAGAAGAAAATGGGTCACATATCATCTATACTTAGATTCCGCGGAAGAATTAACCAAGGTAGAGCGCAAGTAACAAAGAGGACGCCCTCATGACACTTTAGACAAGGCAAAAATTCCACTACATTCACTGTTATTTACCTAATTCATCTCCATTCTTCATAAACACTACCAAGCCTTCCAAAATGGCGGAGGCGGTCGGTTACGCACTTTCGTGCTTCAGTGTTGCCAACTACCCGCCATTAGAGTGGATGTGGAGCAGATCGAGGCGGTACTTTTGAAACCAAACGACCGCGCTCACTCCGATTTATGAAGACAGGCAAGGACGCGTAAATGTGGGCCCATGTTTTGGCAAGAAATGTACCAAATTTACATAGAATTAGATAGAAAAATATGTGGGATATCGACCTTGTTATTATCATTATCTTTACCCAAGGTACATGTCGGTACATGTTAAGCAAAGCCGGTAAAAATCGCGGGAACTTCTTGAAAACAAGGGGACGACAGGTGCAGTGGCGATGCAGCCAACCACAAGGTTTAAACTATCCTCACAATGCCATGCCATTATTTGAGAAAACAACCCAAAAGGGAGATTAATTCTGGTTTTATGACAATGGTAAGACATTGTATTCAGTACCAAGTAACTTCCAAATTTTCAGTGTAAGGCTAGTTTTCTCTGATACCTGACTTGTAGTGTTTTATGGACGTCTGCGCAATGTGCCCCAAAGCACAGCTGGTAAGCAGGGGACAGCTCCGCTGAGCTGAGATCAGCAGGAAAAATAAAAACAACACAGTCATTTGCATTTAAAATTGCAACTTTATGCTTTGTTCATGATTGAGCCATTTAATACAATTCAGTTCAGAAATATTCATTCAACTCATTCAAACACAATGAATGTTAAATTACTGACAAATTATGTTGCTTCTTTTCAACATGCTAAAGATAATCCTGCTTTCTGTATCACATGGATAAATACTTTATTTTTAAAAATTGGCAAGTAGTTGAGCTTGTGGTCCAGAAAGCAAAACTTATTACAGAGGCAGGTTGTTCTATTTGATTTTTAAAAAAAATCTCTAAATATTATAAAAGTTACAAATTTAGGACAGTAAAAAAAGGAATGTTATCAGACATTATGCAGTTGCAATAGAAAATTCAGATATTATCAGGAAAGACAAGATAAGTAATGTTTAATGCATAAAATCAGTCTTTCACCAAAATTATGAACCCACATTTTGACAGGAACAAGAGAGCTTGCCTCTTTAAGATAATAAAATCAGATGATAGAACTGGGTTGGATACAATAAAAGGTGCCATTCCAAATGGTACATTGTAGGAACAAAACACACAAAAGCTTCATGAACAGAGACATCTCAAATAGTAGCTTGCTGACTGGCACAATTCCTGAATCAATTTAATATTTAAAAATCTAGATTTAAATATAAATGCAGAACCAGCTACATACTAGTTAGTTGCAGGTGCTCTTGCACCAATTCATTATTAATACAAAATTGTATATTTATACAATTATTCCTAGTTTCTAAAAGCAGATTCATTTATTGAGGTAAGGAGACAAAGTATTCATTATAGAACCATTTAAAAGGTTACAGTAGCTATGACTTCAAAATTGCTACCAAAGAAAGAAAATATTGAAAAGCTATAGTCCACCTTAAACATGTGAAAAAGCATAAAATATGTACTCAATGAGAACAAATTACAATAAATTAGCACACATGATTTTTTTAAAAAGAATGATAAGTCTATGGGTCATTTCACCCCGACGCTATTTTGTAAAGTCATATACCTATATCTCAAAATACAAAAGCAGTCCTATACAAAAATTAACCCTTTAATTTGGAAGCCAGTCAAAATGTTTCGCCAAGTCGCATAATTTCCTAAGTAGCAGACAGAGACAAAAAAGGTTGCAATAAAAATAAAATTATATGTTTCAATGGAAACTAATGAATGCCAAAAAAAATAAATTATAAAACCTTTTGTTGCCTTACAGCTTGACCATCTAAAACCAGGCAAGCTTTGGATACACACACCACGGTTTATTGTTTCTTTAAATACTAGAAATTTCTTAAAGTTCCATGACTTTTAACAGGAAAACTGTTACAAAACCTAAGAATGAAGCAAAATGGTATCCACAGCATAAGATAAGAGAATGAGATACCAAAGCTCAATAATAAGAGAAAAATGTAATTATTTCTTTGATTGAAAGTATTCTAAGCACACAGGGAAATCATATCATCACAGAAAATGTTATTATTACCAATAATAAAGCAGTGGATTACAAGAAGACAACTGGATTGCACTTAATACTTTTTACAACAATGGTGATTATCATCATTACCATAAAAGCTCTTGTGCTTGGGTTTAATGAAGAAGAAAGTTTACTTGACTGTCATCATAGTGGAAACAAAACAAAACAAAAAAAAAAAAAAAAAAAAAAAAAAGTGACAAATTTGAGGGCACAATTACATGCAAATATGTGTGAGATAAAAAATGAGAAACATTATTAACACAAATCAAGCCAAACATAGCTTGGCACGACTAAAAAACATAATTAGAAAACAGATCACAGACCTGATAGCTAGGGAGTCAATGTAGAACTACCATAACTTTTCATGCAATAAAAAAAGAAATGCCACACATAAAGTAGATTTTAACACATGTAGAGTCCCTAGAAATAAGGTTTGCTATAAAGCTTACCAGATAGATGTTATGAGAGTTTTAACCTGAGTTATAGATCACAATGAAAAGAAATCTTGGGTGCAATTCAATGTAGTAAAGCTCTAACAAAATTGGCACCGATCAAAGCACCAATGTCCTTCTCATATGCATGATCAATATGACTGGTAAGATTTGCTTGAATTTATACATATTAAAATTACTTCTTATGATACTAAGAAATGGAAATGTATTGAAAGTACTAGCTTCTCATCAATATAGATATAATAGATATATATTTATATAAAATAAATAACATACAGCATACATGAAGCCCCATTTTAATCAAGTATGATTTCACAATGAAGTTAGCATAGCATATTTAATTATTGGAAAGTACAACACAACTAAAATTGGATTTGAGAGTTATAGAAGTGTAAAGGAAATAATATTTAGAAAAGAGACATATACAACCCCATCACAATGCTTAAAAAAATGGCTGTTGTGCAAGGTAGCAAAACAACCAACTCAGGTCCCAAGAATAAAAAGAAAAATTAAATTAAGCCCATCCAGTAGTCATAAAAGTAATGCAAAACCACCAATGTCATTACAACAGATTTTACTTTATCACAACTGGTTAACAGAATGCATAAAAATGGCCGCAATTTCGTCCAACTGCACAATTGATTGATAATGATATAAAGCCGCTCATATGCATCATGGTTGTGCATAATCAATCAATATTAACATTATTACTCTACCTTCAGCCCAGGTACTGATAACTTGCTGGAACACCCTGTATCGCAGACAAAACAGAGAGAATAGATTGGAACAAAAAACAAAACTGAACTAACCTAATTTCAAATGAGTTATATAGGCACAGATTACTTACAGGTACTTGGAACTGTCGAGGAAGATGGTTCAAACGCTGGATATGACATGACCGACACATAAGATGACCGTCAAGGGGATAGCATCGCTGATCAGGTTCATCAGTAAGCTGAAGGCCACAATCCTGAAGCAATGAAATTATAAGAATTAAAGTAAATGTGAGAACACAAGAAAAACAGAAAAATGGCAGAATAAATAAGCTTACCTCACAAATATAACAATCAACATGAAAGTCTTTATCCATAGACACCACTCGCACTGTTTCTTCTGTACCCTAAAAATTAAAATTAACTTTTGATGAGCTGATAAAACACACTTGGCACAAAAGAAAGGAAAATTTAAATGAACATACCTCAACTGGAGTAATTCCTTTACCACAAGCTGCACATTTAGGAGCAAACATTCTGTTGATAAATATAAAAAATATTTAAATTATTTAGCATGGTCCTGTCAATTCTAGTAAACACGAAACTTAAGTCATCATACCTGTGATAATCATTAACACAATATATTTTGTTGTCAACATCAACAGTGAATGGAACCCCATCCAGACACTCATTGCAAATGCAACATCGGAAGCATCCAGGATGATATGATTTACCCATAGCTTGCAGTATCATTTCCATGATAAGATGTCCACAAATAGCACACTTCTCAGCTGTCTGCTGGAAGCCAGAGTACATATAATCTTCTTCACAGTAAACACGGCCATGGACATTGTAAAATGCTTTTCCTCTGAGGGCTCGACCACAAGAACAACATATAAAACAATTTGTATGATAGAGATTTCCCATTGCTTGACATGCCTGCCCTGCTCCAGTAACTTTTTCTCCACATGTGTGGCAAATACCTGAAAACGCATAAAAGTTAATTGTCAAGAAGAGATGTATCCACAATAAGACCAATTTAAACATGAGTAGAATTCTAACCAAAGTATTCTCCTTCCTCTTCCTGCTTCTCCATTTCTTCTTCCAATTGTCTTGTTAATTCTTCAATTTTTCGCTCGGCTTCAGTTGGCCCCTAAAATATATTCATTAAAGATACCAAAAATTACCAAGATGGGCAGCAAAGAATTTGTTCTCATAATAAATTGAAGAGGCATACCATTGGCCGAGGGGGAGTAACATTATAAGGTAGTAAATTCTTGCCAGATCCAGCAATAGGTTTGACTTTGCTTAGTGAGTGAGAAAGATGATGACTGGGAGGAGGTTGTGATGGCAATGGAGGTGGTTGTGCTTGGTGTGCAAGAGGGCTAGGACAAGGGCTGCTATTGTTGCTACTGCTTCCCTCACTCTGCAATAAAAAGTAAATTTTATTTATCACATTAAGTTAGAGCACATTGAAAAACTGGTCTTAACTGTATTATTTGAGAATTATCCATTGAAGAGTTACAACTGTATACTCACTCTGTGTGGTGGATCATTCAAGCTAGGAACGCTGGCAACCCCTGAGGTAGCTGTTCTCTGATAACTGATTGCATTAGCAACACCTGACATCACAACATAGTCTCCACTACCACTTAATGTTGATACTGTTCCCATAGTTCCTACAGATCCTGGAACCAAGCGTGATGACACTGGAGCATATAGGTGGTTTTGATGCCGTGGGGAGCCATAGCCATTTGAAATTGATGAATTCATATACGTTTGTGCTGCACCATTATTGTAAGGAGGAGGTGGAGGTAACATTCCACTATTACTGTGGTTGCTGCTTGGGTAGTTCAATGGAGGTTGTGATGAAATAGTTTTGGACGAAACAGATGGTGGATAATAATTGCAATGATGAGATTGGGAGCTAGTGGACAAGACTGGGAGAGCTGTTTGCTTTCCATCACAGAGAGAAGGCGAGGCGACTTGTGGAGCTGCTCTACTTTGAGAATAGTTACTGGAATGAGAAGTTAATCCTTGAGAATGCTGGTGAAAGTTTTGAATATTCTCATACACAGGAGGTGCTTCATATGGTGGGTACTTGTTTGGAGGGTTGTATTTCACTCCAGCAGGAACTTGTGGTTGAGCTTTGTGGTAGCTAGAATCATAACTTGGCAACCCTCCACTACTGCTATCATTAGATGAATGTTGATAGTAATGGCTGGCAGACGACTTATTGGCATACATGTCCAAATTTTCATAGACTGGACATGCAACACTCATACTTCCTTTTGCAGCAACACTCTCATACAGACCACCAGATATGCTGGCACGAGGGCTGTTTGATTGAACTGAATCTTTGCTTGACACACTAAGACTGATGCTATGGGTTGGGCTACCTCCAGCACCAGCATAGTATTTACCCGAGTCTGACAAATTGCCAGGACGGTAAGGCGGTTGGCCCAATGGTAGTTTATCTGTCGTTTTAGGAGGTAAAGGTACTGATTCCATCATCTTCGGGGTAGGCTTGGCGTATTTGGATGCTGCTATTATGTTTCCACGTTCATAAAGCTTGTAATCTATTTGAGGCTGAGGTGCATGAGAGCAATTTTCGATGGCAAAGCTCTCAATAGCTCCTACATGTTTACGAGGATCATGTTTTCGGTAAATTGCACTGTTATCTCCAGCCAAGGAACTAATTGGGGTGTTAACAGGGAGAGACCGAGAAGAAGTTAAATGGTTCACAGATAGCCCTGTCTCCGAACACGATACAGCACTACTGGAGAAAGACCTTCCCTGTTGATCCACAGTTCGCTGAATGATACAGCCGTAACCAGACTCTGGTAAATGCAGAGCAGTAGCTTGGCCATTAGAAGCACCATCATCTTTCAATTGCATGCTACTCATCTGATGCACAAAAGACTCCATTTTGAAGTAGTTATGGCTAGAACTTTAGAAATATAGTTCTAGGTTATGGTCTTGCTATGGGAGGAATGTTACATTTGCCTCAGCCTGATGAGAAGGGTGCAGGGCAGATGACCACTCACATCCATCGTGAGTCATGGAGCAATTGTTTGTTTTGCACAAGGGCGACCTAGCCTCCGAGATGTCCTCATTCACAGTTCCGAATTCTTCTTTTTTAAGTCTTGGGACTCCATTCGTCGTCCACGGAGTTCTTGCGTGCCGGCAAGCCCAAAACAATCTCTGAAAATCGGCGTATTTTGGGTTGCACCAGTAATTTGTATGAAAGGGGTAACGCTGTGTTGTCTCCTCTCTGACATTAGTTAGGCCTCGCTCTTCTTCCCACGGCTCCTTCCGACCAGCACAACACAATACCAACTCAGTCAATGGTCCAAGTAGTATTCGCAATTGATCCTTGACCCTCTTATAACAAAGGCACTTCAGCACATTCGAGGATTAAAAAATCTGTCAATACAAGTGAACTACGCTAACGTTACAAAAACACAACTTAAACATTGTGATTGTGAGCGTATAAACAAAGGAATGTTCGGAATGTTGCCGATCTCCATTAAGTGGACTCGATTCTCTAACTTTCGATTCTCATTGGCTTCGAGAGGGCAGGGAAAGAGGCTAGTATGAAAAACCTACTTTTCGAGATGAGAAATTTGTACTCTTAAACAATATAGGAGAGAACTGAATGCAATGAGAAATTAAGCTAAAAATAAAAAATTATGAGACGAAAGTAATTCAAGAGTCCATGCCACTGAAGTTTTGGTTTAGTTTCGGTTAAATGTCTGTTGGTCTCCCAATAGATTGCCAATTTAATCCTAATTAATCCTCAAAATTCTATCCCGAAAATATAAAGTCGATGTCTATGGTCAGAAATGTGTACAGCGAAATTTGTCATAGCGCAGGGATAATGTGCGGTGGCCGAGGCTGTCGTTGCGGTGCGGCAGTGGTGGTTGTGGTAGCTGGTAGCAGTAGCAGTATAGAAAGTGGAATAGCGCATAGCACTGCTAGTGTGAATGTTATCCGTGTTTTCGGATATTTTCGCTTAATTTATATATCTACCCACTGTGCTTTGGGTTTTTAAGAACAATTTCTGGATATTTATCAAGTTGGTCGTATTTTCGTGTCACGTCAACGGTGCTGTGAAAAGCGAATAGTAAATATTTAGGTTACCAGTCCATCATGAGTTTCTCCTCGCCTCTTCGTGAGTATAAGCTGTCATCGACTTCCTTCTTATTTTAGCAAGAAATACGAGTCTACCTTTTATCAAATGTTACAGTTGGAACATTTCTTAACTTATTTATCATTTAAAATCAAGTTTGCTCATATAATTGCTAATTGGAGGTTATGTTTTTACATTTATCATCAATCTTCCTCAATGTCATTAGCCTTTGCAACCTTCCTCCTTTCAAATTAATGTATATTTATTTACCTCCATGTCGGAAAACGAAAATTGTTACGCACATTCTTCAGTATTTGTGACCCATATTTGATCTGCATGCCAACTATTTGTTTGATAACATAATTTTCTCTGTTCTTTTGTAACACATATTACCTGAATTGGGGAACCCTCTTTTAACTGTGCAGTTGTTTGCATCACTTTTTACATTAAGAGGAAGTTTATTAGATGGATCCTTCACTCTAGGATCTGTTCTCTGATAAGCCTTCTTTTACAAGACTCTTCACTGGACTACAATGTTTGTGCTGTTTACAAACTTGATTTAACTTCCTCAGGGTGAGATGGTGAGAAAGAAATCTAAATCTTTCTGTTAGATGTTCATCTCTTTCCATCTTGCTCTCTATCTCTCTTTCATGTGCAAGAGCCTTGATGCCGAGCCGCTTAACTCCTTATCGCGGGTGGGGCCGAAACAAAAGACTAGTGTCTGTGGTCTAAAAGTGCACTCTGGACCTCAAAAAATAAAGAGTCTTGAAGCTGGCATGGCCAGAAGCGGACTAATGGTTGGCGTCCGTCTATCTTTACCTTTCAATTGGCACTCAGGGTCCAGGGAGAGAGATGGCGAGGCGAGGCTATCTGCGCAGTGCGCGGCCAGCGCGGCGCGCGTCTAGCGCCACCTCAGGGCAAAAGAATAGGAGGGCCGGGCCGGTAGGTAAAACGTTTAAGTAGCAGGTGACCCCTCTCCCTGTCCCTCTCCTCTAGAGAGAACCCGTCATCTCGCACTGACAGTCAGTCGGCTCCATGACGCCCTTCCTGCCTTGGGAAGACAAGAAATGTTACCGTATCTAGTCTACCGGGGCGGGGCGGGGCGGGGCGGGGCGGGGCGGGGCCACAGCTCACGCGGGCGCAAAGAAACGGCACATTCTGATCTGATACTCCTTTTCGGCCGAGATAAAGAGAAAGACAGCGCAGCTGGAGCGACCCGACGGCGAGACGCGCTAGCAGCTGCTGGCAGCGCGGTGGGGAAGTAGTGGGGGCTTCCCCCCGGCACAGCCGGCACACTGTAAAACCCTTACGAAGTAAATTCTTCGTAACGTTGCGAAGCATTTGGCTGCTTCGCAATGCTTCGTAATACAAAGCATTTTCTTCGCAAGCCCTGCCTTGCGAAGAAATTTGTTTGTACACTACGAAGAAAAAGCTTCGTAATACGAAGCAGCCGAATGCTTCGCAGCTTACGAGCGCTTACGAAGACGATTTCTTCGCAAGATTTTCACAGTGGCAGCTCGACACACAGTGCACAGCACAGTATGCTTAGAGTGCCTAAGTAGAAGTGAAGCGCGGGGTGGAAAAACGTCGCGTAGAATTGTGCATACTGGCGGAGTGTTTTTTGCTCGCAGCTTCTAAACCATTGAAGCTAGAGGGAAATAGTAAGCGAGCCGATTGTAGCTGAAGCAGAGAACTACAATCGGTTCGCTCGCTATTCGCCTCCAACATCAACGGTTTAGAAGCGTTCCGCGAAAAACATTCCCCCTCGTATCAAGATGGCGGACGGGTGGGACACACCCCGCGTCTCTCTTCTACTTATGGACTCTAAAGGTGCCCCCACAATGAACTCTTTAGGGGATTGACGGCACGAAAATTTGGGTACCAGGAATTCAATTCCTGCTTCCCCCTGCGCTTGGGCTCTGCGGATAGGCCGCCACCTTCACACACGTGCTTGGCGGGTTGGCCTACCCAGAGTGTTGCAGGCGCTCTCATCGGGGGTGCCATAAGTATGCCCTGCCAGAGGGACTATGGAGGGCGCCGAGGCTGGCCTCTGGCTGGCATCCCTTTTCCCTCCTCAGTATATTGCCTTTCACTACCAGGCGCGGTTTTAAGTCCGGCTGACGGGAGGGGCGATGTGCTGTAGGTTGCCTACATACCGGGGGTTTCAACTCATTTTGCCTACCTTTCAGGCGGCTTTCAGACCTGACGACCTGACGGAGGGGGGGGGGGGGGGGGGGCGATCGCCCCATTGCTCTCCCCCCCCCCCCCCATAAACCCGCGTCTGCTCACTACCTCTTCACTGCCATAGGATCATCCCCCCTCTCTCTCTCTCTCTCTCTCTCTCTCTCTCTCTCTCTCTCTCTCTCTCTCTCTCTCTCTCTCTCTCTCTCTCTCTCTCTCTCTCTCTCGCGGGTATCGCGCGGACAGCTGATTTCCGCGTGGCGGCCCGGCCTCCACCCTCACCGCACTCCTCCCCACCCCCACCCAATCACATGGCGTGGACTGCCGCACCGGCGCGGCGTGCGGTAAAAGCACTGGGCTGTACTCAAGCCTGTCTCACCCTCCCTCACGCCTTACGTAAGAGTGAGAGAGAAGGGGGAGGGGCAGAGGTGTCCACGCCCTCTCTCTCTCTCTCTCTCTCTCCCGCACGCACGCGCTCTCCCTCACTCCCCTTCCACTTCTTCCTCTCCCCCCCCCCTCTCCCTCTCGTGGAATCACTGCGCGTTGGTGGCGGTGGCGGGTCGGTGGTCGCGTCACTCGCGCGCGGCGCCCGCGCAGAGGTCAGTCAGCTTTTGAGTGACTGAGTGTGTGTTGGCGAGGCGGGGACGGCGGGGAGCGGAGTCAGTCAGTCAGTCAGTCAGTCGGCCGGCCGTTCGTTCCGTCAGTCGCAGCCGCTCAGCTCGCCGGGCCGCGCCGCGCGTAACTCTCCGCTGACAGCGCCGTCTGACAGGTAACGTTCTTCTTCACAGACATCCGTCAATATGACTTCTAATCGTTGCACCTCTTTAGCGCATGCTCTCCTTTAAAAAAAAAAAAAAAGAAAAACAGTTTAGGTAGATAACGCGCTTCCTCAATTGTCGGTTGTCTTTGAGATAGCGGGAATGCGTTGAAAGTCCACAACAAGCGCCCGGCTCGGCTAGGCAAGGTAGGCCGATCGTTGTTTTAGCGCGGGAAAGTTTCTCGTGGGAAATAGTCCAGTCCAGGCGCCACAGCTCGTCTCCAATAATAGCGCCTCCTTGTTCGGCGCGGCGCGGCGCTCTGAAAATACACGTGAATGTCGCCCAACGTGGCGCTGGGCTGTGCGCTGGCCCGCGGGCCCTGCCCGGCCTGGCCTGGGGGCGGCGGGTCCTTTTGGTCAGGTTGTGGCGGCTGTCAGGTCTGCTCCCGCCCGCGGCGTCTATGAGACCCCCCCCCCCTCCCCCTTTACGCCGCCGGCCCGGGCCGCGTCGGACTCAACTTCATAGCTGTCAGTTTTGTGATCAGCTCCACCTTTTGTGATCAAATCCACCTTTCCGCTGCGCGCCCTCTGGCTGGCTGCGTCGCATCATCACACTTAAGCAAAAGCAGTCATCGTTGACGTCAAAGTTTATGAAGTATAACGAACGGGGTACGAGCAGTGCTGCCAGAAAAGTAGGCAAAACCCGCCCAACACACAGCCGTGTTGAGCGGTCGGTATCAGCGCCTGCTTACCAGGCAACATCTTCATAGCTGTGCAGAGGGATGGCCTAGTAGGCAGGCGTAGTTACCGACCGCTCAACACGGCTGTGTGTTGGGCGGGGTTTGCGTACCTTTCTGGCTACACTGGGTACGAGTCCGCGGAAACGGTTCTCTCGGGGACTCGGACGACCCCGCCCCGCCCCGCCCCGCCCCGCCCCGCCCCGCCCCGCCCCGCCGCGCGACTGCAGTCATCCGATTGAGTACGCGCATGCGCCTCGCCCACTGTGAAAAATATCTTCGTAAAGTTACAACATTTTTCGTAATTTGTGATTTACAAATGAGGTTGTAAATTTACGATCGGTATCGTAAATTTACGACAGCATATTTGTGCTTGTTTAAGAATGACTAGTCGATACCAACTGTCTGTTCAGTTTCGTAATTTTACAATGTAATATCGTAACTTTACGACATTTCTCATGGAAAATTTTCCTGTAACCTTTACGAATATTTTTCACAGTGGCCTGTGCTATCGCCATTCGGTAAAAACCAGAAAAAAACTGCGCGCTGCGCCGAGAAACTCGGATGCAGGACGTTCCGTCCAGCCTAGAGAGACTCCGAGTCTCTCTAGTCCAGCCCGAGCCGCTCCCTTAGAGCGTCGGCGTCGGCCCGCCAGAACAGGTAGCAGCACCGCGCTGCGGACTTCCCTGCGCCGCACCGCGCCGCACCGCGCCGCACCGCGCCGCACCGCGCCGCACCGCGCCGCACCGCGCCGCACCGCACCGCGCCGGCACGTGGACGTGGACCCATCTCTCTGCAAATCCGCAGTTTTTTCTTGTTTTTTTTTTTTTTTTTCTGTCGCCTGTCTAGCCTTACCTGGCACTCGCGCATTGGGCGGGAACTCGCCCCCCCCCCCTCCCTCCCCTGAACTGCGGTGTTGCGCTCGTGCGCTTCAGCTTGTTCAAGGACCCGCCCGTGAATCGACAAGACCACAAAATCGTCAGATTTCTGATGGATTTTTTTTTGACATAAACAAGCAAAGCGCTCTAATTTTATGCTGTATAGGTCGGCAAAAAGGCATGGATTTCAATCCACGTAATCTAGAGATTCCCCCAAAATTTCGTAGCTTGCCAGGGTGGGTGTACACCAAGTTGACAAAAGTTGAGGCCCTCTCGGAGACGGCAATATTTATTTGGTTGGCCCTGAGAGATGTTTGCTTCAGCTTTTCAGTTTTTTTTTTTTTTTTTTGTATGGGTGAATTCAAAGCCGGGTTCAAACGCCGGGTGGGTCCGGGCCATGGGGGTCGGGGCGGGACGGCAACACACGCGGACGCATTTAAATTCAAATTAATCGCCGTGTGCTCCTGTGCTAGGACTAGAGGGGCGGGGCGGGGGAACTAGGATTCTTTTTGGCCGATTATGGGTG
This sequence comes from Frankliniella intonsa, assembly GCA_033675135.1. Lineage (NCBI taxonomy): Eukaryota > Metazoa > Arthropoda > Insecta > Thysanoptera > Thripidae > Frankliniella > Frankliniella intonsa. The sequence continues at coordinate 1,929,128 of CM066256.1, forward strand.
AGTGGGCGGGGCGGGGCGGGGCGGGGCGGGGCGGGGCGGGGCGGGGCGGGGCAGCGTGACCTTGTGGCGGGTCGTGTCTGCGGCCTGACCGCATCTAGCCCCGTTATGCTGCAATCTTATCGCCAAAGGGAGCGCTATGGGCCACAGCGTTTCGGCGGCGTGGCCACCACGTGGTCGCGTGGCTGCCTACCTATCAGGTCGTTATATGATGCCAGCCGGGTTACTTCATCCTGTAGTGAGTGGAAGCAGGAAACAGGTTTCGCTGGAAATAAGGGGAAAGAAAAAAAAAAAGAAACAACGACGTGTTGGAAGGGGAGGGGGGTCTTCGTTTCTGCAGACAGCAATCAATTGAGACTTGTAATCAGTACAGTCGTACTGTTTCATTTGCTGCTTCTTTTATTTGGAAGTGTGGAATGTGCGCTGCGCACTTTGCTGTATATATACACTGCAAATATTCGAATCCAGATTCTCGCCCGAAAAGGGAAAGGACACTTTTCCTTGCTTATTTAGCGTGAGAATTTTAAACCTCACTCTATTTGAGCGAGATATTTTTAGCCTCGCTCTATATGAGTAAGGATTTCTTAGCCTCACTTTATTTAAGCAAGAATTCTCACTTTATTCGGGCGAGATCACAAAATTCTTTCTCAAATAGAGTAAGGAAAAAAATTCTCACTCTCTAGAGAGTAAGAAAATTGCCCTCAAATTCTCGCCCGTATAGGAGCGAGAATCAGGATTCGTTCATTTTCAGTGTATATACACTCTAAATGCGAAAGAACAATTTTGTTCCCCGATTAGGAACGTTTTCGTGCGCATCCAGACTGGATGCAAATTCGTTCCGAAAACTGGACAAGTTGTGTAAAGTTGTACAAAATTTGTCTCACTTTAGGAACAAATTTGCATCCAGTCTGGATGTGCACGAAAACGTTCCTAATCGGGGAACAAAATCGTTCTTTCGCATTTAGCGTGACAATAGGTCATTTGCAAGTAAACGCCCGATTTTTTTTTTTTTTTAAATTCTTATTTTCACTTCGGGAGTGATTAAAAGGACACATCTCAGCCGTAAATCGTGAAACTTGGTGCGCAAGCTTGTGGTGATGCACGTTGAACTCTTGGGCTCCGGGGGCGGAGGGTATAGGGCTACCCGCGCGGTCAGCCGGCTGCCCCGCCCCGCCCCGCCCCGCCCCGCCCCGCCCGGGCACGGCCGCCGGGCGTCAGGCCGCTGATGAATTTTCATGCGAGTTGACGCGGGGCGAGTGTTGCGGGGGGACAGGGAGCTCCTCGGGCCCCACACGTCACACGCGGCGCGGCGCGGCGGACAATTATTCCCCTTCCTGTTTTAGTCGCGGGTCGCCGCGCCGGGCTGCTCGCGGCTCTGACTGAGCGGCCTGGCCTCTGCTCTGTCCCGCACCTCCTGCCTGCAGGCCGACTGATTCCGAGGATCGCTCTCTGTCCTTGTCGCACTCATGTAGCGCTGCCATGCCCAGCATAGGGCGCCGCCAAAGGTGCGACAAGGAGGGAGGGACGAGAGCGATCTTCTGAATCAGTCGGCTGTTCTTCCTTCCACCGTCGGAATCCATCTCGCTGTCGCAGGCTGTGTGCAGGGCAGGGCAGGGCAGGGCAGGGCAGGGCAGGGCAGGGCAGGGCAGGGCTGGAGAGACTCGGAGGGAGAGAGGAGAGGCGTCAACTCGCCGCGCTCATGTTGGCACCAGCCAATCACGTCGCGTATACGCTGGTAACATCCAATCACGGCGCTTGCGCCTCTCGCGCGGCGAGTTGACGCCTCTCTCCCTCTGAGTGTCTCTAGGCAGGGCAGAGCGGGCCGGAGCGAGGGCGAGGCGAGGCGAGGGGTATACATCACTATGGGAATGAGTGTACACTGACTAGGAGTCAAAAGATTAGATGTGACTGGAAAATGACCGGACGAGACTGGAAAATGACTAGATGTGTTTAGAAAAGTGACTGGATTCAAGGAAAAAAACTTTTTTTTTAGCATAAATTACGAGCTATTTAACGGTTTTCACGCTATTTCAGATTTTTTGGGGGTGATTTGTGACTATAGCTTGACTTATTTTCCCTTGACTGGAAGTGACTGGAAATGACTGAATGTGACTGGAAAAATGACTGGTCAGAGACCCGTACACTGACTGGTCAGAGCGATGGGTCCCGAGCGAGCGCCTGCCGTGGCGCGGATAGGCCACCCCGCCGCACCTGTTGTCGGCGGGGTGCCTACCCCCACAGGCGCCCTGGCCCTGCCTCGCCCAGCCTCGCCTCGCTCCGACAGACTCGACTCGACAGACCCGAGGGCTCGCTCATCCTATCCTCGGTAAAACTGGCGTCTTGGTTTTCAAGACAACTTTCTTGATCTTCAAGACGTCTTGGAAAACTCAAGACCTTTCGTTAAAGTCCTGAAAACCAGGACGATTTCCAAGTCATTGCTCTTGGTTTTCAGGACATTGTCTTGAAATTATTCCACTTTTTCAAGACGACGCCTTGAAAACCAAGAGCAATGTCTTGGAAATCGACCTGGTCTTGATATTTCCAAAACGTCTGGAAAACCAAGACGACCGTGTCCTCTTCTTGGCCTCGCGCTGGGCTGTTCGCGAGGGGTCGCCCCCTTAGCCGTGTACGAGGTATTATACGTATATTACCAGTAATATAGGTAATATTGTGTATTATTAAAAAGTATAAAGTAATATGTGGTAATATAGGGGTAATATAGAGGCGAAATTGTAGTAATATGCAAGTAATATATGGCAATATATATAAAGGCAATATACAGGTAATGTAGCAATCGCGTACGAAGTAGTATACGAGTTGACGACCCCTCGCCTCGGCTGTTCGAAGGTGACTAAGAGGCGGTTTGATGTCGGCTGTTGCGGCGCCTTGACATGCATCGCGACGCACCCGGCGTCCCGACGCCGACGCCACCGACCGCCGCGCCGCACAACCGACACTGACTCGACTCGAGTGTTTTTGACCTTCACCCAGAAAAAAAAGAGGAGGATCTGAGTGTGCGGTGTGGGCAGAAGCATGTTGCTAGTTTACATAGTGCCACCATAAATATGTAGCCGCCGATGCTGCGGCAAAGCCGACATATGGGTCCCGCCCGAACCTGAGCCCGGGACACGTAGGTCCACACCTACAGTGTTGCCAGAAAAGTAGGCAATAAGAAGCCCAATCACAGGGACGTATAAAGTGGGCTGCATCTGCACCCGCCTACTAGGCAACACCTTTGCACAGGTGCGTGCATGTTGCCTAGTAGGCAGGCGCAGATGCATCCCGCTTCACTCCACAGTGTTTGGGCTACTTTTTGCCAACTTTCCTGGCAACACTGCACACCTAGCTTAGGCGCAAGCTTGACATCAGTCCGAACCTAGGAAGAGACCTCGGTACACCCCAACATCTTGGACTCATATTTGGCCCAGGTCGCCTATTTGAAGCCCTCTGGGCTCAAGTTCGGGCGGGGCTCGCGGGCTCATGTCGGTTTTGCTGATGCTGCCGGGCTGGGCCGGGCGGGGCGGGGCGGGGCGGGGCTCGGGGGAGCCCCTCGCGCCCCTCGCGCCTCGCGCCACCGCCTTGCAAAGTCACAACCTTCCCATTATCGCCTGGGGGGTGGGGGGTGCTTTATCGCATCGCCCTGAAGGAGGAGGAGGGGCGTTAGGGGAACGCGTTTCCTTTCTTGTGGGCATATGGGGTTCGCTGCGCCCGCGCCCGCGTGTTGTGTTGAGTAATGTGGCGAGTTGTACCTGGGGGGGGGGGGGGGGGGCAGGACAGGTGTAAACAAGAAGGCGAGGCGAGACGAGACTCGCGGTGTCTACGTCACACATCCGACCCGACACCCGCCTGCTGGCCTTCCCTCTCTCACCGCCACTTGTTTTGTCTCTCTCTCTCTCTCTCTCTCTCTCTCTCTCTCTCTGTCTCTCTCTCTCTCTCTCTCTCTCTCTCTCTCTCTCTCTCTCTCTCTCTCTCTCTCTCTCTCTCTCTCTCTCTCTCTCTCTCTCTCTCTTTCTCTTGTCAGCTTCCCTCTCCTGGCCACACGCTGCGCCGCGGTGCCACGCGCTCGGCCTGCCCGCGGCTGAGGGGAAGGGGAGGGGGGGGGGGGCTGGGACCCTCTCTGTCTCCCCCCCCCCCCCTTCACCCTCCCTCTCTCTCTCTCGCCTCTCTTCATGAGTGCGACGAGGATAGACGCACAAGAGCAATACTCTGCACGATCCTGGCGATCAGCACCAGGGACCAGCAGCACCATTGTTGTTTGGCCCGGCGCCCTGCCATCCTGCCTTGTCCTGCCGTCCTGCCCTATTCCTCCTCTCCCTCCCCCTTCCCCTCGAGGCCCTCTCTCTCACTCTCTCTCTCTCTCTGCTGCGCCATGCACCGCCGCATCCTGTCTTCGCTCACCCTACTGTATAAGGATAAGGTGATGGCTACTATACATGCATAACATCTTTCTTTTTTCCCACGCGCGCGCGCGTGGCGGCGCCTTCGCTAGCGGGCGCGTGGCGCGCGGGTTTGGGCGCCGAGGGCGGGGCGTGGTGGTGGGGTGTGGCCAGGGCGGGGCGCCGAGGGCGTGGTGGGGTGGGGTGGGTTGGGTCGAGGGTTGAGGGACCTCGCCCTACACGGAGTGTCTTTAACTCATTCATTTGGAGGCGTTGCGTGTCTATGGTTTAACACGGGAGCGTGACCACATGGTGGCCATGCGTTGGCGCCTCACCTCCTCCTGTACAGGGCGCGGCGTGGCGCTGTGCGTCGTGGTGCAGCCAACATGCGTCACTCTCTGGGCCCAGCCTCACGCTGCCCCTTTCTCTGGAAATATTTCCACTGCCAGCGGCGTCGCCGGTTACTCGGAGGTCGTGATGTCATACTTGGGCCCGCCCCGCCCCGCCCTGCCCCACCCCGCCCCGCCCCACCCCGCCCCGCCCCACCCCGTCACTCCTCGTTACGAACCAGGCGGCCCAGTTCCCGAAGCAGCAGGGTGTTCGAACCCATCGTGGCCCGGCCCAGCTGCTGACCACCAATAACGGACGCACTTACACATTTTATTTTTTATATCCGTCGGCAATACCGAATAAAAATTGCGTGTACGACGCATGTTCGCGTGTGGCTATGGGCCCGTGCCCGTGTCCGCCTGGTCTGTCTGACGTGGTCTGACGTGGTCTGACGAGACGATGTCAGTGTTCGACCCGTCAAAGTCGCTCATTACGTATACTTCGTGGTTAGGCCCGGTAGGAAGGAACGCCTTCACTGCGGGTCCCCCGCACCGCCCCTCGCCAGTTACCGATCGCCGTCAGTGATAGCGCGGGTCTCGGAGGTGATGCCGGGCCGGGCCGGGCCTAGCCCCGTGCTGACGCTGACGCCACAGCTGCCGGTGCCGGTGCCACCCTCTCTCCGCCCCTACCCCTACCTCTACCCCTACCCACCCTGTCATTTCCTTGCGACTGCGAGCACGATTGACATTGAATGCTGATCGGATATGTACCGGGTGTTTCTTTGAATGCGTAACAGTGCTGCGGGTTTGCCTACCCAATTCGCCCGTAAGGCGCTATGGCCCCTGCAGCTCGAGCGAGTATGCAATCCCGCAATACTGTTACGCATTCAAAGAAACACCCGGTACATACACCGTAATTCGAATGGAATCCAATGTGTCACCAAAGTTGGCGACAAATTTGTCGCCATTTTTGGAAACTTCCCTTTTTTTGTGACCATAATCTCGGCAACAAATGTGTCGCCACCAAATATGGTGACAAATTTGATACCATTCTGGGTGGAAAAGTCTCAAAATTTGTTGCAATACATGTGTATCATCCTCTTGGGAAACAAATGTGTCACCCTCATGGAAACATGTGTTGCCTAGGATGGAAACAAATTTGTCACCTCTTAAGTTGGAAACAAATATGTCGCCACAAATGTGGCGACACATTTGGAAAGTTTCCAAAGTCGGCATGTTTCCACCGCAATGGTGACATATTTGATTCCAGAAGCAATTTTCGTCGCCATAAATTGGAGATAAGTCTTTCCGAAAAAAGCACAGTGTAGTCATTACTTGTAGTGGTGTAGTGTTGTAGCCCGCTCACATCAGCCGGATCACGACCTCCTCTTTTGCTCGATGACGCCCCAGCCCCAGCCCTGCCCCTGCCGGCTGATCGCGAGGATGTAGCTCTGTCCTTGTCGCACTCATGTGGCACCACCGCGCCGCGCCATGTCCTGTGCTGCCAATGGTGCGACGAGGAGCGGGGCGGGGCGGGGCGGGGCGGGGCGGGGCGGGGCGGGGCGGGGGCGGGGCGAGAGCGATACTCTGCATCGGTCCGGTCCGGCTCCACGCGCTGCGCTGCGCTGCCCAGCTCACTGAGGCGCGCTCCGCTCTGGTTGCAGGTCTGCTCGAGGAGCATGGGGCCCCACGCCACGCACAGCTGTAAGGACTGTCTCCGGGGACGCATCATGTCCGGCGCAGCTCCGGGCAACGGCTCCGGCTCGGGCATGGACAAGCTGGTGCACAACGGCGCGCCCGGGCCCGACGGTCCGCCGGGGGAAGTACCATGTAAGTTTCAAAGACGGCCCGAGAATGTACCTACCGTTTGCGGGATGTAACTTTATCTATGTGTTAGACGGCAAACTAGTCTGCCTTAATCTTTAGCCTTGTTTGGGTGAACTTCCAGGAAGAAAAGGGAAATTGTAGTGGGTGGAGGTAACGCTGTAGTTTTTTTTACAGTCAAACGGTCTAAGCGCTTCAAGCCGTACGCGAGGCCCTCAAGTATCCCTAGGAATGTCAGCAATGCCATTGATCGGGAGCAGCAAGTCATGTGTGAGTTCTGTCTTTTGAAGAACAGAAACGGAAATGGGCATGCATGATCAAATTTGTCTAGCTTTAACGGAGGTAATCTTGCTGCAGAGTAATTTGTGAGGGACGGCAACAACTAATTCTAGAGCAACTTGTACTATTTGACTGGTATAAAGGTTTTTTTAATGAATGAAACAGTTTAAATTGTTTTCCAAATATTTTACCTAGTATATTAAAAATAAATTTTATTTCTGTGCATTATGCTAGCCCTTTTATTTCCTCTGTAGCAAGAAATTTTACTTACATACAAATTGGGCTGTGAATCAGATGTGATGCTGTGTGAGGTAGCATGTGGTTAATTGTGACTTCTGGTTCAGTGTTCAGTTTCTTCAGTGAAACAGGTGTTTCATCCCCCTCAACTATCTCTTGATTGTAACGCTCATGTCAACTCCAGCACTATCTGCTGTGTAGTGCCTCATCTCTTCAGGCGGCACTGCTGTTGGTTCTTGTTTGTTTCAGGAATAGTTAGATAGCCCATTAAAAACATCATATGCCGAGTTTCTTGCCAGATCCATCATTTCCTTCAAATTATTATTTTTAGTGAGGTTGCTAATCAGCACCAAATTAAGTTTTAAACTTTCTATATTTATTCCTTTAGGTCTATTTATAAGAGCACTTCTGTGACTCTGAGCTATTGCCTTTTCAAACAGATGAAAAGTGGCTATTTTAAGTAGGTCCCATGTTCTTTCATTCAGATTAAATCTCGCATTATGCATGCAAAGTCAGAGATGTGTCAGAGATGGTAAAGCTCTCTACTCTGTTTTAAGATGCACCATGTCAAAGAGCTTCCTGTCCTCCAACAGTTAGTGAGCTTCATAAACTTGTGCCCAAGTTGGTGTCAGGAGCTTCTCGGTGATGGTCCTGCTTCAGCTTCTGTGGAATGAAAGTCCCAGCATCATCTGCATGTAGTGTTGTATTGTTCTTTTGTTTAACTCAATTTGAAGAAGAACTATAAGGTTACATTGTATTTGATCTTCTGTAAACTTTAAAGCCTAGATGGAGATATTACATTAATAATTATGATACTTCAACAATCATTAACACATTGAGTGCAGCGTCACCACTATGAGGTCACGCTCCTGTGTTAAAACTTTCCCGCACTCAATGTGCTAAGGCATTATCTTGTGTCTGCCCAGATGAACAGTCTATGTAATGTAAGTTATACAATTATTATTTATTGCAGCAATGCCATGGTTTGGAATGGACATAGGTGGCACCCTTGCTAAATTGGTCTACTTTGAGCCTAAAGACATCACACCTGATGAGGCAAATGCTGAGGTGGAAACTCTCAAAAATATCCGTCGATACTTGACAAAGAACTCAGCGTATGGGAAAACTGGTCACAGAGACATTTACCTGCAGGTAAGCCTTACTAGCTTTATTTTTGTGTTTACAATTGTGCAAAAGAAAATAATAATATAAATTTATTTTTATTTTAGATGGACAATGTTGAAGTGAGAGGAAGAAAAGGCTCATTGCATTTTATTCGATTTCCAACAAGTGAAATGGGTAATTTCTTGGAACTTGCAAAATCAAAAGGCATGGCTACCTTGGTTACCACAGTATGTGCCACTGGGGGTGGTGCGTTCAAATTTGAAGACTCATTTCAGAGGGTAAATTAATTTTAACTTTTGTTTGTTTTTACTGAGATGTGACAAAAAATTAATATCTGGCTATTGTAGTTTGAAAATTCATTAAAATTCTACTTTCAACATTTTTCCCCCGTCTTCAGGAAGTTAATATGAAGTTGATGAAGTTTGATGAGTTGGATTCCCTTATTCGAGGCATTCTCTACATTGAAACTAACAACCCCAAAGAGTGTTATTACTTTTCTGACCCAACATCCGATGAAAATTGCCAGAAAGTGCCTTATGATCTATCTAACCCATATCCATTCTTGGTAATTATGCAGTAACAACTTTACACTAATTACATCTCTTGCCTTAAAAATGAAATAAATTAATAAAAATTGTTATGAAATTTATGTTTTATTTTTTGTTTTGTTTTTTACTTGCAGCTTGTTAATATTGGATCTGGTGTTAGTGTGCTAACAGTGCATGGACCAAACCAGTACAAAAGAATAACAGGAACAAGGTATTATAAGCCTTCTCTTATGTGGACTCAGCTATTGCAAACAGATGCTGGAATATATTTTGTAATGTTTGTTGGTGTTGTTACAGCCTTGGCGGAGGTACGTTCCTTGGCTTATGTTGTCTGCTGACGGGTTGTAATACATTTGAAGAAGCCATTGAACTAGCAACTGGAGGTGACAACACAAGAGTTGATAAGTTAGTTAAAGATATATATGGTGGTGACTATGAAAAACTGGGCTTACCAGGCGACCTCGTTGCAAGCAGGTGAGAATGTTATCTGTAACTTTTTTTAACTGAATGACCAAATACTTGGATATTGTTATCGTTATTCATATGAAGGCCAAATTATAAAGGCACCTTTTAAAAAATATAAATATATACATTAGTTTGTATGTTTGCTATGTGTACTGTGTTGCATTGGGGTGTGCTGTGTATACCTATGTATACACTTGTGGTTAAGGATGAGTGTTGCAGCTGCAGCTCATTAGTTAATTCTAAATTTCTTTTTGAAAACTTCAATATTAAAGCCGTGGAGATAAGCTCATGATTCATTTATAAAATTATTTTACTTCTGGTTATACATAAAATGCTTTAAGCTTTTTGTGTGTGATGTGCTTGGTGGGCTGGAACAAATACTTATAGTCGAATTTAAGTTTTATGGGTGTGTGCAGCTTTGGACAAATGAACACAAAAGAGAAGAGAGCAACTGTTTCCCGGGAAGACCTCGCCAGGGCTACTCTTGTGACCATCACCAACAACATTGGCTCAATAGCAAGAATGTGTGCCTGCAATGAAAAAATTAACAATGTAAGTTTAAGAAAGCATTATGCATCTGTATGTATTTGCAAGGATCCTTATCATTATATATGGAGTATTTGAAGGGAAAGTCATGTGTTTCATAATTTGTTCCTTTGTCCTACTTTACAGGTGGTGTTTGTTGGTAACTTTTTAAGAGTAAACCCCATTTCAATGAAGCTGTTAGCTCATGCTATGGAGTACTGGTCAAAAGGTACACTGAAGGCACTCTTTCTTGAACACGAGGTGAGAATCTGAACACATAATTTTTTTTCTCAATGGTTTAGGCCACAACTTCATTAAAAACTGTTATTTCCAGGGTTACTTTGGAGCAGTTGGATGCTTACTGGGCTTCAATGGTTTCATCAGCTGATGCCAATGCAGGGCAGGGGTTCCTGGTCTGCTGACAACCCAGCACATTCCTGACATTCAGTACCTGCCTTACCATCTATAAGTGAATTATTTCATTAATATTATCAGAGAAATGGAGACCACGATTTTGTGTAGCATGTCTTAAGATTATGCATTAATTTATTCACTCGTGAAGAGTTGAAAGCAGTGACATATTCCTCTTTCTCTGTGTCGGATTGAAAGGTAATGTCCCAGAAAAGTTATGATCTTGCACCTACATATTTGCCGCAACCAATGATTGTTTTCCTATCGGCGTTTCCAGAAGAACTGCCGTGTTTCCAGTGTAGATCTCCATATGTCTTTTTGTAAAGGTAGTTCCATATTGGTTCCAATTTGCTTTCAATATATACCTAACACATATTTAATATATGTATCTAATCTTATTTCAATTAATTTTCTTAAGATAATACAGTTGAACAGCTTCAATTTAGGCGAGCAAAACTAGAGCTGTAAGTGAATTATTATATAAGATCTATCTACGAGTGTGTTGTTTTTGTTTGCCAAAATTCTATGGTTTTAAATTCAGGTGAAGCATTTAGAACTTTTGTTTGCTTGTACCTTTCCAGTAACTTGCTATTGCTTTCATATTCTTATTAGCAGGCTTTTGTTCATGTATATTGATTGTCTTGTTTATACAATTATGTTCATCTTAGATTTTAAACTGTTAAAGTGAAATATGGCCATTGATTAGATTGAGGTTGCTGATGAAACTTTGTACATTTTGGGTTGCAAGTAAATGAAGGATTGTAATAGAAAATCATACTTGTAAGCAGTTGAGATTATCTGAAGGAAATTTATAGCTTTCTTTTCCTGAATTTTACTGCTAAACTAATTTTTATCTGTCCTTGAGCAGAATTTAACCCTTTTCATTAGTTATCTGGTGGAGAGTTTTGTGATCAAAACTGCTCTACAAGAGGTAGATATCTGAAAGTTACCACCGCACAAAGACAAAAGCATTGTATCTTTACTGTCTGATTGTGATCAATACCAGTATTTTATATTGTTTGGCACACAAATGAGCATTTTACATATTCCATTGATTTCAATCACAATTTCTTTCGATTCAGTTTTATGTTTGTCTAGGAAAGTAGGTGCAGGAAGCCTATATTTTTCTGTTTTAATATTAATTTTTATAAAATCAGTGAACTTTAAACAAAGAAAAGTTTTTGTTGCAGCTTCAAGTTTGCTGACTTCTTGCTGGCAAGAGGTTCAGTTTTTGACTTGAGTGCTGGTTTCGTTTTTAGACTGACTGTAAATTATAGGTAAACTTAGGGAACCACTCTATCTGTCATTTCTGCCATTGTTTGATTATTGATTCATATATTGATAATGGTTACATTCCTTGTATGTGTTGTGGTTCCTCTCATAAGTTTATATGCCTATGATTACATGTCAGTATTTCTCCTGTTCTAGCTCAGGTTTGTCTCTGATTATTGCCTGGGTTTTTCTGAGGTGTTGATGACTAATTGTAGTGCTGTGGTAAAATGTTACACAGCAAAGAAACAAGTGTCCTGGCTGTTCAATTAGGACCCATTGCTGTGGAGTTTGCCAAACATTTATATTTGTTTATTGAAAAATAAATTAGCTTATGTTGTTGTACTGTTATTTTAATGTGGGTCTTCATTTTATTTTAGACCTATTCAGTAACCTCAACTTAAATTACACCTGTCTGTTCTATTATTTTCTTCTTTTTTCCTATCCTGTTTTTGTTTGCTCAAAACCAATCGATGTATGTAATTGTTTTGTGTAGGTGGGCTCTGTACCAAAGGTATATGTCATACTATATTTATTTATTCAAATAAGGTGAAATGTTTTATTTAAAACACCCAATCCGTGAAAAAGAAATTGATCGGCTGTCATACTGTTGACACGGGAGGGCACATTTATAATTTAATTATTTAAAGGGCTGTTTTTGAACCAGCTTTGCTTTATTGTATCTAAATGCTGATGTGCCATATCATTCAAAGATAAAGAGATTGGAATTCAGATTAGATCTTACCATATCCTTTTCACAATTCTGTTTGAAAGCTTCATACCTATTTTTATGATAAAAATATCCTTATCTTGAGAAAATTCCTTTGACTTACCAGCTGTTTGCAATTGAGTCTGTTGAACATATCAAGTAGTGTTTGCCATCTATGTTGCTTTGAAACTGTGATGTTTTGGCATAGAAAGGCCTTTCTGACTATTATTTTTCATTTGTAGAGATTGCTCTGTGCCAATAAAATTTATTCTTTTATAAACTGGGCGTATTTGGGACCTAGTGGCTTTTAAGTTCTTGAATTTATAGAACTGTAACAAACAAATGGTCCAAGTTCTAAGTGGGTATGTCTAAGATATGATACCTATGTTTACCTAAAATAGGATCAGTTTGTAAGATGGTAGTGGTTCATTCAATTGGGAACACGCCTTACTCTATGATACAAACAAAATTGCAAGATTGGTTATTTCAATTTCTGAATAGAAGGAGAAAATGTATTACAGTATCTCCATTTTTTAAAGAGCAAAAAATTAGTTTGTTACACTACATTTACTGGAATCACAGGTGGCCATGTTGATGTAAATTTTTTACTGTACTTGGTACCCTAGTTGAGTTTTCAGATCAGGCTATAAGCTATGTACAAAATTATAAGTCTATCTGTGGGACTCATAACATTTCACAAAATGGTAAAAACAACCATTTTGTGATGTTCCATGTTAATAAGAAAGGTAATCCAGTTTTGGATTGCATGGACTTTTCCTACAGCTTGTATCATACGCAGTGCACTCCCACTCAGGTGTGATTAGGAGATGATGTTGTTATTGCCTAAATGTATGCTGAAAACAGCTATTTTGCAATAAAAAACGTTCTTCTAACATTACTTCCTTTTCTACAAAGTGGATATGAATACTTTGTGATAAGTATATACAACTCATGCTTGTGAGTAATTAACATTTTAATTGCCTCATGATGATTTTCTAACAATAATAATAAATAACAAACATTGGATAGATACACAAACACACACACATATACATAAATATGGAAATAAATAAATTATTAAATAAATAAATAAATAAATACACGTCAATTACAACAGCTATGTTGGAATGTAAGAAACAGTAATTTGAAGAAACTTTGCTACAACTAGCCTTGGTAAAATTTGTATGACTTGGTTAACATTTGACTAGATATGATTATCAAGATCTCCCAGAATGTTTAAGCCCTCATCAGCCCTCTGCTCCAGCCTAATGAATAAAACTGACGAGGCAGGCCTTTGCTCTGGTGAGTAGAACCATGTGAGGCAGTGTCGGGCCGGGCCGGGCCGTGCCAGGCGTGTCCGCTCCTCTCCGTCAGTACGGGTCCCCACACCCTCGGTCTAAACCTGGCTGTTCCCTGAGAGCACGACTTAGTACCTTTTGTCGCTCTGCCACAGCACACCTTAGTCGCTCCCATGTAAAAACACCTTTGGGTCCTGTGAGTTCCCCACACTGCATGGTGTTGATAAGATAAATCCCCACAGCTCTTTACATATGCAAGGTCCAAGGTGTGCAGTAACAGCGCACCTTTTCACCTGTATTCCCCTGGAGCCACAGCCACAGGACCCAAAGGTGTTCTACATGCAAGCGACTAAGGGGTGAGCTGTCGCAGAGCGACAAAAGGTGTGCCATTTTTGGAGGCAAGCGACTAAGTCGTGCTCTCAGGGAACACCCAGGTTTTACAGCGCAGGTGCTAGGCGCAGGTTCAGAACGTCAGGGCGTGGACATGCAGAGACGAGCTCTTGACATCAGCTCCCGGTCGCGCTCCCGCTCGCGCTCCGTCTCGCCCAGCTGGCGCCAGCCGCGTGCCTCAGCCGCCGCACCCGTCCCGTGCGAGCCTCCCCGCTCTCCTCGCCGCCGGCCCACAGGCTCCACGACGGCCTCCACGAGCCTCTCGCCGCCCTGGGGGCGGGGGCGGGGGCGGCCGGGCGCGAGCTGCGGCGCGAGCGCGGCGCGCCGCCGCGGTCCGCCATCGCCACCACGTTGGCCCAGCCGTGCAGGAAGTCGCGGTACTTGATGAGGACGCCCCAGTCGCGGATCTCGCGGTTCGTGCTGTCGGTGATGTTGCGCTCGGAGGGCAACATGATCTTCCTCGACACGGCCAGCGGCAGGGGGATGGCCAGCGACAGGAGCGCCCACTCCACCTCGCACAGCAGCTGCAACGGGACGAGACGGGACGACTGTCATGAGGAGGAGGCCCCTTTCGATAAAAGTTTTTCCGTTAACAAAATTTCATGAACATGAGTGAAGTTTTGAAAACTTTTGCCTAGCTTCCATGAACTTTGATTAAAGTTCATGAAGTTCAAGGAGAAATGTAGTTTTAGTTCAGCATGAAAATTTATGAACTTTGACCTTTGGATACCCATTTTTCGAAGTTTATTTCCCCTTGGTGCCCAAGGACTGTGAGTGAGACTCCTCAACACTCACCAGTTTGACGTGCTTCTTGGTCTCGGACAGCGCATTGTGCCGCATTGGGTTGTCCAGACGGTTGTCCTCTGACATCTGCTCCAGAGCGACGGAGAACTTCTGGAGCTGGGTGTGCATGCGCGTAAGTTCGTGGGCCAGCTGCACAATGCAGTATTTAAAACGAGTAATGAGTAGCCTGTATTTGGGTGCAATACAGTAAATAGTTCACCTGCTGGGCAAAAGGGAGAGATGGGAAAGGATAATGCCATTGGGGAAGGTCAACTCACCTTAGGCGACTTCACGTCGTCAGGACCGATTACTGGTAGGTCATCCTTACTCGGCACCCAGCTCGGAATGTAGTCGTCCTCATTCACGCCAATCACCACCTGGGGAAAGACGTGGATGAATAAGTACCGCTGCACAGTCCGTGCACACAAGGCGCCTGGGAGTAGGCAACCCAACGGACAGTACGGCACTGTCGGGTCGGGCGAGGCTACCCTGCAGACTGCAGGCGCTACCAAGAAAGTAGACCCTCGCTCCTATCAAGGGGTGTATGTTAACTGTCCGACCTATCTTTGTCCGACCTGGCGATTCCCCCGAAATCCGAAAAAGCGCTGTCCGACCTGGATTTTCTCCGACCTTATCTGAACGTCGAAGCCACTGGATTTTCCGAGTCGTCCCTGATTTTGTTAAAGTCGTCTCAGCAGACGATCCTCTTGTTTGTTGTGATGGATCGAGCGGATCGAGAGCCCCCTCCCCTCCCCACCCCCCTTCGTCCTGGCCCGATACCCGATCAGGCTCAGTAACAGCTTTCAGATCTGCAAAATTCGTCAAAAAATGTACGAAAATAATTCACGAAAAAAGTCTCTTTTTCCGTCACGTTAGCTGCGTTTTTTTTCCAAAATGGCAGTAAGCACATCCACTCAAATCCGGAATTTTTAATGCATCAGCAACGAGTGTGGTTAGGTTGGATTGAAGTTGGCAGCCCCGCAGTGACGGTTGCAGTGACAGTTTGAAGAAATGAGCATCGCTCAGTGACGCGCGCGTCTCGTTCGGTACGGCGTTTTTATTCGTTTTCGCGGTTTGAACAAAACTTTTAGCATCCGTGCAAAGTACCGGCGTGAACATAAGATATTCAAGTAGTGTCAGGCTAGACTATTCTTCGGTAAAAGTCATAAATCGAGACTGTGTGTGATGTCAAGATCGCCAATAAGATTGCCTACGTTATGCCGCTGGTAACCTATGTCAGCCGCCACTTTGTGGCACGTTGACTGGATGAACGTCCCCGGGGGACTCCGCTGGTAAGTGTTTTACCTCGACGGTCTTGTTCAATGCTAGTCATCCTGGGCAAACATCGCAGTTATTGTCACTTTATCCGAGCTGGGACAAAATCCAGGTCGGACAGCCCTTTTTCGAATTTCGGGGTAATCGCCAGGTCGCACAAAGATTATGTCGGACAATCTAGCTGCTCAAAAGTACCCGGAAACCTTTCAATGGGAATGGGAGGGGTGATACGATTTATTTCCGTACGACGGGTAGAGCAAAATGGGGTGTCCCCACCTTTCTTGTTTGGCAAAATGGAAATGTGGAAAATATTCGTCCCATCGACGTCCCTGATACATTTTTCGTTTCTTGCGTTTCCTCACCTGGGGAGTAGCACAGGGCTGGCCGGGTGGGGGGAGCGGGGCGGTGTTACGGTACGGTAAGGTGCGCGAACCAAAGCTGGCCGGGTGGGGGGAGCGGGGCGGTGTTACGGTACGGTAAGGTGCGCGAACCAAAATAAAGTAGAAAGCGCTGTCTAAATAATTCATATTACGGGCGTAAAACATTATCGCTGAGCGAAGCGAAGCTTACTCCTGCAGGGGCTCGGAAGTGTACTTGGTCGTGAGTCTGTCTCTCTGTCTGTCCTAGCCGGTTCTCCGCTTAAAGTACAGAAGTAATCGTAAAAAGCGATAGTGTTCCGTAATCTACTAATTTCAGCGCTATAATATTTGTCCAGAGTTTTCCTCTCAATGGAGTTTGAAATATTGAAACGTTTAATGTAAACTTCACTCCGGAGAGGTTGGCAATGAAAGGAGTTGAGTGGTAGCGCCACCGCCTAGCGGCAGTGAGCGAACTACGTCACGACGGCCCAGCCAAGCCCGGTGTCCACCTCGATTGTTTACAACATCAAAATTAGAAATTTAAGTGTCAGTTCGACGAAATATGCTGTCTCAAATAGTTTTTAGAGTGGTGGTAGTCGTCTCTCAAAGTTTCAAGTGTCGTCATTTTGTAGAAGTGTGTGTACGAGTGATTTCACGTCTGTGTTCGTGTGTTCACGTCTGAGGGGTGGGGTGGGGTGGGGAGGGTAAGTGCCTCAAGTTCCTATCAAAAACACGTCTGATTGTACTGGATTTGTGAAATGAACCTCACGGATTGCTGAAATGACAGCCAGCATCGCTTCAACTTACTTCCGAACTTATTATTAGGGTGAGTGACATAACCTAACAACATAAACAATGTTGTTTGTTGTTTACAATAGAGTACACACAGTTCTGTCTGGGAGACAGCAGACTTTGGTCTGAGTATTAAAATCACATAACACCTTGATCTGACAAGTGAGAGTTACTAGCTGTGACATTATTTACTTAAATTTATTTAAATTTTGTTTAAACCTTTGCTTGATACCCAAGTGTTGTGATTTCTTATTGAGCCGCCACAAATTACCAGCCAAACGGTTTCCCTAATACGGTATTGATGCTGTAGTAGAACTGTGCTCCTTTTAGACATAAGATAACAGACATTTGTTATAAAAAAAGGTAATTAATTGATAAATATTAAATAGAAACATTTGGAGTCTCATTCTACTGAAGAAGACACATCAAAGTGTAGTGAAAGTATTAAAATCTTATAACCTTTAAAACCAACTAGAAAAAGTAATTAGTTTGGGTATTATTCAGATAAGTTTAGTAGGATTTTGTTCCGAACCTTTGCTGTTCTTCCCAGTGATACAATTTCTGATCAAGTTATCTTATGTATTAAACCAAACATACTGCTTGATCCGTTTTGGCTATGAATTTGAATGAGAAAAAAGCTGCTCTATAAAAGTAATGAAACGGAGTTAATTGCTTTTTAAAAAATGATTAGTTTAAAAAGATTTGACTCCCACAAACTAAAAAGGCGATACTGTAGATTGGATTTAGGTGGGAAACGGTACTTGTAATATAACAATTATGCTGAAAGTGTTTACACTAAATCAGTGTTTCTAAAACACTGAAATATTATCAAAACAAAGTCATATAATCATTAAAATGCTACTGAGGTTTGGGGGTGTTTCAATTCTATTTCAAATAACTATAAATCATTTCAAAATAGATTCGCCTCATCATTTAAAGGTCGTGAGTCACTGTGAATGTCTGAATTGCATTTAAAGTTAGTGGCCTCTGTAACAACATTCACTACTATGTCTTTTTAAATGAGTGACCCAATGCTTGGCTTACCATTGATACTAGTAACTTGGTGTGAAGACAAACTTGTTTCAGAAGGATAGGAAGGGGGAGGGGGGAGGGGGCGGGCGGAGCATATCATGCAGTTGCATTCTTATATTCATCATGTAAATGATACTTATTGGCACTTATCTTACCTCCGGTTGGGGAGGGGTAAAGTGGAGGGGAGTAAGGGGGGGGGGGGAGGAGGGAGGTTCTAGAAGTGTGCTCTAGGTCCCCGCGCAGGATAACCACATTTTGGAGGCCATTGCGCCTCAGGCGTCGACCCCATAGGGTGTCCGAGACTTTCGACCTGGGGACAGCTCAGAGGGGATGCTCAGCATGCCCCTGCCACAATGGCGTCACACTCATAATGTCGTTCTGGATTCGGGAAGGGTGTCACCGCCCCGCGTCTATGGCGCCCCCCCCTCCCCCCTCGGGCATAGGAGGGGCACGAGGTCACGGCACACGACAACCGACAACCGCACTTTGGAGGCCACGGCGACCTGCACCTCTGGTGTCAATCACATTGGGTGTCCGGGACTTGCTACTTCAGGATATCTGAGAGGGAATGCTCCCTTCTCTCGGTTGAGTACGAACGGTAATTGTTGGCGAGTTGTCCCTCCACCACCTCTCCTGCCCATCTCCTCCTTCAACCCCCCCCCCCCCCCCAAACCGAATCCTTAATTACTTCATGCTGACGGGCATCATGTAGGTTGCCTATCTACACGGCGGAAGGGTTGAAACCGTTCTTCTGTTTTGACACTCACTTCGCTCAGCAACTACGTGCCTGCCGCACGTACTCCTAGTTTAAAGTGATTCTAATGAATGTGCAGCCCTAACAGACAGATGTTTTTGACCAAAGCTACAATTGAATCCAAACCAAGCTTTAAACCAGTTCTATGGGAAGGTTATGGTCCTTTGTTTTGTTTCCCACTACGCTCCGCCACTCTGGCTAAGTACCTCGGTTGACGCGGGCGAAACCTTGTCGTTTTGAGGTTCCTGAAGCTCGGAAAGAGATAACTCAGAGTGGATTCATGTCATTAGGCACGCAGACTGTATTTCCTTTGTTTTCTTGCAGATATTTGTTTGACTCAAGTCACTACCTAAGTGGATCGCGACCGAGGTCTACTCCACCTGCATCGGAGCAGCCAACAGCCACAGGATCACCCGCCGGCAGGACGGTGTCACGACGAAAGGTAAGATCTTCGACTCAGAAATGTGAAGCGCCAATGCGGTTGTCCCCGTCCGCGCCGAGCATACCCTGGACTTGACTTGTCTGGAGTCGAATGAACCAGACCAGAGTGTCTCTAATGACCAGGTCCCCAAAGGCTCTAACCCTACTTCGCATATTAATCGGATGAACGTATGTGTGGTCGAAGCTAAGCTAACCCATCGCCGTGCCTCGTCCCTCAATTTGTCTAGCGGTGGGCAGGGGTCCGTAACTTAACACGAATGTGCTCATAACGTTATTTAACCCGTTAAAGTTATAACTTTTAACTCATGTGCCACTGAAGAAACGTTCAGTTACGGACAAAGTGTGCCGGATAGAAGGTGGACATTCACCAGATTGATTTTCGATAGCCGATATAACGTTATTACTTTAACTTTTAATAAAAATTCGAAACGTTACGATATAGTAACCAACGCAAAGCAAAGTTATGTAAAGTTACGGACCCCTGCCGGTGGGACCTTGGAGGAGGGCTGACCTGGTAGTAGAGCTTGTCGAAGCGCTGCAGCTTGTAGTGCAGCACGGTCATATTGAGCTGGCGCCACACCCGCTCGAGGGCCTTGTTGATCTTCCTGGCGACGGTCCTGGCCGAGCGGCCGCTGGTGCCCTTGGGGCTGGGCACGACCAGGTCGACGCTGCGGCCGCACGGGTGGTGCCAGAAGGGCAGGGTCTCGGCCTCGGCGTCCTCGTGGAAGGAGTGGCCGTAGGTGTTGGCCGCGGCCGCGGCCGCCAGCTCGTCCTCGTCGTAGTCCTCGTCGAGTGCGTAGTCCTCGTTGTCCTCGGCGTAGTTCTTCTTGACGCGCGCGCGCGCGCTCGTCGCGACCTCGTTCCTACGCGCGCTGGCTGCTGCCGGCTCGGGCCCGCTCCCGCCGCGGACTTCAGCGGGTTGGTCTTTCGGGCCGACGCTGTCCTGGGGGCTGGCGGCGTCGCCGTCGCCCCGGAACTCGTCCACGGCGTCGTCGCCGGAGCTGCTGTTGTCCTCCGGGTCGTCGGCGCCGTCCGCCGCGTGCCGCCCCCGGTCCAGGTCCGGCGGGTCCGGGCCGTCCAGCCGCTCGACCACGAGGTGGTCCGCGCCGCGGAAGCGCACGGGCATCTGGAACACGAGGGAGCTTGTGTGAGGAGAGGAGCGTGGGGCCCGAGAGTCTGCTCGTGCTAAGATGCGTGTGCGCCAGAGTGCGTGCGTGTGCCCCCTCCCTCATATGAGTCAATTTATTTAAAAAAAAAATCACCCCGTTACGGTCGACCTCTTCGATTTGGACGAAATTTGGTGGAAAGCTTCCTCACATGAATAGGGGAAAAAAAAAGGATTTCTGTGGCCAAATTAGTGTTTTGTAACTCATCTCTCCTGTGGTAGGCTACACTGGCAGATGTAGCTCAAACGGCTTCCCTGGCGCCCCGCCGCGCCCGGCCCGGCCCGCTGACCAAAGCGTCCTTCGCATTTACATCCGTTAAATAAAGCGAAGCCTATAGGCCGGCCCATAGACTGAGCGCCCCTTCTTGCCCTTCTGTTGTTGGGCGCTGCGCTGTTGTCGGGGGCTGGCCTGGCCAGCCCTAGCCGCCGGGCCGGGCCGGGCCGGGCCGGGGGGTGAAGGGGGTGAAGGGCCTCTGTGGCTCGGCGCGGGGGCAGGTCTGTGGAAGGTTGACCGGGCCTGGACGTGCCGGGCCGGGTGGGGCCCCTCAGCAGCTAGACGAGCTAGACGAGCTAGACCCGAACAGCGGCCCCTCCCCCCCCCCTCCTCCCCCACGCAGCTCTAGGGCGCGTACAGATGGAAGGCGCTGGCTAGAACATAGCGTGTAATCGCGCCGCCGCCGCGGCGGGGCGGGGCGGATGTTTGGTTTTGCGGTGACGCGCTTGTATGTGACGTCACGTGGTCGCGGACGGGCCGGGCGCCTCTGACTCCTCTGCGTCCTGACTCGCGCCGTCGCGCAGGTTCGGCGCAGGAGGAAGGCGCGACTTATGGCTACAAGAGCGTCATCGCACTGGACCCGAGCGATAGTCGTAAGCTTGCATGTCCAGTGCGGCGCGGCGCCGCCCCGAGGCGAGGCGAGGCGGAGGCGTGCACTAATAAAAGCTGACGGTGATTTTCACTGTAAGCTACGGTGAACCCTGCAGCACTGTAGCTTACGGTGAATTCTCACCGTAGTCAGGGTGCATCACCGTAGCTTACCGTGACATTCACCGTAGCTTACGGTGAGAATTCACCGTAAGCTACAGTGCTGCAGGGTTCACCGTAGCTTACAGCGAAAATCACCGTAAGCTTTTTCGAGTGTGTGGCACTCACGTTGGCGAGGTCCAGGTCGGCGACCACCCTGAGGGGCGTGTCCTGCACTTGCTGCTGCTCCCTGTGCCGCCGGCCCGCGGCGCCGCCCCGCTGCGGCCGCGGCTGTCCCGACATGGGCGTCCCCAGGAGGTACAGCGCGTGGAAGTCGGACGTGAAGGCCGCGCCCGCCGCCACGCACCACAGCAGCCCCAGGGCCACGAGCAGCGCCGTCGACCGCGCTGCCAGAGACACACACAGGGCGATGGCGTGGTTACAAGGTGGCCAGGCCAGATCTGAGGGTGGCTGGGGGCAGTGTTACCAGAAAAGTAGGCAATAAGAAGCCCAATTACAGGGACGTAAAGTGGTCTGCATCTGCACCCGCCTACTAGGCAACACCTTTGCACAGGTGCGTGCATGTTGCCTAGTAGGCAGGCGCAGATGCATCCAGCTTCACTCCACAGTGTTTGGGCTACTTTTTGCCAACTTTCCTGGCAACACTGGCTGGGGGTGGGCTCGGGTCGGATCGAGGCAGCAGACGGCTGGCGATACCAAAGTTGGCATTTACAAGGGAATTACACAACTTTGGCATTCCAAGCGACCACGGCGGTTAGAGCGATATGATATGATACGACATGGGCAGCGCATTGCGCATCTCGCCACATTGTCTAACTTTCAGGAGGCAGGATTTTTAGGCGCGACGGGCGGCGGGCAGGGAGGGAGGGAGGAGCGGTCACCTGCTGACCCACATTGCATTGCCTCCCGCTTCAGCCCCGCGTGTGCAGTGCTGCGACACATGTCGCCCCCGCGCCTCAGATAACGCCCTTGTTACTATTGTTCCAATCGATATCCGCAATCTGGGCTGAGCTTAGCAGCAGAGCCCCCGCACCGGTATTAGGCCGGGACGATTGGCGCGCGTTTGCGACGCGTGTGACAATAACGTCTCGTCTCGCACATTGCAGCGCCGCCACAGGTGGAAAGGTCGCGGGTTGCCTGCAGTGCTGCCAGAAAAGTAGGCAATAAGTAGCCCAAACACAGGGGAGTAAAGCGGGATGCATCTGTGCCTGTCGGCTAGGCAACATGTACGCACCTGTGGTAGGGTGCTGCCTAGTAGGCAGGCGAAGATGCAGCCCGCTTTACGCCTCTGTGTGTGGGCTACTTATTGCCTACTTTTCTGGCAACACTGGTCGCCTGGCCTGGCCTAGAGTCCTAGGACTGTAGCCTGGCCCCGCCCCGCCATGCGCCTAGTCCTCTTCCTGCACTGGCGGGGCCGGTAGAGTGGCACACCCCGTCAGTGTTGCGGAGTCGCGGTCCAGGTGGGGGGGGGGGGGGGGGGGGGGGGGCATGTGCTCTGATCGTTGTGCGATGGGTATTGTAGCGCATTCTCGTTGTCTTATGGCTTTGTGTTGCGCCCGCGGGGCCCGGGGCCCGGCCCGCGGCCCGCGGCCCAGTGCGGAGAAGGAGCAGGCGATTACGCGTTTGCTGCCCCCTGCGGGTCCCGGCCCGGCCCCGGCCCGTCGTCGTGATATGAGCGGCCCTTTATTACATAACTCAACTGGCCTCTATCGATCGCATCCGCGCCGCGTTAGAAGACACTTTTCCTGCTTGGGAAACTCAAAAGACCAAAGAGAAACATCACATGGTTTTCACGCAGTTTTTTTTTTTTTTTTGTTTTGTTTTTTGAACCAACTTGATGCCTAGGGCTCCGTAACTTATTACTCAAGCTCCTTAAAAGTTATGTTAAGCCTTTATACCAGGTGCCTTTATACCAGGTGGTTGAAAAACCCCGATTACTTTCGTAGTTATACTGTACCGCACGAGGGGGTGGCACTCGGTTTCTTCGTGTACACGGTATTACGCCATAACACGGTATTACGCACGTGATTTTTGGTATTACGTGGTATTACACTGTATTACGCGGTATTACAGTCGTATTACAGTGGTATTACTGTGAGATTTCGGTGGTATTACGCCGGTATTACGCGACACCACGTACATGGTATTACGCGAGTGAAAACCCCCTCGGTACCGCATGTAGGCGTGCGGGCGGGCTTGCCTATCGTCGCTCACCGAGGCACCTTACGGCCCCGTGTGAGTATGCAACCCGCCCGCACACATGTGTGCGGTACAGTATAACTACGAAAGTGCGCGGGGGTTTTCAGACACCTGGTAGGCCCAGAGGCCCGATAGGAGTGCGCAGCCTGAATTCACTGTTATTCAAGGAGTGTGACGTCGCGTTCGCTAGAATGTGAATTGTGTCACGTTCGTCCGAATATTGTGTCACATTCGTTTGAACGTGAATCGAGACTCAATGGCGCCTGGCTCTGCCAATTCACGTTTCCCGTTGCATAGGGCAGTTCTGCGCTGCGCTGCGACACGTGCACGCGCCCTAAAAGGCGCATTATTTACATGAGTACAATGTTCTTCTTGATCTTATTGAAAATATTGAACTCTTTTACATTAGAAGTGACTTAAAAATTATCGTCCAAACAAGTGCAGTGCGCTGATCAAAACACTCAGAATCGGAGACTTCTGGGTGTGCTTTTATTCCTGATACTCTACGTTATCATCCGAGCGGCTTTCCGCAGTTTTGTACAGCAATACAAATGTCCTACTTGGGTGATCTCTCAAGTGTCGTACAGTGAGTAAAAAGTATAGGACCAATGGTTCTGCAGTTTTTAGTGCAGGACACCCTGTGTCCTACAGTTTTTAGTGCAGGATGCCGTACGTCAGACACAGGTTGTCCTACGGTTAAAACTGTCGGACACAGGGTGTCCTGCCCTAGAAACTCTAGGACACAGGGTGTCCTACACTAAAAACTGCAGAACCATTGGTCCTACACTTTTTACTGCAGCACTGTACGACACTTGAGTTTGCAGAGCAGACTTGTATTCCGAGTCGGAATTTCCGACCGCTCTTCCGCCTTTCAGAAGCAGTCAATGACGATCACCGGCAAATAACCTGGACTCGTATGAACAAAAAGCCTGGGGTGCTAATAGACCGTAAAGCCTTCAGTGGAAAAACAAACGTGACGACGTGCGTCGCATCAATTGGTGTGACCATTTCCGGTCACACCACGTAATGCGACCTAAATTTACCTCACACCATGTGATGCGACGCAAGCTCCAGGGTATACGGCATCTCACATAGGAGGTCGCATCACAAACGTGACCAAATCTACGGTCACACCACATGATGCGATCTGTCCAGGGGTCGCTCTTGCAAGTGTGACGCATGTCACGGTTGTTTTTCCAGTGTTCGCATGTGCTGTTTTTTTTTATTGCGTGATAGAGATATCAAGGATATTTAACTAGGTTAAAATTAGCAATTTACGGCATTAATCCGCCAAAGTAGTGCGAAGCGCACGCGGAGAGAAACACCGTCGCGCATTCACACCAACTGGATTTGTATCTTTTATTTGTACCGGGTGTTTCTTTGAATGCGTACAAGTGTTGCGGGTTTGCCTACCCCATTCGCCCGTAAGGCGCCATGGCCCCTGCAGCGCTGGAGACTCTGCAATCCCGCAACACTGTTACGCATTCAAAGAAACACCCGGTACAAAGTTAAACAATCAAATTTTTCACACGAATTTTTGCGGTGATTTGAACGATTCTGTACATGCATTTGTTCAAATTCATACACGGTAAAAAAAAAATTCTTGTATTTCAAGATCCGTTCTTGGATCTTATGGAGAACGCCAATGGTATTCAAGACCGGGTCTTGAAATAAAAGAAACTTTTTTTACCGTGTACAGTTCTTCGCATAAATTTGTGTGAAAAGATATGTAGGTCTAACTTTGCACGAACGTTTTCACAAAAACATACAAATGCCGTTAGGAGTGATCTATAGCGGTTCTCTCAAGTCAAGTGTTGCTTTCCGGAACTCACCCATAAGTAGCGTCCCTGCGATGTACTCGCGGTGTCCGCGCTATGTGCTTAAGATGTCCCGGGCCGGGCCGGAGGCGTCCTCCCTCGGGCACTATCTCACGGGTGGGTCTGCCCTGACCATGCGGCTCCGGCTGGCTCCGGCTGGCCTGTGTCGGGTCGGGTTGGGTCGGGGCGGGCCGGGCGGGGGAGCGACTCGTCTCGCACTGGCGCCCCGCCTGCTGCCGGTCCTGCTTATGAGCGTGGGCTCCCCGCTTCGCGCCGGCCGGCCGGCCGGGCCGAACCGCGACCAGACCTCCGTGTTTACCTACGAGGTGCGAGTCCCCGCGGCCCGCGGCCGGGCCGGGGGCTGCGGGGAGGGGCGGGGCGGGGTAGGGCGGGGCGGGGCGGGGCGGGGCGGGGCGGGGCAGCGCGGGGGCTGCGCGCGCCCGCCGGCCGGTGCGGCTAGGGGTGGGGGTCGCAAGACAAATCAGAGAGATACGTACAACGTGATTAGAGAGGCGGGTCCGGCCGGCGCGGGGCGGGGCGGGGCGGGGGGCGGGGGGCGGGCGGGAACTTGTCACCGGGCGCCACCCCCACACATCCGCACGGGGTACGATAATCTCGCATTCTTCTCAGGTGTGTGAATTCTCACACTCTTGTCCCTTTGCAAACGTGTGAAATTCCACTTTTCCGGAAGTCCGCATAGCTACAAGTATTGCGACATTCACACACTTGGGTTTCCAGTGCGCGTGCCCCCCGTCGCGCCATCAGTGAAACCTCAGTACAGTAAGTACCTGACGGGCGAGCACTTGCGTTGAAACCCCCAGAAAGAGTGAAAAGTTGCAGGAGCCGTCTTACGGTTAGCTCAAAAACGGATATACAATCTTCGACAGTATTAGAGTAGTGATCACCGAAATATTGCGAATATTGTGAAATATCGCAACGATTATTTTATAGTTATCTCCTGAGCTAATCTCACGTCAGTCGCCGATAACTTTTTATATATTTTCAGGTGAATCCGTACAGGCGATGCCGCCCACTCTCTCTTCCTCCGCTCGTTTATTTTTCCGCGTTCACGTATTTGCCTCGCAATGAGGTGCAGCAGCCCCGCCCCACCCCGCCCCGCCCCGCCCCGCCCCGCCCCGCCCCGCCTACTGCCGTCGGTCCTGCAGGGAATTACCACTCGGCCGCCCGCCCCGCCCCGCTTGGCCGGCTTGGCCCGAGGTGCTAATTGGAGCCGCGTCACGGCCTCTCTGATGTCACTCGTCGAGAACGTCACACTTCACCTGGCCACTGGTCAACACGTTAACACCGTTAACACTGGACGCCGTTCCACTGTTAAAAATAGCCTACCTATTTACGGTTTGCCTACGGTCCGTACCGTAATTTTTCCGTTCAGTCTAAACCGTTAAGGCTTGGTGTTAATTTGAGCTTTGCGACATTTTTCTAAGGTTTCTAAGTTGACATTTTGTTTCGTCTTTTTTTTTAAATTTTTTTTTTTTTAAAGAAGACATTTTTTTTTCCTTTTAATGTACGCTCTTTACAGTTTTATATCCCCTTAACCCTTGCATTCGTGTCAGGGAAAAGCACAATTTCTTCCGGGAAAAGTCAGGGAAATGTCAGAGAATTTGACTTTCCAGATTGTGTGGCCACCCTGAATAAGTGCATCGGTTGTTCGAGTAATTACGCAAGTTATTTTTCCCTCACCTCGCCCCCTCTCCTCTCCCGACCCCTCCCGCTGGCCGCCGCGGGGCGGGGCGGGCCCGTCTCACAATGGTCCTACCGCACTGGTGTAGGTGCAGACAAAAGGGCGCGCCGCCCCGCCCCGCCCCGCCCCGCCCGGCCGGACCGCGAAAAACCTTGTCTGAGAACCGCGAGCCGCGCTCCGCTCCGCGCCGCTCCTGCCGCTGTCACCAGCGCCGCTTGTCCGCGCCCCCACCCCGCCCCGCCCCGCCCCCCGCCCCGCCCCGCCAATACACCTCCATCGGCGTCCCGCGAGAGAAGGCGGTGGGCGGGGTGGGATAGGGCAGACTGGGCTGGGCTGGGGAGGAAGGTGTTTATAGCTAGTGTCTCCGGATAGACTCCGAGCCGAGGGGTCACCGACTCATAAAATACTAGGAACGCATCTTCAACATGCCCCGCCCCGGCTACTCAAAGCAAAAGCAAGCGCCTGTCGTATAGGACGGGAGTCCTTGCACCCCTGGCTGAATGAATATCCCCCCCCCTCCCTCCCCTCCCCCCCCCTCCCTCTCCCTTCCTCCCTTTCTCCCTCCCTCCCTCCCTCCCTCCGTCCCTCTTGGAGTGATGCTTCTTGATCTCCGTCAGCAAAGCGACACTGGGAAAACAATCGTGACGTGCGTCGCACTTGCAAGTGCGCCCCCTGGACAGGTCGCATCATGTGGTGTGACCGTAGTTTTAGTCACGTTTGTGATGCGACCTCCTATGTGAAATGCCGTATACCCTGGAGCTTGCGTCGCTTCACATGGTGTGAGTGAGGTAAATTTAGGTCGCATTACGTGGTGTGACCAAAAATGGTCACACCAATTGATGCAACGCACGTCACGTTTGTTTTTCCAGTGGAGGGTAGGTCGCCTAGCCTGTCGCATAGGCAACCGCTGTCACCCGCCCCGCTGGGGAGATGAGAGAGATGCACTCACCGCTGCTACGCCCGGCGCGGCGGCTCCTCCGACATCCGGATGCCGACTTGTGCCGTGGGGCGGGGCGGGGCGGGGCGGGGCGGGGCGGCGCGTTGCGACGGGCTTGACGTC
Organism: Frankliniella intonsa; assembly: GCA_033675135.1. NCBI lineage: Eukaryota > Metazoa > Arthropoda > Insecta > Thysanoptera > Thripidae > Frankliniella > Frankliniella intonsa. The sequence goes on from CM066256.1 coordinate 1,957,271, forward strand.
AAACGCTCGTCCTGGAACGGACCCGTGCACAGGACGGCGATTGACCGGGCCGTATTTGCCTGTGTGTTTGCGTATTCCATCACTGAGCGTGAGCGTGAGCACTGTCGGGTGCGTGCGTGTAGGGCAGGGCGCAGCGCAGGCAAGGCTTCAACGCTGTCACCATCTTTTATTAGCCGCTGACACGTAATATTTTATTGTAGCAGGCCTCCGTGCATGTCATTTATAGTACAGGGAAGTATAGGTTTTTTCGGAGGAAGTAGGTGGTAAACAGATGATCTTCCGTTTTTTGGGGAAACAATTTTCTTTAATTCAGTAAATTTGTCATGTGCGCTTCGGATTTACCGATGAGTTTTCTTTTCTATTAATGTAGGTTGGATAAATCCGCTATCTAAGATTCATTGAGCATACGGGAGAGTGATATAGTCAACAACTTAAAAGCTAATAGAAAAAGTCCGTTTGCCAGTGGAGTGACATGTGTGTGGCAGGACTTGGGTGTCAATTTTATACACATTAACACCAAATTTGGTCTATGTAAAATATAAACAGGTACAAAATACATCACGCTAGTCTAATAATGTTTGCACTTACGTAGAGAAAATATCAGTTTCATTTGTCGACTCATAAACATAATAAAAACAAAACAGAATGTACAATATAAAACTAGTTGCAAGGAAAGAGTACAGGAGGATGAGATCCATACACGTTTGTACCTTGGAAAAAGGGCCTTCGCCGCTTTTTTAAGGCCACGCCATTTTTGTCGAAGATCTACATCCTTAGGAATGTCTAGATACAAAGAAAGTCTTCAAGTTAGTATTTCATGAACGGCAGAGCAACTGCAAACGAGTGCAAGCTTATCCCTTAGTAAACAGTCAGTAATACTGTAAGTTATTAAGTACATTTTGCCAAGGCTAAGTCTTACTCTAAAACGAGTTATCACAGAAAGAATTCGCACAAATGTGGCCCGAGCATAGAAGCTTCCGTACAAAATCTCACGTGGCCGACATTCTCTCCCTAAATCACAGTTTGGACCTGATTTAAATCTATACTAAAAATATTTCATAAACAAATCGATAAAAAGTAGAAGAGAGTGATTTAAAATTTAGGAAATAACATTTTTGAATAGATTAAGTTTTGTAACAATGTAAAAAAATATTAAAAATAAATAAATATACAATACATTTCATACAAAATTGAATAAATTACATCGATAATTACAAAACAAGAATTCGGATGTAGGTGTTCGTATACAAATATCCGACCATGATTTTATGTACAAATTTGTAAATTCGCAACCACGAAACAAGCAGCCGAAAACTGCTCGATTTCGTGGTAAGCATCTATAAATAGAATTAAATAACGTCTTTACAGTCGATGTATAAAATAAAAGTAAGGAACAATGTACAAGCCCATGTGCCATCATAGCGCCCTGCAGAATATTATTTTGAATGTGATGGCAGGGCGTCAGACTAGTGCATATGTCTTAAAGTACTGTTCAACTCGCAAGTTGATCGTCACCGCGAGGGTTCTAGTCAGACTCTGCATGTCTGCACGTACCCGTCACATCCTCGGTCGGCGTACGCCTGGCGCGTACGCCTCGGAAAGAAACTAGATCACCGCGGTGGTTTGCCTCGCCGAAGCCTTTCGTTCGAAAAGCACATTGAAGCCCAGTCTTGGACGCTCCGGTCGCTCTGCTCCGCGCTACGAGAAGTTGGCGGGGCCGCGCGCGTGCGCGTGCCTGGGGCCGTGCCACTTGGCCTGCGCCTGCAGCGGCCTCCAGGGCCGGCCGCCGTTCTGCCGCGCCATCTCCTCCATGAGCCGCCTCCGCATGCGCCGGCGCTCGCGCTGCTTCCGCCGCCGGCGCCGCCGCCTCCGGCGCGCCTCCTGCCTGGCGGCGTCGCCTCCGCCCCCGCGCCGGCGCGAGCCCTGAGCCTGCGCCTCGCCCTGCGCCTGGCCCTGCGCCTCCGCGGCCCCGCCCCCGGCCCCGCCCCCGGCCCCGCCCCCGGGGTGGCCGCGCTGCTTGCGCCGGAGCTGGTTCCGCTGGCGGCCGTGCAGGCGGTGCGGCTCCGACGGGCAGCCCCTGCCCCCGGGGCCGGGGCCGGCCTCGCCCTCGCCCCCGCCCCCCTGCCGCCGCACCTTGGGCGCGTGGCCGAGCTCGCGCAGGATGAGCGCCCAGCCGTACAGGGCGTCAGTGTACGCCGACACCACGCCCCAGTCCTGGATCAGGGCGCCGGTCGTGTCCGGCTCCGGGTTCCAGCGGCTCGCGTCCACGCCGGCCAGCCCGTCCGCGGGCAGCCCCGCGGGCGGCAGCGGCAGCGCGCGCTCCTGCATGGCCGTCTCGACCTCGCACAGCATCTGAAAGCAGGACACGAGGGGCGTTAGCGACACGGGCGACGTGACGGGGCGGCTCAGTGGTCTGGTCCCGGCACTACGTAACTCCGGGATAACAGTGTTGCAGGTTTGCCTACGCCCTTCGCCCGTAATAGTGTTGCCGGAAAAGTAGGCAATAAGTAGCTCAAACACAATGGAGGAAAGTGGGCTGCATCTGCGCCTGCCTACCAGGCAACACCTTTGCACAGGTGCATGTATGTTGCCTAGTAGGCAGGCGCAGATGCAGCCCGCTTCACTCCACTGTGTTTGGGCTACACATTGCCTACTTTTCTGGCAGCACTGCGCCGTAAGGCACCATGGCTCATGGCTCCTGCAGCACTGGCGAGTATGCAATCCCGCAACTCTGTTGGCTGGTCGGCTCAGTGGATGGAGCACCAGTTCGGCAACCGTGAAGCAGGCGACGGTTCGTATCCTCTTTTTTTTTCCTCACCCTCCGGCGCACGGAATATTTCTAAGTTTCGATTCGAAAATTTGTTCACGCACGGAACTTTTCTAAGTTTCGATTCGAAAATTTGTTCACGCACGGAATTTTTCTAACTTGCGTTTCGAAAATTTGTTCACGCAAGATATCCTTTTTTGGGCGTTTTGAAGCTTGGGGAACAACATATCGAAAGCGGGCGGTAAGTGGATTTTTGAGATCCATTGAATGTGCAGGTGCACCGCGGCTGGGACTCGAAAATTTGCTCTGCGGTTGGGACCTGGACAAATAAGACCACTCGGCGCACGGCACGGCACGGCTCTGCGGTATGCACGAGCTGAGCTCGGCCGGCCGGGAGGGCAGCGGGGCGGGTCGGGACACTCACCCCTTTGACGTGGCTGGCCAGCTCGTTGATGATGAGGGACCGGTTCGCCAGCCCCGGCTTGTCGATGGTCCACTTGCGCGCCTTCTGCAGCTCGACGAACGTGGCCGAGAAGTTCTGCAGGGCGGAGCGCAGCGCGGGCAGCACCTGGGCGGCCTGCGAGTCCCTGTCGAGGCAGGTGACCTCGGCGCGGTACCAGGGCACCTGCTCCTGCGGCAGCCAGTCGAACGAGTACTTCCTCAGCACCTTGACCTGGCCGTACACCTGGTTGATGTGGCGCCGCCGGTGGCGGAGGTGCGCCCTCGCGATCCGGATGCGACGCCGCACGGTCCGCAGGCTCCAGCCCTGCTTGAGCGTGCCGCCCTCCATGGAGGGGGAGGGCCAGTCCAAGTCCTGCGGAAAAGGTCAGGAGCACGGCTTGTTAGGTCGGGCGCTGAAGGAGGGGGGGGGGGGGGGGGGCAAGAGGAGAATCTGTGTGTGTGTGTACCGGCCTGGTGTAACAGGCAGCACGTAACAGCATGTGCGAGTCGCCCTGGCCCCTTGAGCAGGCAGACCCGCAACACTGTTACGCGTTCTCGGTTACAAGGAATGGGAAGGACTATACCAGTGTTGCGAAATAAGTAGGCAAAAATTCCCACGAATACCCCTGTGTGTGGCAGACGGGTATCACCGCCTGCCTACTAGGCAAACTCTCACCACATGAGACTACCTTTTGCCTACACTGGTAAAACAAATGTTTAAGTTTTATACATCATGGTGTTTAAGTTCCACTTCTATACATCAAATGGTGTATAGTGTCAACTATACATCACTACATATTTAACAACTATGCACTTCGTAGATGTTTAGATGTTAAACGTTTCGTGATGTTTAGAAGTATGCATTTGGACGAGGCTTTCCATGTCAAAGCATAGGGATGCGACGACATCCCAAGTGTTTAGTCAACTATACACTTGCTAAATGTTTAAGAACTATACACCAACTAATGTTTAGTTAGAACTGTGCATGACATAGTGTTCAAGTATTATACATTAGGAGCTATGCATCAAGTGGTGTATAGAACTAAAAATTTGTTTTACCAGTTTAGTAGCAGGCGGAGATACCCGTCTGCCACACACAGGTGTATTCGAGGGAATTTTTGCCTACTTATTTCGCAACATTGAACTATACCCGTGAATTCCCAGATTCTGCCGCATTTCATGGGGCTGCGCCCGGAGTACTCACGTGGGCGTTCTTGATGGGCCGGTGCGGCCGCGGGTGGCGGGTCGGCGTGGTCATGGGCGCGATGGCGACCGAGGTGCCGCACGGGTTCTGCCAGGGTTGGCGGGTCGGCTGGCGCGCCGGCGCCCGCCCGGCGGCGTGCCTCGCGTGGCGGGCGGCGCCCCTCGCCAGCCAGGGCGGGCCCCGCGGCGCCGAGGCCCGCGACGAGGCCGCGGTCGGCGCCCCGAGGTGGCGGCCCGAGGTGGTGGGCTGGGCCTGGGTGGGCCGGGAGGCCAGCGAGCACGCGAGCAGCACCGCCAGCCCCACCGCAGCTGCAACACCAGAGGGAAAAGAAACAGGCGTTAGATGCAATGTCCGACTATGGGGTTGTTGCCACGCCGGGGCGGGGCGGGGCGGGGCGGGGCGGGGCGGGGCGGGGCGGGCCGCAGCGGTATGGCAGTGCAGGGCAGCTGTATGCCTGTAACCTGACCCCGGCCATGCCGTCTCCTCTCAGTCACGCACCATGAGAAGCACCGCGTCATCGCCTTTGGCACTGGATCAACATTTTGTTGTCATTTGTTGCTGCTTGTTAGAAGTAATGACACCGAGTAGGCACTCTCCGCTTGTCTTCCATCCCCCTCTTCCGCCCTCCGGCCCTCCCTCTCTTCTCTCCTTTTTTCGCTTTTCTCTCTGTCTCTCTCTCTTTTTCTCTCTCTCTCTCTCTCTCTCTCTCTCTCTCTCTCTCTCTCTCTCTCTCTCTCTCTCTCTCTCTCTCTCTCTCTCTCTCTCTCTCTCTCTCTCTCTCTCCCTCTCTGTCTCTCTCTCTCTCTCTCTCTCTCACTCACTCACTCACTTACTCACTCTTATTCTCTCTCTCTCTCTCTCATTCTCTCGCCCTACCCAAGAATGGTTGCGATGTCAGCGGACGACATTGCTGATGCAGCAGGCGACGTCAAACAAGTTCAACAATCACCACGTGACAGCACGCGACGCAGCTGTCCTGTCCTGTCCTGTCCCGTGGCGGGGCGGGGCGGGGACGCACGTCGTGGTGCAGCCCTTGCCACGGCGGCTCTCGGGTCACTCTGTGAATACAAGGCTGTGTGCTGCAGTGCCGGAGGAGAGGAGTTACTCGCGGCCCCACCCGGGACCACCCGGGACAGATGACTTACATAAAGTAACGAGGTGTTACGTGACGGACCCGCCCCGCCAAAGCCAAAGGGCCTAACTCGGGTCGCGGGGCGGGGCGGGCGGGGCGCTGCATTAACCCCTGCTCAAGCCCGCCCGGCCCGGCCCGGCCCGGCCCGCGCCACACGGGGGGCACGTGTCGCACACGTGAGCCAGCCGCTGCCTTTGGCAGTGTACCCTCCTTGGGTTTCAGCGCTGCAATTGGCGCTGCCCTGCCCTTCCCTTCCCTTCCCCACCTCGCTTGACGAGTTCTCCTCCCCCCGTCCCTGGGGCCTGGCGCGGCGGGGCGGGGCGGGGCGGGGCGGGGCGCTTGCAAGCGGATTGGCGAGCCGGTCCGGCGCAGTGCCGGTTGCCGTCGCCCCGCCAGGCCCCGCTGCAGCTGATTGGCCGCCCCGGGGCGGTGCGGGGCGGTGCGGGGCGGCGCGGGGCGGCGCGGGGTGGCGCGGGGCGAGCGTTGCCGCGGCGGACCGGCCGGCCGACCGACCTTCCTCGTTGGGGGAGAGGGGCGCAAGGTGCTCCGGGCCGGGGGCGCGGCGCCAGCGCGGCGCGGCGGGGTAGTGCCGCGGATACTCCACGCGCACCACCCTCACCCTGGCGTCAGGCGCGCCTGCCCCCCCCTCCTTCCCCCTTTTACCCCCGTTCCCGTTTGGCATGGTGCCGCTCTGCACTCATAATCCGCAAAATAATCCGTGATAGTACGCAAAAGTCGCTCACTCAGTGATTTTTTTTTTTCCACGCATACTTGTGCATCAAATTACACATTTATAGCTGATCGAATGCTCTTTCGTACGCTTGCTAGCTATGTGTAAATTTCCGTGTCCTGAAGTGTCCGATTAGCTCACCTGTGGATCAGTGTTGCCAGAAAAGTAGGCAAAAAGCGCCTTGTGGAGCAGTTGGTATCAACGCCTGCATACTAGGCAACATCTTCACAGCTGTGTAGAGGGATTGCCTAGTAGGCGGGCGTTCATACCCACCGCTCCACACGGCGGTGTGTTGGGCGCTTTTTGCCTACTTTTCTGGCAACACTGCTGTGGATAGTTTGTCTCACACCTACATGTGCGTGAGCGACTGTCACACTGTCCGGTCCCTCCAGCGGGAGTTGCAGCCGACTCCTCCTCCTGCTCCAGCCGTGTGCTCCCTGCATCCTACTCGTCCAGTGCCCTTAAGTTCTCCAGGAGGGCCCGGCCCGGCAGCTTCTCCAGAACAAAAGCCCCCCCCCCCCCTGTCCCCCGCCTCCAGGTCTCCAGCCACAGCGGCAGGCCCGGCGGCCCCGCCCGGCCCTCTCCTCCAGACAATCACACGTGGCTCAATTACAAAAAGGGGCCCAATTGCTCCCCGAATTGGGGCGAAAGCTGGAAAAGAGAGCAAGGAGAGGATGACAATTATCGAGCGGAGCGAGCCACAGAGCCAACTGGGCACTGCCCCGGGCCTTTTATTTCCCTCTGCCTGCGAATTGCAGCAGTAGAGAGAGGGAGAGAGAGAGAGAGAGAGAGCAAGAGAGGGAGAGAGAGACCAAGAGAGAGGGAGAGAGAGAGAGAGAAGTGGGGATAGACGAGGGGAAAGGGGTGTTGAAGAAAGAGAAACAGAGAGAGAGAGAGACTGCGGAAAAGAAGAGGTGCATGTTCATTTATGAGCGACAGTCAATATTTGCCGGTGAGCCGCGGCCCGGCCCGGCCCCACCCTCACAGGTACCGGCGGGGCAGGGCCCCCCGGCCCGGCCTGCTTTTCTATTTAACGTTTCCGTTCCGTTCGACGGCTCTCGTCGCGTCTCGTCTCGTCGCGTCTCGTCGCGTCGCGTCTCGTCTCGTCTCGTCTCGTCTCGTCGCGTCTCGTCGCGTCGCGTCTCGTCTCGTCTCGTCTCGTCTCGTCTCGTCTCGTCTCGTCTCGTCGCGTCGCGTCGCGACCGAGGAAGGGGGGCGGGACGAGACGGCGGCACGTCGCTTGCTCCCTGCGGTCCGTCAGAGACAGAGAAAAGTGAGAGAGAAGCAGACGTATGTATCATGTCTAATTTTCCTTTGGAGCGAGTTGCACCCACAGGGCTGGGCGGGCGGGGCCGGGCGGGGCCCACAGGGGGCTGGTGGAGCGGCTTGTGGGACCATCTCGCGTCCCGTCCCGTCCCGTCCCGCTCTGGGTGGACCATTATTCCGCGTTTACTGACACGCAACTGCACTGCAGTGCCGCGCGTCACTCTGCGTGCGTGCGTGCGTGCGTGTGTGTGTGTGCGCAACCTTTCGTGTGTTCATTACACTGGCTACCGTGCCGCCCGCCGATCACGCCGAAATCACAGAGTAGTATGCGGGCAGAAAAAAAAAAACATTCCTTTGAAATTAACTCCCCCTATTTTGACACCAACTCCAAGGAAGCCGGCTGTGCGCCCCGCACCCCGCCCGCCCCGCTCTTCAACCAACCTCAACCCCGTTGACGTTGTTTCCTTCCCGGGTGTAGCCGGTATACACGAACGAGAACGCGACTGCAATGCAATGGGTTAGCGAGCGATCTGGCAAAGAACGAGAGAGAGGGCGATGGACAGAGAAAAGAGAGAGAAGGAGATAGAGAGAAAGAGAGAAAGAGCGAGAGAGAGAGAGAGAGAGAGAGAGAGAGAGAGAGAGAGAGAGAGAGAGAGAGAGAGAGAGAGAGAGAGAGAGAGAGAGAAAGGGTTGGGGGCAGAGGGTGAGGATGCGTGCGTGGCAGGGTCAGGACTTCAATCTCGTCGTGATGTCTCCTCATATTACTCGCGTCGCCGTGCGACTGGGTAATAATAACAAGTTGGTCAAAAGTAATAAGGAATCTGTCCCGGTGCTCCATTAGGAGGGCATGGGCCCCGGCGCGGCGCGGCGCGGCGCGGCCCGGCTCAGCGCGGCGGGCCCCGGTGGGCACCTCGGGCCGAGAGGAGAAGAGAGGCGGTTCCTAGAACGGCTAGCAGCAGCAGGCTGGGCTGCACTCTCTCACGACGCCCCTCCGCCGCCGCGCCCCGCCCCGCCCCGCCCCGCCCCGCCCCGCCACGCCCCGCCACGACACGATAGGAACGCGGCGCGGCGGTGCAACGCCACGGGTCTGATTGGCGGGGCGGGGGCGGCTGGGGGGCGGCTCTGCCGGGACGTATACAAGTGCGCTACGCTACGCTACGCCTTGCATAATGAGAGCGGACACGCTCGTGACCCGGCCTGCCCCGCCCCGCCCCGCCCCGCCCCTCCCTGCCCCGCCCCGCCCCGCCCCGCCCCGCCCCGCCCGGCCGGCCCCACTCATCCAGTCTATTAGTCGCAGCGCGCCCCGCGGCCCCGCCGGCCCCGCCCGGCCCGGGCCATCGCGATGCCATCGCGCGTCTGTTGCCAATCAAAAGCGGAACGTGAGAGAGCATGGCGGCGCACGGGCACGGCAGGTCAGGTGCGACAGGTGGCGGGGCGGCCGGGCGGGCCGACAGGGCTCCAGCAGGCCTCCAGGATGGCTCCAGTAGGGCTTCAGTAAGGCTCCTGTAGGGCTCCTGTAGGGCTCCAGCATGGCTCGTATAGGGCTCCTATAGGGCTCCAGCAAGGCTCTATCAGGGCTGCAGCAGGGCTTCTGTAGGGCTCCAGCTGGGCTTTATCAGTGCTTCAGCAGCAGGGCTTCTGTAGGGCTCCAGCTGGGCTTCATCAGTGCTCCAGCAGTGCTCCAGCAGCAGGGCTCTATTAGGGCTACAGCAGGGCTCTATCATGGTTCCTGTAGGGCTACAGCAGGGCTCTAGTAGGACTCCAGCAGGGCTCTATCAGGGCTCCTGTAGGGCTACAGCAGGGCTCCAGTGGGGCTCCAGCAGGGCTCTATCCGTGCTCCTGTAGGGCTCCAGCAGGGCTCTATCAGGACTCCTGTAGGGCTCCAGCAGGGCTCTATCAGGACTCCTGTAGGGCTCCAGCAGGGCTCTATCAGGACTCCTGTAGGTCTCCAGCAGGGCTCGAGCGCCTGCAGCTGCCCCCAGCCCCTCCCCGCTGACAGCCGCGTCACGCGCCTCCGGGGCCTCCGGGGCCTCCGGGTCGCGGCGGACGTCCGGAAGCGGGCCGAGCGACTCGGGACGGCTTTATTTTCGGGCGGCTTGCGGTGCGAGGCGAGGCGCTGCGACGCCGCTCCCGCGCCACGCCACGCCGCGCCGCGCCGCCTAGCGGGAGCCGTCGTCACGAAAAATAATTTCAAATTGATGCCAATGGCCAACAAGTTTTATTAGATTATTGAGCTGTCGGCTCTCCTGTTACGCGCTTCTTAGAAAAGGACTCAGGCCTCCACGATTCACTCTCTCTCCTCGCTCCACGCTCCTGCTCCCTACTCCCCCTCCCGCCCCCCCCCCCCCCCACTCCTCTCTATACTACGGGCCCATACTCTCATACCTAATTTCCCTCTCTCACAGGTTATCTTCCTCTCTCGTTTTTGTTTTCTCTGCCCCTGCGCACGTAGGCAACCCGGTTAGGTGAGTCACATTTATTTGTGAACTCGCTTGGCTCAGCTCTGCGATGTGCTGGCACATCACCCCCCCCCCCCCCCCACCTCCCCTTGCACTCCTCTGTTTGCCGGGCTTGTGGGGATGTCCTGAATCTCAGACAGGAGTCAAATCAAATAAGGAAAGCGGTACAGTATGTCTGAGCTGCTGCTGAACAGACGACAGTAGGGTCTCTATCCCGGGGGATCCCCCTCGCGGATAAGACCACCGACTAAGTCTGCCGTGACCTAATCCCTGGACACCTCAAATGTGTGTTCACGTGTAATACTCTATTCTAGGAGTCCATGTCACGGACCCCGACTAGACTGGAGACGAGACGCGCGCTCCGTTGTGCAATTTTCGGACCGCATGACTCAGCACTGTCACCTAGCACGCGACCCGGCCGCACGGGACCATGTGTGCTCTCCTCATGGTTTTCTCCCTCACTTAATCTCTCTCCGTCCCCCTCCCCCCCCCCTCTCTCTCTGTCTCTCTCGCTCTCTCTCTCTCGCTCTCTCGCTCTCTCTCTCTCTCTCTCTCTCTCTCTCTCTCTCTCTCGCTCTCTCTCTCTCTCGCTCTCTCTCTCTCTCTCTCTCTCTCTCTCTCTCTCTCTCTCTCTCTCTCTCTCTCTCTCTCTGTTCCCCCTTTTTTCCTCGGCGCGCGAACCAAACTGTTTGAACGCCAAACCGTCTACCGGTTCGCACACACAGCGAAAAGAGTACATTATCGTCATTCTCTGCAAACATCTCTCTCTCTCTCTCTCTGCAAACATCTCTCTCTCTCTCTCTCTCTCTCTCTCTCTCTCTCTCTCTCTCTCTCTCTCTCTCTCTCTCTCTCTCTCTCTCTCTCTCTCTCTCGTGCCCAGGGCGCCTCTCGGATAAGAAGGGCGCGAATATCAACAACAAGTGTCATGTTGAAGGCCAGGCGGAGCTTGTTGTGTCTCCCGTTCGCCACTGCTAGAAAGGAAGAAGCGAACGAGCTGCAATTGGTAGCCTGTACCTTAAGCAACTCTCGAAAAGTAGAGCAGCGAAACATGTAACTCAGGGTTAGGAATTTTGCTTTCGTATTTTTTTTTCTTTCTCTTTCTCTTTCGTTTTAACGAGAAACATTTTTTTTTGCGTTCGACTGTTACTGCAGATAGACAATTAGTTGTTAAACATGTAAAACTTCACAAACGTCCCACTATTTGAAGTTGTTCTTTTTGTTATCTTAAGGACCCTTTTGTCCGCCGTGTGTGTGGCGGCTCGTGCAGTTGAAAGGGAGGCGCGTCCCAGTGCGTGTGCGTATGGGTTTCAGAGAGAGAGAGAGAGAGAGAGAGAGAGAGAGAGAGAGAGAGGAGGGGGGGAGCACTAGCGCGACACGCTCGGTTCACGTGGCAGGACGCCCGTCCTATCGGGCCGGCGGGTTGACTCTTGTGTGGAGGGCGGTATGCAAGCGGAGCCCTCGCCAGCGGGTTAGGGGAGGGGGGTCGGCGCAGCGGCGGACACGCGTTTGACTGAGTTTGACACCGTGCACGACAAGCGCCGGGCCGGGCCGGGCCGGGCCGGGACTCACGAGCGGGGCTGGCGGGGCTGGCGGGGCGGGGCGGGGCGGGGCGGGTAGGGGCGGGGCGGGGCGGGGCGGGTAGGGGCCTCCGCGCCTCCGCGCTGCCCCGCGCCACGACGCCGCGCCGCACCGCGGAGCTGAGGGCACCGCCGGGCAGGCCGGCCGGCCAGGCGGCCCAGAGCAGAGCAGACTTCTCGGAAGCCCGGGGGGCCATTTGACTAGCCGGCCAGCCCCGCCGCCGCCGCGCCGCGCCGCGCCACGCCACGCCACGCCACGCCACGCCCCACGCCACGCCACGCCACGCCTTGTTACGTCCGAGCAGACACCGTGATGCACCCTGGGAAGAGCAGCGTATGCACTCGGTGTGGCGCCGCGGAGGAGCGAGGCGAGAGTTGATAAGAAAAGAGATGATGAATGGGGAGGACGGCACGGCACGGCACGGCACGGCACGGCACGACACGGCACGGCACGCGGCACGGCACGGCACGGCACGACACGGCACGGCACGGCACGGCACGCGTTCATCGCCAAGCTCCATGTCGTCGTCCCGGCCACCGCCTTCATGATGATTGGGGGATGTTCCCAACACCCTTTTGGCGCAGTGTTGCCAGAAAAGTAGGCAATCAGTAGCCCAAACACAGTGGAGAGAAGCGGGCTGTATCTGCGCCTGCCTGCTAGGCAACATGCACGCACCTGTGCTATGGTGCTGCCTAGTAGTCAGGCGCGGATGCAGCCCGCTTTACTCCACTGTGTTTAAGCTACTCATTGCCTACTTTTCTGGCAGCACTGATTTGGCAGACTCGACACAGAAATCAGGCAAAACCGACACGAGCCCCGCCCGAACCGGAGCCCGGGACGCGTAGGTTAGGTTGCAAGCCTGACATCAGTCTGAACCTGGGAAGAGACCTCGGTACCCCAACCTCTTGGACTTATACCTGGCCCAGGTCGCCTCTGAAGTCTGAAGCCGCTTCCAGGGCTGGGCGGGGCTCAGGTCGGATTTGCCAGAAATCTTGGAGGCTGTGGGTGAGATTGAGAGGCTGGCGCAGGGAGCTCTGTCCGCGGTGATACTCCAGCCCTGTGGCGGTGCTGTGGCGACTGATCGCGAGCGGTTTTGTCGAGAAGCTGCTATCGTCTCGGACCTCTACCCGCTCCGCTCCACCGTACCATCCGAGACCTGAGCCGGGCCGTGCCGGGCGAGTGCGGCGCGGGGCGCACGCAGGCCAGAGCTGGATGCTGAGTCTCGTCTGCTGATATGCCCGCGGCCCCCGTGTTGCGTTACAATTACGTGGACGAGTTCGTTGCTCCGCGATATAGGTCACCCGGGTGACGGGGAGGTCAGCAGTGCTATGTCTCCCAAACCCTTTGCTGGCTGCCCAGGACAGCAAAAGCCGAGATATGTGTAATTTGGAGCCTCGACCGCCGCACCGCGCGTTAGCCAGCCGAAGTGGCATTTGCTCGTCTTTGGCCGGTGCGGCGCGCCGAGGAGTAACTGAAATCTCTCGGCGCGAGGCTGGCCGAAATGACACTGCTCCGCTGATGAATAGCGGCCAAACAAATTGAAAGATGTTGCCCCGTCTCCGTCTCGCTCCGAGCGCCGCGCCGCGCCGGGCTGCGCCGGCCAGGGTGACGGAGACAACACACAAAGCCTTTTTTCCCCTCTCCTTTCTTCCTTTTTTTGCATGGCTTGTTGTCCGTCGTGCGGTAGGCCGCTAGCCAACCCTCCCCGGCACCGCTGGGCCACGCCACGCCACGCCACCCCGAGGATGAGTGATATATTACCGATTCCTATACGCCAAAGGTGTTCCGGCTGGATCCACAAAACATGTTTATGACCCGTGCCTGGCCCGGCCCGGCCCGCAGCCGTCAAACCCCTTCACTCACTCACTCAGCCTCAGTGCATGGGTGGCGCGGCGCGGCGCGGCGGGCGCAGAAGTCGACCATAGCGGCGCCGTTTTCTTTTGCGCGCGTCAAAGACAACATTTTTCTGCGCCCGTTCCTATACGATATCGTATCCGCGGAACACCGCGAGACAATCATGAATCAGCCTGTGGAACGAACATCTCCGCAGTGCTCTACACTAGCCGTGCAGCAGACGGTATGTGACTCGCTTTTGATAAGTAAGCATCCTACTCCCCTTACCGCACTGTACCACTGACCCCCCCCCCCCCCCCCCCCCGCCCCTAGCGGTGAGGCATACTCTTGACGATAAGGCACCGCGTCACCCGCAGCCGCAGCGTCACCAACACACACTCCCACAGATGCTGGCGTCGCGACGGCACGGCCGCTCCGCACCGCTCCGCACCGGCCAGGCAGGCGCCTAAATGTGACACCCCTCAGTCCCACATCACAGCCATACAGGCATTCCTGCTGTCCCTGCTGCCCTGCCTACTGGCTATACCTGCTGCAGCCCGTGCGAAAGTGCCATCCCTATGAGGATAGTGGTTTTTCGCACCGACACTGTCAATTTTTATTTTGGCCAGCAAAAGAGAAAAGAGCTATGAACCGCAAACGTTTTGAAAAATGATTATCTCTACCATTTATATTGTCTCGGGGTTATGGATGAGTAAATAAACATGTGTGTAGCTGACTACTATAACAGGTAGCGCCTCTGCACTCGAGCTGCAGCGCGGCGGCCCCTATCTGTCTCGCGAGCAGGTGTCCCGGCCCCGGCCCCGGCCCCGCCCCGCCCCGCCTGCCACGGTACTTTTTGCCACACACCAATGCGTGAGACACTTTCGGCTGTGAGTGTCCGAGATTGTAATAAGAGACAAAACGGCCAGCCAGCCCGAGCCTACCAGGCCAAGGACCAGGCAGACAATAAGTGCCTCCCGGTGAATGGACCTCAAGGTGTCACCTCCTCGCCAGGCGTTAGCGCATTGGGAAAAGACGGTGCTCGCCCCCGCCCCGCCCCGCCCCGCCCCGCCCCGCCCCGCCCCGCCCCGCCGGCCCCGTCCTGTGCACCGGAGAGGAGCCCCCGCCCCGCCCCGCCCCGCCCGGCCGCTTTCAATTTCCACTCTTCCTTTCTACATTATGACTCACGCCAAACGTGAGACTCGAGACAAGCGTGAGACTTGACACTGTTGAGATTCGAGCGCCTTGCGGGTCTGGCCGGCTCCAGGCGCAAAATGTCTGATATTTTTTGGCGAGGAAACGCAACGGTTCTGCAGCCGGCGCGACGCACCTCCGCCTCACCACAGAAACCACCGCGCTTCATCGATAAGGTAGGGGCCGGGGCGGGGCGCGGCGGGGCGGGGCGGGGCGGGGCGGGGCGGGGCGGGGCGGGGCGGGGCGGGGCGCGTGCCCGCGCGCGAGGGTGGACCGCGACTAGTTTCAACTGCTACGAGTTTGACGTCAGAACGCGCTCTTATTTATGGAGAGAGAGAGAGAGAGAGAGAGAGAGAGAGAGAGAGAGAGAGAGAGAGAGAGAGAGAGAAGGGGAGGAGGATTGTTAACACCCTCAGCCGACCCAACCGGGTGGAATCAACGTGTTGCTGGGCCTAAAAAATGAAACAGAGCCTAAGGACTTGGAAAAAAAAAATCCCGACCCATCAAGAGGACGAGGGAGGAATGACACGACTGCATGGGGTACTGCGCTCCATTCTCTTTCAACCCTCCGTGCACTGTCTGTACACTCGTCGTCCAGAGGAGCAAAACTATTTGGGTTTATTAGCCACCCAAAAAAATGTTATGCGTACTGTTAGGAAAAAAATGTCAGAGATCCTGATTGCATGAAAGGGTATGAAAAGGGTTAGATCTGTTGTGATCGGGTTCGAGAATGGCGTCAAAATCGAGAGAAAGACATCAAAGGTCGAAGGTTTTTTTTTTCCCTACCGAGGCACAAAAATTTGATATAAATGAAACCAATTAAAATTTTGAATATAAACACAGCATTTATCCACTTTGCAGTTAATATTTTGGCACATCTTTGCGGACGAGCGTAAGCTGTTGTTGCCCCGTTTTATGACACCGGCTGTCAAAAATAATGGCATAAAATACTGGCAATAAGGTACGCGAGAAGTCTGCGTGGAAATCGAACAAGTCGAAAGGAGGTTCGCCACCCACGCAGCAGCTGAGCTCACGTACACATCTCACAGGCAAGTCACCATCAATGTAATTTTACAACTAAACTTTCGTCTTCCAATGTCACTTTTTTTTAAAAATTTATCAACAATTTATTTAAAATTGAAACAAATTCCGAATCATACCACGGTTCGGTCTGCATGTCCATTGCTTGATTCATCCACCAGTGAAAGAAAAAACCTAAAATACTAAACTTCAGCCGCGCACTACATTGTGACACAAAACTTTGTATATTCTTACACCTCGTTTAGCACAACACTTTTTTCTGGCGATGGGAGCGTTGGGCACGGCGTGCAGCTCTGCACGCCGCACGTTGGCTGTCGGCAGGTCCATTCAATGAACTTTGAATGAAATCCTTGAATGAACGGCTCACACGCGCACGCGCGCATTATTTACGCACGCACGCACGCAGACGCGACGCGTGCGGAAGGCACTTGGACCTACCTGCTATTCTGCACTGCTTCCGCGGACGCTGGCCACTGATGAGTGCAGTAGTGGTAGTCCTGACTGCGCTGTGGCGCCCGCTGAACAGGCTGAGCCACATGGCCTCACATCTCCAATCGCACGCACACGCACACGCACGCACGCACGCACACGCACGCTCTCGCACAAGGTGTGTGTCCCTCAGCGGCCGGCTGGCGACTGACTGACGACGGCCTGCTCACCACGCGAGTCTCCCCCCTGAGCAGCAGGTCTGGGCGAGCAGGCGGCCGGCCAGGGTGGCGGGGGGCGGGGGCGGCGGGGGCCCCTGCAGGCCGCGCCCCACCGGCCCCCGCCCCACGCCCCCCCGCGGCCCCCCGCGTGCCCCTCCGGGGGGCTCGGCCGGGCCCCGGCCAGCTCCGGCCGCTGCTCATTGGTCGGATGCACCGCGCCTCCTCCTCGGGTGGGGACGGCCGAGGCGGGGCCTGGAGGGCGTGGCGGGGCGGGGCGGGGCGGGGCGGGGCGGGGCGGGGTGGGGCGGCCCGAAGGAAGGACGCCCGCTGCTCTGTGACGCCGGCGGGCGCCGTTGCATTGGGGCGTGGCGTGGCCTGCACGGCGGGGCGTTCCTCACGGGGGCCACCGCGAGCCCGGGGCGTACCGAAACCACCACGACGGCGGCTAGTGTTGTCGACGGTGGGGAGCGGACACAGGAAGGGCGCCAGGAAAGGGCCTAAGCACCCCCCCCCCCCTCCTCCTCACCAGCCCCCCCTCCCTGGCCTCCGCTTCCTCCCGCTGATTCCTGCTGTTTGTTGCAGAAGGCTCCGCAACAGGATTTTATTTTTCTTTACAGAATGAGTCCTGAACACAAAGGACCGGGGAGGCGGGCGGCGCCGCGCCGCGCCCGGCCCAGGGCCTGGACCAGAGCCTGCCATGGCCAGTACCATTCATGGGACGGTCCTGTCCAGGCCTGCAGCCCTGTTGCACCCGGCCCAGGGCCTGGACCAGAGCCTGCCATGGCCAGTACCATTCATGGGACGGTCCTGTCCTGCGGGTCCTGCCCGGCCCGCCCGCAGGCCTGCAGCCCTGTTGCACCCGGCCCAGGGCCTGGACCAGAGCCTGCCATGGCCAGTACCATTCATGGGACGGTCCAGTCCTGCGGGTCCTGCCCGGCCCGCCCGCAGGCCTGCAGCCCTGTTGCACCCGGCCGTTTGGTACGTGCCGCGCCCGGCCGGGCCGGGGAGGGACACAGACACACCTGGTGGCCCCAAGTAGAGAAGGCCCCGCGGTCATCACCCCCCCCCCCCCCCCCCAGGCCCGGCCCCATCCCTTTGCCTGTTTGTCGCATCGAGTAAATTGCATTTCTTTTTTCTTCTCGGAGACGGCTGCTCGGCTGCGCGCCGGGACGGGCCGGGCCGCGGTCCCTACCCCGCTGTGCCGGTCATTCATTCCTGCCGCCGCGCGGACGTCCTGCAGGCCTGCAGGCCTGCAGGGCTGTTGCGCGGGGAGCGCGGAAGACTGCGGGAAAATCATGTCAGAGAAATCTGCTCGGATAACTTATTCCGGCGCAGGCTATTTGAATAGCTCCTCATCACACACCCGGGCTACACCACCATGGAGCAAAAGGCGAGAAGTTGGTCCTGCTCTATCTACACTTTTCCCTCCACTTTTACAATTTAAAAACCTCATTTTAAAAACAAATTAGAAAATTATCTGCTGTATCCGCCGAAAACTCTGCTCCCCATGTCGGGAACACTCGGACCCTTCAAGTCTAGGTGAATGTCGGTGTTCTTGGGTGGCTGAGGCCCATATGGCAAAGCCACATGATATCATGAGAGTGATGATGGGTCAGCAAGGACAAGGATGGTCTGCTGCATACGATACGCACCTGCGCCCGGCCCGGCCCGCCGCGTCTTTTGAAACAGGCGTATTGTGAAAGCGGGGCGGGGCGGGGCGGGGCGGGCTCCGAGGGCTTATCAGGCTTGCTGCTGGCCGGGCCGGTTCGGGCCGGGCCGCGCCGGGGGGAGCGGGATCGAAGCGCCGCGATGACCGCGCACATTTCACGATGCAGTGCAGACTTTTACCTTATTGGGAGGTCTTTTATTGATGGTGATAAGAGATCAATTCTTCAGCTTATCTAGGTTTTGTCAGCGAGTGGCCCGTTTCCATAAGGCTTTTTATCTTTCTGTTCAAAATGCCTTTGCATTTTAATTATTTTTGCGGGTAATTTAAAGTTGGTCGGCTTAATGTCACTGCCACGGGGCACAAGCTTACCACTACTTTGCTTCTTTTTTTTTTTAATTTCCGTCGTTTTGTTTTCCAGTGTATACATGAATGACTGTAGCGCGCATACTGTATGCTGTGATTCATAATGCCTGCCTCTAATTTCTGTCGTGCGTCCGTGCGTCCCGCGGGGCGGGGTGTTGAGTTACACCTTGTGGTCCCCCGGAGCCCCGCCCCGCCCCGAGCCCGGGCCGACTGCTTGGTGTAGCAACTGTCAGGTATAGCACCGGCACCACCTTAATCTGGGCAGCAAGAGGAGGAAGGGTCATGCTTCAGCAGGATGTTCTTTGTTTCACTTGTTCATTTATGCTTTGGCACCTTGTCGGAAAAGGTGGGCAGGCGCCTGGAGGGAATGAGAGAATGTGTAGGGGAGGGAGTGGAGAGAGAGAGAGAGAGAGAGAGAGAGAGAGAGAGAGAGAGAGAGAGAGAGAGAGAGCTCCGCCCCTTTTTGTGGTTTGAAAGAGGCTCGTTCTGTCGGTATAAAAATTCCCATTTTTTTTTTTCAAGTGTAGGGGCCCAAAACCCCTCTGGTTATGAGGTTCGGGAAAAATGTCACGTGCCATCCTTTCATTTTTAGTCATTTTCAGTCACTTTTCGCCACCCAACCTTTTTTCAGTTTTAGTGATTTTTAAGTCATTTTTAGTAAGCTTCAGTCAATTTTAATCATTTGTAGTCACTTTTTGTCACTTTTCGTCACTTTTTGTCACTTTTCGTCATTTTAAGTCACTTTTCGTCATTTTTTGTCAATTTTAGTAATTTTATTTTAAGTTGTTTTTGTCCTTTTCAGTCAATTTAAGTCATTTTTAAGTCATTGACTTAATTTTAATCTTTAGTCATGTACACGAAAAATCGAAGTGAAGGACCCCTCGCCAAAACCCCTCTGGTTATGAGGTTCGGGAAAAATGTCACGTGCCATCCGGTTTCTATCCAGATAACCTCCACGCGTGTTTCAACGTGAGCGGGGGTTCGCGCCTACAGAGGTGCCCGCGGAGGAACTGACGGAGAAGTAAAGGAAAGGGCAGGGCTGCGGCCGTATTCGAATTTGGCGCCTTGGATCTGGGCCGACCGCAGCGCCCCGGGGGCGCACTGAACTGTGAGGTCTCTCGCTGGGGAGACGAGAGGCTCTGTCCGCGCCCCGGCCCGCCCCGCCGCCCACGGCCGCTCCAAGACTCTGGGAACCTTACCGGCCGCACAGCGTCCCGTCCGCCAGTGGGATTCGCAATGCAATATTCAAGGGGCGACAGCTCCCGAGAAGTGATCGGCGGATTCGGATTCGCAATATTATTCGCGGGGCGCGACACTTTGGGGCCCAAGTGCACCCACCATGACCAGGCGCGCACGCGGTCGAGGAGGTGGCCCGGCCGGGCGGGCCCAACCGCCCGAGCGTAGCGCAGCGCGGCGCAGCGCTGGGGCCCAGCACAGCACGGCCCGGGCCTGGCCGCCCGCCCGCCGCGCAACGCCCCCCTTCCTCCTCTCTCTCTCTCTCTCTCTCTCTCTCTCTCTCTCTCTCTCTCTCTCTCTCTCTCTCTCTCTCTCTCGCTCGCTCGCTCGCTCTCTCCCTCCCCTTCTTACTTGGAACACACTCTGCTTGTGTTACAAAATATAGCATGAACCGTAAACCGGGGCTACTTTGGCCACCGGTGTAATTTCCTAACGGTCCACCCCCTAAAACTTTGTTCAAAATGCTAACTGTCATGTGAAACAAATTTTTAGGGATAGCCCAAAGTTACCTCCAACTCCTAAAATATGTTTCAACTGCTAGGTAGCATTTTAAATCAAAGTTTTAGGGGGTGGACAAAGTTATCCCGCCTTGGTTTACGGTATGGGATTAGGTTCTCATATCCCATTTCCATTATATATTTGTATGTTCTGTTCGTTACTGCTATCTGTCGCAAAACATTGGAAGGACATCGCACCTATTAAGAGTTAGAGCATTAATGTCTTTACGAGGGCATCAAATTCAACTCAGGTACGAATTGTTCGGACGCTTTAATGCCTTTGCGAAAGGTACAACATTCTGAATTTCTTTAACCGTCTTCGACCATCTACATTGTTTCTTTTACTGCTGTTTATTTTTTACAACCAAAATATGTCGTGATACAAGTGTATTGCGAAATAAAACAAGGGCGTAGCTGCATTTCGCGGTCGGCAACTGCTGTGTGTGTATCTTTCCATCTTTTGGGAACTTCTGCTGAGTCTAATTTTAGTCGCGGATGCGGACGCGGTGCCCGGCGCGGCGCGGCGCGGCGGCGGCCTGGGTCCCGGAGGCCTTTCCCATCCCGGATCCTTCGCCGCGCCGCTCCGCTCCGCTCCGGGCGTGAAGGCGATTCCCCCGAGTACAGCCGCCTGCCGTCCACGGGCGGAACGGAAGAGCCAGCGCGTCCACGTCCATGACGGACTTAGCGTGTGAGGCTGGAGGTGGATTGGACTCAATCATGGGCAATACTTATCTCTGGCCATACTAATTTTATCAGAAATGAATAAGGCCTTTGTTTGTCGTATTTTTAAAAGGCGCGCGCGACCTGCCGTACAGGCGGTGACACGCCGTAAGTCAGGCGCTGGTCATGTGTCAGTGCACTTGGGGCAGGGGTCTCAGGAACCTGAGAAGCTGGCAAAGTAAGAATGAGACTCCGTACTTGGCACCGACACTTTTCTGCGGACTGGATCGCACAGCAGCAGCATCCCCCTCCCCCTCTCTCTCTGTCTCTCTCTCTCTCTCTCTCTCTCTCTCTCTCTCTCTCTTGTTTTGGCTTCGGCGACCTGCGGAACTCAGCGAAACCCGCAGGAAGCGCGGCGTTGGACCATCATGACCATAATTTTGATTGGTGTCACACATTTCGCTGCACTGTTCTGCGACATCCCGTCCCCGTCATCCTGATTTGACGCGAGCGGAAATCTCCCCCCCCCCCCCCTCTTCCCTCGCACTTCTTCGCCCGTGACTGGCGGCGAGTGACCGGCGGTTCGCACGACGTAACCCTAGCCGCGGACTGATGCTGCACACTGCACAGTGTTTGTTATTGTTGCGACTGAATGGAGCAGTCTCTCTCTCTCTCTCTCTCTCTCTCTCTCTCTCTGTACAGTATGTGGTGTCATAAGGAAGGAATCTGCGTCCCCTGCAACTGCCTGGACACTCAAACCTGAACTGACTTTCTACTCAGTAAATGTCTATGTTCATATGGAGCAGAATTACTGATTCATTTGTTAGCTATTCTATTCATTTTTGAGACTGATAAATGAACGATATTAGGAGGGCATTATTCCGTAACGGATTGTAAATGTCAGTAGAAAAAGGTTTCGTAACAGTAGGAAAAGTGACGTGGGGCAAAAATAGTATAACGGGCTGAGGAGAGCGCACATTGATTTTATTAGACGAAGCCTGTGTGCTACGACTATAGGGTCGCTCCGGGGCACACTATACATACTTGCCGGAGGCGCGGACGCACTGCCCACGTGATATACCCACATGCGCAGTAAAATTTCTGAAATATTTGTTTTATTACTTTAAACATTTTCTGAGTGCACATCTCCTAACGCTAACGTACACATCTCTATCAGCAGTAGTGCAGAGAACCAGCTCCGATGCACCCCCTGCCCCTGCGCCCGCCCCTGCGCCCGCCCCTGCGCCCGCCCCTGCGCCCGCCTCTGCGCCCGTCCCTGCGCCCGCCCCTGCGCCCGCCCCTGCGCCCGCCCCTGCGCCCGCCCCTGCGCCCGCCCCTGCGCCCGCCCCTGCGCCCGCCCCCGCGCCCGCCCCCGCGCCCGCCTCTACGCCCGCCCCTACGCCCACCCCTGCACCCTCTGCCCCTGCGCCCGCCCCTACGCCCGCCCCTGCACCTTTCTGCCCCTGCGCCCGCCCTGCGCCCGCCTTCTGCGCTCCGCCCCCTGCGCCTCCCTGCGCCCGCCCCTACGCCCGCCCCTGCACCCTCTGCCCTGTGCTCGCCCTGCCTGCCGCCTGCCCCTGCGCCCGCCCCTGCGCCGCTCCCTTGCGCCTGCCCCCTGCGCCCGCCTCTACGCCCGCCTCTACGCCCGCCCCTACGCCCACCCCTGCACCTCTGCCCCTGCGCCTGCCCCTACGCCCGCCCTGCACTCCTGCCCCTGGTGCCCGCCCCTGTGCCCGCCTCTGCGCCCGCCCTGCGCCCGCCCCTGCGCCCGCCCCCTACGCCTGCCCTGCACCTCTGCCCTGCGCCCGCCCTGCGCTCGCCCTGCGCCCGCCCCTGCGCCCGCCCCTGCGCCCGCCCCTGCGCCCGCCCCTGCGCCCGCCCCTGCGCCGCCCCCTGTGCCTGCCCCCGCCCGCCCCTGCGCCTGCCTCTACGCCCCGCCCCCTACGCTCACCCTGCACCTCTGCCCCTGTGCCTGCCCCTACGCCCTGCCCTGCACTCCTCTGCCCCTGTGCGCCCGCTGTGCCTGCCTTCAGTGCCTGCCCTGTGCGCCTGCCCCTGCGCCCGCCCCTACGCCCGCCCCCTGCACCCTTCTGCCCCTGCGCGCCCGCCTGCGCTGCCCTCAGGCCCGCCCCTGTGCCTGCCCCTGCGCCTGCCCCCGCGGCCTGCCCCCTGCGCCCGCCCCTGCGCTCTGCCCCTGCGCCCGCCCCCTGCGCCCGCCTCTACGCCCGCCCCTACGCCCACCCCTGCACCTCTGCCTCTGCGCCCCGCCCCTACGCCCGCCCCCTGCACTCCTCTGCCCTGCGCCCGCCCTGCGCCCGCCTCCCTGCGCCGCCCTGCGCCCGCCCTGCGCCCGCCCCTACGCCCGCCCCTGCACCTCTGCCCCTGCGCCCGCCCCTGCGCCCGCCCCTGCGCCCGCCCCTGCGCCCGCCCCTGCGCCCGCCCCTGCGCCCGCCCCTACGCCCGCCTCTGCGCCCGCCCCTGCGCCCGCCCCTACGCCCGCCCCTGCGCCCTCCCTGCCCCGCCCTGCGCCGCCCCTGCGCCCCCCTCCGCCCGCCCCCGCGCCCCCCTCTACGCCCGCCTCTACGCCCGCCCCTACGCCCACCCCTGCGCCCCTGCCCCTGCGCCCGCCCCTACGCCCACCCCTGCGCCCTCTGCCCCTGCGCCCGCCCCTGCGCCCGCCCCTGCGCCTGCAGCAGCACCACGACGCTCTGACTGTGTATGCATGGCGCCTCCCTGTCCTGTCCAGTCGAGTCGAGTGCCTGCAGCAGCCCGCTTCTCCTTTTTCCCTAATTTTATTTTGTACCCTATACCTTTCCCTTCCCTCCCTGCCTCTCTCTCCTCGCCGTGTGCAGCGCAGCAGCGTTCTGGCCTGCCTGGCCCCATTCGAATGCTTCCCAGCCTGCTGCTCTCATCCTCAATTGGCAACACTGGCCGGTACTGCACGGCCGGGCCGGGCCGGGCCGGGCCACAGCGTCCACAGTGTGACCACCGGGAGCCACCGTACCGTCCCGGAGCGGAGCGGAGCCAAGCGGAGCACTCAACCAGTTTGATGCCGATTTGGTCTCATCAGATGGTTCATTAAGGCTGGTCTTTGGCTCGCCTCTCGGACCTCCGAATGCCCTGCCCTCCCCCCTTCCCCCTCCCTCTGCTCGCCGGCCCCGGCCCCGGTAGCATACCGGGGCGGGGGCGCCCCTCCAACTCCCTCCCCCCCTCCACATTTCCCTGTACTCGCCCCCGCGGACGCTGTTGCGCTGTTACACTAACCGCCACAAATGTGACTCATTTTTCTCATCCATCATTAATACAGGTTACGCAGTTTTGTCAGGGTCAACAAAACAACATACCCCCCTCCGCCCGCCCTTCCACAAGAAACCTCAATGACCATTTTACCCCTGGTTTTCGATCTTTTTGCTCACTTCCTTTTCCCTCTGTTCGGAGCCCCGAAGCCGCCGTGCATGGTCGAGAAGGAGGAAGAGGGCAAAAAGAGAGAAAAAAAGGGAGAAAAACAACAGAATGGGAAATAACGACAAAAATGCCGTGCTCTCCGTGGGGGAGAGAAAAGGAGAAAAAAAATGAAGGTAGACACGGCGAGTGACGATTGTGTAAGATAGGAGTCTTGTGGCGCCCGGGCCGGGCCGGGCCGCCCGGCAGAGCCCTGCGGGCCAGAGCCCTGCCCTGCACGGTTTAAATAACGAGCTCAATTAAATGTTGACCGCGATGCCATTTCCACGAGGCGGGTGGGGACCGCCTCGCCTCGCCTCGCCGCGCTGGCCCGGCCTGGCAGGCTCACAACTCACACAATTACCGTAGACTAAAATGCGCAGTTTTCACTAAATACCGATAAATTATTGGGACTATTTCTGCTCTTGGGGGGCTACCGTAGCTTGCCTTATTGTCACACTGTCCAATAACCGGAGGAGGACCCCATCGATGGTACCTATGTATTCACCACCTTGGAACCGGAAGTCGAAACTTCGCGCGGGTCGTGCGCTCAGACGCACCTCTCTCTCTCTCTCTCTCTCTCTCTCTCTCTCTCTCTCTCTCTCTCTGTGTGTGTGTGTGTCATTAGGGCGGGCTTGTTCAACCCTTGTCCTCTTCTTGTTTACATACATTCCCGGCCCGGCCCGCCACACCGCCGCCTTGGACCTTCCGCAACGGGTAATTAAGAGAAGTGTGTATCACGAGCCATCTCCCGCTCGGCTTGTGCTCCTCTCCTCGGATCTGATCGTCTGGTCTGGTCAGTGTCGCCTCCTGGGGTGGGCCTCCTGGGCCGTGCCGGGCAGGGACTCGGACAGCCTCTGGGGCCACGGCCGGCCGCCGCCGGGTCAGGTGATGTATGCCGTCCACACACACGTATCGCCTGGAATCTTCAGTAGTAGCAATGCGGGGAGGGGTCGAACGACTTTTACAGATTTGAATGAGAGAGAGAGAGAGAGAGAGAGAGAGAGAGAGAGAGAGAGAGAGAGAGAGAGAGAGAGGGGGGGGGGGGAGTGGGCCGAACGGTATATTGTGATTGGCCTGCCTATGATACGGTACTGCGGGTTCACGCGGTGCCACGCGATGGGGTCTCTATTAAACCTGAAGAAGAAAAAAGAAAGCAGGTGAACGTGAAACGTTGAGTCTAGAAAACGGAGCCGCGTAACGTCCGTCGGGGATAACAAAGGGGAGTTACCGATGGAGAGGACGATATCTAAGTCGACTCATGAATCTCGCCTCCATCGTTTGCTAATCGGCATTTCAAAAATAGAGTGCACTAACTATAGCCCCTTTTAAATAGCAAAAAGCACGAGGAAATTTGAAATCACGCATATTAGGCGGCTCTGATACAGACCGGGTGCATTCCGCTTTGTTTTGTTTGAAGGGCGGGGGCCCCTCTGGAGTGACTTACCGGTGGTTGCCCCCCGGCCCTGCCCTGCCCGGCCCTGCCCGGCCCTGTGCGACCAGCGGAGACCCTGCTGCCCAGCGCCACATGCATACATAATGAGGCACGGCCGTGGCGGCGACCCTTTGGCAGCCCTGCAGGCCAGGCTCTGCAGAACTTAGGCAGCCTTGGTCTGCCTCGCCGCGCCCCGCGCCCCGCGCCCCGCGCCCCGCGCCCCGCCAGCTGACGATATTGAACACAAAGCAGACCAAAACACCGGTGGTGTGCCCTGCCCGCTGGGGCCCCGCCCCGCCCCGCTACCGCGCTTCTCTCTACGACGAGTTTGTACGCCCTGCTCCTGCCTCATGCATTACACCAAGGCTAAAAAAAAATGTACACCCCAAGGTCGAAGTTATTATGAACTTTCAGCAGCCGAAGTTCGCCGCGGTTCAACAAAGCCTGCCTGAAAGGCTTAACAGGGCTGAACAAGGCTGAACAAAGTTGAACGCCGAAGTTCAACAAAACGTACACCGAAGTTCAAGCCTATTTCTGTGGTAAAAAGGTAAACTGTCGTTAGTCCACTTTTCCTCCTCCACACCCCTCACCTATGCATGCAAGGTGAGAGGTGAGGAGGAGGAAAAGTGGACTTACGACAGTTTACCCTGATACCACAGATTTCTCCATGCCTTACACATGTGCTGGTGGTTGTAGGACCCGCAGGTCCAGGCAGGGGCAGGACTGTGTCCGAACAGAACCGACACTTGGTTCAATCATCACATCGCTGAGGCGGCACCTGGTCCGCCGGCCGCCCCGCCCCGCCCGTTACAGTCGCGGGTGCGACAAGGACGGACACGCTGTTCGAACGCGTGGCTCGGGCCGTGGCGGGGCGGGGCGGGGCGGGGCCACTCGGGGTCCAGCAGCAGGGCCGGGGCCGGGCCGGGGCCGGGCCGGGCCGGGGGCCGAGCAGAGCGGTTGGTATTGTCTCGGCGTGATCGATGGAATTCCGAGCGAAATAAAATGCCTTCTTGTGTCGCCGTGCGGTGCAACAAAAGAGTTTCTCCCGGCGGCGTCGAACCTGGTTAAGGAAGGTGGGGAGGAGGCCGGGGGGGGGGGGAGGAAAAGGGGGGAGGCGAGGCGGAGGTGATGCGCGGAAGAGGTCAAGTCAGCTCTGGTCGAATCAGGAACGGGCATCTACTTTGGTTTATATTTGCGCCTACGTCGTGGTGGCGGCGGCGGTGGTCGGTGGTGCTCTCCCCTCCCTGGACCCGGCCCCGGGCCCCGGGCCGCGGGCCGCGCAGGTGTCAGCACGTGCTGCTCCGACACCGCAGGCCGGGCCGGGCCGGGCCGGGGGCTCCCCCCCACCGGCCTGCACTGGTGTCGTCTCTGTCAGCCCCGCGGCCCGCTGTAGGGGTGCGCGAGCGAGAGGGTAGGGTAGGTTAGGGTAGGTTGGGGTAGGGGACGGGCGCGGCGGGGCCGGGCCGGGCCGGGCGTGGCTCGCACCCGGAAGCAGCGGCGGCAGCAGCGCGCGTCCGATAGAGCTGAACGGCGTTACGTAAATGCTGCGGTCTCATTATTTCAATAACCGGTTTGAACCGCTAGGCTTAGGCTAGGGCCATCAGAAGATGTGTGCTGCCTGTGCCCATCACCCTGTCTCTGTGAAAAACTGGATCAAAATGTGCACTAATGAAAGGTCAATGTGATTTTCCCTGCAAGCTAAACGGTGAACCCTGCAGCACTGTAGCTTACACTGAAAATCACCGTAAGCTTTTTAGGTTGAGTAGCAGCTATTGTGTGCGGTTGGCCCTCGCAGAGACATCAGCTTTTTCATTTTGCTGCTGCGGGTGTGTGCAGGGCTCCGTAACTTATTACTTAAGCTCCTTTTAAAAGTTATGTTAAGCGTTAGAGTTACAACTTGTAACTTTTATCCTGGCTCTTTCAAAATAAGTCATTGGTGCGGATGGTGCAAACCACATGTATACATCGTTCCTGAATAATTTGTCACACATTTGAAATTCTATAACCTTAACTTTTATCGGAAAATGTCTTTTGTTACGTTAGGTAACTAACATTCGTTCGTGTTGTGATAAGTTACGGAGCCCTGCTGGGTGTGTGTGTGTGTGTGTGTGTGTGTGTGTGTGTGCGCTCACTGCATGTGTGCGCTCACGTCTCGCTCGGCTCGCGCCCTAGCTCATGCCGCTCGTGCAAGGTGTTTGGCACCGGACATGCCGAGTGCGGCCCGGGGCGCGCGGCGCGAGGCGACCTCATGGACGGCACGGCACGCGCGTCATGGACGTCATGGACGTCATGGACGTCACTCGGCGTGGCGCGGCGGAGGTGCGGTGCTGCTGCGCTGTGGACACGCGTCCCATCCCGCCCTGCGTCGCTTATTATAGCGCGCTTATCGGGGCGGGGCGGGGCGGGGCGGCTGTAGCCACGGCTCTGTCCGTATCGCGCCCCCGATTCGGCATCGGTCTTTTAAGCCCCAGCGCTGAGTGGGCCGCAACTCCTGAAATCACGTGTTCACAATCCATTCGCAACCCCCCGAAATCTTATGCAATCACCCAGAAAAATGAAAAGCTGCAGGAACCGTCGTATGGTTACTTCAGGGACAACCATAAAATATGGTTGCGACAACAATAGAACAGTTGTATTAACCAAAAATCCAGTCTTCACCACCGGCTAATCGTTGTCTCAACCATATTTTATGGTTGTCCCTGAAGGAACCATACGATGGTTCCCACAACTTTTCATTTTTCTAGGTGATCCCTCCGAAATCCTATACAATCCTGACTTCTTTGCAATCATGTGTTCACCCAAAACGGAAGTTGTTGCCCCCTCGCCCCGCGCTCATTTTCGTTTGATTCTTTTTATTACAGTGTAACGGCGTCGAGGTGTCGTCGCGGCGTTATTACTTTACTCCACGCAGTCAAACCAAGTGTTCAACTGCTCAGCACTTGAATGTGTGCAACTTCCAGCCTAGCACGTGCAAGTGCGCAATCGGTAATAATTGTGCACTTTGACCTCGCCAGTTGTACACATCTAAGTGTTTAACTCGACAGTTGTGCACTCGCAAGTGTTCAACAAGGATAGTGTTGCACGCGACAGTTGAACACTTGCAGGTGCGCAACTGTTGAGTTGAACACTGACAAGTGTACACCTGGCGAGTTTCACACTTTCAATTGCACAACTGCCGAGTTGGCTGGAAACTGCACATATATAGAAGTGTTAAGCAGTGGAACACTTGGTTTTACTGTACAGTGTAACTTTCGTATTTGTGTTAAGTGGGCTTACTTTACTATCGAGGGAGTGTTTGAAAGTCCTACGGGGAAGTGCACCAGTAGGGGCCTGGGCGGCCGGGCCGGGCCGGGCCGGGGGCCGCGCGCGGGCTGCTGTACGGGACGGGTCCTGACCGGGCCGGGCCCGAGTCCTGTCCTAGGCGAGGAGGAGGCGGTACGGGCGCGCCGCGGCGGGGCCAAGGCCCCCCTGCCCTGCCGCCCAGGATCCACCGCACCGCCACCGCGTGTGTGTGTGTGACTTACTCACGCTCTGAGTCACTGCGCCGGCCCGGGCCCGCCACTGCTTCATTCATACCGCGCGGCGCCCGGCCCGGCCCGCCCCGCCGGCAGCCGCTGCTCCTGCGCCCCGCCCCGCCCCGCCCCGCCCCGCCCCGCCCCGCCCCACCCCGCCACCGGTCCCGACGCCCACGCGGCCGGGCCGGGCCGGACCGCGGCAGGACGCGCGGGGGCCACGCCAGGCCACGCACGACCACGTGAGTGCGTGTATTGGGGTCAGTGATAGCGCCGCGCCGCGCCGCGCCACGCGCCACAGCCGCGCCGATTGCGACATCGCAAGGACACCGCCCGGCCCGGCTGTACAAAATCTTCCGCACTTAACACTTGATGTGCGGGACCCTTATTATTGAAATGAGCAGCTGCTCACAGCTGAGGGTGCATTTTATTGTAATTTATGTTTTTCCGAGGCGCAGCACATGCGGCTGCCTACTAGGCAACAGCTCAGCACAGGTGCGCGCTCGTTGCCTCCTGACCGGTAGAAGCGTGGATTACACTCCCGCTTCCCTTGAGTGTTTACAACTGTCGATTTAAACACTTACTAGTGTACGACTGTCGAGTTTGACACTTCCGATTGCACACACACCGAGGTGCGCACTTGCACCTGTTATACTGGAAGTTGCACACTCTGAAGTGCTGAACAGTTGAACACTTGGTTTTACAGTGTAATTATTGCATACCGGGCGTTTCATAAAAGACGCAGGTGCGGGCGGGTTTGCCTACCCGATCTCCCCGTAAGGCGCCATAGCCTCTTGGAGATGCAGCCCGCCCGTACCTGCGTCTGTGTGAAACGGGCTACATTTATTTGAAGCCCAGGCTGGGGCAACACTGGTCTGCAGAGCTGAGGCTCGAGCCGAGCGAGGTGTTGCAGGCTGTGGCGCGAGCTGAGCGCGCATCTCATCGCGGGCCGCAGGCCTCGCGAAAGCAGCGCACATCGCTGCGATGACGAGTCGTCCTGGGCGAGCCCAGCCCGGCCCCGCGAGGCCACCTTGCGCTGCGAGTGGGAGAGAGAGGGAGCGAGGTCCTGGTCGCGGCGGGGCGGGGCGGGGCGGGGCGGGCGCGGGTCGACGAACGGAACGCCACGCGCTGCTCAACCGTCGTCTCTATCTCTGGTGTGCCATCTAGGTGGCCGGGCGGGCAGTGCTGGGCGGGGTGGGGCGGGGCGCGGGCGCTGGTACAATCACTCTGCCAGCGCCGTGCGATTACGAGACCCTTCTAATCAGAGTGACTCACGGCTCAAGCTCTGCGGGCGGGGCGGGGCGGGGCGGGGCGGGGGCACGGGTTGGACAGCACAGGACCGGACCTTCTCGCGCCCTGCATCCGCCTCTTGACGCCTATCTTTATCCCGCTTAATTCCTACGGGTGCGGCCGGAAATTAATCGGCTAAAGTCTGTCTATGCATAGTAGTCTGGAAACAACAAAAAATAATCTGCACGCAGAAAAAAAAATCGCTCAGCTAAAATTAGATGTGAAAAATTAGCACCACCGCTAAAAACTTTAAAACAGCAGAAAAATAAATAGCAGGGTAGCTAGAAAATAAGCACTGTAGCTTAAAAATGAGCTGCGCCTATACAGCTAAAAAATTAGTACACCTGCTAATTTTCTTGCTCAGACGCAAATTATTTTCTTGAGTGTGGGCGACATGCTCCGCGACGGTGCGGGTGAAGCGGTGCTGCTGTTGTTTGGTTATCGGCGGGTTTAGAGGATCTCCATGTGCCCTCTACCTCCCGCGTACCCAAGTCCTTCTCAATGCTAGCCAGGTCGAGACGTCCTCGAGCTGAGCTCGTGGCGTAGAACCGTGCGCCGAGTGTAGTCTTATTTGTCTAAGTCCCAACCGCGGTGCACCCCGACTGGATATCAAAAAACGTTTCGTCAGCTTTCAAAATGTGGTCCAAACGGGGGTTGGGCGGTGCGGCGGTAGATAGGAGGAGCTGGAGGCCGACAGGCTGCCCCGAGGCGGTGCTGAGCGCACGCCTGCGCGCCGAGAGGCGCCGCGCCGGTGCGTGGCCGACGACCCGTCCGACCCGACCCGACCCGCCCCGCCAGACACCCCTCGCCTCCTCTTGAACAAGAATGTCGGTCTATTTGAGCGACCTTCCCACGGCGTATACCAGGCCGTAGCGAGCCTAAACCTGAACAGTAAATATCCACATCTGGCCAGCACAGAGGTGTGCCCCACATTTAAATCGCCAGGCAGACCAACCTGGCAGATTTTCATAGTTGCACTGGTTGCCTATCTCGCACCGGCCCCTGTTTGCAGATAGCGGGGGGACCGCATCGCGTCGCCTAGACAAATAAGGCCTTCCTTGCCCGCGGTCCGGGCCGGACGGCCGCGACGTGGGCGCGCCCGGTGCGGGGCGGGGCGGGGCCGGGCCGGTACACGTCATAGACAACGTCACCGACGCTGCACGCGGCGTGACGCGCCGCGCGACACTCCGTGTGGGCGTGGGCGCGACCTTCCCTTCCGCGAGGCCGCGCCGCGCCGCGCCGCTGGACGCGCTCAGCCCGGTCCGGTCCGGGCCTGCTGCAGCCCTGGGCGTCGCGCCGCGCCGTTCGCTTCCAGTTTGTCGCATTTCACCTGGAGCCTGGAGCGGGATGTGGAAGGGCCGGAGGGCCGGGCAGGAAATGCCGCCACCACCGCTACCACCTCCTCCACCGTTTCGGCGGCGTCCCCGCGGCGGGGTGGTCCTACAGCCCGGCTGGCGCGGCGTCCGCGTGCGAAAGAGGGGAGCGGGCGAGCGTGCCGGGCCGGGCGGTACCCGGTCACCGTAGGTCACACACGATGTCGGCGGCTTGGCTTTCAGACGAAACACGAAACCTCTTTATAGTTGGTTCGGGGGCCCGGCCCCAGTGAGGAGCCGGGTTATCGAGCGGTGCGGGAGCGGGCGGTGAGGGGGAGGGGGGGGGCTGGACCTCCACTCCGGGCCGAGCGGGGGCGAGGCGCGGGGCCGAGCATCCTCAAAGGGTGTCAAATCGCATTACATCGGCTGTGTTTACGTATCGAGGGCGTGACCTTGCGGACTTCCGCTGACGGGCTGCCGGCCAGCCTCCCGCCCGGGCCGGGCTCGGGCCGGGTCCACCCCGCTCCGCCCCCTAGCCCGCCCATCCCATTAGGTCACTCATCAGGATCAACAGGTTGTTAGCGGCTGCCAGCGCTGTACCGCCAGGTATCCGGCGGCCGGCGGGCCGGGGCGGACCGTGCTGCCGCCGCCGTCCCGCGCCCCGTCCCGCCCCGCCCCGCTCCGCCTGGCGCGCGCCCAGCATTGAGTCATCAACCTCCGTCCTACCGGACCTATCGTCCGCCAAGCCTCGGCCCGGCCCGGCCCAACTCGACCCGCCGCCGCGCGCGACAAAATTTCGATCCGATAAAATCGCGAGTGTCGCACGCCTTGGGGGCGAGGCGTATTGGGAGGGGTTGGCCGACTAGGCCGGCGCGGGCGCGGCGCTGCCTTCCCTGCCCTTCCGGGAACCGGTGCAGGTGTCCTGGCCGCGGCCCCCGGCCCCGCCCGCCAGGAGTCATATCCCCCTTGATGTCTCTAGGGGCTTTCTGGAATCTAACTGGAGCCATTACGGGTTTGCCTGCTCCTTCCCGGAGACCGCTCGCGACCGTCCTTGCGGGCATTTTTGGCGTGTCTGCGGGTACGTGGCGGGTACCCGGGTATGCCAAGGATTCGGGGCGGGCAGCGCCGAGGCCTGGCCGGGGCCGGGAGCCTGAGGACGAGGCCGGCGAGGCCCACCCATAGAGCACCGCGGAACTGCGCGGTAGGCCCCGCCGCACCGGCCCGCCCCGCCTGAGTACCAGCGGCCACAGCTCGGCACTCAACGTCAAAAGAAGTAATTAAGGGTACCGGAAAGTGCGCCAAAAAGTGGCGCGAGTTTTTGGTTTTGACCCTTGTTTTTTTGCATGCGTAGCACAAGTGCTCGGGAGGTCCGCACTGTTTCTCGGGAAACTTAGCCAGCTTCTTATCCCTTATCTCCGGCCCCATTACTACGGGGTCATGGGCATAGCGCTATTTTGGCGGGCAGTATTATTCTCTCTGTGCATCTCGCTTTGCCCCTGGCCTCCAGCGTGTGCAACAATGTGTCCTGTGGACAGTGTGCAGGTCTGCGAGTCCTGCAGGTCTGCTGTGCAACAGGGCCCCTCGCAGGGCAGAGCCTGGCAGAGCCTGGCCAGCCGGCATCTCTGTTTCTTTCCATTTGGAATTCAAATTGGTAGACATCTCTTTCCAGTATCGCATCTGTACCGACGGCCGGCGGGCCGGGCCGGGCCGGGCCGGGCTGGGCGCTGCGCCACGCCACGCTGGACAGGACATGCAGCGAGGATGGCTCGCTCTTGTCCTGTTAGTGTCTCGCAGAAGCACTACGGGGCGGGGCGGGGCGGGGCAGGGCGGGGCGGGCGCTACGGCCTGGACTCAACACCTGCGGCGCGAGAGCTGTGTCCCTCGAGACACTAGAGTTCGTCCTGGCCCTCCACAGGCAACAGTCTTGCGCTTGTCCTAGGTCCTACTCCTGGGCTGCTGTAGACTGGAGCCCCCAGCTTGTCCTCGGGCCGCGCCGCGCCGCTCCAGAGGCTCCAGCTCCAGGCGGCATCCTCTTTATGCCCACCCAGACCAGCCTCCAGTCCCCTGAACAAAGCATGCGGGTGGACGCCACCCTGCGGCCCGGCCCGGCCCCGGCCCCGGCCCCGGCCCCGGCCCCGGCCCCGGCCCGGGCGGGATCAAAGGTCAAAGGACTGGGGGTCTGGACGAACATGCCGTATGGTAAACAGGGTAGGGGCCTCGTGGGGGCCCCGGCAGCGGCAGGGCAGGGCCCCCGGCGGGGCCCGGGGCCCGTGGGTGCCCCTGTGGGCGCTGCGCTGGGAGAGCTCCCGGCCCCGCCCCGCCTCGCCCCGCCCGGGGCCCTGCCGCTCGGGGGCTCCGCCCCGCCCCGCTCGGGCCCGGACCCCTCACCGCCATGCGCTCTCTGATGAAATCTCTTTCGCATACCTGCATGGAGCCGCGAGCGCGCGCGCCTCCGCGCTCCTGGACGATAAAATGCGTGGTCAAAATACTGTACCGCGCGCCGCAAAGAGTTGTCGCCCCATCGAGAGCCTTGCACATCCCGCCCCGTCCCGTCTCGTCCCGTCACTTCGCCTACAGACCGCGGCCTCTTCGACCTGATCCCCTGGTCTGCTCGGCCCGCCCCCGCCGGCCGAAATAGAAATGTGGGCTCATTACCTCTGGTGGTCAGTGTGGTCTTTGTGCACGTCTCCAGCGGCTCCAGTCGGGTGTACTGCGGGCGACTCTTTGATCATCCTGCTTGCGCTGCACGGCGCGCCGGTGCTGGCCGGTGCGGTGCGGTGGCGTCGCGGCGCCCAGCCCAGCCCAGCCGACAGCGATTTGGAATGTCTTAAAGACATTGTGAGAGGAGCCGGGCCGGGCCGGCCGGGCCGTACTGGTATCTGCAGCCCAGCGCAGCCCAGCGCGGCGCAGGGCAGCCTGAGCCTGGCCCCTGAGCCTGGCCCCTGAGCCTGGCCCCTGAGCCTGGCCCCTGAGCCTGGCTGCGCCGGCCGGCCGGCCGGCAGGGCTCGCCTCCTGCACAGGGCTGCCCACCCATTCATGTACTCCCTGACAACTTGCAGAACAAAGGGATTCGCACGCCGCCTTCCATTCCTCTCCTCCTGCTCCTCCACCTCCTCCTCCCCCTCCTCCTCCTCCTCCTCCTCCTCCTCCTCCTCCTCCTCCTCCTCCTCCTCCTCCTCCTCCTCCTCCTCCTCCACCTCCTCCTCCTCCTCCTCCTCCTCCTCCTCCTCCTCCTCCTCCTCCTCCTCCACCTCCCCCTCCTCCCCCTCCTCCTCCTCCTCCTCCTCCTCCTCCTCCTCCTTCTTTTCCCTCCTACAATTTCTTCCCATTTCTGCTCCTCGTTTCGCTATCTACGCTTCGTACTTCGCGCTCTTTAACATACCGGGTGTAACAGAACAGAACACATAAGTACCGGTATGCGCGGGTGTGCCTACCCACACTTGTCGCAAGGCGCAATACGAGAGGGCCACAACTCCTGAAATCATGTGTTCACTATCCATCCACGACTCTCCGAAATCTTTTGCAATCCCTCCAAAATCCTCTGCAATCCTGCGTTCTTTGCAATCATGTGTTCACCCTAAACGGGAGTTGTTGCCCCCTCGGCGCAACGTCCCCCAGGATAGGCATACCTGCAACTCTACTACGGTTGTGTCGCGTTACACGCCCTGTGTACCCGCTTCCTTTCCTTGAACTTATTTTTCTCCTCCCCCTTTCACCTTGAACGCCTCGCGTGATAACTCGTTGCGAACATCATGAACGGCAAGCGGCTCTCCGTCGTCAAGTAAGTAGTTTCAATCTCACGACGCAGCGCAGGCCGAGCTGCGCCGGGCCGGGGCCGTCCAGGGCGTGGTCACGAACCCTTAATGCTCCGCCTTTTACGCGGACTTCGCGGAACGCGGCACCCCGTCCCCCGCGAGGTGTGAAGTGCGGCATTGTCTTGCGCGGTGTAAAACTGGTGCACCTTGGGTGCGCCTTGATGTACGACGGGAACCGGCGGCACAGCTGGCACGCCGGGCAAGCCCGGGGCCACCCCGCCCCGCCCCGCCCCGCAGGGTGCTGGTTTAGCTTTCTACCATAGGCGTCATGTAATGATAGAAATACACATCGTGCAATAGAGAGCGGTGAGTTTGACCCGAGCCCAGGGTGGTGGTCACTTGGAGTACATCCTAGAAATTCCACAGTAGGGCGCGGGGCCCTCCTCTGTGCGGGTCACTTCCGGGCCTGGGACGGGGGCGGGTAGGAGCCCCTTAGTTTTAGTGTATCGAAAACACACTACACACACACACACATACACACAAGTTCACAGAGTGCGCCGAGCAGTCTCCTACTTTGCACCCGTTGAAGCGACCAGTGCTGCCAGAAAAGTAGGCAATGCGTAGCCCAAACACAGTGGAGAGAAGCGGGCTGCATCTGCGCCTGCCGACTAGGCAACGTGCATGCACCTGTGCAAAGGTGTTGCCTAGTAGGCAGGCGCAGATGCAGCCCACTTTTTCCATTGTGTTTTGGCTACTTATTGCCTACTTTTCTGGCAGCACTGGAAGCGACCTTGGGTTTGAGTCCGCCGTGCCACGCCGATACGAAACACGTCCCGCCGTGTGCGGCGCTGCGGCGCTGCGGCCAGCGCTGCTGACTGATCCACAAGATCACCCGCCCCTCGTCTCGTATCTCCGTCCTTGTCGCACCTTCGGCGGTGTCCTATGTCGGGCATGGCAGTTCCCAGTGGGTGCGACAAGGACGGAGGTACGAGCGCGATTTTCTGAATCAGTCGGCAGGGTGCCGCCCGGTCCCGTCCCGTCCCGTCCCGTCCCTCCGGCCAAGGCGAGGCGGCGGCCGCTGGGCAGATTACAGAGAGGGGCCTTAGCACGGGCCGACCCAGCATGTGGCGGGGCGGGGCGGGGCGGGGCGGGGCGGGGGCGTTACGCACCAAACACTCGCTCCGACGACGGGCGAAATTTTGGCTAAACTTCCTGTCTCGGCGCCGACCGATACTCTTTCCTCTTTCCTCCTCTTAGCAGGTGGATGGGTGGGTGGGTAGTGACAAAGGTCGCGAATCATGTCGCCGCGCCTCGCGCCTCCCCTACTCTGAACTGGTGCCAGCGGGCGGCCGCAAGTGTGTGTGTGTGTGTGGAGCGGCGCCGACGCCCGGCGTCGCGACGCTAGGGATTCCCCACTAGCGCCGCCGCCGCCGCCTTGGACACTGCAACTTGAAGTGTGACGTGTCGCGCCCGCCGGGCGGACGGGCCGGGCGTCTCGTCGGGCCGCGGAGCGGTGACGTCACGCTCCCTCTCTCTCTCTCTCTCTCTCTCTCTCTCTCTCTCTCTCTCTCTCTCTCTCTCTCTCTCTCTCTCTCTCTCTCTTGCTCTCTCTCTCTCTCTCTCTCTCTCTCTCTCTCTCTCTCTCTCTCTCTCTCTCTCTCTCTCTCTCTCTCTCTCTCTCTCTCTTGCCCCCTCTCTCTCTCCCTCTCTCTCTCTCTTCTCTCGCGCCACATCACCGCTCTGTCACCGCAAGCCACGGATGTCCGTTTGGAAGTTGTTGCGGATGAGACCGAGTGGCGTGGCGGTCGACTATAAGAGATTGAGAGCAAACAGGAAGGAGTTTGGCCGCCGTATCCTGGTCGCCCGTCGCCCCAGCCACAGCCCCCACCCCGCCAGACCTGTGGCGCCGTCCTGGGACAGTCCTAGCGGATCTAGAGGTCTACGCGAATTTTGGCTATCAACAGGTGATTTTGCCCCTCTCTTTCCACCCCAGGAGGTGTCCATTAACACATTGAGTGCTGAAAGTATTTATTCCCTATGATTTAACACGGGAGCGTGACCATATAGTGGTCATGCCGCTCTCAATGTGTTAAGGGTCCGTGCGTGCTTCCCTGGGGCGGCGCCTCCTGCCCTTGCAGCCGCGGTACGGCCCGGTGCGGGGGCGGGGCGCGCCGGGCGCGGGCCAGCAGCGCGACAGTACAGGCCGAGAGGCCGGCGCGGCGCGGCGCAGCGCGGCGCGAGGCGATCGCATTTCTCATTTAAAAGTTCGGGGAAGATGCCGGCCGTTTCCTTGGCGGCGACCGCCCCGGCCCGGCCCGGCCGGGCGAAAGAGAGAGGGCCGTGACTCACCCTCCTCCCCTCTCCTCCTCGTGTGTATGCTCTGCATGCTCGCTCTCGCTCGCGCGCGCACGCACGGGCCGCCCCGCCCCGCCCCTCTCACTCGCACGCACGCGCCGTTATCGCCGCGGTTATGAATGAGCCCGGCTGCGTGGCGTGGCGTGGCGTGCTGACCCTGCCCTGCCCTGCGCGCCCGGTGGCGTGGCGGGGCGGAGGCGTGCAGTTGGCGCCAGGACCGCCAGGGGGCGCCAGCACCACGCGGACCACGCGGCGTGGTCTGGTTGCCCGCGTGCGCCCTAGGGGGCAGCACCTGTTGGGAGCGAGCCGCACTCCCCACCACCACGGCACGGACGGGTGGGTACCACCTCCAATCAGTGCACGCCCCTGCCTGAGTCCCAATCATGTTACAATCACATAATTTTACGACCAAAATGCATTTTTAGCACCATAAAATCGCCAAAAGAAAAACTCATCTTATACCTGCTGAAAATTTTAAAGTTTTCTTTAACGTTTGGTAAAAACTTGATTCAGAACACAATATTCCAATCAGTATGCGGTTAGAGGTTACCAGGCGCTACCCTTCCCCACGGCCGGTAGTGGCAGCGGCAGGCAGGGGCCCGCGTAGCAGCGCAGTGACCCGTGCTGAGGAGAGGAGCGCCCGATAGGGGTCACTAGGCTTTCTCCCTGAATAGTACAGAACAAAGAAGTGCGTCTCAGCCCCCTGAATGATCGTTGGAGCGTAATACCTCTCTGCAAAGACGTTAGATCTTGATGACTTATTTGCAAAGGCGGTAAAACTTTCGCACCTTTAAAAGGTGCCAAGTCACTCTTTTGTTTCCACTGTATGTTATTCGAATAACAGTCTAGTTTCGGGAGGAAACTATAATTTTAAAATGTTCGTGACTACATTAGCTCTCTTTATTTTCGATAACCTATTTCTCTTGGTTTCGCCCGTGTCCCTGGCGGCCCGTCCCGTCCGTCACACTGAGTGACGCGCGGCGCGCTGCAATCAGACCCGTGATGGACGATGGCCAGCGAGGCCGCGGCGCCTGCAGCCTGCGGCCGGCGCCGGCCACTGGAGTTACTGGAGCCACTGGAGTTACTGGAGCCACTGGAGCCACTAGAGCCACTAGAGCCACTGGAGCCACTGGAGCCACTGGAGCCACTAGAGCCACTGGAGCCACTGGAGCCACTGGAGCCACTGGAGCCACTGGAGCCACTGGAGCCACTGGAGCCACTGGAGCCACTGGAGCCACTGGAGAGGAGTGGCGGGGCGGGGCGGGGCGGGGTGCTGCTGGATGTCACGTCGTGGTGGCAGGAGCTGCAGTACAGGGGGTGTCTGCGGCTGAGCCCTGGCCTCCGGGACGGACAGTCGTCATCGGACCCCATATGCACTGGTTTGTTAGCCGGGGGAAAGCGACACAAAAATTTCACCGGAACGCTACGCTGCGCGGTATCTGTCGGCATCTCTAAACAGATCTGGCGCTGATGGCAGGCGCAGGCTGAATAGGCTCTGAGGTACAGCAGCAGCAGCAGCAGCGCTGGGCTAGGCGATGTTATCTACGGGCGCAGCGCACAAGCCCCCGATATAAATCACTATTTATTGCAGAAAACCCAATATTTCACAGCGAGGTGTGGTGGCTCCTCTCTGCGTGAGAGCAGTATGTGACCCGCCCAGGCCTGTGTGGTGGTGGTGGCCCCCAGTCTACACTGTGAACAGCAGTGTAAAAACATCAAATTATATCGAATTTAATACTGAGCCTGTAGTAGCTGTGTCCTGCAATGTTACTTTTGTCATTACTAAGTTTATTATTATTCATTTTTACTCAATAATTTTCAAAGCAATTGCCTTTCTACTCGCGACGCCAAACGCTTGAATTTAAATGAAAGGAGCATCCGTTTCTACTTTCTACTACCCTCGCTTACAAATATACAACGCTCGTTTTCTGAAGTCACAGCATCTGTTTTTGCGGTGTACCACAGAGGTCCTTTTATTCACGATGGGGAGCCTATAGGCGGTAGTTGTGTCGCCCACCTGAACTGACTAGACAACTCTTGGGACGATCATTCAACGGAAACACTCTATTGATTCCATTTTTATTGCGAATTATTTGCCGCTTGACTTGCGAACCGAATAATTTGAAGGGGGGGGGGGGGAAAAGGGAAGAAGACAAAAAGGACGACGCCAAAGATAGGCTCGCAATGGTAAGTTGATAGAGTGTCTTTTTCATAAGCGAT
Organism: Frankliniella intonsa; assembly: GCA_033675135.1. NCBI lineage: Eukaryota > Metazoa > Arthropoda > Insecta > Thysanoptera > Thripidae > Frankliniella > Frankliniella intonsa. The sequence goes on from CM066256.1 coordinate 1,997,309, forward strand.
AAATGCGAATCGAATGACACTGAGCAACGCACGCACGCCCACGCCCCTCGCGCGGCAAGCGCCGGTGGTCGAGCGGGAGGGGAGGGGCTGGAAACGGACAGCGCGATTTCTCCTGCTCATGCTGCTCTCAAATCCGCTCATCTTCACACTTATCGCTTCTCTTTTCCCCTCGGCTCGGCAGCCTGTGTACACGGCTCCTATCCCCGGCCCGGCCCGCTCTCAGACGGGGGCAGGAGCCTGTACTGCGCAGGGCAGGGCAGGGCAGGGCAGGGCAGGGCAGGGCAGGGCAGGGCAGGGCAGGGCAGGAGCGCCTCGGTGCCTCTGGGGTTTCCTTCTCAGTCCTTCACACCTCAGACGTCTGTCCCGGCCGGTAGGCAGGCGAATAAATGGCTCTGGATGAATGGCTTTGGCTCGGCACGCATCCTTGACTGTGTGGTGAGGTGCCGCCCCTCCCTCCCTCCCGAGGGTGCCCTCTCCTCCTCCGCCTCATCCTCTTTCCTCTCCTCCTCCTCCTCCTCCTCCTCCTCCTCCTCCTCCTCCTCCTCCTCCTCCTCCTCCTCCTCCTCCTCCTCCTCGTCCTTCACGTTCCTCTCCTCGCCGCGTTGCCTCTCTTTCCTCTGTCTAATTTGTGTTTGCGTGTGCGCGCGCGCGTGTGTGTGTGAGTTCGACTTTCTCCCTTCTAGCTTAAGCTGTTTGATCCTTGGCAAATTTTCACAGTTCACGATATTAAATTTGATATGGCTCTGAATTCATTTTGCACTTGTCACAGCATATCGTTCGTATGTGAATGACTCATCTGGCTCTACATTATTATCGATTCACCCAGCCGGTCGCCCCTCCGTTTTAATTCGATCATCGAAACCGGATCTCAAAAAATATTCTCAAATGCTCCGGCACAAGGCTTCACCGGCCGCCGGCTGAAGTCGCACTTGAGGCGAAAGGCTCACAAAGAGAAACAACAACAAACAAATGCCGTTCCGTGATTCGAATTCACAATTCCCCCTCCTCTTTCTCCTCCTCCCTCTCCGCCTGCTCCTCCACCTCCTCCTCCTCCCGCTGACAAAAGACACACTTAGATAGGAGCCTGCAGCCGGATGGTCCCTCCCTCAGACTCACACCTTTGGTTAAACTATATTTCTTTATCATGTGTTCCTTTGTGTGGGCATATTTATCCGTCTTCTGATGTTTGCCGATATTGGTAGTCGTAGGCGACAGACTGGCGTCAGGGCGACTAGCGCTGTCGGCGGCGCATTCCGTTGGAATTCCTCATTTCATAAAAGAGGCGTATAATGATGTGGTTTTTCGGGTCTCGCCTCCTTTTCTCACACACACCCGCACACACCGCGACAACACTAGTCTAGCTCATACAGTGTGAGAATGTCACATACCTGTTGCGTGAACTTCCATTCATTTCAATTAAACATGAATTTCCCTTAAAATGTCACACGAAGGGACAAGTGTACAGATGAAAATCCATTCCCCCACAAGCACATTTACACACTTGAGTTTCCATCGTAAACTACAATTATTATCCGTATTTATACGCAGCCACGTTTTATCGCGTTTTATTGTTTTGGAACTTCCCTCCTGCATCACTTGTCCCAAAAACCTCTTCTCGACTTTCATGGTGGCTCAGCACATTGCGATTTTGACAGCCCTAGTCGGGCTGCAAGAATTCGCAGTGGAGTTACTTGACCCCCCGCCCCGCTCCGCTCCGCCTTCCCTCCGCCCCGCCTCCCACCTCCCCATGCTTTCCAGAGGTGTGGACCGAGCAGGCCATTCAGTCGTAGCGGCCCTTTGTACTCCATTGATACAGTGCGTGGCCAGACACACTGTAAAAAAAAATACACAAACACTCACACACACACACAATCAACACAATCGCCTATAACACGCCTCGCGTCGCGCCGACGTCACCTAATGAATATTTTGGAACTTGTGCTGGAATCGACTTCTGCTGGCCATGCCCAGGCGCATGAGCACAAGATTATTTCTCAAATCGGCGTTGCTGATGACCTGGTGCGGGTCAGGCGGGGTTAGGGTTTGGCACGCAGAATGAATGGCAGATATAGGTGCGGTGGGACCCTCGGGGGCAGCTCTTTGCACACACACACACACACACACACATCCCTGAAAGTGTCGCGAAACACGACCGATGAGGAATTAGGGCAACCGAGCGAGAGAGAGAGAGAGAGAGAGAGAGAGAGAGAGAGAGAGAGAGAGAGGACGCCCTCACAATAAGCCCCCTACTCCACCAGACAAGTGGCAAAGGGAGGATTACATGAGCGCAAGTGCTCGCTTGGCCGCTCCCGGCCGGCCGGCCACGCCCCCACGCGCTCGCTAATCCCCCGCCCGATCCCCGCTCAAGCAGCCCCCTGAGGGGCGCTTCCACAGTGCGCAGTGCATGGCCCTCAGTACCCATGTATAGCTAGCTATAAGATTTTTGAGGTTATGCCAGGGCGTTATAGGAATCGATTTAAAATGATGAAAAATAATTGATGTAACATGCACGGAGAGAAAAGACTTGCTGTACTAGCAAACCTCGTTGCAAATATAGCGCCTACAATTTTTTTCCCGCTAGGACAGCAACAATATTGCTGGAGTAACGAAGTCGTTTGCAGCCACAGCTTTGCAGTTTGCTGTCGCAGTAATGTTTTTGCTAGGGCAGCAAAAACAGTTGTAGGCGCTATATTTGCAATGATGTTTGCTAGAACAGCAAGTCTTTTCTCTCCGTGTGTAAGAAGCAAATATAGTCGAGATTGACTCCAGTCGAACAGATGTTGCATTCACGATTGTAGGAATGGGCATTATTCGTTTACCTTTAAGTTTGTGTACAAAATCCATACCGATCTGTACCTGTACCATTTCCTGATGCTTTGGCAATACTGATCACTAAAGACCGACAAAAAAAAAATGGCGCCTGATCTCCAATAATCAAGCAGCCACATCCTCGTCCTCCCGCGCGCGCCCGCTACAATAGTTATTTCTGGCGGGCGGGGCTGTAATCTGCGATGAGAGGAGAGGAAAAGGTGCCGCCCCTGGTTTTCCGAGTAATTAGCCCGGACTTCGTCAAATACCGCTCGCTGGGCGGGGTGGGGCGAGGCGGGGCGGGGCGGGGCGGGGCGGGGCCAGGCGGGGCCGGGCGGCGCTCTGGTCCCATTCATACGGAGGCCGGGCCGGGCCGGGGCCGGGGGGGCCGCGCGGGGCATTATCTCCATCCGCTACACGCCCGCTCAGCTCAAAGCGCCGGCAGGGCCGGCAGAGAAGAAATCAGACGAGGCGCAATTGTCATTCACACACACAACAGACCCACTCGTATGCTCTCGACGGCGGAAATCTGGCGGAAACCTAAAACCATGGAGCGCGACACCTCTGGACAATGGAGCCCTGCCGGCCCGGGACAGGACAGGACAGGGGCGGCCTGGGGAGCGATCGAGAGCTCGAGATAGAACTGACGGGCGGGGGGACGCGCGCAAGTGAGGCGTGGATGTTTGTCCTGCACCACACGGCGCCCCCGGCCCCCCCGGGGGGGAGGGGGGGGGGGGCACTCCGGCGTGGCCCCGCCCCGCCTGCCTCGCGGTTTCGCCCACAGGTCTACATCCTCCGGCTGATGACTAACGGCCCGAGGAATTCGATTATATTATTTCAGTTTCATCCCCACGGTCTACGGCGGCGGCGGCGGCGGCCTCTGGGTCCCTCCCTGGAAGGTCCTATGCGGGGCGTGGCGGGGCGGGGCGGGGCGGGGCGGGGCCAGACGGCACAGGGGAGGCGGGAAGGGGCGTGGCGGCGCCCCTGCTCGTTACCGGCTTTGACACATGTCTCTCTCCGTCTCTCTCGCACCCGCAGGCGGGGTCCGCCGGGGCGGGCCGGGTCGGGAACGATACAGGAGGAATCTCTGTTATTTATGCCGTTTTATTATGAGTCGAGTGGATGGACCCCCCCGGCCCGGCCCGGCCCGGCCCACTCCCGAGGGGGGCACTTCAGAAGGTCCGGCCCAGACAGCGGGCTGCTGGCGTGACTTTTTTCGCACGCTTCGGGCCGGCCGGCAGCGAGCCACCCACCGCGGCGGGGCGGGGCGGGGCGGGGCGGGGCGGGGCGGGGCGGGGCGGGGCGGGGTCTGGGCCGCAGGGGGCGCCGCCGAGGCCCACCGGGCCGCCGCGACCGTACCCGCCCCGCCCCGTCCCGCCCCGCGCTGTACCGGGAACCTGACTGGTCAGCAGTGCTCGGCGCCGCCATTCATCGGCATCGGAAGCGCGACGCTGAGAGCAAGCAGCAGGGTAGCGCCCCGCCCCGCCCCGCCCCGCCCCGCCCCGCCACGCCCCGCCCCGCCCCACCCTGCCCCGCCCCGGGTTACGTGAGCCGAGTGGACAAGAGGCCGACCCGCCGGCCGCGGGACGCGCTATGCCGACTGGCTTTTGGAGGGCTGCCGCCTGACTTCTGACGCGCTGCCGACTGGCTTGTGACGGTCTGCCGACTGACTTCTCTCTGGCCTGTCGCCGGGAAAAACTTCTGTTAGAGCCCCCGTGGAGTCTAACTCTGTTAAATCAAGTGCTCCGCATTAGGCAGTGTGAAGCACCGTGCTTGCAATACCTCTCAAACTCACGTGAACTTGGTGCCACTGAGTAAAATATACCTGTAAGTTTACGACTTTATTGGTAATTTTTGATTTTCAATCGGTGTTGTGACTTCACGATCGAAATCGTAAATTTACGAAAGCCTATTTGTACTCGTTTAAGAATCATAAGTCGATACAGTACCAAGTGTCCTTAAAATTTTGTAATTTTACAATTTGCTGTCGTAACTTTACGACATTTCACATGGAAAATTTTCCCGTGACTCTTACAAACATTTCTCTCAGTGCCTGCGACCGCCGCTTACTCCCTCTTCTCTGGCGGTGTGCTACGCTAGAGCCGCGGCGCCGCGGCGGTCTAGTGGGGCCCCCGGGAGCGCGGCCGGCCCGCACAGCACGGCTGTCGGGCGGGACGGCATGCCCGCCCCGCCCCGCCCCGCCCCGCCCCGCCTGCAGATCTGCTGCGGCTGCTGCCCGCCTGCCATTGGTTCGCCGCCAGCGCGGAGTATCGCTGTGCCATTCTCAAGCGTGGCGTATCGCTGGCCATTTGGTGCTGTCTTTGTCTCTCTCCCTCTCTCTCTGTCTCTCTCATCGTTTCTTTAGTTCCCGTGTGCGCTCTTCCGTTCTGTATTTCTGCCCTGTGTGCTCCCTCTCAGCTCTTCTTCCTCCCCTTCACTCTCTTACGCGTTAAAGTTTTCCCTTTCTCTTCTATTTGCTGCTCCTCTCTTATAGGTAAATCACTAAAAGGAAAATTACGTAAGGAAATAGTCTAGATGTATTTTTCTTAGAGGTGCGAGACCCCTCCTTAGCTCGGCGGGGGGCCATGATGGGAGTTTGTCTCTCTTCCCCTGTTTCGCACGGTGCATGGGCAGGGCGCGTCCCGGCCCGGCCCGGCCGCGTCCGGCGGCACGGCAGAGGACAAGACGGTCCTGTCCTGCGCTTGCGAGTCGCTACCGAGAATATAGGTTTTTGGCGGCGTGACTCAAATGTCCACTGCCCCTGTCGGGCCGGGCCGGGCGGGGCCGGCGTGCGGGCGAGCCGGGGGGTCGCGCCGGGGGTGGTAGGAGGTGGGGGACGGGACGGGACGGGACGGGAGCGCCACCCGCGGCCTGACGGCCAGGACGGGACGGGACGGGAGCTTTATAGGTGCCTCTTTATATATATAATGGCACGCCGGAGGGACTGTAGCTCGCCGCGCGGTCCTGTCCTGTCCCTGTCCCCCGTGCCGCCCGGCCCCGGCCCCTGGCGCGCCGTCCAGGACGTTGACGCTCTAATAATGTTATGTTCGTCGAATGGCATCCGACGGCGTCCTTTTTTGCAAACGGCCGTTGAGGACGATGCCGCCGTCGACGACGCTACGACGGACGCGACGGTTGCGCGGCTTCTGCGAGATCCGGTGCCCGTCCACCTCGTGCCTTTTCCCGCCACCGTCGTCGCCGTGGTGACTGCGGGGCGGGGCGGGGCGTGGCGGGGCGGGGCGGGGCGGGGTCGCTGGCAGTCAGGACGCACGTGCGAGCGCATAAGCGGGCAATCCAGACATGGGGGCCTAGCAGTGTGCGGCCCTGCCCTGCCCTGCCCTGCCCTGCGCGGGGCGCGGCGGGGCGGGGCGAGCAGCACCTCTCCCCGTCTCTCTCGCTCTCTCCCGAGCGCTCCCGGGAGAGTGAGAGTAGAGTGCAGTGTGTGCATGACCGCTGGGCCCCGGACCGCCGGTGATCGGACCACAGAGGACCTGGTCACACGCACAGAAAATCTCGCCGTTACAAATGTCTCTCACTTGCACAGGTGAGTGACTTTTCTCCGAGGGGGAAACAAATGTCGTGAAGTTTTCTGAGCTGTTGTGACTTTTTCTGAATATTTTCTGTATTTCTCTAAAATTTTGTAAATTTTTGTGAATTTTTATGAATTTTTCTGAACTTTTTTAAAATTACAAGGTTTACCAAAAATTTAGAGTCGTTTCTCTCTCGCTTTTCTCACACACTTGTAGGTGTGCGACGAGTCATGTGCGTAAATGAGTGTCCGCCCCGCCTCGCTCCCGCCCCGCTGCATGCCCCCACCGAGCCGCTGCTGGAGACGAGTCTGGACGCGCTCGGCTCGGACCAGGAACTGGGAGAGCTCTCTCAGCTCAGACTCCTCGGCGTTGTGCCTGTCTTGTGCCGGGCCGGGCCGGGCCGGGGGCCGTGCGTTCGCGGAAGCCATCGGGGGTAAATTTTTCCTAGCCGGCCGGCCGGCGTGCGGGAGACGGAGGCGGGGGCGTACCCGGGGAGTCCCCGCGCCTCGAGCCAGCATGGACCTGTAAGGTGATTCCGCACAACCCATAAGTAGTGTCCTCTCTGTCTCTCTCGCTCCTTATGGCCGTACCCCGTAAGTGCGACAAGGACGGATTGACGAAACCACTGTGCGGCATCAGCCTACAGTAGGGCCCGGGCGGGCGGCGCGAGGTGCTGCGGCGCTGACCCTACGTGGACCTGCACCGCGTCGCGTCGTGTCACGGTAAATCTATTTCCTGGGACCTCCCAGGAAAGTGGGTACTTTTCCAGGAAAGTTCCTGGCTTTTCCAGTACTTTTCCTGGAAATACCCAGGAACTTTCCTGGAAAAGTACCTACGTTCCTGGGCGTCCCAGGAAACAAATTTACCGTGGTCGCTCCGGAGGACCATTGACAAACTATGTGACACGGTCCCACGGTCACAATCCTGCGGTGGGGGTCGGTGCGCAGGTCAGGGGCAGGGCAGGGGCTGTAGAGGCACGGCAGGGCGGGCTCAGGCTCCCGGCGCCACGGCGCCTGCTGCACCCCGACCTCGAGGTTCATTGAACAGTCAAAGGGCGCAGGCCGCCCGACCCGGCCCGGGCTAACATTCCGCCGCGTCACATAGTGTGGAGGTGACCTGACCACTGACCCAGTCCCGCTCGGCCCGGGGCCGGTCTCTCTCTCACTCTCTCTCTGTCGCACTGCAGGCAGCAGGGGCGCTGGCGTGACAGAGACGGGTGGGTGTCCGAACCCCTACTCATCGGCCACCCATAACCACGTGCTGCTTGTGCGAGAGACGGTGCGAGAGAGAGAGAGGAGGGGGGGTGAGAGAGGGAAAGAGCGAGAGCGAGAGAGGGGGGCAGCGCTCGGGACGGGCCAGCAATAAAACTGTTCCCGCTAATGCCTTGACTCCGGGCCATTGCGAATAGGGGCAGGGTATGGCCGGACCGGGCCGGGCCGGGCCGGGCAGCTCAGCTGCGGTCGCCTCGCCTCGCAGAGTCAACAGCCAGGCGATGAGCACTTATTATTACCAGCGCCCGCAAATCCCTTTATGACTGCCCGACCCGGCCCGGCCCGGCCCGGCCCGGCCGCCCGGGAGGGAACCCCACATAGCGGGAGCTCGCCGTGGCGTGTCCTCCTCGTCAGCTCTGCTCGCTACACGCACCTCCACGCCGTCTCGCGCCCCGTCCCGTGCGATCCGCTCCTCAATGTATTCCTCCCAAGGAATTCGTCGCGAGGCGCAGGTGACGCGCCTCTCGAGAGGGGTGTGTGATGACGACTGGCCACTGGCCAGGGAGCCCGTCGCGCCCCGCGCCGCCACGCCCCGCCACGCCCCGCCACGCCCCGCCACGCCCCGCCACGCCCGCAGACAAAATGAACGGCAGGCAAGGGCAGGGCGGGGGAGAATGTGGCTGACGCATGCTCCTTCCGGGAAGGGTGGCAAGGGGTAGGTCCGGGCGCGCTGTCCTCGCCCCGCCCCGCCCCGCCCCGCCCCGCCCCGCCCGTCCTGTCCACGGCGACACTCTTCTTGTTCTTGAAAAGTCCTCGGAATCTGCAGGAACTCCCAACGTCCGTCTTCGAAGCGCCCTGTTGGGCTGCGCCTGGCCTGCGCCGGAGAGGCTCGCCCCGGCCCGGCCGGCGCCGCGACGTCCCGTCCCGGGGCGCGGGTTTTGAACCTCAGTGCCGTGCGGCAGGTACTCATCGCCTACGTCAACATGCGCGTGCCCGCCTGGTCGGCTCCGACCAAAGGAAAACAGAACCCGAGCGGTTCTCACCGAGCAGGAGATGCTAATTAGACGATGATCGTTTGGCGGCCGGCCCACCGGTCTGGCGGCCGCCGCCGCGCCGCGCCGCACGGTCGGGTAGCTGTGCGTCGGCGCCGTGGAGATACGCGGGTTCGTCCCGGCGCCACCGGCCAGCGGCCGCCGCGCTGCCGTCCAGTTGTGTTAACGACCTGGTTTTATGGTCGAGGAGACACCTGTTATCGCGCCGGGTTACACGGGTCTGCGATAAGGCTGCCTGCCGTACCGTCACGTCGTCACGTGCCCGCCCCGCCCCGCCCCGCCCCGCCCCGACCGTGTAACGATGCGTTTCGATGTGCGACGCGCCGAGTAATGTCCCCTCAAATCGATATGCGCCAGTGTGTTTCTCGCGCCCCTGGGGGGCATCCGTCAGGTTGGGAAACAAAGTGGCCCGGAGAAGAATTGAAGCCTTGTTACTTTGCACCCCCTCCCTCTCCTACTCCTCCCCCCCTATCCCCTACCCCTCCGCCTTTGATTCTAATTGTTTTGTTGTCACCGGCAGCGCGGTTTTGTCTCGCATTGCGCCGCCCCGCCCCGCCCCGCCCCGCCCCGCCCCGCCCCGCTGACCACCACCTGCCTCGGCGCGGCGCGGATGGGGTAGAGCGGGTCGGGTCCGCCCCACCCCGCGGTGGGTGGCGGTGTCTCACTGGGATGTATTTACAGCACCTCTCTCTCTCTCTCTCTCTCTCTCTCTCTCTCTCTCTCTCCCTCCCTCCCTCCCTCCCTCTCTCTCTCTCCCCCCCCCTCCCTCCTCCCTCCCCCGCTGTAAAGGGGAGCGCGTGGCGTGCCTGTGCTAATGGCTAATGGGCCATATGTAAGCCTCTCTTTCCGTCTCTTTCGTCCTCCCCTCTTCTTTCTCAGACAACACTCCCAGCACTCTCACTTCGTCCCACCTGAGGGAGGGTGATGTTGTAATCACACTTGTGCACACTTGGCAAACCCTTACTATGCTCTATCATCGCGTATGCGTGCTCTGATATTTACACCCCTACCCAGCGTAAAATAACCTCATAGATCTACAACAATATTCTTTAATAAATATTTGAAACTATTTTGCTAGTTTACGACTGTCTATTCTTGCCCACCTTTGAATTTCAAGTCGATACTCAGGCAGTGCTTGTAATTTTAGAATTAACAATTTCATCCCCGTAAATTTTTCCCGTGAGACCTACAATTACACAGTGCGCCACACCACAACATCCAGCTCGTATGTTGTGTCTGCGGCGACCCGTCGTGTTCCACGGGAAGCGCCCCGCCCCGCTGGACTGTGGCCAGAAAAGTAGGCAAATAGCGCCCAACACACAGCCGTGTGGAGCGGTCGGTATCAACGCCTGCCTACTAGGCTATCCCTTTTCACAGCTGTGAAGATGTTGCCTAGTAGGCAGGCGTTGATACCCACCGCTCCATGACCAGAGTCAACCATCGCAGCACTTTTCAGCGACATGACATCCCGTTGCCGCCGTATTTGATGAGAGCGGAAACTACTCGCCTGTCTCCTCGCCTCTCCTCGCCTCGCACGTTGTTGTTGGCCGCGGGCGTGACTGGCGGCTGGCGAGTAACCCTAGCCGCGGACTGAGCGTGCACACTGCAGTGCAGTGCTGTGGGGAGTCAATGGCGGAGCGCGCTCTCTCCCTCTCTCTCTCTCTCTCTCTCTCTCTCTCTCTCTCTCTCTCTCTCTCTCTCTCTCTCTCACCCCCCACCCCCCTTTTGTAGTGAGCGCTTCCTGTCAGCAGGGCGCTTGCAGGTCCACAATGAAGATGTCTTGGCCTCTACATTGAAGTACAAGTTCGATGACCAGCACTGCGAGTCCCATCTCGCGCCTGCAGTGATCATGATCACCCAGAAAATTAAAAGTTGTAGCAACCGCACGCCCGTAACTCGACTCAAGTTAGAGACTGCTTTACACTTCTTCCCTCTTCATTTTGTGAGGCTGTCCCTGGCTGCTACCACTTTTCATTTTTCTGAATGATAAAAGACTCGGATCTCCTGAGACTCGCATGAGCGCGTGATAGTGTGACGGGAAGCAATTGTTTAACGTGTTTGGAGGGTTGACGCGGTGGCGCTCACACACACACACACACACAGTGCGTGAGTGGTCCTCTCCATTCAAAGAGGTGACTCAAGGTATGCGGGGAGCTGCCCCGCCCCGCCTTGCCCCGTCCCGTCCATGCGTGTGGATGGCACTAAAGCAAACAGTTTGGCCCCGTCTTTTGTCAACCCAACGTTTTTTTCTAATACGACCATTATTTGGTGATAAGTTAATTCTTGTAACCTTCGTCCTCGACAGGTTGATTTACAAGCGGAAAGGGACGGCACCTCAGCTCAGCTCACCTCACCTTCGTGCACCGCCCAGCGCGCGTACCTGAAGGAGGCGGGGCAGGTGCCGAGGCGTGGCGACGGCGTGCGGTCTAACGGGCTGAGACTTTAAATGAGGTGACTCTATGCAACGTCGGAACAGCGTAAGTATCCGAACAGGCTGTCAACATTTTTACTTTTATCGAGCGTGTTAAAATTTGAGGTAGAAGCATTGCCATTTAGCGAGTAGTGAAGTACTAAGACAATGAGTTACAACCTCCTGGTCAGCAAGGTGAGGACACGGCTTGCGCAAGAGTCAAATCGAGAGCAGCTCTGCGATGCTTTTATTTTACTTTGACACACAAAGACGCACCCACGGGCACCCTTACCTCAGCCACGAATTCTCCTTGAAGGAACCATAAAACCATGCAGAATCAGCCCCGCTTTGAGAGACTGGGCTGAATGGAATAAAGGTTTCATTGAAAATGCGTGAAAATGGGAATAATAGTGGAGAAAGACTCGTGTGGCCGGGCGTAGGGAAAACAAATACATCACGCTAGAACAGGCGCGGAAATTCGATTGTCACAAATTCCACAGCTTTTGTTTTTTGTGGGGGAGTTGTTGCTGTCGAAGGAGGGATGCTGTGACCCCGTGTTCGGTTAAGGTCAGCCTCGCTACCGTCAATGGTAGCCTCCCTTGGACCTACTTTTGCTTAAAATTTATTATGGAAAAATTATTATTTTCCTTTTATGTTGTAACTAATCTTCAGCTGTTATAAAACCGCATAGGCTTTTCTCCAGTCTCGAAACATTCGCCAAAATCACACTTAACATGAAGTACTTTCCTCTCTGTGCATTGTTTAGTATGTTTTCATATTGTAAAAATTTGCCAAAAAAGAGAGATAGGGAGAGGTAATGATTTGCTATTACTTTTGAAAAACAAAATTTTCAAAAGTAATAGCAAATCATTAGTGGTACCCGGTACCACGTTGATCTGCCCGGCAAGTTCGGTACGTCCTTCAGATTAATTATTTTCAAAAGGCAATATTTTTTTTTTTTAACGTTGCCCCTCTTACTGCTCCACGCGGGGAGGGCGTCCTTTCACGCTCGGAGTGCAAATCACTTAATTTAGTCCACGTGTTCGTAACCCCCCACGGCGGGGTGCTCAGGACGCTCCTTCCTCCCGTGCTGCGCGGCGTGCTGCGCGAGTGCGACGGAGACAGCACGACCCGTCACCTTGGCCCACCTCTGGGCCCGGCCCGGCCCGCCCCGGCCACGGGCGTGGAGAATCACCTCAAGCAGCCTTGCACCTTGACTTTCTCTCCTATCAACGCTTTGTGCGTTATGTTCACCTACATTCTCGTGCAGGGGTCAGTGCACGCCACTTCGACGGTGGTCGGATTTATAAAGTTGGAAAATGTCAAGGACTTTTGTAAGGAGGTGCAATCTCACGACATCCGACCTGCACATTACAAACACAAACACACCCCTTACTGCGCTCTCGCGCCCCCGCCCCCGCTCCCGCGAGCGTTCTCCTTTTTCCCCGCTCTCTGCCTTTACAACCCTCTCGACCCCTTTAATCCAAACCGCAATAACACAACATTTATTGAAGTGACTGAATCGAGTGACTCTATCACTCCCATTTAGCCTTTGTATTGTGTCTCGCTAACGCCCTGTCACTCGTCAGAAGTGACTGCATCGCCTCGCCTCGCCTGACTTGGTCGTGCAGGCCTCTGCCGCTCTGCCGGCCTGCCGGGCGGACGTGGCACGCCGCCCCAGTGTGACAGCTGACAGCTACGCTAACCGGAGTCAACCCTGGACAAAAGCTCGACGCCAGGCTGGCCCGTCCATCCAGCCATCGAGCCATCCATCCATCCAAAGCCGAGGCCGGGCCGGGCCGGGCCAGGCCGAGGCAAATCCCACCCACACAGTGCAAAGCCCGGCAAAGCCCTCTGTGCTGCACCTCGCCGCCCAAAGCCCCAATCAGGCCCTAGCTGCTCCCTCCGCCCCGCCCCGCCCGCCCCGCCCCGCCCCGCCCCGCCCCGCGGCTCTGCCTTGCATAACCCCATGGGGGTCGTTCACCCTTCACCCCTGCGCTGGCCGAGGCCGGTCCGGCCGGCCGGCCCGCAGATCTCTGCAGTCTTTGTAACCCCGGTCCGGACTTGCACTCGCATTCCGAGGAAGCGTTCGCACTGGCCGTGTGAATCGTGCGTCAGCCCCGCACTGGGTTCACGGAGGGTTAGCGTCCTCCTCGGGGCCGGTGCGGTACTCGGGTGCGCCTGTGAAGATTTATTCCAAAGAGCTTTCAGTTGTGCCCTCTCTCTCGCTCCTACTGGCGGGGCGTATCTAGTTGGCCAAGGATAGAGATATTGTAGAGATGCTGGCTGGCCTAGTGCGGCACCGACCACGATGGCGACCAACGCCACGAGGTCACCGCCGGCGACGGCGGCGCGTCCCTGTCGACGGCGTCCCCGTCGGCGGGCCGGGCCGGGCGCTCAGCGGGGAGGCGCCGTGTTCAGACTCCCGGCCGTAATGGGCCCCGCCCCGCCCCGCCCCGCCCCGCCCCGCCCCGCCCCGCCCCGCCCCGCCCCGCCCCGCCCCGCCCCGCCCCGCCCCGCCCCGCCCCGCCCCGCCCCGACAAAGCAGCGTCGAGCTGAGCGCGCAGCGGCCATGGTGTGACCGGGCTGGCCGGGGTGCCCCCGGGGGGGTCTCCTCACCTGAGGGGGGACCCTCCGCCCCCGCGGCCCCCGCGGCCCCCGCTGAGAGGGTTCGGGTCGCCGTGTATGCACCCCCTAGGGCCTTGCCAGCCAGCACCAGCCCGGCCTGCACATCCTGCAAACATCTCACTCTGTCCTGCCCTTGTCCTTACCTGCCCGGGACGGGGCGGCGGGCGGGCCGGTACAGCGCGGCGCGTTTGGCCCATGATGGGCCCATGATGGGCTATGGCTGGCCCTGCCCTCCCCGCCTGGATGTTAGCCCGTTTGCCTTTTCTCACCTTCCCTACGCTTTTTTCCGTCCCGAGTGTGGGCGTGTTGTGCCCGTGTGAACGTGTAGGCGCCCGGCCGGGCCCGGCCGCCCGGTGGAGGGGAGAGGAGGAATGTTTGTTTAACCAGCCAAAGGACCAGCCTGAATATTTTAGCGCCCCCGTGATGTATGGCGGAACGGGGTTATTGTGTCCTTGGCGCTGCTGATGATTGTGGTGATGAGATGATGACCATGGCCACAAACATGGAGGAGGGCCTTGGTGCGGGCCAGGGCGAGGCGTGGCGGGGCGTGGCGGGGCGAGGCGAGGCAGCGTTCGGTGCTGGACAGCGGTGAAAAATATCGCCGCATTCACTTTACGAAACTGCCTCTTTTTTATTTCACACATCGAAGAATAAATGTCTCAATGTATATGTTTTTGTGTGTGTTGCAGGTAGGGCCTCGGCCCGGCCGGTGAGCGCGTAGATGCGTGTCGCCAAGCTGCTCGGCGCAGTGCTATTCCTATTCACGGGTCGGGCCCTATTATTGGACCGTCGGCGCCAAACCACCCGCAGCCCGGGGCGGGGCGGGGCGGGGCGGGGCGGGGCGCGGCGGGGTGGGGCGGGGCGGGGCGGAGCTGCCACCAGCGTGACACCGTGTCGGCACACACGCACACAGGGCACCGCCTCCTCCGCTCCGTGCTGTGCAACCAAACACGGGACAAAATTAATGGCCGACCCGGAGTAAAATTTGGCGTTATTGTATGCGTCTGCGATTGTGTGTGTGTGTATCTACGGAGGGGGCTCCATTCCAAGGTAGCGGCCTTCTAGCAGCAGACCCCCCGTCAGGCCCCCCACGAGCTCCTCCCGTACCCCCAGCGCGGCCCGGCCCCGGCCAGGCACTCCCCGCCACATTCGATACGATACGTGAATGACAAAGCGCATGTGATCACGTTTATTCCACCCCGCCCCGCCCGGCCCGCGGCAACCCGCGGGGCACCGGTGCACCGCGGCTACTGGCGGGCGCCCCGCCACGCCCCGCCCGCAGGGCCCCGGTGGACCGCGCGGCTACTGGCGGGCGCCCCGCTCCGTCTTGCCCCGCCCTGTCCCGCCCCGCACAGCACGCGGGGCCCCGGAGCACTGCGGCTACTGGCAGGCGCGCTAGCTCCTCATACAGGATAGACAATCGCGGTGATCACGTCCGCGCCCCGCCCCGCCCCGCCCCGCCCCGCCCCGCCCCGCCCCGCCGCGCCCCGCCCCGCCCCGCCCAGCATCCCGTTCCGTCCATCCAGGTATGTCCCGTACCGCGCCCCGCCCCGCTCCACATCTGAGTGGATCTCAGCGCCGAGCTCTTTGATTGAGCTCGGCCTGGCTCTCGCCCCTCCCCGCCCCGCCCCGCCCCGCCCCGTGCGTGCGAGCATGCCGGTCACTTTTGTGTATATCTATCGTATCCGGGGTGACGTGTCCCCCTCCCTCCCCCCTGGGCCGGGCCGGGCCGGGCCGGGCCCCACCTGGACCAGACATAACATCTCCTTCTTCAGGGTGCGCGTCTTTTGGCTTTGGCACTGCGTCTTGTGCCGCCCGGGCCCGGCCGGGCCGTCGCACCTGGTGCTGTGCTGGTGGCCGACCGTCCCCTCCCCGCCCCGCCCCGCCCCGCCCCTCCCCGCGCCCGGAGCCACCTGCCCCCGCTGGGTCCCGCTCCTATCGTGCGGGGCCGGCCCGGCCCGGCCCGGGGGCCCCCTACCCCCTATGAGGTTTGAAGACGCAGCTGTTAGCAGCGCAGCGCGCTCCTTTTTGCAGCGTGCGCGCGCCGCCCGGCCCGGCCCCGCCCGAGTGCCATCATAATGCCACCACCCGCCCCCTGACAACCGCCCCCGCTCCGCCCCGCCCCGCCCCGCCACGCCACGCTGAGCTCCTCTGGTTTCAAACAGACCAACCGCGACACTTTATTTATAAATTGCGCTCTTCTCTTCTTTTTTTTATATAAATATACAAAATTTTAAAAATGGTGGAACTGTGTGGCTTTTGGCGCGCCGGTTCTGTCAGTGAGCGTGTTATATACGCACGGTAGCTGCGCGGCGTGGCGACCGCCTCCGTCCCGCGGGAGCACGGGCTGACCGGGCCGGGCCGGGCAGCGGGAGGACGACGAGGGCCTGCTTGGCCGCCGGGGCGTCGTTCTCCGAAACAACGAGCCGAGAGGCCTTGGCAGCTAACTTCCTGTTGTAAGTTGTGTGTCCGTGTGTGTGAGTGTGTTTACCGTGAGAAAGTGCTGCCCGGCCCGGCCCGGCCCGGAGGCGTGGACGCCACCCAAGGGGTTGAACCAGGGGTGTGAACGCCGCGCCGCGCCTCGCCTCGCCGGTGAGGACCTCCACCTCCATCCATTCCGCCCCGAGTCACAAAAAAAATCAATTTGGTTAGAATAAAACCCCGATCCTCGGTCGTTGCATTTCGATAGTTGTCGAACCTAGATTTATTAGAGAGGCGGTAGCTACATGTACTCAGGCGGCGACTCGCGAGGCCCAGGCCGGGGCGGCCGCCTCTGCGCTTAGCGCCCCATTCTAGCGCCGAGCCGCCTGACTCGTAAGGAGATCCTCATCGGGCAGTTTTGCCGGAAAAGTAGGCAATAAGTAGCCCAAACACAGTGGAGTAAAGTGGGCTGCATCTTCGCCTGCCTACTAGGCAACACCTTTGCACAGGTGCATGTATGTTGCCTAGTAGGCATGGCGCAGATGCAGCCCGCTTCACTCCACTGTGTTTGGGCTACTTATTGCCTACTTTTCTGGCGACACTGGCGCCGAGCCGCCTGACTCGCACGGAGATCCTCATCGGCCCGTGTTGAGCGTGTGGGCGTTTTGACTACTTGTTTTGGGAGTGCGTGACACATGTCCCGGGCCGGGCTGACCAGCGCGGCGCAGGCCTCGCCAGGCGTCACCACCTCGTCACGTCACCCGCCCGCCAATAGGCCGAGTGGAGTTTTGCTTTTAATCCGACAGCGTGTCCCCCAGCAGCATGCTCTGGCGGGGGCGGGCGAGGAGCCAGCGCTTGCCAAAGCCTGCGGGGCTAATCGCGAAGTGATGAGCAACAATCTGTCAACGACATGACGCCGTCGTTGGTGAGCTGCCCCTGTCTGCCCTGCCGCTGACGGGCCCATTCCCACCACGCGGTGCAGGCTGTTGCCGTCTAAACACACACACACACACACACACACACACACACACACACACGCAGAAAACCAAAGAAGGGAGTGACTGTACCACTTTATTGCAAGTGCGTGAACTTGGTCAATTCATAGTGTGAATTTTCCCAGGGAATTTTGATCGCTTCAACAAGGGGCTGGGTTTAATAATAATAGAAATTCACACACCTCCAAATGTGCGGCACTCATACCGTAGGATTCCGGGAGTGGGGCGGGGCGGGGCCGTGCGGAGCGGGGCGGGGCGGGGCGGGGCGGGGTGGGGCGGGGCGGGGTGGGGCGGGGCGGGGCGGGGCGGGGCCGCGGCGGGGCGGGTCCGCGGCGGCCAGGACTCGCTGCGAGTGCGCGAGGCCTAACGGTCCGCCCGCAGCGCCATAAGTGCAGCCGATCGACGCCGCGCGGTCGTCTCCTTTCCGCTCCCGACTACTTTTCCTCCCCACTCCCTCCGCC
This sequence comes from Frankliniella intonsa, assembly GCA_033675135.1. Taxonomy (NCBI): domain Eukaryota; kingdom Metazoa; phylum Arthropoda; class Insecta; order Thysanoptera; family Thripidae; genus Frankliniella; species Frankliniella intonsa. The sequence goes on from CM066256.1 coordinate 2,014,825, forward strand.
CCTAGAGCGGGTTCCTATTGGCCGCGACTCGGCGGGGCGCAGCGGGGCGCAGCCCAGGCCCCAGGCGGGCACGAGGCGAGGCGAGGCAGTCCTCGGGCTCGGCCAGCCCCCGCCCCGCCCCGCCCTGCACCAGCCCCGGCTCCGCCCGGGCCCCGGGCCCAGCATGGCCGGGCCGCCGGGCGGAGCGGGGCGGGGTGGGGCATTACCACAACGACAATGCCGCGCAATTAGCAACGCCGTAATCCTCAGCGCTAAACAACTGAACACGACTAATGCTTTTAATGTAGGACAAGGCGAGTGGGACGGGGGTCGGGGGCCGGGGCTTAGCCGTGGTGGTGACTTCTGCCGCTCCGTCTCTGTCTCAACGCCTCCCCCGCCCCCGCCCCCGCCCCCGCCCCCGCCCCCGCCCCCGCCCCGCGCCGGTGCAGGTGCACGAGTGCGCACGCCAGGCCCGTGGTGCGCGCTCACGTCGTCGCCGTGTGACATGTTTGTTTGAAATATGTGTTTCTGTGACGCAGATCCGATGATCCGAGCTGCGTCCGAGAGGTGCGCCCTCGGCCCCGCATGGTGGCCGTCGTCGAGGTGCGTGGCTGTCGCTGTCCAGCCCCGGAGGACTTAGTGCGTGGCGACGCGGACGCAGCGGCGGCGGCGTCTCTACGGGATCGGCTCGGCGCTGTCAAGTTATTGGGACTCATCCTTGCTGCTGTTGCTGGCCAAATTCCTCCTCATCCTCTTGCTCAGCGCGCTGCCATGCCGCCGGCTTCCAGCTGCTTCCAGCGCACCTCCCGGGGCTGGGATTTGGCGCCGCCGGTTTCTCCGTTGTTTTTCCTACGAGGAATCTAAATTTTTTGATTTTGAGCTTCACATCACACACACACAGCTCCGCGTCCCCGCGAGCGCCCCGCCCCCGCCGCAGCGCGCCCGCACGCCCCGCTCTACCCCTCGCGTCCCTATACTCCCACTCCTGCATTCAAGTCCCCCCGGAGTGCCGTTAAAATTAACGTCTGATCTTCGCTTAAAAAAAAAAATTAGCGTGCCAACTCTGCACTTCCGCCGACTATATCTAGCTGTTGTGTGAGATGCATTTGCTCATCCGCAGCCATACAGTTAACAATTTGCCCTGATATCTGTGGAGCTAATTTTTTTGTGTGTGTACGGCAGGTAGAGGCAGGTCCGCAGCACAGCACAGACTCCCACAGTTGGTAGTTTTCCGCGATTTGCCGGCCTCATTGAACGCGGCAATCCACGCAGTGACTACGGCGGGGTGCGTCGCGCACGGCATACTCATCGGCGACACGGAGAGAGGTCCTCGTGAAGGGGACGCGGCGGCAGCGGCGGCAGCGGCGGCAGCGGCGGCAGCATCAGGCGATTCACTACACAAAGTAATAATTGACTGATAATGATTATCACTCCGGGGAGTGGCACGTCGAGGAGGCGTCAGGCCCGGAGGCCTCCGGGAGCCGGGCGGGGCGGGGCGGGGCGGGGCGGGGCGGGGCGGGGCGGGGCGCCTACCTGTCGTGACGAGCAGGGCTTGGGTCTAAGCTGAGCCCAGCCCCGCGGCAAGCGCCTCCTCGCCGGGATGGTCCGGGACAAAGGTCAGGATTAGGCGAGGGAGGAATGCCACAAGGCGCGTGCAACTGCGAGACCCGGGCCGCGTAGATACGGCGGTTCAGCCGCGCCAGCTCGTGGTCTGGTCGTGAGGGGCAGAAAGCAGACACCACGCCATCCACATCCTTCAGTTGCTAATTTCGGGTAGGAAATTCTTTACTTTTGCTGTCTGTATGGAGGGGCTGGCTGTGCCAGCGGCAGGGTGAGGAGGAGCCGTCATATTTTAGCCGAACTGAGCCGCTGGGCCCGTTCCATTCAACCCATCGTCTACTTTGTTCGTGTGAATATCTATCCGACGGTTCGGTTTCAACATGCGAGCCACTATGTGACAACCGCCCTCATCTATGGCGTGAAATGTGTTCACGGAACAAACATAGCGACGCAGGCCGCGCTGCGCCTCGCTTTGCCTCGCCCTCTCTTGTTGACAGGTTCACTCCCCTAATTAGAAGCCTCCGGTTTCCGGTCCCGCCTGCTTGGAACAAATAGGCCACGGCCCTAACCGGGAAGGGATCACCATCCCCTTGGAGGAGCACAACGGAAAGGGTTAGGGGCTGCTCACTGAGAGAGATAGGAGGGGCACGGAAATGGTACAAAATCTGTACAAAACTTGGTCAATATACTATCATCTGTTTGAGTAGTTCAGTTTCTGAGCAGTTGCAATTTTAGTTTTTTAAATCACACACACTTTCTACGACATTTCGATTGATGTAAAATAAATTACATTTATCAATACAGACCAACCCCAAGGGTCAGTTCGTCCGTAAATCCGTTTTGTCTGCGAGGAAATGCAGTGTATTACTGATTGCGCGCAGTGTTCGGGTGAGGTGGCTTATGGGCCTATTTTCTCACTAACGAAGTCCGGTATAGGACTCCTAGGACTTGCTATGTGTTTTTTGGTTCCAGAAGAAGGTAACCTGTGAGTTTGGTCGAAATCGGAGACAATTTTTCTTCGACCGAAAATCGCAAAAACGCAAAGGCTATAGCCTTTGCATTTTTACGATTTTGGGCCAAAAATTAATATTTTTCGAAATGACGGGGGTTGTGCGGGGGGACTCTAACGTACCCCTAGACGAGCCCCCAAGGGTCAGTTCGTCCGAAAACCCGGTTTGTCTGCGAGGAAATGCAGTATTCCTTCTGAATCGTATTTTGAATGGCACTAAACCTGGCGGGCGAGTGACGTCATTTTGTGCAGCCGGAGAGCCGGAGCCGGAAGCTGGAGGTGTTTGTTGTTTTCGGAGGGATCATGGCGGAGGCCGGTGTGTGCTGTGCGGTGAGTGTAATTGTGATATTATTTGTTTCAATCGTAATATTCCTTAATTAATTAATAATTGGGAGGATTGTGATATTTGTATATTTAAATATCACATATTTTATTGTTTCGGTGAGGACAAACTGAACATCCTCGCTCCTGTAATGGTTCCTCTTTCTGCTGAGTGCCTACCGTAAGGTTATAATTAACCATCAGCATTGGGTGTAACTTTTCAATGATATTCTTATTAGCGGAATGTCGTTATTTCCTTGAAAGGCTGTAATTTTCTTGTAGCACATTATGTAGTGCCCAAGGGAGGTTAGCTATGAAGGTTAGGTCACCTCATGCCTCATGGCTACACAATTGGTGAGGCTGAGGCTAAGACTATGGTTCATCCATGAAGCTCTTAATTTGGGCATTAGTGTGAATCAGAAATTTATTTTACTTTGCGTTCTTGTTTAAATGTGAAAGTGGGGGTGTCCTTAGTACTCTCTGTGAGGAAATCTTGGACCAGATGGATTCCGATTAGGCGACAGACAGCCCACAACAGTATTAGCATTTTCTATCAGGCACACTTGCGTGTTCATTTCAAAATCAAAGGGTTTTGTATTAGTTAACATTGGGGGGGAAAATGGGGAAGCTAGGACTCTTGGCTGAGTCAGTAGGGCTTGTTGGCTTGTTGCATTAGTGGGTATCCTTCCACTTGAAATCGCAGTTCTGTGCTCATGATGATTCTCCTTCTTTGAACAATATTGCATCTTCGTACTGAGAATAATGAAATGTAAATGAGATGTTTTCTTTTTCAAGAACTGAAAGTATTGTTTAGATATTTATCATTTGGAGTAAGGCATGTTCATTCTTAAAACGCCTTTTAGTTTTCAAACATACTTAATAATACAATAGTCTTGTGTAGATTTATTTGTTTTCAATGCAATATTGTTTAAAGTGTATGGCCAGTCACTCGTCTTTATCCAGAATTTGTTTGTCAATTGTATAAATACTAGTTGTTCACTTATCGATCTAGTTTATGGTTGGTATCTTGCCAACTGATATCCATAAGAGATATCATCAGCATTTTATCGATGTGCAATTACCTTTCTAAGGTATTTGGCTTTTTAAAAATAATACTTGTTCACTTTTCCATCCATCTTATTTAAGGGTGGTATCTTGCCAACTAGTCAGATGCTGGATGCATTTAATAATTCGGATAGATGCTTTTAAAGTAGTAAATCTTGTTTTGTGGAGAACAGAGATGAGTGACGGCTTTTGCTTACTGATATATGAGTGTTGCCCTGTTGCCCCTGTGTCTGCTGTTCTTTACTTGCTCTATTGCAAAAAGTATCCATTGAATGCTTTGTTTTGCGCCATTTGGCCTGCCTGCTTCCTCTCACTTTGACCTCGGCCAGACTCCTAAAGGTCAGGGTGTGAGGAGTAGGCATTTTAGTGGTAACCTTTCAAATCTAAATTTTTGCTTGCTTCCTCGCACTTTGACCTCGGCCAGACTCCTCATGGTCAGGGTGTGAGGAGTGGGTGTCTTGCTCTTGTACCTTTGAAATGTAAATTTTTGCTTGCTTTAAACTTGTTGTAGTTGCCCCCTCTTGCTGGCATGTTGACCCAGGCCAGTCTCCTGAAGGTCAATGTGTGGGTGAGAGGGGGCGAATGAGAGGGGATTCCTCTCTCTTTGCTTTTGAATTTCAACTTTTGAATGGATACTTTTTTTACTGCTCTGTGCTCTGCTGTTTTCCCTCTGGCTTTGGTATAATACGGCCTCCTGGAGTGGGACTTGTCTCACTGCTGGGTTCGAATCCCAGCGGGTCCTATGCCTCGCCTTTTCTGCCTTCCTTCTCTCTGAATGTATGAGAAATTTAGAGGAACACAGTGCTTTGTTTACATAGTTGTTTACAATTCTGTTTACATTTGTGCTGCTGTGCCACTGGCCAATTTCTTCTTCTCTTTTTTTGGGACTTAGTATTTGGCCATTGCAGTGTTCCTCTCACTTTGTCATACTGTGTCTTCTGCTCTTTGTTGTTGTTGACATTCATGCTTTGTTTACTTTTCAGCACTTGTATTTTTTTTTCCCTCCTTGGTTGTTGGCTTCGGCTTTCCTTGCTCGAGCTGCTCATTGGTTTCCACCAGTGAGCTGCTCGAGCAAGGAAAGCCAAAGCCAACAACGAAGGAGGGGAAAAAAAAAAAGAATTGTTTTTTGTTGCCGATGTTCCACTCCACTGCTCCAAGTCCCGAGCTCAGCTGCTGCGCCTTTGGAGGCGCAGCAGCTGAGCTTGGGACTTGGAGCAGTGGAAGATTGGCAACAACAAAAAAAAAAAGTAAATAAATAAACAAACAAACAGTTGAATAAAAAAACAAGCTTTATTGGAAGAAGAACAAAAGAAGCAATAGCAGCTGGCCAATGGGAGGCCTGCAAAAAGGCCCTTTTAGGCTATCTCGAGATCCCTATCTGATGCGGCCCAAGTAAAATTTCTGGGGGTCAAACAAAGTTCCATCTGGAAAAACTAGTCAAATTAACTGTCAAGAGGAGTTTAATTAAAACCCCTCATAAACTGACTCTACGCAACAATCACTTCATATGAACTCAATCACAGCCGACGAGATGAAACACAGGACCCGAGAGCAAGCAGTGGCCTGGTGAACCTTCAATAACATGTCACTAAAGGAGCCCGAGAAATGCGTACCAGGACCTCAGGCCATTCCATGTTCCACTGTGACTGATCTCTCCTCCACATGAAGCAATCGTTGCTCACATTAGCAAAAGTAAGTTCAAAGTAAGTTCATTTCTTCATGCCGACATCCTCGTCTTGCGTTTCGAAGAATCTTCACAGTCGTCCTTTCTTGAGTTGGTTGCTTGCTTTGAAGAATCGTCAACGGCTGCACATTTGGTTCCTCTTTCCCCGTAACTTTGTCTTGTCACCTGCAAAAATAAATATGTATCAGAAGCAGTTCAAGGAGTGAGTATCATTTCATCACAAATTTCAGTTGATTTTAATTATTCTCCAATCATCTTTAATATTGCAAATTGACACAGAAGTTTAGTTTAATTTTAAGGAGTACTAGCATTCAAACAATCTATAATGAAGTCAAAGTTACATATACTCCAACAGGAACAAAATTTACCACAGCCACAGTGGCAACCAGACAGGTAAAATTCACTCTATCATAAAGAAAGCTTCTAGTTATTGATAGCTGAGCAGACTAACAAACAGTTATTTTTTATCAACAGTAATAAAATCAACTGACAAGCTTTAAAGCAAATGTGTGATGCTATCCATTATGCAGTAAACTTATTTAGCATGCCATGCATCTGTTACTATGGCAGCAACTACAAAGCATACCAGGATTGTAGCATCAATTGAACCCCATGACCTGGGGTATTTCAATGGAGACAAAAGTACTAGCAGGAAAATCGCAACTTTCTATTGATATAACAACCAGCAAATGTGGCCATTGGTTTTGTTTTGAAAGCCAATTGTAATCTACTTCTTAGGGGAGTAGAAAAGAAATCAATCTGCAATTTGGCTTCAGAACAGTGGTGCGGTACTAAGTGAACTTTTTGAATGAAAGGAAAGGAACAAGTTGACTTTTGTAACTAAAGTCAAAGCTTTCCTCTACAGATAATTAATTTATTAATCTCTCATAGCTTTTACACCATTCTGCAAAACTGAAACAGTTCTGTCTGATCTGGTCCTACTATCCAGGTTCTCAGTATCTAGTTTTCAGAGTAGTTCAGCCAACACAGTCAAAATCAGAATGTATATTGAAGTATAAAGGCACCACTCTTAATGAAAGGTAAGCCATTACTGTCCCACTTCCAACTTTGCTCCAATTAACAGAATTTCAGATTTATCCAAGGCAATTGACAATCATATGTATAGATGCATCAAAAAATTCTTTTTAGTGAGCAATCAAAATATTTGTGTTGTCTTACTTCTTGAAAATCTTTCAAAATTCAATACCAAAACACTCAACATTTCTTACCTTGAAACCAACAGCATGATCACAGCAGAGGGAAGATCCAAGCGTTTCTTCGTGCTGGAGATCCTGTCTTGAGTTGGTTGCTTCATTGAAGAAACTTCATGGAGTTGGTTGGGATCGTCAACGGCTGCACATTTGGTTCTCCTTTCCCCGTAACTTCGTCTTGTCACCTGCAAAAACAAATATGTATAAGAAGCAGTTCAAGAAAAGAGTATCATTTCATCACAACTCAATTGTTTATTTAGAAAGACAAAATGAAAAAATATATTTTCTCCAATCCCTCTAATTTAGTATGTCAGGCACAAATGTTACATGTTGCTATGGCATTTAAAAAATATATATATATATTCAGCAATCAAAAGAAGGTGATCCATTTCATTAGCAAATTGACACCCAAGTTTACTTTAATCTTAAAGGGTACTATGCCACTCAAACAAAAGCTATGAGGTCAAAGTTACATAAAAAAAATTACCACAGTCAAAGTGGCAAAGAGACAGGTAAAATTCACTCCTATCATTAAGTAAGCTTCTAGTTATTGGTAGCTCTGAGCAAACTAACAAGCATCAAGTTATTTTTCACCACAACTCCGTTGATTTATTTAGAAAGCCATGAAATAACAATATTCTTCATTCTCTCTTTACTTTAATAGTGATAACATGCCAAAAGAAGGTAATCTATGTCCATGTCACTAGCAAATTGACACCCAAGTTTACTTGAATCTTAAAGGGTACTCTGCCATTCAAACAAAAGCTACAATGAGGTCAAAGTTACATTTACTTCAACTTTTAATATTGTACAAAAAAAAGAAAAGAAAACCACAGTCAAAGTGGCAAAGAGACGGGTAAAATTCACTCCCATCATAAAGTAAGCTTATTGGTAGCTCTGAGCAGACTAACTAGCATCAAGTTATTTTTAATGGCCATTAGTTTGATTTCTTTGAAAGGTATACTGCAAATTGGTTTCAGAACCAATCTGAAATTTGACTTAACAACTCTGGTGCAATACTAAAACAACTTTTTGAATGAAAAGAATAAGTTGACTTTCATAACTTTTTTGCAGTAGGGAAATGGTTCTGTCTGATCTCTAATTCAGGGCATTGAATTTTGAATTGAGAGAAAAGATATCAAATTAACAGCAGACTGGACATTGAAATTAACCACAGCAGTGGTGCTGGACTATGCAAAGTAAAATAATGTTTATCTAAGTTATTCAAAGGTCTACTCAAAATAAAATAGAAAATTACAATATTGAATTGCTGAGTTAAACCCCATGACTAGTAGTACTGCAATGAAATTTACAGAAATAGCAGCCATCTCTCAAATTTCTTTTAACTAAAGGTAAATTAAAAATGACACATCAGAAACAAAGGAGAGATGATTCACACCATCATGCAGTCAACTTATTTCAGCAAGAAGTGTGGTACATGCCAGGACTTAACTGGCAAGATAAAATTCACTCCTATGTATGTTTCTAGTTATTGGTATCTCTGAGCAGACTAGCTAGCATCAAGTTATTTTCAATCAACAGTAATAAAATCAACTGATAAACAAATCCGTAATGATATTCACCATTATGCAGTAAACTTATGTAACAAGTCGTGCATCTCTTGGTTTTAGTTCCTATGGCATTCAAGCATTAGAGTGTCAAAATTTAAACCCCATGATCTCTAGTATTTTAAATGGAAACAAAAGTTCTAGCAGCAATATTGCAATTGTCTATTAATTTATCAACTAGCATACATGGAAAGTGGCCGTTAGTTTTGTTTTGAAAGCCAATTGCATTATACCTTCAAAAGAAATCAATCTGAAAATTGACTTTACAACAGTGGTGCGGTACCAAGTGGACTTCTTGAATGAAGGAATAAGTTGGCTTTCATAACTTGCGTCAGCATTCCCCAACAGTTTTTTATTTTAAAAAAAGTCTCATTGCCTTTTCACTAGTTTGCAATGAGAAAATGGTTTTATCTGTCTGATCTTCAATTCAGGGCATTGGATTTTGAATTGAGAGAAATTAAATTGACAGCAGACTGGACATTGCCATTAACCACAGCAGTGGTGCTGGACTATGCAAACTAATAAAACTAATAAAATGTTTATCTAAGTGACTTTCAAAGGTCTACTCAAACTGATAGAAATGGAAAATTACAATATTGAATTGCTGAGTTTAAGCCCATGAATATTAGTACTGCAATGAAATACACAGAAACAGCAGCCATCACTCAAATTTCTTTTAACCAGAGGTAAATTAAAAAATGACATCAGAAACAAGGGAGTGATTAACACTATTATGCAGTCAACTTATTTCAGCAAGAAGTGTGGTATATGCCAGGACTAAGCTGGCAAGATAAAATTTTCACCTTATCCACACTAGCATTTTCATGTATAAATTAAATAAGCAACACAGTACTTTTAATTATCAGTGCTGATTCAAAATGTAACAGAAACAGGAAGTAGAACTTTGAGCCCACTTTCAGAAACAATGGACTGAGCCAATAGAGCTCTTTAAATTAGAGGGATAAGTTTACTTGTATAACTTGTGTCCAAGCTCTCCCACAAATGATCCATAAATTAGAAGTAGGAGCAAAGGTGAAAAGTGGCCGTTGGTTTTGAAAGCCAATTGCAATATACCTTCAGAAGAAATCGATCTGAAAATTGACATTACAACAGTGGTGCGGTACCAAGTGAACTTTTTGAATGAAGGAATAAGTTAGCTGTCATAACTTGCATCAGCATTCCTCAACAGACTTAAAAAAAATAAAAAAGAAGTCTCATTGTCTTTTTACCATTTTGCAATAGCAAATGGTTCTCTCTGTCTGATCTTCAAGTCAGGGCATTGGATTTTGAATTGAGAGAAATTAAATTGACAGCAGACTGGACATTAAAATTAACCACAGCAGTGGTGCCTCTACTTTTACAGCTTCAAAGGGCGGTGCCTTTCAGCGGACCCTAGCACCACTTAAGTAAGCATAAAAGAAAAGTACTGTGCCATCTTTCAACTGACCCTTGAGTTTATCTTGAGAGACTTTCTAAGGCATTCAGCAAATTAACCTCATCTCCTACAGTTGACACTTTTGCTTGCCTTCTTGAACTACTTTCACAAAGCAATCTCAGGAACTAGGCTCACCTGGATATTGGGAGATTGATTCTGCAAACTCTGATTCTTGGAAAGCAATATGATGGCTTGCTGGCATCATGGATAGCTTCAAGAGCATTACATAAAGCAAACGTTGATACCTGAGAAAGAAAACATGACAATCAGTATAACAAAAAGTGGCAGAAACAACTAAAGAGGTAAAGAAGCACTTCAAAACCTAAACGAAATACGCACCAGGTGAATGGGAGTGACAATCACAAGCATTTCCAGGGAAATTCCTTCCTTAAGACAGTACAGATCGGCGGGCTCCTCACAGTGGCAGCTTGCAAGCAGCTTCAGAAATCTGATGTAAGGTCCTCACAAATCCGCATTCTAACAAAGAGACAAAAGCAACATTAGGACGATATGTTAACTAATGGTAGACCTCAATTGTCGGATCTTAAATCGGACAACTTGAAATACATGTGAAGTATATGAAATACACACCTGGCACATGGCTGCAGGGATCACAAGCAGCTCCTAGCCCAGAAGACGGAACAAATAAGACGGCAGCATAGAGCTTGCAGAGCAGGCATGGCATGGACATAAGTAGACTATCAAGGCAATGGTGGATACCTGAAAAAATTAAAACACAATTAGCATGGCGGAAAAAATCAGTATCATGAAACACACGCATAGCAGAGTACATGATACATACCATTTACTACAGCAAAGGCAGCAGAAGCAGAGGTCGTAAATGGAAAAAATCTAGCAGTAGATCAACTGCAGACATTGGAGTGGAGATCACAAGCAGCTTGAGAATTCAGCAAATTTGGATTCTTGAAAAGTAATGTGACGGCTTGCTGGCTACATGGATAGCTTCAGGGACATTAAATAAAGCAAACGTTGAGACCTGAAAAACAAAACAAAACCATTAGTATAACAAAATGATTGGATCAAGGTGTGGGTCAAAGACAACCCAATAGGTTAAAGGAGGACGGCAAAACCCAATCGAAATACGCACCATGTGAATAGGAGGGACAATCACAAGCATCTCCGTAGAAATTCCTTTCATTCGGCGTTCTGAAAAAGAGAAAAGAGAGACATTAGGACGTGCCCTGCACATGTCAGCTTGTTTGATGAGAGACATCGTCGTGAATTGGAACACGTGTATATGCTGTCCTTACACGTAGCCCTGTCCGAATACACTTCCAAGCTGGCCTGCACGCCTTTGAATGAAAATAAGCCGTCCACGAAACGGTCAATATAATCTTAAACTACTCCGACATTAGTTTGGTGTAGTCACCGGGACAGTCAAATGACCTTCAATAGAACGCAGTATAAAGTTTAAGAGCCCCCAGTTCTAGACGATAGGTACAGGGTACTCGTTTTGGCGGATTAAAAAGCAAAGACACGGTAAAGGCTAAAGGCCCACCAAGCAGATAAATTTTAAAACGAAGTATTCGAAAGCACGTGGACTATCGACCACACGTCAACACGTCTAAGCGCAATCGCAGACAGAAATGACGAGTCACCTGTGAGTGTAAACTAACCTGCATGGAAGAGATCCAGAGCGAAATGACAGAATTCCGGTGCACGGCCAGCCAGCTGAACGGGGGGGCTTCTTTTGTTTTTTGGCTTCGGCTTTGGAGAGCAGTCGGCCAGGGTTGCCAGCTGAACGAGGGCTGGAGGGCTGCCTGGCAGGGGGAGGGGGAGGGGGGGGGCAGAAGTGGCGCCATCGTGTGGCAACCAGTGGCAACGAGAAGAAGCTCGGTGCGTGCAGCAGGTACTGCCGCCGCGCGAAAATTTAAATGTTTCTATTTCTGCAGGTGACAAGACAAAGTGACGGGGTCAAGTGCGGGTTCTTGTCTGGGTCGTTTGGTTTTTTGTGTTGATTCTTTACAATATATCCATATTTGATTGAATATTTGAAAATCAGCTCTTTTATTGTCTATAGATGTGGGACCTAATGTAATATGGGTGAAGCAGACCGAGTTTATTCCGTAGGCCTAATTGTTCGTTTCCACGCTGAGCTCAGCGTGAGGCTGGCGAGGGTCAGGGAGCGGGTAGGGGAAGGGAAGCCGCGGTGGTTGAATGTCACGGCTCGCCCGGTCCGCACGCCTGGGCCAGAACAAAATCAGTGTGGCGAGTGAGCTCGCCATGAGCTCTCCAACCCCATTCCTCAGGTGTCACCTCCCTCGATCATTGATCCACTACGCGGAGGGCGCTCGGCGCTTCTGTTGCGCGGATAGGTGTTCTCTAGTTCTGGCCCAGGCGTGCGGACCGGGCGAGCGGGAGAGCGCGGCGCGACGCGACGTTCAACCACCGCGGCGGCGTCCCTCCCCCTCCCCGCTCCCTGACCCTCGCCTGCGGTGTATCACAGATGTATGAGCATGATGTAGGGCAATAAGGACTCAGTATTTCAAGCATATCTGTAACAATATATTTATTTTCAACATTCATTTTTAAATAGGATTCTGAGAACATTTGATGAACGAACCTAAAATGAAATTTAACATTGGACATATTACAAAACTTTATGAACTAAGATGGATTTTGTTCCTTCATAGGATGAGAACAAATAAAAACAAACTGAAATATCACATTGACACGGGTTTTGTTTAAAAATTGCCTCATTGAAATGCATAAACACATTTCATTAACTGAGTAACATCGTTAGTATACAAAGGAACAGCTACATAAATATCACAGATCGATTAGTAAAAAATAAATAGAAAAGAAGAATCAACACAACTCTGCTCTAAATATTGTCCCTAAATTCAAGAAAAAAGTCAATAAATTATTATATTGCTATATCGCTAATTCTGAAATTAAATAGGTGGAAATTTTTGTAAAACTTAAAAACATAATACAGGTGTGTTCATCCAAGGCGTCCTTGTGAACACGAATGTTATTTAAAAGCAAAACAAATGGTCTACAAACAAATTTTAACAAACAGCATTGTTGTACATTGTTGTACTTTAGTATTCAGTATTCTGGAAGCAAGTAACTAGCAGCTAGTGAAGCTTGATACTATGCAATAGTAATCTAGCTATAATAGTGCATATTGGGGAAAAGCATCCACAAATTCAAAACTTTCTTGTAAAGACTTAGCCATTCCAAATGATAAATTATGTAATACTTGTACAATGGTCAAAGTCTCATAAAATCAAAACAACTTTGTAAAAGTTTCAAAACCTAAACTTCTAAGAAAGCTCAGACGATACAACACTAAGTGGCTAGGAAACACATATTTGGACAAAGTGATAAATAAAGGTTACATTTCTATGCAGTCTCACGGTGTTGATAATTCAGGTTAATCACAAATGCACACAGGAAGCTTCCATCTAAAAAATATCATAGCATACAAATTGGAAATTTTCAAAGTTTAATTTCACATTCAAATTAAAAAGAAAATCTAAGAAAGAAAAAAAAAGAAAAAAAAAAGAAAAAAAAAAGAAAGATGATTAAGTAGCATAGCACAAAACAATTTGTCAAAAATTATAATTGGAATTCCCCCTGAAACAAAACAGATGTGCATTTGTGAAAAGTGACAAGTAAGTCATAATGCCTAGGAGTACGCTTCGATTTAAATAAATTAAAACAAGAGATAAATTAATGAAAATGACAAGAGGATCATATGTAGGTGAATGTGAACACCTGACAGTCACTATAACGATGACGCGGGTGATCAGTCAGGACAACACACTGGCTTCCGCTCATCCCCTCTGTTCGACTGCGCAGCGCCGCGCCAGAGCGCTCACGGGGACGGAGCGTGCGTTAGGTTTGAGGGGCGTGTGCTTCCATGGAGGTTGGTAATGCTTTGGTGCTCGTCCCCCTTCGACCGCCTAGGCTCCGCCTCACTGGGGGCGGCTGAAGTACTCCAGCAGCTGGATGATGTACTCCAGGCCGTTCATGTAGTCGCGCAGGATGATCCAGTCTCGCACGTTGCGCCAGCCCGTGTTCATGTTGGGGTCCCGGAAGGACTTGGCCATGATGTCGGGGGTCACGTCGGGGTGCTGGAGGACGCCCTGCTCGGCCATGGCCACTTGAACTTCACAGAGCACCTGCAGAACAGAGACAAAGGGCAGCGTTAGTCACGGTGCAAGTGTGCGGAGGCGCGGCGCGGGGCCCTAAGCGGCAAGAGTCGCGGTGGGGTACTTACGTTTCTGAGCAGGCTCTCCTCAAAGTCGAACTCTTTTTTGAACGAGCCACCGTTGGCCTTCTGGTCCAAGACCACCTGTTCCAGGCCGACAGCGTACTTTTGCAAGTACAGATAGATGTCCTTCAGAGCCACTTCAAGCTGGAAACGCAGAAAGAGAGAGACCATTAGATTCGATTGCCCAAACTCATGGTGCTGCTCGTAAGAGCAACGCCGCAGGTAGCCTGAGCACAGCTGGATGCTTATCCTTACCTTTTGCTTTTGAAGGTGCCCGTCGTCAACTTTGTCCCCGAGCTCCTTGGGGATGTCGGGCAGCCAGTCGTACTTGTAGGTCTTCCAGAGATTGTGGTGGTCACTGTACTCCTTCTGGAATGTGTCTTCAACCTACGCAAAAAAAGAAAGCAGCACGGGTTAGTTACTTGAATATTTCACTTTTTTCTATTTCGCGTTCTTGTTCTTCCCCCTCCTTCCAGAGCAGAGCTATCCTCATTTCCCGGACCATTACCGGCCCGCAGTCCCGCGCCGCGCCGCGCCGGGGCCGAGCAGAGCTATTGGCGCAAAGTCCATCAGCTGCTCGTTCTTTGTGGCGGCGAGACGAGACGAGGCGAGGCAGGACAGGCCTGGGCCGCCCCGCCCCGCCCCGCCCCGCCCCGCCCCGCCCGACTAACCTCGCAAACTATGTTGGTTTTGCATCGCCATTTGTTTTACACCCCGCCGCGACTGTCGTTCTATTTTATCGCCTCGCAAATAACGAAGTCCCTCGCCTGCTCTGCGCTGGCCTGCCCTGCCCCTCCCTTCCCTCCTAGCCTAGGGCCTATTGCTGCCGCTCCGGCCCTGGATCCTCCCTTAGGTCTAAACACTTTCCGCGCGGGGGACTTCCCCGGCCGCATCAGAAAAACACCCCCACGGGGCAGGACCCGCGCCAGGGCCCGCCGCTCCCGTCCCGCCGGACCCGCGGAGAGAACCCAATTTGTCGAGCAGCTCGCCGCCGAGCGGCTGCGGCTGGCCGCTGCGCCGCGCCGCTGCTCTCCTACAAACCCCTTTGCGAAATTGTCCATCAGGGCCAGCCGGTCCGGCTGGCAGGCAGGCCGGGCCGGGCCGGGCCGGGCAGGCCGAGCTGGCGGCAGGAGTCATTGCAAACTCCAGAGAGCGCCACGGCGTGCTCGTGCTGCTCCGTCCAGGCCCGGCCCCCGGCCCCCGGCCCCATACCGCACCGCCCCGCGCTTGTCGCCAAGTTGTCGCTCGGGCCGGCCGCTGTCCTTCGATCACCAGCACTGCCGCCCCCTGCCCCTGCCCCGCCCCGCACCGCCCCACCGCAGCAGTCTCCTGCTCGCTTTTCGTTTTGTAGACAATTCTCTCCCGTCCCGTCCCGGGAGAGCTAATATAATTGGCCTGCAGTGGCGTGGCGGCATTACAGGGTCCCTTTGGACGACGACAACCCGCTAATTTGGATACATTTTGTCCGTCAGTTTTTCCATTATTCCGTTGCCTTTACTTCCCGTTCTGAAAATGAGGGCAGGACGGCGCCGCGGGTGGCACCGCCGGGAGAACAAAAAGGGGGGCATAGGTGCGATTCGAACCGGCGGCATGATGGTTCGCACGGAGCACGGCGCGAGGCAACAATGACACGACACGGAAAACGACGTACAAGAAGACTTATCCCCATAAAAAAGCGAGTTTCCCCCTGCGAGCGGCTCTCGACGACAACGGCCAGAGGTCCTTCCCCAGTCTTCGTTTTCATCGTTTTTTCCTCATCATCTGTCGATTTGTTTCCCTTGGGTGTCGCGCCGGGCTTCAAAGCCCGTGTTCCCCGGCGAGGCGGGGCGGGCGGGGCGCGGCGGGGTCGCCATATGGGTGCCGGGACGGGGTCCTTTCGGCCGCCTCGCCTCGCGGCCCCCAAATCGCACGAGGAATTGCCGCGGCCGCGTTTACGACCGAGAAACATCTACAAAGTATCGCCAAAAGCTGGGAGGCAGTAAACCTCACACACACTCACTCACACACAGCCCGGGGCGCGTGAATAATATGCGGGCGTGCGAAAAACCGCTGGGGGAGGGAGGGGGTGGGGGGTCTCCTCTCCTTGCCACCAAAATAAGGACAAGTACCGAGGAGACAAACACGGGCCTGCTCTGCCTGCAGCGCGCCGCAGCACAACGCAGGGTAGGGCCCTATCCAAACGCAGGCTGGTCGCTGGGAGTGTTTGACCTGCGGGTGTGGATGCGCTGGCTCGACTGGGACCCACGTGGACACCTCAGAGTCGTTGACACTTCCCCTACGCCAGGATTTCACCGCGATCCAACAAAGCCCGTTCACTGAGTCTTCGGGTCCCCGCGGCTGGTTATGATTTTTTTCCCCCGTCTATCCCCGTCCGCTGTTACTAGCGCCGAGCCGAGACTGCCATTATAAGGCACAGTCTGGACCGCTCCCAGACGGCCTTATGGAAATGACTTCTTTTTCCACGAAAACCGTCCGACATTCTTAGGATCGCTGCGCCCGCGGCCCGCTCGGCCCGGCCCGGCCCGGCCCCGCGGCCCGACGCGAAACCTTCACTGTGGTTTGCCGGTGGTCCGTCTAGCCTCCCCTCCCCTACCATCTCCTCACATCTACTGTATCTGTCGCTTTCCACAATTTTTCCTTTTTCAAGTTTTTATTTTTTTATTTTTGCCGTTAGCAGGTTTACCCTCCGCGGCTCGCCGGAGCCGAGTGTGGCAAACACGCGGAGATGCAACTCAAACAGCGGGCGGGGCGGGGCGGGGCGGGGCGGGGCGGGGCGGGGGGGGCGGGGTGCCCCAGCGCAGCGGCACCATGCGAGAGCACCACTCCCACAGCTGTACTCGCTCTGGAGGAAATCCCGCGCATGCCGCGGTATGTATACACTTTATTTTTCCCCCATTCGAAAAAAAATGCGCGTCTCCTCGATAAGCCGATAACGTCGGCATACATGGCGTCACGCGTGACGTCAGAGGCGCGGTCAAACATCCGCACCGCACCTGGCCCTCCCCCTCCCCCTCCCGCCCACACCCCGGCCCTTCACAGGCTCTCGTTTCCCGCCAATATGCTCGAGATACTTACATAGGCGACCCGGAAGCGCACGGCGTGGTCCAGGGCGTTCTTGGACAGCGTGACTATCCTCTGGATGATGTCGGCGACGCTGGCCGGCGACTCGCCCTGGTACTCGAGGTCCTGCTCCACGTCCTGCTTGTTGAGGCCGCAGGGGTTGACCCACTTGGGCTGCGTGGAGGGCGTCGGCGCGCCGGTGGGGGCGGCCATGGCTCTGGGCGGCAGGAGCGCGAGCACGCACAGCGTCGCGAGGAACCCTGGAGAGAGAAGGGATGACGTTAGTAACCGGCTCTTTGGAGCTCAACACAAGCGCCGCGCCGTGCAGGCCGGGCCGGGCCGGGCCGGCGGCGGGGCACAGCAAAGGCAGGACGCACTGCGCAGCGCACTCGCAATTAGACAAATTTTTCGCGCTGATGTCTTGGAAGCGGACCACACGCGCGGCGCGTCCTGTCCTGGACGCTCATGGCGGAATCTCATGCCGGAGCTGCGGGGGGCGGTGGCGGCGCGACGCGGCGGTCCGCCATATTGATCCTTGCAGCCGCAGCCGGTGCAGCAGCCCCTCCTAACCCGATCCGCCCCGCCCCGCCCCACGCGGCCCCGCCCCGCCCGAGCGGATAGACTGCCCTGCAGCCCTCATTCAAACGCAATTAAACCTGGGATTTTCTTATTGCAGGCGCACAATTACCGCTCTGCTAATTGCAAGCCGTGCAATTAATGTTGCGGTGTGCGGAGCGTGTGTCGCCGGCGTGCCACTTACACTGGTGCATGGCCTGCCCTGCCCTGCGCGACCCGATCCGAGCCGAGAGCGGCCAGCGCGGAGGACGCTCCCGCCCCTTCTGAATGCACCGCAGGCAGGAGCCGAGCCGAGCCGAGCGAGCGCAGAGCATCCCTACAAACCTCCCATAAATTCTCACCTCTGCCGGGCCGGGTCGGGTCGAGCGACAGGGCGGCCAGGAGGACTGCGCGCTGCGCGCCCCCGGCCCAGCCCGCCCCGCCCCGCCCCGTCAACACGGTCTCCTATATTATATCGTCATTGTGATGCCGCGCGGCGCGCACTACCCTACCTCACCGCGCCACCCGCGACCTAGCCCAACAAATGGCTGACCCTTGTTTGCACCGATTGTTACGGGGGCGATCTCTATAATTGACACTTTTGTGTCGGCATGGTCGCTCTCGATATATATGTCTGGTCTGTCCCCCCCCCCCCCCTTTTCCCCCTGCCCCACTTTTCCATCCGAAAGCGAGCGGCGCCCCCTTTTCTATTCGGCTGAGGTACGCGCGCGATTTTCTGGCAAAAGCGGGCAAAGCATGAATGCGGATTCATTATGTAATCGATTGTTTTGCGCCGCTGTTCGATCCCGGCGGGCGGCGGGGCGGGAGAAAATGGTGGGGGGCGCCGCGGTAGGCGGGGAGGGGGGGCGCGGAGATGAGCAGGGCGGGGCAGGGGCGGTGCGAGACGGCCCCGTCGTGCGTTGAGGTCGCTGCGGCCACCTGTTGGACGCGAACCTCGCGCCTCGCGCCCGCGCCCCTAGCGCCCCGCCCCGTCTGCCCCTCTAGCCCGACATAGTTGAGCTGAATGCTAAAAGCCGTGCGAGCCTATAAGACCTCGGTCTGCACTGCACGGCCCGGCAGGCAGTGGGTTCACGTGCCGCCAAGGATGTCCTCTCGGCTCGGAGCGGCTGCTGGACCCGGCTGGACCCGAGAGGCGTCGAGGCGAGAGCGGAGCGGACACAGAGTCGCATTGACCTAGCCCTCTGCTCGGCACAATGCGAATCCGCACGATAATAAAGACACGGGCGGGGTCCTTCTGGAGGCGTTGGGATGGCCAGCGGGGTGGCGACTCGGCTCGCCCCGAGATGGAGCCATCACACGAGGCTCTCACACGCGTAAAGCCGGCGTGATGACATTTTCGCCTGCCGTAGAAAAACAAAGGGAATTCGCCGCCCCACGCAGCGCCAGCAAAATTTAAAGCCTCTGCCGATGTCGGCAGCTTTCACGGCGGGGATTTCCGTATTTGAAACAAAGAGTACAAGCTAGCTTATAAATTAATTTACGTTTAGCAATGGTAATTTAAGTTTAGGCTAGCTTTAAATAAATGTATCATCTGCTGCTAATACGTAAGCAGCATAACAAGCGTAGGGGTAACCGAATCACGGTGATATCCCGGGCGGCAGGCGGAGGGTCGGGGGCGGGCGGGGGCCACCCCACTGCACCCCACGCGGAGCGGAAGGCACGTGAGGGCACGGCCGGCGGGGCGGGGCGGAGCACTGGACGCGATGTGCCCCGCCCCACCTGTCCTGTCCTAAACCGGCGCATAAAATATCTCACCGCCGCCGCTGCCACTGGTCCCGTCCCGGGCGGGGGGCCCTGCCCTGCCCTGCCCGGCCCGACCCGGCCGCCACGCGCCCTGAATGAGAAGGGCTCGGGTCGGGCCCCGGGCCGGGCCGGGCCGGGACACCCTGACTCAGCAAGTCATTACACGAGTTACCATCCGAGCGTAATTCAATTACAGTACGCACTCGGTAACGAGAACCGCCGCCACTCCATCAAGGCCCGGGGAGCGGCGGTGGTAGTCCCCGCACCGCGCCGCGCCGCACCGCGTGTGATCGGTTTGTAATGTCGGTAACGAGCCCCGCTCAACGCCCCGCCCCGCCCCTTGTGCCCTCTGCTGCCCTGGCCTGCTTGACTTCCTCTCCGGCCGGCCCGGCCCGGCGCGGCCCGTCCTCGCGCGCCCGGCCCTTATGGTGTTCCTGAGAAAGATTGTATCAGCGCCCCAGTCGCCCCAGGAGGGCGCACGGCAAGGGCCCGGCAGGGCGGGGCGGGGCGGCGCGGGGCCCAGCGGAAGCACGTGGGACACATAGTAATAGTGCAATAGTCAAGTGAGACGCCTTGGTCCGGCCCGGTTCCGTTCACAAAGCACCAGGGGGGCTGCTGCAAGGCCCGGCCCGGGCCCGGCCTGACTCATCAGCGCCACCGTATGTGAACCGAGCCTGTGCCCCACGCCTATCGCAGTGCCAGCGGCAGCGCCCGGCCCCGGCCCCGGCCCCGGCCTGCACGCCGAACATCATGCGTTGATCGAAGAGGGCGAGGCGAGGCGAGGCAAAGCGTTGCTGGCTGTGCTCGTCGCCGTGGCCCCAGGCGAATCCTAGCCGCCCTCAAAAAGGACAACAACAGCAGCTAAGCGCCCAGGTGAGCTGCTGTTGCACACGGCTAATCCGGGTACCTGGGCGGGGCCCGGGCGGGGCGGGGCGGGGCCTAGGGGAGGCCTGTTTGCTGGGGCCCATGCCTCCGCCCCGCCCCCTCCAGCCAGCAGCGCGCTCGGGGGGCGCGCGCAAACAGCCTGTGGGATTTCCCCCCGGTCGAGTCCGCTGGGGATGAAACAGCACGAAAGCAGCCCCCGCCCGGCGTGTCAGAGAGAGAGAGAGAGATAGAGAGAGAGAGAGAGAGAGAGAGAGAGAGAGAGAGAGAGAGAGAGAGAGAGAGAGAGAGAGAGAGAGAGAGAGAGAGAGAGAGAGAGAGAGAGAGAGAGAGAGAGAGGAGAGAGAGAGAGAGAGAGAGAGAGAGAGAGAGAGAGAGAGAGAGGGAGAGAGAGAGAGAGAGAGAGAGAGAGAGAGAGAGAGAGAGAGAGAGAGAGAGAGAGAGAGAGAGAGAGAGAGAGAGAGAGGGAGAGAGAGAGAGAGAGAGAGCGAGAGGGAGCCCAGGACGAGCGCAAGTGAGAGGGACAGGTGCTGCGCACGACGCACGGCCCTTTGCCTGGCGATATATCGAGGCCGCGTTGCACTGCGTTGCGCGTTGCACCCATTAAGCACATTGCGCCCGTCCTTGTCGCACGCGAAAATAAATGCACCGGCACGGGCCACGGGCCGCCGGGCCGGGTGCTGCGCCCCGCCGCGCGGTCGTGGCGTGGCGCCCACGGCTCACCGCCGCGCCGGCCCCGCCCCGCCGCCAATGGCTGACGGCCACCCCCAGCGGGTTAAGCACCGTGTCAGCGGCTCGGGCTGCCTTAACGCTTAGCGCGACACACTTATCATATTTCCCGCTTGCCTCGGCCCGGCCCGGCGGGAGCATATTGTAAGAGAAGAAGCGATTGAATCGACGGAAGCTGCGAGTGGGTTGGTCAGGACGGGTTAGGACCCCCTGACGTAACGCCCCGCGCGAACAGTTCGCGGTGCGACCTGACGCTGTCAGTGTGCTTACATCTTATCACGGATCCAACGGGGAACCAGGACGATGATGATGTTGACCTCGTCCTCGTCGTCCTTAAGGACGACCGGCGATATATCCTATGGCGGCGATGTTGAACACTATGGTGGGCTTGATCACAGACTAACTCGACTTGACACTTGTCACAGCACTGAACACTGGTGGCCGCGAGGCGGCGACACCGGCGCACCTCGGGCACCCTCACTGTCCGCTGGTCGCGGTCCAGGACCTCGGTGGGCGCCTCGGACCTGGCCTCGACGGCGTGCAGGTCCTGCACCACGAAAACGTCCTCCTCGGGGGCGGCGGCGGCCCGCGGCCGCGGCCGGCGGCCTGCCCGGACACTCTGCTCCATCACTGTATCCGACACATGCACTACAATCCACTGGGCGGAGCACGCGCGCGCTGTCAGGTCAGGGGCTGAAGGCCTGGGCGAGAGGCAGGTAAGGCTCAGGTACGCGGGGTGCTCTGCGTGACGTGCTCCTCGGCCGAGGGCCTGGCGACAACTGAACTGGTGGGCCTGGCCTGGCCTGGCCTGGCCTGCCCGGAGCTCGACGTCAACCACCGCCACCGCTACTACCGCAACGCACCGCTCGGGCTGGGCTGCTGCCTCGGCAGCTGCGCGGGGCGGAGCGGGAGGGCGGGTGGGGGCTGCCCGGGGCGGGGCGCGGGGGCCCCGGTGTGGCCTGCGGCTGCTGCCTGCTGGAGCGGAGCCCCACGTGGGGTAGCAGGTAGGGCTGCAGGCGGGCCGTGCAGGGCGGTGCAGGGCGGGCGCTGCGCTGGCACGCGTTGAGCGGCGCGGTGTGCTCGGGTCGGGCCGGGGCCCTGCTCTCCTCGCGGTGCTAGCGGCGCGGCGGGCGCGAGCGTGTTGCGCCGGTGCCCGGGGCGTTGGGTCTGAAGCCGGCCGGCCGGTGGGGCGTAGTATATATGACGGTGTGTTGAGTCAGCACCGGGCCGGGCCGGGCCGCCGCCGCGTCCAGGCGGGAGGGACTCCGCTATACTCCCCCACCACCAAGGACGCCGTCGCCGCCCACCAGCACCGACGCCCCCCCCCCCCTCACGCCGCGCGCCTCCGCCCCTGGCCGTAGGTCGCGGGGGGGCCCCTAGACAGCAGACCCCGACCCCTCCCCCCTCTTCCCTATTGCGCGAGATCCGACGCCGCCGCCGCGCCGGACAGGCAGGCCAGGCCAGGCGCGGCGAGGCCCGCCCAGGCTCCCGCGTCCGTGCTGTAGACGCTTATTCAAAGAATTGGCGGTCTGGCCGGGGGGTCCTGACGTGCGCGCCGCGCCGCGCCGGCCCTGCTCGTGCCGCGGCGTGTCTAGCGTGCGGGCGTGCGTACGCCCGTGTTGCGCCGGCGGACGCGTGGTCCTGTCCTGACGTAGCACCGCGCAGCACGGCGCAGCACCGGCCCCCGCACCAAGGGCTCGGGCGTGAGCACAACGCACGCGCGATAAAACAGCACCAAACAAACAAACTGTCGCTAGCGACCGAGAGGAGAGAGGGAGGGCCGCCTTACGCACGTCCCGCGGCCGCCTTAACTTCCTGAAAATGCCAAGAGGAAGGCGGAGCTCATGTCCGGCCCGGCCCGGCCCGGCCCGGACGCGCTGGGGGTGCCCTACATCCTAGTGACGCTCACGCCAGTGACGTTTATGTCGACGAACAAGGAGAGGGATTCGAAATCTCATCGTCGCATAGAGGATGTGACGCCCAGCGGCACGCGCGTTATCGCAGCCGCGCGCGCGCCCCGCCCGCCCCGCCCCGCCCCGCCCCTCGCCGCGTCCAGGACTCCAGTGCGGTGCAGGCCCCGCAGGGGGAAGTGCAGGGCAATGCAGGGCAGTGCAGGCGCGCGGCCCGGGGGCGTGGGACGTCATGAGGCATGTATGTCTACGTGTAGCGCGGCGCGCAGCCCATCGAAATGTCGAGCGATGCGCTGCGCCTCGGAAAATAACGACCGTCTGTCCGTCTCGCTCGCTCCGGCGGCACACCCGGCCCCGCGCGACAGAGACAGCCGCGCGCGCCGCTATCGGCGACCCGACCGCGTTGTGGCGTGGCGCGGCGTGCAGCGGTCCCGCGGGCCGCTACCATGACTCTGGTTCGGAATTCCCGCGCTTCGACTTTTTCGGCGGGGCGGGTGGGCCGCGCGACGCGACGCCCTGCGGCGAGGCTTCGGCCGTGCGGATTGCAATCATCGCCCTCTCCTCTCCTCGGCCGCGTGTCTGCCGGTGGCCAAAGGCTGCCGACGGAAAACAGAGCATTTCCTTCTTCGAAAACCCGGCCTCCCCTGCGCCCCCTGCTCGCAGCGGGGGTCGTCGTGCCCCCTGCGAAGGGGGAGAGGGGGAGGAGTCTCCAAGTGACTTGGCAGGGCTTCCCCGGCGCGGGGTGGGGGTGGGGGGCGCGGCGGGCGGACGGGCGGGGCGGAGCGCGGGGGAGGGGAGGGGAGGGGGCGAGGCGGGGCGGGGGCCCCTAGCCTCCTCCTCCTGCCCGACCAATAGCGGAGCGGCTGGGCCGGCCGGGCTAGGCGCCGCTGCGCCGCCACTGGAGGGGGTTCCATTCATGCCAAGCGTAGCCGGCTGCGCGTGCGCGCCTGCGCGCGCGCTTGTGTGAGTGTGTGTGTGTGTGTGTGAGCGCGCGTCCGTGTGCGCATGTGCGGCCGTGTGGGTGAGTAAGTCATTCACTGCCCCGGCGCGGCGCGGCGAGGCGCAGCGGCCGCCACTGTCCTGAGGAGAGGAGCAGCGGCGAAATAACTAACGCACTCGATGAATGCGGCAGGGGAGCGCGGGGCGGCCCGGCCACACAGCGACAGAACCTCCGCCTCACCGCCACTTCAAACAAAATTAATGAGAAACGCCGATCGAAACCCGTCGCGACGGGGCGCCTAGGTCAGTGTGAGAGAGACCGAGGCGGGGCGGGGCGGGGCGGGACAGCTGGAGGCGACGCGGCGCCGCCGGTCCGGCGCGTAATGGGGCGTCGTTGGCAGAAGGCCGCGTGGGCCGGGCGTGGGGGCGGCGGGGGCTGATTCAGCCCGCTGGGGGGTGGCGAGCGCCCCAGCTGGGGCTGGCACGCGGGGCGGGACGGGACGGGGGCGGCTGGAGGATGCAAGTAAAAGCGCGGGGGCGGCGGCGGGGCGGGCGGCGCATGACGTGTCCGGTGCGGTGCGGTAACCCTTGCTGCAGCGCTAGGGGCGGAGCGGGCGAGCGGGGCGGGGCGGGAGTGAGGGGGCTCGCGCACACACTCGCGCTAATCCCACGGCAGGTCGTCTGCCGCGGTACGGTAGGCCTCTGCCCGCCCCGCCCCGCCCCGCCCCGCCCCGCCCATGAGTCACGAGAAAGCCTAACGCTTGTGCCTGGTGCGGGCCGGACCTTTCTCCAAGGGGGTGACATGGATCAGGTGGCGCGAGGAGGCGTGGCGTGGCCGGCGGGGCGGGGCGGGGCGGGGCGGGGCGGGGCGGGGCGGGGCGGGGCGGGGCGCGCCCGCTCTCTTTGGGGCGCGGAAAGGGCGGGGCGCTGGGCGCGGCTGCCCACGTAGGCCGCGCCACGCCACGCCAGGCCCTACATGACTAACTTCCGATCGGGGCTGTAAAACTTCCGGAGACTGCGAGGCAGCGGGCGGGGTGGGGCGCGGCCGCGGGGCGCTGTACTATGACGCGCGTCGGTGAGCCGAGCCGCGCACCCAAAAACAGTTCGGAGCAAACCCTGCATGACCAAAGCGCAGAGCTTTGCGTTATCCCACGAACCCACTGGGTGCGGGCGGGCCACGCCTATGAGACAGGCGGGATGAATCGAAATGACGGCACCGGGCGAGTTGTTCTCAGACGGGTTGGTGCATATGCGTTCGAAAATGACGGGTGGAAGTGGCCCCGCCCCGTTCGAGCATCTCACTCTGCGGGTATAGACCAGACGGACCAGACCTCCCTCCCATCTCAGACCGCGAGGCGCCATAGCTTGGGTCGCGACCGGTAGCGACGGGTGCCAGGCGCACTCAGAAAACCACTTCTTCGAGCGAACAAAATAATTTCGTCCCCGTAAGCGACGAAATTTTAGTGGTAACAAATACAAATTTTCGTTGGCTCAACTAAATCGGTCAATATAAAAAAAAATAGAAATTGGAACAAATGAAATTTGTTGTCGTTCCAACGAAAATTTGACTTTGATTTCAGGAGCGAAAGATTTTCGTCAACGGAAATAAAATTGATTTCCGCCAAAGAAGCGGCTTTCTGAGTGCGGGCTGGGCTGGACTGGACTGACCTGCAGCCGCGGTGGACGCAGCAAGCACCGGTGCCGCGGGCGCGTCGGGGGCGGGAGCGGGGGCGGGCGCGGGGGCGGGCGCGCGGTGGGCGCGAGCATGGCGACGCGGGCGGGGCCGCGGGCGCCGCGGGCGCGGGCGCTCCAGGGGGACGCGGTTGGACGGGGCGCGGGGGCCGGCGCGCTGCCTCGCTGCATGCCCGCCCCCCTGCCCGGCCCCGGCCCGGCCCGCACCGCCACGCCCGGCTGCATTGTCAGTGTCAGCCACCCCGACCCGATTGTTGCCGCGAGAATTTCGACTGACCGCGTTGAAGATATATTTCAAAATATTCTAATCTACAAAAAATTATTCTAGGCCGGATTATGATTCCATCTAAATATTACCACGCTGTTGATTCAAATATTCCAGACAGTCCAGCTCCTCTGCCCCTCTCGCGACGTCCGGGTCCGCGGTGTACGGCTCCGGCGAGGCGAGGGCTCCCGTAGATCGGCACCCCGACCCCGACTGCCTGGATAACGGCGGGGCTGGCTATCACCTGCGTTAATCTGACTTCGCGGTCGAGGTATTTCAAATAATTGTTGACGCACTGAGGAGAGATAAGCCCTTGGATCAGCCGGTCCCAAACGCACAGATGTCTCCGCGAGTCACGTACTCCACGCGACCGCGTGTTCTTCAGTAGAAAGCTTAAGATACGCTAGCCCAAATATTTGAATGGTGCGATTATACGATCTCGTGACTGACTTTATTTGTTTTATTTTTTGGCGAATAAGCTCTTCGCGGTTGGGAGAGAGGGCTGAATGGGAATCAAAGAGAACATTAATACGCACGGATCTGGGGCAGCGGGGCACAGCAGCACGGAGCACCGCAGCATCCCCAGCGGGCCGGCCCTGCCGCGCCGGTCAGCTGCGTTTGTTTGGTCGACCGAATTATCATCAAGTATCGGAGATAAGCCCGGCCCGGCCCGCCGCACGTGGCCGCCGAGGTGGGCCTGGCAGAGCGGCTGCACGCGGCTTTGCGGCCAAAGAGTCGGAGAGAATATAATTGTGAAAGGAAAAACACCTCTCTCCCCAGTGCTTCTTCGGGCCCGCCGCCTGCGCCTGCCTGCTCCTCGCTCGCGCCGCATGTCTGCAAACGCAGCCGTTCTGTTCTGGGACCGTGCCGGAAGGATTGGCTATGCAGATCGAGTCAAAAATAGCCGCTGCCGGCCGAACCGGCGCGGCGGGGCGGGGCGGGGCGGGGCGGCGGCGAATCGATCTCATCGCGAATCTCCAATACACACAACGCATTTCCACGCAGCCGCACCCGCGGAAGTAGCAGAGGAAGAAGGGGTGAGGTTTGGTAAAGGCCAACGACGTCAGAGCGCGGCCGGGACGTAGGCTGGCCAGCGTGGCGAAGACGGCGCGGCCCACAACAGCGGAACTGGCCGCGGCTGGGGCGGGGCGGGGCGGGGCGGGGTGGTGCGGGGCGGGGCAGGGCGGGGCGGGGTGGTGCTGGGCCCGCGCCCGTCTGCTCGCACCCCCACCCCCGGCCCCGCCCCGCCCCGCCCCGCCCCGCCGCCCCGCGCACCGCTTGGCTGTTGCGTCGGCTACCCCTTTCGCGCGGGGCGGGGTTGGAGTCGGGCGGGCCGGGGCCGCGGCCGGGCTGCTGGTTGTGTGCAGCCGCAGGGCCCGGCCGGCCGGCCAGCCAGCGGCCGCAAGGTCGTTAAGTCGCCAGGCCGTCTCGTCTGTCGTCGACCTCACCTCCCCGTCTCCTACACCCGACCCGTCTCTCTCGCTGTGCATCGCCACCGCGCCCCTCTGCACCGAGAGCAGCGTCGCCAGGCCGTCTCGTCTGTCGTCGACCTCACCTCCCCGTCTCCTACACCCGGCCCGTCTCTCTCGCTGTGCATCGCCACCGCGCCCCTCTGCACCGAGAGCAGCGTCGCGGTGCGCCGCGGCCAGTAGACTGATTCCGCAGAGCGCTCAAGGGGGCTTTCTCTCTCCCACCTCATGGCCGTGCCTCATGAGTGCGACAAGAACAGAGGTATGAACGTCCCGTGCGGAATCAGTCTACGGCGCGGCGGAACTTTTGGCCCGGCCGACACATTCAGAAGATCGCTAGCTCTCGAATCTCCGTCCTTGTCGCACCTGTGCGGGGGGGGCACTGTCCGTATGAGCGCGACAAGGCGGCCGGTGTCAGTCAGCAGCAGTCCCTCGCGGCCCTTGTACATGCCGGGGTGTGAGCATGGAGCATGGGTGTCGAGACGACCGGGCCTGGCTGCGGGTGCGAGAGAGAGGGAGAGAGCGCGCGCGAGGCGCGAGGCGCGAGGTCCGCCGGGCCCGGCACTACCACCGGCACGCACCTGTAGTGGCATGTGCGGCACCTCGGCCCGGCACACGTGCGCGCTGCGGCCGGGCCGCCGACAAATACATAGGAGAACCGCAGAGGGGAAAAAAATTGTGAGATAAAGAAGGTCGTTGATAACCAAGGTCAGGGGCGCGGTGGGGCAGGGAGGACATGGACCAGTCGGTGAACCGCTATGTATGCACTGCTCTGCTCAGGCGACGAATTAGCGTTACGCGGGAGACGTCGGCTATCATGCCGCTATCAGTTTATCTCGAGGCGGGGCCGCAGGGCACGGCAGGGCGCCCCCAGGTGCCAGTAGGGCCCCAGGCCGTGCACGGCCCAGGCGCGCCGCCTCGCCTCGCCTCAGCTCACCTCATCACCATGCAGCTCAAGGGGATCTCGCCCCTGCTCACCCCGGAGGTGCTGGCGGGGCTCGCCCACCTGCAGCACGGCCAGCTCGTCGGTGAGTAGAACCTCACCGCCCCGGGGCGCGCCGCGCCGCGCACCTCGTGGAGACGGAGCTCATAGGAACTAAACCTTCCCGTGTTTAGGAAGCTCTCGCACCATTCCCATTCATAGATGAAACCCACGATCCCGGTTTTAAACACAGTTCTTTTCTCTCTCGCTTCGTGATCAATGACATAATTCTCTTAACAGAGACTTGTGAACTACTCTGTCACCGTTCCACGTCGTCACCAATCTTATCCGCGCGGGCCGCGCTGGGCCCCCGCCCCCTCCGCGCGAGTCTAATAAGCCCCTCAACCGTGACGTGCCAAACTGGCGCGCGGATAGATAGATAGATAAGACAGTCGCTTAGGGATGTCGACGTCGAAGCTTACCTCTTCAGCTGCGGCTGCTGCTGCTCAGTCAGCGGCGCCGGCGCGCGTCCTGCAATCAGACAAACAAATCCCCTGTCAGTACCGGACGCACATTGAACAGAGCCCGTGCCAACGCCGCATTTTTTGTTCTGCGTCTTCCCTGCGCGCGTGTGCACAAAGGGCCAGTGCGTGGTCAGTGCAGCTGCCTCGGGACGGGACGGGACCTCCCAGCACGCGAGCCCGCCGGCGCCCCCCGCAGCCCAGCCCCTCATCGAGGTACTCATCGAGGCCCTGAGCGAGTCCACCGGGGGGCGAGCCGGGCCGGGCCGGGCCGGGGACACTGCGCGACCGTCTAAAAACTTTCACGGCCATTATCATAGTATTGTCTCCCGGCTCGTCCAGGCAGGCTGGCCGGCAGGCCGCGCAGAGCTCTCTGCTCTGGTTTGTGTGATGTCTGCATCGTGCACACGGCAGAGGGGACGGCGCGGCAGGGCGCCCCGCCCCGGGCCCGGGGGACCCGTGCAGGGCCGGGGCCTCGACCGGGGCGGACAGACCCCCGCAGAGCTACGGGCCAGGCGCGCAGGAAGCAGGATCCAGGTAGCAGAGAGGTGAGCGTGGGAGAGGAGAGGAGAGGTGGTCGAGGACGACCGTGCACATGGAGGGGAGGTGCCATGGGACACGACATGACACCGCTGGCCCGGCGCGGCCCGGCCCTGCCCCGGCCGCGACTGGGGCGGTGCACCGCATCCACAGGTACACAACACCACGCCCCCTGCCCTGCCCTCGCCTGCTTCCACCGTGCTTTGACTCGTCATGGGTTTCAAAACCGTTTTGTACCTACGATTTTTACGGTGCTATTTCACGGCTCTCCCTCCGCCCGACCCGGCCCGACCCGGTGGCCACAACACACCAGCGCCCCGCCCCCGCCCCGCCCTGCGCGCCTCCTGGACTCCGAAGCCCGAGGCCAAGGAGGAAGGGAAGGCGTGGATATGCGAATAACCGCAGAGATACAGGTGTCTAAAGTTCACAATGAACTGCTGCCATTGTAACCCAAGTTGAATTTGAAGTTGAAGTGCACTGCACTGCACTGCACTGCACGGCCCAGCTGGACCAGGCCCGCCACAAGGCCGCAGCCGCATCGTAGCGTCGCGATTTATTTGTCACAACGGCCACACTCGCGCTCTCTAGGGGAGGGCGGGCGAAGCTCGGCCGGCGGCGCGCGGTGACACCGGCGGACACCACCAGGTAGCGGGGCAGGGTGGAGCCCGGCCCGGAGCACGGGCCAGCGCAGAGCGCCAAGATACAAATGTGCTCCGGTCGCTGCCGCACGGCCCGGCCCGGCCCGGCGCGGCGCAGCGCAGCGCTGCACCTGCTCGACGACCCAGCCCAGCCCAGCCCAGCCCAGCCCAGCTCAGGCCGGGCGCAGCGGCGGCGGCAGGCTGTCTGCCCGCGCCCAGCTACCGCGTGACTTGCGCCTTATTCAATCGGCCCCGGCCCGGCCCGGCCCGGCCCCACGAGTGCGCTGCGCATCCCTATCCGCCCCAGACAGCGTGGCACCGCGGCGCGGCCTGCTCGAGGGGTAGCCCAGCCGCCCCGGCCCGGCCCGGGCCGGCCCGGCCGGGTCGCGCCAGACAGCGTGGAACCAGCCCTTCCGCACCCCGCCACGCCAGGACGCCCCGTGACGGGCGTGAAGACGCGCTTCGTTAAGCCATTTACCGCACCTGCTACGGCAAACGAGGCGGTGGGGGCGGTGGTGGTTGTGGTGGTGGTGGTGGTGGTGGTGGTTAGTCACATTCGAAATAATACGATGTTCCCCTCTGGGATTTGATCGGCCCGGGACACAACCGCAAAACAACTGCGGACGTCCCGGCGGCCGTTTGGGGGGGGAGGTTGGGGGAGTAATTATCGATGACGTTTGTCCGAGGATGACATTCGCTTTATCCGGCTCTATCCGCCCAAAAGTCCCAGGCTGAAGGACGCTACGCTCAGTGCGCGTGGCCGGCGCCGCGCCGCGCGCGCCGAGCCAGTTAGGTGAGGATGGAGTGTAGTAGTGACGCATGGAGTACACCCGTGTTGTCGCGGAGGGAAGCCCGACCCGCCGCGGAGCACCGCGCCGAGGGCCCTTGAGACCTGAGGTGGCCGAGTGCTGCTCCGCTCCGGTCCGCGGGTGTTTCCCCGCCCAGCCTCATCCATTCGTTAGTGCTGACGCCCTCGAGCCGAGCCGAGCCGCCCGGGGATGACGAGTAGCTGCGCTGCGGTCCATATGCGGGGTGGAGACGAGGGGTCGACCACTTGATATATTTGATTATTGGCATGTATTGTATTCCAGTTGGAATATCTGGAATATTTTTGGAATATGTAGAACAATATTTTTGGAATATCAGGAAAATGTGAGACAATAGTTTTGGAATATCAGGGATATGTTGGAATATTTGGAATATTTGGAATATTTTTGGAATATTTGGAATATTTTTGGAATATCTGGAATATTTTTGGGCTGGAATATGTTGGAATATCTGGAATGTTTTTGGAATATTTTTCAATGTGTACATGGAATACCCAAGTGGTCGACCCCTCGGGTGGAGAGTAGAGAGAAGAAGTTGGGAGTAGCGCCTGCTTGATAGGCAACCACCTCGCACGAGCGCAGAGACGTTGCCTAACAGAGTGCTTGCAGGCGCGGAGGCAACACGGGTGAGCGGAGGGAGTGATCCGCCCCGTCGCGTCTAGGGGTGTCAAAGGGGTTGCCGAGTGGCGGGGGGGCGGGGCCGAAGCGGGGCTGGAAGTGCTGCCTACACAGCGGGCGGCGGGCCCCTGCAGGGGAGGTGGTCGGATGGTTGACCAGCGTGGGACCAGGGGCCTGAGGCGAGTAGCGGCGCGGGGTCCGATGGTATCGGCAGCCATCGGCTGGGCGGCGGCCCGGTCAGTAATTACAGACCCCACTAGTCGGGTATACAAACACTGACCGCCCCCGAGGGCGGGGGCGGGGCGGGGGCGGGGCGGGGGCGGGGCGGGGCGGGCGGGGCCGGGCGGGCAGGCGCCAGCCAAAGCGGCCGGAGCTCCCCAGTTACTGGAACAAGAGGAGTGAGCACGCCTTTGGTCAGCGAGCCGGAAATAGCCGCGCGCAGCGCGTTTTTGAATAAATGTCACACCAGTCATTCGGTGTTTGTCGTTTGCCTTTCTGGCGAAAGTGATAAACCTTTCTGTTGGAGAGGTGCTCGCGCGGCCCGCCCGTGCCGGGGGCGCTCTCTGACGGCCAGGGCTGGACATGACGTCTTCCCCGGAACGTATGAGAACAAGCGTGACGTGTCGCTGCTCTCTAGCGCTACGCCGCCAAGCCGGGGAGGTGAGGCTGGGCGACGGCAGGGGTGGATGTCGCGGAGCGGGAGCGCTCAGGAGGAGTCGAGTCGGGCCGAAAATGTTGTGAGTCACGTGACATCACAGTCGCGATGCCGACGACCATAAACGAAAATATTGGCTCAGCAGCAGCAGGGGACGTTTATTATATTGTCGTGTCATTTCGAGATTAAAAACATTTTATGGAGGACGACACGACCTCATCGGTTATTAAGAATTAAGAAAAAAAATAAAGAAACAGATTTTGAAGGAAAAACCATTGATTCAGGTTCAGCGTTAGCGATGGAACACGGCGAATGCGTGAGTGAGTGTGTGTGGCCCGTGAGGCCATCACCATCGCCGTGATCCTGTTTCGATGACCGCACAGGCAGCCATAACCAGCCGCTAAACCAGCGGTGTAAAAAAAAAAATAAGAGTGGAGAAGAAGCGGCTGTTGAGAGGCGCCTCTGGGTCGACCCGGCACAGGTAGTAAAGCTGTACCGGCCATATACCCCTTTGGGACGAGTGGTAACATTATGGAAGGCAGAGGCGAGGCGCGGCGAGGCGAGGCGCCTGCAGCCGTACCTTACCTCCTGGTCCTCCGCGGAGCCCCCGCCCCGCCACGCCCCGCCCCGCCCCGCCCGCACCGGCCAGCGCGCCGACAAAGGGACTCCAATAAAAAACGGTCGAGGACGATAATAAGAGACGGGTGAGAGGAGAGGGTGCTCGAGTGAGCGAGAGCGGCGATTAATAAGGACCTCATCACAGGTAAAACACACACACACACACACACACGCGCGCACGCACGCACGCACGCACGCACTCACGCACGCACGCACGCACTCACATGGGCGCACAGCTCAGCCCATTGATCGGGACAAACCGTCGGAAGGAAGCAGAAGAAGAGATTGTGGGTTTCATCATGCCCACTCGGATCTTCGCATGTGGGGGCCGGGGCCGGCGTCGGCGTCTCGACGCGACGAGAACTGGAAACCGGAGGAAAGAGAGAGGGGGAAGGGAGAGAGGGGACTTGCGGTGGTTGCCCTCAAATCATCACGTTTCCCCTCCCCCCCCCTTTCTTCCGCGCCGATGATGTCCTACAGGAACCAACCTGTAGAGCGCAGCTCTCCGCAGGCCAACCCGGGCACAACCGCTCCGCTCCGCGCCGCGCCGGGCTGGGCCGGGCCGGGCACCGACCGCAAATAATGAGCGGGTCAGGGGCAAATGGCCGAACCGAACCTGGCCGGCCGGCCGGCGCGGCCCCCCTCGCCTCGCCTCGCCTCTCGCGTTGCACAAGTTGCGAACACACGCGGCAACGCGCGCGGCCCCGCGCCGCACGGCCCGCCGCCTCGCCGTCCAGGAGAAGAGGACCAGGACACACCTCGCGCCGCACGGCCCGCCGCCTCGCCGTCCAGGAGAAGAGGACCAGGACACACCTCGCGCCGCACGGCCCGCCGCCTCGCCGTCCAGGAGAAGAGGACCAGGACACACCTCGCGCCGCACGGCCCGCCGCCTCGCCGTCAGTGGCGGATCTGGCTCAAATGTTTGGGGGGCAAGTCATGAGGTTGCCCTACTTTAAGAGTTCAATAAATTGGCTAAAGTGCAACGCACTAGCAGGTTTTTCGGGTATTCATAGAATTAAAACTCTCTAAATTGATTTTTAAAGGATCAGTGCGTAACGCGCGGGCCCTAAATTTACAAGTTGCAGGGCAGTAAGTGGCAGTTCCGAGCGAAGCGAGGGAAAATTTTGGTTTTGCGTTTTGTAGGTGGCAAAATTGACTGGACTGTGGTATGGTGTGATCAAAAAATACCACGCTGAAAGGAGTGAAAAAAAACTACATAAAATTAATAAAAGATACGCAACTAGCCGGACTGAAGAAGTGGGCCGTAAAATTAAAAATTTCGTTTGATTACCAAAATATTGAGAGCGCAGCGAGCATTAAATAGTCAGTCGGTGAAGAAGTTTTTGTAACGCGCTCACTCTAATTTTCAGGTATGCGCAGATTAGAACACTGACATTGAGGAGTAAGGTAGTCAAACTGCGCAGCGTGCTGACTCGTCGCACTGCACAGTCGCACCGCACTGGCGGCTAAGCTGATTTACGAACTTGTGATACCTAATTCGGGTCTGACACCGTAGAATGCGTAATGTATTATCAAATTGCAGCAAAACGTATTTTGAAACGGCGCAACTTTGAGCGCTAATACCTACGTATTACCGAAAGACAGCTGAAGACTACCTGTCGTCTAGGATTCCTCTCCTTTTTCCCTTCCTTTATTTCTCTCTCTTTGTTTCTCTTTCTTTCTCTCCCTTCCTCTACTGTAAACGCTGTGGATACTTTAAATGCCAAATTTTGAATTTTGAACGCCAAATTTTGGCCTCCATCAAGGAATGCCAATTTCGGGCTACATTTAATTTCGGACCCCTATTAAGAATGCCAAATTTTGGCGTGAAAAGTAGGACCAGGACAGCGCCGCACGAAGAGGACAGACACCTCGCGCCGCACGGCCCGCCGCCTCGCCGTCCAGGAGAAGAGGACCAGGACACACCTCGCGCCCGGGAAAACCCTTTACTCTCGTCTTCTGGAAGCCGCGGCCCGCCCCGCCCTGCTGCAGCCACTGCCGCCGCTGGAGGAGCCGCGAGGGGCCCTTCCGGAACCAGACCAGGTGAAGCCCTGGCCCCCCTCCCGCCCTCCCGCCCGCCCGCGCGGGTGAGTCAGCCCGCCAGTCATGACATGGCACAGGCCGTGTTAAATCAGTTAAATAATTAGGATTCGCATGGACGGCACCAAGAGCTCCCTTCAGCCCTCTTTCGCCCTCTCTCTCTCTCTCTCTCTCTCTCCCTCCTCACTATCCCCCGTAGTAAGTGTAACACTTACTACTATCCCCCTCTCTCTCTCTCTCTCTCTATCTCTCTCTCCCTCTATCTCTATCCATCTCTCTGTCTTTCTCAGTCGCTCGCCGTGGCCCGCGAGGCCCTGAGCAGCGCCCTGAGGCCCGCGCCGGCGCCCCGAAAGGTAAAGCCCCCCGGCCGGGCCCAGCTCGGCCCGGAGCGGAAATGCCAATCAATATGACACACGCCTGGCCGCGGTGCGGTGCGGGCCGACGCTCTCGCTGGAGTGGGAGAAGTACAACAGTACGCACCTCATGTACATCGCGGCCGGGCCAGCGCAAGCGCAGTGCAAGCGTCCCGTCCCGGCCCGTGACTCACTCAACAAGACAGCTGTTGGCGCGACCGGTCGGTCCCGCCCCGCCCCGCCCCGCCCCGCCCCGCCGCGCACCTGACCGGAGTGGAGACTGACCTTGCATCATTTAGGGGCCACGCCGCCGGCCGGCCCGGCCCGGGCTGGCCCGTGCTCCGCCCGCGCACCGCGCGCACTCTCTGACCACGTACGTTTTTTTTCCTCGTTAGTGTGATCGTGTTACACTCGGCCGGCATAGAAGAAGAAACGTCGAGTTGTCTTCGCACGAGCCGCGCGTATTCAGGACCGAGCCCCCCTCCCCTCCTCTCCTCTCTCCGCGTTTCACTTTCCGTTCGGGCGGGGCGGACCGTCGGGAGTCCGCCGCTGCTACTGTACTGTACAGTCAGTCGCACTCCAGCCGGCTGCAGGCAGGCGACCATATCCCTTCACTCACACTGACTTTTTGGGTCGTTTTGCACTGTTTTGGGCCGAATTTGTACAATTTCAGAGCGTAATAGACGTAATAGTCGGGTCACAGATTTTAAGAGTAAATACCCCCTCGTCAACATGCCTCTCCAAATCACCGAGGACCCTTTCAGCCTTGCCTCCGCCGTCGCCGCCCTGCAGGGGCTGAGGGGCTGCTGTCGCTCTAAGCAAACAGTGTGAGATGGACCCGCCTCGAGCCGTGCGGCCGATACCTCACCTCAATAAAGTGTCGAGGTGCTAGACACTAAAGGGGCCCGCCCGCACCGGCCGGGCCCCCCTCCGGCCAGCCGGATCAAGGAACCTCCCGTCGTGTGATCTGGGTCAACCCGGTCGCACCTCTATCCGGCAGTGCGGCCGTTGCGTGCGGGGCGGGGCGGGGCGGGGCGGGGCCGCGCGCTAGCGGTGCTTGAGTGAGTGGGACCATACAAACCCAGACCTTGGGTTGGTTGCATTTCGGTGGCGTGATATTGCGTGGAAGGGGGCGTGGCGGGGCGTGGCGGGGCGGCGGGTGGGGCAGTGCACCGGCTTGCTGCCGCCCGGC
The DNA here is from genome assembly GCA_033675135.1 of Frankliniella intonsa. Lineage (NCBI taxonomy): Eukaryota > Metazoa > Arthropoda > Insecta > Thysanoptera > Thripidae > Frankliniella > Frankliniella intonsa. The sequence goes on from CM066256.1 coordinate 2,051,089, forward strand.
CCGTCCCGGACAGGGCCAGAGAAATTGAGAGTGAGTGAGCGAGCGAGCGGGGACGAAGAGGCAGGATGACAGGCGGCGGGCGCGCTGTGGCATCAGAAACCGGCTGGCAGGGCAATGCCGCAGCGCAGCGCAGCACGCGTACGGAAACACCTGGGGTACAGCATGGACGGTTTTAAGTCCGGATGACGGGAGGGGCGATGAGCTGTGAGTTGCCTACATACAGGGGGTTTGCACCTCAAATTGCCTATCTTTCCCCCAGTACCCCCCCGCCCTAACACCGCCGCTGGGGTACAGCGCCTGCCAGTCCGCTTGTAATAACGCACACTGGTCAAGTGCTCCGGTACGTCTCTATGCGTTTCAACGCCACGCAGACAGAGACGAGTGTACGGATGGAAATGCGCACAAAGTGTGTACGACACTACTTGCGTTTCCAGCGCGGCTGGCTGGGCCCAGTCCAGCCCGGGCCGGGCCGGGCCGGGCCGGGCGGGGGACCTCGCCTCATCCAGGTCTACAAGCCGAGCGGTATTCCGCAGTGAATGACTTGTGGGCCGTCTGCGCTGCGCCTCTTTGATGTGGTTCCCGGAGCGGCAGCAGGAGCCAGCAGGATCCAGCAGGAGCGCCCCCCCCCCCCCCGGGGGTCCGCAGGCCACAGGACCCTCAGGGCCTAACGCCGCCGAAATCACTCGCATTCCAGCCCCGTGACGTGGCGCTGCGCGGCGCGCCGCGGCGTGGCGCTCGCCGGAGTCAATGCCATATTGCCGCTCGGTTGCAGAAAGTTGCGTATCCATCGCGCGGGGCGGCGAGTGGCCGGCCATCCCGTCAGTCGGCGGGCTAGCCTCTGACTGTGACATGGCGCTCTGCTCACAGCCCCGCCCCGCTCCGCCCCGCCCCGCCCCGGAGGAAGAGGAGGGCTGGATGTGGATGCCCTGCCCTAATTGGCGCCGCGCGGTCACCTCGGTGTCCTCCGGCCGCGCCAGGCCGCCCGGGCCCGGCCCGGCCCTTGATCCCAAGTTGCATGATTCACTGCAAGCACGCAAGAGGGCCCGCCGCCAGGGTGTTCGGGATGTATATAACGATATATAACAAAAGCTTCCCAGAACAACGCGGTCGCCACCATCACACGGCCCTGCCGGATTTCAGGTCCAAGGTGGGCGGTCCGGCCCGGCCCGGCCCGGCCCGGTCCGCTTGGGGTCCCTCACGACACATCCTGCTGCCCGCCGCCGCCGCGCCCTTCTTCGCGTCAAAGAGCGGGTCTCTCCTCTCCTCTCCTGTCTGAATGAGTCGAGCTGAGCTGAGCGGAGCGCGCCTTATTCACTGACCCAAATGACCCAGTTATGGGGCGTCATAGACGCGCCCCGCCCGCCCCGCCCCGCCCTGCCCTGCCCCGCCCCGCCCTGCTCCGTTCATGGCCCCGAAGGGCCGCGTGTGCCTCCCATTCACAGGCGCGGCAGGGCAGGGCAGGGCAGGGCAGGGCAGCTCCGCCTGCGCATCCTGCTCCCCTCGTAGACCGTCGTGTCCTGCCCCTGGCCACTAGCCAGGTACCATCTAGTGCCCAGGGCTCCGCAACTTATCATAACACGAACGAATGTTAGTAACCTAACGCAACAAAAGACGTGTTCCGATAGAAGTTAAAGTTGTAGAATTTATTCAAATGTGTCCCAAATTATTCAGGAACGATGTACATGTGATTTGCACCAATAACTTATTTTGAAAGAGCCAGAATAAAAGTAACAAGTTGTAACACTAACGCTTAACATAACTTTCAGGGAGCTTAAGTAATAAGTCACGGAGCCCTGCTAGTGCCAACCAAATGATCCTGCCCGCGGGCCGGGTGCCGACAGTCACACACGTCATTCCTGTTATCTCCGAGTGTGTGTGTGTGTGTGTGTCGGTCCTCCGTCTGTTTTGGGTGGTCGCGACAGGCACCGCACCCGGCCGGCCCAACCTTGTTAGGCCGCCTAAATTGACCGCCTGTGTTCGTCTTTTTCTCACGCCGTTCGAGCATCTGGTCGGGTCCCCTCTGCTCTCGGCTCGGCTCGGCCCCGGGCCCACCGGGCGGGGCGGGGCGGGGCGGGGCGGGGGCCCAGCCGGTCCATTGGCTTTGGCTCGGGCGCGGAACACCTTGTTACGACTACCATACTACTTAGCGACCACCTTGTCGGGCCACCAACTCCCCCCCCCCCCCTCCCCCTCTGCTTCAATCCCTGCCGAACGGAAACATCATTGCCTTGCTCCTGCCCTCAGGTATGCGACCGGGCCGGGCCGGGGAGTTATATCTGCCCATACAGCACCGCCCGGCCCGGCCCGGCCCGGGCGACCTGAGAGAGATGTCACAGAGCAGCGCCCGGCCCGGGCCGAGTCCGGCAAATTCAACATGTTAATTAAGCAGAAGCCTGCTCGATGTCATTGTCACATGTCAGTATGCATCTTCATCTAGATAATTTGCACAGTGGTAAAAGCAAAACATTTGTACCCGCACTCAAGTCTCTCCTCACTGTCCCAAATCTGTCTAAATAATAAATTTTACGATAATTTTTTTTTTTTGCCGGAAATGGCCGCACGGCGTGAGGTCCAGGTCCAAAAGCAGTGGTATCGCCCACGGTGCCAACAGCAGGTTCCTGTGGTCGGGTCGGGTCGGGCAGGACAGGAGAGAGACGCGTGAGAACCAGTGTGATGCGTGGCGGGCGGCGCGGCGGCAAAACCATTTGCTGCCTGATGTGTCTCCGTATCACGTTATGGGCGCTCGCCAACATCTTAATCGAGAAGGCGTCGGGACGGGCCGCGCCAGGACCCTCTGAATCACCATCCTCTACCACACATCACGCGCTGCACGCAGCGCTATCAGCCAGTGCAGAGCGTGCAAAGCGCACCCAGAAAATCGTTTCCTTGAATATATCAAGTGCAATTTGGCGCTCAATCCAAGCCCACTTTGGCCTTTAAATCAAGGAAATTTTCCTAAAATGAACATAAAGAAATGTTTTTCTTATTTTTAAGAAAATTTTCTCTTATTTCATTGGAAATTCTTAAAGTTAAGGGGATGTTTACGTTACAGCAATGGTATTTCTTGGAAATTAAGAAAAACAGGTAAGAAGAAAAACGAATAAGTCAGGGGAGGCCTCCTCTCCTCTCGCCCGCGGTTATAGACTGCACCGCACGCACAGGCGCGACCGGGTTGCCTACCCGCACGGGGCTACGATCAGGTCTCCGTCACTTATTACTTAAGCTCCTTAGAACTTATGTTAAGCGTTAAACTTTTAACTTCTATTCTGGCTCATTTAAATAAGTTATTGGTTCGGATGGTACAAATCACGTGGACATTTGCACATCGTTCCTGAATGATTTGGGACACATTTGAAATTTTACAACTTTAACTTATCGGAGCATGTCTCTTGTTACGTTAAGTGACTAAAATTCGTTCGCGTTATGATAAGTTACGGAGCCCTGGTGACGATGGCCGTCAAAATAAATCAAATCCCATCGCGATGCGTTGTCATCCTCCTCCTGCTCACCGCCCGCGGCCCCAGCGCGGCGCGGCAGCTCGCCTGCATGGTCAAGCAGGCCTTGCCCGAGCCCGGGCTTCCCCCGGCCAGTAGCGCGGAACGTTCGTATACAAAAAGCGCGCCACCGCCGCCCCGCCCGTTATCAGCGCTTGAGTACGCGCGTCACGTGCCCCGGGGCACGCGAGAGACACCACGCACGCGGCCCGCCCGCCGCCCACTCAATCCCTGTCATATTGACACGGCCAAAGAGTTAACATTAAACCACGATTTGCGCCAGGCGATTTCTTCGAAACTCTGTTCACATTTGCTCCGGGGCTGGCCCGGCCCAGCCTGGGCGGCGCGCGCGCGCGCTCGCTTCCTTTTTTCGACGGCCGCGTGACGTCTTTTAATCCGACGCCGACGGCGATATCCGGACGCGCGCCGCCGCGCCCGCGTCACGGAGCGTCGACGCCGACGCCGCGCCCACGCGCCGCGGCGCGCGCCCTGGCCGCCTCCCGGCCCGCCCGGCCCGCCCGGCCGGACGACATCCTGGACGCACTGCTTCACCACCTCGAGCTCCAGGCCCGGCCCCGCACCGCCCCGCACCGCAGTCCGCGTGCCCTTTGATTTCCGATTCGCGCGCGCTCTCGTATCGGCCCACAACGGAACTGGCCACTTATTCCGATGAGTCACTCTGGCCGGCTCCGCGCGAGGCGAGAGGAGAGGCCGCGGTACTCGACTCGACTCGGGCTGCTGGAGGCTTCGGTGGGTACCGCCCCGGGCGGGTAAGTGCCACCCGCCCCGCCCCGCCCCGCCCCGCCCCGCCACGCCCCCGGCCGATTGATTGACCGCGGGCGTTATGAGGCCGTGCGGGCGGGGCGGGGCGGGGGCCTTATTGTGCGATGATCGCCTCACGGATCTGGATCTCCGATCTGACCGGAGATGGGGCTAGCGCCGCCAGGGCCCTGGGCGCGCGCGCGCGCGCGTGTGTGTGTGTGTGCTGGAAGCGCGTGAGGAATGCGCTGGGAGCGGCAGGCCCGGGCCGGGCGGCGTGTCGTCCTCCAGTCCTCAAACAAGAGCGTGAGGCTGCTCCACTGCCCTCATGGGCGGTCCCTTACAGCCCTTGCCGCTGCCCCAAAGTCCTACTGCTCTGCCAGCGCTGCCATAGGAAAGTAGGCAAGGCGCAGACGCAGCCCGCTTTACTCTACAGTGTTTGGCCTACTTATTGCCTACTTTTCTGGCAACACTGTGCACTACTTCACTTTCTTCGCGACCCTTTGCGCCGGCCCGCTGCGATAGTTTTGTGGTTTGTAACGGTTCCCACGCGCAGCCCAGCGCAGGCATGCGGCCGGGCCGGACATGCCGCACAGACCAAGGGCGCGGAGCAGGAGCCGAGCGGAGCGGAGTAGTGGGAGGAAGCGCTTTGCGTAACCCCGGGGAATGCAGCCATGCAGCCACGCAGCCCAGATGCCCCGGATAAATTGGACCTGCCGCCGCCGCCGCCACGCCTCCCTCCGGTTTGGCCCCAGGGCACGGGCGCGGCCCTGCAGCGCCTGCAGCGCCCAGGCTCACAGGCCTCCGGGGTCCGGTACTGTTCTGTTCATACCAGCCATACGTCGCCTGCTCTGCGTTGCATAAGGCGCAGGGACACTGTATTTGTGATAGTCATGTTTATCGCTCAAAATGAGCGATGTTTTTCTACATCGCTCCCTTAGAGCGATGTTCGCCAAGACGACTCAGTATATGAGTCGTATCTATAACTTAAATTGAGTGATGATAGCAGGAACGACTCAAAAAGAGTCATAGGTACAGCCGAAAATGTCCTTATAATGACTCTAATTGAGCGATGTTACTCTTTCTCGCTCTCTTGAGAGTATTAAAATTTGGGTAACAACCTCGCTCTCAAGAGAGCGTGATTCATGACTCCCCGATTTCCAGCGGAGAAGAAGCCGCTCGCGCTCGCCCTCCTGGAGAGTGACACGGACCTCCCCGTGGGCGCTCAGTAAAGAGAGAAGCCGGCCGGACCAGGCTGCGACCCGGAAGGGACAGGTGCGAGTAAGAGGTGGCGCGAGGGGCGGGGCGGGGCGGGCGGGGCGGGGCAGGGCAGGGCGTAGCGGGGAGGGGCGGGGCGCGAGCGCGAGCGCGGGGGAGCGGGGCGCCGTCGCTGACTGCGCCGGAAATCCGGACATTCCGATGCAGCCGCGACGCGCCGGCCTGGCCCGCGGGTGCGACCGCCGGCGCGGCGCCGCGGCTGCCCCGCGCCCGCCCCGCGCCCGCCCCGCGCCCGCCCGCGCCCGCCCCGCGCCCGCCCCGCGCCCGCCCCGCGCCCCGCCGTCAGCACGCCTCAGCGCTGCGGCGAGACAAGACGAAACATACTCGCGGCCTCGAGGCCGGACCGGACCGGGCCGCCGGACCTCTGGCCTCTCACCTGGACTGTACCGGGTGTTTCTTTGAATGCGTTACAGTGTTGCGGGATTGCATACTCACCAGCGCTGCAGGAGCCATGGCGCCTTACGGGCAAATGGAGTAGGCAAACCCGCAACACTGTTACGCATTCAAAGAAACGCCCGGTACAACGCACGACACACTACGTCGTCGCACCCGACGAGGGAAGAGAGACGTATTTTTAAAAAGTTATATTTATTGAACATTTAGGATGGTATCACCTCTCGGCTTGTGTCGGTCACACCTCGGGGGAGCAGGGGGAGGGGAGGGTTCCCACGACACGGCAGCCTCCAGCCGCCATAAAGGACCCACTGCCGGACCAGTCCAGATAAAAAAGCGACTCGTTCGAAACATCTCCGGTCGTGCCCGCCCGCCCGCCGGCCGGCCCGGCCCGGCCGCCGTGGTCGCGGTCTTATTCGGACGCCCCCGCCTGGAAATGGCGCTTCAGGGCGGGCCTGGAACACACACCGCACCCCGCCCCGCCCCGCCCCGCCCCGCCCCGCCCCGCCCCGCGCGGAGAGCGTTCCCACGATTGGGCTCCTGCCGGGCGGGCCGGGCCGGGCCGGGCAGAGTGAGTTGTCACAGAGGTGATGGTCGCGCGTGGGGCCCACCACGGGACGCGACGCGACGCCAGCTTCGCGCCGCCCGGCGGAAATATCACTTCATTTACGAGCCGTCCCGATAACATGCTCCCCAGGGAGGCCCAAACCGGGAGGCTCTGCTCCAGCCGCTCGCACGCGGTTTTGGCGACTTTCATGGCGCTGCTTCCGGTTTGATCAGTCTGCCCTCTCGAAGCTGGCCCGGGGCGGGGCGGGGCGGGGCGGGGCGGGGCGGGGCGGGGCGGGGCGGGGCGGGGCGGGGGCCGCCGTACGGCCGCGATGGTGCCGCTTGGCACGACGCTTGCGTATGTACTGCGCGCGCGTCCTTGGAGGGGCATTTCCTCGTGCTCGTGGTAAACAGACAAAAATGCGAGAGCTTGGATTTGGAGTGGGGTGGAGAGCAGTGCCAAGCAGTGCTGCAGTAGCGATAACAGCAGACCCCCATTTCCGTTGCTCTCACTGCAATCCGACCCCAGAGGGCCGAAGAGTATTTAACGAAAATTTGTACACCCCGAAAAGTGTGTACTTGAATCATGCAAAATGTACTTGAGTCAAGTGCAAAATACTTGATAATTTCAAGTACCATGTTCTTAAGTATTTGTGCTCAAATCAATTCCAATTTGTTCTCAAATCCGTCCTCTCCGCACTTGAATGCATGGAGCGCATGTTCTTGCTTTCAGGCTAAATTGGGCTTGGATTGAGAGCCAAATTTTACTTGAGACATTTAAGTAACGCTTCTCTGGGTGTATCAAACCCAGCCGCAGATAGTTTCTTCCTTCTTAATCTTTTTCCTTAAAAAAACTAAAAACCTTTGACTATGAAAACTTTCTTTGGAAACGCAAAAGTGTGAACGCCACGCACGCCGCGCCCTTTTTAGTTTTAAGCGTTGTTATCAGCAAAGTTTCCCATCTGAGAGGAAAGCCGTGCCGAGCTGATGTGATTAATGATGCTGTGGTTATCCCCCCACATCATGACAACCACTGTGCGGTAATCTAATTACATTGATCGGGACGGGTGCAGTCAGCGGCACGGGGGTGTTGCCAAGGGTTGGGGCGGGAGCGGGAGGGGTTTCCCCGCCAGCAGAAGGGGGCACCTAATCCATTACCACTTTTCCACCCGCCAGATAGCGCCTCCCGCTCGTACACTGGAAATCCAAGTGTACGAATGTCGCTCACTTGTAGGTGAGCAAACAAATTCACTCACTTGTAGGTGAGCAAATAACCATTCACTCACTTGTAGGTGAGCGAATAACCATTTACTCACTTGTAGGTGAGCAAATAACTATTCGGTCACTTGTAGGTACAAGTGAGTGAATGGTTATTTGCTCACCTACAAGTGAGTGAATTTATTTGCTTACATACCGGGTGTCCAGGCTAAGACATGAACGGTAGTTGGGTTGGCCAGCGCCCAGTAGCGTAGGCAACCCAACTACCGTTCATGTCTTAGCCTGGACACCCGGTACAAGTGAGCGACATTCGTACACTTGTATTTACAGTGTATCCTCCGGGGTGTCCTCTTAACACACAACGGAAACACACGTGTGTGAATGTCGCACACCTGTGCGTGTATGGATTTTCATTCAAATGTAAGAAACGGTCTGGCCCCCCAACTCCAACTCTAGTTTCATTTTAAACAGTGCGAGCTGCCGATTTGCATAGAAATTTCGACGTCCCGCATTTGTCGTTATATACCAGAAGAATTTTTTTTATGTATCGGTATCGTCAATGCACCGCCGTTTCTCCTTGTCGAATTCAGATCTATTAATCCTCACAGAGGTTTGTAATAATGTGAATTCACCGGCAACATTACTCGTTTCCTAGTCCACTGCTGCCCCCCTAACAGGACAGTAGCAGTGTTTGCCCAACGGCTCCCCCGTGACTCACCCCGTGCCGCCCAGGCGCAGCGCGGGGGGGGGGGGCAGGTCTGCTGCTTTCACTTGTTGCACCAACAACGGGGAAGTACCGCACGCTGGATGAAACGCCCCGGATCCACTGGACACTACACTGAAACCACGTCACGGCGAACGGCCGGCGACACCGTACCTGCCACGTAGTAACTAAACGCGGAGTACGGTGCAGCCGTACCCTAGAGAAACAGTGAATGTCACTACACTGTTAAAACATGCCTTGTAAATTAACAAGGAATATCTTGTTAATTTTTATAGCAAGACATTTCGTTTTGAAACAAGTATCTTGTAGCATTACAAATTTTTTGTTTTGGCAAACGGGAAAAAAAAATTAGTTGTTGAAATTTTCTGTCCTTTTTTGTTTCAAAAAATATTACTTTTCGATCACGCTTATCAAAAAAGGAGTTCGATTACAAAAGGGCTTGTTTCAAAACAAAATGTTTTGCTATAAAAATTAACAAGATTCTCCTTGTTCAGTTACAACACAGCGCTACTTAGTCGTTGCTGCAAGCAATGCAAAACGAAGTTTTGTGAGGCACTTCACGAAAACAAATTTTCGTTTTCAAACAAGAGTCTCATCATACAGAATGTCATCAGGGGACAAACTTTTTTTAACAGTGTAAGCTACGGTGATTCACCCTGATTCACCGTAGCTTACAGCGACATTCACCGCAGCTTACGGTAAAAAATTCACCGTCAGCTACAGTGCTGCAAGGTTCACCGCAGCTTACAGTGAGAATCACCGTAAGCTTTTATTAGTGTGCCGTACTGTGTTTTCTTTGCAGGCCGGACCGGGACGAGCACAGTACAGCGCCGCCCGGCCCGCGCTGGTCATGCAGCAAATCCTAATGATAATTTGCATACAGGATACTGTACTCGACGTCAGCAAAATGTTTTGGGCTTCCGTAAAAAAAAAGTCACAGCTCATTGCATGATCAGCCGGACTGCCAGACCAGCAGCTGATCCCGCGCGATCAGCTGAGTGAGCGGCTCCCACCACCAGCTGATGCCGATACCCAGGCCGGTGCCGGTGGTTCCCCCGCGCGCGCCGGCCCCGCCCCGCCCCGCCCCGCGCTGTCGCCCGGTGTGTAACCCGCAGCAAGTGGTTCTGCCGGCACGTGACTAACAGTCAGTCTTCCCATTCACTTACACAGAGACCGCGTTTGATCCCTTCTACTAACTTTGGTTACACACATTATTTTTTACGAAGTTATTTTTTATAAGAATATACCGAAAGTATGAGAGGCGAAGTAACGTCTCCCCCAGCTACGAGCTGGCCGCAGAGACCCGGGGAGTCGGCCTGCCTCAAGAGACCGCCTGAGTGGGTAGGCCGCCGGCGCGCACCGAAGCGCAGCGGGCAGGCATTGCCTACCCTCCAGGCGCCCGCAGCGTGCTGGAGGGAGCGAGATTCTCAACTTGGATATAAGCTGGTAAAGTTGCTGAGCGCAACGCACAAGGCGCACTGTCGCGTAGCCTATGTGGATGCGGACGTCAGTTTACGCGCTCTTTTCTCAATACTCATACAAATTGTGTGAAGTGCGACACCTCACCCCAGCAGAACGCGGCGCTCCGCCCGGCTCACCACAAGGTGAGGCCTTTCAATGTTTGGGGCTTTCCCGTTCGCGCCAAGTCGAGGCGAGGGTCGCTGACGTGTGCCTCCAATGGTGCCGTCTTTCCGCAAAAAAGGAAAGAAAGACGGCAAAAGAAAAGTTAATAACGTTAGAAGAACTTATACTTTAAGGGGCGTTACGGGAATGTAAAGGGCGCCCAGGCCGAGGGCGGGGCGGGGCGCAGCTCCTGGAAGCGGTGGGCGAGACATGCAAGTTCCGCAAAACGGAGGGACGGGGTGGAGGAGGGTTTGCGTAGTACAGTGGGCGTAGTAGGAGTAGGGCGGGGAGGCCATGTCGCCCATTCATTCACTAACGGTGCTCGCAGCAGAGGGGAGGGGAGGGGGTTCATTCATGGCCCGAGGGGGCGTGTGTGCGTGCAGGCGATGGCCGGCCCGGCCCGGCCGGTACCGCGTTCCGGGAAGTCGCGCCACGCCCCCGCCTTCAACTACACCAACATCAACATCACAACCCGGCCGCCCCCGCCCCGCCCCGGCCCGTCATCGAAACGGGAGCACCGCGGCAGGCGGGGCGGGGCGGGGCGGGGCGGGGCGGGGCGGGGCGGGCGCGGCGCCTGATCGGGAAGACAGAGGCGCATTCGGCTTTCGGGGAAAGGGGAGTACACCATGGGGCGGGGCGGGTTGAGGGATTAGCTATAGCTAATACGTCTTCGTCTTCGTATACGTCTTCAACAGGCGGGGTGGGGTGGGGCGGGGCGGGGCGGGGCGGGGCGGGGTGGGGCGGGGCGTGGTGGGGCGGGGCGGGGTGGGGCGTGGCGGGGCGTGGCGGGGTGGCAATAACACGTTGGGTGCAGCCGAGCCATTATCGCCCACAAGTCCCCGACAGGTCAGGTCAGGGGGCCGCGACAAGGGGTTGCGGTCGCCCCCGGGACGTGCCAGTGCCACAGGCTTCCAGGTACGAGCAGCCCCGGCCCGGCCCGCGGCCCCGGCGCCGACCTGACGGACGCGTCCTTGGCACGCCTGGCGCAGCGCAGGGTCCTCCGAGGCCCGCGGGGCGGGGCGGGGCGGGGCGGGGCGGGGCGGGGCGGGGCGGGGCGGGGCGGGGCGGACAGCCCATTATGCGATTGGGGCGGAGAGCGCGGCGGCATGGCGTATCGCGTGCCCACCACGGAAGGCCGCGGCTTTCCGCGAAAAGGGTCCACGGTGGCGCCGTGGCGTGGCGTGGCGTGGCGTGGCGTGGCGTGGCGCGGCGTGGCGCGGCGGGCTGCCCACCGCTGATACCCCCGCATTACCCTGCCACGTCCCGCACTTACCCGCGGACCACTTCCGTAACGTTACTTCATGGCATTACTTACATCCAACGTCGCCGCGCCGACAGCACGGCTCAGACGGCAGTAGTGTGCCGCCCACCCCTGCGCGGCGCCCGCCTTGAAGGAACCCCGCCACCCCCGCCCTCCTCTCACTTCCCCCTCTCCCCGCGACAAGGTCAATGCTCCTACCCCACACCACCCCGTACCGCCCACCAGCCTGGGCCGCGGCGCGGGCGCGGGCGCCACCCCTCCGCCCCGCCCCGCCCGGACCTGCAGGCCCGAGCCCCGCACTGGGTCACCACTCCCTTCGCCGCCCGGCCCGGCCCGGCCCGGCCCGCTCGTTACGGAAACCTTAAGCGGTTAGACTTGCAACTTAATGCTGCACCGTAAAGTTTTGTCCGTAATTACACCCGCGGCAAGTGTTTTCTTTTGGGGGTCGAGCCTTGGGGGGTGGCCCGGGGCAAAGGGTGCATGACCTAAATCTTTAAGGGGCTGTCGGGGGCATTCCCATGACGAAAGGCGTGCGGGCAGCCTATCTCGCGGGCGGAATAATTTTCGGGGAAACACATTACAAGGGTGGGAGAGGGAGACAAACCAAACAGAGGAAGGGAGGGAGGGAGGGAGGGAGGGAGGGAGGGAGGGAGGGGAGAGGAGAGGAGAGGAGAGAGAGAGAGAGAGACAGAGAGAGAGAGAGAGAGAGAGAGAGAGAGAGAGAGAGAGAGAGAGAGAGAGAGAGAGAGAGAGAGAGAGAGAGAGAGAGAGAGAGAGAGAGAGAATGGGGGGGGGGGCGGAGGACGGGCGGATCGAAGCCCAACAGGGCATCCCCGGATCCATAGCCGTGCCTTGACACGGCACGCCACCACCACATGAATCACCATGCCATGCCATGCCGCCGCGCACGCTGTCCGTCCGTCACGAGTTTGACACGAGATCAACTGCATTTCGATGGCGAACGGTTATCGAGCCGAGTCTTGTGACACGCGCTGGCCACCGCAGGGCAGGGCGCAGTGCTGCGTCCCTAGAGCACCCCGCCCCGCCCCGCCCCGCCCGGCCCCCGCGGGGCCCCGTCCGGCCCCGTCCGGCCCCGGCCCCCACCCTCGCCTCGGCCCCCTCCACGCCACGCCGAACCACCAGGCGAGACCGCGGCGGGGCGGCGTGCAAGCACCGCACCAGCAAACGGCCACCTCCTCCGCCTGCTAAGTTCCTGCTCCAAACTCGCCTCCCCCCCTACATTCTAACCCCCACCATCAACCCCTCCCCGTCAAGAGGACGCCCCCACCACGCCGCGCCCCGCGCAACCTCCCCGCGCCGGTCCGCCCGGCCCAGGCCGGCCCGGCGGTCATCCCCTCTCTCTTCATCTCTATCGCACGGGCGCGCGCTCCCCCCCTCTCCCCCACCCCACCCTGCCCTGCCCCACCGCGGTCGCGACAGAAGCCAAAACGCGTTATCAACAGAAGGCGGCTCCGGCTCTGTCTAGCTGCTCTCATATGTAAGTACGATTACTTGAAGGTGCTGCACATCTCGCTTGCACACGAGTGTCGTGTAGGTACACTGCTTAAACCTTACAAAGCAATGCTTTGCAATTACAAACAAAATGCTTCGCAAGCATACAAACTATTTTGTTCGTAGGGATTTAACAGTGTAGTGTAGCAGGGTTGCCACACAATCATAATTTTTGATTTTCCTGACATTATCCTGGCAAAATCCTGACAAAAATGAGAGTTTATCCTGACATTTCCAGGCCACATACCCCGCGAAATGAAGGTATTCTGAAGGGAGTGGGGCCGAAAAGGCAACAACTGGCCCTGAGCCCATTTATCCTGACACTTTTACTCAAAAATCCTGACATTATCCTGATTATCCTGACATGTGGCAACCCTGTGTAGGATTCCGTTTGCATTTCCCATTCGAGCGGCTAACAGCACTGCCGGGCCGGACCCAGCGGCCCCAGCCCAGCGGTGACGCGACGCGCTGTGCCGCAGGTCCGTGTCCTCCTCATGGAGCGGGGCCGGCAGGGGCCGGGCCGCTTATTTTGAAAAGCTCATCGAGTTCGGCACCCAACTGCCAGAAAGCCCCAAATTTCAATCGTTCGATTAGATTAGGATAGGTTAGGATAGGTTAGGCTAGGCTAGGCTAGGCTAGGTTAGCCTACCCTAATTTAACCTAACCCTTGAAATTCGGAGTGAAAGGGGCCGAACTTAGTTAAGCGGGCAGATGTAGGTGCCGAACTCGATGACCTTCTCAAAATAAGCGGCCGGGCCGGGCGGTCAGCGCCGCGTCTGTCACGCCCGGCCCGGCCCGGCCCGGCCTGGCCCGGCCCGCAGACGTCACTCACTCCATGACACCACACAGTCACCGGCGGGGCGGGGCAGGGCAGGGCAGGGCGTCGCTGTCGACGCCCAGTTACGGCGGTCTTGCCCGGCGGGCGAGGCTCACACGGGCGGGCGGGAGGCGCGGCGCGACGTATGTCGGCCAGGATGCCTCTCGGACGTCAGTGCCGGCCAGGCCAGGCCAGGCCAGGCAGGCTCAGCAAGGTGTGTGCGGCGCGGGCCAAGCCGGACGGAAGGAAGCAGACACACAGAGGACGGAGCACGATGACGTCAAGGACCAAACCAATGCGCCGCATAGTCCCAAATAATTGCGAGATATTTTGGGAAGACTGCTGACGGCATTAAATGTGGCAAGCAATTATGCCCCCCCCCCCCTCGTGCTGTATGGTTGTCGACGCGGGGAGGGAGGGACTCGGAGGCCCGGTAGAAAGCGCTTTGCGGTCTTGCTACTCTGCACCATCCACTCCGTGAAACACACGTAAACCCTCAGCAGCTTTTCACCTGAGTCACGCAGCCTCTAATTTTTCTCATAACACGAAATAACTCTTCCAATTTTTAGCTTGTCATCCATCCGTCCATTAGTTGTGACGCAGATCCCCGCGGGCAGAGCTCGGTACGCCGCGCCCCGCCCCGCCGGGCCTGGACGATGTCCTGGTGCGGCCCGGCCCGCACGTCAACGCTTGCGGTTTGGCGTTCGGTCCTCCGGATCCATCCGCATCGCCTCTAGAGCCTTCTGCGACCCGGCCCGGCCCGGCACGGCGCGGCCCGGCACGGAGCGCTCCCTTATGTAATCCACTGGACACGGCCAGAGTCGATTCGGGGTATCCCGGGGATAATCTAATGCGCTAATGGCTATCGAGTGGTAATCCAGGGGTAATCCTCACCGGGCCGCGGAGTGGAGGGACGCCACGACCCCGCCCCGCAACCCCTCCATAGAGCACCAGTGCTGCCAGAAAAGAAGGCAATGTGTAGCCCAAACACAGGGGAGAGAAGCGGACTGCATCTGCGCCTGCCTACTAGGCAACATGCATGCATCTGTGCGAAGGTGTTGCCTAGTAGGCAGGCGCAGATGCAGCCCACTTTACTCCACTGTGTTTGGGCTACTTATTGCCTACTTTTCTGGTAACACTGTAGAGCACCTGCTGCTGGTAGGCGCATCCACAGTCATCGCCGTATTTGGCCAAATCCTGGATTCGCCCCTCTCCTGCCTCTCGCCTCGCCTCGCCTCGCCTTGCGCCGCGCCGGCGCGCTGTGTACTTTGACCCGTACGCGACGTCGCCTCTGGAGAGGGAGGGGGGGGGGGGGCTCACACCCACACCCACCTGTCTAGCATTTCTATCTCTGTACTCATACCACACCAGCATGGGCGCGGGTCACGCGTCCGGACAGTCGAGCGCGGCTAAGAATAGCCAGCCGTCTAGTCGCTTGATCTTTGGCCACACGTGCGGGGCGGGGCGGGGCGGGGCGGGGCGTGAAGAAGCGCGGCTAGCTGCTGGACCTCGTTAGTCACACCTGCCGTGTCATCGCACTGGAGAACTGACCGGCACGAACAATAAACGGGAATAAAATAAACGGGGGGTTTACGGTACAGTGCATATCAAACACCGCGAGAAGTGCAGGAGCATACGGCTTATCGTGGGGGAGGAGGGGGGGAGAAGGAGGGAGGGAGAGAGAGCGAGAGAGAGCAAGAGAGAGATAGAAAGAGCGAGAGAGAGAGAGAGCGAAAGAGCGAGAGAGAGCAAGAGAGAGAGCAAGAGAGAGAGATAGAGAGAGCGAGAGAGAGCGAGAGAGAGATAGAGAGAGATAGAGAGAGATAGAGAGAGATAGAGAGAGAGAGAGAGAGAGAGAGAGAGAGAGAGAGAGAGAGAGAGAGAGAGAGAGAGAGAGAGAGAGAGAGAGAGAGGGAGAGAGAGAGAGAGAGAGAGAGAGAGAGAGAGAGAGAGCAAGAGAGAGATAGAGAGAGCGAGAGAGAGAGAGAGAGAGAGAGAGAGAGAGGCGCAGCACCAAGGCCAAGGTCGCCCTCTTCCAAGCCATTGCTCCCAGCAGAGCGGGTCTGGACGAGTTGCGTCGCGTGGCGCAGCGCAGCGCGGCCAAAGTGAACAGTAGGGCGCAGCCTCTTTAAAGAAATACATGCCTTAAACAAGGAGGGTTGTTGCTAAAAACAGTAAAAAAAAATTAAATTAAATTGGCTTAGAATTATTGAAAAAGAGGCAGTGCCACTTTTTATAGCAGAAACGATACTCAAGGATTCGTAATAACGAAAGAATGCATACAATAAACCAAGCGCGGATCCGGGGGGGGGGGGGGGTCAATAGCCCCCCCCTCCCCCCCCTTGGCACCCAAATCACCGCCTGAAAGGTAGGCAAAACGTCATGCTTTGCTCCTGTAAGTAGGCAAAAAGTGCTACTTTGCCCCTCCCAAAGACAGCCTTTGGATCCGCCACTGCAATAAACGCTCCTTACGTAAATCGGCAAACCATTAACTCTACCACTGGTGAATTGCCTAAGCACACCGGTCTACACCTGTAGTTTTGATTTCGCGTGTCGCCGCACACAACTCTGATAATTGCCTATCGTCCGTCTGTCATTGACGTTTTCGACGCGGACCGAAGTTTACTTTGTTGCGGCGGGGAGTGGAGTGAGGCTCACGGCGGCTAAGCGCGAACAATTACCATGAGAGGTTGGGGGGGCTCCACGGGCCTGCCCGGCCCGGCCAGCTGTTACTGTACTGTATTTTTAGAGAAGCAGGGAGAACGTTTAGCGGAGAAGGAACCGCAGCAGAGGAACCGCCCGCCCGCAGCAAGTCCCCGCCGCGCCACGCGCCACGCCTCACCGCGAACCACGCCCCGCCCCGCCCCGCCCCGCCCCGCCCCGCGACCGCAGAGCGCCGGGACGCGTCGTTTAGTTTGGCGGTGTGACGTCGCGACGTCCTGCCCGGATTGGGCGGGGCGGGGCGGGGGAGGGGGGCGTCGTCAGTGACGTCACAGTGACAGCAGCCGCGCGCTGGGCCGGGCCGGCCGGGCCGGACGGGCTGTGCTTCGCGGTATGTTTGCACCCGGCCGGGCCGGGCCGGGCCGGCGCGAGGTGTGAATGTAAACGCAAACATCGACGGCGGGGCGGGGCGGGGCGGGGCGGGGCGGGGCGGGCGCCGTTATCGCGTGGCGTCGTACTGACGCGCTAACGCCATATAAGGAATATTGTGTTGTAGAAACGAGGCCGGCGCGGCGCGGCGTCGGCTGGGCCGGCTGCCGGCTGACACATCGCGTCTAGACCAGACCAGCCCCCTGCCCGGGCCGGGCCGGCCGCTGAATGGTCGGTCACACACACGCTCACTCACTCACTCACTCACGCTTAGAAAATACCCGGGGCGTGAGTCCGACACCCTCTCCTCTCTTGCAGTTCCGAGTACGCGCCGAGCCGGGCCGGGCGGGCGGGCGGGCGTGGCGGCCGAGAGGCTCGGAATGAATGGACAGTGACGTCAAGAGAGGCGGGGCGCAGGGCGGGGCGGGGCGCGGGGCGCAGGGCGGGGCGGGGCGGGGCGGGGCGGGGGGCACGGCCGGCGTCGCTGGCCGCACCAGAGACTACATTGATGTCCATAGTCTTGCCTGTCTAACACGATGATTACGGACACGTCGTTTCCGTAAATGACATCTGACCCGGCAGAGGGACCTATGGTACACTGACAGTTTAATTCACAAAAAAAAAATAAAACTAATACCCATTTTCTTTTTAAACCTATTTTAAAATGGTCAAAATCATCATGAAAACAGTAAAATGTGAGACAAATTAAGCGTGTGTCGTGCGGTGCCGCCCCGGTGCGGTGGCGAGGCGGGTCGCGGCGGCCGACATTGTCTGGGTCTGGAGCAGAGCGCCGTGCCGCCCCGCGCCGCGTCGGTCCAAAGTCCAGGCCTGGACGGCGTGGCGCTTCCGAGAAGACCCTCGACACGGCAGCCCATTGCGATCCCGGAGAGGTCCTGGTCCGTCCTCCCGCACACCACTGGCCTGGGGGCCGCGCCGGGCCGGGCCGGGCCGGACCCCGACGATCAGATCCGATCGTGTTAGCGCGAATCGCGCGCACGCCATCGTCCCGAGGGCTTTACCTGTCGTTATAGGCGCATCCCGCGCGACCGGCCCGGCCCGGCCCGGCCCGGCCCCGCCAGGCCCAGCCCCGCCAGGCCCAGCCCCGCCAGGCCCGGCCCGGCCCGGCCCGGCCCCGCCAGGCCCGACAGTAGCAGTTACACGTAATAAACCCACCCGCCGAAAGTAAAAGTATAACCCCGTCAAAACTGGTTATGCAAACTAGGCTCCAGAGTGCGAAGGCAACGGCCTGGCTCTAGTCGGTCAGCTGGGCCTGGGCGGGCCGCCTGCCGGTCAGTGGCGGCCGGCTGGGCCGGGCCGGGCCTGGGGCCTCAGCCCGCGTGGGGCAAGGTGAATGTCGCGTGCAAGGGCACCATGCCGCCCCGCCTAGCCTCGCGCCGAGTGCATGCCGCTGTCCTCGGCGCCAAAGTGGGCTAGGGCTTCCCTCCGGAAGTGCCATAGTGCGCGGCGCGTGGCGGCCTCTCTTGAGACCCTATCCATTCATCTATTGGCACCCACCGGAAAAACAAAGGGGCTAAGCAACGCCATTCCTGGGGCGCTACAATCAAGTGCTAAGTTTAGTGCCTTTTCTGGGGCACTAAATCTGAGTGCCTTTTCTGGGGCGCTAAATTTGTATGGAGTATACGCAGCTGGTCAGCTAAAGGTGCTAAGAAAGGCACTAACAAAATTTAGTGCCTTCAGAGGGGCACTTAACATTAGTGCCTTTCCAAAGGCACTAAATGTTGTTAGTGCCTTTTAAAGGTAGGACTTAGCACCTTTGTTTTTCCAGTGTAGTTTTGACCTGAGGAGCGGGTGCGGGTAGGGGTGGGCTAGCGCGGGGCGGCCTTTGACGGGTCTGCGACATGGCTCTGACTCACTGACGAGCAGTGCCACGGGCCCCGCCCCGCCCCGCCCCGCCCCGCCCCGGCTGGCCATCACACTGGCGGTTGCTCGCACGATTACTACTCAAAGACCCGGGGGGCACCTGGGGCATGCCCAGCCGTGCCAGCGGTGCGGTGTGGCGCGGCGTATGCGTGCGCCTAGTCACGTCAACTTCATTGCGAACTCGTCTCGTCCGCGTCACGTCTCAATAATCCTTTGCTGTGACGCCCGAGGGCTGTCACACAACCGCCCGTCACGTTCCGTCCGATTGCCATGAGGTCTGTCACCCCGGCCCGGCCCGGCCCGGCCCGCGCAGTCATCCAAGGTGCCAGAGGCGTGCGTTTGTCCGTCGGGCTCTTCCCTTCAAAACGTTACCCGCGAATCCGTCACGTCACTCCATCCGTGACGATCCGTGACGTGGTGGGGCCCACCAGCTGATGGAGGAGTGACGTCACGCGGCGTACCGCGAAATGTGTTGCATCACTTGACGGCGTTACCGTGACGCCACGGCCGGGCGGGCGCCGGGCCGGTGCGCCTCCCAAAGGCCCCCGGCGCCCTCTGCCGGCCAAATCACAAACCGCCGAGCTTGCCGCGCGCCCCGCCAGGCGGCAGCACACGCCAGCGCCGCACAGGCCGCACCGCAAGCCCACGTGGCGCGGGCGTTTTTGAAATCGGCGCGGATCTGACCGCGCCGCGGCGATACCCCGCGCTACGGGCGGAGACTAGAGTCTCTCGACGGCGGGGCATCGTCCTGACGCGACGCCCGAGTCCACGGCATGGCAGGCACCTGCTCAGAGGGGGTCCGCCACACGCCTCGCCTCGCCTCGCCACATATGGACCGCGCGCGGACGGATCCGCCGCAAAGCCGTGCGATGACCCTGCACGCGAGCCAGGAACATGGCCGAACGGAAAGAGACCCCGCTTCATGCCGCCAGGTCAGGCAGAGGGGCATTTAGTGGCATCCTGCTCCGATAACCCAAAGTCTTTGCACCCTCCTCCTCCCGCGGTCGGATGGACATGCACACCACTAAGAATCACGAGACTGAAGCGCGTTTAACGGCCGTGCGGGTGGAATCTAGTCGGCGCCCGCCCCCGCCCGGCCCCCGCCCGGCCCCCGCCCGGCCCCATGAGAGGAGGGCGCCCTGGAGAAGAAGCTCTACAGCCCCCGGACCCCGCTTTCGTACCTGGGAAAGCGAAAGTTTTTATTTCTCGGGGATGGCGTTAAGCTCTCTGGATTCCTGAGTGTTTTTTCTATGGAACCGTCTGTGTCCCGACTTTCTGCGATGAAAATTAGGGAGTCGGGATCCTGCGACATCGCGCCTTTCAGGGCGCCCTCCTCTCATGCCGGCCCCCGCCGCCGCCACCACGCCCAGACAGCGGAGTCGGTCTAGGCCAGGAAGGCCGACGCGGCGCGGCGCGGCGCCGGCGAGGGGATCGATAGGCGGCCGCGGCACGGTAGGCGCCCCCCGCACCCGCACTCCGGGTCGCCAGGGGGTACGCCAGCACCAACTTCCGTGGAAATGGTCGTCTCCCTTCCCCGGCCCTCCCGCGGCCCGCCCCCGGCCCGCCCCCGGCCCGCCCCCGGCCCGCCCCCGGCCCGCCCCCTACCCCCGCCTCGCCCTCAACTCGCACGCGACGGCCAGGGCATGCCACGGGTGGGCCCCTGTGCATGACAGCGCGCGAATCCCTCCATTACCTTCACCCGCACCGGACAGAGGGAGCGCATCTACAGGATCATAGATGAAATCTCCAAGCTCACAAAACTCCAAATGCACTGCCGCCAATCTCGCCCCGCCTGGCCATAAGTCAAAGATAGCATTCAAAACAGGTCGGGTGGGAGTCGAACCCCGCCCCCGCCCGCCTCCCCCGGAGCCGGCGGAGGTGCCGATATAGCTCATTGTTCGTCAAAAGGTAGGGTTCACGCTCAGGCCGGGTCGGGAGGGGCGCGAGCGGCGCGAGGCAGGCGCTCGTGCGGGCGGCGGGCGCGCTGGCCTGGGCTCTCCCGTTGCGGCCCGACATTTCGGCCCCTTTTGTGGCCCCCGCCCGGCCCAGGCCAGGCCAGGCCAGGCGGAGGTTCCCGGAGGGGTTGAGGCCAGGTCCAGCAGGTCCACGAGCCTGGGGTTGTCTCGGGGCGCTCGGCGCCGGGTAGGGGGGGGGGGGGGACCCAACAGTGCAGGGCAGGACGCTTGCGTAATGACAGAATAGGACCGGTGAAGACAATGGGGGCATCGGTGATGACAAAGGTCTCTGTCTTCCATAGAGCGAGTTATAGGGCATTTCCCCCGCGAGCTCGTTCGGTATTCAGGCGCGTAGAGAATGGGAGAGGGGGAAGAAAGAGAGGAGGCGTGTAGGGGCGGGGGGGAGGGGGGGCAGGGGAACGACATTGGGGCGGAAGAGTAAAATAGACACCCCGAGCAATTAAAGGAACCGCACTGGCACCGGAGCGCACCCGCCCGCTGATGCCTGATGGGTAGGCACGCACATTCACCCCCGACCGCCCAAAACTAAAGTGAAATCCACTTCATAGAAAAGCGTCCCGGCGGCGCGGGGCGGGGCGGGGCGGGGCGGGGCGGGGCGGGGCGGGGCGGGGCGCGGCGAGGAGGTATCTAGACACAGCGGCCTTCCCCCGACATGACGGCCCACGCCGCGCACACGTACAGGATAGGAGTCGATGGTGTCGTCTCGCCTTCCATTTCAGGAGTCGGCGGCGTCGCAGCGAAACCTACTCTCTACTGCTCACCTGGTCTGGTCCGATGCGCTGCTGACGTGTGAGCTGTCCTGTGAGGCCTGTGAGCGGCTCCGGCTGCGGCTGCGGCTGCGGCTGCGGCGCTGTCACGACCTCCAACCTCCTACGAGCCTTGGGCGACGGTGCTGCGTACGGTCCCGGTGGTGGGCGAGGAGCTCGGCCGCCTACGAGACGAGGAGGGTGGCTTCAGTCTCGGGGC
Source organism: Frankliniella intonsa (assembly GCA_033675135.1). Taxonomy (NCBI): domain Eukaryota; kingdom Metazoa; phylum Arthropoda; class Insecta; order Thysanoptera; family Thripidae; genus Frankliniella; species Frankliniella intonsa. Next base: position 2,072,627 of record CM066256.1, read on the forward strand.
TGAGCTGGTCCGCAGAAACTTGACACACACAGACACGTACACGCGCGCGCACAGCGCACTTGTCACGCGAACACGGACACGGGCGTGCGCGCTGAGGCTGAGGCGGACCCGCTCACACACGCGGCTCGGGGCAAAGTACTCCGGGGCTCCAACCACTTTAAGGTTAGGTCGGCCAGGCGCCGTTGAAAACTCGCGGGCGGGGCGGACTCCGCGGCGGCTGACGCTGACGCCGACCAGCGCCGACGGGTCGGCCAGAGAGGGAGAGGGAGAGGGAGAGGGGGGGGGGAGGGAGGTGATTTCGACCGTCCGGCCCCAGCGGCGGCAGCGGCGGCGGCGGCACGGCGGCCGCGACCTTGCACGAAGGAACACGAACCCGCGAGGCGCCGCACACAAAACCGCGAGCGGGCCGGGCGCGCACACCCACACACACTCACACACACACACGAGCTGCTAGCAGACGACGCGCACTCGGCACCGCACGGCAGGCTACTGGCAGAGTGACACACACCGTACGCACCTCCACGCACAGCACGCAGGCCGGGCCGGGCGGGGCCGGGCGGGGCCGGCAGGGGCGGAAGCACGACCAAACAGAGCACACACACACACACGCACGCACACGCACGCGATCACTCACACACGACTCTGTCGAGCTGACGTGAGCTTTGCCCGGGCCCGGCTGGGGCGTACGTACGCGGCGCGAAAGATTGTGCTGTGTAGGGAGAGAGGAGGGCGGCGGGGAGAGAGGGGCGGTGCAGCCCAGGCGGGCCGTGTGGGCTGGTGGGAGCCGCGGGGCGGGGCGGGGCGGGGCCGGGAGGGGGGAGGCTAGCGCCCGCCCCGCCCCGCCCCTCCCTCCTCCTCCGTTACGCCCCTGCACGGAATGGCGCTACTAGAGCTGTCAGAGAAGAGAGGTCCTCTCAGACGCCGGCCGGCCGGCTGGCCGGGCCACGCCGGTGCGGCGCCGCGGTGCCGGCCGGCCGGCCTGGCTTGTTTCGCGAGGAGAATACAAAAATGTTGCTTACGGCTGCCACCTGCCCCGGCACCGCTGCTGCCACCGCTGCTGCTTCTGCTCCCGCGGCTCTGCGCTGCGCTGCGCTGCGGCAGGGCCAGGGCGGCGCGGCGGCGCCAAGAGACAAGACAGGCCCGCGCCGCGCCGCGCCCCGCCGCACGCTTCCAGGGAAAAACGCTCCAAATTACACCGGTTTGGGGTGATTGCCGTCGTTACGTTTGCGGGGCGGCGGAGAGAGAGGCGCTCTGCTCTCGCAGAGAAAGAATCCAATTTCAGTCAAGAAATAACAAAAGGAGACTTTGTACCTCTTCTTTTTTTTTCTTGAGCATTGCACGTCCGGCTTACAGCAGTCGCAGCTGGAGACAGATGGGGCGCGCGGCGTTTGCTCGGATTCAAACTCGATGTCGACGGAACGGGGCTGAGCCTGGCCTGGCAGGGCAGGGAGGGCCACGCCCATCACCAGCCGAGCGAGCCTGGCCCCTGGCCCGCACCCACATGGGCAGGCCTACATCAGTCTAGTCTCTTGCCCTCCCGCTAATTATACGCGAGTAGCGCATCGACCTCTGTCGCTCTCCCGGCCCGGCCCGGCCCGGCCAGGTCGACCCCTAAAGCGTCACCCACCCGCCACGCCACGGCCGCGCCCTCACCCCGCCTCGCCTGGCCTGGCCCTCCCCTAGTGCCGCGCCGCGCCAAGGACGCGACCTCGCATCGCATCGCCAGAGGGCCGCGGAAACAGCGCAGCGCAGCGGGGCCTCGCGTCCGACTTTACTGCGGCGGAAACGCCCAAGTGCAGCAACAAACCGCCAACCCAGAACTCAGTTCGTTTTGTTCTGCGGCTGTAAAGACACACGCGTGGCGTCTGCGTTGGCCCTCTTTGAGTGGCTTATTTGCCTTGGCTTCGGCCCGGCCCGGTAAAAATAGGCACCCAACAACTTCAAATTGAACACGGCCCTTGCCTTTCGTCCCCCCCCCCCTGACCGCGGTTCATTGGATCAGCTCGGAATCGATCTCCCCCAACTACACAACGCCTACCCACCCTCCACGGCCAGGGGCCACGGCGGTCGACTCGATGCACGACCCACACCTTTACCTCCTCTATCCACAGACATGTCATCTCCACCCCCCCCCCTCCCCCGCCTCGCCGCACGCTAATGGCATCCACTCGCATTCCGACCGGACCGCGCAGCTCGAATATACGTAATTACATTACCTTAAAAAATATAGACGAGAGACTGTCGCGGACTGTGGGGGATGCGTCCCGGACGACGACTTGTCTCACGGCGCGCGCCTGTTTTACGGGGACGACGACGCGGACCCATAGCGCCCCGGAATGAGGCAGGCGGCGCGGTGCGGCCCGGACAGGAGGTAACCAATAATTACCTGTCCTCTCGCTGCGCCGGGCCGGGCCGGGCCGGGCTGACTGGGGGGAGAAGGAAGAGCAGAACGTTTGCTCGTCACTTTTCCTAGAACCTGCCGCCTCCCGGCCTCAACAAGGCCTATGCCCCCTTTCTCCCCCCCCCCCCCCCATTTCTATAAGCGAGGGCTTTTTCGTGTCAGATGCCTTTAACGAATTACTACTACTACTTCCCAAAGGCATCACTCTTGTGCACGGCGAGCAACTACGAGCAGCCTGTCAAAATAGAGAGCGGCGAGAATCGCCCACGTATGGCGTTTGGGGCAAAACCGACATGAGCCCCGCCCGAACCTGAGCCCGGCGGGACGCGGAGGCCCACACCGAGGTTAGGTGCAAGCTTGATACGTATATCAGTCCGAACCTGGGAAGAGACCTCGGTAACCCAACCCTATGGACTATGGACTCATATCTGGCCCAGGTCGCCTCTGAAGCCTTCCGGGCTGGGCGGGGCTCATGTCGGTTTTGCCGCGTTTGGCACGTAGCGTCAGCCTCTCTTTGTAATGAGTTTTGTGGCCGCGCGGAGACCTTTGAACCGGTCAGCGCAGCGCGGCCCGGCCCGGCCCCTCGGGGCTGGGCCCGGTGCAGCTAGATTGTCCGACCTATCTTTGTGCGACCTGGCGATTTACCCCAAAATTCGAAAAAGCGCTGTACGACCTGGATTTTGTCCCAGCTCGGATAAAGTGACAGCCGCAATAACTGCGATGTTTGCCCAAGATGACTAACATTGAACAAGACCGTCGAGGTAAAACACTTACCAGCGGAGTCCCCCGGGGACGTTCATCCAGTCAACGTTCCACAGAATGGCGGCTGACATAGGTTACCAGCGGCATCACGTAGGCAATCTTACTGGCGATCTTGACATCACACACAGTCCCGATTTAAGACTTTTACCGAAGAATAGTCTAACCTGACACTACTTGAATATCTTATGTTCACGCCGGTACTTTGCACGGATGCTAAAAGTTTTGTTCAAACCGCGAAAACGAATAAAAACGCCGTACCGAACGAGACGCGCGCGTCACTGAGCGATGCTCATTTCTTCAAACTGTCACTGCAACCGTTACTGCGGGGCTGCCAACTTCAATCCAACCTAACCACACACGTTGCTGATGCATTAAAAATTCCGGATTTGAGTGGATGTGCTTACTGCCATTTTGGAAAAAAAAATGCAGCTAACGTGACGGAAAAAGAGACTTTTTCGTGAATGATTATCGTACATTTTTTGACGAATTTTGCAGATCTGAAAGCTGTTACTGAGCCTGATCGGGTCAGGACGGGGAGGGGGGAGCGGGGGGGGGCTCTCGATCCTCTCGATCCATCACAACAAACAAGAGGATCGTCTGCTGAGACGACTGTAACATCATAACCTAAGGACGAATCGGAAAATCCAGTGGCTTCGACGTCCAGATTGGTTTTACCTCCAATTTACCCGTGTAAACAAGGTCGGACAGCGCTTTTTCGGATTTCGGGGGAATCGCCAGGTCGCACAAAGATAGGTCGGACAATTTACATAAACCCGGCTGGGCCACAGGCCCCACAACGGCGTGTAAAGTATGTACAGCGCGCTGTGCGCTTATCTTGTACGCGCACTCCCCTCCCCCTCCCCGGAGCTCCGCGTCACGTGACGTGACACAGCAGCCGTGACGATGGTCGTCACCGAGTGACACTCTCCGTGCGCTAGCTCCCGGCTCCCGGGCTGTGGGCCGGAGTGAGTGAGGCGGTGAGTAGGTCCCAGCCCGCCCCGCCCAGCTCCTTCCTCCTGTCCTCGCCTCGCCTAGAGCTAGACTCGAGGAGTCTGTAGCCGGCCCTCCGCACCGCAGCCTGGCTAAGCCTGCCTAACGCCCTTCTTCATTGGTAGCTGATGTGTTCCGGGAATCGGTCCCCGACGAAAGTGCAAGTGAGAGGAGAGGGCGAGAACCGAGGTGGGGGGAAAGGGCGGGAGGGGGGGGGGGCCTTGAGAGGACTCCCTCGAACGGACCGGCCCTGTGCGAGCGTGTTAATGTGTCTCGCATAGTACAGAGAGCACCCGTGAAAGGATATATTCATGCGACTGCGCGAGTCACATGTCTGTTTCAGCCGACGCACTCGTTGAGTGTGTGCGGATGCCCCTGTCGCCTACAGCCTCCGTCGCATGAGAGGCGTTGCACGACTGACCCACTGTACGACGAATAGTTAGGCCCCCCGCAAGGCAGCGCGGTCCTCGGGACGGCCACCAGGGCGCGCCACTCCCCGCGGCTCACACTCGGATCGGGGTGGGGCCGGTGGGGCGGGGCGGGGCGGGGCGGGGCGGGGCGGGCGGCACGGGGCGGGGTAATTGAATAGAACGACGCGGGCGGGGCGGGGCGCGGGGCGGCACATCACGACCCCCGGACCGGCTAGTTATCCGCTTCCGATACCGGTAGATGTGTAATAATATCGATGCTAATCAATGTTAATACGTTTGGATCGCTCTTCGAGGAAAGGTGAGCTCGCTCAAACTCGGCCAAAACGCGTGCCTCGTCATTCAATTACGTCTCGGACTCGGGCGGGGCGGGGCGGGGCGGGGGCGGGCGGGCTGATCTGTGGGAACGCGGGCCGCGGCGCGGCGCGGGCCGGACAGGACAGGGGGAGGGTACTCCACGACGGCGACCGGGGCGGGACGGACATGGACGCCAACAAACCGCTTAAACACTTACGCACAAACCTCTTGTTCCAGCCGTAGTGGGCGAGGGCTTCCCCCGTCTACCACGACGCCTCTGGGGGCAGTCGCCGTGGCCGATGTACTTCCCGCAGGAGGTCATCGTCGACGATGTCGGCGTCCGCGGGATCCTGGAGGGGCTCCTACAACACGTCCCCGTCGACGCCTTCTACTGGAGCACCGACCACGATAGGGTAACGTCTGCTTCGGAGAGGGAAAGAAAACGGGGCGCGATAAAAAGCATCCCTGGTGGGGATCGAACCCACGACCTTTGGATTAGAAGTCCAACGCGCTATCCTCTGCGCCACAGGGACTTACGTCACTTGGCGCGCTAATGCGCATTGTGCTTCCCCCGTAGGAGGTGCCCGGCTACCTGGGCCAGGTGCGCTGGCAGGTAAGGTCCTCGTCCGGGCCCGGCCGCGGGGAGGGCGTCCCCGACCACGGCGTGCCGTCCGACCAGCTGCTGGAGATGGTGCGCACCTCGGAGCTGCTCGTCCGCACCTGGCAAGTGACTCCACATTCAACCCCCCTCCGCCAAACTAAACTAACACGCTCACTAAAGAGTCTTTCCTGTCGACAGCGAGGTGCGCTGCAACTCGCCCATCGTGCTGCGCGTCGGGACGGTGCCCACGTCCGCCTCCGGGACGAGAGAGTCCCGCAGAGCGCGACGAACGCGGACCAAGAAGGTCGTCCGGGTGGACAGCCCGCCCGACTCGAGCTCGGCGGCGGAGGAGGAGGAGAAGGGCGTCTCGCTGACCGCGAACGGAGACGGAGCGCCCGAGGCCGGGGTGGGCAAGAGGGTCCCCGTCGTGGCGGAGACGACTGACGACAAGAAGGCGGATGTGGGCGTCCAGACGACGCCCAGGCTGGCGCGGCGCGCCAAGCTGAGCCTGGCCGACGTCCCGCCGACCGCCGACTTTCCGTCGACGGAGAACAGGGCAGAATCGTCTGACCCTAGTCCGCTCCATCGAGAGCCCCTCGTAACACAGGGGGAGGACGACAGCACGGTGACCCATGCCGACGCCAGCGGGCTGCAACATTCTGTCACCCATACTCTGTCACCCGAGACACATGAGCCAGCGGCCGGTAGCGAGGCCAGGGACGGGGGCTCTCCTCCCTCAGAGACAACCCCGACGCCGGCAGAGACCGAAGCTGAAGACACGGGGGCGGTGCCAGCCGGCTCCACGGATGACGTCTGCCAGATCGAGTTCTCGAGAAGACCTGAGCGCACGGGGCCGAGGTTGGGCAGGGCCGTGTTCGCGCGGCGCACCCCGCCGTCCGCACCCGAGCTGCCCTCCTCCCCGCCGCCGCCGGCCCCGCCGACCTCCCCCTTCTGGCTGGGCGATGGCGAGGAGCTTCTGCAGCTGCAGTCAGTGGCCATAGTGCGGGCCGCGGCCAGGCACCTCCGCGGCGAGGGGCTGGGGGACCGCTCGCCGCCCCCGGACACCCCGCCAACACCACTCCGGCGAGACACCCCAGACACCCGCGATGCTCCTCCCCAGGAGGGAGAGCGCTCCGCGCCCCCAGACACCCCTCTCCATTCAACCCCATTCCAGAAAACAGAGCGTTCCCCGTCCGCAGACCGCGAGTCGCCCTTACCTTCATTGGCCGGGGAGGCGCCCCTCCCTCCAGTTCTGGATATTCCACAGGACCGACGGCGACGACACGAGCCGCCCCTTCAACTGGAAGAAGGAGGCGACACGCGCCGAGAGCGCGAGGACGCGACTCCTCATCCAGCAGACTCACCGGCTCAGGACAGTTCCAGCAGCAGCAGCAGCAGCAGCAGCAGCCCACCCGCACTGACGGCATCCACGCCACGCCCCCGTCTCCGGCACCGCCCTCTGGTGTCGGCGCTCAAGAAGCCGCACGCGCCCGCGGCTGCAGCGCGCAAACGCGTTTCCTTCGACGAGAACCTGGTGCGGGAGTTGGCCGCGGCCGCGGCCGCCCCTCCAGAGCAGGAGCCGGACCAAGTTGACGGCGACGGCCATGAAGCCGCGCGGGAACACACGCAGCCTCTGGTCCGAGTCACCTGCTGGGGCGACGAGCCTCGCCATGACCAGCGGGCTCATCACGTCCACGTGGTTGATCCGCCCGGACACGCTGACGCTGCTGACGCCTCGCCTCGCGGTGACCAGCGGGACAGACAGGCTGACGCCGGGGCTGAAGCCGGGGCTAACGCCGGGGCTGACGTCGGGGCTGACGCCGGGGCTAACGCCGGGGCTAACGCCGGGGCTAACGCCGGGGCTAACGCCGGGGCTAACGCCGGGGCTAACGCCGGGGCTAACGCCGGGGCTAACGCCGGGGCTGACGTCGGGGCTGACGCCGGGGCTAACGTCGGGGCTGACGCCGGGGCTAACGCCGGGGCTAACGCCGGGGCTGACGTCGGGGCTGACGCCGGGGCTGACGCCACCCAGAGGCTGCGGAAGCCCTGGGTCAGACACTCCAAGCCGGGTCTGAGGCTGGCGGTGTCAGACATCATTCCAGTCAACACCATCACTCTGTTGGGGCCGGGGCCTCGCAGCAGGACTCGCAAGCTGTCGGACAGCTTCAAAACACCGTACCGCTCTGTCCCGCTCTGCCTTCCATCACCAGCATGCGACATGTAACAGAAATGTTCATCAAACATGACTTATTGGTACAGCCATGCCATGGGTTTAAAAGATTTGATGACAATGGAGTATACCTTATGGAATTCAGGAGAAAAGTGGAAAAGTGAAGTAATAAAAACATTTTATTATACAGAATCAATGTCTAATTTATAACAGCCGACTAGCACACAAACATCAAAGGAAGAACAAATTCATTCAATACAAAGCTTACTGAGAAGTACAGCAATTACCTATAAAGGTCTATCCGTCTTGGAGGGATGGTTTATCACTGTATGAATGACTTTGTGCTTACATAACCACGTACAAGTTCCACCAGCAAGGCAAAAAATAAGATTTTGTAGAGGAATCGAAAGGATGTAGCTCTTATTGGAGTAGAGAGTTCTACAACCAATATGACTTCTATTACTTACGTGTTTGGCTGTTTGAGCTTTAAGAAGTTAAAATTAGCCTGGACTGTGCAACATAATACAAGAACAATGCAATGATTTAGTATTACAGATTTTGTCTGAATTTAAAAACAGAACATATACAAAAGTAAATCATGTCATCAACAGAATTAATCAAGGTCTTGAAAAAAATAACTGAACTGCTATATTTCTCACAAAAATGAAAGAATTTCATGAAGTACAGTCTCATAAGCCTTTAAAGTATTTTCTGGGGTCTACACTAATAAGTGAACCCTATACTAATTCTTATTTTAAGACATAACAGAAAAACAACAATGAGATCTGTGGGTTCCATTAAATTAACTAAGCAAACACTTAGGTTATCTTAGGATGTGCTCAAAGAAATCACTGCAATCTGATATATATAATATAGTGGCTGGAAGAAAATACAGTATTCAATCACACATAGCACTTTTCTTTTTTACAAGATCAACCTAATTTCTAGTCTCATTGAAGTGACAAAAGCATCTCATTCATTTTCATTACATGTTTGTTTATAATCTTGGTGTCTAATTATTCATCCATATATTTAAATGTGCTAGGTCCTAAATTAGTGCTAACATTTCTTGCTCTGTAAAATCCAAAATAAATAAAAAAAAAAACAATAATAGAATTGATGGAGCCCAACTGATTTTATGAAGCATAAGTTATGAATGACAAGATTTTAAGAATCAAAATTATACTGGTAAGAACTCCTACAAGTGCAAAATGTCCAAGGAAGTACAAAAGCTTCCATACAACGGAAGATTGACAGATAACAATTTGGCTTCACACAATAGGCACAGAATAAAGGTAGTTTGCACACTAAATGCTCATCTGAAGGCTTGGAAACCTATTTCTGAGAGAATTTTCGATAATATCATTTAACACCCTCCTTAAACTAGTAAGATAATGAGAAAACAGGCACACACAAAATCTCAGAGAAAAATGTTATTGTCAAGGGTAAAATAAGAAACTTACTAAAATTTCTACGTACAGGTATGTAACGAAACTTGCCGTATTAGGGGATGCCCTAATGACACAGTCGAATTCTGACAATTATCAGTCTTGGCATCCAACCAAACTGTATAAAAATACCAAAATTACTGCTTAGATAGGTACCTTCAAAAACATTTGCCTTTGAACCAGACTAGAGGTAAAAATGCTATTTCTAACACAAAAGAAATAATCCTGCTAAAATAATATTAAAAAAAATTAAAACAGGAGAAAAAAAAAAACAACTTTGTTTGAAGCATAAAAAGGATTCTTGAACATCTTATTGTAGTCCTATGAACAAACCTTCTAGCCTTCAGTCAAAGAAAAATATTCAGCAGACCAAAGGTTACTTAAGTCAGGTGTTCAGCAGTGTACGCAAGTACGAAATGTGAGACCATTGTGGATTTGAGCTAGCTGAACAAGCTGTCAATTTCATTTTCCATTGAAGCTTAGAGCAGCATTGGATATGGTCACTTAAGATTATGACCTATATATGCAGGAATAAAAATTCATTAGTTTCTTTATAAAACTGGAATATCAGTTGTTAGACATATAATACTATGTATGTTTATTTTTGCAATCTTCTTGGGCCCACTTCACACAATTTGAAAATGTACTACTGCTCTGAAATAAGAAAAATTCAGATTAATTGACGGCAGGAATACATACGGTACTTTAAAATTTTGAATAATATTGTGTAGATATGTGATGTCTTTAGGATCTTGACTTCTGTGCAAAACACCACCACATTTCAGATATAATACAATGGCATTGAGACAGGACCTGATGTGTCAATTCACCATTCAACTAATACATTGATTATGAATAATTTTGTAGAAAGGTTACATTTGAAAGAGCCCCCAATTCCAAAACCTGGATCAATGACACATGAAGTTCAAGTCTAGAATTTTTACATTAAAAAAAGGAAAGAAAAATACAACCTAAAATGAACAGTCTTGGTCACTATGGAATAGATGTACAAAAGAACACAGCAGGACAAAACAAAAAATACACAGGCTATTTGGAGCAATGGTAAAAGGTAACAAACTAGTCAATCTATTACAATGCTCTACTCTACTATGATCAGCCAACATCACAGTGTGTACTAAGAAAGGTGCTATTTTCTTATCAGAAAAATACCATAAGAATTCTAATATCAAAGCTTAAATTGATCACTTGGTAAAAGACATTCTATAATAAGAAAATTTATATTTTACAATAAAGGAAGAAAAACTGGCAGCCCAAATTTAAAGAAGTAATAGAAAATATACACAACCATTCAATAAAATTAAGAATAATAGTTTTGTTCTTGTCATCAGATGAATTTAGAAAGAGTTCATATAAAAATTATAAGATACTCTTTATGAACCACAAGTTAGGACTGCAAAGCAGTAAACATTTTGCTGCCATGGATTTTAAATTGTGCATTATGGCCACATTTATTTTTCTAAATGTCACTCTTTTCTTAGTCTGTATGTAACTTGCTTCAGCAAACTCCTATAGTTTGGAGAGTAGGGGTTACCAAAATCCTATAATTTAATTGAATCAGTATTTTGAAAAAGTCTTGAAGTCATTGCCAATAATGAGACTTTATAGGCAAGAATCTTAATTAAGGTCTTCTGGATGGATTGATAAAATATCAGATCACCAAATCTCCACAAACTTGGATAGAGCTTCACAGTAGTTTTGTTTTGAATGTTCATCATTTGCGTTGGAAGAAATTTGTAATGAGGGACGTCCATTTTTCAATACTGCAGTTTGTTAGGGGCGCCCCACCTAGCAGGTGTCATTGACTCTTCATAGAGACAAGTTTACGGCTGCGAGCACGAGCTTCTTGCCTGATGTTTGTGTACTCAAACCAGAGAACATTAGGGATGAGTGATGAATCACGAATCAATAAAAGCTCACACATTTTCCTGCAACAGAAAAATTATCAATGGTTCTTAACAAATTCAAAGATATTTGATTGCTTCAAACAAAAACCATTATTATCAGACATACCATGATGCCACTGTTGGAAAGTAAGGGCTTAGGAAGCAGTTGACCAAAATGAACCATGATGCTCCCAATGTACCACCGACTAACGCCCCACCAATCACTTGGGACCATGTGTGATACTGGAGGTACACTCTGAAATATACCACAGCATAAACATAAGTAGATAAATTCAGTAAGCATGGATACTGATCATCCTTGATGAATGACTACAAAAATTAAATTTACCTGCTGATGGTAACCAAAGTGGAGAGTGTGTTGGTTCCCAACAAAAGCAATCCTTTCCACAGCCACTCAATATGAGAGTAATTATTGGTGTGTGTTAGCCTGCAATGGGTAAGTAATGTACATTCATCAATGAAAGCACCTTCACAAATTACTGGCAGCTAAAGAATACCTTACAAGCATACCTCACAATAACAAATAAAGAAAAATAGAAAGTGAAAAACCACATAAACTGGGAGTGTGACGAAGGCATCCCATATTCTTGATAAGTTACTTGTCTCACTAGTGGACGTGGTTCACAAATCCAGTTTTTCAAAACAAAATTGAGGGCTTCATTTAAAATTACTCCAAGAAAAAATGCAATCTGTAAAGAAAGTCCATGTTGTTAAATCAAAGCAATCACAGAATTAAGTCCGCAAATAAAGTAGGCAATATTAGTTAATCCTTACTGTATGTAAATCTCTACGAAATAACATAAGGGTGATGAAGCCCGCAAGTATGGCAAATGGGGTTAGGCTTACAAGGGCAAAAAGCTGGCCTATCACATCTCCTGTATGAAGAAAATAAATGTATAAGAACACAATATATATATATTCATGTATAGCAAATACAAAAAAAAAAAATCTTTAGAAATGTGACAACATTTAATCAACTCGATATAAAATTGTAAATATGAAAAACATAATTAATTAAGATAACGCGGAATTAGAATTCGATAAATATGCCACGAGGCACAAATACAAAAATATCTGCATACAGCACAGCAGAACTGAACACAGTAGAAGAAAGCAACCTAGACATAACTCTACCAAGGCCAAGACGTGTCATCGTCAAAATAATTGAGGTTAAAGTCACATCCAGACAAAGACGGGAAATAAACGTACCTTCGGGATATTCAACGAGTGTAAGGGATAATGGTTTCCAGTTAAGATTTTCGGTTTTTGGTATTTGCGAGTGCAACTGACTGTTGCCAGGAGCCGCCATGTTTACCTACTGCAGAACACACATTGCAGTGTTACCACACTGAGAAACACTTCGTAATTATTGTTTGTTTCGTACGCAATAAGGAAGCTTTACGAATATTTTACGCTGGCTGCAGCGTTGCTTTGATATTGAAATTGAAGTAACTGGTAAAATAATCAAGCGTTACATTCGATAAGACATTGCACGAAGGTGAATATTTGGTAATGACAAAACTGCCGAGCGCGAAATACAAAACAGGCGCAATGTTGACATTGCGAGGGGACAGGAAGTCCCTCACTTCCGTTAACTATTGAGAGCGATGTAAGTGCTTTTGAGCAAGGTAACTTTATTCCACATTATAGAAATTTACAGTTGCTTCTATACAGATATGGCGAAGGTACATCGCGAGTAAGGCTGTTTCCTTCCCACACTTCAAAAACAAATCACAAGAAAGTAGACTGGTAATGGCTACTGGCTACTCTCAGGTTAAATTATTGAACATGTTTTTATTTTAGTGTTGGAGAAAAATGACAGGAAGGAATACATTTGACTCCACAAGTTTGATCTGAACTATTTACACACTCATACACTACACAATACAACAACAAGTCATTCACACATTTACACATTAGTAGAGAGAAAACCTTAGTACTCACATTTCTTTACAAGCTCAACTATTAATATGGTACATAAATGAGGTAAAAGTCTTTTAATTAATGCTTGAAGAAAAAATAAGTTGTTTTTCTTTTATTTTAAGGAACGTAGCAAGTGGTCCAAGAACTGTCATGATTTTTCATTACATTCATAAAAACAATTTACAAAAGAGACACAACAGAAAGAAATCAAATAAATAACAAAGGCATCAACAAGGACACAAAAGACAGACAGCATCGGGCGCGCAAGTAATACGGAAAACAGATGATGTTGGTTTTAAACAGCGCCGATCACTTTCGAAAAGAGGCGATGCAGTCTGCCCTTTGTGTCGCGCCGGGCCGCGCCGGGCCGCGCCGGGCCTCAGCGCAGCAGCACGCAGGGGCTACAGGTGCCCGGCACCACAAAGTCCGGGTGGCAGAGTGGACACGCGGGGTCGACGCGTCGCTTCACGTCCTCCGAGTACGACTTGAGGTGCGCGGTGGAGCCGGACACACCGCGCGTGGACTTGGACGGGTACTTGATGACCACGACGGGCGTGGGCTCCGAATTGTCGCCCTCCAGGCCCCGCTTGCCGCCACTGGCGTCTCTGGCGCCGTCGGTGGGAATGAAAAACAGGCGTCGCGTGTCCTGGTACTTGAGCTCGACGGTGTTGTAGTCCAGCTCGCTCTCGTCCACCGGCGCCTCGAGCTCTCTCGAGGGCGGGGGCGGGGTGGCCCTGGGGGCGGCGCTGGGGGCGGCGCTGGGGGCCGCGGTGGCCGCGAAAAGAGAGAAGCGTTGCGTGGAATTGAACGGGGAGAACGGCCGCGGAAAGCTTCCAGGCCCCGACGCCCCAGTCCCGGTGGCACCCGGCGACGTCTGCTCGGGGGCGGACTGGCCGGGGGCGGACTGGCCGGGGGCGGACTGGCCGGGGGCGGACGGGCCGGGGGCGGACGGGCCGGAAGCGGACGGGCTGGGGGCGGCCAGCCCGGGGGCCGACGCGCCCGAGGCCGACGACCCGAAGGCAATATCTTGGAGCGGCGGCGTCAGCTCGCGGGAGGGGGGCGCGGCTGCGCTCGGGGCGGAGCGGGGGAAAGGCGATGCGAACGACGACGTCTGCTGGGCGGTCATCCTCTCGAAGGAGACCGGCGACGGGGCGGTGCTGGACGCGAACGTGTTGGGGAAGAACGGGAAGCTGCTCGACGGGGACGGGGACGGGGGCGGCGCGAGGGAGGAGTCGGAGGGGAGGTGGTTGCCGTCGGGCTCGGGGAAGTCGGGGGCCTCCAGCTCCCGCGAGGGCACTCTCACCTGGGCGGCGCCGAACGCGAAGCCATTGTTCGAGGGCGCACTGGGGTGGAAGGTGCTGGGAGACGGGCTGCCGCGGGGAAATGTGTTGGAGGAGGGGCCACTAGGGAGGAAGGTGCTCGGGGAGGGGCCACTAGGGAGGAACGTGCTCGGGGAAGGGCCACTTGGCGGTTGGAAGGTGCTCGCAGGCGCACTGGGGGAGAAGCTGCCGGCGGAGGGCACGTTCAGAGAGAACGCCGTGGGCGAGGGGGCGCTGGGGAAGGACGAGGCGGGGGCGGGCGAGGGGGTGCTCGGCGCGAACGTTGGCGAGGGAGAGCTGGGGGCGGGAACGCTGCGGGCGGGGCCGCTGGGGGCGGAGCCGCTGGGGGCGGAGCCGCTGGGGGCGGAGCCGCTGTCGGCGGAGCCGCTGGGGGCGGAGCCGCTGGGGGTAGGCCGCTTAAGGTTGTGCCCGCTGGCGGGGAACGACGGCGACGGGCTGAACGAGATGGAGAAGCGCGGCGGGACGGGCGTCGACGGCGGGGTGAAGGTGAAGGAGAGGCTGGGCGCGCTGGACCTCGCGCTGCTGCTCGTCGTGCTGGACGGCGGCACGGCGGTGGTGCTCGACGGCTGCTGCACGAGGTTCTGGTAGACCTGCGCGAAGCTCGACGAGGGCGAGCGCTGGAAGAAGGCGCCGCGCTGCGGCTCGTCGTCCTCGAAGGGCAGCTCGAGGGCGGAGGACGGCGGGGGCGGCGGGGGCCGCGCGGCGAGGGGCGCGCGGGGCGCGGCGGCCGCCGGAGGGGGCTGCTTCTCGAGCGGGGCGCCGCCGTCGAGGGCGTTGGCCGCGGGCTGCGACAGGCCCTTGAGGAGTCCCTTGGACGTGCGCACTGCCAACACGGAACGGAGAAATACCACAACCGCAAAAAAATTGCATAAAACTCGGAGGTAGAGTTCAGGCAGAGAAACCGCAGACAACACATTGTCACTGAGCGCCTGCCATCCAGCGAGTAGGCAGCCCAACCAGCACGACGGCCGGGCGGGCGGGCCTACTCCCCGGGCGTCGTCCGCCCGGGCCCAAGTGTGAGAATGTCGCTCACTACCAGGCGAATACATTTCCCACGCACTTGAATTTCAAAGTGCACTCTCTCTCTCTCTCTCACCCGTGGCCTCGTGCAGCGCGCGGTGCTCGTCGTCCTCCACGAACAGGCGGTCCCGCTGGCCGATGAGCAGGTTGGCCGAGTAGGAGAGCGGCGCGCTGGGGCAGTCCACCTGGTACCAGTGGTCGCACACCATCATGCGCTGCTGGAAGCGCGTCGTGTTGGGGCACGCGTAGCTGAACTGCTGCCGGTCCAGGCACATGTGGTATACCTGGGGGGGGGACCAGCAGGTGAGACTTGGAGCCAGAGATAAACCGCACGCTTAGCCGGGCCGGGCAGCACCCACCTGGCAGTCCGTCTCCACGTCGGCGTAGTAACCGTTGTGCCGGCCCACGCAGGAGAAGCTGGTGGCCGGGATGTCGGGGTTGTTGACTCGCTGCAACACACAGACGCACGCCGCACGAGTCGCAATGGTTGTAAAACGGAGAAAGAGGGGAGCGAGATAAGGTAGTAGAGAGAGAGGAGCGGTGTGTATATACGCTAAGGCGATTGACCGCTCTGCCGGGTGGCCTCAGTGCGAGGCGAGACCTGCCGGGTAGCCGCAGCCGCGCGGCGCGCGTGAGCACTTAAGCCGCGCACTCGGGCAATCCCGCCGACCCGCCAAGTTATTTGTGAAAGAAAACGACGCCGCGTCTGAAAAAGCGTCGCGATCGAGACGCGCTGCATATATACTCTTATTTTCTATAGCGCGCGACCACGTCCGCGGGGCGGGGCGGTGCGGGGCGCGGCGGGCTCGACCCTGACCAGCGCAACGGATCGCACCCCCTGCCATTCCAGTCCACGCGGCCGGGCCCGGGCCCGGGCACCACCGCGCACTCTCGATGCGGACGCAGCTCTGGGCGGGGCGGGGCGGGGCGGGGCGGGGCGGGGCGGGGCGGGGCAGGGCGGGGCGGGGCGGGGCGGGCGGCATGCACCCATATTGGCACGACGGTGCGGTGCGGGGCGGCGTGTGGTCGCGGCCCGGCCCGGCCCGGCGCGGCATCACTTAGCAGCCGTGAGGCTCGCGTGGGTGGACTTGACACCTCAGCGCCAGCGATAAATTACAGGCAGGCAATAACCCGCCCCTGCCAGCAGCGCGACGCGACGGGACGGGCCGGGGCGCCTGCCTGGATCGGATACTAGGTCAGTGCGACGGGCATATGGGAAAAAAAAAGAAAGAAAAACAAAGAACGTATGGTTGCGGCCAGTAAAATTGAACCGTTTGTATTTGTATGGTTAGCGCAGGGAGTAAAAAATGACACTTGGGATTCGAACACTTGTAGAAATGTCTACGAACTGAACGTATTACGATCGGGCGGCCGCTCACCTGCAAGAGTGTGAATAATTTGTCGCACACCTACAAGTGTGAGCAAAAATTCACTCCCCTGCAAGTGCACTCTAAATCTTCTACAAAGAATTTTTTCGTATAATACAAAGAATTCTGTGCAACCGTGTATACAGAAAATTTTCGTGTATTACAAAAATTTTTGCTTTGTATTTCAAAGAAAATTTGGCTTAGTATTACGGTTGCACAGAATTCTTTGTAATACAAGAATTTTCTTTGTAAGAAGTTAAGAGTGTGAGCGCGACGCATTCGCAGACTTTCATTTCCAGGAGTGTGAAAAAAAGGTTTCTGCGTCCACCGAGACTTTTTATTTTCCCGCTGCTGCTCCGCGAGGTTGTGGTGCAGCAGGTGGGCGCGAAAAGGGCCATCGAGGCGTAAGGGCGGGGGCGGCTGTTGCACGCCGGGGCCGGGCCGGGAAGAGGGCATAAAGGAGCCATTACCCAGCCGTCATTAGCCGTGGTCGCCGGCCAAGCCGCGCCCCGCCAGGCCCCGCCCCGCCCCGCCCCGCCCCGCCCCGCCCGGCTGCATGGAGTGATGATACGAAAAGGCCAAGGGCGTCGGGAAACGCTACAAGCAGCCGAGTGTCTATCGCTGTCCGGGCCGGGCCGGGCCACACCGGCGCGCAATGTCCTTCCTGGTGCGCAAGCGCGACGACGCGCCGTGCAGAATCATAGCGGTGCATCACGAGCGGCGTGGCGACACCGCCCGGCCCGGCCCGGCCCGCCCCGACAGGCATAAAACATGTTTATCGGATCGGTATTTGAACCCACGGCCGCGCGGAGCGCACACTGCCGGGCCGGGCCGGGCTGCGCGTGCTGATGGAGCGCGGAGGGCGCGTCGTAAACCGGGAGCCCGCGGAGCCCCCGCCGCCCCGCCCCGCCCCGTAAGGGGCGTCGACATGACGTAAGCGGCGCGGCAACAAAGTGATCGCGCTGATAGAACCGACTAATGCGCGAATTGACGAGTGAGACGTACGGCGGGGCCGCCCAGGGCGCGCGCGCGCGCAATAAAACAATTCTACTGTGCTTAGGCTACATGTACGCCAGCCCCACCCAGAAAAGCGTGTACTTGGACCATGCAAAATGTACTTGAATCAAATGCAAAGTACTTGATGATTCATGTTCTTAAGTATTTGTGCTCGAATCAACCCCAATTTGTACTCAAATCGTTCCCCTTCGCGCTTGAATGGAGCACATGTTTTTGGTTCAAGGCCAAATTGGGCTTGGATTGAGCGCCAAATTGTACCTGATATATTCAAGTACACGCTTTTCTGGGTGCCCCACACTTGTAGGTTTACAGAGTATATGAAAAGTTTTTTTGGTGCGCTTACTTGACGTACCTTGCTCTTGAACTGGGCGCGCGCGTGGGCGGCGAGGAGCGCCCACACCAGCAGCGCCACCGGCGTCCTCATGGTGCCCGCCTCGCCTGTCGGAAACAAATCAGAAACAAAACGGCCGTTTTAGAGAAAACTCCTACACCCCAGGGAAAAACAAGTATTAAACTAGGGCCATACGAAACACTACTACTTGTTGCCGCGTGCGAGGTAACGCTTTGCCCGGACCAGCCAGGCTCATTTAGCCGTGGAGGGAGGGGGGCGTTTCGTTCCACAGGTGCCCTGCAGGTCAGACCGGCCCGGCCCGGGCCGTACCGGCCACTCCTCCCGTTTGGGCAACCCATTGTCTGTAAACTGCCTGCTGGTCTGGGCTGCTCTGGTTCAGTGGGGCCCCGGACAGGCCCCGGCCGGCCCCGGTCCCTCTCACGCAAAAGGCCCGTGTGCGAACCGCTCCGGCGCCGGCGCCCGGCCCGGCCCGGCAGTGCAGAGAGGCAAGAGGCAAGGACGCGCGCCGCGGGGCGTTGCACACGCTCTCTCTCTCTCTCTCTCTCTCTCTCTCTCTCTCTCTCTCTCTCTCTCTCTCTCTCTCTCTCTCTCTCTCTCTCTCTCTCTCTCTCTCTCTGTGTTCTGGAGCTTCCAGGGGGACGGGGTTGTGGTCACAGTAATAGCCTGCCTGCCACACTCCCACCACCCACATCCTGTACCTGGACCTGGACCCGGACCACCCTCGTGGCCGCAGCCGCAGCCGCCCAGGCTCAAATAGATCATCCAGCGCCGTGCTGTGCCGTGCTGTCCCGTCCATCCAGACAGCCTTTGCCGCGGCCGCCCCGGGGCGGGGCGGGGCGGGCCCAGGCGGGCCGGGGAGTTGCAGGCGGGCTGCATGACCAGGAAGCTCTTTGGTGGTTGTTAAAACAATCCCCGCGGGCCTGGCCCGGCCCGGCCCGGCCCGGCACTAAAGTCTGTAATGTAATGAATCTGTTTCTGCCTCTCCGCCGGCCCGGCCCGGCAGGCCAGGAGAACGCAAAGGCGCCGCGAGACCAGCGGGTGATAAGGTGCCGGCATCGATCACTGTTTAGTGCAGGCAGAACGTGGAAGAACAGCGACAGCAGCAGTACAACCTAACGTGCCTGCAGCAGGTGCCCTAGGGCACCTTAGGCTCACAGCACTGTCAAAAATGACAACGGAAATTTTTACGGGATGGCCCGGTAATTTTTTAGCCGGTCTGTCTGAACCGTTTTTAAATTTACGGGACGACCGTTCCAGAAAAATACGGACCTTCCCGTACATTCAAATTACGGACCACCCCGTACACCAGTGCTGCCAGAAAAGTAGGCAATGTGTAGCCCAAACACAGTGGAGAGAAGCGGGCTGCATCTGCGCCTGCCTACTAGGCAACATGCATGCATCTGTGCAAAGGTGTTGCCTAGTGGGCAGGCGTAGATGCAGCCCACTTTACTCCACTGTGTTTGGGCTACTTATTGCCTACTTTTCTGGTAACACTGCAGTACACCAAAATCCCGTATTTTGTGTTTTATCACTCCCAGAGCACTTATGATGAAAACTGGTTATTGGACACTTTGCAACTAAGTAGGTACGGAAACGCCCGTAATTTTCTACTACGGTTTCTCTAGTATTTTAGAGGTACGGACGGCCCTGAAAAAAAAAATTACGGTGCATTCCGTAGTCACTTCCGTAATATTCTACGGGATTTTTAACAGTGAGGGCAGGGCCGCGCCAGGAGCGCGCGACGCGACACTCCCCTAGTCTTTTTTCGGCACAAAATCTTCCAGGAGCTTATTTGACTTGCAGCAGTCAGGGTGGCGACGCGGCGCGGCCGACCTATGGAGAGAAGTTCCCTTGGAGGAAAAAAGTAAACAGTCACGAGCCTCTCAAACTGATCTGGAATTACTCAACCCCAGCAGGCGAGCGGGTCGCAGCCCCGGCCCCTCTCCCCCGCCACCCCGCGAGTATCACCACGACCTGAACATTTCAGCGCGGGCCGGGGATTGCCAGCATTGCACCAGCGGGACCGGCCGGCAGACGCCTCGTCCCTTGTCCTGTTCAACGATTATTATCGACACTTGTAAAAGTGTTGAGCACTTTTGTGTTTCGGATCGCCCTGCGGCCCCCTGGACTGCGGCACAAGGCCGTGCTGTCTCTTGCTCGCGCTGACCACTCGTCCCCACACTCGTGCAGCGGTGCTCGAGGCCGCGTGCGGGGCGGGCAGACGCGCGCAGCGTGCCCAAAGAAAAGGCTACGCGGAATAACAATAAGTTTGAGTTGGCCTGCACAACACTTTCCAGCTCGCTCTTGGGTTTCCAGTGCATGTCGTGCAGGCTGGAGGAGGCCCAGGCCCGCCCAGGCCCCAGGAGGAGGAGGAGAGGTCCCCAGAGGTGGAGGGAGGGACCCGGCCCGGGCCCGGGCGAGCGGCTGTAGCGTAGCGTCACGAGAACTCGTGTAGGTAGTGTGATGCGCCTGCACCGCGCCGCATGCCTGCCCTTTGCCCAAACACCGCATCTGCTCATGGAGCCGGGCTCTGGGGGGCGACCATCTTGCAGATGGCGGGCGGGAACGGCAGCAGCAGGCCACCGGAGAGGGAAATTATGATTCAACATCTGATGATGAATATATATAACAACGGGCGCGGCCAGTGTCCGCCGATGAGGATAGAGGAAGTTCAGGGGCGGCCTGGCCTGGCCAGGTGCCTGCTGGCCTGCCTGCAGCCGCTGGCTGCCAAAACAAAGGCTGCGGTTCCCACGCGCGCGCGGGGCGGGGCGGGGCGGGGCGGGGCGGGGCGGGGTGGGGCGGGGCGGGGTCAGCCCCAGATCCGCAGGGCGGAGCAGCCTCCTCAAGGTAAAGGTATCATAAATTGAGATATTTATTCCTAGGCGGTGCGGTGGTACCCATTGAGTTGGGCGGGCGGGGCGGGGCGGTACTCGAGCGCACGGCAGATGATACCCATTAGACGTTCCGCCGATTAGCCCGCCTGACGAGGCGCGGGGCGGGGCGGGGCGGGGTGGGGCGGGGCGGGGCGGGGTGGGGCGGGGCGGGGCGGGGCGGGGTGGGGCGGGGCGGGGGAAGGACAGAGTACATCTCCGCGCGCGCTTCATTTGGCAGCAGCAGGGAGCCGCTTGTCGGGCGCAGCGCCCTGTGCACTGTGCACCAGCCAGGCGGGCGCTGCGCTATCCTTGCGGAAAGCGACATTCAATGGGCGTCTGGTCCCTGCTCGGCGCGGCGCGGCACGGAGTGTTACGGGGCTTATCCCGGGGAGGAAAGAGGATGCGGAGGACCTTCTGCCGCTGCCTAATGGTGGAATCAAGACCTCCACCGTCGGCTCGGCGGGGCAAAGGAAAAAAATACAGTATGCTACTGCAGCAGGAGCAGCAAGGCGCGCTGTAAAAACCTTGCGAATAAAATTGAGTTCGTAAGCGTTCGTAGGCGTTCGTAAGCTGCGAAGCATTCGGCTGCTTCGCATTACGAAAGCATTTCCTTCGTAGTGTACAAACAAATTTCTTCGTAAGGCAGGGCTTGCGAAGAAAATGCTTTGTATTACGAAGCATTGCGAAGCAGCCAAATGCTGCGCAACGTTACAAAGAATTTACTTCGTAAGGATTTTACAGTGCGAGGTTGAGGCTGCTGGGGCGGAGGGAGGGGGGAGCGCGAGAAAGAAGCAAAGGGGCAAAAGAGAAGAAGTGGGGCGGGCCGGGTGCATGACTGTTAAACCAAGTGTGCAACTGCTCAACACTTGTATGTGTTCAACTTCTAGCCCAGCACGTGCAAGTGCGCAATCGGCAATTGTGCAATTTCACGTGTCAAACTCGCCAGTTGTACACTTCTATGTGCTTAGCTCGACATGTTGTGCACTTGCAAGTGTTCAACAGGATAGTGTTGCACGGGGAAGTTGCAAGTGGACTACTGTTGAGTTGAACACTTACAAGTGTACAACTGGCGAGTTGGACACTTGCAATTACACAACTGCCGAGTTGCAACTGTGTGTGCTAGACTGGAGGTTGCACACATACAAGTGTTGAGCCGTTCATGAACAATTGGTTTAACAGTGTGGGAGGGGGGGGGGGGGTAGCAGTGCGCCTATAAATCAGATATCAAGGGGTGGCATCTTCTATCTATAAGCTGGTCGCGTCACCACGGCGCAGCGCGGGTCGGGAGAAAGCACCAGCGAGCGCCGCGCCGCGCCGCAACGGATTAAAATCAGATGCAACCGCTCCGCTCCGACCTCGACCTTCACCCGCCGGCCCGGCCCGGCCCGGCCTGTGGCCACAGGTTCGTCCAGACCTAGAACACCATCTTATTCAGCTTTTGGGCAGAGCAAGGCGACGGTCGCTCGCCGCGCCTGCATGGAATAATTCTTCAGCAGCCACCGCTCCGAGGCGCCGACGCTGTCAGAGAAGGGAGGAGGCCAACTGCAGGGTAGCCGCACGAGGACAACCTTTTTCGTGCGAGTGCCTTTATTACACACACACACACACACACATGTGGGCAGATGAGTGTGAATGGAGACATCCAAGAGAGACAACAGGACGAGAGGGAGGGAGGGAGGGGAGGGCGCGGGTCTCGTTGTCGCTGTGTGGTGCGACCGCGGCGCCATCGGGGAGTATAAAACCGCAACCGCATAAGTACACCCCAGCCCGCCCCGCCCCGCCCCGCCCCGCCCCGCCACCAGGCTGCCGAGCCGAGCAGAAAGCACGCAGCTCCGGCGCAGAGCGGTGGGGCGGGGCGGGGCGCGCCGGAGCGAGACGAGGCAATATGGCAAAAGTCCCACATGTATTCAGAACCGAAATGTCCACATCTCGCTGCCATCTCCTCACCTCACGGCTGGAAAGGATACAACTCTTTCAGCGGCATGAATGGTACGGTACAGTGCCCTACAAAACTAAAAAGAAGGGAAAAAACGGAAACCACACCGCATACCTTATGCGGTTCCCAGATTTTTCTTTGGACTGGTTTTTAAAGTCAGTTGGACATTTTCGATTACGCTGTTAATGATTATTTTCGGCGTGGTATGATTTGAACCGCCACCGGCTGATGGGTAACAGCGTCGCAAAACTCAAAGCAAAACTGCGCGCATAATGTCGGGTGTTGTGTTGGTGCGTATGTGGTGTGGCGGGGCGGGGCGGGGCGGGGCAGGGCGGGGCGGGGCGGGGCGGGGCGGGGCGGGGCGGCCGTCTGGACATGTGGCCGGCCCGGACCACACGGTGCGGGTGCGGAGCGCCCCGGGCCGAGCAGGACCGCCACCCCAAGGACCGTCGTGACTCAGGCCGGGCGGGACGCGTATGGGCCGCCACTGCGGGGAGAGAGGGAGAGAGCGAGAGCGAGAGCGAGAGAGAGAGAGATTTTTTTATATTTTTATAGAAGGCTCAATCGCTCACGACAGCCGGGCGCCTGGGAGGTAGGCAGCCTATACACAGCCCTGCCCGGCGGGCCTGCCTATGTGCAAGGGGGTCCCCATGTGCAGCGCGGGTCCGCCTCGCCTGTCTCTCTCCTCCACACTGACCTATTCAATGGTCTCTCTCTCTCTCTCCTCGCTCCTTCCCAGCCGACACCGTGCTTGCTTGCGAGACAAAGAGAGGAAAGAGAGAGCCGTATAGACAGACAGCTTCTACGCGGTGCCTATATACAACTAAAGGCAAGTGTTTGGCAAATGGTAGCTGTTAGCTGTTGTCGGCGGTAGCACAAGTAGCGTGTGAGTGTGTGTGCGTGTGTGTGTGTGTAGCAGCGCGTTGTCAGCGGAGGCTTAACCGTCTGGCGGGGCGGGGCGGGGCGGGGCGGGGCGGAGTGGGTCGTGACCAGCACGCTAACGCTCGGCGCCGCGCCGCTTCCTTTCGCACCTTGTCGTCCCAAGAGCAGACTGGGCACGACCCGCCGGGCGTGGGCGGGGTGAGGGCGGGGTGGGGCGGGGTGGGGCGGGAGCGGCGGGGGAAGGGAAGGTCCATACTCGCACTCTGCCGTATGTCGAAATCAAAGAGGCGGGGCGGGGCGGGGCAGGGCGGGGCGGGGCGAATCAGGGGGACAGGAGGGAAGAAATGGAAGCAGATGGGGACGGCGGGGGTCCGGGGGGGGCGGGGGGGGGCCGTACTGCGGGGAGGGAGGGAGCTCCCCGCTTTAGGACCTTGGCGATGAATACTGAGAGGAATGGCATACGTTACGGTCCCCCTCCCCCCCGCCCGACATCCCATCACAGCCCGCGGCTGCCCCGCCCCGCCCCGCCCCGCCCCGCCGGTGGAGGTCGCGTTGTTAACGATTAGTTGATTGAGCTCGATGAGCCGATGCACGCCACGCCCCGCCGCTACCTCTCAAGCGGGAGGCTATGGGATAGGAGGCGCGCGCACCGCGCGCACACTGCGATGGCATCGGAAAGTAGTAGCGACAGGAGGGCGCGGTGTTGTAAAAGGCGATAATGCCGTATCGCGATGACCCGCCCCGCCCCGCCCCGCCCCGCCCCGCCCCTTATCATCCCATCTATCTCCCAATATTTCCTTTCCCAACTGCACTGCACACGCAGCGGGGCGGGGCGGGCAGGCGGTGCGCAACAGTGTAAGTTTAGCAGTGCTGCCGAGCCGAGCTGAGCCCGGCTGAGCCCCCGCCCCGGCCCGCCCCGCCCCGCCCCGCCCCGCCGCGCCCCGCCGCTGATCGGATCTGCTTCTTCAATGGACCCGCGCCTGCATGGCGATGGCGCCCCGGGATAGAAAAGCCTGCTGCTGCTGCTGTAGTGGCAACGGAAAAGCAGAGGTGCGACTGAACAGGACTAAACACGTTCTAGGACTCTTCGACGATTTTGAAAAAAAGAAAAGAAAAAGAACACAGTTCAAGAATTGTGTTGACACCCCAACCGCGGGCCCCTGTAAATGTACAACTGATTCGTTTAATTTTCAGAGTGGGCAGAAAAGTACTGTACGTACAAGCCACACTGTAAAAAAAATTAGGGGGAATTTTCCCCTCCCGGCGTGGCAACGCTCCCTTGCCAGCTAGTCTTCAGTAAATTTGCCAACCCAAATAGCCAGGAAATCCCCGGCCCATGGTGGGGAATTTTACATGCCAAACTGGTGAGGAAAGGAGTCTTTCCTGCCCACCCTAGTAAATTTACTAAGTGGGCAGGAAAGGAGTCTTTTCTGGCCCACCGTCTGCAAATTTCCAGCCCAGGGCATGGAAGGCGGCGTTGCCATGCAATTATAAAGTGGATTTCGAAAGGATGATCGGGGAATATTACCATATACTTGATATAAAGAGGAGCGCGACGACGCCGTCGTCACGACGGTGGACGTCAATCAGTAAGATTTCACTGGCTCAAAAATGTGATGATGTGCAGGGCACCTCATGCCCGAGTGAAGTGCGCAGCTGCACCTAACCAAGGAGAGTATGTGGAGACACCCCCGCGCACTGAACTTCAAGAGCGTTTTTCTGAGACATGATAACCGTTTTTAGTAAATGGCGTACCTTAAATGAGAGGCATTGTCTAACCAAGCATAAGACATTTTACAAAATAAAATTATTTCAGAAAACTTTGAATTAAGAGCAAATATTCATTCACGTAAGAAACCTTTTGACTGCATCGCCATCTAGCGGTACTTTCTGACAGCACACCCTTTACCGGACACCCATGCTGTGGTAGGGCAATTTTGACAACAAAATGGTCGGTGCTGATAAGTTTCCTGCTCTCGCATTATCGAAGAGCTGCGAAAATGGCCCGTTTACACTTCTAGCAGGAATGTTCCAATCCCGAGGCGTGGAGATTTCCTGGTGGTGGGCTGCGCGAGTACACTTTCCTGCCCATGGTAACGGAATTCCCCTACCGCGGCGGGGAAATTCACCATCGATGGGCGCAGACGGCACCCTTCCCTGCCCACGTAGGGAAATTTGCAGTCAATGTTGTCAGTAAATTCACTTGCGTGGGCAGGAAAGGATACTTTCACAGCCGAAGTGGCATGCAAAGGCTTCTTTCCATTCCAGTAGGCAAATTTCAAACCCATATAACTGCAAATCCCGAACCATATACATCAAATCTCCCCAACCAGTGGCTGGTAAAATTACTAATATTTTTTACAGTGCAGTCTACATCGGCACGCGCCCATAATGTCAGAGTACTTGATTGCAATTTGTCCGCGCGGGGCGGGGCGGGGCGGGGCGGGGCCAGGCCGGGCCCGGTGGGGCAGGGCGGGGCGGGGCGGCCAGAGGATGCTCCGCATGCCATGACCTCGCACATTTCACGGCGCGAGCTGCGAGCGTGGGGCGGGGCGGGGCGGGGCGGGGTGGGGCGCGGTGGGGCGGGGCGGGGCGGGGAGACAATGACCGCCCGCCAGGCCCAGCCAGGCCTCACATTGGGAAACCATTGTTCGCGATCGCGGCTGAGCGTCAATCACCAGAGGGAATGAATAATAATCCTTCCACGAGACGGAGAGAAGAACAGAGCGTTTTCACCAAACCTTTCGTCTTAGGCAGGGCGGGGCGGAGCGGGCGGGGCGGGGCTTCCTGGTCCTTCGGAAATCACGATCTATAACACTACGCCACGCCACGACGCTATCGGCGGACACATCGCGTTTAGTTTTGCACGTCTATTTAGAAAATGAATCGTCACGATATACGGCATACAGGTTAGCAACAGGGATCACCACAAAACTACTGTTTGAAACAGCAAGGCGAAATTCCTTCACGGAAAAAACTTCGTCCTGGTTTTCAAGCAGCCCCGGAAACCCTGTGTAATTTCCCCATAAAGAGCTGCTTGGTTTTTCCAAAACTGCTTGGAAAACAAGACGTCGTTTTCCCTGTGTTAATCACAACAACAATATTGCTGCCTCAACCATGGTTTTCTTAAGGTTGTATAACTAAAATGGTGCCTACACAACTTTTCATTTTTTTTTCTTCTGTGTGTATGTGTGGCCCGGGGCTGGGCGGCGCTCTCTCGCCCCCCCCCCCCCTCACCCGGTTCGACTTTATTCACTCATTCATCCTTTCATTCCCGTTCGGAGCGCGCGAAAACAAAAGACACGCGCGGATGGCGAGGCGAGGCGAGGTGAGGGGCCGTGCGGCTGCAGCACGCCGCCGCTGCCGCTGCACCGACCGCAGCGCAGACTAGAGATGCAGTTGTCATTCAGCGGCAGGGCAGACTCCACGCCTACAACCTTCCGGTTGGTGACCCGTAACATTGCGCAATGGGGCGCAGCGAAAAATAACTGTCACGCTCTGCACCCAGAAAACTATGTTCTTAAATTTGCAGTGTTCTTAAAGTTTAAGGAACATTTTGCTTCAAATAAGCTTCATTCATGAGTTTTATTAAACTAAGTTAAATTTCTTAAATTACGAACAGTGTTCTAAAAACTTTAAGGCAATGTTGTTGAGTCAAGAACCCAATATTTTTTTTTCATTTTTTTTTTTTTGGGGGTGTCTGTCTGTCTTTCCCTCTCTCTCTCTCTCTCTCTCTCTCTCTCTCTCTCCATCTCCCTCTCCCCCTCTCTCTAGTTTTCGTTTTGCTTACGCCCTATCTAACCCTTTACGCGTAAACTCGTACGCAGAGGGAACCCGACACTGATTGGTGCCGCACCGACCAGTGCATACCGGCCGCGCCGCGCCGGGGCAGGCCGGGTCGCGTGCATGCGTGGAGGAATGCGTGCGAATGGTACGCTACGCATCGCGATGCCCCCCCCTCCCTCCCTCTCTCTCTCTCTCTCTCTCTCTCTCTCTCTCTCTCTCTCTCTCTCTCTCTCTCTCTCTCTCACTCCAGGGGCTGTGTCAGTGTCACGCTGTCGGCAGGGGCCGGCAGAGGTGAGTGATGACGTCCCCGCGGCGCACAGATCGCCTCCGCGACGAGAGGGGCAGGGCAGGGCGCCACCGTCCCGTCCCGTCACGGTGGCACCGCGGTGTGACGCGTGACGTGACGTGACGAGACGCAAAGTGACAGTAAGTGTCGGATCGTCACGGCTGCCGGAGGGGAGGGGAGGGGAGGACCCGCATACCTTTTTATCCTCGGATATCGGATGTCGTCTAGGAAACGCCCCCGTCCCGTCGCCTGCCCTGTCCGGCCCGGGTGGGGTGGGGTGGGGTGGGGGGGGGCTGGGTGGGTTGGGGGGCAAGGTCGCGGAGACCTGAGCGCATGGGAGCGCGCGAGAGCACCGCGCAGGAGACGAGACACGCTGCCAGTCAGGCAGCGGGGTCAGCGCGGCGGGCGGGGCGGGGCGGGGCGGGGCGGGGCGGGCGGGGCGGGGCGGGGCCCGGCGTGGTGTGGCGACGGCCATAACTATGTTTTTATAACTCGCAGGGGGCCGGCCGGGGGCGGACACGGGGCGGGGCGCCACCCAAGGGCTCATCATACACCCATAAGCTCAGCCCGGCCTGCAGACAATTACTGAAGAGAGGAGGCCGCTGCTCTGTTCAAAAAATATGTATATACCTAATATTTACTGATGGGTGCTGTTTTATTCCCCCACACCCAGAAAATCTGATCCTTGATGAATCAAGAATATTTTCCTTAATAAAATACAAGGAACTTTTTTTTTCCTTAACAACATGAGGTTAAATTCGTTAAAATAAGGAATAATCTTTCAAACTGAGAAATAAAAAATCCTCAGAACAACCATTTTTTGCCCTTGACACAAAGAAAATTCCTAGAAATTGGCTCAAATTTTTCCTTGTAATTTTTCTTTCCTTGAATCAACGCGCGTTTAGCCTTGTTTCAAGGATCACATTCGCTGGGTGCAGCTCAACTAACTTACGATTTTGAAGTTTGGCCAACGGTTATTAACCATCACGACTCTATAGGATATTTCTCTTGTGGGCGGGTGAAAATGACTCGACGCGTTAAGTTATTGCAGAGGGCCTCAGCGCAGCGCAGGCGGCATCCGCTCCGCGATAGGAAAAGCTGGCGAGTCACGCGGGCGGGGAGGGGAAGAGAAAGAGCGGGCTAATTATTTGAGCAGATGCGACAATTAACCGGTGTCCGCACCGCGTGCGGCAGCTGCAGATGCTGCGTCACGCCTGCAGGTGGTGCGGGGCAGGGCAGGACTGCGAGTACAGAGAGGGAGTGGGTTTCTCTGCACCTGTGGGCCGCGGCGGCAGCGCGGCGCAGATTCGGTGCGTTCCTCACGCTTTCGCATACGCATTGGGGACGCCCTCGGGCCTGGCCGGACCTAGACGGGACGGGACGGACCGCAGCACCGCTTGATTGATGTGTTCCTTCTCTCTCCTCATTGCGATCCAATGACACTTGCTCCTGGCGCCGCGCAGCATCGCCGGGAGAAACAATGACGCAGTCTGGAGAGTCCGGACCGCACCGTGGTGCACCTCCTAGGCTCGCTGGTAGAAGGCAAGCACCGGTGTGGAAATTGAAAACACAAAAGTCCCTCTCTCCGCCCCGCGTGGTGCGTGGGGGCTCGCCTCGACTCGCCTCTAGAGATACTGCTGCCTATGAGCGGGGCGCGGCGGAGAGGGCGATATAGGTGTGGCGTTATGACTGTGTCCACTCGTAGGAGGAGGAGGACGCTAAAGTTATTAACGATAGTCCATCTCACGGAATCACTCTGCCCGCTGCACCGCCCGCCGGGACCCGCCACAGCCCCGCTGCAGCCCTCGTCCATCAGCCTTTAGCCCCTGTCTCCCCAGATTTATGCTGGCGAATAACTCACCCCGCCCGCGGAGGAGCAGCAGGCGCCGCACTTGTCCAGTGCGCCCCGCCCCGCCCCGCCCCGCCCCGCCCCGCCCCGGCCCGCCCGCCCGCCGCGCTGGGGCTGGGTAGGGCGGAGCAGAGCGCCGAGCCGAGAGCCCAAGCCCGATCAGTGCCTCGACCGAGCGTTGTCGGCGCGCACTACGCGGTGCTACGGGTAGACCAAACCGTCGCTCTGCTCCAAAGCGCACTTTGCGGAATCTGCCTGCTGCCTGCGCCCATTTCTCAAACACTTTATCCTCGCAGATTTTCAAAAAGCCGGAGGTTGCGGCCGCTTGGCCTACACAGCGGCGTCCCGTCCCGCCCCGTCCCGCCCCGTGCCATCCGCCCCGCTCAGTCTGGCATTAGAGCGGCTTGGCATTCCCTTGACCAGGACCAGGACGAGGCGCGGGCCGCGGCGGATTTGACAGGCCGACCGGCCGGCCGGCCGGTCACTTGATTGTGGCGCCCTTTGTGTCGCCTTTGTGCCTCGCGGCGGGCAAGGCTATGCGATGCGTCCAGTTTGATTCGGACAAGGCTGATGTGCTAATCGCTGCTTCGTCATCTCTGATGTCCGCGACGCGACGCGACGCGACACGGCCGGCCCAGGTCGGGCCGGGGCGGCAGTCAGGCAAACCCGCGGTGGGAGGCGGCGTGGCGCGGCGCGGCGCGGCGCGACGGGCGTGCGTTATTGTGCATCGCTTTCAGACAGGATTTATCGCAGGGAACAAAACCCCGAAACCGGTTCCCTACCGCGGCTCGGCTTCCCCCCGGCCGGCCGGCCGCGCTGTGCTGCGCCGCGCCGGTATTTCTATGTCAAGGTTCCATTAATACCCACAGTCCCACTAGTTTACCATCACACTGAGGCCCCAAAATATAATTAGCCGTTGATAATTAAGAAATGCTCAAGTTCCCGCGGCGAGGAGCGGAGGGGGCGATTTGAATCGCGACCCGCCTGGCCCCCGGCGCGGCGCGGCGCGGCTGGCCAAAAGCGCCGAAAAGCAGTCCTTCAGGACGTCACCCTGCGAGCGATACCAACACTGGAAAAAAAAGGTGCTAAGGCACTAACAAAATTTAGTGCCTTTGGAAAGGCACTAAGATTTAGTGCCCCAGGAAAGGCACTAAATTTTGTTAGTGCCTTTTAAAGGTAGGACTTAGCACCTTTAGCTGACCAGCTGCGTATACTCCATACAAATTTAGTGCCTTTGCAAAGGCACTAAACTTAGCACTTGATTTTAGCGCCCCAGGAAAGGCGTTGCTTAGCACCTTTGTTTTTCCGGTGAATGCATTGGCCGCTGCCGCTCAACAATTGAAACGACTGCTTCTCGACGTTTGTTGTGACAAAAACGATGTCGTCATAAAATATTTAAAATTTTACAATGTACTTGAGATCTACTGCAACCTATCCTAACATGTCTTTGAACCAACAGGCCAAGACCGTGCAGATAAACCTGTACTTTTACGAGTACTCCACGAGGTACAACCTGGCTGCAAGCACATACCTCACGCCCCCACGATCGACAGTTTGTCCTCCATTGTTGGCAACACCGCACATCAAAATGTTGTGTGCGCTTCTCCGCAAGCCTCGGGAGGGAGGGAGAGAGAGAGAGAGAGAGAGAGAGAGAGAGAGAGAGAGAGAGAGAGAGAGAGAGGGGGGGGCAGCAGGGGGAAAGAGCAAGCAAGCAAGAGAAGCTCGCCCGCGCCAGGGACCTTGACACCTCCGCCCCATTGTTCAACTTCACCTAAAGCATCAGAAGACAGGGCAAGAAAAGCAGAGCAAAAATAATTGCTGTCAGGTCACAAGTAGCACGCGTGCACAGCACGCTTGTGCGTTTGGCGCGTAAGCCCCGCCCTACGGCTAGGCCAGGGTTCAGGTGCCCCCGCCCCGCCCCGCCCCGCCCCACCCCGCCCCGCCCCGCCCCGCTCCCCCGCCCCGCACGGACGCAACGCCGCGCCGGCAGTAGCAGCCGTTTAGTTAATGTGATTCACATGCGCCCCTGCAGCCTGCCCCGCCCGGCCCAGCGGGTTACTCCTCACTACGCCTCCATTTCCGCGGTATTCACGTTCACTTTCGGATTCGCAGGCGAATAAGGGGGGCTATCCTTGCGATGCACTCCCACGCTGTGCCGACTGACCCCCCCATGCGCGCGCGAAAAGTTGGCAAGAAGGTGTTTGTTTCTTCTTTTTTTTTCCGTGTCGGAGCAACAACCTATACTCCATGTGATGTCGGTCTCTGGGCCAAAAAGTGTAACAGGCCGCTGTGCGCTCTCGCAATGACAGGCGAGGAGTGTGCACTGTCAGAAATACGAACGGTTTCGTTTCGCAGAGTGTATCTTTAAGGCCCTGCCTCACCCTCCCGCGCTGACTAAACAACAGGAAACCTCGGACCCGAGGAGCCCGAGGGGTCCACCACTTCGTTACTCGCGTGTACACAAAGAAAATCGCCCCCAACTCAATATTACTCGGCATTACTCACCAATACTCGCAATCTTTTTTGCAAATTTCTCGCCAATACTCGCCAATATACTCGCCAACACTCGCACATTACTCCCCAAAACTCGCCAAAACTCGGCAATACTCACCAATACTCGCCTTTACTCAAAATACTCGTGTGTACACTACTTGAGGGAGTGGGGGACCCCTCGACCTAGCCGGTCTTGTTTGGATGTTTGGTCTCGTCGCCCACCGAGCAAGCCGCGGACTAGTGCGGAGCGGGGGCCGGGTCGGGTCGGGCAGAGCCGGCAGGCGTGGGTTCGAGTACCGGCCGGGCCGAGCGCAGCGCAGCGGAGCGCCAGCCTGCACTTTTCCTGTCCCCTGAAGCAAGGTAACGAGCAGCTAAAGGACACGCTGGAGGATGTTTTCCTTGCTCTCCACGAGGGCACGGCGTCTGTGTTTGCCTGCAGGCCCACACAGGTTATCATTGCGGGCAGGACTCTCTATCATCTCAGCAGCCACAGCTCTATTAGCCTTGTCCCACTCACTCATAAATTCTTGTAAGAAAATTATTCGAAAAGGATTCGTTCCGAATAGCAAAGAATTATTCGATAACAATTTGTAGTTTTTACACTGTCAAAGTTCTGCGAAGTATTTGCTTCGCAGGGCTACAAAGAATTCTCACTCTTCGTAAACTGCAAAGCATTTGCTTCGTAACTTACAAAGAAAACAGACACTTTGTAGGCTGCAAAGAATTTCTTTTCAGTCTGCAAAGCACGAGCTTTGTAGCCTACGAAGTATCCTTTTTTCTTTGTAAGTTACGAAGCAAATGCTTTGCAGTTTACGAAGAGTGAGAATACTTCGCAGAACTTTAACAGTGTAGCAATTGAGAAGGACAAGCAATATGCTTTGTAGTTTCGCACCCACAGAAGCGTGTTCTTGACTGGCTCAAGTACAATTTGGTGCTTAATCCAAGCCCAATTCAGCCTTAAACCAAGAATATAGGTCTCATTTCAAGCGCGAAGGGGAACAACTTGAGAACAAATCGGGGCTGATTCGAGCCCACTCGCTCAAGAACATGATCTGATCCAGTCAAGTACATTGCACTCGACTCAAAGTACAATGCGCATGATCCAAGAACACCCTTTTCTGGGTGCGATGATCGTATAGTAAGGCTGATAACAGTGCTCAGTCGCTCTCGCCGAGCCGACGCGTCTCGAAATTATTTATCCGGGCGCTTTTAGTGCGCGTGTGATATTTCGAGGCGAGGTCCGAGCGATGAAATGCCACCGCGATTGAGACTTTACCGTCACCTGACGGCGGCTGACTTTACGACGAAGCCCTGACAGCACGCGGGCCGGCCGCGTCTGAGGTGGTCGCGGGCGGGGCGGGGCGGGGCGGGGCGGGGCGGGGCGGGGCGGGGCGGGGCCAGCAGCGACTCGCACGCAGCGCGACTTTAGTGTGGACTGAATGGCAGAGCGGCGCGCGCCAGGCCCGGCCCGGCCCGCGCACTGTCCAGAAAAAGGTCAAAATGCAGAGAGTCAAATCATTTCACTTCTATTCTAGTTTCTCTGCCGCCTGCGCTGCGCTGAGCACTGCAACACTGGCCGCGTTTCGAGCGGAGAGAAATCGCGCCATAGTCACACCCGAAAGGTGCGCGCCCCGCCCCGCCCCGCCCCGCCCCGCCCGTGTGCCAGCGCGAGTGTGACAAGAGTGTGACAACCGCCCCGCCGCACGGAAGCGCCTAATTCAATTACTCTCCGCAGTCCCTCAATGCGACTCCTTTTTTTCGCCATTCATTCAATCCCGCGCCATTCACGGTGCGTTTGGTCACCGCCACCATTCATTCACTCGTTCGTCCATCATTCATTTGCGCCATTGATTCAGCCAATCGTGCGTAACGGCAGTGAGAGGGTGAGTCACGCGGCCAGTGCCGGGCCCCCCGGCCGGGGCCAGGCCAGCGGTGCCAGCGGTGCGGTGCGGTGGGACATAAAAGAAAAGAGTGCCGGCTGGGCCGGGTCGCGTCGGGCTGCAGCGCCCCATTGCCGGCCCCGCCCCGCCCCGCCCCGCACCGCCGCGGACAGATTGAATCCGCCGACATGGTGGCGTTGCATATTGGCCTTATGCGCTGACCGCTCCACACCGCCCCGCTCCGCCCCGCTCCGCCCCGCTCCGCCCCGCGCCGCTCGGGTCACAGTCGTTAAGACGGCAGCAGCAGCCTCGGCAGACACCCACACACAGCACTGCGGGCGGGTGCGGGCGCACTGTTAAACCAAGTGTTCAACTGCTCAACACGTGTATGTGTGCAACTTCCAGTCTAGCACACGCAAGTGTGCACTTCGGCAATTGTGCAATTTCACGTGTTTAACTCGCCAGTTGTACACTTCTAAGTGTTTAACTCGACAGTTGTGCACTTGCAAGTGTTCAACAAGGAATGTGTTGCACGGGGCAGTTGAACACTTACAAGTGTACAACTGTTGAGTTGAACACTTACAAGTGTACAACTGGCACTTGCAATCGCACAACTGCCGAGTTGCACACTTGCGCGTTGTAGTCTGGAAGTTGCACACATACAAGTGTTGAGCAGCAGTTGAACACTTGGTTTAACCGTGCGGGAGCGGGCGGGTGCCAGCCACACCGTCCTCCGTCCTGCCTTCCCTACCATTCCTGTCGGGGTCGGGGTGCCAAACGATTTCAAAGCGTGCTGACGCGCTGAATTCACTTTTCCTGGGCTGAAGCAGCAGAGCAGAGCAGGAGCTGAAAGCATTGCAGAGCTGGGCCTCCTTGACGCAACGCGGCCGGGCCCGGCGCCCGGCGCCCAGCATGGCAGGGGGCGCCGACAATGGCGCACGCGTGAATCGATTTAACGATTCGATTGAGCAAATCGCCCGAATGCCATCTTGAGAAGACTCTTTTTTTTTACAATTAGAATAACGATGAAATGGCAGTGCAACAGCAAACTCAAATAAAAATACGTTTCGTTGCCTCTCAACAAAACGGTTTTCTGAGTGAGAGCTACCTACCTTCATCAAACGGAGGCTACCGACAGTGTTTATACGAGGTATAAATTGCGCGCAGCGTGCACGGTGCAGCCGGGCCGGGCCGGGGGTGCTAGATCAGACGGCTAGCGTATCGAATGAGCTTCGGCGCTAATACTAACACTGGCCCGGCCACGCGGCGGGGCGGGGCGGGGCGGGGCGGGGCGGGGCGGGCGGAGCGGGGCGGGGCCGAGGAGCTACGCACCGCACAAGTACCCGTTCACCTGTGCCGCAATTTATCATACCCGTTGTCGCGCGACGACGCTATTGCGCGCCGCGGCGCGATAGTGATGCAAAAACCTTTTATACGGCGTCGCCTCCCCATGCGATATTAATTGTGCCAGTGCCTGCCCCTCTTATATATATATATTTTTTTTTTCGTTACATGTCCCATATCATCGTCGACACAAAGAAAGGTAAATTACAGTAGGAGGCGCACAGTGCGCCGTCGCGCTCGCTATAAGGCGCGCATTACGAATAAGTATACCGGCCATACAGCGCGCCCGGTGCGGGGCGGGGCGGGGCGGGGCGGGGCGGGGCGCCGTGCAGCCGGCACAGTCCGGGGCCATGTAAGGTTTCTTCACACTCGGGCCGGGCCGGGTACGGCTGGCTGCGCGAGGGGAAGAAAAACGGTGCAAAGGTCAGCGGTGGGTCATTTAGTGCACCATTCATTTGTTTAGCTTGGCCGGGGCGGGGCGGGGCGTGGCGGCGCGGGGTGGGGCGGGGCGGGGCGGAGCGGGACGAGGCGGGGCGGGGCGGGGCGGGGCGGGGCGGGGCCGGGGCAAGCACCATCAGGGCGATATTATGTCCGGAGAATGGCCAATCAGCGCGGGGGAGAGGAGAGGGGGAGCGGTGCAGCGCAGGGGGGTGACGGGGTATGACCGTGCCGTCACTCCACTTGTGTTCCGGTCGAGCGGCGCGGCGGGCGGCAACACGGGCTGGTTGGGCACGGTCAGGGAGCATAGCGCAGTGTGCATCACATTGTTCCCGCCCCGCCCCGCCACACCCCGCCCCGCCCAGGACATGCACGTCGCCGGCCGTCCTCATCCGGGTCCTTCCAAGGCGACAGCGGCGGGGCGGGGCGGGGCTGGGCGGGGCGGGGCGGGGCGGGGCGGGGCGGGGCGCCTGTCATTATCCGTCCTCATCCTCTGCGTCGCCAAGGGCCGTTCGAGAATGGGGCATTACGTCGCTACTCTCTCTAGTAGATGGTGGCGGTGCAGGCCGGCCCGGGCCGGGCGCCCATAGAACAGAATCAAACTGATGCGACGTACCCGGCTCGTGTGTCCCAACCAGCCCGGCAGTCCTGCTCCCGGGCGCACGCCACGCGCACAGGGGCCCAGCCGGCCGCTTATTTACAATCCCGTGGCGATTCAGCGCTTTACGACAAATTCAGCAGTGCGCGGCCTCGGCAGCGTCCAGCGGCTTTAGGGACTCTGTAGGACTATTGCGATCGGACCCACGCAGCCGCAGCCAACCTAAGCTAAGCTACTCTAACCTACCCTAACGTATGTCCTCCAAGTAGGCTGGCCGCGGCCGCGGCCGCGTATAGCGGACTTTGCCGCAAAGCGCTAAATCGCCACGGGATTGTAAATAAGCGGCCCGGCCCGGCCCGGCCCGGCCCCGCGGGGTGGGTCGGGAGACGCACCGGCTCGGCTCGGCTCGGCTGCGGCGAGAGGGAAGACGGATGCCGCCGCGTAGCGTTATTGTTGCGTTACGTCAGGCCTGGCGCAGGCAGCGTTCCATAAGTTATTTGAAGTGCACCGCAGGAGAGTGCGCTGAGCTGCCACCGCTTTGGGACGCCATGGCGCGGCGTGCAGGAAGCACAAGACCCTCCCTCCCGCAGAGCTCGCCAGTTCAGCCCGCGAGAGCGCGTGATAGCCACCGCACCGCGATGTGAGTGAGGCTGCCGCCAATTTGTTAGCGTGACAGTCAGATAGCGGCATGGCATGGCACGGCACCTGCAGCGCGTTACACCGACCCTAACGGCCGCGGACAAACCTCCCGCCTGCTCGACAACTCGGCGGAGATACACGCCGGCAGCGTGTAGCGTGCCTCACGCCATTCGAGACAACGGCATCGTTCAGCTTGGAAAAACAAATGCGACACGCGTCGCGACAATGGGTGTGACTAGTTGTGGCCACACCGCGTAATGCGACATCAATTTATACGTCACATGTGACGCGACGCGACGCCCGCCCTGGGGAATACATACGGCACTACGAATAGAAGGCCGCGTCACGAACGTGACCAAAACTACGGTCACGTCATATGCGACCTCCCCAGGAGGACGGCTGCACTTGCATCTTGCATGTGTGACACATCGTCACATTGGTTTCCCCAGTGTCCGCGTGGACAGAAAATCTAACGGACGAGGTTCCGTACCTCGTATTGCTGTTGCCGCTTGCCCCGCCCGGGCTGCCCCTGACTGTCCCTGTCCCTATGACTGGGAGCGCCTGCATGTCTTTGACTGCATGCGTCTCTCGCGATCTCCCCTCTCTCTCTCTCTCTCTCTCTCTCTCTCTCTCTCTCTCTCTCTCTCTCTCTCCCCCAAATGACACCCTCGTCCTGCAATAATGGTCCGGTGCGACACGACAGGGAAACGCTCCGCTTGGGCCTTGCGTCAGCGCTAGCGGCGCCCCCAGCCCGGCCCCGGCCCGGCCCGGGCCTCTAGCACCCTCCTGCCCTGCCCGCCCTGAGCCGTGCGGGACGTGGAAGAGGAGAACCGGTCGCAAAAGCGGCCTGCAACCATGCGCCACCCGACCCAACCCGGCACCGCCCGGCACCCCGGCCCGAACCGAAGCGCTCGGCGAAAAAACGTTTTAGCGTTAACCGATAACCGGCCCATCCGGCTTCTGTTGGTTATTCCTCCTCGTCACCCTCACCTCACCTCGCCTCAACCCGACCCGGGGCGGGGGCGGGGCGGGGCGGGGCGGGGCGGGGCGGGGCGGGGCGGGCCGGCGCCGAGGCTGCTGTGGGCCGACTGACGCCTTGCCTTCCGACACTGACAATCACTTAGCCGCTCCTCTCCCGGCCGCCCGCGGTCCGACACCTTATTATGCGAGACCGATCAGTCACACAAAAATTATTGCATGAAACGAATGTTAAGTATCTGTGGAGCAATCAAACCCTCAACCTACACCTACACTCTAAACGCTGAGGCTACTTTTAATGCCAAATTTTGGTATTCTTTTCAGACAGTCCCCAGTAGGACTGGCTTTACCAGAGGGTAGAGATAACAGTTTTTTAAACGCCAAATTTTGGCCTGTTCTTAAAGAAATGTCAATTTTTGGCTACTTTTAATGCCGAACTTTGGCCTCCCTTTAAAGAACGCCAATTTTTGGTGTTAAAAGTGGCCAAAAATTGGCATTGCTTTAGAAGGATGCCAAAATTTGGCGTTCAAAAAAGGACGCCAATATTTAGGCATCAAAAGTTGCCACCACAGCGTTTACAGTGTCGTTGCTTTCAAACGCGGGACGTTAACTGGACGCCTGGATGAGACGGGCCGAGCCGCGCGCGTGCCTGCAAACGGCTGCCGTGATGAACTGGCGCGGGAGAGAGAGAGAGAGAGAGAGAGAGAGAGAGAGAGAAGAGAGAGAGAGAGAGAGAGAGAGAGAGACGGGCACGGGCGGGGAGCAGAACATGTTCGGTAAATCCAGTCCGATGCTAAGTAAGTAGCCGGGCGCCTTGTGAGTCCGAGCCAGCCCGAGCCGAGCACCACACAATGAATCAGTGGGGTATCAGCCGAGCAGACTGACCGGTACCTTGCGTAGCGTACGCCTCAGCTACCAAACGCATACCAGGACGGTCGCCCTGCCCCGCCCCGCCCCGCCACGCCCCGCCACACCGAGTAGGCGGTGGCATTTGCTGACCCCGGCGGTGCGTGCGGTGCGGTGCGGGCGGCTACCAGACGCCTGCCCCGCCCCGCCCCGCCCCGCCCCGCCCCGCCTGGCCCCGCCACCCTCTCGGCTCGGCACGGGCTTATTGCCCCGGCGCGGCTCGGCGCCCGCGCGCTATTCGAATCAGAACTCAGGAGGTCAGCAGCGCATCCCGCACCCCAACATTATACACACTTTTTTTCCGACGCTGAATAATTATTCTTCAGCACTTGAAGATCCCCGCGCGGTTCATCACCCCCCCCCCCCCCTCTCCCCCCGGCAGCCAGCCGCGGCGCGCAAACGAGTGTGCTGTAGGACATCGTTAGCTCGGGGTGATATTTCGTCCTGATGAGCCCCGCAAGCAAAGCAGTTAGTCGCACACTTTTTAGACTTTTCTTTCATTTTGTTACATCATTTTGAAACGGAAAACCGACACCGCGCGGTCGTGCAAAATTATTACTTCTCACACGACGCTCAAGTGTCCAGTTATGCCTGCCTCGGTACGAGACTATCTGCTCTTTCTCTCTTTCTATTACTCTCTCTCTCTCTCCCTCTCTCTCATCTCTCCCTCTCTCTCGAGTGAGCCGTATAAATGTGACTCGCCTGAGCGTGAGCCTCCTGATGGACAGCCGGTGCGGGCGGAGGGAGGGGCGCCCCGCTGCCCACCGCGGCGCGGCGCGGTGTCGGCAGAGATATCACCCCGGCCCCGGCCGGTATTTGAACCCGAGGTCGCGCCGCCCGGCCCCGCCTGACATCTCGATTTGGCAATCGTCGTCATTAAAGCGCAGAGCTGCGCAGCGCAGACACGACGACGCACTGGTAAAACAAAATGTGCGCACAGTGCAGTCCACACTCTCGCGTCCGCGTTAGGGACGCGTTGCGCGGCGCGACACGGCGTGGTGCGAGGAAGGTGCACTGTTAAACCTAGTGTTCAACTGCTCAACACTTGTATGTGTGCAACTTCCGGCTTAGCACGTGCAAGTGCGCAATCGGTAATTGAGGAATTTTACGTGTTTAACTCGCCAGTTGTACACTTCTAAGTGTTTAACTCGCCAGTTGTGCACTTCTAAGTGTTTAACTCGCCAGTTGTGCACTTGCAAGGGTTCACCAAGGATCGTGTTGTACGGGGCAGTTGAACACTGTTGCACAACTGTTGAGTTGAACACTTGCTAGTGTACAACTGGCGAGTTGCACATTGGGGCATGCTAGGCTCACTGTAAATTGAGGAGTCAGCATTCTCGCTCCCAGAGGAGCGAGTTTACTGACCCAAATTTTAATGCTCTCCCAGGAGCAAGATTGTTTTATGTCGCTCAAATACAGTATGCATTCTAGTCTTTTGGCAATTGTATCGCTCTATTGGAGGCACGTTACATCATATCGCTCAAACTGAGCGACTTCAGATGACTCAGATTGAGTGAGCTAAAGAAATATCGCTCTGTAGGAGCATCTCAAATCCATGTCGCCTTTTTTGAGCATTATTAAAATATGTCGCTTGTTTTCAGTCAGAATTCATTCTCAATTTACAGTGCTGGAAGTGTTGAGCAGTTGAACACTTGGTTTAACAGTGGGCCGCCCTCCCCGCCTCGTCCACCCCCAACGATAAAGCAAGCGTATCTGCAGTCTAGTGGAGTCGGGCAGGGCAGGGCAGGGCAGGGCAGGGCAGGGCAGGGCGGGGCAGGGCAGGGCAGGGCAGGGCAGGGCAGGGCAGGGCAGGGCAGGGCAGCGGCTACCACTCCGTCGTGACCGCGTGCTCTTCTGCCGGATGTAATCGCCTGCTCCTCCCCACCCCGCCCCGCCCCGCCCGGCAGGCACGCGTGTGCTGCAACAGCAGGGTGCAACAAGGACCCTAACGAGTGTAAAGGGCCGGCGGGACCACGCTCACGTTCACGCTGCCGGGCGGCACTAACCATGCTCAAACAAGGTGGGGCCGCTCGAGCGTGCGGACAGGACAGCTGACGCGACGGACAGACGCCGATGGAACGGAACGAGGGAGGAAGCACACGGACAGGGAGAGGGACGGACAGACGAGGGAAGGACAGGCAGGCAGGCAGACGCGACAGAGATATCCAGCCTGACCCGACTGGCGGGGCCGGGCGGGCCGGGCCGGCTGGGTCCCATCCTATGATTACGCCTCGAGTTAACCTTTTCCATCAAGGAGCCGAGGTAAGGCAGAGCATAGCGACCTGCCGGCTGCAGCGCCGCCTGGGCCCCGCAACCTCCTGCCAGGGCTGCCAACAGTACGCCAATGCTGTCACTGCTAGAAGAACCTGCCAGGGCTGCCAACAGTACGCCAATGCTGTCACTGCTAGAAGAACCTGCCAGGGCTGCCAGCCTGCCAGCCAAACACATACGGGCCTCGATAGGCCTAAACCTAACCGGGCGTCACCAGTCGGATTAGCTCGCGGAGCCCTGGAGGACTTGTCCAGGGCGGCTGTCATGTCGGATCAGAGTCCGCCGCAGTAAAGTCCTCGTGATGTACCAGCCCAGCGCGCTGTAGGCCACAGCGCCAGCAGGCCACAGCGTCAGCAGGCTGTGGGCCACAGCGCCAGCAGGCTTGTGGGCCACAACGTCAGCAGGCTGTGGGCCACAGCGTCAGCAGGCTGTGGGCCACAGCGTCAGCAGGCTGTGGGCCACAGCGTCAGCAGGCTGTGGGCCACAGCGCCAGCAGGCTGTGGGCCACAGCGTCAGCAGGCTGTGGGCCACAACGTCAGCAGGCTGTGGGCCACAGCGTCAGCAGGCTGTGGGCCACAGCGCCAGCAGGCTGTGGGCCACAGCGTCAGCAGGCTGTGGGCCACAGCGTCAGCAGGCTGTGGGCCACAGCGTCAGCAGGCTGTGGGCCACAGCGCAGGCTACCAGCAGCAGGCTGTGGCCACAGCGTCAGCAGGCTGTGGGCCACAGCGTCAGCAGGCTGTGGCCCACAGCGCCAGCAGGCCACAGCGCCAGCAGGCAGTGGGCCACGACGTCAGCACGCCACAGCGCCAGCAGGCCACAGCGCCAGCAGGCCACAGCGCCAGCAGGCTGTGGGCCACAGCGCCAGCAGGCCACAGCGCCAGCAGGCTGTGGCCCACAGCGCCAGCAGGCCACAGCGCCAGCAGGCTGGGGCCCACAGCGCCAGCAGGCCACAGCGCCAGCAGGCTGTGGGCCACAGCGTCAGCAGGCTGTGTACCACAGCGTCAGCAGGCTGTGGCCCACAGCGCCAGCAGGCTGTGGGCCACAACGTCAGCAGGCTGTGGGCCACAGCGCCAGCAGGCCACAGCGTCAGCAGGCTGTTGCCCACAGCGCCAGCAGGCCACAGCGCCAGCAGGCTGTGGGCCACAGCGCCAGCGCCCCATGACATAATGACGTATCGGAAGTCATGGATGCGGCCCTGCCCGGCCCGGCCCGGCCCGGAGGGCTAGCGTGACGCGGGAGGCGGGGCGGGGCGGGGCGGGGCGGGGCGGGGCAACAGGCCGTAAAGCGGCGCAACACCCGCCTCACACCAATAAGAAGCGGCGGGATGCTGCAGTGCAGCAGGCGCTGCTGACGGTACTTCTTTCACG
Organism: Frankliniella intonsa; assembly: GCA_033675135.1. Classification (NCBI taxonomy): domain Eukaryota; kingdom Metazoa; phylum Arthropoda; class Insecta; order Thysanoptera; family Thripidae; genus Frankliniella; species Frankliniella intonsa. The sequence continues at coordinate 2,115,194 of CM066256.1, forward strand.
TCTCATGTCAAAAAATTCTACACTCTGGAAATCCGTTTATACGAAAGCAGGCGAGTCAATTTCATTGTATACTTGTAGGCATGTCATTTCGAATAAAAATACATTAATCAAATGCACTTTTTTTTTCTCTCAGCCGCGTGGTTTGGTTTGCACTCAGATAACTACTTCTTTGAGCGAACAAAATAATTTCGTTCCCGTAACTAACGAAATTTTAGCGGTAGCAAATAAAATTTTCGTTACCTCAACTAAGTCGGTCAATATATATATTAAAAAAAAAAATAGAAATTAGAATAAATTAAATTTGTTGTCGTCCCGACGAAAATTGGACTTTGATTTCAGGAACGAAACATTTTCGTTAAGGGAAATAAAATTGATTTCCGCCAAAGAAGCGGTTTTCTGAGTGCGGTTCGGGTCGGTTCGGTTCGGATCGGTCGACGCCCTCGCCTCGCTTCTCTCGCTCTCGTCACTCTCGCTCTCAGCACTCAAAGGGCTGGCTCCCGAATGACTCTGCGCTGTACTGCGGGTAGGACCGGGCCGGGCCGATACAGAGCCGCAGCGCCAATCAGCGCCCAGCTCTACTCGTGCTTTCTCCAGCAGGGCAGCCAGGGCGCCGTGGCCCAGGCAGTGACCGGGCGGGGCGGGGCGGGGCGGGGCGGCTCTTATTGAACGTTGCGGTGGCTGATGAATCTGAAGCGGAGCCGTGCCGTACCGTGCCGTGCCCACCTAAAAGTGACCGGGACGAAAAAGGTACAGCCACCCGGCCCGGCTCGGAACTACAGCACGCCCCACAACAATGCAGCACCTATTTCCAATTTCAATCAGTCAAGGGAAAAAGTACCCCGGCGGCATAAATATACGCAGAACCAGAGAAAACGAATCACTTTCGATCTTAGTTTCCTAATCCAAAGACGAAAAAAAAAACTTGAAAAAAACACTTCAATAATATGGTGTTGCCCTCCGAGGAGGCCTCGGTTCCCAGACAAAACCCTCCTTTCTCAGCCCCCGCCCATCCAGGCGCGTGCCGTGCACTAATAAAAGAGAGCGAGAAAGAGAGCGAGAAAGAGAGAGAGAAAGAGAGAGAGAGAGAGAGCGAGAGAGAGAGAGAGAGAGAGAGCGAGAGAGAGAGAGAGAGAGAGAGAGAGAGAGAGAGAGAGAGAGAGAGAGAGAGAGAGAGAGAGAGAGAGAGAGAGAGAGAGAGAGAGTTTTCACTTTTCTTTCATCTTTGTTCCGCGCTGCAAATATGGAGCATTTTCTGCAGCGTCACCTGCCGGGCCGGGCGCGGCGCACCCTGACATGGCAGGCGGGGCGCGTGCGCCGTGAGGCAACAACAGGCCGACCGGGCCTCCTCACCCTCATCGGAGATGGAGCGCGGCGGACACGATTAGCTCTGAGCGCGGGCTAAGCCGCGGCGGGGGGCTGGGCAGCGCAGCGCCCTGCAGGGGGTGCGCCGGCACCCCGCCCCGCCCCGCCCCGCCCCGCCCCACCCCGCGGCCACTCGTTCGCCTCTGATTCCGGCCCGCGCAGAGATAATCAGATAACGAGACTCGCGCGTACCGGCTGGCAAACAAGGATTACTCCTTTTTTTAAAAAAGAAAAACTTTTATTATGCCTACGCGCGGTGGGGCGGGGCGGGGTGGCGCAGATCAAGTAACTACTACTAAATACTACTTCCTGATGGTGCGGCGCCTTGGACCACCTTATTTCGGCGCTGGCTATGCTATTCGGATGGAGGATGCGCCGGGAGCCGCGGCCGTGACCCGCAGGACCAGGAGCACGACCCTGCGCATGCGCACATCAGTATTCAGCACGGCCAATCAGCAGCCCCGCCCCGCCCCGCCCCGCCCCGCCCCGCCATGGGGCCTAAGAAGAGGAAGAGTGTAAGACGGGTTGTCATTGACGAGAGAGGAGGGCCACGCCTTCAGGCACGGGACGGGCCGGGACGGGTGAGAGCGTGGGGTACCTAACCTCCTCCAATCCGTGTACCGGTACACACCCTCGGTTCCAATAACTTTCCGATCAGTATTCAATCACAATCACATTATTCCAAGACCAAAAAAAAAAGTATTTTTAGCACCTGCACCGGCAAACGACAAAGGTGCCTTTCCTGGGGCGCTAAAATCAAGTGCTAAGTTTAGTGCCTTTCCGGGGGCACTAAATCATAGTGCCTTTGCAAAGGCACTAAATTTGTATGGAGTATACGCAGCTAGTCAGCTTAAGGTGCTAAGTACTACCTTTAAAAGGCACTAACAAAATTTAGAGCTTTTCCTGGGGCACTAAATCTTGGAGAGAGAGAGAAAGGCAGAGAGAGAGAGAGAGAGAGAGAGAGAGAGAGAGAGAGAGAGAGAGAGAGAGAGAGAGAGAGAGAGAGGAGGCACAGTGAGGTGATAGATGAGCCCACACGCCGCGCTGCACAGCTCGGGCCGAGCGTGTCGGCAGTGGCAGCGCAAAAGAGCTCGGAATGGCAAAATAATGCTGCTGGCTGATATTTCGGTTCGGCTGCATGCCGTGGCAAGGCCTGGCGCACAAGCAAGCAGGCACGGCGCAAACAGGCAGGCTGGCGCAGGGTTGTATGGGCGGGGCGGGGCGGGGCGGGGCGGGGCGGGGCGGGGCGGGGCGGGGCGGGGCGGGGCGGGGCGGGGCGGTTGCACCAGCAGCCTCAGCGAGCAGCACGACGGGGCGGGACCGGGCGACACACGGCACCGGCACAGGGGCGCAGGCTAGAGCCTCGGCCGGGCCCGGCGCGCCAAACAAGCGCCTCTGCATGGCGGGACAATTTGGCTGGCTCCCCTCCCCTCCCCTCTCCCGCTGGTCCCACAGCGCAGCAGCCAGCTGATAACGTGTCGCAAAGACTTAAAAGTCACGGGGCTAGGCTGGGCTGCTGCGTGGACAACTCATGGACTGTTGCGTCCCGTCCCGTCCCGTCCCAGCAGCGACAAGTGTTTCAGGCGGCAGGACAGGCATGCCTGCGGTATACGAGTGTGGGCGCGCCGAGGGGGGCACCACTGCTGTAATCCTGTGTACACATTAGCCTGTAATCCACGTGTAATCCCCCTGTAATCCCTTGTCAAAGTACGCAAAATATTTAATAGATGTTAAAATTTAACGATTTAGCACCTAAAATCATATATGTAATCATGTGTAATCCGCGTGTAATCTTGTAATCTTGTGTACGTCCGTCAGAGTGGTGGCCCCCTCGGGGCGCGCCGTGCTGCACCGCGCGGGTGTTTTACACTGTTAAAAATAATTGTCAGTTGACGACATTGCCCGTGATGGCTGTGTTGTTGGTTTACAACAATATTTGTTTTATTTGTATAAGTGACAAAAGACTTTCTATTTCAACCGTATTCGTCTATACCGAAATGAGAACTTATCAGCATGTTGTAACTTTACAACATTATTGTAGTTAAGTTTGTTAACAACACATGTCGTTTCAATACAACCAACATTGTTATGTTGGTTGGGAGCACGCACTTTTCCAACTGGAAAATGTGTTGCAGAAAATTTTAAGAATATTGTTAGATTACAACATGCTCGTAAAATTACGACATATGTTGCTAACAAACTTAATTACAAATATGTCGTAAATTTACGACATATTTTTTAACAGTGTACGCCGCGAATTAAGCGACCTTTCATTTGAGGTCCTCCCCCGGTGTGCCGGGCGTTTCTTTGGATGCGTAACAGTGATACGGGATTGCATACTCTCCAGCGCTGCAGGGGCCATGGCGCCTCACGGGCGGATGGAGTAGGCAAACCCGCAACACTTTCACGCATTCAAAGAAACACCCGGTACCGACAGTGTACTAGCTTAGTATACAAAGTAGAGCAGCAGAATCTGATTTTTTTTTCTGGTACCTCCGCGTCGCTCGTATTTGACAAAACGATTCGGTACTTTGTCAGCGCGTGTCCTTGAGGGAGGATGCGGTGCGCCCCGCCCCGCCCCGCCCCGCCCCGCCCCGCCCCGCCCCGCCCCGCCCGGCCCCCCGCGGATCGTCTGTCTCCTTGCATCACGACGAGAGATGATACCCAAAAGGTTTCGCCTTACGTTCTGAACCAAAGAGAGTGAGAGAGAAAAACTGATGCTTAGTCTCCCGTGTCTGTCTGTCGCGGGGCGTCCTCCGGCCTGCTCGCTGCTTCCAAGTAAAAACATTTAAGCCCATGGATGCCAAAGTAAATATTTTTTTCACAGGGTACATCCTCAGCCGGACACGTCAGAAGAGGGCATTACTCACGGTGCGCGCGCGCGCTCGTGCCGAGTTCCAGTGGGCAGGGGAGCACACGGGGTGCAATTAACAGGGCCGCGGTCGAAAAAGAACCCCCCTCTCTCTCTCTCTCTCTCTCTCTCCCTCCCTCTCTCTCTCTCGCGCGAGTGTCTCCTCACTCTCGCGGTACACTCGGGGCGTAGGCCCGGTGACCCCCAGCGGGGAGGCGTCTCGCAACCGAAAACAAAAGCGAAGCGCAACGCCGGGAAGGGAGTAGGCGCGCAGAGAGAAAGAGAGAGCGAGAGAGAGAGAGAGAGAGAGAGAGAGAGAGAGAGAGAGAGAGAGAGAGAGAGAGAGAGAGAGAGAGAGAGAGAGAGAGAGAGAGAGAGAGGAAACTCTGGGGCACGCCGAATAGTTAAGCGATCGCTCACAGTGTTTTCGACATTTTAATGTCTCCGTGAAAATAAAACTGAAACTTCTCCTGGACGTTTCACGAGTATACGTTATGCAGCCGGCGCGGCGCAGCACCTCGCTTTGATCGCTCGTCAGCACGCGATGGGAACCTCCTCGCCTCGATCGGGCGTTATTGACCAGTCGTGAGAGTTCAGGGAAAAGGAATTTCTCTAGGACATCGGTAAAAAGAAAAAAACAAGAAAAAAACAAGAAGCCTACGGCGGGAATACGAAAAGGATGTGAGGTGGGTGTTTGACTCGCCGCAGCCGCGCGCGCACTTTCCGATCGGCCGGGCCGGGCAGCAGGGCCGGCCGGTACAGAGTTCCAGGATACTCGAGTCGAGTCGAGGGAATACGATGCCTTCCCTCCCTCCCTCCCCCTCTTCCTCCCTCCCTCCCTCCCTTACCTACCTCCCTCCGCCCTTCGACACGATGCAGCGGACCTGCTCATGCACTTCAGTCCCGTGATGCAACGGGCCGAGTGTGTCGCGCCGGCCCGGCCCGGCCCGGCCCCGCTGCACATTTATATGTAATCACAATGCATTTACATAGAGACCTTATAGAACGCGACGCGATATGCGGATGACGACGTCGAGTCGAGCTGTGGACGGACACACCACAGAGCCGGGGGGCCACGAGGGGCAGGGGCATCTGGCCGGCGCTGCTGGCCGACGCATTGTAGGCAAATCAGGCGGTCAGCGGGTCAGACCACGAGTCGGCGACTTCCGCCGTTACTCACTGGATGGGCGATGGGTCGCGCAGTAGGGCAGCGCGCGCGCCGGGGACATTGATCCATAGACAGAAAAGTGGAGCGATCAAGCAGGACAGGCTTAACGCCTCTCAGAGTGCGGGCCGGGCCGGGCTGCAGGCGAGGCACCCCTGCCTAATGCCTTCACACCGATGCTATCGCGCGTAATAACCACCTTTTAAACGCAACACCATGAATCAGCCGCACAGCAGCTAATGTCGCACTGTCATGTGCGTGGGGCGCGCGCGCGTGCGCAGTGAAAGGCGCCGCTGTGTAGGCAGACCCGTGAAACACGAGTGTAGAGCCGGGTGGCCTACCCACAGCCCAGGCGGGCGCCCCATCAGCCCGCGAGGTAGGCAGGCCCGTGAAACACGGGTGTAGAGCGGGGTGGCCTATCCACCGCCCAGGCGGGCGCCCCATCAGCCCGCGAGGTAGGCAGGCCCGTGAAACACGGGTGTAGAGCCGGGTGGCCTACCCACAGCCCAGGCGGGCGCCCCATCAGCCCGCGAGGTAGGCAGGCCCGTGAAACACGGGTGTAGAGCGGGGTGGCCTACCCACACCCAGGCGGGCGCCCTATCAGCCCGCGAGGTAGGCAGGCCCGTGAAACACGGGTGTAGAGCGGGGTGGCCTACCCACAGCCCAGGCGGGCGCCCCATCAGCCCGCGAGGTAGGCAGGCCCGTGAAACACGGGTGTAGAGCGGGGTGGCCTACCCACAGCCCAGGCGGGCGCCCCATCAGCCCGCGAGGTAGGCAGGCCCGTGAAACACGGGTGTAGAGCGGGGTGGCCTACCCACGCCCAGGCGGGCGCCCCATCAGCCCGCGAGGTAGGCAGGCCCGTTACACACACGCGCGCGCCCGGGCGGCCTACCTCACAGGCGCGCTCCCGTCCGGCGCCTAGGCTCATCGGCACGTCCAGGAGGCAGGGGGGCTCCGAGGCAGTCCCGACCCGGCCCGGCCCGGCCTCCCCGACTAGACAGACTCTACTCGTTTCCCACGTCCCGCTTCTGATTCCCCGTCTATACTCCGCGCGCTCCATACTCCCTATCTCATCTTCCTGTTCCTCCGCGGCCCCGGTCCGCCCCGCCCCGCCCTGGGAGTGTTGTGTCGGTATTTATTGCTGATCTCACACACACACACACACACACTTGCAACATGCCCGCGCGGCGCGTCGGCCGCGTGCGAGGTAGTCCCCTCCGCCAGGCCTCCGCGCCGCGCCGCATCCTCGAGCTGGAACGCAGCCCCGCCCCGCCCCGCCCCGCCCCGCCCCGCCCCGCCCCGCCACGCCCCGGCGTCGAGCGCGCGCGCGGTTCAATGTCGAGCCGCGGCGGCCGCGACCCGCGCTGGTCGGGCCGGGCCGGGCCGGGCCGGGCCGGGCCGCGGAGGCTATACGGCTTTTGGCAGAGACCCGGAGCTGTCATCCGAGAGGGGCACGGAGCACGGCCGTGTCGTGTGTCCCTTGACCCGCGCGCATCGCGACCAAAGCGATGCCCTCCTCGCCCCGCCCCGCCCCGCTACGCGCCTCTTTTGTTGCCGGCCGGCCTGGCCGGGGACGTATGGCATGATGGCGGCGGAGCGTCGCGCCTGGCCGCCCCGCGAACAAAGCTAGCCATCCGCGTGGTGCAATGATGAGACTGGCGCGTGCGAGAGAGAGAGAGAGAGAGAGAGAGAGAGAGAGAGAGAGAGAGAGAGAGAGAGAGAGAGAGAGAGAGAGAGAGAGAGAGCGGGAGACACACATGCATACATGTACTCGGAGCAGTGCGGGGCAGGGCCGGGCCGGACAGGGCGGCCACCCCCTTGCATAACAAACTGTCCGGCTGGTCCGGCAGAGCAGCGCTACACCATCCACCCGCCCCGCCCCACCCCGCCCCGCCCCGCCCGCCCGGGCCGGACATGAGGAAAGCCGTCGGGACTGACTGAACATGACTGGACACTCACGCTAGAAACACGAGCCCGCTAAAGGATTAGTTTTTATATTTTTATTAATTTATCAACCTGGCACAGCATGGTTCAAAGAACGCCTAAGCTATTTGAGTGAGATCAGCTCAGGACTCGGTCGTGCGGCCAGGGACCGCTGCTACATAGGCCTCTCGCTGCTCATGCGAAGCAATTTATTTTTTTTCTCAAACCTTTCACAGGGAAGTGCTGCTGACGCCGTGTAATTGAAACTAGTTTGGCCGTGCCATATTTCACGCCGTCACGCGCGCGCTGAGTCGTCCGTATTTTTTTCCCCCTTGGCGCCGGCCGGGCCGTGTGGGTGAGGCACGCAACCACGCCGCTCCAGAAGTGTTCAGGGGCCGCGAGAAATAAAGGTCGCCACGGCTGTAAGGCATGGGAGAGGAGGCGGGACGGGACGGGACGGAGACTGACTAGCCAAATAAAAACAAAAGGAGATGAGACGGAATGGCTGCTAGGAAACAGGTCGGCCAAAGCCGAGGGGGCAACCACTCGCGAAATCCTGTGCGCAAACCTGCGGAAATCTCCAAGAAATCCTCAGAAATCTCGATGAAATCCTCAGAAATCTCCATGAAATCCTGGGAAATCTAACTGAGAAATCTCATGAAATCTCATTGAAATCTTGGGAAATCTTGTGAAATCTGAGAGAAATCTTGTGAAATCTCATGAAATCTCAAATAATTCTCTCAAAATCTGAGAGAAATCTTGTGAAATCTCATGAAATCTTAAATAATTCTCTCAAAATCTGAGAGAAATCTTGTGCAATCAGTAGAAATCCCGTGTACACTAGGATGGGGAGTGGTTGCCCCCTTGGCCAAAGCTAATATCACTGGGAAAAATATTTTCGTACATAACCATTATTAAAAGATCAACTTTACCGCTAGTGTCGCGGGGGAGTGGGGGCGCACGGGCCCAGTGAGTGTGAGAGTCCACGAGCCATTAAGCCTCTTCACACGGTCGGTCGGTCACCGCGTGGCCCCTTTGTGGCCCCTCGCGGCCCCTCGCGGCCCCTCGCGGCCCCTCGCGGCCCCTCGCGGCCCGGCTATGGGCGTGGCGGTGGCAGTGCAGCGAGAGGGGCAGCGCAGGCAGCGACGGGTATCGCCTTGCCGCCTTGACATTCAGTGCCGCACTCACCGCCGCCGCCGTGTTCCGCGCCCAGCAGGCAGAGCAGAGCCACCCGCCAGCAGCAGCGCGTCTCAAGGAAAAACTGATCTGCATGCCTTCAGGAGGAGGATGGCTGAACGGCGACAAGGTTCGCGGGGCGTGGCGGGGCGGGGCGGGGCGGGGCGGGGCGGGGCGGGGCGGGGCGTGGCGGTCACGGATGGCCAGTCGCGGTGCGTGACCAACGATCCACCTGATGCGGGCGCAGAGCGGCGCCTCGGCATGAACCCGAGTGAATGTCAGCCACGGTGAAACACAGACACGATAAATAGACGACTCAAAGCCGGGCTTTTACGCACCCGTATCCTTTATTGTAATATTCGGCGGGTATTCAATGGTGGACATAAATTTCAATTCCTAAAGTTCGAATAAATTTAAACGATTCTCAAAACGCAAAGCTTTTGTTTCTTTTTTTTCTCCGCGTAGAGCAGCGTATACACTGTTAAAAAAGTTTGTCACGTGATGACATTTTGTATGAAGAGACTCTTGTTTGAAAACGGAAGAATTGTTTTCGTGAATTGCCTCACAAAACTTTGTTTTGGATTGCTTATTTCGTTCCACAGTAGCAACGACTAGGTAGGGCTGTGTTGAACTGTGTTGAACTGAAGCTGGAAAACCTTGTTAATTTTCATAGCAAAACATTTCGTTTTGAAACAAGCCCTTTTGTGATACAACTCTTTTTCGAACAGCGTGATCGAAAAGTAATATTTTTAAAACAAAAAAAAGACATACATTTAAAAAAAAAATAATGTTTTTAATTGTTTGCAAAAACAAAAAATGGTAATGCAACAAGATACTTGTTACAAAACGAAATGTTTTGCTATAAAAATCAACAAGATTTTTCTTGTTAATTTACAAGATTTTTTTTTAAACAGTGAAGCGAGCCTCCCCGCGGTGGACGGGCCCCGAGCCCTGTCCACACACCCGCCGGGATGACCCTGCCTGGCCTGCCCCGGGCTCACGCTGATATACGGCACCACGTATCTTCCTCGCGGCCCCGCCCCGCCCCGCCCCGCCCCGGCCCGGCCCGGCCCCTGCCGGTAGAGCAGACACGATAATTGTTATGGGAACACGGCTGCGGCCCTGGTCTAGTACCGGCAGGTAGACCGATCCAATTCATCATCACCCCGCCCCCCTCCACCTCCTACGAATTTTCGAACAAGAGATACGACGCGGTATGCGTGTTGGTTGTTTTACAACAGCAGCACGGCGATGAGTCCGACCCCCGGCACACGACGACTGCTTCCTTTTGCGGCCGTGAAGACAAACAGACACACGAGCAGAGCAGCTGAGCGGCTGTGCCTCTGCGCTGCGCTGCGCGGTGCCTCTGCCGTGGTGCGGTGCAGCAGATGCTGTCCCGTGCCGTGCCGTGCCTGTCCCACCTGCGCTGCCTGCTGGGCCTTGTAAGGAGCAGCCCTGCCGTGCCGTGCCCTGCCCTGCCGTGCCCTGCCCGGCCCGGCGCCAGGACCTTGCGGCACGCCGTGCCGTGCCGTGCGCAGCGCGCAGCCCCCCGCCGCCTTTTCTTGCCCTTTACGTGAGTTCGATAATATTCTCTTTTTTTTTCTCGCCCACATTTTCCAATTTGTATTCCCATTAGCGCTGTCGCCATCTCTCGCGCGCCGTGCAGGAAGGAGAGCGCCGGGCGGGGCGGGGCGGGGCGGGGCGGGGCGGGGCGGGGCGGGGCGGGGCGGGGCGGGGCGGGGCGGGGCGGGGCGGGGCGTCCCCAAGCCGCAGTCGGAAATGAATAAGACGACGCGGTTCGTGACCGTCCCGACCAGCCCGGCCCGGCCGCCCATTGCGCGCCGCGCCCTATCTGTTCCTGCTCTTTTTTTTCTGTGTAGAGGTTGACACGGGCGGGGGGCAGTACAGTAGTACAACCATATTTTATTATTTTTTTACGGTACTGTGACAGCCCCCTGGGGAGTCACAAATGGGGCGGCAGTCCGGTTGGCAAATAGGAACAAAACGGACGGTAAACTAATTTAAAGTCTGTTTTGTTTCTCTGCGATTTGTGTACGTAGAGTTTACTCACGTGTATAATGACCAAAATCCTACAAGACATATCGTATTGTGAATGCATGCAGACATCCGCGGCCTTGTCGAACAAGGGCGGGGCGGGGCGGGGGGCGGGGCGGGGCGGGGCGGGGCGGGGCGGGGCGCGCCCGCTACTCACGCAGCGCGAGGAATGCCGCCCACCCCACCACGCCACACCAGCACCCCTGCAGGCGCTCTGACCCCTCCGCACGCCCCCGCCGCCCCGCCCCACCACGCCCCGCCACGCCCTGCTATTCTGCCCCCTGGGGTGGCCGACATTGCATCACCTCGCAAAACAATTATATAGCGGGGGCTTAGGGCATCGGAATCCGATCGGCGCGGCGGCAGTGCAGGAGTCGTGACCAGCAATCACACACGGCGGGGCGGGGCGGGGCGGGGCGGGGCGGGGCGGGGCGGGGCGGGGCGGGGACACGCACTTCATTAGGCCGGGCCGGGCCGGGCACTCATTTTCCAGTTATTAACGCGGCGCCCGGCCCGGCCCGTCAGGCGGAGGACTGCCCGGTGCCCAGCTGCCCCGCGGGGCAGGGCGGGGCGGGGTGGGCAGTTTGGCAGCCGCCCCGCCGCGGACCTGACCAGCAACAACTGCCACCTAAAAAGAAACGCAGAGAGTCGCTGGCCCGGCGGCGGCGCGGCGGCGGCGCCTTGTGCAATATGGCGGCGGCGGCCCGCCAGCCCGCCCGCCCAACAACAAATTCTATTCTTTTTTCGCGCCCATCAATCGAATAGGAAATTGGGTTGTTGGTCAGCGCGGCGGGCGCGGTGGCGGGCGGCACGCTTTCGGGCAGGGGCAGGGCGGGACGGGCGGGCGGGACAGTCCGTGTGACGTGTCTGTAAGTGGAGGTTAGGGCGGGTAAATGTCGACACCCTCCCTCCTGCCCGGCGGCCTGGCGCGAGCACGAGCAGACCACCCTGCCCTGCCCTGCCCCGCCCTCACCCGCCCTACTGCGGGCCAGCGCAGCCGGACCCACAATAATGCAACTACAGGGCAATAAGTGACGTGCCGACTTGTCGCGCCACGCGGGTCCGCCCGGCCCTGCGACATCATGCAAACACGCGCGCGCGCGCGCGCGCTCACACACACACACACACACACACACACACACACACACGGCCCGCGCAGAGACACATAATTCAGCCCCAGCCCGCCCAGGCCTCCTCCTCCCGCTATGCTGCAACACCACGCCGCGCGCGGCCCGGCCCCGCGCCGATGGATGACAACCAGCGATAGTGTTTGTGTGTGTGAGAGAGAAACAAAACAAGAAAAAAGTTTGCGGGAAGAAAAAATAAAAAACGAAAATTAACACAGGAGTCATCAGAAAGTGACAAAAGAAAAGGGGAGTGGTTTACTTCGTTTTGACCTCCTTCTCTCACTGGAAATTAAGGTGTTACTTAACACATTTAACTGTTCTTAACGATTCTTTGCGTTTTAATGCCTTTGTAAAGGCGTTCAAAAGCCCTAAAACTGTTTGAAATTGATGCCTTGAACACCTATAAAAGGTGTTAGGTCACACCTTGCTCCTTCTCTATCTCCGTTTATAAAAATAAAAATAGCTGTGTGGCGCCACAATTCATGTAGCACGATTTCAAACAGAAATGAATGCTCACAAAAAAAGAGCGGCAGTACGTATAAAAACATGAGTGGGAGGCCACAGCCGGGCAGAAGCGCAAGTAAGCAAAGCAAAGGGTCGAGACTCGCGGGTCGAGACATCGAAGCGAATCGAGAATGGAGGTGGCCGCGCCTGTCACGTCTTATTAATGTCGACACGAACTCGCGCGCGCGCACACACACACAGTCACACACTTATTCATGAAACAATGCCGATATGTGACTTCGAGGCGCGATTAGAGACCGCATATCAGTCGTGCGTATTCACAGTACAATCACGGTACAAGTAACAAAATACCGACACACTGGAAATCCAAGTGTACACATGTCAAACTCACACCTACAAGTGTGAGAAAAATTCGACCACCTGCAAGTGAGCGTCATTCACAATCGTGACTTTCCGGTGCAATGCACGATGATAGCTGTTGTCATCTTTTTTTTTAAACCGGTCGTGAGTCGAATACAGGCGCAGCGGGCCCCGAGGCAAGAGGTGCGAGGGCTGGGTGAGCCCTTAGCGGCACCATGGGGTCGGGCGGGGCGGGCGGGCCGACCTTCAGCCCATTATTGAGCGAGGTAAAGCTTGTGCAGTTTGGATGGTGCTTGGAGCTGCGGGGCGTGGCGGAGCGGGGCGGAGCGGCAGGTGTGGGCGGGGGTGAGTGAGCAGTGAGAGCGAGCGAGAAGGATATGAAGAACGAGAGAGAGATAGAGAGAGAAGGGAAGGGACCATGTCATTGTCGCCAGAGGCCAAAAGAAACCCAGAGCCAAAGAGGTTGGCGCGGCCCGGCCCGGCCCGGCCCGCCATCAGCGGAGGGCGTTGCGCCTGGCCAAAACTGTGTGTGTGTGTGTGTGTGTGTGTGGTGACGCAAGGTGGGCAAGGAGGCAGGGCGTGGCGAGCACTGCGGCCAGAGCCCAGCGCTTTTTAACGCAGGCCTCTCAGAACAGCCACTTGAACTCGCGTGTGCCGCCCTTGCTCCCTGTCGCGTCCCGGCGCCCCGCCCCGCCCCGCCCCGCCCCGCAGGAGTGTGCTAGGCACGGGCAACAAGTGCTCGGCGACGCAGCCAGGCGGAGGCACAGGTGCCGAACCAACCCCGCACCGCCCCGATATGAGTTGGGAGTAGTCTGTACGCATTGCCGAGCTACACGCAAACACACCCAGAAAAATGCAATCCCCCAAACAATGGAATTTAACTCAAAAATTTAAAGCCAAAGCGAAAATTTTTCCGCATCTGCAAAATAAGTATAATAGAATAACAAGCACGGAAAAGCTCGTTGAGCTCGCTTCTTTTTTAAAATGATTATTCTGTGTTGGCGACGTAACTCAACATCACGTTAACTCTCCTTTCTTCGCGGGCCGGGCGGGGCTGGGCGGGGCGGGGCCGGGCGGGGCGACGGCCGCGTCCAAACTGATCGGTATCGCACTGGGCGGTGAGTGGGAGGGGAGGCGCCTGGGTCAGAGGATGACCTGCGGCGGGAGCTCTCCCCCCCCTCCCCCACCCACTCCCGTCTCTCCCTTTTCCCTTTCCGCGCATAATATGCACATTATCTTGTCCGCTTGCGGCAGCATCGCAAAACATCGTAAAGTAAGTACCGAAAATGTGCGCTCCTGCGTGTCGGCCTATAACTGTCGAAGCCCAAAGAGGTTACGCAGGACCGGCCAGGGGCAGAGAGAGAGAGAGAGAGAGAGAGAGAGAGAGAGAGAGAGAGAGAGAGAGAGAGGGGGGGGTGATCGCGAGAGACGCATGCAGTCAAAGACATGCAGGCGCTCCCATGAAGCCATAGGGACAGGGACAGTCAGGGGCAGCCCGGGCGGGGCAAGCGGCAAGCGGCGCTGACCACACGACACGCGTCTGAGTGTGAACTGGGCCAGGCGGGCGGCGCGGGGGCGGGGGGGGCGGGGGCGGGGGCGGGGGCGGGGGGCGCAGGGGGGCGCCCCTTGGGAACAACGGGAGCGCGGGCGCGGGCCCCGGGCGGGGATACAGCACCTGGACGGCGCAGCGGCCACGGCGGTCACCCAGCAGACCTTTTGTTCCTCATCGACACCAAGGCAAGCCTCGAAAAAAATTAAAAAAGACAGGATACGAAACGCCTACGGAGGATAAGTTCAAAATATATAGAAGCGTAAACATTATTTCATTATTATGCATTGTGAGGAGCAGTGTACATGACTGTATATGACTTGCAGGGCCGGGGCCGGGGAGTGGATGGTCCCTCCGCGACCCGTAACGTCCTGGCCGGGCCCCGGCCACTGTATCCCCCGGGCTATAAATTGAACGCGGCACTGCGCAAATAAACAGCCGCCCCCCGCCCGCCCGCACCCCTCCCGCTGCAATACGCCAACCGTTTTGCAAGTCGGCCCTTGCTCCGCCTCCAGGCTTCAGATTCCCATACTGCATTTCGGCGGTGCGCGTGTGCGCGTGTGCGCGCGGCGGGGACTGACGACACGCCGCGGCCCAGGCAAAAGCACAGGCTTAGGCCCAGGCACAGGATAGGCGGGCTTAGGCCCAGACACAGGTAAAGGCTTAGGCCCAGGCACAGGCTTAGGCGGGCTTAGGCCAAGGCACAGGTAAAGGCTTAGGCCCAGGCACAGGCTTAGGCGGGCTTAGGCCCAGGCACAGGTAAAGGCTTAGGCCCAGGCACAGGTAAAGGCTTAGGCCCAGGCACAGGTAAAGGCTTAGGCCCAGGCACAGGCTTAGGCACTGGCAGGCACAGGCACAGGTCAGGCTTAGGCCCAGGCAGGCAGGTAGGCAAAGGCTTAGGCCCAGGCACAGACTTAGGTAAGGCCCATAGGCACTGGCAGAAACTTGGCCCAGGCTCAGGCGCAGGCTTAGGCCCTGGCTCAAAAGGCTTAGGCCCAGGCACAGACTTAGGCCCAGTCACTGGCCCATAGGCACTGGCAGAAACAAAGGCCCAGGCTCAGGCACAGGCTTAGGCCCTGGCTCAGGCAAAGGCTTAGGCCCAGGCACAGACTTAGGCCCAGTCACTGGCCCATAGGCACTGGCAGAAACTTGGCCCAGGCTCAGGCACAGGCTTAGGCCCTGGCTCAGGCAAAGGCTTAGGCCCAGGCACAGACTTAGGCCCAGTCACTGGCCCATAGGCACTGGCAGAAACTTGGCCCAGGCTCAGGCACAGGCTTATAGGCCCAGGCACAGACTTAGGCCCAGGCACTGGCCCATAGGCACTGGCAGAAACTTAGGCTCAGGCATAGGCTTAGGCCCAGGCTCAGGCACAGGCTTAGGCCCTGGCTCAGGCAAAGGCTTAGGCCCAGGCACAGACTTAGGCCCAGTCACTGGCCCATAGGCACTGGCAGAAACTTAGGCTCAGGCTCGGACACTGGCCCTTGACCATAGGCCCAGGCACAAACTTAGGCCCAGGCTCAGGCAGACACATAGGCACAACTTAACTTATTCACACGTTTTACGGCGCCACTTTACGAGGCGTTATTATTATGTATGAATGCGCGGCACGGCAGGCTAACGGCGCCGCAATGGGCCATCATCGCAGTGACATGCCGCCCCCCTCCCCTCTGGTAGTGCCGCCCCGCCCTGCCCTGCGCGAAGCGGACTGCTACCAGTGGCTAAAAGGGCTTATGTATAGACTGCTCAATATAACGATCTGTAAAAGTGTGGGCACCTTAAAGATATTTGGAAAAAGGGTGTGGTAAAACCTTTCTCCTCTCTTTTCCTCATCAAAAAATAATACCGCTTTAAGACTATCAATAAACACCCCTAGAAAAGAAGCCCCAAGGGGACAGCAATTATATTGGCTTACACAATAATATTACGCGTGTACGCGCGTAGCAAAAATCCAACATTAAAAAACGCAATGTTAGAGGAATGGCAAGGCACACGGGTCAGAGAGGCCGCGGCATATGTCGTGTGTTGTTCTGTTCTCACGCGGCTCCGGGGGGCTCCGGGGGGCTCCGGGGGGCTCCGGGGGGCTCCGGGGGGCTCCGGGGGGCTCCGGGGGCGCCTCGCCGGCCGGAGCTGCAACAGGGCCAGCTGCGGCCGGCCCCACCCCACCAGTCACGTGACACGTGCTTGTCGTCGTCGTTAATGTCACGACACACGTGGGCGTCAATTTACCCCCTCCCCCACACCAAACCCAAAAAGAAATGACTGTGAATAAAGCTGAAAAAAGTGAAGACGAGGGTAGTCGCGCGTACTTAAAATAAAAATGAGTTACCTACCAGTAATGGGCAGGCCGGTGGTTGTGCAGATATCCCAGTAAGGGTCCACTCGTTGAAAGTCGATGAATGTATCCGATGCAGAAAGAGGCGGGGCGGGGCGGGGCGGGGCGGGGCGGGGCGGGGCGGGGCCGGTCCTGACGCTTGTCGGCGACACAACACTCGCGCGGTGCGGTACGGCACGGGTCGGGACGGGGCTCAGAGCGGCTCGACTCGTAACGTGGCGTGGATGCGCCTAACCTCTCCGCTCCAGGTGCGCGAGCGGACTGGACGGACGAGACTGCCTCAGCCTCCAGCGCAGCGGCCCGGCCCGGCTCCAGCGGCTGCAGCGGACCCCTCCCTCCAGCCGGGCCCCACCCCGGCCTAGGTTAGGAACGCCAACGCCCGCGCCGCCCGGCCCGGCCCGCCCAGGAGCGCACGGAGAGGGAAAGGTCGGGGCGGGGCAGGGCGGGCGGGGCGGGGCAGGGCGGGCGGGGCAGGGCGGGCGGGGCGGGGCCGGCGGGGTGGGGTGGGGCAAGGGGGCCAGCAGGGGCTCGTCGCCCCGTCCCGTGCGAAGCAGAGGTGCACAACAAACGCTGCACGTCATATTGCCCCAAAAAACAAAAAAACAAAACAAAAAATATTTGGCTACGCGGATTGAAAATATTAATCATCGTGATCACGGAAGCGGCGGCGGTAACGAAATGGAAGAAAAGTGTCGTCGGCATGGTGCGTGCCTCCCCGCCCCGCCCCCGACCCAAGCAGCAGCCGCGTGTAAATCACGCGCAATTTGGACGGGCTGCCGCTGCAGCAGCCGCACCGCACCGGACCGCACCGGACCAGCCCCGCACAATGCGTCGTCGTGATATAGCGCCGTCCTCGTCGCCCCAATTGCGCGGCCGGGGCGGGGCGGGCGGGGCGGGAGGAAGGGCGGGGCGGGGCGGGGCGGGGGCGGGGGGGGGCGGGGGGGGGGCGGGGGCGGGGGCGGGGGCGGGGGCGGGGGGGGAGGGCTTTCCCCCTGGGGAGGGGCGCGGCGCGGCGTCCTGTCCAGCCCTTGGAGAGAGCGAGACGGACGGGGGGCGCGTGTGCGAGCGGCGGGGCGGGGCGGAGCGCGGGGCGGCGAGCTGCACTATAATGGTGATGACGATTCGGAGTGCAAATAACGTGACTTCCTGGAAATAGCGGCAGCCTAATCGCACGACGACATGACGGCGCCGTGTACGTGCTACGTGCCGTGCGGCGGCGGTGCACAGCAGAGCCGCGCCGGTGTTTGGACAGGCGCGCCGCGCCAGTGCAGCGCTGCGTGGCGCCCTGACCTTGCCAATAAGGGCCTCCGGTGGGGGCGGCGGGGGCGGCCACGTCCGCGCACGCGGAAGGAATTATTACGACGCGTTCAATTTGTGTCAGAACGGCGTGTGCGGCGCGTCGCGGCGGGGCGGGGCGGGGCGGGGCGGGGCGGAGCGGGGCGGAGCGGAGCGGAGCAGAGCGCACCGCGGGCGGCGGCGGGCGGCGGCATATGGCACTGCGCGCAGTACGACTACGAGTATGAAACAGTCTTGATTGTAAAAGGCGGCGCGCCGTAAATCTCAAATCTTGGCAGGAGCCTCTCTGTGTGTAAAGAACCATGTACCATGCGTCCGACTTTTGCTTTTATACTCATCCCTGCATATCGCATGACCGTATATAAAGCTGACAAAAATTTTAAACCCACAATAAAACGCAAAGATAGAGCAACTTGCTGAGCAAAGAAACTATGCCACATTTGGAAATTCCTCAAAAAATAAAAAATAAAAACGGCATGAAACGGGAGGATTTTAAGTCAGACAGAGATTGCGACAGCGTAGGAGAAAAGTCGGCGGGTGGCGGGGCGTGGGGGCGGGGGCAGTGAACCGGGTAGCCGTCGCGGCGCGCGGCGCGGCGGTGGCGGCGTATGACTGGAGTATTTATGGGCTCGATAGGTGGCCTTTGATTCTCCGGGACGGGACGGGACGGGACGGGACGGGACCCGGGACGGGACGGGATCGAGTAAATCACGGGCGGCCCAACGTAGTGGGAACCAGCATCCCCCGCGCGAGTACCTGAGCCCCCACCCCCCACCGCACCCCGCCCAGCCCCGCCCCGCCCCGCCCCGCCGCGCCCCGCGACACCCCCGCGCACCTCATCGCACAAAAGAAGTGCTAGTCTGAGGTGCGGGCGGGGCGGGGCGCGGCGGGGACAATAGCTGCTCCTAAACGAATTAGCATGACGCAAGGCCCGGGCCGCGCGGTGCGGTCGGAAGCGGCGCGACCGCCTGGGTCCCTCCGCAGCACACTGCACTGCCACACCGGGCCGCTCCCGACGATCAGATGCAAATGAGCTTCCGATCTGCGCTGCGGTGGCTGATGGGTAGGGCGGGGCGGGGCGGGTCCGGCGGGGCAGCCCTAATAGGCTCATTGGCGACGGCTCCATCATGATGCGCGGCCGCGGGCGGGGCCGGGCCGGGCCGGCATAGGCTGACCACGTGACCACCGGGTCGGGCAGGGCAGGGCAGGGCAGGGCAGGGCAGGGCAGGGCAGGGCAGGGCAGGGCAGGGCAGGGCAGGGCCGGGCCGGCATAGGCTGACCACGTGACCACCGGGTCGGGCAGGGCAGGGCAGGGCAGGGCAGGGCAGGGCAGGGCAGGGCAGGGCAGGGCAGGGCAGGGCAGGGCAGGGCTGGGCGCGACTAAAAGGGTTGGAGCATTCGCCTGATTGATCAGTCACTGATGGCCGACGAGGCGAGGCGAGGCGGGGCGGGCGCGCTGCCACAGGTTAGTGGGCAAAGTCACGCTGCTCCCGCCCGCCCCGCCCCGCCCCGCCCCGCCCCGCCCCGCCCCGCGCGGGTCCGTCCTGGACTGGGGCTCAGCCGCTGATGGACGGCCCCCCTCCCCACGCCACACGCACGGGCGGGCAGGATCGCGGCGGCGGCGGGGACGGCCCGCCAAGGGTGAAACAAAATCACGGTCGTCCGCTAGGCACGGCGCGGTAATCCTAAGGTAATCCAGGGGTGATCCTGGCTAACCTGGTATACTCTTTTCCCCGTGGCGGCCTGCCTACCCCCACCACCAAGCTGCTCTCCTTGACGACGAGGGACTCCGCTAGATCAATGGGGTTGCCCCGTGACGCTAAGGCCCCACTCCGGGGGCCCACAGTGCGCCGTCGGGCTGGCCCGGCCATGGCGCCGGGGGTGACCGAGACGGCGGAGGCGCCGGCTGCCCCGGCCCCGGGCGAGGACGCGCTCCCGGCGCCCCACCTCGAGCTCGTGTCCACGACGAGGAACTCGGTGACCCTGGCCTGGGGCCCCGCGGCGCTCGGCCTCGGCCTGCACCGGGGCGGCCCGGGCCGCATGGCCTCCACGGCCTCGCAGGACTCGGGGCCCTCGCCCTCGCCCAGGCCCCTGTCGGACCACGGCCACGGCCCCTCGCCCAGGCCACTCTCGGGGCTCGGCCAGCGGCCCGCACCCGCACCCGCGCTCTCCGTCGAGTCCCAAGGGAGCGTTTTGTAAGTACGCACATTACCCCAGAATCACAAAAAGTTGCAACTGTCGGCGCCTTTTCCTTCGAGTGTAGCGAAGCCGGTCGAACTGTCACCCAGAAAATAGTTTCCTTAAAACTAGGAAAAATTTCCTTACGGCAAAAAGGTTGTCCTATTGAATCAAGGAAATTTTCCTAATATAAACATAAAGAAATTTTTTTCTTATTCTTAATAAAAGTTTGCCTTATTTCATGGGAATATCTTTAACTTACGGGAATGGGAAATGGTTAGGTTACGTTAAAACAATGGTATTACTTTGAATCGAAGAAAGACTTTCCTCATGTTTTTTTCAAGGAAACACTTTTTTGGGGTGTTAAAGCTAGATCGGAAGCAGGACTCACCAGAGGGAGATGATGACCTAGCTGCAGGCTGAATGGTGTCTTTTTGGTGCACTGTAGGTTAGGGGTTGATGCCTGAAGTAGCGACGGGCGAGAATGGAGTGGAGAATAGAGAAAATCTTGCAATATTGAAGGCTACTAGTTACGGTTGAAAAGTCTAGAAATTTCCTTGGATGTTTTTCTCGAGCCACCCGTTTGCTCTCTAGAAGGGGTTCTTCTTGTATGGTCTTCACAAAGCCGACTTCTCATTTTCAAGTATAAAGAGGTGAAATTACTCTCCTTAAACTTTCGCATTGTTAAGGAAGGATTTTTTAAAAAGTCTAGAAATTTCCTTGGATGTTTTTCTCGAGCCACCCATTTGCTCTCTAGAAGGGAAAGTGTTCTTCTTGTATGGTCTTCACAAAGCCGACTTCTCATTTTCAAGTATAAAGAGGTGAAATTACTCTCCTTAAACTTTCGCATTGTTAAGGATTTTTTAAAACTTTAAAGCACCACTGCACAGTCCAACAAGTGTGTGAATACATAAACTGAAACCCATTTGGAGAGGTTATAGTATACTACGGCCGCTAATCAAAGATAAGTAAGAAAATCACAAGTGAATGGGGCTTATCTCTTTGGAAGAACTGTCGGACAACGAACTTGCTAATAACTCTGAGGCAAGCGACGACCGCAGCAGCAACGATCTGCCGGTAGATTCGAATTGATTCGAATTCGAAACGAACTAACTGCCGATACGCGCGGCGATAAGTCACGTGGTTCAGAGCGATGGATCGATGTTCGATGCCCGCTAGCCAGTTTCGCCAACTGCCAGCTTGGCGCAGCCGCAAACTCAAACTTCCTCGTAGTACCCATGCTGTGCTGTACACTTGTTTGAAGGCCGATCCGTTGGAATCAATGACGAAGTAGTCTATAGTTTGAAAAGTCACGGGCGTCCAACTTTCTCCGCCCGTGCTGAGTCGTACTGTACTCGTCTCACTCGTCTTTTCCATCCGCGACCGGACACCGGCCCGGCCGGGCGGGCCGGGCCTGGCACGCCTGCATGTCGAAGGAACACCCGCCCACTGCAAAAATCTGCTTCATCAGTTTGCGGTGTCACTGGTTGGCCAACCTTAGCGTTAGACCCGGGTCGGGTCGGGTCGGGTCGGGTCGGCGTCGTGCCGCCCTGCGTTGGCCCATGGCCTGCACCATGCAGAGATGGGAGGCCATGTCGTTCGAGGACCACGCAGCGTTTAGTCACGGGTCAGCGTTCAAAGTCCCTCCCCCCCAAAAAAAATTAAAAAATTAAAAAAATATCCGGAGGCGGAAAGCCTTCGAGGACGCGGGACGGATTTCACAATTTCATGATTTTTGTATGTCTACGTTTCAGCGACACCGACGATCGGCCTGACTATCGCTTGCAAATCCGGGAGCGGGAAAAGCCGTGGCAGACCATTTACTGGTGAGTACGGGCTGGACCACCTCGCACAGTGCGATGAAATGGCGGGGTAAGAAAATAAGGCTCGCCGGGGAATGTGTTTCTGATTATTTTTAATGGGCGTAAAAAGTATCAACCACAGGCCTACTAGCGTAAAAGAAAGTCAAGGCCTCGGAGCCGGAGCCTGCCACTCGCAGCGTTCTTCTCCAAGGTTCCGGGGCGCGCATCGCAAGGTCACAAACGATGATGACGCCGCCGCTTCCCCCGCGTAATGTAATTACGATATTCAGGAGAGGCGTGGAAATGAAGTCACCGGCATTGCAGCGTCCAACTTTCGACCGCTTTTGTCCGAGATTGCGAGGAGGAAACCATCAATCATTTGGCGCCCCATCTGCAGTCGTGCACCTTGTCCTGGGCGGCGGCGGCGGCGGCCCGGGGCACGAGGCCTTGGGCGCCCCGCGGCGGGGAGGGCGCCTCCGCGAGCGCGCGCGGGCGGGGGTGGCCCGCTGCTTGCCGAGGCCCCGGCCCCGGCCCCGGCGCCCAGTCACGCCCGCGGCCGCCACCGCCAGCACCTCGGCCAGGAAGACGAGGCCGGCGCACAGGAGGCCGAGGCCGAGCACCGCGGCTGCCGCGGCCAGCTGGCCGGAGCGCTGCTCGTCCACGTCCCCGGCCTGCGCGCGCCGCCGCTCCGTGGACACGCCCAGGGGGTGCATCGCGTTGAGCCAGTACAGCGGCAGCCCGGCGTTCTGCAGGCGCTGCAGCGCCTCGTTCACCAGGTCCACCAGGGGGTCGTCGTGTCGCGTGTACATGAGCAGCTGCGGACAGCGGCGCGGCGGGCGGCAGGTCGGCGACGACAGAGAAAAATAGAAAGAGCTGTGCTGAGCTACGACAGTGCGTCCCCTCCGCAGCGTCGTGGGGCATACACTACACTACATCTCGGGGAAGAGCGTACAGTCCGCCTCCGTTGTCCATAAGTCAAGAGTCCGTCGCTTTACGGCGCAGCCGCGCCAAAGAGCGACTCTTTACCGGCAGCGTCGACTGATTTATGAGAAATGACTACGGCCCCGCAGCGCAGCGCAGCGCAGAGGTGATCCCGCGGCCCCTACCTGCGCCGACTCGAGCGTCTCGGGCACGCGGTAGGCGCACAGCTCGGGCACGCCGGGCGCCTTCCGCCAGACCGACATCTGGGAGCCGGCCAGGGCGTACATCGAGCTGCGGTCAGCCTGGTGAGGTGGCGGGGCGGGGCGGTCAGTAAAGCGGTCAGTATAGCGGTCAGTTCAGCAGCGGCCGCACGCCGACCATGCTCGTCACTGCACTGCACTGACCTTGAAGCGGTTCACGCAGGCGCTCATGTTGAGCGCGCAGAGGTGCGCGCGCGCCGCCAGCCCGCGCAGCTCCGGCGCCTCGGCCGCCGCCCTGTGCAGGTTGGCGAGCATGATGGGCGCCTGGATGCCGAGGGTGGCGCCGGCGCGGCCCAGCTCCGCGAGCGTGCGCACGCGGCCCGCCCACGGCGACCGCGTCAGGTCGGCGGTGATGGCCGACTTGAGGAACACGTTGACGACCATGACGAAGAGGAGCAGCAGGCCGAACACGGGCCGCTGCGCGGGGTAGCGCGGCTCCGCCGGCTGCTCCATGATGACGGCGTACAGCTAGCGGGAGAGGAGAGGACAGAATGTCTGCTGGGACTGCGCCGCGTGTAACCATGCAGAAGGACTAGGAATGGAGAGGTAGTTGACGGTTCCGGCGATCGAAGCCACCTCTCCACTTAGTCCTTCTCCGTGCCTACCTCCAGGACGCCGCGGCTGCAGGAGCTGGCGCTGGTGCGGGCGCGCGACGGGTACCAGGGTCGCTCGCTGAGCCGCCGGCCCAGGGCCACGCAAGCGAAGTAAGCGAGGATGACGGCGATCAGGAGCTCGACGACGGACTGGTGGGTGAAGAGGTGCAGCAGGCCGGGGCGTGGCGCGGGCGGAGGCTTGGAGGAGCAGCGCACGTACGCGTACACGGGCAAGTACGTCACCATGACCGAGGGGCGGAAGTACTGCGTGAGGCCCGGTGAGGCCCGGCCAGCAGGGAGGAGAGGAGAGGACAGGGGCAGAATGAGGCCAACATCCACGTCGCTCATTTGCGGCTGAGAGAATTTCTCTACAAACTTGCAGGTGTAGGTGTCCCTACGCCATGGCTACTGAATTACCCTAATCCGCTCGATGCTCGGCATAAGGAACAGGGCCAGGTCCGCCTCCCGCCGCTCCACGTACCCGAACATCCCGCCCCAGGTACCGTTGGCGAACAAGACGTTCACCTCATTTGCGGCAGGCGAGAACGGCCTCGGGACGAGCGAGCCGGGCACGGAGCGGATCACCTGCTCGGCGATGTACGCGGCAAAGATGGACTCGTTGGTGTTGATGACGACGGGGATCTCGGAGCGGCAGAGCATGCGCCTGGCCGGCGTCCGCGTGGGGAACGCGTCCCCGCCGTGGAAGCGGCCGTCCCGCCACCAGGACACTCGCCGCACCGCGGGCCGCCGGCCACCGCCGCGCAGGCAGTCGGGGGCCGCGGCCAGGACCTCGGGGCCGGCGCCGTCGGCCGACAGCGTCAGCAGCGCCGCGTCCGCGATGAACTCGTCCGCCAGGGCGAGCACGACGGCCCGGGGGTCCGGCGCGGCCGTCACCACCAGGAAGCGCGCCGAGCTGTTCCACCAGGGCAGCAGGCGCAGCATGGCGAGGCGCTCGCGCACGCCGTCGCGCGGCGCCTCGCCCAGGGCCGCGAGGAGGAAGCCGTGAGCGCGGCCGGGACCGCCCACGCACACGCGGGGCCCGGGCCGCGGCGGCGGCAGGTCGCCCACCACGAGCACGGGCCGGGCCGTGACCGCGTCCACCACCGCGTCGCCCGCGCGCCCGTCATCGGCCGCGTCGCCCCCCGGACCCCCGCGGAGCCGGCTCAGCTCGGGGACGTCCAGGTCGCCGTCGTCGTACACGACGGGCGCGGCGTGAGGCCGGCCGAGCGACACGACCAGCAGCTGGTCCGCGTCGAAGTAGCGCAGGACGAGCTCGCGCAGCGGCGCCGCCAGGGGCCGCGGCCGGGGCCTGCGGGGGTGTTCAAGTCCTGACTCTGAAAACCTCAGTCAGAGACACTCCAACGCGAAGCTTTCTAGGACACGTGTTCAAGGGCTGGTCAAGTCCGACGGAGGGGTGGGCGTGGACGCTCTTACCCTGGCAGGCGGACGGAGCACAGCCCCAGGCTCAGGACGGCGGCGACGAACAGCTGCCGGTGCCACATGGGTGCATGGCGCCGCCGCGCCGCGCCCCTCTGTGAGTGCGGCCGTGCCGACTGTGGGGCTGTGACCACGGCGAGGGGGGGGGGGGAGGACAGTAATCTGTGAGGGGGGGGGGGGGAAGCGGTGGTGTTATTGAGCTGTCACGCCGGGCCGGGCAAGGGTTGTTGTCCCGGGCGAGAAGTCGGTAAGTGGTGACAAATGACCGCGTGATGGCTTAAATGCGGGGCAATGCGGAGGTGTCCCCTCCCCCCCTCCCCGGGAGCAGAGCACGTCGATACCGTAGGCGGCCGCCGGCCCACATTTGGTCCGTGCGTTCATCACGTGCACGTACACGTGCACTCACGCGGCTCTGCTAACGTTATGGGAACACTCGCCCGCCGTCCTTACATGTGCGATGGGTGGCCTGCCCCTCGGGCGCTGGGCGGGCGTCCCCGCATCTCCACTGGAGATTCTCCAGGTCTCGTATTCTTGCAGGGGCTTCAAGACCCGCCTGGAGCTGGACAACATGGCGCCGGGAGACAGCTTCCACTTCCGCGTGCAGAAGGGACGCGGTCAGTGGAGCAGTATACTGGCGGCCACTACCAAAGGTTAGCCGAACCTCGTCTTGTAAGTTTTACACAGTGAAAGGGGCGCCTTGTGGGTTCCTGACTGTATGCTGTATGCCCACCTCAGACGACCAGGCGCCGATGATTGCTCTGCACCGCGCCATCAGTCAGGGTCTACCTCACCGCGCCCGCAAGTTCTTATCGCAGAGGTGAGTGAGTGAGTGATCCGAAGGGAACGAAACGAAACAAAACGACTATACCATCTCGTGTTCAACGGATTGCCTACGGACTAGCCCCAGACGGGCCTGGTGTCCTCACGCGGTGTGCCCCGCTCCTTGCCCAGACCCGAGGGGGAATTCCCTTCCGAAATACACTGTACACTAGATCCATGTATTACGCTGTAATACCCGTAATGTAATACTGGAAAAAAACATGAAAATATTCCCTTAAGTGATGAAATATTGCGTGTAATACAGTGTAATACCGAGTAGTCTGTACACGATTTTCTGATGTGAATTCCCCCTCGGCCATGCAGGCCACTGGCGGTGGACGTGCCGGACCGCGCGGGCCGCACGGCGCTGCTGCTCGCCGTGCTCCGCGGGGACGTGGAGCTGGTGTACCTGCTGCTCAACGCGGGCGCCGACCCCAACCACGCGGCCGAGGGCGCCGCCAACCGCACGCCCCTCATGCTGGCCGCGCACCGCGGGGCGCTGCCGCTGTGCAGGGCGCTGCGCGACCGCGGCGCGCGCTGGGACGTCCCGGACCGGAACGGCTGCACCGCGCTGCACTACGCCGCGGCGGGCTGCGGCTCCGGCCCGGGCGGCGCCGCGGCGGCGGCCTCGGCCCTCGGCACGGAGGAGGTCGTGAGGATGGCGCTGGAGGACGGCGCCGACGTGCACGCCAGGGACTCCTACGACTGGACGCCGCTCATGCGAGCCGGTAAGGCCGCGATAGTGCACTGTAAAACCTGGGTGTTTCCTGAGAGCACGACTTAGTCGCTTGCCTCCAAAACTGGCACACCTTAGTCGCTCCCATGTAGAACACCTTTGGGTCCTGTGCCTCCAGGGGAATACAGGGGAAAGGTGCGCTGTTACTGCACACCTTGGACCTTGCATATGTAAAGAGCTGTGGGGATTTACCCCATCATACCATGCAGTGTGAGAAACCAACAGAACCCAAAGGTGTTTTTACATGGGAGCGACTAAGGTGTGCTGTGGCAGAGCGACAAAAAGTGTGCCAGTTTCGGAGGCAAGCGACTAAGTCGTGCTCTCAGGGAACACCCAGGTTTCACAGGGTAGACACCGCGCCCTCGCCTCGCCTCGCCTCGCGCTGGCTGCTTGGAGAGCGCCGGGCACTTTAGCGCGTCGTGCTCCGTGCGCAGTGATGCTGGGGGCCGGCACGGGCGTGCTGACTCTGCTGCTCGAGGCCGGCGCCGACATCCTCCAGCTGGACAAGCAGGGCCACACCGTGGCGCACCTGGCGGCGCTCGCCGGCCGGCAGGATGTGTCCGCCCTGCTGGCGCGCCGCGGCGCGGACCTCAGGACCAAGTCACGCTACGGACACTCGGCGCGCGAGCTGGGACGGTGTTGGCCTCTCAGCCTCGCAGTGAGTACAAAAGGGTAAAAAAAAAAAGTCTGTTTAAATTATAGAATATCCGAAGACGATGTCAGTGTTCAAATCGTTTTCAAAGAGCACATAGTACTAATGGTTGTCTCTCTCCTCTTTTTCGATTTTTTTTTTACGTAGAATGGAGCCAACAAAGGAGGGATTGAGGCAGCGTTGGCGGTGGCTGCAGCCGCATCTACCATGCTCAAAAAGAGAGCTGCTCGAAGAAAGCAAGATGAGCTTGATGATCAAATTTAAAGAGAAACATAGTTTTCCCCTATTACATGATTGTAATTGTGCAATACAACACAACAACATCTCTTTTCAACTAGACACTCAAAATTATAGAAACACCTCCTTTATACCTTTGGTAAAATATTTTCAGAAAATTTTAAGCCAATTATACATTATTGACATCATTTTATTCCCTCAAATTTTATCAATGGCTAGCTACCTATGTATTTACAGGGAATCAAGAATAAATTCAGATGGCAGAAATGGGTAGTGTAAAATTTTAAAATAGTCCAAGGAATACTTTAGCAAAATAATAAAAGACTAGTAGAAGAGAAAGTCATGGAAAAATGTGCAAAAGCATTGTTGAATAAGGGTACAGAGTTTAAAATTACTTAATAAAATTAAATTGATAAAATTAATAAATTCATTTTCTTTTGTGAAAGAATTTATGTAATAGTGCAAATGATAACAGAAGCACAAGCCTAACACACTTTTACAAAAAAGAAAAGAAAAGAAAGCAGAACATTGCACCCTATTAAAAGAAACTTCTGCCTTTTCCCTCTAGGGACCTAAATGTTATTTTCTCTGAAAGAAAGCTGGTGCCTTACATAATTTTTAAGGTGCTAAGTCATTCTATCTTTGTGGTTTTAGCATATACATAATGTGAGTGCTCATTTCTGCAGTAAACATTAAGGTTTGTTAATCTATTCCAAAACCAAGTCACACTTGCTTTCAGAGTGGTAGGTACTTTTCTTTTTCCCAATATCACTGAATTACTATCGCTGTTCCCAAATGATCTGTCATTCTACATCTCCACAAGTGGCAAGCATATAATTAACACAGCCATGGAGTACTGATTCAGATTGGAGATCCCTGTGAAGCTTCCAAAACAAGATCTGCTAGAATTTCCTTTCCAAAATATTAATCTGGAGGCTTACAAATAGGAATAACACCAACTCCTACACCTCCTTCATGGGCACACATGGATGCAACAAATGACCAGGTGTTTGATTGAGGATCATAAACCTCCACAGTAGACAAATTTGAGTTGCCATCATAACCACCTATTGCCCACAACTTTCCCATGTTGGCAACAAGTGCAACTCTACTTCTCATCACATTCATGGGAGCAACAAATTTCCATCTAAAATGAATAAATAAATAATTAATTACTTTGTATGTACTCATCCAAACACAAAGCAGAATGTAAATAGTCTTACTCATTAGTTGCTGGATCAAACATTTCTACTGTCTGAAGAAAGACAGAACCGTCATATCCACCACAAACATAGATTTTGCCATTCAAAGTAGCAACACCAAGTCGACAGCGGCGGCTCAACATTGGTTTGACAGTTGTCCAGCGCTGAGTCAAGGGGTCATACCTCTCCACCTAAAACATGATATGGATAAACAACATTTTAGCATCTACTAAAGTAATGAAAGGTGCGAAATACAGTACTATGTTTAAGATACTTACAGAATCAAATATTGACAGCCCATCATGACCACCTAGCGCATAAATATAGCCTTCAAATGCCACAACACCCCCAGCACTTCGATGTTTGACCATTGATGGAATTAGAGTCCATTCATCTCTGTCTGGTTGATAACACTCTACTGTATTTAGAGATGTTATTCCATCATAACCACCACATACATAAAGTCTGTCATTTAAAGCGGCAGCTCCAACAGCACTAGCAGAAAGATGTAAGAATATTAACCTTTGACAAGAAAAGAACCATGTATCCAATACTTGAGGTACAAAACCAACCTGCGTTTGCAGTGCATTGGTGAAACCCTGCTCCATACTCTTTCAACAGGATTAAAAACCTCAACCGTAGACAGCCTTTCAGTGCCATTATATCCACCAAAGGCATACAACCTATTGCGCATCACAGCAACACCAACTCGACTACGTAACATAGTCATGGCTTCAGCCATCTGCCATCGTCCAACCAATGGATCAAAAACCTCTACAGTACTTAAGGAATCACCTACAAAATTTAAGTCAGTCAAATTTAGAGGCTAAGAGAAGAAGTGTATAAAAGTATACAAGTTATGTACAGAATAAGAGCATTACCTGATTTTGTTAAACCTCCTACAGCAAAAATATGGCCTATTATAAAATTACAACACCGCGGTCGTGTACGAAATGACTGGAGTAATGGTCTTCTTTCTGGCATCAAATGGTAATCTCTAGCTTCGTCTAACAAATCACTACAGGACAGAAAGAGACACAAAGGGATAGCAAGGGCCAAAAGATCCATTCAAAATTGTAAAATTATCTAACATTATAGGGACTACACTAACCGGCACTCATGTGATGTGCGTATTAACTCCTCAGTGGCAACTCTATCGGCTAGATAATGAGGAGACAGTAGTGGAAGACGAACTTTGCCCAAAAGTGGAGGCAGGTCTTTCCTACGCAGCTCAGGATCTTTATTTACCCAATTCATTACTGCTTCAAAAACCTGTAAATGAGTTCAATAAATTGAAAAAGAGTTGTATGTAAGACAACTGATCAACAGCAATATATTTCTATAAAACAATTTTTCCTTGCCTGTTCTTCTGATGTCACATGTAGCTCATCCCTATGAATAATGTCAGTTAACTCTTTATAACTAAGTGAGAGGAATTCCTCTGAACTGGATACATCTTGAAAATATTGTTGTAAGTATTTGTCAGCAGACTCCACAAGAGGAGTGCAACCCAAAGTATCAGCAAATGTTCGAATACCTAACACATTCTGAGGATGAAACCTATATAATAGAGAAAATAAGTATGTGACAATTGGAAATTTCATTTCAATAGAAGGAATAAGATTGATAATTTGTACCTCTTTTTAAGAAACTCAGCGCACGCATTTCGAACTTGAGTTAGCTGAAGAAAAGAGGCACCAACCATCAGAGACTGCACATTGTTTACATCTATAGTAATAAGGCCTGAATATGCAAAGTTTACAAGTGCTTCTAAAGCCCTGCGGAAAAAGAAATTGTTTCTTAGAGGAGCATATGATGATACGGAAAGGAAAAATTTAAGCACCATACATACAATGCATCAATGCCATGAATTGTAATATCCCTTTGCGTACTTTCAACCATATCATTTGTGAACATTGCATAGAAGTAAGGGATATTTGCGGCTAGCACAATTCTATGAGCACTAAAGGATTGGTTATCCACCTAGAATTTGAAAACAATGTTTAAGTTATGGTAATGATATATTTGTTTAAAATATTTTTGACATTAAAGAAAACTACTGTACCTTCAAAGTGACATCACATAGCTTTCCAAGCCTCCGAATTTCTTCCATAATGGGAAAGCCTTGAAGAAATAAATCATCTTGGTGAAAAATTATATGATCATCAGACAGAGGATGATCTGATGGTGATAAAATAGGACACTTAAGGGCTGGTGAAATAGATGAGGTGGAGCCAGACAGGCTGAATCTTTGTTTTAATTTAGTGTTTTCTATCTCCATCAAGGAATCCATGAGATTCTTCATCTTAATTGATTGTTAGCAGTCAATTAAAGTAACTTTATGACATTTTGTCTAACCCAACCCTACGGTCTGTCACTCGACAGCAACTTGTTTGTTGTTGTTATTTGTTTTTCCATGGTGTTGCCATCTCTCGTCTGGCCGTGGAGTCTCTTCCAGTCTTCCAGCCAGCAAGTGGGCTAGGGTCACTGTGCGCTGAGTTGGCGCCCCCTATCGGCGCGGACGAAAAACATTCCCCCCCTCCTCGTCGCACTTCGCCTTTCACCACCCCTCTCGCCGGCAGAGAGCGATCTGCCCGCAGCCCGTAGCGTCAGTCTGTGTGCCGTGCCGTGGAGGTGCTCTTCTCGATCGGACCGGATTCTGTGTCTGTCTTTTCATTGCTTACGTTCGCGAAAGAAAAGTGTAAAGTCGGTTGTGCGTCAAAGTGTTAGAAAACCGCTCGTTGAAAAGTTGTGTGGGATAACCAATTGTGCTACCTATGCGGATACCCATGGATAAAGGCAACTAGCAGAAGATACCGCAGTCGTCTCGTCAGGGCGTCAAACCCTCAGGTTCGTGACAATGTAAACAAAACAAAGCGGTGACCTGGACCTGATCTGTCAGTGCTTCTTTTGCACCTTTCCAACAGTTTTGAGTGTGATTCTGATTGAATTAAATTTCAAAGGTTCTCAGCTCGGTGCGAGAAATAAAAGTATAGTTTGAAATTAAATATTGTGATTGAGCATTTTACAAAAGTAAATGTTAAAATTAATGTCCTGATTGTGTATTAGAAATTTGCGGTTTGTAGATCCTTTCTGTCGTCATCACGCAATCATCAGGATGAGTTTAAAATTTAATTTTGGTGGTTGTTGTTTTATCTTTGAGTGTGTCTTTAATATTACTTTAATTTATGTTTAGTTATATTTTTGATGCACAAATTTATTTGTTACAATGTAACTAGACAAAACTAAATTTCTCATTGAATTGAAGAAAGATTTTCTGTTTATAGTCGAGAGCGTAAGCTTATATATAAGAGGGCGAAAATAACTGGCTTTCGTTCAGGGTATGCGTTCAGCCAAACTCTAAAGATTCCAGTTGGATCAATATTTGCCGATCTTAAGTTTGCACTTATGTGTGATCACTAGTTTTCATTCCAAACGCACACTTATTAAAGTGCTCAAAGGATCGTCAAATAAAGTTGGATCCGTGTAAGATATTACCGTTTCCAGATCCTCCCCCCATCATCTATGTTTTATCTCACCTCGCTCCAATATGCCCTCACTCCTCACCCCCTCCCATCGCACTACCTGCTAAGCCACCCCACCCAAGGTGATATGTGATGTGTTATACATACATACCCCTCCCCCAGCCCAGCTCGGCTCCTATGTCCCACCCTCCTCCCTTCTTGTGCCGCACCCCTGGCCTGCCGTGCACAGCACAGGAGACGCGATGACTCACCTTGGTAAGTCAGTCACCCCGGGCGGGAGCGGGGGCGGGGCAAGGCGGGGCGGGGCAGGGCGGGGGAGGTCAGACAGCTGGGCAAGAGGCTCAGCTTGCAGCAGAGTTAGCAGGGCGTTGCGTTGGGGTGAACCCGCCCCCGCCGCCCCACAGCCAGTCCGGCCTCCCCCGCCCCGCCCCGCCCCGCCCCGCCCCGCCCCGCCCCGCCCCGGCTCCCTCAACCCTGCTGGGGCGCCCAGCCCACGCAAAACGGGCCTAAAATCGATAGCTCAGCCGCGCGGCCTGCACTTGTGGCGGCGCAGCGCAGCACGCGCGTGCCGGCCCGGCCCGGCCGGGGTGTGAAAGCATGGCCGGCCTCCCCGCCCCGCCCCGCCCCGCCCCGCCCCGCCCCTGAGGGGTTGACTCCTGGTGGAGCGGCGCCTCATAGCCTCGCACCACCCCGCGGCGTGGCGCTGGGGAAGTCCTCCTGCCTACTGCCCAGCCGATGCCAACGTCCATCATGTTTGCCCTGCTAATTTAGCGTCCCCGTGTTTCTCCCGAGGGAAGGCCAGCCGAGCCAAGCCGGTCTTCGTATGGCCAATATTCCGCCTGATTTGTTTTTCTTCATCCTGGCTCGCTCTGAGGAGAAATGCGGGCAAGTCTAGGGCGAGGCTGGTGAGGGGAGGCTGGGCTGGGCCGGGCCGGCGAGGAGCGGTAGCCAAAGACGTCCCCGCTGAAAGGCGAACCGAAATGGGATCGACACATCAACATACCGGGCCGGGCCGGGCCGGGCTGGGCCGGACCAACTGGCGGTGCCTACCACCACTGCTGTGCTGTGCCTGCATGTCATGTGTTGCGCGGGACGGCTGCCAATCATGTGGGTGTGGGTGCTAGCGGGGCGGGGCGGGGCGGGGCGGGGCGACGGCGTTGAGGAGGAGAAGGAGAGGAAGGGGGAGGAGGAGGATGGCTGGAAACGCGACAAGAAAAGACCTTCAATTGCGGTGGACCATATGTGTGAGCCTCGCGGAGCGGGGCGGCGCGGGGCGGGGCAGCTCTGCGCGTTGCACAATTGCCACGCCACGCCACGCCACACCACGCCACGCCACGCCGTGTGCTTTTTAGGCGAGTGGGTTAGTTTGTGCCAGGTAGCAGGTGCGTCTGCCACCGTGCTTTTTTTCTCTCTCTGTCTCGTGTATATTATTTTTAATGGATTTGGTGCGCCCAGCCCAGACCAGCCCCGTCAGCGGACTTGGACTTGCCTACTGCCGGTCGGTCTCGATCGAGATCCACCACCACGAGGCGTGGCGGGGCGTGGCGGGGCGTGGCGGGGCGTAGCGGGGCGTGGCGGGGCGTGGCGTGGCGGGGCGTGGCGGGCCGGGCCGGGCCGGGCCAAGACATGGAAACTAGATGCGTGGCCGTCATCAATATTCTGGAAGCGTGTGGCTTAAGCATACCGAGGTACACTGTTCGTAAAAGTGAAAACAAATAATAAAATAAAGTGACAAACGACGCTGTGGGCTCGCACCTGAGGAGGAGGATGTGGCGTGGGTGTGACCGGCGTGCGCGTGCGCTGCGATGGGAGCGCTCGGGTCTCTTTCACGGTGTGCGCGCCGTCAGTCTTCATGACGGGGCGGGGCGGGCAGGGCGCGAGCAGCCAGCCGGAGGTGCCGCCCCGCCCCGCCCCGCCCCGCCGCCGTCAGGACAGCGGCGCCATTCGCAGTGACGCCTTGCTCTTTTACTTTTGTTGTGTATCGGCTTTGGTCTTCCCCGCCCCCCCCGCCCCGCCCCGCCCCTGGGCTCCCGCTGAACTGTTTCCTTCCCCTTTTTGTTGCCGCCGCTGCTGCTGCGACGCTACGACGCTCGCGCCGCCGTGTGGCGCGGTATCGTATCTATCCGGATGTCCAAACACGGCTTGTTTGATTCACTCTCCACCAGCCCCGCCCCGCGCCGCCCCCCGCCACCCCGGCCGATTGGTTTGTTTTCCTGGGATGGCCGGGTACGCCCCGCCCCGCCCCGCCCCGCCCCGCCCCGCCCCGCCCCGCCCGCGGCCGACGAGTGTGTTCACCGTGACGGGCACGGGCGTGGCAATTAATGCAGCCTCTCCTGTCCGGAGTTATGGCTACGGCGAGAGCGGCTTAAACCCGCCCCGCCCTACCCCGCCCCGCCCCGCCCCGCCCCGCCCCGCCCCGCCCCGCCCCGCCCCGCCGGAGCTAGGCGGACGGCGACGCGAGAAGACGCTTGGCGACGCTTGGCGCAGCGGCGGGGCGTGGCGGGTTCGCCCGCCTACCCGAAGTGAAAACGCTGAAATGACCGCCGTCCTCTTAGTTTGGTTTAAGGCGGGCGCGGGCGCGGGCAGGGCCAAGTTGAGCTCGCGGTAGAAACGATGGCCGTTTTCTTTTTCTAAAACGGTTTTGGATAGTCCATGTTAATGAGGGGGAAGGCTTCAAATTAAGAGGTCCATGTTCCTCAAAGTCGAGGGAAGTTTTCTTTTATTTAAAGGAAGAAAGTATGCTTTATGATTTTTCTTTTAACAGTTGGGCGCTGTATATGTAGCTTTAGCTGGCGGCCAGCACAGTCATCCTAGAGGTCTTTGTATCGTCCTCCTGCCAAGAGTTTAGCACACCAAATGAGTGAAAAGAATACGCTTTCCCATGAGTGCGAGAGAGATAGATAGCCTATTCTTTCGGTGGGACGACCATAAGTTAGAGGCGGTTGGAGCCCAGTCTTGCTCGAACCGGCCCCGGGGTCGGGCCCGGGGGGGACGACATACTACAGTATGTTGGCGGGGCGGGGCGGGCGCGCGTGGGCAGTACGCCGTAGCCTAGGCCCTAGGCTCTCGGATGAAAAGGCATTCGTGTGGAGGAAAGGGAGACAAAAGGTCAGGGCCTTCCTCCCCCCCCCCCCCCCCCCCCCCCTCCTCACCCCGCGAACGCTCAAACCCTCCTCCCTGCGCTTCTCTTTGCTGCAGCCTCGTCAGACGCACAGCGAGCCTTTAAAGATGTCGCTTCTCCTCTGGGAAAAAAAGAAAGAAGTGTTTGCGCCAACCGAGGGAAATTGTCGCTCTGGTCTTCTGTAGACGGACTGAGGTATTAACCTACTTCTCCCTGTGTCTCGGCTGTTGTATAACTCGTCTTTCGTTTCAAGTGCAAGGCCTGTCGCGCCGAGCCGCGCCGACCCAGCCCCGCCGGGACGCTTCGTGTCCGCCCCTTTTTCTTTTCCCATTCTCGTATCTGTCGCCGGCCCGGCCGCTTATTTTGAGAAGCTCATCGAGTTCGGCACCTACATCTGCCCGCTTCACTAAGTTCGGCCCCTTTCACTCCCAATTTCAAGGGCAAGGTTAGGTTAGCCTACCCTAAATTAACCTAACCCTTGAAATTGGGAGTGAAACACTGGTAAAACTAAGGCGTAGTTGTACCCCTTTTATGAAGCGTACCGTCTGTACGCCCTTCTTGAAGCGTACAAGAGCTCATGCGCTCTTTTCCTCCTATCTAAATGCATGGGGGAATTTTCTTGAAGCGTAGTTGTATGCTTCAAGAAGGGCGTAAGGTCTTCAAGCGTAGTTGTACGCTTGAAAAAGGCATACAACTACGCCTTAGTTTTACCAGTGAAGGGGCCGAACTTAGTGAAGCGGGCAGATGTAGGTGCCGAACTCGATGAGCTTCTCAAAATAAGCCGCCCGGCCCGGCCAGACCGCGTGATTGTGACTGGCCCGCTCGAGAACTGAAGGGACAAATGGGTGTCGGTGATACTGTACCGCGCGCAGGGGTGCGGGAGGGTTGCCTACCCGTCCGCCGTAAGGCGCCGTGGCGAACGTGTGTGTGTTGTGCGCGTGTGCCTAGTGCCTAGTGCTCAGAGTCGCGCCGCGCCGTGCCGTGTCGTGTCGTGAAAGCTCAAATCGTAAAATTAGCCGAGTTTGAGTTTCGCTGACCATCATGTCCCGCTCGCGCTTTTACTCGCGGACTGCCTCTCCTCTCCTCTCCTCTTCCTCTTACTCTCCTCTTCCTCCTCCCTCCCTCCTCTGCCTCTTTCTCTCTCTGTGTCTCCTCCCTCTGCGCCTCTTTCCACTTCCCTTCTATCCACTTGCCGGCGTGCGCGCGCGGGTCTGGCCGGAAAGGAGACACAGAGAGAGAGAGAGAGAGAGCGAGAGAGCGAGAGAGCGAGAGAGGAGAGGAAGGGGAGTGGGGAAGGACGGGGCGGACTATCATCCAATCACAGCCCTTACAGATATGAGCGAGTAACCACAATGTGTCAGAGCCCGGGGTGCGGGGCGGGGCGGGGCGGGGCGGCAGTGTGTGTGGGAGAGGAGAGAGGCTGCCCGCCCCGCCCCGCCCCGCCCCGCCCCGCCCCGCCCGTCGACACCCGCGGGTGTTGGTGGCCCCGGTCCCACTCCCGCTCGTAGACCATTTCTTTTTATTCTTTTTAACACTCTTTGGTGTCAACCTCTCCTGCGGTCCTGTGTTCGTCGTTAGCCTCTAATCCACGAGTAATCCCATCGAAATCCTTTCCCATATTTCGTCAAAATACACACACACACAGAAAACATTAACGATTTACCCCCATAAAAATCTGTTTTGTTATCATGTGTAATCCCTGTAGTCTCGTAACCCTGCGCGCCTCCGTGAACAGAGTGGTGGTGGCCAGGTCCCCCCGTAGGTGTCAGTGAGGTGTCGATTATTGGCTCTACATAAACTCCCCGCCTGCCTGCCTGCCCTGGTGGCGGGGCACAGCGGGGCAGAGCGCTGGTTGTCTCAAGGGCGCGCCGGCCGCGCTCCAGCCGCTCCAGCCGCTCCAGCAGCCCAGCCCAGCCCAGCTCAGTGGCTTCATCTCTCTCTCTGTCCTTGTCGCACTCATGCGGCCCGACCATACGGGGCAGAACGCTGTTGGGAATCACCCTGCATGAGAGGGACCCCAGCACAGCGCAGGGCAGTACACAGTACAGGGCTCCGCACGCCGGTTATTCCCCGAAAGGGAAAGTGAAGCAGTTTGCACATCCCTAAATGTGGGTCATGGCGCTGCGGGGCGTGCGGGGCCGGGCTGGGCCGGGCTGGCCAGGACGTGGGAGTGAGTGGTGTGGAGTACGCCACGCGGCGGGGCGGGGCGGGGCGGGGCGGGTACCCAGTGCTGCGCGTGCGAGTCTCCGCGCTCCCCCGCGTGATCCTGGTGGTGCCTGGCGGCGGCGCCTCCGTCTGACCGACCGGAGACACGGCTCGGCTCAGCTTGAGGAGGGGAGGAGGTAGGAGGCGCGGCGGGGCGGGGCGGGGCGGGGCGGGGCGGGGCGCTCGCTGCGGGGAACCGATGGGATGAGAAGGCTAAATGTGTCCCACCCAGAGTTGGGTGGACCTTTTAACGGCGCGACGCGACTCTGTTCCGTGCGTCCTGCCCCCTCCCCTCTCCCCTACTCTCTCATCCACGCTACAAGCCCGCTTCCTCTCATCTTCCCAAATCAGTCCGCCCCGCCCCGCCCCGCCCCGCCCCGCCCCGCCCCGCCCGCCCGCCCGCCCGCCCGCCCCGCCCCGCCCCGCCCCGCCCCGCCCCGCCCCGCCCCGCCCCGCCCCGCCCCGCCCCGCCCCGCCCCGCCCCGCCCGCGCGGCTCTAATCTCACGTTGCTGGCGGCGGCTGGCGGCGGCGGCTCGGGCGGCGGGGTGCCGTCCATTTGCAGCGATGCCGCAAGATGCATCGCCCTACGCCACCTCCCCCCACCACTCCCCCTCTGCTCCTGTTTTGGTGTTAGGGCTTTATGCGCTCACGGCGCCTCTCCCGCAGCTCCCATAGCAGCGACGCCTCCCCGCCCCGCCTCACCCCGCCCCGCCCCGCCCCGCCCCGCTCCGCCCCGCCCCGCCCCGCCTCGCCGCGCAGCGTCGGGCCTCCTGCTGCCGCTTCCCTGACTTGACTTCTCGATGACAGCGTCGCCTGCTCCGCCCGGCCCCCTGGCCCTGCCCGCCGGCGGCCCCACCTCCCCGACCCCCGCCCCCCGCCCCCGGCCCCCGGCCCCCGGGCCCCGGGCCCCGGCCCCGCCCCCCGCCCCCCACGTGCGTCTTTGGCTTGGGTTTTTGTGGTGGCCTGGGTTTGTGCCGGGGTGTGCAGGGGCGCTGCTGGCCGGGCCGGGCCGGGTCTGGGAGGGACGGTACTGCACACTGGGATCGTGGTCGTGAAGGCGCTAGTAGCTGCCGCGGGGAGGGCAGGGTCCCGGCGCGGCGCCTGTTTCGCAATAGGTTCTTCTCTCCGCCCGGCCCGGCCCGCCGCCGCGGCGCGCAGGACCCGAGCCGAGCCGGGCCGAGCCTTGGTCGTTGCGGTCCAGCCAGGCGCTGCTGCCGTTTAGCGGCGGGGCGGGGCGGGGCGGGGCGGGGCGGGGCCCAGGCGTACCTCTCTGTCCGCGGCTCTCCTCGCGCGTGGCCGCTCGCTCGCTCGCTGCGCACAACAGCCACGACGCCGTCCATGTTTTGACAACCGCACCCTACTCGTGCGCGGCGCGGCTGCGGGTCGGGCCGGCGCTTTGCTGCGCTGGCTCCGTGATCTCCGTGCCGTGGCCACTTAGCATGATCCCAAAATATTTGCATTCCTTTGAGAATGTCAATATCCGGGATGTGTTGGCGGTTGGCATTCTTTCGGGTGGAGAACGCAAATTCTAGTCCTCTTATTTGACCGCCAAACTATGGTCATTTACTGGAAAAACAATGGTGCTAAGTCCTACCTTTTAAAAAGCACTAACAAAATTTAGTGCCTTTGTAAAGGCACTAAGATTTAGTGCCCCAGGAAAGGCACTAAAACTTAGCACTTGATTTTAGTGCCCCAGGAAAGGCGTTGCCTTGTTTTTTGCACCTTTGTTTTCTGCACCTTTGTTTTTCCGGTATTCTATCGAGAGAATGCGGCAGATTCCGGCCTCCTCCAGAATGTCAAAATGTGCGCCCTACCTTCAGATGGTAGGCCAGTCCGTGGGTTTTTCAGGGACCCAGCCCACAGTGGAATCCTTTGGTATAGCTCGACACCTCGCACTTGACCCGTGTGCCTGGCGAGGTGCAGGTGGACGCCGGCCGGGCGAGCCTAGCCTAGGCGAGCCGAGTCAATAAGTGCTCTCGCTCTCCCGCACCAGCACTGTTAAAAATACTCTTTTCGTGATGACCGTGTTGTTGGCCAAGAGGCATGTTGTTCAAGAACAAAGAACAGCCATGTTGTTCGAGAACAACAAAAGTTGTTGCAAAAAAATGTTTGTTGTGATTTGAAAAGGAAAAAAAAATTATTGTTCCTTGACAACTTTTTTGTTGTAACTGAACAACTTTTGTTGTAACTGAACAACTTTTGTTGTAACTGAACAACTTTTGTTGTAACTGAACAACTTTTGTTGTAACTGAACAACTATTGTTGTAAGTAAACAACTTTTTTTTAATGTTACTGGACTTTTTTTTGCGGTTGGTGGACAACTTTTGTTATTCCTTGATAACATCGTTGTTGCCTTACAAGTTATGTTGTTGTACTGTACAACAATACTTGTCGCTATAAAAATTAACAACGAATTTGCTGTTAATTTGCGACCTTTTTTTTAACAGTGAGCCCTGCTGCGCCGCCTCATATATTTCTCTCTCCTGTTTTCGCTATTTTCGAATAATCTCATTACGCTGGCGCGCACAGCTGCCGCGTGCTGCCGCGCAGCCCTTAGGAGCAGAGCCTCGCCTGCCCTGCCCTGCCGCTCGGAGGCTCATCACGGAGCGTGACTCACGCTCCAGGCGCGTGCGAGCGTGAGCCGCGCATCACGCTCGCGCAGCAGTGGAGCGTGTCACGCACGCCGCTGTGCGTTGCGAGGGGCTCGCGTCTCTTGTCTCTCCGCCGCTGACGTGAGCCTGGCGCGCGGGGCGGGGCGGGGTGGGGCGGGGCGGGGTGGGGCGGGGCGGGGTGGGGTGGGGCGGGGCCGTGGGGCCTAATGAAGTCGACCCAGTAACCTTTATGTCCTGGGTTTTGCTGAACCCAACCCCCGGGGGCGCGGCCGACGGAGGCGCACGCTTAAAACGCAGCAAAAGCAAAGGGAAAAAAAGTGGACCGAGAGATGCTTTCGCTCATTACTTTTGTTTTTATTTTATACTTATCCCTTTCCTTTCGCGTTTTAATTGGTCTGCAGTTTAAGTATTTTTATTATTGTTCCAATTTTTTTTTTTTTTTTTACCAACTCGGTGATAAATGTGCTTACCCGGGCGCTCGTCAAAGTCATCAAGACACCGGGGGCGTGGCGCGGCGTGGCGGCCGCGGGCCAGTCGTTCACCTCTCGCGATGAGTCGAGTGGCGGGGCGGGGCGGGGCGGGGCGGGCGGGGCGGGGCGGGGCGGGGCGGGGGCGGGACCAGGCGAGGCGAGAGGCCCGGCCGCCAAATGCGCGAGCGAGCGAGCGAGGCGAGGCGAGGCGAGGCGAGGTATGTTTTGGCAACTCTGCTATAGTCCGAGTATGGAGTGGCCCCTTGGCCCGGCCCGGCCAGGCCAGGCCAGGCAGGCCCGTGGGGCTCCAGGTGGGCTGCTGCGGGGCGCGGGGCGCGGGGCGCGGGGCGCGGGGCGCGGGGCGCGGGGCGCGGGGCGCGGGGCGCGGGCGCGGGCGCGGGGCGCGGGGCGCGGGGCGCGGGGCGCGGGGCGCGGGGCGCGGGGCGCGGGGCGCGGGGCGCGGGGCGGCGCCTCTGCGAGAACAAGCGTGCGCAGCGCGGCAGCGCCAGCGGCTCCGTTTCCTTATTTATGGCTCATGAAATGTGCAGCGGAGGAAATCTATTATTGATTGCACAACGGGGAGGGCAGGGCGGCTGTGGACACAGGGATTTACGCCACTCCTATCCGCGGCTGGGCTGGGCTGCGCTGGACACGGCAGCAGCAGCATGCCCTGATCTGGTCCAGATCTGTCTCTCTGAACACCGCTGCAGGGAAAGGCCTCCCCGTCCAGAGCGGTGCGACCGTTCCGCGCGAAAGTGATGATGAGGAGAGGGCGTGGCGTGGCGGGGCGTGGCGTGGCGTGGCGTGGCGTGGCGTGGCGTGGCGTGGCGTGGCGTGGCGTGGCGTGGCGTGGCGTGGCGTGGCGGAGCGGGGCGGGGCGGGGCGGGGCGCTTCGCGGATAATGAGATGAGTACGAGGCCGGACCAGGCTGACTCGCGCGGTGCTGGTGGGCTCGCGGCGTGGTGCAGGGGCTGGCCGCTGGAGGGAGTGCCTCGTCCCCGCACCAGCGCGTCCGGGCAAGTGCCTATGAATCAGCCCCCCTCCCCACACACACACACACACACACACGCGCCGCGCTGCGCCGCGCCTCAGGGCTGAGCCACAATTGATTTGGCGGCGAGTCCCGCTATGGGATGGAGGTGGCCTGCTCGGCTCGGCTCGGCTCTGGGCTGGTTGCGGCTGCCGGTAGCAGTGCAGGCGCGGCCAGGCGCGCTGGGCTGGGCCACGACGGGTCCGCTTTGGTCGCGAGTGGCCGCGTGCCGCGATTCTGCTGGCCGCGGGTTCAAATCCTCTTAGCCGGCCCGGCCCCGGCCCGGAGTGCGGCGCGGGCGCGTCTCTCTGCCGGCCCGGGCCAGCCTGCAGCGAGAACGCTACACCGCCCCGCCCCACCCCGCCCCACCCCGCCCCGCCTCGCCCCGCTTCACCGCGCCGTGCGCGCCGCGCGCCCGCCCGCCCTTGCAGTGGCCCGGCCCGGCCCGCCACGGAAGTAGGTCAATGGACCGAAGCGGGGCGGGGCGGGGCGGGGCGGGGCGGGGCGGGCGGTGAGGCGTGGCGGAGCGTGGCGCGGCAGGGGCAGGCCAGGCAGGACCGGCGGAAGCGAGACACATACCCGCCAGTGGGTACCCCTGGGAGGAACACGCCATGCAGCGGCGTGCGGCTGGGGCCGGGCCGGGCCGGTCTGGCAACCTCTTGGAGTACGTGGCGCTGCCCGGCTCTGCCCGGCCCGGCCCCGCGTGGCGTACAGTATCTCCGCGCTGATTCGGCGCGCTCCAGACCCAGTGGTCGTTGACCCCGCCCTGCTGCGCCCTGCGCCCTGCCCCCCCCCCTCTCCCCCCACCGCGGACCTGCATAATGGCTTTGAACTTGAACTGCGGCGGGCGGCTCTGCCTGGCGAGCGATCAGTGTCACCCTGCGCTGCGGCGTGACCAATGCACTATATCGCGCCGTAAGTCAGCGTCGGGTTTTATGGGTTGTGGCGCGGCGCGGCGCGTTGGAGGCAGGCGTGCGCTGCCGCCTGATGAGGACGGCTCCGGGCCGGGATGAGCTCCGGGACGGGCAGGGTCGGGTCGTGTGGGGCCGTGTGCGGCGGAGGCCGCGGGGGTCCCGGGGGCGCGCCATTATTGGATGAATGTCATGTCATGTCGGGGCTGCAAGCCTGCCCCGCCCCCGCCCGCCCCCGCCCGCCCCCGCCCGCCCCGTCTCCGACCCGCCCCCGCCCGCCACCGCCCGCCCCCCGCCCGCCCTCCTCTCCGACCCGCCCCCGCCCGCCCCCGCCACGGGACGAGCCCCTGCGGAGTCCTGGGTAGGCCACCTGCAACGGCGGCGTGCGCTGCCCCGCCGAGGGGTTGCCTACCTCGCCGGGCGCTCGGGATCGGCTCGGGGGATACGCTACGCTACGGGACTCTTTCCTATCCCGGTCTCCCTTTGCCCCGGCTGTTCTTCGGTTTTTTTTCTCTCTCTCTCTCTTTCTCTCTCTCTCTCTCTCTCTCTCTCTCTCTCTCTCTCTCTCTCTCTCTCTCTCTCTCTCTCTCTCTCTCTCTCTCTCTCTCTCTCTCTCTCTCTCTCTCTCTCTCTCTCTCTCTCTCTCTCTCTCTCTCTCTCTCTCTCTCTCTCTCTCTCTCTCTCGCGCAGCTCCGATTCCCCCTCGTGGCCGAGGTGTTCTCCGCCCCGCCCCGCCCCGCCCCGCCCCGCCCTGTCGCCTGCAGGTGCACGCCCTTGCGGACGAGCTTGCGCTTGCGGAGAGCAGAGCGGAGCGGAGCAGCGCTATCGGCCTCGTCTCGTCTTCTCTCTCTCCGAGGTGTTTCTCGTTCCCTCCCTTTTCCCTCCTGCTCCCCACCTTTGTTTTTCCCGCGGGATGTGCCTACCCTGCTGTGCTCGGCTCGGCTCGGCTCGGCTCGGCTCGGCTCGGCTCGGCTCGGCTCGGCTCGGCTCGGCTCGCAGATTTCTCCGCGACACCACCTCGCTCGTGTTTGTAAGGTGTGGGGCGGGGCTGTGGTCGTCGTGCGGTCGTCCTGGGTGACTCGACGCCGCCCCGCCCCGCCCCGCCCCGCCCCGCCTCGCCCCGCCTCGCCGCACCCCCCACCCCACCATGCGGCGCACTGCACCGCACCGCACTCCACCAGACCAGAGGATAAAAGTTGCTCCAAGATGACGCTCTCTATCCTACCCGACTATGTAGCTAAAGTACCGTTATGGTTGCGCGTGGAATTATGTTCGTCACCCTCCATACCTGATGTAAATATGCAGGGTACGAGGATCAGAAACCAGGTGATGCGAGGAGAGCAGTGTGTGGTTAATTTTCCTGGTGTCTTCCCTCCGGTGGTGACCCTGTGAAACCCTAGAGTGCGCTCGGCCCGGCCCGGCCCGGCCCAGCCCGGCGGGAGCGATAGCATCTCAGCGTTGGGGCGGGGCGGGGCGGGGCGGGGCGGGGCGGGGTATGCTATGGGCCGAGGTGATGTTATCCTGTACGGGCGGGAGGCACTCTCGGAGGGCAGGAACCCCAGCCCGCGGCCCGGCCCGGCACGGCCCGGGGCGAGGACACTAAACCCCAGCTCACCTCGCTGCTCTAATCACAGAGCCTATGGCAGTTTTATTATTTTGTTGGCAGTGTACATAGGGAGGCGTGGCGTGGCCCTCTATAGCCGCAGCCGCGGTGCTCAACTCTCGAGTAGCTGCATCCCTGCAGTGGGGAGCTTCTGCACTGCACTGCACTGCACTGCGCTGGACGGACGGAAATACTTGGCGCGGCGGGCGGGGCAGGGCGGGGTGGGGCGGGGCAGGCCGGGGCGGGGCGGGCCCGGGCGGGCCAGGCCAGACCTCGCAGGGGGCGATGCTCTTGGGCCGCCAAGTCTTTTCACAAGTCTTTAACGCCT
This sequence comes from Frankliniella intonsa, assembly GCA_033675135.1. NCBI lineage: Eukaryota > Metazoa > Arthropoda > Insecta > Thysanoptera > Thripidae > Frankliniella > Frankliniella intonsa. Next base: position 2,159,458 of record CM066256.1, read on the forward strand.
GTGCGCGCTGTGCTCTGCCCCGCCGAGTCTTTGGGATGGTTTTCACAGGCGGTGCAACTCTGCTCTGGCGGGGCGGCCCGGCCCGGCGCGACGGGCGCGGTGCGTAAACCTGCTGATGTAGGAGTAGCGCGGCGCGGCGGTCAGGTCGGGCTGAGCGGGGCTGAGCAGGGCTGAGCAGGGCTGAGCGGGGCGCAGCGGGCGCAGTGCGCTGCACCCGTGCTGCAGCCGTGGCTGGCTGGTGCGCCCCGCCCCGCCCCGCCCCGCCCCGCCCCGTGGACATGATCAGATAGAGAGCGCGGGACAGACGACGGGTCGGGGCGGGGCGGGGCGGGGCTCGACACTACACGGTGCCGTGCCACACACAAATTACGGGTGCTGTTGTTATTGTGCTTCTCTTTTTGACCTTTCACGAAAACAAAAAAAAAATATTTAAATTTAGTGGCATGGTGGTGTCAAGTGCTCCGTCTGTCTCTGTCGTCGTCACAATATCGTCTCGGCGGTGAGGTATGATATCCGTTGGAACGGCCCGTCCATCCTTACGCCTATGCACTCGTCTCTTTTTAGACTGCCTGGTTTGTAACGTAAAACTAGCCCGAGCGGCCGTATGGTGTCTCCTAGCCCCCGAGCACTGTAAAAACCTTCGTAACGTTGCGAAGCATTTGGCTGCTTCGCAATGCTTCGTATAATACAAAGCATTTTCTTCGCAAGCCCTGCCTCGCGCAGAAATTTGTTTTGTAACACTACGCAGAAAATGCTTCGTGATTCGAAGCAGCCGAATGCTTCCCAGCTTACGAACGCTTACGAACACTTACGAACGCTTACGAACTCAATTTCTTCGCAAATCTTTTACAGTGAGGAGCGTTTCGTATGAGGTCGGGTGGGGTGATATCCTGCACTGGTAAAACTAAGGCGTAACCTTACGCCCCTTTTCAAGCGTACTGGGATTGTACGCTTGAAATGAAGCGTACCCGCAACCCCGCTCCTATTCCTCCTATCTAAATGTATGGGAGAGTTTCTTCCCTACGCTTCATTTCAAGCGTAATCTCTTCAGGCGTAACTGTACGTTTTGGTCAAGCGTACTGTTACGCCTTAGTTTTACCAGTGTGGATCCAGAACTTTAGGTGAGGAGAGGTGAGAGGTGAGGAGAGGTGAGAGGTGAGGAGAGGTGAGAGGTGAGGAGAGGTGAGAGGTGAGAGGTGAGGAGAGGTGAGGAGAGGTGAGGAGAGGTGAGGAGAGGTGAGAGGTGAGGAGAGGTGAGGTGCTCTGCCTCGCCCACGGCGTGGTGCCGCGTGGTGCCGCGTGGTGCCGCGTGGTGCCGCGTGGTGCCGCGTGGTGCCGCGTGGTGCCGCGTGGTGCCGCGTGGTGCCGCGTGGTGCCGCGTGGTGCCGCGTGGTGCCGCGTGGTGCCGCGTGGCGGGTGCAGTGTATCACCTGCCCTCCCTGGGCCGGGGCCTACCTGCCGGCCTGGAGTTAGGTGTCGAGGTGATCGGGGGGAGGGGGGGATAGGCGCCGGGAAGGGGGGGGGGGGGGGGCTCGCCCTGCCCTGCCCTGCCCTGCCCTGCGCTCCCGTCTGATTGAGCAGCCCAGCCGAGCGGCTCGTGTCCCGTTACATCACTTTGCCCGCCCCGCCCCGCCCCGCCCCGCCCCGCCCCGCCCCGCCCCGCCCCGCCCCGCCCCGCCCCGCCCGGCGCTGCCTCTGCTCTGGTCGGCACGGGGCTGCAGGCGGCAGTGCGGCGCGGCGCATCGCCGGAAACAATATCCAAGCAGTTCCTCGTGATGAATCAGCTGGCTGGGGCGGGCCGAGCCGAGCCGAGCCGAGCCGAGCCGAGCCGAGCCGAGCCGAGCCGAGCCGAGCCGAGCCGGGTCTGGCTGGCAGTCCTATTGCTGCCGCGCGCGCAGTGCTACCCTGACAAAAGAAATTTAACGGGGGAGAGAGAAAGAAAACAACGGAGTCGTCGACAGGAAAGATATAGAAACTGGCTTTCTGTTGGTGCTTCCCTGCGCTGCGCGGGACCGGGCGAGCGGGACCGGGCGAGCACGGGGGTCGTTACACAAGACGGACTGCTCACTTGTCTTAAAGTACCACTGTGAAAAATATCTTCGTAGATTTACGATAAATTTTGTAAATTTCGATTTACGAAATATGTTGTAAATTTACGACGGACGTTTTTTGCTCGTGACTGAATTTCAGGTCGATATGAAGTGCTTGTAATTTTACAATTTTCAATTGTAATTGTACAACTTCATCTCGTGGAAAATTTTCCCGTAAACTTACGACTATTTTTCACAGTGACGGAGAGTGGTTTTTCGTTTCACTTTTTTCCCCCTCTCTCTCTCTCTCTCTTGGTTTTCTTCCTGCGTCTGTCCTATAGCGACACGTCGCTTTTGTGGGTGAGGTTAGGTAACGGATAAGCAGCGGCGGCTGCCGCGGCTAGGAGAAGCGTTTTGGGTAAACGAGGCAGGCAGGCAGGTAGGAGAGAGAGAGAGAGAGTGTGTGTACACTGTCGTGAAAACAGTGTTCAATAACTGGTACGCTCTTAACAAGTATTGGCCATACGCTGCTAAGCACATATTTAGGTGCTTAGTTAAAAGCCCTTGTATTTCGCGTAGGACAGCAAGTGGTTGCATGTTGTGTTCGGCTGCAGTATGTGTCCGCCACTAACTTGTTGCACAATGTTTGCATCGTAAGAAAATAGACGGGCTGTAAAGAGTATGTTCAACATCGCGGCGAGCTGAGCGCTTCTCTCTGCAGTGAAGAAGGACCAATCTGTCCTCGCGCGGTAGGCGGTAGGTCGCCCTCCCCCCTGTCGGCTACCTGCCCTGTCGTCGCGCCCCGCCCCGCCCCGGCGAGGACCCGTATGCATCGCGGGGGCTTACCACTGTAAGCCCCTTAAGCTCGTTTCCTGGTCTGACCTTGCTAGTTCGGCGCTGCCTATATACCATGTGTGCCGTGCTGTGCGCTGTGAGAGTGGGAGGAAGGCTTTTATTGTCGCCTCTGCCTCGCCACCGCACCCGCCCCGCCCCGCCCCGCCCCGCCCCGCCCCGCCCCGCCCCGCCACACCCAGGCCGCGACAACATATTCTTATTCTATCGTGATGCGTCGCTGCCCCGCCCGGCCACCTGACGAGCCCACGTGCTATTTCAAAAAGGCGGCTGGTGTGTGAGTGTGTGTATGCCGCCGTGATCCACACACTTGTCGGGGCGGGGCGGGGCGGGGCGGGGCGGGGCGGGGCCAACCCTGCTAGGCTGCCGGTCAAGTAGAAGCTATGCTTCGCATTTACCAGTTGGTTCCCATCGCCGTACCACCCACAGCCCCGCCACGCCGCGCCCGCCCGCGCCCCCGCACTTGCGGCGAATGCCACCTCCTTCTCTCTCACACACACACATTCTCCCTCGCGGTATTCCATATCACAGGCGCGCCGGTACCGTTTAGACTCTCTGCATTTGCTTACAAAGGTGTAACCAGTCGCTGCAGGAGGGAGGGGGGGGGGGGCAGCGTGAATATGGCGCCTTTTGATCTCGTCTTCGACTCTCACGCTGGCCAAATTGCAGTTTTGGTTTTGTTCAACAACACTGTAAATACCAGAGCGAGGATCCTCGCCCTCAGGAGGGCGAGATATTTCCCCTCTCTCTTTGAGAGCGAGGTGTTGTTTCCTCGCTTGATTAGAGCAATATATTTAAAAATTCTCGCCCTATTTGAGCGAGGATTGGGAAACCTCGCCCTTCTTGAGTGAAGATTTTTAACCTTAGTCTCACTCAATTTGAGTCATGTTGCAGATTCTTTCTCAAGAAGAGCGAGGTTCCTACAGTCTCACTTAAATGGGGCAAAGGGAAAAAATCTCGCTCTTTTTAAATCAGACATATCACTCTAGCATTTGCAGTGAATACCTAGGAAGACTATGCAAAATCTCGTAAGCAAAGGAAAAACAAAGGTGCTAAGCAACGCCTTTCCTGGGGTGCTAAAATCAAGTGCTTAGTTTAGTGCCTTTCCTGGGGCACTAAATCTTAATGCCTTTGCAAAGGCACTAAATGTGTATACGCAGCTTGTCAGCTAAAGGTGCTAAGTCCTAACTTTAAAAGGCATTAACGAAATTTAGTGCCTTCCTGGGGCACTAAATCTTAGTGCCTGTCCAAAAGAACTACAATTTGTTAGTGCCTTATAAAGGTAGGACTTAGCACCTTTGTTTTTCCAGTGAGGAGTTTATCGGCCGGTTAGTGTTGCACACAGTGTAGGCCTGGCGCGGCGGCCTCAGTACTGTTGACACACGGACGGACATGACTCGTGTGTGCTGAGCGGTGCTGAGCAGAGCCTGCCTGTCTTGCAAAAGAAAAGAAAAGAAAAGCAAAGCTGTGATCTGTATGCGGCTTATCAGCGAGACTTTCGCTGGAACGTGCCCGTACCGCTGCAGAGGGGGTGGGGGGGGGGGCGGCTTGATAAGCGGACCTCCCTCACGGCGGCCCCGCCCCGCCCCCGGCCCCCCCCCGCCCCGCCCCGCCCCGCCCCGGCCCGGCCCCGCCCGCCCGGCCCCGGCCCCGCCCCGGCCCCGGCCCCGGCACCCGCCTGCACCGCGTGGCAACCGCTTCTCTTCTTATCCAGTGCCGTCGCGTCGCGCCATAAGTGGGAGAGGCGACGATGGCCTTATGGGGCGCGAGGAGAGGAGAGGAGTGGACGTGGAAAACTTCCTACTGCGATGTGAAAACGAAACGTCGCACTCCGGGATATGGAGAAGAAGTTGTTGAAAATGCATGGCCGCGTGAAAAAACAAAAATACACGCATTGGCAGGTGAGCGACATTTTGTTTATTCTTGGGTTTCCAGTGTATCAGAGGTCCCCCCCCCCCCCCCACCCCTCCTTTTTTCCCCACCTTTTTATTCCTCCTTTGACGGAGCTCGTCCTGCGAGCGGCTGTCCTGTCGGTCAGGTGTGGCCAGCAGGGCTGACCGCGCCGCGCGCGTAAGAGAAGTGGCACGAGTGGAGTGGGCAGTACCTGGAAGTGTGTGTGTGTGTGTGCAGGGGGAAGAGGAAGAGGGAGGAGGTTTTGTTTCCGCCGCGCCGCGCCGGCTCGTCTCGCACGGCCTGCTGTGCGGCGGGCGCCTGGCCATGTCCGCCCTGCCGGTGTCCTGCCCGGCCCGGTAGGGGTGGGGCTCATCCGCGCTGTGCCCCACGGGGGCGGGGCGGGGCGGGGCGGGGTGGAGAGGGCGCTCCCCGCGGCGGACGTCCTGCAAACGCTCCTGCAGGTAGGGTGAGGATGAGGCGAGGACACACGTCGCCACCAGTGGCGGATCCGTACTATGATTGGGAGGGGACGATAGTAGCGATAAACTAGTTTTGCCTACTTACACGGTACCGACGTATGGCCTTTGCCTACCTCGGGATTTGAACGGACGTTCCGTTGCCATTGGGGAGGGGGGGGGGAATTAGCCGATTGCCCCTCTCCCCCCAACCCCTGGATCCGCGCATGGTCGCATCGCTCCGCCCCGCCGGCCAGGAGTGAGTGGGATTCCCGCCACTGATCTGTCCGCCCGCTCTAAAGGTTGCCAAAAAGCCTTCAAATGATACGATTTTTTTCTGAATATTTGGGTGCCGTTTTCTCAATTAGTTTATCTTTTTTTCTTCTTTGAATTGCCCTGAATTTTCGTTGGTCGTAAACCGCCCGTGTCGCTTCGCCCGGATCCCATAACGCTCGCGGTGCTGGGCTGGGCCCGGCCCGCCCGGATCACTATCTCAGTTCGGCTTGCTCTAAGGCCGTGGGGCGGACTCGTTCCGTGTGCCGCCGCCCCGCCCCGCCCCGCCCCGCCCCGCCCCCCGCCCCGCCCCGCCGTGCTCCGGTGCCTGCGGGGATGAGCGGCTGGCCCGCCTGATCCCGATCCCCTCCGCTTCCCCCTCGTGAGGTCGGGGCGGGGCGGGAAGGACCTTGGCGCGCGCCGCTCCCCGCCGCACCGCCACGCCGCGTCTCTCGCCGTCCTCGTTTACACGATCGCGCCGGTGCCGGGCGGGGCGAGGCGGGGCGAGGCGAGGCGGGGCGGGGCGAGGCGGGGCGAGGTGGGGCGGGGCGCCTTACACTTCTCCTCCCGAAGAAATGACTTGGAATTGAGCCAACACGACGAAACTGAGAGTGAAGGGAAGGGTTACGTCAGTCAGATGAAACGGAACGTTAGGCTCTCCGGCTGCAGGCGGGGCGGGGCGGGGCGGGGCGGGGCGGGGCCCGGAGCGCGTTGAACTGGAGATGACGAGGAGACGGAGGACCTTGAGGTGGGAGGCCGCCCGCCAGCAGTCCAGTCCAGTCTCAGGCTCAGACTCCTCTGCTCTGACCTATTGGAACGGGACGGGACGAGCCTTTTCCTCAGCGTGTGTAGGCTGGGGCGGGGCGGGGCGGGGCGGGGGCTGATTAGATAAGGGAAGGTCCGGACCGTGTCGCGCGCACGTCGCGCACCTCCGATGTGCGTCAATCACCCTTGCCGAAAAATGATGAAGGTAGAGAGTGGTGAACATTTTGTTTTCCTCGTTTAGGATTCGGATACAAAGAGGCGTTTGCTGAGAGTGCGCTGCGCCTCCTCACGCTGGCCCGGGCCGCGCCGGGCCGCGCGCCCAGACGCCAATGAGTCACCCGCCGCCGCGGGTACACTGCGCGGAAAAAAATAAATAAGTTGTCTCAACACAATGTCAGCTGCCTTCGCTAATATGTTTGCTGATAGCGTGACAAAACTGGAAAAACAAGTGTGACATGTGTCCGTCACGTCTCGTCGCGTCACGTTACTTCGTGGAAAGTGTTGGAGTCACGTCTGATTGTGACGCTATGTGCGTTACTCGTGCTGCTGGAGGGGTAACGCGCCAACGCGCCGGGCTGTCCCGGGGCGGGGGCGCCCGACCCGACACCCGCGGCTTGGCTCGCCGGAGAGAGGGAGAGCGAGAGAGAGAGAGAGGGAGAGAGAGGGAGATGTGTTCGGTCGCACATCTGGGCCTCTCTGGGGCCACCAGCCGGGCCGAGCCTTCTGAGTCATTGGCTGCGTAACAGTCGCGTGGTATTTCGACCGACTCTGGCGTCGCCTCCCGCTCCGCCCCGCACTGGGCGTACCCCGCCCCGCCCCGCCCCGCCCCGCCCCGCCGCACACTCTCTACCACTGCTGCTATCTGCTCCGCCGCTCAACAACCCTCGCTCGCGCCTTGCGCTGCTCTCCCAGAGCTGATTACGGCTGCTGTCCCCCGCGAGCGCAGCGCGGCCACACGGGGCATACGGGCGTGTGGCCCACCCCGCCCGCCCCGCCCCGCCCCCCGCCCCGCCCCGCCCCGCCCCTCCAGTGGCTTAATAGTCTGTCAAGTTTATGGACTCGTACACACTAGTGTGAGAAACTCAATGTATCCGGGCGTGCCCGCGCCGTGGGCTTCTATTGAATGAGCGTTTGGCCGCCGATTGTCAACTGTGTAGCATATTGTTTCTGTTGTGGCAGCAGCGCCGCCGCCGCGCCACCGACCGCCTGCCGCTGCCGCAGTGTGTTTGGGTGGAGCCCCGGGGTGGGTAGGCAGACCCGCTGTACCGCGGTGCGCGGCGGGGTTGCCTAGGCTCAGCGCCCCGGGCGCCTCGGGTGGAGTTGAGCGGGGCGGGGCGGGGCGGGGGGCGGGCTCCTTAATGGCCTGTTGTCGTGTGTGCCCTTAGCTCTGGGGTGGGTACAGTCATGGCCCCGCGTACGGGCGCCAGGCATCATGGGGGCGTATGTGTAGGAGGAGGAAGCGGAGCAGGCGGGCGCGGCCTGGCTGCGTGGCGGTGCGGGGCGGGGCGGGGCGGGGCGGGGCGGGGCGGGGCAGAGGGAGAGGCCCATTAGGGTTCTGCCGCGGGGACTCGGGCAGCGGGACGGGGCGGCAGGAGCAGCCGGAGGAAGAGGAGGCAGGTGAAGCGAAGCGGAGGCTGCAGGCAGCGCAGGGCAGGGCGCCCATTAGGGCGTGCCGAGCCGCGCCGCGCCGAGCCGCCGTGCGGGTCACGGACGGCACGCGTCGTCGCGGCGGGGCGGGGCGGGGCGGGGCGGGGCGGGGCAAACAGCCGCTGGCCACGCCTTTTCTCCTTGGCGTGCTCCTCGCAGGCTCCGCTGACGCGATATTAATTCGCTCACTTTTCTTCTCTGCCGCCGCCGCCGCTGCTGCCGCTGTAACCCTGCACGTCTGAGAGACCTCGCCGTACTTTGTCGCGTCGCTTCGCGTTCTGCGGTGGCGCGGTGCGTGGCGCGGAGGCTCTGGGAGGCTCGGGCTGAGTCACTTACGGCGTACTGTCTTAGAGCAAGTTCGTTGTCTTACGCAAGCCCGAGCCGGAGAAGGGCCCCTGCCCCTCCTGCCCGTCCCTCCCGGTCCTACTTGTAAGCCCTTTTTACACCTGGCCTCCCGTCCCGTCCCCTTTCCCTCTCTATGCCCGGCTCCAATTAGGCCCTTCGCTCCCCGGCCGGCCTGTCTTCCTTTCCCTTCCCTGATCAGCCTTGCTCTGATCTGATCGCCCCCGTGGCTCAGGATCAGGCACTTCTAGGAGTGACGGGCGTGTGCCGGTCGGTCCTCTGCGGAGGACAGGTGTTTTGAAATATTTTCGTGTCAGCTGTTGCACTCAGTTGCAGCAAGCGGCAACGGTAGCCACTCACTAGTGTTGGAAGGAACTGCTTTCTAAGTTCGCTTAAATAAACCTTGTCTCACCTTTTCTCCCCTTTGTTGCAGATCTAGAATGTCTGGCCTCCAGTCCACCAACATGTCCGGAGACATGTGGCTCCAGTGGTTCTCGTGCTGCCTCAACCAGCCAGCCAATAGGGTGAGTGTATATGGCTGCCACTGAAAACCCAAGTGCGAGGGGGTACGCACTCGCGTAATAGTCGGGTCTATCTACCTCCTCTACCTGTAATGAAGGCGTAATAATAGTATGCGTAATAGAAGCGCGAGAGGAGCGTAATAGCCAAAATTCTCCATTTTCCTACTAATTTTTTGGTGGTTGTTTTGGGCTGTTTTTGCTTATCTTTGGCTAAACTTGTTCAATTTCGGAGCGTAATACAGCGTAATAGACGTAATAGTCGGGTCACGGATTTTAAGAGTGGATACTCCCTTGCCCAAGTGTGTGAATGTCGCACACTTGTACGTGTGTGAATTTTTATTCGTACCCTTACCTCCTTAAAGTGTGTGAAACTCCAACGAAAGTCCACACTTTTACTTGTTCAACTGTGCGAATGGAAATTCTCACACCTGAAAGGGAGTGACAGTCACATGGTTGGGCTTCGAGCGCGAGGTTGATGCCATTGGACACGCTCTCGACTCGACGGCACTCGGTTGCTGCCGCGGGATACGAACGTCAAGTCAATGAAAAGGCTCCGCTTCGACGAGAAATTGGAAATGGGCTGCATGTCATCGGCACGGCAGCTTTCAGCGGATGTGGCTCTGAATCGAGTTTGATCTGTTTCAGCGGAAACAGCAGCCTCAACGGCGGCGGATCGATCGGTCGATGATCGGCGAGCCGACCAACTTTAAACACACGGGACACATTGGGTCGGGTGACGTGGAGATGGGCAACTCCCACCTAAGAGCGATCCAGACGCAAATGCAGGGCAAGGGGGGATACGACACGGCATTTACAGTCAAGGTAAGTATTTTTAATAGTTTTCAAATTTATGAATAAAAAGGTTTTATTTTGAGAGTCTAAGATTCATGTGCTTTTATATTTTTTTTCAGGCGTATTAGAGGAAATCTTACTTACTGAGCAGCCAGCAGCCTGAAGTGATCTCCTTCTATGATGAAGATTAATCAACCCCAACATTAAAGAATGTCGATACACGCCAAGAAAAGACAAAGAGAAGACACGGACTGCCAACCTTGTGTGTCTAATTCTTGAGTGCAAAAATAATTTCCGTATTCTTGTTAAAGATCACTTAAGGAATTGTTGCTTGCTTCATATATTTTATGTTTAAGACTTAATGTTGCAATGCACACATACTTTACTTTGCGCACCAGCGCCTGTAAATATTTTCACAAGAAGTATTTGTATGAGTTTGTGCCTACATTTTAATGTGAATGTTTGTTCGAATGTGTGAGTGGGTATGTTTGTGTGGTATGGATGTATGGATGGGGAAATGTCTCGGAGTGTACCTCTCGAACTATGTGTATTTGGTATTATACACCGTCTGTAAGTGTGGAATGAATTGTACGTAAATTTTAAGTATTCTTTTTAGTCAGTCTTTAACGTATAAACAAAGCATTGAAGTCTTTTGTTTGAAGGTTGTGTAATCCTTCCTACTATGACCAAAGTCTACGTTTTAACATTTGTTTCAATAAATTGTCTTTAATTTTACTCTTGCACCTTTGGTATCTGTAAAACAGAAATTATATAATTATTTTCGTTTGAATTTCTAATTCAGTCATGTCCATGTTAATAAATTTGAAATTAGTTTGGCAAAGCCATTTGTATTTTACCAAAATAACTATGATTTCCTGTTGGCTAGAAGATCTGTTAGACTTCTTTTTTGTTTTATATAATAATTTATAGTTAATGTTTCTCTACTGAAGTATGAGTTTTCCTTTTTAAGTACACATTGCTGATGTGAAAGTAATTGTTTAATTCTTTGTGTGTGTTCCCAAAATTTGGGCTACCTAACTTTGAAATAGCTAAGCGGGGGAAAATCTAGTGGATTGCATTAAATATTCCTATTACTTTTCACACTAGCGGTGTGACAAGCAGGATTGTGATATAGCATCTTAGTTACTGATCATTAAAGTTCTCATGTAATTCTCCCTCAGCCCTCTGGAAATGCCATGGTCTCCCAGATTCCATGACAATCTTGGTACACTGTCACTGAAGTTTGTCATGTAATCCAAAGTATTCGGCAAAGTGTTCTTTATATTTTGCTTGACAGTTTGAAATCTTATTGTGCTAGTTATCTGTGATGTGATAGTGTACCAAGGTTGTACATAAATTGTACTGGTAAGATTTAGTGGGGCTGTTGTAAAACCCATAGTGTCATTGCCTCAATGAACTTTTTGTTTATGGTTTGTAACCTTGTGATATTGTTTGTATTTTGTTGATAGTTTCTTTTTAACTAAATTGATTGAACAGGGGCTTTTCTTTTTTCATGAATATATTTAATTTACAAATGACATTTCTTCTATTTAGCACAGATGAACTTTGACAGATGTTTTTATTTATTCAATATTGCTCAGGCTTTTCATTGGCCTAGTTATAGTACAGGTGTAATATGGCTACATAAGTATGTTAATCATATGTTATGAAATTTTTGATCTCTCTTTGAAGAGCTTATCAGGTAGAACTAGTATGCTTTGACCATATTAATTGTGAAGGTTTGGTCCTTGCACCCATATTTTTGTCAGAGTCCTTCCTAAAAATATCTATTTTAAAGAAACACCAGTTATTAAAAGCTCATATGCTGTTTAAGTTTTGTGGGGTAATATAGCCATCATATTTATTAAAGTAAAGATTTCTAGCTGTTCAAAAAGATGTGAGAACTATTTTTACATTGGTGGATAGTATAGACAGAAATATTATGCGGATTGTTGTATTGACTGTTGCCATTCTGAACAGCTTTGACTCAGACTTAACTGATTACATGACCCGAGTTTTTTGTTGTTTTCTAAGACCTCAGAACTATGCTTTTATTCATTTCTGTTTGTGCCATGATGTCAGCTATAATTTGTACATAGATAGACGATAAACTCCATGTATCTTCAAAAACTATAGTTCGTGAAAAACAAACTGCAATATTGCTACATAAAACTATTTCCATAGAAATGTATAAATATTTTGGTGCTCAAATAGCATTCTGGAAGAAAACACTTTTCTTGTGAAAAGAAAAATAAAAAGCCTCTAAAAATTAATTTCTCTTCTTTCATTTGGTCAAAGAAACTCAGCTGTTACCCAAGCCCCAGATTTATTGAACAAAACATTTTTTTAATCACTTTGCTACTCATGTATTTTAATGAACTGTTCTGGCATTAAAAGAGGCAATGTATTGAATAATTAGTTGAGCCGTGGCCTCTTCAAGAAATTTGGTTTAAATGTGTGATTGATTGGACCGTTTTAAATCAGCCAAACTTCCCCCTCAGCTACAAGGAGATAGTAAATTATTGCTTGGTATATAAAGCAGAAAGTATTTCACTGTGATATTTGAAATAGAGGGAAATGCAGAAAGCAAAATTGGTATATAAGGCGAGGACCGGTAACTTAACTTTTTACTTGTTACAATGCTGCTGTTCTGCTTTACGTTACATATACTGTAACCAAATTTTATATTTCTTTTGTAACGTTATGGAATTTGTAATGGAGCATACGTGATTTGACATGTAACGTTACTAGTATGTAGTAATAGGGATAAAGGAATCCATGTCCACTAAAAGAACGCCAAAATACTTATATTTATGATTGTGTTACTCTGAAAATACTGTGTAACATTTACTCTGAATTTAAGTTATGTTACAGATAAAGTAACGCATGAGCTATGGGATTAAAAGTTCCAATGTTGAACTGTAACTGTAACGCTAAACAGGTAAGTTATTGGTCCCTGATATGAGGGTGGTAAAGTTCCAGGGGTTGCCTAGAAAACGTGTCAATATTTAAACCAAAGTAGGGGCATTCAAATCAGGGAAAGATTTTAAGCCCTTAAGAGATGCCAAAGATATGATAGACTGAGCTTGTGTTTCTTGACTGTTTCCTGTAACTTTTATATTTGCATGGAAAATAGAAAGTGCATTCATAATGGGTTTGAAACTGTAGGAGATACTTACAACTACAATTGATTCCCATTTACTTTCTGTTGTATGGAATGGAGCCCCTCCTGACAGGCACACCTGATTCTTCAGTTCACTTTCACCCCATTATCTCCCTGGAAAGAATGCCTCACTCATTTTGTTATCATTTCAGTCGCAGGCAAGATTTCAAAGAAATATCAACATAGACGTACATTTTATTTTTCTTACCAACATATATTTATTTACATGGTTTTCGATTAAACAAAAAATATTGAATTGCGTTGCTGTATTATACCATATTTGTAATGGTATCTGAAAGCAAAACTACATAGTGACCCCTGCAGTAAATACTGGCGTAACGACAGCGTGTCTTTCAAACAGTATTAAGGTGCTCTGAATGTTGCTGAAAGTCCACCCCGCCTGCACGCTCTGAACAGACTGAACCGTCCGAGCAGCTGGCGTGCAGCTGGCGTGCAGCCCCAGCCACAGACGCACGCTAGCCGGTGCGGCCTGCTCGTGCTCATTCACAAGGGGGGTGAACAAGGTTCAAACTGTGGGTATCCACCCCGCTGGAGTATCCCCTCTCCCTTCCCGCTCCTCACCCAGTAGACTGATTCCGAAAAGTGTCCAGCAAAGCCCTCTCTCTCTCTCTCTCCCTCTCGCTCTGAGTGGCGAAGCCCCTTGAGTGCGACAAGGATAGAGATACTTTAACACTCTTCGGAATCACTGCACAGGGCGCTACACGTTGTACATGAGACCAACGCGTCTCCGCAGGTCCGCCAGCCAATCCTTGGCTCCCGGTCCCGCCCCCACGCCCGCCCCCGCCCCCGCCCCCGCAACGCCCCCAACCCGGTGCCGCTGCAGGGTGGCCGGCGCGGGGGCGCTCGTCGTCTCGGCGCTGCTGCCCCCGCTGCTGCCCCCGGGGCCGCCCCCGCCCCCGCCACTGCTGCCGCCCCCGCCCCCGCCGACCTCGTTGTCCACGGGCTGCTGCCCGTCCAGCAGGCGGCGGAGGAGGCTCTGCGCGCCGAGGAGCGGCCCTGCTGCCGCTGCCGCCGCCGCGTCCTGTTGGCGAGGGGATCGTGTTAGTGAAGGCTGAGGGCAGTGCTGCCAGAAAAGTAGGCAATGTGTGGCCCAAACACAGTGGAGTGACGCGGGCTGCATCTGCGCCTGCCTACTAGGCAACATACATGCACCTGTGCAAAGGTGTTGCCTAGTAGGCAGGCGCAGGCAGATGCAGCCCACTTTACTCCACTGTGTTTAGGCTACTTATTGCCTACTTTTCTGGTAACACTGGCTGTAGACACGAACCGGAGCGACCGGCTTACGAACCTGCGCCTCTTCGAGGTGGTCGCTGGGCACGAGGACGAGCTGCAGCCGCATGTCGTCGGGCGGCAGCGCCAGGCCGTCCCCGAGCACCTGCAGACCCTGCAGCTGCAGCGGGGCGCCGGCGATGTCGGCCAGCTCGGCGGCGGGGGCGCCGGGGGCGGCGGGGGAGCGCCGCTTGCGCAGGTAGTTAAAGCAACAGGTGCGGTAGCGCCGCGACCCGCAGGCCGACACGCACTCGGGCCCGCAGGACGTGCAGGACTGCGCGGCCAGCGGCGCCACCAGGAAGCACAGCAGCAGCCCTGCAGCAGGACAGGGAGAACCAACGTGAGGCAGGATGGGAGGATAGACTGCGGCACGTTTCCGGTTCCGGCCCGGCCCGGCCCGGCCTGGCACAGCTCGGTGGGCAGGTCCAGAGAGGGGTAGCGCCGTGACCCACCCCGCCCCCGCCTCCGGGGTGGGGTGGGTGTGGCGGGGTTGGCGGGGAGCTTCTCGGCCGCCGGCTGTTGAGGGCCCGGGGCGTTCCCAGGTAACGATCAAAGGACACACCTGTCCGTGGCAGGGTGGGGCGGGGCACCAGGATATGTTAATTAGCTCTCCGCATCCCTTTCGTCTCCTCACCCCCCGCCCCCCTCCCCTCCTCCTCCTCTCACCACCAGACCAATGGGAATCCAAGTGTACGAATAGCCACCCACTCGTAGGTGAGTGAATTTTTCGCATACACTTGTAGGTGTACGACAAATCATTTACACACGCGTGCGTGCGCCTATTCGCACACTTGTGAGTCGTAGCCGTCACCATAGCTACGAGTGTTATGAGTGACTATCCACACCTGCATGTCCCGAGGACATCCCCCTGCCGCTCCCCCAGGTCGTCCCTTCTTCTCCCCCTGAGGTTACGATCCCGCGGGCCTCCCCCGCTCATTCGATGTCCAGCCGGTGACTTGACGTACGTGCGGGTGCGCAGCGCGGTTCTCACGCGTGTCCAGATCCCGAGCCAGATCCACGACGCGGAGGTGGAGGTGAGGTACTTACCACTCGTGAGCAGTGCGAGCGGGCCGAAGTTGAGCATCGTGGGGCTCCACTCAGCGCTGCCAATCGCCAACAGAAGGAAAAGACACTGTTAAACTCGCAGCAACACTGAGTGTAAGTGCGTATGCGCCAGGGGTGCCGCGGTTGAGTGCTTTTGATTGCGGCGCCCTGGTCTTTCGCCCTGGTGGATCTGGCTGGAGGCCCCACCGGTCCGGCCCGGCCCCAGAGCTCAGTCCGCCCCCGGGCTCCTGCGGCCTGCGGCAGCCCTGGCGGACCCGCCCGGCCGCGGGGGCCTCCACAGGGCCCCACTGCAAAGCCCGGGCAGGCAGGCAGGGGCAGGCGGCACAATGTAATCACAGCAGGGCAGAGGGCCCCGCCCCGCGGGGGAGTTCTCATCGGGGAGGGTCGGGTCAGGCCGAGCGGGACACGTTTGAGGCGTTTTAGTCTAATGAACAGGTGTCCAGGGCTGAGCCTCGGGGCGGGGCTGAGCCCGGCCGCCCGGAGTGGCTGACACCGCTCTGGGCCGGAACCATAGAGCAACTGATTCCGGGGGTCGCTCTCGTACTTCCCGTCTTTGTCGCACTCACGTAGCGGCCCGCGCCGCCACGCCCAGCATAGAGCACCGCCATAGGAAGGAGAAACGAGAGCGATCTTGTGAATCAGTCGGCTGCACTCTTAAAACCTTACGGTGATTTTCACTGTAACCTCCGGTGAACCCTGAATTTTCACCGTAAGCTACGGTGAATGTCACTGTAAGCTACGGTGAATGTCACTGTAAGCTACGGTGAATCAGGGTGCATCGATTCCTTTAACCCCTTCAGAATCAAAACTATACGATATTTTGTAAGTTTTTTTTAAAGCAGCGGAAATAATGCGAATGTTACAAAAAGTTACGGTAACGTTACATGTTAAATCACTTATGCTCCGTTACAAGTTCCGTAACGTTACAAATGAAAGATAAAATATAGTTACAGTATACGTAACGTAACGCAGAACAGCAGCATTGTAATAAGGTAAAAGTTAAGTTACCGGTCCTTGGGTCTGTCTGGTGTTTAACGGGGCGCTCATGCTTGGCCTTCTCGCGGAGCGCTGAGGAGCGCGCGGGGCGGGGCGGGGCGGGGCGGGGCGGGGCGGGGCGGGGCGGGGGGGGGGCGGGGCGGGGCGGGTGTCGGGGAGCATATATTTGCGCGCAGAAGCAGCGCGAGCGCGGGCGGGCGCGGGCCTGGTGTCGATTACTTGTGTAAATAGAGCGCATGCTCTGTTCGAGTGCTTGTCAGACCTGAGCGATGCCCCGCCCCGCCCCGCCCCGCCCCGCCCCGCCCCGCCCCGCCCCCCCCCCCCCGCCCGCCCCGCCGCCCCGCCCCGCCCCGCCCCGCCCCGCCCCGCCCCGCCCCGCCCCGCCTCGGAGGCGCCGATATCCGAGGCGCACCGCGCCGTTTGGCGATGATTTCGCTTCCTGCCGCTCTGAGGTGGGGGGGGGGGGCGGGGCGGGGGTGAAGTGGAGGCGAAGTGATAGGCACGCACGCGTAGGTGGCCCGACCCCACCCCGAGATGTACTAGCACAATTCAAATAAATGGAATGATAAAGCGCGAGCTCGTAAATTTTTTTGTTTTTGAAAAATACAAGCGGATGTCTCGGCTCGTCCCGACGCGGCCGCGGGTATAGGGTGGGCGCACTGTTAAAATAAAAAAGTTTTTCACCTAGGGCTTTAAAACAAAGAAAACTCTTCTTTACTCTTAAGAATTTCTATTGATTTGAAGTCAAATTTGCGTTGGGCCAATTTTTAAGTCCAAATTCCTTTGATTCAAAGGAGCCCGAGGGGGTATGTACTCTCAAAACCTGTGATCCGACTATTACGTCTATTACGCTCTATTACGCTTCAAAAATATCGGGATTCAGCGGAAAACAGCCCAAAACAACCCCAACATAGGTAAATTTCATAGAATTTCGGCTATTACGCCACTATTACGCATACTTATTACGCGTGCTATTACGGCCAGAGTGACCCGACTATTGCGCGAGTGCATACCCCCTCGAAGGAGCCTTTTTCTGGGTGTGATGCTGGCTATTTAGGCACGACGCGCGACGCGACGACGGAGGGGGGGGGGGGGAGGGGGAAGCTGTTTGCGCTCGTCCCGGGGTGGACCGCCGCCACGACTGTAGGGGCGGCCAGGGCGGCCAGGGCGGCCAGGGCGGTGGGGTGCTTGAGGTACTCCATCACTTATTCACCCGCGCTGTGCGAGGCGCTGTGTCTACTGGTGGCGGGGCGGGGCGGGGCGGGGCGGGGCGGGGCGGGGCGGGGCGGGGCGGGGGGGGGGGGGGGGGGCGGGGCGGGGCGGGGCGGGGCGGGGCGGGGCTGCGAGTGAGTGCGTAGAGCAGAGCAGGTGCCTGTTATTTGACTGCTTAGTTGTCTCTTGGCCGCGGCCCGTTGACATTGCACCCGCCCCGCCCCGCCCCGCCCCGCCCCGCCCCGCCCCGCCTCACCACTCTCTGAAGCTGTTTGACTCCCCTGCCCCAAGCTCAACCCTTTGACTCCAAACCTTTTCGTCCCGAGTGGAGTGGCGGTCTGTCTCAAGGACACCCAACACGACACGGTGACGCGGTGGTTTCGAGAGGTCGTGTCGCCAAGCGTAACTTCTTGCCGGAGTCAAAAAGTGTCGGCTAAGACCGCCGCGACATTGCGCTAAATTGCAATGAAAGGCCGATTTTCACGTGTTAATGTTCTGACAAGTTAGGCAAGGAACTTTTTGCACGAGTATTACTCTGAGTATTGCCCTAGTGCGAATCAGACTCGATTTAGTAAACTAAGAGGAAGTGGGAGGTTGATAACCAGTTTTGCAAAACTGTCGCCTAAAAACGAAATCTTTGTTGTACGCACTAACCCTCAACCAAGCCTTCAACTGTCTCACCTGGTCTAGAGGGTTGCTCCCGTTCCCGGGCTGAGCTGCAAGGTAGTCGCACTGGTCCAACGTTACTCCGACGGCGCCGAGGGTGACTCTGGACCGGAGGGGTAGCCGCCCCCGCCTTTTATAGGACCACCCCTATCCAGCGCGGGCCGGGCCGGGCCGGGCGAGGCATCTGCGTGAGCAGGAGGGGGTAGGTGCTGCCGCCGGGGGTACGGGCGGGGCGGGGCGGGGCGCCCGGGGCGGGGCGGGGCGGGGTGCGGCGGGGCGGGGCGGGGCTGCAGGGGGCGGCGTGGGAGAGAGGGCGCGGCGGTTAATGAGCTGTCGGGGGTACAACACGGAACCGTCACCGCGCAGCGCACGCACGCGGACACGTAATCCCAAACTCCTGGCCATCATCACCATTCTGATGCAGCGGCACATCACACACGCGGGGCACACGGAGCGGGGCGGGGTAGGGCGGGACGAGGGGGAAAAACTATGAATTTTAGTGTACAAATGTCGTGAATTTTTGTGAATTTTCCTGAATTTTTAGAAATCTTTATTGAATTTTTGCGCTAATTTTTTCCTCCCGAATTTTTGTGAATTTTTTGAATTACGAGGTGTTCAAAAGTTTCAGAGTTGTTTTCCCCCTCGGGGCGGGGCAGGTGGCGGGGCGGAGCACACCCGCACCGGAGCGGAGCGGAGCTGATGCGGGCCGCCGCCGGGGAGGCAGGCATCCCGCGGGTCGCACTGTTCGACGGGCGTGCCTATCCCCTCCGCCGGCAGGCGTGCTGGCGCGCGTGGGCGCGGGCCACGCATTGCGGCCGCCCTTGCCGCGTGCCTCGTCCCAGGTGCACAATGTCGAATATTTGATGACCGTAACTGGTTTACATACTGACCACACACACGGGAGAATCATGCTCATTTCCGCACTTAATCACACACTGGAAATCCAAGTGTACGAATGTCGCTCACTTGTAGATGAGCTAATAAATTCGCTTACTTGTAGGTGAGCAAATAACTATTCGCTCACTTGTATGTGAGCAAATGACTATTCGCTCACTTGTAGGTGAGCAAATTATTCGCTCACTTGTAGGTGAGCGAATGACCATTTGGTGAATACGTAGTCATTCGCTCACCTACAAGTGAGCGAATAGTCATTTGCTCACCTACAAGTGAGCGAATAGTCATTTGCTCACCTACAAGTGAGCGAATAGTCATTTGCTCACCTACAAGTGAGCGAATAGTTATTTGCTCACCTACAAGTGAGCGAATTTATTCGCTCATCTACAAGTGAGCGACATTCGTACACTTGGATTTCCAGTGCATTTTTGCTTCTGTTCCGTGTGAAGAACATTTCTTACCACCCCTCTCTTCCACGTCGCAGTGTTGCGCTCGCCGACAGAGACTGTCTGGCGATTGTCGTTGTTTCAGTTTTATATCGCTTTTGCGCCCTGCCTTTCATATTTTCTCTCTTTTTCTTTTTGCGCGCGCGGATCTCTCTAGTTGCCCCCGCCACGTCATACCCCGTCTTGGAGGACAGTGATCTGAATCGCAAATAGGCTTGCGCCGGCGGGGCGTACCGTACCGGGCCGGGGCGGGCCGGGCCGGGGGAAGAGACTACCCCATCTTGCCCCCCCGCCTCCACGGGCATTCCCACCGGTGTGTATAGAGTGGCCACCCTCCGTATAAATATTGATAAAACGCCTCGCCTCTCGCGCGCGCTGTAAAAAAGAGGAGAGTGGGCGCGCGTCAACTTTGTAATCAAGTTCCTCCCTCCTCCCCTGCCCGGCCCGGCAGCCAGGGGGCTGGGCTGGGCTGCGCGGCCGGGCCGGCCACGGATGGGGTTATAAGCAGCGGGGAAATAACCGACAAGTACGTGTCTGTGGTGGCAAGCACGCCCGGGCCGGGCCGGGCCGGGCCCAGGTAGAGGCGCGGGGCTTTTATTGGCAGGATCAGGATCGAGGGGGCAACCACTCCCCATCCTAGTGTACACGGGATTTCTATACTGATTGCACAAGATTTCTCTCAGATTTTGAGAGAATTCTCTGAGATTTCATGAGATTTCACAAGATTTATCTCAGATTACATGAGATTTCACAAGGTTTCAATGAGTTTTCATGAGATTTTTTATGAGAGTACATGAGATTTCATGAGATTACATGAGATTTCTCAGTTAGATTTCGAAGGATTTCATCGAGATTTCTGAGGATTTCATCGAGATTTCCGAGGATTTCATCGAGATTTACGAGGATTTCATCGAGATTTCTGGCGTTTTAATCGAAATTTCCGAGGATTTCATCAAGATTTCTTGGGATTTCATCGAGATTTCCGCAGGTTTGTACACAGGATTTCGGTATGAGGATGAGGGTGGGGCGGGCGCCTGAGGTCAGGGCAGCGCGTTGACGTGGATCCACTGCAGGTACTGCGACACGCGCGTGTACACGTCGGGGAAGTGCGGCAGCGCGGCGCAGCCCGTCACGCCGAAGCTGACGATGCCGACGACGTAGCCGCGGCCCTGGTGCGCGAGCGTGAGCGGGCCGCCGCTGTCGCCGAAGCACGTGCCCTGCACGGAGGCGGGCGCGGCGCACACCATGCCGGCGCCCAGGGGCTCCTCGAGCTGGCGGGCGCACACCGCCACGGGCAGCGTCTCCACGGCCAGGCGCTGCAGCACGGCGCTCGGGTCGCCCGCCGGGAACGACGTGATGCCCCAGCCCGTCACCCAGGCCGTGAGCCCCGGGCCCGGCGCGGGGCCGCCTGGGGAGAGGAGAGGGAGGTTAGATCTAAAGCCCTGGAGTGGGAAAGAAACGCGACCCGTGTCCCGACTTCCGTCCTGTAAGACTCTCATACGCGCGGATTCGTGCGCAGCGATTTGTCATACCGCATTCCGTCTGCTATTTATCCTGTCAGACAGGATAAAATATCCTACTTTTAACTCGCCGCTTCAGAATTTGTCCGTTAATTCTCAGTCAGGCCTCCGTTAGGCCTCTGTAGGTTGCGTTGAGTTGTGCGTAAACAAAGACTCCCTGGACGTCCCGGACTCCCCACTCTACCACGGTATGAAAAATCGCTGCTCGCAAACGAGGAAGTTTGAGAAAGCGCGCGCTGCGTTTCATCAGTTCGCGTTTCTTTCCCTCTCTAGGGGCCCGACATAGGTCTCTACCTGAGGGCCCTAAAACCAGGGAGTCCCTCTTCCCACTCTTCAATCAGATCGAGGCAGTGCGGGGGAGGAGCGCAGTCCGGGCACGTACCGGTCATGCCCTGGAGTCCCGGGAGGCAGGCCGGCTCGATGACGGCGGACGCGGCGACGGGGCGCTGCAGCTGCAGCAGCGCGATGTCGTGGTCCAGCAGGAAGGGCTGGAAGTGCGAGTGGAACAGCACGCGGCGCACGGCGCGCTCCTCGCCGCCGGGCTCGCGCGCCGCCGTCAGGTCCAGCGCGCCCAGCAGCACCCGCAGGCCCGCGAGCGGCGTGTCCCGCCTGCAGCAGAGTCCATATCAACTACCACAGGATGCACTGGGAATACAAGTGTACGAATGTCGCTCACTTGTAGGTGAGCAAGTAAACTCACTCAATTGTAGTTGAGCAAATAACCATTCGCTCATTTGTGGGTGAGCGAACGACCATTCCGAGGGGGTATTCACTCTTAAAATCTGTGACCCGACTATTACGTCTATTACGCTGTATTACGCTCCAAAATTGTACAATTTTAGGCAAACACAGGCAAAAGCAGCCCAAAACGGCCCAAAAATTAGTTGAATATTGAGAATTTGGGCTATTACGCTCCTATTACGCTTCTATTACGCATACTATTACGCCTTCATTACAGGTGGAGTGACCCGACTATTACGCGAGTGCATACCCCCTCGGACCATTCACTCACTTGTGGGTGAGCGAATAACCATTCACTCACTTGTAGGTGAGCAAATAACTCTTCTGTCACTTGTAGGTACAAGTGAGTAAATGGTTATTTGCTCAACTACAAGTGAGTGAATTTATTTGCCCACCTTCAAGTGAGCGACATTCGCATGCGTGGATGCCAGTGTCGCAGTGCTACAACTTGTCATTTCTCCTGGTGCAATGCCGTTTGAATCTTGAAGGGTTTATTTTTAAAGCTTGTCCTCCTCCCTGCTCCCCCAGGTAGGCGCCGCGGTACACTCACGTCATGAGGCAGTGCGCGGCGGTGAGCACAAACTCGTGGTTGATGAGCGTCCCGCCGCAGAAGAACAGGTGGTCGAGCAGCAGCGCCGCCTGCCAGGGGAACTCGCCGCGCGACGCGTCCTGCCCGCCCACGATGCGCTCCTGCAGCCGCGGCAGGTGCATCTGCAGGTGCATGCCCGACCCCACCTGGCGCAGCTGCTGCAGCTGCCGCCGCAGCGCCCCTGACAGGTCAGAGAATCACACTGAGGTAAGGTCTGCTCTCTTCAAGCGTGCGAATGTCGCACATCTACAAGTGTGTGAAACTGTTGTTCACTATCCTGCGACACTGTGAGAAATATTTGTAAGAGTCACGGGCAAATTTTCCATGAGAAATGTCGTAAAGTTACGATATCGAATTGTAAAATTACAAAATTTTAAGGACACTTAGTATCGACTTGTAATTCTTAAACGAGCACAAATAGGCACTCGTAAATTTACGATTTCGATCGTAAAGTTACAACACCGTTTGTAAATCACAAATTACGAAAAAAGTCGTAAATTTACAGATATATTTTTGACAGTGGAGTGAGTGACATCGGGGCGGGGTTACTTACTCTGGTGGAAGGTGCTGGTGGCCTCGGGGAAGTCCCACCAGACGCCGCCGGGCTGCCCCGTGCCGTACAGGTCCCCCAGCCGGCGCAGTGGCGCGGCGGGGGCGGCGCCCGCGGGGCCCTGCTGCTGCTGCTGGTGGTAGTTGTACGGCCCCTCCCCGGCGGAACCATCGGGCGGGAACTGACGTCCGCAGGACGCGGGGGCTGCGGCGGGCAGAATAGAACTCGGAGTTAAAATTTGCTCTTCAGCCCGGGCTTGGTGGGTAACCAGTGTGGGCCGTCCCAGCAGAGGCTAGGCGTCAACGCTCTCGTTTTAACTGCAGAAATATGCAGAAAAGGAGGAGCTTCTGCACCTCGAGGAGGAGCGATGCGCATATGAAGTGATGCAGGTCAGTGGGACACTGCTCACCCCCTGCCCCGGCCCCAGCCCCAGCCCACACCACTCACCCTACCCTGACATCCTGAAACCCCTCCCAACCCCAACCCCTCCACCCCCGCAGCGCTGCGCCGCGCCGGGGGAGCTTACGGGCCGACGGCAGAGCAACAGCGCGGTGCACGGTGTCGGTGCACCCTGCAGTGCAGGCCATACACCGTCTAGTCGCGCCCCGCCCCGCGCCGCCCCGCGCCGCCCCGCGCCGCCCCGCCGGACGCACCTTGCAGCTGCGGCAGGCGCTGGCAGGACAGCTGCGTCAGCTGCACGCTCCAGTAGTAGGGCCCGTCGCTCTGGAGCAGCGCCGCCACCTTCAGGGGCTTCTGCTGGCCGGGGGTGACCGCCACGGTCGCTGGAGGGCACACAGAGAGAGGGCGCAAAGAGCATGTAAGGTAAGGCCGTGCAGACCTGGGCGGGTGGCTGCCATGCCGCAGGCCCCGCCCGCCCCGCTTGCAAGCTGTCACTGTGAAATGTTGTATACTCGCAGAAGGCGGAGTCTAAATTTTTGCACAATGAGAGCGGCGTGAGGCGTTAACCCCCGATGATTTAGCACGGGAGCGTGACCACATAGTGGTCGCGCCGCAGTCAATTTGTTAATTATCTTTGAAATATTGTGAACGAAGCAATTGGAGATAATGTCTGCAAATCTATTTGCGATTAAAATGATTAAAAACGTTGAGGCGTGGCTGGGGTTGCGCTGAGTTAAAGCGGTGGGTCTGAGTGGGCGCTGGCCCCGGCTGGCCCCGGCTGGCCCCGGCTGGCCCCGGCTGGCCCCGGCCGGCCCCGGCCGGCCCCGGCTGGCCCCGGCTGGCCCCGGCCGGCCCCATGGGGGTCACCTAACTGTGTACTCACTGGCGTAGCCGGAGAGAGGTCCGCACAGGGGGGCGGTCGGGCCGTCCGCCGAGTTTAGGACGAGGAGCTGGTCCACATCGCAGGCCCCGCCCAGGCGGCGCGCGACCTGCGCAGACACGAACTCCACCCTGGGGACAGCACAGCAGAACAACCAGAGCGTGGCGGCGCGTAGCACAGCGCGCAGCGCAGAGAGAGCGAGGACAGCGAGGACAGGAGAGCAGAGGCCGAGTAGCGACATGGCGAACAAGTGTCCCGGCCCGGCCTGACAGGCGCGGTTTTAAGTCCGGCTGACGGGAGAGGCGATGTGTCGTGGGTTGCCTACCCGCATCGAAATAAGTACCCCACCAATGTGACTGGCAAAAGTATAAGGTATACTAAAAGTATACTTAAACCATAGCAGAGATTGGGACCACGATACTTTGCTATACCTTAAGTGACACTTTTAGCGTACTTTTTTCATAAGTATACATACAAGTGTCATTCCCACTGTTAGAAATCCTGTAGTCAGAAACAGTGGCCTCACAATCCTTACCGTAATATATTTTACGGTCGTACTGCACTTTTTTTTACGGTTCGGACTGTATTTACTTTTACAGTCAGGACTGTATTACAAAACACAGTCCAGACCGTATTTACTTTTACGGTCTGTCCCGCTACAGTTCGGACTGTATTTAAAAATACGGTTGGACTGTACTGAGTTTTACAGTCTAGCCAGTTACTGCCTGGACCATGGAGTTGGCAATAAGACTGTACCGGAGAAGGGTGAAGTTGAAATTGAGTACATTCCAATACAGTCCGAACTGTACGCTCAAATACGGTCCAGACTGTGACAGACCAGACCGTAAATTGACATACAGTTCGACCGTATTTTGAAATACTGTGCTTACTGTAAATAAATATACGGTCAGGTCTGTAAAATTAATTACGGTCTGACCGCAAAAATAAATACGGCCAAGACTGTGCAAAAATTTATTGGCCATCCTGTATGCATTTACTGTCATTTTTTCTGAGAGTGCCCATGTACTAGTGCGGGTACATACAGGGGGTTTTCAACTCATTTTGCCTACCTTTCAGGCGGCTTTCAGACCTGAAAACCCCGCCTATAAAACCGCGCCTGCGGCCTGAGCTGGGCTGGCACGGGCCGGCTCTGACCGTGCCGAACGTCTTCGTGGTTCTGGTCTGGACTAGAGTCGCTTGGTTCTCCCTCGCTCTCGTGCGTTTCCCGTATCACCGTCCCATGCGCTGGTCAGACGGGCTGTGATCGTGACGCTCCTCATGTTCTCCTCAGGGTGTCCTCCCTCCCCACCCAGAAAGAGGAAGGCCAGAATCTAGGCTATAGCCTTGAAGCGCTAGAGACCCATGAGCTTGAATCAAGTCTTTAGACTTGAATCAAGGCAAATAATATACTTATTTTAAGGTGATTTAAGTCCGAGGTCCGAGGGGTCGTCAACTCGTATATTACTACGTACGCGATGGCTATATTACCTATATTACTGGTACACGGCTAAGGGCAGTTGACGACCCCTCGTTTAAGTCTTGAATCAAGTCCTTAATGTGAGGCCAAGACTATTGTTTCCTGGGTGCCCTTCCCCTGGCCTGACCTACCTGACGGCGCAGGCGTCCTTCCGCACGACCACGTCGAAGTCGCAGGCGAGCGAGCCGGCGGACTTGGAGGGGTAGTCGGGCGACTGGAACGTGGCCGACGTCTCGGTGGTGACGTCCCCGCAGGAGTAGTGGACTGCAAGCGGCGGCAGGGCAGGGAGTTTAGTCTCGTGCACGTCCTGAGGCCATGAAAACTGTAGTGCTGCTCTTTACGGAGGGGAGGAGTCTAGTCTCGAGCACGGTTCGGTTCGGTTCGGTTCACGGAGGGGACACTAAAAATCAAGTGGTGAGACATCTGACCAAATTTCGGTGATACATAAAGTCTCACCGAAAAAAAGTCGTACACAAATGTATGACCCAAAAAAAGTGATACTCCAATGTATGACCGAAAAAAAGGTCAGACATCAGTGGGGATGGCCCTTGATTTCCTTATAAAAGTATCATCCTTTACCGACGTATCACCCTTTTATCGGTCGTACATCGAACGTATCACCTTTTTTCGGTCGTACATTGGAATATCACCCTTTTTCGGTCATACAGTAATGTCTCACCCGTTATAGGGCAAGATGTCTGACCTTTTGATTTACAGTGGAGGAGTGTAAAACTCTGGCCGTCGCCAGTGTTGCCCGGTGTTGCCAGAAAAGTAGGCAATAAGTAGCCCAAACACAGTGGAGTAAAGTGGGCTGCATCTGCGCCTGCCTACTAGGCAACACCTTTGCACAGGTGCATGTATGTTGCCTAGTAGGCAGGCGCAGATGCAGCCCGCTCCACTCCACTGTGTTTGGGCTACACATTGCCTACTTTTCAGGCAGCACTGGCCGTCGCCGGCACCGCTCGCTCCCTCCAGGCTAACGCGCCGTGTCCATTCGTATTAATAAAGATGCTTCCATTTTTTTTTTTTGCATCCCGGCTCCGTGCGCCGCCACGGCTGGCTGCCCAGGGCCAGGGGCTCTCCTCCCGGAGGAAGCCGTCAGTCCCGAGGGGAGCCGCTAAACTAGAGAATAAATCTTTCAAATCGACTGCGAAAAGTAAAGCAGCGGCTCAGCCTGCCAGGCCAGCGGTTAGCTGCTCTTGAAGGGGTAGGTAGGGTAGGACAGTAGAGCGCGCTCTAGCGGCGCGAGGCGGCACTGCACCGTGACGCAGCCGGGGCCGGGGTCTTCCCTGTGCGGATGTTCTAATTACATTTAGGAAGAGGACCACTGAAAATTGTCTTGTGACATCATTAAAACTTCCGCTTAGCGATTATACCGCTCTTCGACAGCACAACTATTTTAAAAAAATATATTCCATCTTTTTTTTTCTCTCCATTCGACGAAATGTCGTGTCGCCGGCTGGGCGGCTGGGTGCGTCATATCGCCCGACTTAGTATTCATGCAAACTGTCTAAGAAACACCGTGCAAAGAAAAGAAGGAATGCGTGACGGGACATGCAAAAATTAAACGCGCATCTTAGCAGCGAGCCGGCGCAGCGCAGCCCACCCAGTCGTAGTAATGACAGTGTTGTGCGCCGCCTGGGGGCAGGGGAGCGGGTGGTGGAGGGGGCGGGGGTGTCGGGGGCGGTGCTGTGGGCGCGCGGCGGCGCGCGGGGCTTCCTAGGAACACTCGGCGTAGCGGACACGGATCCCCTCCTCGCCACTAGCAACGTATATTACGTTACCCGCTCCGCGCCGCTCCGGAGGCGAACACGCCGAGTGTATGTTATCAGTTTGACGCGAATGTCTGCGCGGGGCGGGGCGGGGCGGGGCGGGGCGGGGCGGGGCGGGGCGGGGCGGGGCGGGGCGGGGCGGGGCGGGGCGGGGCGGG
This sequence comes from Frankliniella intonsa, assembly GCA_033675135.1. NCBI lineage: Eukaryota > Metazoa > Arthropoda > Insecta > Thysanoptera > Thripidae > Frankliniella > Frankliniella intonsa. Next base: position 2,186,846 of record CM066256.1, read on the forward strand.
GCGGATCTTCATGGTCCAGCGTGGGCCGCGATACTCACACACGCAGCACACGGTGACGGTGGACTCGGCCGCGCTCCAGGGCCCGGGGCCGCTGGCCTGGCAGACGTCCTCGGCGCGGCCTCCGCGGCGCCGGCACTCCGCCGCCGAGTAGCACACCCCCGCCGAGCCGTCGGCCGCCGAGACGCACTCCCTGGAGGACTGGCCGGCACGTGAGTCGGGGTGAGGTGAGGTGAGGTTCGGACAGGCGGACAGGCGGACAGCGCGAAATGAGCTGAGCTCCGCCCGCCCCGCACTGGCGAAAAGAAATAAATCTGCCTCGGGAGAGAGGGCAGTTGCGTCCTCCACCCTTACCTGAGAGGGCTGCCCCGCGGGCTCCTGCGCCCCGGAGACGTCAGAGGCAGCGGGTGGGGCGGTGGTGGGGGCGGCGCTGGGGACGGCGTGGGTGGAGCTGGGGCCGGCGCCGGGGGCGGCGCTGGGGGCGGGCCGGCGGTACAGGACGCTGTCGAGCAGCGCGCTGATGTTGCTTCTCCAGCTGTGTAGGGTCAGGGTGGACTCGGGGCGGGCCGGGCCGGGGCCGGGGGCCGCCGACACGACCGAGTTGGACTCTGCTGCCGGAATAAGTAACGCCGAGTTAACTGAAAGTTCATCGAGGGGCGAGAGGGAGTGAAAAAAAAAAAAAAGACAACAAGCTCCAGTCAAGATGCTCGGCGACGGGGTCTCGCACCCTGCGGTTCTTTGGCGAGCCAAAGTTTGCCCGGTATCTTGGAGGAGGAGGAGTAATGCATGATGAAGAAGGAGAGGGGTGGGGAAAGGGGCCCCTCCTCCCTTACCATTCCCGCGCCCGCCCCGCCCGGCCCGGCGGCGCTCCGCTAGGCGCCTCCTGTCCCGCCATGCCTCGCCGCTCTCACGCGACTAGGGCTACACTGATAAATATATTCACCGAAATAAGAGGCCCGCTCGTACGGCAAGGCGCTGCGGCTGTAAAGCGCACGACGCGAGACTTTAATTGCAGCCCCTGGGGCTAAAGCGCGTGTCGGCCCGGCGGTCCAACACGGTGTCAGGAGGTGATATCATCGTGTACCTGGCCCTCGCCCTGGTCCCGACGGCAGCAGGTCGACGGGGGAGGCGGGCGCTGACGGCAGCGTCCACTGCGGCTGCCGGTCGGATGCCGATGTGGACGGCCCCGGCGCCCACAGTGGCGGCGGCCTGGGGCTCACGGGGGCAGGGTACGACGGCGACGCCGTCGGGCGCGCGGGGGGCGACCAGGGCGGGCTCACAGAGGGCGTCCACGGCGGCGGCCTGGATGTCACGGGTGACGTCCATGGCGACAGCGGCCTCGGAGTGTCGGCGACCGTCCACGGCGGCGGCGGCCTCGGGCTCACGGGGGCCGGCCAGGGTGGTGCCTGCTGGCCGGGTCCGCTGGGCACCAGGATGAGCAGGGGCGTGGGCGACACAGGTGGCGCGCGTGTCCCCGGCGGCGTGGAGCCGCTCACCAGGTGCACGTCGGTGGCGAAGGGCGCCGGCCGCTGGTCCAGCAGCAGCACGCTAGCGCCCGGGTCGGAGGTCGTCGTGGAGCCCGGCCCCGGCCCCGGCCCCGGCCCCGGCCCCGGCCCCGGCCTGCGGTCCTCGGCCACGTAGTACGAGACGACCTCGCCCGGCCGCGGCGCGGGCGGGTCCTCCAGCGTCATGGTGCGGAAGGTGTCGAGGTGCGCGTCGGGCACCGGGGCGCGGTGCGGGCGGGGCCCCCCGGGCCCGGGCGCGGCCCTCAGCGGCGCGCTGCTGCTGGCCGCGAGGTGCGGCTGCGGCACGTGGCCGTTGTTCAAGTGGCCGGCTACGAGGCGCGTGCCGGAGATGTGCCTCTTGGCCCTGCCCGAGGCGGGCCCGGGTGTCGCGCACGGCGCGCACGCGCACGCCGCCGCGTCGTGCCGATGCAGCGCCCCCATCACGTTCAGGCCAGTGTGACACCACCTGGAAAGCGCAGCGGTCATAGGATGCGACTGGGGGGCGGGGCGGGGCGGGGCCGCGGTGGTGTGCGGTACTTACAGGAGAGTCAGGAACATGGGCACCAGGATCATCATTCAGGGCCGCGAATGCCAGGGTCTGAGCCATGACTTCCACCGGGTCCAGGAGACATCACTTCCCCGCCGACGTGTTCGGGTCGCACCGTCGGAGCCGCTGGCCCGGGCCCGGGCCCGGCACGACGGCGGTGGTGGCGACACCGGCGCGCGCCGCGAGGGGCTCATGGCTCATGGCATCCTGGTGCTGGTCCCGGACGGCACTGCAGTACGCTGCCCTGTCGCCCTCGTGCGCACTGTGATTCACTAAGCTAGCGGTGCGGGCGCGGTGCTGCGCGGTGCTGCGCGGTGCGGGCGCGGGCTGCTCGCTGCAGTGACTGACGCGGGCCGGGCCGGGCCGGGCGGGGTGCCCGCTAGTCTCCTGGCGGTGGCCTCGGCCGGGGCGCGGGGCGCCTCCGCTCCGCCTCCTCGCGGGTCACGGTCCGGCTCCCCCGCGCTGTGCCGTGCCGGGCCGGGCACCCTGCTGCCCCCCGCTCCCCCACCTCCACTGCACGCGTTAGGGACCGTACCAGACCAGCCCTGCAACATGTGTGTTGCCTGCATCATAGCGCGGGCTCGGCTCGAGTGGAGCCCTTGTTTGTCAGACCAGCATTCCTACAATTACGTGCATAGAAGGGTATTTTTACTTCTGCAGAAAAAGTATGTTTGATGTTTATTTTTTTATGGATGTCTGCGGAGAAAATGCTTGGAAATCGGTGTTTACGCTGTTTGCTATCGTGGTTGGTTTTGTGTAAGTTGTGTCGCCGTGGTGGGTTGAATTAATTTTTACAATCGTTCACCAAACAGTGTTTTAGCATAAAATTATTATTTACAAATCTTAAACTCTTCGGAATACAATAGAAATGAGGGAATAAAAAGTGAGACGAGACGGGAGGGCTACTTCCTGCCGTTGAGTATGTCCTGGATCTCCTGGAGCGACTTGCCCTTGGTGTTGGGCAGCATCGCGAAGGCGAAGGCGGCCGAGAGCACACAGCACGCGCCCAGGCCCCAGAACGTGTAGTCCGCGCCCACGGTCTCCATGACGCGCCCGAAGAACTGCGTGACGAAGAAGCCGATGACCCAGTAGAAGGACGCGCACATGGCGGAGGACGCGGCCTTGACGTCGGCGCCGAACACCTCGCCGAGGAGCGCCCACGGCACGGAGCCCAGGCCGAGGCAGTACACGACGATGTAGTAGCACAAGCTGGCCAGCGGCAGGGCCGCGATGGAGGAGGTGTCCTGCCCCGTCGCCACCAAGTGGAAGAAGTACCCGAGGGCCGCCTGCTTGCGAAAAAGCTCTTTAAGAAACCCCTCCTCAGGTATACACTCCGGCCCGAGCTACCGTTTCCTCGGTCTAAACTCACGTGGGCCGTGGCGGCGCACAGCGACGACACAATGAAGAGCGTCTTCATGCTGACGCACGCGGTGAGCGCGACGCTGCTGACCGAGGCCACGACCTGCACCAGGCCGATGATGATGGCGCCGAGCGCCGGCGACAGCCAGGGCGAGCCGCCGAACGCGCGCTTGAAGATGTCCTGCGCGTAGAAGAGCACGGCGTTGATGCCGGACAGCTGTTGGAACAGCATCAGGGCGCACACCAGGAAGAAGGCCCGCCGCCCGCCCGGCGTCGCGAACACGCGGACGAACGTCTGCAGCACGGGGCGGCGCCGGGACTGGCCCTGGGTCTCCTCCTGCGGGACAGAGGTTGTAGGTCACGGACATGAAAACATGCACCCAGAGAAGCATGTACTTGAATTTCTCAAGTACATTTCACTGGAAAAACAAACGTGACGTGCGTCGCACTTGCAAGTGTGACGCCTGGAGAGGTTGCATCATGTGGTGTGACCGGAGTTTTGGTCACGTTTGTGATGCGACCTCCTATGTGACATGCCGTATACCCTGGCGCTTCCCTGATGGAACTCTCTGGACGAGACCTGGATGCGAGTCAATCCAGATATCGTCCAATTCGTCTCAAATTGGATGGATCGCGGAGACCCTTAATCGGTCCAAATTCTGTCCCTTGAACATCCACGAAGTCCAAATTGCAGTCCCGCCTTCATCCAAGATGTCCACACGCCATCCACAGATCTCCCCAAATCATATCCTGCAATTGTCATTCGGATCCAGGGCACATTAGGCAAAAGCACTGCTAATGGTGTCCAGGGATACTCCTATAGCATCCGTAGTGTATCCACATTATCCAAAATACATCCGCAGTATATCCGAACACCATCCACAGCTCTGGCTATACATCCAAAAGCTCCAGTTCACATCCAGAAGATCTACAATTCAACATCAGCGTCCACGACGTCCTCCATGCATCCGCTGCGTATAGGCCGCGTCCACAGCCCGTCCTGTGGCATCTATTTCATATCCAGGGCATCTGAGGGGCGCCCAGCACATCCACGTTATATCCAAACCATCCCTAGATCATCCAGTGAGTCCCCCGGGCATCTCGTATCGATATCCACGGTGCATCCGCGGCGTCCCCAGTCTACCTCGAGACCATCCACAATGTGTCCTCAGAATCCAGTGAGGATCTGCATCCCAGGCATCCAGCGTGTATCCCAGGCATCCAGCGTGTATCCCAGGCATCCAGCGTGTATCCCAGGCATCCAGCGTGTATCCCAGGCATCCAGCGCGTATCCCAGGCATCCAGCGCGTATCCCAGGCATCCAGCGTGTATCCCAGGCATCCAGCGTGTATCCCAGGCATCCAGCGTGTATCCCAGGCATCCAGCGCGTATCCCAGGCATCCAGCGCGTATCCCAGGCATCCAGCGCGTATCCCAGGCATCCAGCGTGTATCCCAGGCATCCAGCGCGTATCCCAGGCATCCAGCGTGTATCCCAGGCATCCAGCGTGTGTCCACGGTAGATTTTATGCCCCCTTTTGCTAACCCAGCTATTTTACTACATATCCTTTCAATTGGTGTGTTTTTTTATTATTTACGCTGATTTCTTCTAATATATAGGAAATATTGACGATTTGACCACACCACCGTCTTTCTCTAAAAATTATCTTTCAAACGAGCATAAGGTCGATAGGGTTAGCAAGCGCCCTGCGCTAACTGCCTTCCTAGCTTTCAGAACCCTATAAACCTTATGCTCATTCGAAAGATCTCTTCGAGAGGAATACAGTGGTGTGGTCAAATTATCTATATTCCTATTCGATTTAAAGAAATCGGTGAAAAACATCCTGCTGCATTACTAGAAAGAATTTACTGCAGAAAAGCCTGCAGCGTAAAAGAACAGGTTGTACCATGCCTACTTACCGATATATTTGCATTTAACCCTTGATTTGCTGCACAAAACTCGGAAGGGTTCTGAACGTGTTGGACGACGTGGAAGCGTTCAGGACATGTTGGACGGAGTATGGACGCGATTAGGACGTGGTGGACGGAGTGTGGACGTGCTCATGGTGCGTTGGAGGAGTCTGAACGCGCTTTGGACGTGTACAAAGGACGATGGACGTGTTCCTATATATTAGAAGAAATCAGCGTAAATAATAAAAAACACCAATTGAAAGGATATGTAGTAAAATAGCTGGGTTAGCAAAGGGGCAAAATCTACCGTGGACACACCCTGGATGCCTGGGATACACGCTGGATGCCTGGGATACACGGTGGATGCCGTGGATACACGCTGGATGCCTTGGATACGCGCTGGATGCCTGGGATACACGCTGGATGCCTGGGATACACGCTGGATGCCTGGGATACACGCTGGATGCCCGGGATACACGCTGGATGCCGTGGGTACACGCTGGATGCCTTGGATACACGCTGGATGCCGTGGATACACGCTGGATGCCTGGGATGCAGATCCTCACTGGATTCTGAGGACACATTGTGGATGGTCTCGAGGTAGACTGGGGACGCCGCGGATGCACCGTGGATATGGATACGAGATGCCGGGGGGACACACCGGATGATCTAGGGATGGTTTGGATATGATGTGGATCTGCTGGACGCACCTGGGGTGCCCTGGATATGAAATGGATGCCACAGGACAGGCTGTGGACGCTATACGCGGCGGAAACTCGCAAGACGAAGACGTGGTTTTCCTGGATGCGTTATGGACAGTGAGGATGCTGGACGTTATGTAGATAAAACGCACTGTTAAAACCTTACAAAGCAATGCTTCGCAATTACAAACAAAATGCTTCGCAATTGCGAAGGATTTGGCTGCTTTGTAGTACAAAGCATTTTGTTTGTATTGCGAAGCTTTTGCTGTAGTTTGCGAAGCATTTGCTTCGCAGCTTGCGAAGCTTGCGAAATGCTTTGTATTACAAACAAAATGCTTTGTAATACAATGCATCCAAATGCTTTGCAAGCTTACAAACTATTTTGTTTGTAGGGATTTAACAGTGCGGAATGGGAATTCGGAAAGGTGTGGGATAAGCTCATGATGTGCCGTGGACACGTCTTGCCTGGATAAGATATGGACAGTAATGGTATGGAAGCTATTTGGATGGGTTGCGGACCCCAAAGAGGTTCTGATTAACTACGGATATGCCCTGGATGCGTCTTGCCTGGATAAGACTTAGACACTTATGGTTCTTGACGTTATTGGGATGGGTTGGGGATCCCCGAGAGGTTTGGATAATCTACGGATATTTTCTGGACGCTGTCTTGCTTGGATACGTTTTGGACACTTATGGTTCTTGACGTTATTGGGATGGGTTGGGGATCCCCGAAAGGTTTGGATAATCTACGGACATTTTATGGACGCGTCTTGCCAGGATAAGATTTGGACACGTAGGGTTTTGGACGTTATTGAGATTGGTTGCGGACATCGAAGAGGTATGGATAGACTATGGATATGCCCTGGACGCGTCTTGTCTGGACGAGACTCGGACACACAGGATGTGGACATGAATGAGATGCATCCTGGACGTTCCAAGACGCCGAGGATGCTTTCTGGATGAACGTCTCGTCCAGATCCTATCCACAGTTCCATAAGGGTTGCGTCGCATCACATGGTGTGACGTAAATTTAGGTCGCATTACGTGGTGTGACCAAAAATGGTCACACCAATTGACGTCACGTTTGTCGTACATTGGTACTTGAAAAATTCAAGTATATTGCACTTGATACAAGAACATGCTTTTCTTGGTGTGGCCCGGGCCGGGCCGGGCCGGGGCAGCCACCACCCACCTCCATGCGGCGCAGCTCCTTGTAGCACTGGTCGCGGCTCTGGCCCCGCAGCCACTGCAAGGCCGTGGACGCCGCCTCCGAGTCGCCGCGCAGGCACAGCAGGTACGGGGACTCGGGCAGCCGGATGGAGGCCATGAAGTACAGCCCGCAGCACGAGGCGAGCACGCAGGCCAGGGTCATCGGCGACACGTAGGGCCCCACCGCGTACGGCACCATGAAGCCCAGCGTCAGCGACAGCTGCATCGCCGTGCCCAGCGCCGAGCGGACGCGGTCCTGTGAGGAGAAAACAACTCAAAAGTCAGCGCGACATTCACACGGTTCGATACTGTGCCCCGTCCCTTCTTCGCACCCAGTAAACTCTGTTCCTAATTTTTCTGTGTTTTTAAGGTTTTAAGAAAAGCGCATTTTGTCATTAAAATAAGCAAAATTTCCTGGATTAAAAACAGTGATCTAAAAATCTTTAGGCAATGTTTTTGAATTAAGAACACAATATTTCGGGGTGCGTGCACGCACCACGGCGATCTCCCCCAGGTACAGGGGCAGGATGCACGAGACGACGCCCGTGACGAAGCCGCCGATGAAGCGCGACGCGTAGAGCCAGAGCGCCGAGCTGGCCAGGGCGGCCAGCACCCAGGCGATGAACATGAGGGCGCCGCTGACTATCAGTGTCGGCCGGCGGCCGAAGCGGTCGGCGAAGAGCCCGCCGGGGATGGGGCCGAACGCGGCGCCCAGCGGCGTCAGGCTGCCCACCCACGCGGCCTCGTCCAGGCTGATGACGAACCCGGCCGGCGCCGACGGGTCCTGCAGCACCGGCAGCATCGGCGACGACCACGAGTAGACGAAGCCGCCGCACACGGCTGAGAGGTTGGCTGGGAGGATTGTAGGAGAGATCGGTTATTGTCGGTCAGATTGCTTAGAAAAAAAAAGGAAGTCCGTCTGTATTCCAGGGCTCCGTAACTTATTACTTAAGCTCCTTAAAAGTTATGTTAAGCGTTAGAGTTACAACTTGTAACTTTTATTCTGGCTCTTTCAAAATAAGTTTTTGGTGCGGATGGTGCAAATCACATGGACATCGTTCCTGAATAATTTTGGACACATTTGAAATTCTATAACTTCAACTTTTATCGGAACATGTCTTTTGTTACGTTAGGTAACTAACACAGGGTGTATGTAAATTGTCCGACCTGGCGAATTCCCCGAAATCCGAAAAAGCGCTGTCCGGCCTGTATTTTGTTCGACCTTGTTTACACGGGTAAATTGGAGGTACAGCCAATCTGAACGTCGAAGCCACTGGATTTCGCCCCTAGGTTATGATGTTATGATGTTACAGTCGTCTCAGCAGACGATTCTCTTGGTTGTTGTGATGGATCGAGAGGATCGAGAGCCCCCGGTCCCGACCCGACCAGGCTCAGTAACAGCTTTCAGTCAAAAATTATACAATAATAGTTCCCGAAAAAGTCTCTTTTTCCGTCTCGTCATCTGCTTTTTTTGGCCAAAATGGCAGTAAGCACATCCACTCAAATCCGGAATTTTTAATGCATCAGCAACGAGTGTGGTTAGGTTGGATTGAAGTTGGCAGCCCCGCAGCAACGGTTGCAGTGACAGTTTGAAGAAATGAGCATCGCTCAGTGACGCGCGCGTCTCGTTCGGTACGGCGTTTTTATTCGTTTTCGCGGTTTGAACAAAACTTTTAGCATCCGTGCAAAGTACCGGCGTGAACATAAGATATTCAAGTAGTGTCAGGTTAGACTATTCTTCGGTAAAAGTCTTAAATCGGGACTGTGTGTGATGTCAAGATTGCCTACGTGATGCCGCTGGTAACCTATGTCAGCCGCCATTTCGTGGTACGTTGACTGGATGAACGTCCCGGGGGGACTCCGCTGGTAAGTGTTTTACCTCGACGGTCTTGTTCAATGTTAGTCATCCTGGGCAAACATCGCAGTTATTGCGGCTATCACTTTATCCGAGCTGGGACAAAATCCAGGTCGGACAGCGCTTTTTCGGATTTTGGGGAAATCGCCAGGTCGCACAAAGATAGGTCGGGCAATCTAGCTGCACCGAATTCGTTCGTGTTATGATAAGTTACGGAGCCTGCTGTATTCTCCTCTGTACTCACCCACGACCCCGGCGCACAACAGGTGCCAGTGCAGGGGCGGCGCGTTGGGCGCGAGGCCCGCGACGCCAGTGGCCGTCGGCGTCCTGGACAGGCTCTTGCCCGAGTCGCCTTTGGGCACGACGACGGCGGCGGTGGCCTCGCCCCCGCCTCGCTCCAGGAGCGGGTACGCCGACTTCTCGGCGGCGGCCTGGTCCGACGGCATGGTGTTGGCGGGCGGATAAGGGCTAGCAGACTAAGTCTGTCTGCGCAGAACTGCTGGCGAGGAGGCGGGCCTGCTGAAAAGAGTGTGAGGCTAGGCGTATTAGGACTAATTAGGCGGCGATTACGAATTTGAATGGGCGTTGAGCTGGTGGTGTGTGTGTGAGAGAGAGAGAGAGAGAGGAGAGAGAGAGAGAGGGTGCGTGGGCGGGCGCGTGCGTGTGTGGTGCGAGTTTGCGATGGCGTTATCAGTCATCGGGTCTAGCAAGAAGTACCACGAGGGAGAGGAGAGGAATGAGTAAGCCCACCCGGCCCGGCCCGCCTGATAACAACACCAAACGCTAATTTTCGCTTGACGAAACGCGTCGAGGGACAGGGGGCGTGTCTGTTATGTCACGGTGTCGTAATCGCGATTTTTAGGAAAAAATAGATAGACAAGGGAATAACTTCGAGATTAAACAAATGTCACAGTTTTGTTAGTGAAGGGGAAAGGGGTTTGCCGTGCCTTTTGCCTATATTCAGGCGGTGGATTTTAGCATAGCATCACGCTGTTTGTTATGGCCCAAGGAGTGACGGGAGGGGGGTCCAGAGACGTGTCCCTAGCCGCAGACCTACCTCAACCGTGGCCGGCAGGCGCGGGCGCAGACTCCTAGGAACCAGGCCCAGGTCGGCCCGGCAACAGCAGAGGTGGAGGGGGCAGGGACAGACTCGCGACCCGCATCCGAACCTGAAGCGCGAGCCGACTGTCACCTGGGCGGGCCGGGGCCCGGCGGCACGGATATGCCGGGATTAACGGCAGGGCACACGGTGTGGGCGGGACAGTGAGGATCAAGGGGGTATTTTCCTCTGTAGTACCCTGTACACGTGACCTGGGTATTGCAGAGTACTACGCGTAATGTAATACCGAAAAATGGAAAAAAATAATGCTCTAAAATGGTAGCATTTTTCGGTGTGATACCGGTGTAATATCGCGTAATACCGTGTAAAAGGGATGGAGTACTCTGTACAAGTTTTCTTGTAGTGAATACCTCCTCGGTGAGGACCTCGCAGTGGAGGCGTTCTTATACTTACCGGAGTGAGGCTCCGGACACGACGGGCAGCCTGGGTCGCGCCTGATGTGACAGCACGTGCACTCACACACTCGTCAAGGCGTCTGCCTGTTTAGCACCTTCCAGCGTCCCTGCCGCCGCACTCATCCCGGGCGCGGTTGTACACGGGGGACTGTCGGGCGAACAGGGAGACGTCCTACATGTTCAAGGAAGTCGCGGGCCCCTCGCGCCCGACGACGCTCGAGTAGCAGAGCAGTTAAAACCATAAAGTGACAGTGGCAGTGAGATGCGCGTTAGCAGGCCCGCTCCCGCTCCCGCTCCGCTGTGCGTGCCTCGCCTCGCCCTCGTGGACTGGCGAGTCACTCGGCCCGGCACCGCGCCGAACACTTTGCGCCCCACGCTCGCCGCCGCGCGCCGCGCCGCACCGCCAGACCGGCCAGGCGCCCAGCCCAGCCCGGCCCGGCCCCCGCTCAGTTGGACGCGCATAACTTACCCCGCAAGCCGGCCGGCCCGGCCCGGCCCCGCCCGGGGTCAGCCGGGGCCGCGGAGGTGCGGCTTAACGGAACGGACCGCCGGCCGGGGGGCCGGGGCGCGGCGGGTACGGTATAGTGACTACACTATAGTCGCGACGACCAAAGGTGCGGCGCGCACGTGGCGGCGGGAGCGACGCGCACCGCGCAGAGGTTAGGCTGAACCGACTGCATGATCGGGTCGCGGGCGGTTGTTTCTGTTTCCCGCACCGCGCCGCGCGGTAGGGTAGGGTCCTGGGCTTGCGGCGGGGCCGGGCCGGGGCGGGGCCCTGCGGGGCGGCGACGGCGCCGCTAAGGCGTCTGTGCTATCTTTGTCGTCGGGGCGCCGAGGCGGTGCCGGGGCCGGGCCCGTCCCGTGTGGTGTGTTGCTGCCAGCCGTGGCTGCGGGGCGCCTGGGGCACTGGCCCCGCAGCCAGGCCGCGCCCGCCCCGCCCCGCCCCGCCCCGCCCCGCCCCGCGGCCGCACCTCGAGTACTACGACCCAGCCGGAAGTGGGCACCAGGAGGTTTGTTATTGTTTGAGTTTGGCATGGGCAGCGCGCTCGCGCGGCTCGGCTCGCCCGCGGGCTCGCTGTGATTATTTGATTAATTTGTCGTTGTCGCGTGTTGCTTTGCGGTTGCGCCGGGGCGGGGCGGGGCGGGGCGGGGCGGGGCGGGGCGGGGCTTTATCTCTTATCGGCCACACTCCACAGTGCAGCCCGAGGAAGTGGGAGGGACATGGAAAGTATAGCGCGGCGGTACAACCTCGACCAGTTTTATTTGAACTTATGGTAGACGCGCCCGGGAGGGCTGTGGGTCGGATTTTTTTTGTCGGTCTTTAAGTAGGTTCACTTTCGATTGTTAAGTACACAGGGTCCCGCATATGCATCAGAAATGCCGTTGAATTTATGCACTCGTAAAGTGGAGCAGGCAGCGGGTCCAGTGCCCCCACCCCGACCGCCGCGCCGCGCCGGGCCCGCTGCCGGTGGACTGTACTCGTGCGCGCGTGCTGTGTCGTGTCGTGCGCTCTGCTCTGCACTGTACCGCCGCGTCCGCGTCGGATGGGTTGCCTATCCGACGGGCTGAGCGGCGCGACGGCGCCGGCGCCGGCAAAACCGACAGGAGCCAGGGATGGCATAGAGTATTAAATGGGGCCAAATTGTGCCAAATGCAATATATCTGGGGACACCTCATGACCTCCAAGACGACTCCATAAGTTCGCAGTCGATAGCGTGGTGAGTTTCAGCCAGGTTAGACGCTGGCTGACGCGCAGGACGCCGCGCAGTGAAGAGAAGGGCAATATTATTTGACAATAAAAATAAAATAAAAATTTAATTTAATACTCTATGTCAACCTTGACATGAACCCCGCCCGAACCTGAGCTCGGAAGGCTTTCAGAGGCGACCTGGCCCAGATATGAGTCCAGGAGGTTGGGGCGCCGAGGTCTCTTCCCAGGTGCTGACTGATGTCAAGCTTGTGCCTAACCTAGGTGTCCCGCGGGCTCAGGTTCGGGCGGGGCTCATGCCGGTTTCTCGGCGGCCCCCCGCGGCCCCGCGCTCGCTCGCGCCCTACCCGGCGGTGGCGCCGTGCCGGTGGCGCAGGCGTATCCGGACGCCGTCACGCGGGTAGAAGGTGACGCCCAGCTTCATGCGGATGCGGCGCACGTCGCGCGGGCCGCGCGGGTCGGGCAGCACCGTGTACCGCCGCAGCACGCTCGCCAGGTGCGTCTTGAGGAAGGTGACGGCGTAGCGGGCGCCGATGCAGCCGCGCGGCCCGCCGCTGAACGGCATGAAGGCGGCCGGGGGCCGCGCCGCCGCCGCGGCCGCCAGGAAGCGGTCCGGGTCGAAGCGCTCCGGCTCGGGGAAGTACTCGGGGTTGTGGTGCGAGGCGAGCGGCGACAGCGCGACGAAGCAGCCCGCCGGCAGCGTGTGGCCCGACGGCAGCGGCACGTCGCGCAGGCAGCGGCGCGCGAACGCCGGGAACGTCGGGAAGTAGCGCAGCGTCTCCTTGACGAAGCGGTCCAGGTACTCGAGGTGGTCCACGTCGCCCTCCTCCAGCGGCCGGTCCGCGCCCAGCGTATCGTCCAGCTCCTGAGGTGCGCACCCACATTATAAAGGGGCCCAGAAAAAAGGGAAAATTTCAGGGCTCCGTAACTTATTACTTAAGCTCCTTAAAAGTTATGTTAAGCGTTAGCGTTACAACTTGTAACTTTTATTCTGGCTCTTTCAAAATAAGTTATTGGTGCGGATGGTGCAAATCACATGTACATTGTTCCTGAATGATTTTGGACACATTTGAAATTCTATAACTTCAACTTTTATCGGAACGTGTCTTTTGTTACGTTAGGTAACTAACATTCGTTCGTGTTATGATAAGTTACGGAGCCGCCCTGGGAAATGTGCCAGCCTCCTGTAGTCTTGCCTTCTGGATCCGGAGCTGGTGCTCGGGTATGATGGACAGCACGAGGAGGTGGATAGACAACGAGTCCATGGAGGTGACGAAGCTCGCCGCCAGCATGGTCTTGAGCTCTCCGTACAGCTCGTCTCTGTTGAGCTGGCGGCCGCCCTCCGACCCCAGCACGTGGTCCAGGAAGGCCCTCCTCCGCCCGGTCGGCGTATGCGCGTTCGTGCCGCCGCCACCTTCCTGAGGACAGAGGTCGCCTCGCCGATAGGAAAACGAGAACACAATTTTGTGCAATGTGCAGTGCCGTAGTGTCGCCGTCGCCGGCAAAAATAAAATTGTCGAAATGCGAATCTCGCGCACGGAAAAAAATGCCATTGTTATGATGATCGACTTTGTTCGATGGGCAAAATTTAGAAGCTGAAGCTAGTACCGAAAATCCGATACAAAAAAGTAGAAGTTGGTTGTCACGACCGAACACTTGCAGGATGAGAACTAACTGAGCTGTGGTCTGTTCTCATCGTACAAGTGTCCGATCGTCACAACTAGCTCTGGTCGTCGGTATCGCATTTTTGATACCGCAGTTATCGAATTATTCGAACAGAGTTGATCACCACAACAAAGTATTTTTTTTCCGTGCGTGGTGGTGTGTGGGGGGCAGCTCCTGGCGCCACCTGCCTCCTAGCCCTGGCACCTCCGCTCTACAACGTGGTATTCAATCTGGATTCTACCATATTTCTGCCAACACGCTGTCGTTCCCAAAGACGCCCGCCGCCCTTACCATTTTGTATCTTAAGACGTCGGCGATGAGTTTGTCGTAGAGGTGGTTGATGCGTTGGTACTTGGCGTAGTTGGAGTCCAGACGGAAGAGCCAGTCCCAGTGGTACCAGGGGCGCACGGCGCGGTACAGCAGCAGGGAGGACATGGTGTCCACCTGGTCGACCATCTGCTGGCGCAGCTCCGGGCCGAACAGCTCGCCGCTCGCGTTCAGGATGGTGCGGAAGGCCGAGTCGACGGCGGCTATGCCACAGAGCGGTACAACGTCGAATACCTTGACAGACACATACGTCCAGTCCAACTCACTCTCAATTTGAAACACGTTCCGGGTGTTTCTTTGAATGCGTAACAGTGTTGCGGGATTGCATACTCTCCAGCGCTGCAGGGGCCATGGCGCCTTACGGGCGAGTGGAATAGGCAAACCCGCAACACTGTAACGCATTCAAAGAAGCACCCGGTTCACCCAGAAAACTATGTTCTTCATTTTTCAGTGTTCTTAAAGTTTTAGGAATATTTTGCTTAAGTGAAGAACATTTCGTCAGTAAACTAAGTTAAATTTCTGAAATCAACAACAGTGTTCTAAAAACTTTAAGGCAATGTTCTTGAATTAAGAATACAGTTGTTTTTTTTTTGGGGGGGGGGGCGGGTGTTGGTGTGATATAGCCGTACCTGTCCGGAGTCGGCCCGGGGCCGCAGGTTGTCGACGAGCTCGTCGGCCGCGCCCTGCATGAGCGGCTGGAACTTGCTGATGACCTCGCGGTGCAGCGAGGGCAGGACGAGCTTGCGGTGGCGCCGGTGCTCGGCGCCGTTGAGCACGAGCAGGCCGCGGCCCAGGATGGGCTCGATCAGGCGGTACATGACGCGCGGCTTGTGCTGGCACGCGGCCGACGACAGCACCACCTCCACGTCCCGCGCGTCCACCACCCACACGGCGAGCAGCGGCCCGAACCACATCCGGAAGATGGTGCCGTACTGCTCCATCATGCCCTGCATCACGGACAACAGCGCCACTGTCTCAGTCAGCACACACACACACACACACACATTTGCAGCGGAACCAATTCAGAAAATTCAGAAACGCCACAGTGCCACAGTGCCTTACAGCTACAGCGGGTGGGCAGACACGCACGCTGTTGAGTTTTTTCTGTTACACCTCATATCATACCGAGGGGTGCCTCACTCTTTAGATGGGTGTACACTGATGGGAGGATTGCGCTGTGATTGGAAGTAAAATTCTACCAAACTTCAAAGAAACCTACAAATTTGACATTAGCAAAACGATTTTTTTTTTTTTTGCGATTTTAAGGTGTTAAAAACGCATAATTGCCGAAAAATTATGTCATTGGACGGTGATTGGAAAATGATTGGACCGGAGGGCGTACACTGATTGGAGGAGTTGAGGTACCTCTCACCTCATACTCCGAAATTTAGAGTTGATTCCCTCTCGGACAACTAACTCTTGTTACCTGGAACGACCTCCGCATCCTGGACCGGGAGAAGTCGAGGAAGTTGCCCACGACGGGGAGGGTCGGCGGCCCCGGGATGGAGGCGGCCACCCTCGCCATCCTGCGGATGTCCAGGAACCACTGGGCGAGTAGCGGCAGCGCGGCCACCGCGCCGGCCAGCAGCACCGAGGCCCAGGACCAGGACATCGCTGAGCTCGCTCCTGCGACTGTCACTGTCACACCGAGGCGACGCGACGGGGCGGGACGGAGTGTCGGAGCAGCCGGAGGCTCATTCCACCAGGGCCCGAGGGCGCGCGGGGGCGGCGCGGGGGCGGCGCGGGGGCGGCGCGGGGGCGGCGCGGGGCGGTGCCGGGGCGGCGCGGGGACGGAGCGGGGACAGCGCGGGTGAGGCGCGGGGGCGGACAGACTCCGTGACACCTTGCCTGTGTGCCTGTGTCACCGGCCGCGCTGCGCAGGCGCTAGTGATCAGCCGCCCGCCGTGATGGCATCTCTGGAGGGGAAAAGGCCAATTTCAAACGATATGGCAGGTACACGCACGCAGTGCGGTGACTACGTGGTCGCGGTCGCGTTGCACACTCGCCTGCGATGAGAAGGTTGCCTTCTAAGTTTACTGTTGCACTCTATGAGCTGAATAATTATTGTAATGTACGCCGCCCCCACCCCTATCTTCCACCCTTATCAGTGAACCAGCCCTTTGCCCTTTGTGTAACATGGCTGCCTGGACAACACTGTAAGTGCTCACCCAGTGTTCAGGAGCGCGGTGCGGTACACAGGTGCAGTGGCTGTGGCTGACTGGCCCCGCGCAAGGCATAGGGCGCCAAACTTATAGCCTCCGTCGGCTCCAGTTTTCGGGTTGCACCTACCGGCGCCCACCGCCTCCGCTCCCGGGGCCGCCCGAAGTCATGCAGGCGCAGGACAGTCGGCTTCGGGGCGGGAGAAGGCGGAACTCGACCCTATTCGGACGTCATCATGTTTCACTTGTCTGCGCACTGGTCTCTTTCTCCGCGCTGCACTTTGCACATGCGTGACAGAGGTGACGAGGAGACGTGCCGTGCCGCGCCGCGTCCCGGGTAGTCAGGCCTGCTCCGCATCCAGCATCCAGCGGGGCTGTAATCAAGGCGAATCGTCTCGTGCATGCATTCCCTGTTGAGAGTCGTGCCTCGAAAGATTTAGAGGTTTTCGCGCAAAGATAAATCAAGACGTCGTTGAGATGAGTGAGTACAGGCGAGGCGAGGCGTCCATACTCTTCCCCAACGGAAACACCGCGGTGAGTGAGCTTTTGCCCGCGCACGCTTGCCTGTAATAGCTGCCATTTAGTCGTATTATTCGAGCATGTATTTCGCTTCGATTTGACATTTCGGGGAAAAAATGTAGTATTTATTCGCACTCCCTATGGTGCGAATCGGCCAATAATTGTACACGGCTGAACTGATTATTTGAACCAATGCATATACGAGAACTTTATCACAAGAGTAAAATTGTCGAGATACGAGATGTCCGGGTCGAGGTTATTGCTGTTGCGCCGCGTGATGCGAGGTGAAGAGATAGTACTCCGTACCGTTTACACTGCGTTCTCTGCGCTGGGCTGCGCCCTTTGCATATGCATTTGCCAAGGCACAGTGCTGCCAGAAAAGTAGGCAATGTGTAGCCCAAACACAGTGGAGTGAAGCGGGCTGCATCTGCGCCTGCCTACTACACTGGAAATCCAAGTGTACGAATGTCGCTCACTTTTAGATGAGCGAGTAATTCACTCACTTTGGTGAATAGTCATTCGCACACCTACAAGTGAGCGAATAGTCATTTGCTCACCTACAAGTGAGCGAATAGTCATTTGCTTACCTACAAGTGAGCGAATAGTCATTTGCTCACCTACAAGTGAGTGAATTTATTCGCTCATCTACAAGTGAACGACATTCGTACACTTGGATTTCCAGTGTAGGCACCATACATGCACCTGTGCAAAGGTGTTGCCGAGTAGGCAGGCGCAGATGCAGCCCACTTTACTCCACTGTGTTTGGGCTACTTATTGCCTACTTTTCTGGCAACACTGCCAAGGCACTCGCCAAAACGCTGATCTCGCGCGGAAATACAAATACGAAAAAAACAATAAAATGGAGCAAAAGTAAATAAACACACAATGGTCGGCGGTGCGCAGCTTAGCCCTTCCCTGTGTCCCTGATTGACCTCTGATCTGTTTGTCGCGCAGTCACCCCCCCCCCCCTCGGTCAGTCAGTCAATCGCGTCTCTGTTTGTTGTGTTTTCTTGGGTGGCAAAGAAGATAAACCGCGTGCGGCTGCGCGGCCGTGCTCCTGAGAGGCTGCATCTCGCACGAACCACGCCACTTGTTTATTTACTTTTACTCTTTTATTTTTTGTCCTAAAAGGAAACTTGAAACTTACCATCTACTACCTCTCAGGTCCAGTTTCTGCGAAAAGAAAAGTTGCAGCAACTATCGTGTGGTCAGCTCATGGACATTATATTTGAGACAGCAATGTCATGGTTGTGATTACAAAAATTCGGTCGTCACACCCATAGCATTAAAATCTTTACCACGATACTTGCTATGTATCACTTTTCGTTTCTCTGAATGTGAAATTTTCTCATTCTCTCTGTTACCCCTTACAAAACCGTTTCATACCGAAAGGAGTGGAGTCCGATGATCGGTCAGTCCGAAGCTCGCCCGCGGACTGTCCGAAATCAAGCCCCGGAACATGCCGGGAAACCATCCGAAAAGAGTAAAATCCGCACGTTTTCGGGCTGTCCGAAGGGCCCGCAGAGCGCGCAGCCGGTGCATCCCTCGGACAGTCCGAGCTGCGGACAACCCGAGAGGAGTCCGATTCTGAAGCCGAGCCCTAGGCTGGCCCCCGTACCACCCTGCCCCCTCCGAGTACTCGAAGGGATGCGGCCTGCCCTGCCCCGCTCCTCCTCTTTCCCTCGTCTCTCATCCCCCCCCTGCTCCTGTCCATTTTTCCTGTCCATATGTTTTTTTTTCGGGGAACACGCATCGGACAGAGTGTGTGACCCAGTGATCCGCGAGGCTCCGAGCCAGGGACCCGTAACGAAACTGCTTCTCCGTGATGGACAGGTGCTGTTTATAGGTGCGATCAGGCGAGGCAAAATTGTGTGCACCCACGAAAATGGAAAGTGTACATCGGTTGTCCTTTTATCTTTCGTAACTAAAAAGGGGTGAGCCTACCTTTCTGTGGCATCAGCCCACTTTGTCCGGCCGCGTGTGCTTGTATTGTAAAAATGAGAGAAAGAGCGCGAAAGGGGGCCAGCATACGCGAGGGGGTAATAGTCGGGTCACTTTATCTGTAATGGAGGCGTAATACTATGCGTAATATAGCGCAATAGCAGTGTAAGAGCCAAGATCCTCCATTTTCTACCAAATTTTGGGTCGTTTCGAACTGTTTTTGCCTGTTTTTGCTGAATTTGTACGATTTAAGAGCGTAATACAGCGTAATAGACGTGATAGTATACCCTATAGGGCCGCAGATTTTAAGAGTGAATACCCCATCGAGCATACGTGACCATGTCGGCGTCAGCCCCGGTCCAGGTCGTTGAGGGCACGAGCATGGTGACGGACGACGGCAGCCGGCCTCGTCCGGCACAGCCCCGCCCCGCCCGGTCCCCAGCCCGCGCATTGTTCGAGATTCCCCGGATTACCCGGGCCGGGCGCGAAGCATTGACCTGCGGCCGGTCCGGTCCGGTCAGCCCGTTAGGCCGAGGGAGGGGGTATGCACTCGCGTAATAGTCGGGTCACTCTGTCAGTAATAGCACGCGTAATAGTATGCGTAATAGTGGCGTAATAGCCGAAATTCTTCGAAATTTACCTGTTTTTGGGTTGTTTTGGGCTGTCTTAAGCTGAATCCAGATATTTTTGAGGCGTAATAGAGCGTAATAGACGTAATAGTCGGGTGACAGGTTTTGAGAGTGCATACCCCCTCGTTAGGCCTTCTGTACCCCCGCCGCGAGGGAAGAGGGGAGGGGAGGGGATCAGCGGGAGTTTTGCCTACCTACAGGTGGCGCGGGGTGGCTGACGTGGGCTGACGTCACGGGTCTCGGGGGCACAAAGCTGCGAAAGCGGACCTCTCCTCTCCTCTACTCACCTCTCCTTCCTCTCTTCTCTCTGCTCCTCTCCTCTCCTCTACTCACCTCTCCTTCCTCTCTTCTCTCTGCTCCTCTCCTCTCCTCTACTCACCTCTCCTTCCTCTCTTCTCTCTGCTCCTCTCCTCTCCTCTACTCACCTCTCCTTCCTCTTCTTCTCTCTGCTCCTCTCCGTTGTTGACACGGGGTGGGATTCTGCCCGACGTCGCCCACGTGTCGGTGGGTGTGAGAGAGACGGCACCTGCACCTCTGTACTTGCCTTTGGCGTGCGGGCCTCGTGCCTGGATCCCGTCCCGTCTGTGGGAGGGGTGGCAGGTGAGGTGCGTGAGAGAGAGAGAGAGAGAGAGAGAGAGAGAGAGAGAGAGAGAGAGAGAGAGAGAGAGAGAGAGAGAGAGAGAGAGAGAGACGATCTTGAAAAGGGCGAAAGTACACGACGCGTGCCGCTGCCTGCGCTACCACCCCGCCCCGCCCCGCCCTTGCCCCGCCCCGCCCTTGCCCCGCCCCGCCCCGCTCCGCCCTTGCTCCGCCCCGCACCGGTCCGGCCGTGCTGATAAGCTCAGAGCGTCTGGACCTCGTTGGAAGATTCATCAATAGACTTTGGTGGGAAAGTATTTTTATGTAGCAGTCAATTTTTTTTTTATTAATTTTTTTTTTTTGTGGAAAAAAAAATACCGTACTCTTTGTCGTACAGGCAGAAGACAAGGCAGGCATAGGTGCGCCGCGCACGCCATCCCCGCCTAGCCTCGCAGCGCACCCAAATATTCTCACTAATATCTTTTCCGCCGCGTCTCTCCTGCCTCCACACACTGCCGCGCCGCCCCGCCCCGCCTCGCTCTCCCTCCAGCGCTGGCTGCTCAGGCGCACAATTTCCGGGGAGCGGAATGCAAAGTGCGGGAGTAAAAGCGTCTCTGCTGTTAGTGGTGGCAGCAGAAGGAGCGAGCCGGGGGGAACCTCCCGGAACTGGCTTAAAGGGTTGTGTGGACGCCGCAGCCGGGCGGGGCGGGGTGGGGCGGGGTGGGGTGGGGCGGGGCGGGGCGCGGCGCGGCGGGGCGGGGCGGGGTGGACCAGGACCGCCCCTCAAGAGGGTCATAGGCAAAGAGCCGCCACGGTCACGGGACAAAGCGAGCTCTGGTTCAACTGGGCAGCCAGGCGATCGCTTTGGTTTTCATCCCGGCCGCAATGCTCTTTTGTTAAGCGATTTGTAGTGAAATTGAGGGGAAATAGCTCTGGCGACTTGCGCCTCGGGTTACCCCAGTGCCGACCATTCGGGTCGCCAACGGCATGTTCCGGGAAATCCGAGGGTCCCTCAAGCTTCTCCGAAACGCGGTATGAAAAACTCCGCAGCCCTCTTCCGAACCCAGTTGAACCAAACCAATCAGAGCGCGGCGGGGCGGGCGGGGCGGGGCGGGGCGGGGCGGGGCGGGGCGGGGCGGGGCGGGGCGCGGTGGGTGGACGTGGACCGCCCCGCCCCCGCCCCGCCCCGCTCCACCCGGGGCGCAGCAGCAGGGAGTTGCCGGTGGGCAGCCCACCCGCCGGGCGGGCGGGTGCTACCCCTGTCTGAGGTCTCATAGAGCTCTAGCTCCATCTCTCTCCTGCCCCGCCCCACCCCGCCCCACCCCGCCCCCACCCCGCCCCGTCCCACCCTGCCCCGCCCCGCCCAGTCCCCCCCCGCCCCGCCCCCGCCCGGCCCCCCCGCAGGCAGAACGTGAGCCGTCGGAGCTACCCGCGCCGCGCCTTGCTCTGTTCACCCGCGGCCAGGCGCCGGCCCGGCCGGGTGGTGGCCGTCCCGTCCCGTCAGCCGCGTCCGCGGTCCACCCCCAGCCCCAGGCCCAGCCCCAGGCCCAGCCCCAGGCCGCAGCTGGACGGGCCGAAGAGGTCGCGAGACCTTCTCTTTGGCCGATATAAATAGTCACGGCGGAGCTATTTCTGTCTCCGATAAGCGCCGCGCTGACCAGTGCCGGGCCGGGCATGCATTTGCGCACGTTACGCGACTTTGGCGCACTTGCGCCACCGGTCCGGCCGAAGCCCCGTCCCGTGCCGGCGGGGCTGTGCGATGTCGGACTCGGACTTGACCGCGGCGCCGCGCCACGCTGGGCCCGCTTCTCTCACTCTGCAGCCCCACACGCAAAAAAACATATTTGCTAGGGGTGTACTGTGGTAACAGCAAAATAATTTTGCTACCACTGACAGTGTTTGTGTTTGCTAAACCAGCTTACCCTTCCTTTGCGTGCGCCACGCCACACGCGGCTCTACAGTATTTCCTATTCCGCGCGCAGGTGCAGGTTACTCTGATCGTCACGGACAGTCTCATGCTCTGCCTTGCTTGAACCACTCTTCTCCGTCATCTTTACCCCAACAGCCCCCCCCCCCCCTCCCCCTGCTCCACTTCCACGCGCACACGGCGAATAGTGTACAGTGTTTTTGTTTGCTCTGGCGAACAGAGAGACAAACCCGCAGCCCTTTGCCTTTCACTCTGACCCCTCAAAAAGACGACGTAATGCGGTCTGGTGGGTGGGAAACTCATGCGGAGAGGAGATAATCGTCATCTTCGGCCCGCGAGGAGAAAAACCCGCCGCAGGCGTTCAGTTTGCACTGCGCGTTGCGTCGCGTCGCGTGAGGTGAGGGTCCCGCTCTGTGTGCACACATCATAAGAAGAAAACTCCCCGTCATTGTCATTACGCGCTGTTCCCCGACAGAATTTCCCTTCCTGCGGGGAAATTTCCCCCTCGTCGCGTTATCAGCGAGTCGGGCCGGGCGGGGCCGGGCGGGGCCGGGCGGGGCCGGGCGGGGCCGGGCCGGGCGGGGCCGGGCGGGCAGCGTGGTGGTCGCACGGCGCGGCGCGGCGACGTCCTCCCGCTGCCCGGCCCTGCCCGGCCCGGGCCGGGGCCGCCAGTCCCACCGCGGAGGCGGCAGTGTCCAGTCGCGTGGGGAGCAGCAGCCATAGGGGAGCATCGGCATCGGCTGTGAGCACAGCACCGCGAGGATCTCGGGCACGGCCGGCCAGGCTCTGCTGCTGCTGCGTGCAGCCACTGGGCGCCGCTCCGCTCCGACCCGGGGAGAAGGACGTGGAAATGAAACTGTTCGAAGCGGAGACCAGCGGCCGCAGCCGGATGGTAAGGTGTAGTGCCGCCTTGTTGTTATTGCGGTGGCAGGCACACCGGGTCGGGTAGGGACAGGGACCGGCCGGCCGGGGCCGTGGGCGCCGCGCCGTGTCCTCCGCCGCCGTTGCTATTCCTGTTGTTGTGACTGTGCCGCGCGAATGTATGGTATGGGGCTCGTTGACCGCGCGGCCTGGCCCGGCGGTGCTGCCAGAAAAGTAGGCAATGTGCAGCCCAAACACAGTGGAGTGAAGCGGGCTGCATCTGCGCCTGCCTACTAGGCATCATACATGCACCTGCGCAAAGGTGTTGCCTAGTAGGCAGGCGCAGATGCAGCCCGCTTTACTCGACTGTGTTTGGGCTACTCATTGCCTACTTTTCTGGCAACACTGCCGGCCCGGCCCTGTGGCCGGTGGCTAGTGGCCTGGTGCGCCCCGGCCCGGCCCGCGGCGCACCGAAGCGCAGCGGGTTGCCGCCCCTGGACCGCGCAGGCGCCCCCACTTGTCCTTTTGTATTGATCGAAAGAATGAGTCTGCACGTTCTTGGAGAGTATTATCTGGTGTATTTTGGCCAGCAGATTGCAATAAGTATGCTCAGTGCACCGTGAAGAGAGTTTCATGTCGTTTGGGAGGCCGTCGCCAAGAATCGCGCCGGGTGGGCGGGTAGCTGCGGTCCCTCCCGCGGATGAGCTCAGCGCGCGGCTGAGTTTACGGCCGTCCCTTCAAAGTTGCGTGGGCGTGGCGTGCAACATGTTGCAGTGAGGACCGGGCCGGGGGCGACGCGCTCCGCCCGGCCCTCGCCCACGGGTCCACAACGGCTGCTGGTGGGCGACTGAAGTTGCCCGGGGCGAGGCGACTCCATGCGCCCTTGCTGGACGCCAGTGTTGCCAGAAAAGTAGGCAATAAGTAGCCCAAACACAGTGGAGTGAAGCGGGCTGCATCTGCGCCTGCCTACTAGGCAACACCTTCGCACATGTGCATGTATGTTGCCTAGTAGGCAGGCGCAGATGCAGCCCGCTTCTCTCCACTGTGTTTGGGCTGAACATTGCCTACTTTTCTGGCAGCACTGCTGGACGCCTACTGTACCGTGTAGCAGGGCCATGGCTCATCCGCACGTGTCTGATGAGTGCAGTATGACGTGTTGTGGGAAATCAGAATGTGTCGCGAGACAAGACGCGAGTGTCGGTTCGAGCAACGGAAAGTCACCCACCTGCTGGGCACCTTAAGTTTGCAGTGCAGCCCTTAGGGCGCTGGTCTCGCCCCGCCCCGCCCCGCCCCTCTCCTCCTCATGTTCTGTCTGTTCCAAAGGTTCGCATCCATTGTAACCGTACCGGGTGTTTCTTTGAATGCGATACAGTGTTGCGGGTTTGCCTACCCCACTCGCCCGTAAGGCGCCATGGCCCCTGCAGCGCTGGAGAGTATTCAATCCCGCAACACTGTTACGCGTTCAAAGAAACACCCGGTACATCCTCAGCGCGGCGGGACGCATTTGGCATTTTCGGTTCGAGAAAGATAAAGGCAAAACAATGAGGCCGGCTTGGCGCTGCGCACCGCGGAGTACAGCATGACCGGGCCGGCGGTCGGCCAGGCAGGGGGTTCGGCGCTGCGGAACGGGCTGCCCTGCCCCGTCGCGTCGGTCCCACCAGAACCAGAGATAGCGAGCGCCGCGCTGCGCCCCGCCCCGCCCGCCGAGCCGACGGTGGAAAACTCCAGTACTTGACTCGGGGCAAATTTGGAAGCAAGCCGGGGACTGGTCGGTCATTCCCGCGCCGCGCCGCGCCGGGCTCGAGCACCCGCGCCATTCAGCAGCGGCGAGCGGCGTCACAAGTTTACGATCCCGCGGGGGGATTGCATCAACGGAGAAAGGATAAGAGGAGGAGGGGAGGGGGTGGGAAGCATCTAGTATGATCTGGTTCGGATGTTGGATCCCCGCAAAGGGACGGCGCGTGCGTGCCCGGCGCGGCCCGGGCCGCAGTGTCCCTATCCGAGTGCAGCCGGTGCGCCCAGCTCCGCTCCGTCACGAGGAAGAGGATGGCTCAACTCCACCGGCACCTGATGTGATGTGCCTCCTCCCAGTGAACCTTCAGCTCGCTGCGTGGGCGGGCCGGGGCGGGGCGGGCCGGGGCGGGCCGGGGCGCCGTCTCCCTCGCACGGCCGCGCGGGGTCCCGCGGGAGCGACCGTGTTGAGAATAGAACGCACATGCGTGACTGACGTCAGCAGAGATGACGATGAGGTCACAAAACGGCAACTGTTTGGACAACAGCGGCAGTCTTATCGGAGGGTGCGTTCGTGCCGGCGCCTCGTCCCGCCCCGCCCCGCTCCGCTCAGCGTCGCCTCACCATCATCACGCCGTCAATGAGGCCTCTCCACCGCCTCCTCCCCGCGCACGACATCCCCGCGACGGAGGCGGGGCGCGTCGCGCCGGGGACGCATGGAAAGAGCCCGTGGCTGCTCCTGCCCTTCCCCTCCGGATAAACCGGAAAGGTTACCCACCTGCCCGCCCCACCCCGCCCCGCCCCGCCCGCGCCGATACCTCTCAAGCGTCACCTTCGTCCTCCAATTGTCCGCCAGGCTGGCTATTGCTCCCTGCTGCTGCTGCTGCTGTTGTCAAGTGAAACCCGAACCCGCGCAAGTTGTTTCGCCGCATGCCAGGTTGGGCTCCAGTGGCCTGGGCCAGCGACCAGCCGGACGGGACGCCCGCTGCCCGCCAGGTTGCGGCCAGCAGAGTAGCGTGGTCTCGAAGACCGTCCCAAACCAGTGTTGCCGCAGAATAGTAGGCAATAAGTAGCCCAAACACAGTGGAGTAAAGCGGGCTGCATCTGCGCCTGCCTACTAGGCAACACCTTTGCACAGGTGCATGTATGTTGCCTAGTAGGCAGGCGCAGATGCAGCCCGCTTCACTCCACTGTGTTTGGGCCACACATTGCCTACTTTTCTGGCAGCACTGCCCCAAACCTCTATCCTCGTCGCTGTCGTGGGGTCTAATATTCGCCATTTTGATTTGGCGTGCAGAGTGGGCGCGGCGTGCTGGACGCGCTGCTCGTGTCGCTGTGCGTGTGCCTGCTGCTGGTCCTGGGGGTGATGCTGCAGCGCGGCGCGCGCCCGCCGCCGCCCCCGCCGCCCCCGAGCACCGACACTCCCGTCGTGCCGCCCCCGGCGGCCCCGTCCACCCCACCCCCGGCCGCGGCGGATCTCCCGGACGCGGCCGGCGAGGACGAGGGCCCTCGCGAGCGTCTCATGTCCCTGGGCTTCGCGCTGCTGCTCGTCAGCCTGGGCGTGTGCCTCTACACCATATACCGGCTGGGCTTCTGCTGCAACCGGCGCGAGTACAACCGCGGCCGGCTCCGGGTGAGTACCGCGGGCTGACCTGATCTCACGTGTGTCTGTCTGCCTGTCTGTCTGTGTCTGACGGGCCGGGTCGTGTCGCTTGCAGAGCGGCATCCCCTCGGTGAACAGCCGGCTGCACCTCATCTCGGCGGCCGACCTGCCGCCCACGTACGACGCCATCATGCTGTCCCCGAGCCGCCCGGGCGACCTGGACCTGCAGCCGCCGCCCTACTTCACCATCATCACCTTCCAGGACCATAAAGTGCCGCCGCCCTCCTACCCGGCCCCCAGCCCCCGCGGTATGCACGGGACCTCCCCAGGGGCGGGCGCGGGGGCGGGGGCGGGGCCGGGGGCGGGCCGTCCTCAGGAGGCGGGCTGAGAGCGGCCGGGCCGGCGGGGCGGGCCGCTCCGGCGCCTGTACGTTCGATCCACCTCTACGCTAGACTGCTGCGCAGCTTGTCTAGCACGCACCCAGCCTCTCTTTAGCTCGCATCGCAACCACGCCCCCGGGCCCGGCCCGGCCCGGACGAGCTGGGCTTGGGTTCCGGCTTTTAGTTCGAATCCCTGCACAGTGCTTCGTTTTTGTTTTTTTTTAATTATTATTATTCTTTGTGGGTGTCTCCGGCGTGAACGTTGCGCCAATCTGTGATGAACACAGTTGGCTATATCTTAGAAAAGGAAGATCGCGCTAATAGGACATGTGCAACAAATAATATTGATCTTCAACACATGTGCTAAATCCAAGTGAACTGCTTCGAGTTGCTGCCTTTTTTATAAGATTCCTTATTATTATTTTAGTATTAAATTAGAAAAGAAGAACACTGACACTGATAAAATATGAGAATTGGTTCATTCTACGTTTACATGGTAGTAAGAAAAAGTGATGTAAATTGTCATGAAATTGATTGTTTATTCTGATTAAATTGTTGCATTTTACACTTCATCCAGTTCATTCACACATTATTCAGGTGCCCACAGTTTAAAAGTCCTGTCATATGAACAGGTAGCTATATACTGAGTGTCAGGTGATACATCTACACACATGACTTTACCATCATGTCCAGAGAGTGTCTTCACAGGCTGGAATGTCTTATTAGACCATACCTGAAATAGGAATAACCATTTGTAGTTACGTAAGCAGGGTGCAATTGGACCAATTTGTTTGCAGTATAGTTGCTTGAAATCTATAATCACCTTGGCAGTGTTGTCATAGGATGCAGAAACCAAGAACGTGCCATTCTCCCTTTGGTATTTAACATCAGATACTAGATTAGTGTGAGCAGGAATTGTATATATACACTGACGTTTCCGAAGGTCCCAAACACGACATGTATTATCTTCACTACCAGTGGCAATGTGATAACTAAAATAAGAAACAGTGTAACAGTTTACAATATTACAACATAGATTTACTTAAAATCAGTATCTTTTAGTCATTGACTTTCATCACTTACCCATCAGGAGAAAAGTCAATACCGTAAATTGCCTTCAAATGTCCTTCCATAAACATGATGCAACGACCTGTTCGAAGATCCCAGACTCTTCCAAATGCATCCAAGCCTCTGCACACACAGATACACACAGACAAATTCCTCACTCATTTTTAAAATTATAATGTAGTGCTTAAAATGGTTTTAAATTTTGCTTACCCTGTTGCAGCTACTGATCCATCTCTCTGAAAAGATAGACAATATACAGGCTTTGTGTGACCTTCTTGATGCAAAACTTCAGAACATTGCTCAAGATCCCACAATCTCCAAGAATTATCAAAACAACATGTTCCTAAGAAACGTCCGGAGGGATGAAATCCAATACGTGAAACTCTATGCGGGGCATGACCCTCCACATCAGCTAATGGTTCTTCACTGCACACAAATACGAAAATAATGTGAGAAAATGAACTAAAATTTACATGCTGTGCTATTTAAAAGATAAGATGTACCTTTCCATCGTCCACAGCTTTACTGAACCATCAGCAGCACATGATGCAAGAGCACAAACTGCCTCATTTGCATTTTCTTGAGTAGCATTTGGATGAAAAATAACTGCACCAACATTACATTGATGACCTCTGAGTGTGTGAATTTGTTCACATTCTGGAATGGACCAAATTTTGCACATACCACTCCTGAAAGAATGAAAACAGAAGTCTAAGCAATGAGCTTAACAACAAGAAGCAAAAAAGAAGATGAAAAATACACCATACATACCAAGATCCAGTAGCCAGCATTTTTGAGTTGGGACTGAATTGGCAATATGAGATAGGTCTCGTATCTCCAATCTGAGAGGCAAAAATAGAAACAGCTTGAAGCCTTTTATGAACCTCTTGTCTCCTTGCAGTTCTTGTGGCTTCAGGAAGCTTAAGTTCTTCACGAGCTGCCTCAAGCCTTTCTCTAGCACGAACCAATGAATATTCTGAACAGAAGTAAAATATTAGGTTTGTCTAAAAGGGTTTTTAAATTTAAAAATAAATAAAGAAAATGCACTATAGGACTTACGGGCTAGCCACAAACGTGAAACCTTCAATGACTCAGGACCTTCATGATACCAAGTTGATTCCTGATCTTTCTCTTGCTGGATTCTTTCCTCTTCCTGTTCTTGCTTTTTCTTGATAGCATCTTCACCAAGCCTAGAAAGCCAATCCCTTAATCGACTTCTTCTTTCTGCAGGGCCCTCTCCAAACAAACAGATAGGCTCCCCAAGCTGTCTTAAATTTTTCCTGACCTCCCCATCATCTGTTGAGACATTAATTTGACGTGCTTTTTTCCTTCTTTCAAATTCTTCCAAAAGTGCTTGCTTGTCTTTAGACATTTCTTCCTCCAAATCAAAATATTCTGAAATAAAATATAATAATGAGACGAGACAAATATTTTCTTTGATCGTAGAAACTATTTTACAACTTGATTAGATTTTCAGTAATTAATTTTAAAATTTACCATCATGTGTATTAATATTTCCAATGTCCATCGACTGTCCCTCTGTGTCAGAGTCCTCATTCTCACTGTCCTCTCTGGCCATCTCAGCTGCTTGCCTTGTCCTTTCCTGCTCCTCCAGGGATGCATAATGAATGGTTTTGGTCTTCTTGACATACTGAATGTCCTCATCGTCAGACATTATCTCTGAAAAATAAGTTAAAATTGAAAAATGCTTTATCTCTACTAAACTGCATTTGAAACTTAAAAGAAAACATAACCCCTGAAAATGGAAAGACATAGATAAGAGGCATACCTTACAACAGTTGACTGCTTACTGTAAATAACGACAGTGCGCGACAAAAGCGAAAAACCAAATTTCTCCCGAAAATAATCAAAATTTCTCACAAATTTTCGTGCGAAGCTTGAAACAAACTAAAACCGTACACAAGCAAGCCGGTGTTGTAAACGAACGGCTTGTTATTTACCTTGTCGTCGTGAAAGTGAATGTGAATATAGTCAGTATGAAAAACTTAATGTGATGAAAGCAGAACGGGGACGGAACAAGAAGTAAGGAACTGGCTGTTCAAGTTCTCTGTTTTGGAGAAACGGAGAAAAAATGAACAGCTTATCTTTGCTATTACGTTCTAATCTAAGAATTTCTGCCATCCATAACAAATCGGTACGACATTGACATTGTTTCATGCCTTTATATAACCATAATTAAAATGTTTTTTTTTATTGTGAGGTTATGTTTCCGACGATCATCACTACTTGTATGTTTTACATGTTTTACTTTCAGGTCGTCTCCTATTCTTCACAAGTAGCAAAAGAAAATGTTGCAGTTAAGAAAAAGAAACCAATTAGCAGGGCAATGCGTGCCTACATTGAACGAGTTAAACATTTTGGTATGTAGGTTTTTATTTCGTATAAGACATCATTCACACCGTAAAATTAAATTTTATTTATGTCTATTGTGAATGTACTATCTGTCTTTCAGAGGAAAACCTGATTGTAGAGTCAAAAGATTATAATACTGGTAAAAGGTTTCTAGCGAATATCATGGGCGAAGACCCAGCAAATTTCACATCGCAAGATGTTAATGTATGTCAAATGTTATTTATTGGCTGTACTCACTGCTAATTCTTATAACTTCTTAAACCTTTAATTGTTTTATTTTCTCAGAGAGCTGTTGAGTACCTCTTACCCTCTGGACTATTTCAACCCTTAGCTAGACCAGAAATGGCACCTCCATCAGAGACAGCAGAAAAAGCTAAATTTGATCTAAATGGTCGTCCATTTCATTTCCTTTTCTACACAACGGCACCCCTTGTCTATGAACTCCAATTTGTAAGTAGCTAAATCTGCAACACAAATGAATCGGCTACAATACAATATCATAACTGATCTTTTTTTTTCCTCCCATTTTTAGGAAACAGTTAAAAGAATAAACAGGGCTGAAAAATTACTTGAAGAGATTCATAGGAAAGGTCACACCCCTGAAAAAGAAAATAAAATGTCAGTTTCCACCTACACTTACTAAAATTTTTTGCTTTCACCATGAAAGTTTACATTTATTGATTCTGTTTAGGGACGTGCTTTCTACAGACTGGCAAGACCACGGGGAATTGGAGAAGACAATCGGTGAAAATATTTTTCCAACTGTGGTAAGTTTGTATCATGACTTTTATACTTTATATCCTCTTTCATAATTTTATTGAAAAGGTCCTGGTAAGTTTTCATGTTGTTGAATTGAGTTGTTTTCAAGCCTGCTTTTTCCCAATAAAACCAACCTTAAACACTTTGTGTTACAGTTTGAGCAAACTATGGCTGCACTAGAAAGATTAGCAGATCATCCTATGTCAGGCCATTTCAAGGACTTTTTGATGAGCTACAGAAAACAAACTACAGTGCAATTGGCTGCAATGGAATTCCCTGAAGTGAGTATCTGTTTTACGTATCTGTGAAACCATTATTCTTTTTTTAGAGATATTTTTACTTTGTGAATTTTGACATGATCTGTGTGTTTTTGGTTTCCCCCCTAGATTAAAAAAGACCCAGATGATCGATACAGTGTGCAATTAACCGGTAAGAATTTTTTCTTCTTTCTTTCTTTTTCTTTTTGTTTTGTTGGATTTTATTAATATTTTATTACTTATCTTATCTTATCCAAATGTAGCCAGGAGAAAAACTGCAGTGGCAACAGTGACCATCCGCTCTCCAGGAGAAGGCAAATTCATCATAAATGGAGTCAATGGTCTTCTATATTTCAATGATCCTATAGCAAGACAACAGGTGAGTGCACCAAGCAACTTTTCATAAAGTCAGTAGGTTGTTGAAGTACACTCAGAAGATGAAATCAAAAATATAAAATTACTTTTTAATAATTATCTTATACAGTATTTATTTTTAATGTAATGTTAACAAAACAGTATTTAAGTTAAAGCTATAAAATTGTATTTCTGCTCATATATTATCACATCACAAATGAAGGCACCTGCATGGAATGCATGTTGTCTTATTAATTTTTTTGCACAGTATCAGAGTGCTTGTGTACTATACTTTAACAATACATGTTTATCTATTTATCACAGTATAATTGACAATTGGTGTGTCACTAACATTTGTGAACTGTCTTTTCTAATTTTTGATTTCATTGAGGCTTAGTGTATTGTCAGGAATTCATTATCAGGGTTTAGATTTATTAGCAACTCTCTCATTGCTTCTCTGAGCTCACGCACTTCTTGAGTCAGTTGATTGATATGAGACTGAGCGCCTGTATTCATGCCCTGCCACATTGTGCGGTGAGATCCATATGATGAGATAGTGTGTTTTCCTTTCCGCCTTTGCTTTGCGACTTCATATGCTGCATCCAATACTGGTTTCGGAAGTCTGATCTCTCTTGGGTTCAGTGGTTTAACATGCAAAACCACTCTGTAGCCTGAAGGTGACACCAGAACAGATTGGAACAGCAGTTTCTGTACATGCTTTGGTAGATATCCTTTAAATAGGGCACGTTCTATATATGAGATGAGATTTGTCTGACGCACAAGCTTGGATAGAATTGCTGTTTTCTTTAAGCCCTGTGAGAAACGCCTCTCAACATTAGTAATATAAGCAAGGAGATCAAAACACTGTCTTATCTTACATACATTTTTCTTACCTGTATGTCATGTACAGCAATACCAACCATAAGATTCATTAATACAATTGTCACTGAGAGTAGGAACATGACAAATGTTAAGTGAGCAGACACAGTAAGGAGAAGGGTGGGATTATTGCTTGCACCACCAACAGACAAGAGGTCTTCAAATTCTAACTCTCCAGTCATCATCACCAAAACCTGGACAAATATAATTTGCAAATAGTTGAGAAGGAGGTCTAATTCAAATTTTAATAATCAAATCAATCAAATTATGCTCACCTTAATAAATCCAACAAATGGATTTGAAAAAGTTTTTGTTGCTGGAAACATTACACAGAATGTGATAGTGAATCCTATTAAAAGACAGGCATAAGCAAGTAGAAGTTTGGCGACTTCAGTCTGCACTCGAACATACATGGCAACATATGTCCCAAAAACAGGAAGTTGGCCAATCATCACCTAAAATTTATTTGTCAAGAAGTAATTAATAGGCTTGACACTTTTGACTTAAAACTCCTCAAATATCCCCATAAAGTACAAACCATTAAATTAATCCAAGCAAATAGGACTGAAAATGCTCCAAGATGGTTTTGCCAGACATATGTTTTCCCAGAATAAATAAAAGAGACTGCAAATACACTTGCTAATACAGGCCATTCAATTAAATTGTCTGACTGTGATAGGTATTGATAAGGCGAGGTATATGCTGACATCCAAATAGTTTTTCGTAGCATCTCAATGGAGGTCAGAAGAACGAGGATGTACCTACAAAGCAACAAATGGAAAGTTTGAGACTCTGATATAAGGATAGGCTTTGTGTCAGAATCTTTGGTTTCTCTCTCAGTTTAAATTGTAAGTTTGGTTACACTTACCATTCCACCTCAATGACTGTAGGATTCGCCCTGAGAAATGTTCCGATCATCGAGTTGTTTAAGCAAAAGTCAGGCGTGAGGGTGACGTTCCTCGCCTCATTGTAGCAGTCGTGCGCGAGGGCAGTGAGGATGTACAGGGTGAGGAGGACCGTGAAAACGAACCACGTGGCTATCCGGAACGCGTACACCTTGCGAACCTTCTGCCACTTCAAATGCAAAAAGGCCTGGCACAGCGGGTGCTGCAGAAAGTGCTTTTGTCCTTCCTCATCCACGAAAGTCTTGAGAAAGGAGGTCTCGTCCTGGTGACAGTGCTGAAGGATGGGGCGGAAGTCGAGCTTCAGCTCCACCTCACGGTGTGACACCTGCGATCGGGCAAAGCAAAGTTTTGTTGTGACGTGGTCCAGCCGTTCTCAATCCTTTCTCCACCCTTAGCCCTACCCGCCCTACGCCACCCCGGCCCCGGCCCCGGCTCCGGCCCCGCCCCCGCCCCCGGCCCCGGCCCCGGCCCCGGCCCCGGCCCCGGCCCCGCCCCCGGCCCCGCCTCACTCACCTCCGGGTCGTGCATGCTGATGGCCGCGTCGAGCCGCTGGCCGAGCATGGCGAGCGAGGCGGGCGTCTTCCTGGCGATGATGCTGAGCGCGGGCGTGCCCCCGCGCGTCCTGGCGCTCACGTCGGCGCCGTGGTACAGCAGCGTCTCGACGCACGTGGACAGCTCGTTGAGCGCGGCCACGTGCAGCGGCGTGTAGCCGTACCGGTCGCGGGCGTTGACGTCGGCTCGGGCGTTGATGAGCATCTGCGACAGGATAGGACAGGGCGGTTGGTCTAGTCGGTCTGCCTGGTGTCGTTGGCGCGTCCATTCCCGCCCCGCCCCGCCCCGCCCCGCCCCGTACACACCTCGACCATGTCGTAGGCCACGATGGCCTTGCCCACGGCCGAGTGCAGCGGCGTGCGCTGGTCGACGTCTGCGGCGTTGGGGTCGCTGCGTGCCTCGCGGAGCAGCGTCTCGACGCAGTCGACGCTCTGCGCGCGCGCCGCGAGGTGCAGCGGCGTCTGTCGGCGCGAGGTGAGGGCGCCGGGCTCGGCGCCGCGCTCCAGCAGCAGCGACACCACCTCGGCCCAGCCGGCCTCGGCCGCGACGTGCAGCGGCGTCAGGCCGCGCTCCCACGTGACGGCGCCCACGGCGGCGCCCGCGTCCAGCAGCAGGCGCACGATGCGCACGGCGCCGCGGTCCGCCGCGATGTGCAGCGGCGTCCAGCCGCCGCCGCCCGCCTCGACGCAGCCCGGGTCGGCGCCCACCTCGAGCAGGAGCTGCACGCAGTCGGCGGCGCCGCCGCCCGCGCCCGCGCGCACCGCGCAGTGCAGCGGGCACTCGCTGTCGCGCGGCCCGGGCTCGCTCGGGGTGGGCGCGCGGGAGGACACGGTGACGGGCTTCATGGGCGCGCCCGCGCCCGCGCCCAGCGGCACCGCGAGCGGCACGGTGAGCGCCGCCAGCGGCACGGTGGTGGCCGACGACTGCTTGGCGAGCGAGGGCCGCTGCGCCAGGCCGGCGCCCTGGCCCGCCGCCGCGGGGGTGAGCGTGGCGCCCGCCCGCAGCAGCACCCGCGCCGTCTCCACCGCGTTGCCGAACATGGCGCACTGCAGCGGCGCGAAGGACCGGTGCACCTTGTTGACGTCGATGCCCTTGGCGAGCATGAGCTTGGTGAGCTCGACGGAGCCGGAGAAGGCAGCCAGGTGCAGTGCGCCCAGGCCGTCGCTCGGCTCGGCGTAGTGCAGGTCCGCCCCGGCGTCCAGGATGGCCCTGGCCAGGTCGGCGCGGCCCAGGAAGCACGCCCACAGCAGCGCGACGCTGCGCTCCGTCGGCCCGCGGCCCGCCAGCACCTGCGAGCAGAGCCGGAGGTCCAGGCACTTAGCGCCGCCCTTGGAGGGCTGGACCAGACGCTAAAGAGCGCGCGGCGCGGCGCGGCGAGGCTCACCTTGGCGACGGAGTCAGGCGACACCTTTCCGGCCTCCAGGTCCTCGAGGCGCACGGCCGGGGTGCCGCTGCCGCTCAGCGTCCGCATGAGCTCCATCAGGTTGCCGCGGATCGTGTCCTTGCAGATCCGCACGCACAGCTCGTCGTCCAGGCGGCCGTCCAGGCTCTCAAAGAACCTGCGGACAGGAGGACGGGACGGATCAGTCCGGAGCGCGCGGATCAGTACGGGGCGCGCGGATCAGCCCGCGCTGCGCCGCCGCGCGCGGCTCGTTTAGGATTGGTCGCGCCTCATGAGACAGGGGGTTCCCCTCCACCGCGGCCGGGCAGGGCCGGGCCGGCTGCATCGCACATTATTGTTTTATTTATTTGCAAGTGCGATCGGCCGCGCGGGGCGGCGAGGTGGTCACCTTCGGTTCGCAGCAGGGGCAAGAATATTAATACGCCGCGACGGGCTTAAAGTCACGGCCGCCCTGCCCTGCCGGCCGACCAGGAAAAAGGACGGACGCGGTAGGCACGGCGTGGCTGCGCAGACCACGTCACAATAAATCTCATTTTGTCAAGGGCGCATGTGGTGTACGTCACCTGTTAGCCGCCGGCTCTGAGGCGCGGAGCCAGGGCCGCGCCAGGTCGGCCTCCAGGGCCCCCGGGTCGCGTCTCGGTGCGGGGCATGTGTGAGGCAATGTACTCTATACACTTCGTGCCTCAGCAGAGACTGTCCCACACTCTAGGGTTTCCACTCACTCACCCGTAGTCCTCGGAGGGCGGGCTCTCGTCCAGCACGATGGCCTTGTCGTCGTCCAGGTCGCCCACGCCCGCGTCCAGGTCCATGTGCTGCAGGTCGCCCGCGCTGGACGACGTGACGCGCTGCTTGCGGCGGAAGCTGCGCCATCGCGCCGACAGCGACGGCCCCGCTGTCTTGTACCTGCAGGTGCAGGTGCAGGCCGTGCAGCTGACGTTTGCCAATGGTGCGCGGTCGCGTGATCGTGATGGTGACTTACCTCGGCGAGCCGACCTGCCGCAGGTTCCTCTTCTCGTTGAGCTGGTTGAGCTCGTCCACGCCCACCGAGGAGCTCCTCTTGGCCCGGGGCGCCCGGCGGTAGTCCTGCGGGTGACAAGAGTTGCTGTAGGTTTTACCTTTCCTCAGGTCCTCCGTGCCGTCCTCTCTCCCTCCCTCCCTCTCTCCCTCCCTCCCTCCCCGCCGCGACGCTGCCTTTAAAACCACTTTTCACCCCCTCCCCCCTCCTCTTTTTCCTCTTTTCGCCTTCCTCGCTCTCCGACCACACGTTCCCGCTGGGCCCCCCGACCACAATCGGGGAATGATTTCCTAGTTTTATTATCTTTTTTTCGTGTCTACAATTTCGGGGGCGGCGCTCCGTGGGCGCGAGGGGCCTTGCGTGGTCTAGGGAGCGGGGCGGGGCGCGGGCCCCACACGCCACAACAAGCGCCGCCGCTCCGCGCCCCGCTTCGCGCCCCGCGCCTCGCCCCGCCCCGCCGAGCCGCCGCAGCGGCCGCGGGATGTGGAAGTCCCACCGGGGAGGAGGTAAGCCATGTGTCTCCCTCCAGCCGCGACTTCATCTCGGTGTGTATCAGTGCGCACGTGGTCACGTGGTGGCGCCGTGGCCCGGGGCCGGGCCGGAGCCGGGCCGTCTCCTCGGCGTCGCCAGTCGCCACGGCTGGCTAGTAGAGAGCCTCTCCTCTCTATAGCTGGCTGGGGCCCGGCCGGCCTATGTGGGGGCGTGACTCAGTATGGGCGGGAAGCCCCCGGCCCGGCCCGGCGCGGTGCGGCGCGGGGCTGTGCATGCATGCGAGGCAGGAGCAGCAGCGACGCGGGGCTATCTCTGGAAGCGATCCCACCAATATAGTATGAGACCCCCCCCACACACACACACACACACACACACACACGACCCGATGTCCGCCGGGGCCAAACTCGACCCCACAGCGGGCCTCACGTCCGTGCCCTGGCCGGTCACTGCGGAACGAGATGCTGCACTCCTATCTGTCACCGCACCGCCCCGCCCAGCCCCGCCCCGCCCAGGACCGTTACTTTCCCACGCCCCGCCCCTCCCCTTCACCGCCCTATCGCCGCAAACCTCACGCGACCTGCCGTGAGTCACCTCCCTGCTGCCCGCGCCGCGCCGCGCCGCGCCGGCTGCACGCCAGGACACACTGGACTTGTTGCCTACCTCCGGGCGGTTCGCGCCGCGGGCGGGCATTGCCCAATACCCCCGGGTGGATCGCGCTGACCATTGCCCACCCCACTTCACTTGTCCTGCACCGCGTTTTCGTCTCTCTGTCGCACTCCAGGGACACGGCCATAAGGAGCAAGAGAGAGCGAGAGAACACGACTCGCCCGCTGGAATGCACTGCCTACGACCTTCTTGAAGGTATTTTCCGGCTCGCGCCGCGCACGTCCGTGCTCGCCGTGGCACCTGTGTCCTGTTGCCATCGGCCGTCTCTCCGACCTCGTGTCGCTCCCTGCAGTCGTCAGGCTTTATGGCTCTGTTCAATTAACAGCACCGCGGCTCTGTCCGACCCGACACGGCGCCGCCCCCTCTGCCTGCGGCGAAATTCCCTATCCGTTGCACAACACCACAGGGGGACTTCCGACGAGGTTTTTCCTCCGCACTGCGGCGCGGCAGTCTACGAAGGGAGAGAAAACTTCTGCCGGGAAAAAGGATGATGCCGGTCCGCGAGTCATACTAAGTGGCCCAGTTTGTTGCGCTGCGCTGCGCGGGCGGGTTAGCGGGCCGCCGCTAAGAACGAAAACGCAACGCGCACTAGTGGGTGAGTCAAGTAGGCGCGGCACGGCGGCTCCTTTCTCCCACTTATCGGGGCTTCCGTATAAAAAGCGGTGGGTTGGGGTCACGGCGGTTCGTCATCACATTGCGTGCCCGGCCCGTGTGGACCCGCCGCAAGCGCAGCGCTGGCAGCGCGGTGGCGAGAGGAGAGGGTCCTCGCCTCGGCCCGGGTGACTGGCGGTGATGAGGTTTATGATGACGCGCCTGCCTGAGCTTTCTACTGTCTTTGACGTCAGACCCGAGCGAGGCATTGGCGGAGACAATCAGCAAGGGCCTCTCTCTCTACCCCGCCTAATTGTGTTTGTTTCGTCGTCTGCTGTGGTCACCGTCGGCGCCTCGGACAAACACCCCGCCCCGCGCGCCGATATCTCGCGGTCCCACATATCCACATCGGCCGTGGACCACGCGGGACTGACTGTCTGTGCGACCAGACCGCGCCGCCGCCACCCGCCACTTTCTCGACGGATTTGCCGGTGGGGCTTTGCGAATGTTTAGCAGCCATCGACCGTCTTGTGCCTTTCCCATTTTTCTTTTCCGGTGGCGTTGAACCAATTTTTTGGCCGGCGCGGCGCCCGGTGATTGGCAACACTGCATGAAGTGGTGGCGGGCGGCGGGCGGGCGGCGGGCGGATGCCCTCAGGAGGAATGCGCGAGGCGCCGCGACGCCCGGGGGACTTGAACGCTCGGCGCGGCAGCCTGACGGGCGCCGGAGCTTGCTGCGGGCAGCGCAGTGCGGGCAATAATGATGAGTCAATGTTGTACATGCCCGACCCGAGGAGGAGGACCATTACGTGAAGCGCACTCGCAGCTAGCGCCCGCCCCGCCCCGCCCCGCCCCGCCCCCGCCCCGCCTTGCCCCGCCGCGCCGTGTATATACACTTTGCGCCAAATAAAAGCAATGGAATGGCCTGTGGAGGTTGGGCGGCGGGGCGGGGCGGGGTGCGTGTGATTGCTGTATGCGCTCGGTCGCGGAGACTATACGTGATGCTCGTGCTGATTAACTAGATTGCTCTTGTTTGCCCGCCCCACCCCGCCCCGCCCCACCCGCCCCGTCACACACACACGTCGCACGGTGGACGTCACTGTGGACTGGACGAGGGCCTGTCAGGCCAGGCGGCGGCGCGGAGCGCGGAGCCACGGCGATTATGTCCTCGAGCAGCGCGGGCACGTCACCCGCTCCCGCTGGTCTTCACGGCTACTTATTATCTCTCGCCTGGACGTGTTCGGGCGTCGCACGACTTCCCCTCCCGACCTCTCCTATCCCCTTCCCGTCCTTCCCGTTCAGTTCTTGCTCTGATTTGCTTATCGCTTCAGACTCTGAAGTCGAGAGAAGCTGCGGAGGGCGCCTGTCGGGTAGGCCACCAGTGTGTTTAGTGCGCGCGGGTGCGGAGCGGGCGGCCTACCCTGCCGGGGGCCCTGCTCTCGATGATCGTAGAGCGATGCCCGGCGCCGGGGCCGGCCGGCAGGTCTGCTGTTCGGATTTTGGCCAAACCGGACAGGCCGCACGGGTCGCCCTGCCTGTTTTGAGCCGGATGTTCGCACGCCCCGCCCTCGCGTTTTCGTTTGCACTTTCTTCCTTGAGGATTTCCCTCCACTTCTTTTCCCCTTGTGGCCTTATCAGAAAGTCCTGGTCGGTTCGGGGCTGGGTGACATGACCCGTACCCGCTGCGCCGCGCCGCGCCGCGCCGGTGCGCAGTAGTCCGTCTGATTGCGCCTCAACTCGCTTCCCACAGGTATGTGCCTGCCTGCGCCCAGGTCGTTTGCGGGCGTGAGTGAGGTGGGCCGGGCCGGCACCACGACCACCGCGTCGGACCGGACCGGACCGGCACACAACGCCGGGATTCGGAACGTGTAATTCTATGGGAATTGCGGAGAGATATTGCATTTTGATTCACCTTCATCTCAGTAATCTATTTTTTTTTTCTGGAACTAGATCAGGATCTTGTTTTATTTTAATGCCCTGGCTGTTGATGTGAACAGCGATGCAAAACCTCTGTCAACCGGTTTCCGATCCCACGGCAAGTCGCCCGACTCGCGTCCCGCCCGGGGGTACCCGGCCCGCTGCGCCTTTATGTCCTTACCTCGTCACTTTCGTCGTTCATGTTGTCGCATGCTGCTCCTCTCGGCCGGTGGGAGTGCGGTGCCGTGGCGCGCCGCGCCGCTCTGGGCGAGGGTCACTCTGAGCTGGGCGGGAGCACAACAGCACGGTGCAGCACAACACTCGGTCACTCACTCACTCGCACGTCACACACTCACTCACACGTCACACTCGCACGTTACACATACACACTCACTCACTCACTCACTCGTCACACACTCACTACAGGGGCACGCGCGAGTGTGGTGCGGGTCCCGGCCCGGCCCAGACCAACCCGATGCTTTAGCTGAGCTTCACAGGGCTGTCTGAGCTGGGTGGGTGGGTACTTGTCCGCGGCGTGGCCTCGT
Source organism: Frankliniella intonsa (assembly GCA_033675135.1). Classification (NCBI taxonomy): domain Eukaryota; kingdom Metazoa; phylum Arthropoda; class Insecta; order Thysanoptera; family Thripidae; genus Frankliniella; species Frankliniella intonsa. The sequence continues at coordinate 2,227,246 of CM066256.1, forward strand.
TGATCGGTGACGGTAGGGGCGTCTCTTGCAGGGCGCGAGTCAAGTGCAAGTGCTGCCCGCCCCGCTCCGCCCCGCGGAGGTGTTGTGCGCCACGTGAACGGATGCTGGCGCTGCGCGGCGCACTGCTCTCCTCTCCTCGCTCCTCCGCTCCAGTCACTGTGTGGCCTGGCGCACGACTGACAGCGGCGCGGCGCGGCAGCGGAGCGGCTCGCCCGGGCCCGGGCCCCACCGCACCGCGCCTTGCCGGACCCAACTCGCTGGAAGAGACGGGACGGGCACGGGCCCGTCTTGTCCCGCCACGCCACGCCACGCCACGCCACGCCACGCCACGCCACGCCACGCCACGCCACGCCACGCCACGCCACGCCACGCTAAACAGCCGTGCGTCTTGAGCCCGTAGGGCTTAGCGGGCGGTGCGGAGTCCGGCCCGGCCCGGTGCGCTCGGGCGGGCTAGCACCGCTTCCTTTCTCGCTCACACATACACTGTCTCTCGCATGCGTTAACTCGCTATCTCTCTCGCTGGCGCGTGTTCGGTCGCGGGCCCTTCTTGCCCGGCCGTGGAACTGTTACCGCAGGGCTTATCATAAAACGAACGAATGTTAGTTACCTAACGTAACAAAATACATGTTCCGATAAAAGTTAAAGTTATAGAATTTCAAATGTGTCCCAAATTATTCAGGAACGATGTACATGTGATTTCCACCATCCACACCAATAACTTATTTTGAAAGAGCCAACATAAATGTTACAAGTTGTAACTCTAACGCTTAACATGACTTTTAAGGAGCTTAAGAAATAAATTACGGAGCCCTGACTGTGACCTGAACGCCGCCCTGGCGCGGCGGCTCGGGCTCGGGCTCGGGGCGTAAGTCATACACGCCCCGCAGGGGGCGTGGCCAGGCCAGGCAGGCCAGGGGGCGTGGAGTTGGCCGGCCTGACGGTCCCGTTGTGTTGTTTGCCGCAGGTGCTGTTCCCGTACAAGCTGACGGGCCTCCTAGAGAAGGTGGACACGGAGGTGACGGTCGAGGGCGGCGGCTTCAACGGCCAGTCCGGCGCTATCCGCTATGCCGCCTCCATGTGTCTGGCCTCCCTCGTCGACGAGCAGGCCCGCGTCCAGCTGCAGCTCGGTGAGTACCGAACGAGACCCGCGCGCCGCGCCCAGGCCCGGCACTGCCGGCACCCGCCCAGTGTTCCCAGAGAAGTAGGCAAAAAGTGTCCCACACAGGGTGGAGGTGAAGTGCACTAGGCAACACCGCAGCGCGGGTGCGTTCGTGTTGCCTAGTGGGCGGCGGCCGCTGACTGGATGCAGCCAGTGTTGCCAGAAAAGTGGGCAATAAGTAGCCTAAACACAGTGGAGTGAAGCGGGCGGCATCTGCGCCTGCCTACTAGGCAACATACACGTACCCGTGCAAAGGTGTTGCCTAGAGGACAGGCGCAGATGCAGCCCACTTTCCTTCCCTGTGATTGGGCTGCTTATTGCCTACTTTTCTGGCAGCACTGGATGCAGCCCGCTTCTCCGCAGGGTGTTTTTGACTACTTTTCCGGAAAGACTGGCCGGGGCTGCCTTGCGGCCATGCCGTAACTAACTCTGCTGTACTGTAACTGTGTCGTTGCGTTTCTTCTTGTGTTCCCAGCCGGCCTCCTGAGGTTCGACCCCCGCAATAGGGAGCGCAAGAAGTTCGGCAAGGCTGGCGCCCGCCGCGGCTACACCTGGCTCAAGCGCTAGAGCCGGCCGGACCCAGACCCGTCCAGCCCCCGCCCCGCCGCCTTTATTTTGTTTTGTATGTCATTTGTATAATGCGATAATAAATCAGAACGTTACGTAAATATTACTGTCAACTTTCTGGTTCAGTGAAAAGTCCTCAAGATCAGCCTGCGATATAGGCGGCACCTCTGATCAGCCAACATGACACACATGACGCTTAAATTTCTAGTTTCTAGTTGGTTGTTCATCTTCCTCTTAGAGCGTGACCAACCTTTTGGGCAAAAACCCAACTGGAGATTAATTTTAAACAAGTAGCCAGAATTATCAAATAAATTTGATTGGAAAAAAAAAAGCAGAGCGCCCTTTACCTCTATTTAAATGTTGTACATGGTGTAATTTAATCTTCACCACCAACATGGCAATACATACAGTTATATTAAGTTTAGTAAGTGAGTGTGATGTATTACATATAAATCCATAATAAGAGGGTTGGTAAAGAATAGTGTTGTAGTTGTAGTTCATCATCTGTTACACGTATTTTAAAACCTGCAAAAGGAAATATTTTAATGTTAAATATAATTTTAAAATTTTGTAGAGAAAATTGCATTATTAATTAGATATAGCACCTCTGAGCGCAAGGTAGCACACCGCGGGACATCGTTCTGAAGGGTCGTGCGAGAGAGAGGGCCGGCTTTTTACCCACTGAGAATATTAAAAATATGCAATAATAATAAAATTTGCCTCCACAGTTTTCTTGTGCTACACCATTTTCCACTGTAGAAACATTCAGCCATGAAGAGCAGTTTCGACAAAAACACCAGAGAAACAAAGGTGCTAAGCAACACCTTTCCTGGCAGGTGTGCAGGGGGACTCTAACGTACCCCTAGACCAACCCCCAAGGGTCAGTTCGTCCGAAAACCCGGTTTGTCTGCGAAGAATTGCAGTATTCCTGATAGCGCGCAATTTGTGCTGGCGGGGTGGTTTAAGGGCCTATTTTCTCAGCAACGAAGTCCGGTATAGGTTTCCTAGGACTTGCTATGTGTTTTTTGGTCCCAGAAGAAGGTAACCTGTGCGTTTGGTCGAAATCGGAGACAATTTTTTTTCGCCCGAAAATCGCAAAAACGCAAAGGCTATAGCCTTTGCATTTTTAACGATTTTCGGCCCCAAACGAATTTGCTCCAAAATGACGGGGGTTGTGCAGGGGGACTCTAACATACACCTAGACCAACCCCCAAGGGTCAGTTCGTCCGAAAACCCGGTTTGTCAGCGAGGGAATGCAGTATTCCTGATAGCGCGCAATGTGTTCGGGCGAGGTGGCTTAGGGGTTTATTTTGTCACTAACGAAGTCCGGTATAGGACTCCTAGGAATTGCTATGTGGTTTTTTAGTGCCAGAAGAAGGTACCCTGTGAGTTTGGTCGAAATCGGAGACAATTTTTTTTCGACCCAAAATCGCAAAAACGCAAAGGCTATAGCCTTTGCATTTTTACGATTTTCGGCCGAAAATTAATATTCTCCGAAATGACGGGGGTTGTGGAGGGGGACTCTAACATACCCCAAGACCGACTCCTAGGGTCAGTTCGTCCGAAAACCCGGTTTGTCTGCGAGGAAATGCAGTATTCCTTCTGAATCGTATTTTGAATGGCACTAAACCTGGCGGGCGAGTGACGTCATTTTGTGCAGCCGGAGAACCGGAGCCGGAAGCTGGAGGTGTTTGTTGTTGTCGGAGGGATCATGGCGGAGGCCGGTGTGTGCGGTGCGGTAAGTGTAATTGTGATATTATTTGTTTCAATCGTAGTATTCCTTAATTAATTAATAATTGGGAGGATTGTGATATTTTTATATTTAAATATCACATATTTTATTGTTTCGGTGAGGACAAACTGAACATCCTCGCTCCTGTAATGGTTCCTCTTTCTGCTGAGTGCCTACCGTAAGGTTATAATTAACAATCAGCATTGGGTGTAACTTTTCAATGATATTCTTATTAGCGGAATGTCGTTATTTCCTTGAAAGGCTGTAATTTTCTTGTAGCACATTATGTAGTGCCCAAGGGAGGTTAGCTATGAAGGTTAGGTCACCTCATGGCTACACAATTGGTGAGGCTGAGGCTAAGACTATGGTTCATCCATGAAGCTCTTAATTTGGGCATTAGTGTGAATCAGAAATTTATTTTACGTTGCGTTCTTGTTTAAATGTGAAAGTGGGGGTGTCCTTAGTACTCTCTGTGAGGAAATCTTGGACCAGATGGATTCCGATTAGGCGACAGACAGCCCACAACAGTATTAGCATTTTCTATCAGGCACACTTGCGTGTTCATTTCAAAATCAAAGGGTTTTGTATTAGTTAACATTGGGGGGAAAATAGGGAAGCTAGGACTCTTGGCTGAGTCAGTAGGGCTTGTTGCATTAGTGGGTATCCTTCCACTTGAAATCGCAGTTCTGTGCTCATGATGATTCTTCTTCTTTGAACAATATTGCATCTTCATACTGAGAATAATGAAATGTAAATGAGATCTTTTCTTTTTCAAGAAGTGAAAGTATTGTTTAGATATTTATCATTTGGAGTAAGGCATGTTCATTCTTAAAACGCCTTTTAGTTTTCAAACATACTTAATAATACAATAGTCTTGTGTAGATTTATTTGTTTTCAATGCAATATTGTTTAAAGTGTATGGCCAGTCACTCGTCTTTATCCAGAATTTGTTTGTCAATTGTATAAATACTAGTTGTTCACTTATCGATCTAGTTTATGGTTGGTATCTTGCCAACTGATATCCATAAGAGATATCATCAGCATTTTATCGATGTGCAATTACCTTTCTAAGGTATTTGGCTTTTAAAAAATAATACTTGTTCACTTTTCCATCCATCTTATTTAAGGGTGGTATCTTGCCAACTAGTCAGATGCTGGATGCATTTAATAATTGGGATAGAGGCTTTTAAAGTAGTAAATCTTGTTTTGTGGAGAACAGAGATGAGTGACGGCTTTTGCTTACTGATATATGAGTGTTGCCCTGTTGCCCCTGTGTCTGCTGTTCTTTACTTGCTCTATTGCAAAAAGTATCCATTGAATGCTTTGTTTTGCGCCATTTGGCCTGCCTGCTTCCTCTCACTTTGACCTCGGCCAGACTCCTAAAGGTCAGGGTGTGAGGAGGAGTGGGTGTGTGAGTGGTGATCTTGCTGTTGAACCTTTCAAATGTAAATTTTTGCTTGCTTTAAATTCGTTGTATTTGCCCCCTCTTGCTGGCATGTTGACCCAGGCCAGTCTCCTGAAGGTCAATGTGTGGGTGAGAGGGGGCGAATGAGAGGGGATTCCTCTCTCTTTGCTTTAGAATTTCAACTTTTGAATGGATACTTTTTTTACTGCTCTGTGCTCTGCTGTTTTCCCTCTGGCTTTGGTATAATACGGCCTCCTGGAGTGGGACTTGTCTCACTGCTGGGTTCGAATCCCAGCGGGTCCTATGCCTCGCCTTGCTCTGCCTTCCTTCTCTCTGAATGTATGAGAAATTTAGAGGAACACAGTGCTTTGTTGACATAGTGGCTGTTCTTGTTTACAATTTCGGCGGGCAGGGAGCCGCGCAGGTCGTCTTGTCTCGGTGATGGTGGTGTGGTGCGGCCAGCGCCGGCGTGCGCGCCCGCTGCTGCCCGTATCGCGGCTCCGCACGCCTCGCCCCGCCCCGCCCCGCATCGCCGTCCACATTTTTTATTCAAAAAAGGTAAATTTCCAGCCTGGCTTTTCTTTTCAGCATTGTCCTAGCTTAAAAATATTTCCCTCTATCATATTAATAATAACAAATTAACAGCTTCTCTTGCCCGATATTCTGCTGCACATAATTTTTGTCAATGTTAGCACATGTTTACTCTAACCTAATGTTTGCTTTAGGTTACCGAGACCATAACACTCCAGGTACAGTATCAACATGGGAGGTCCTCTTGAGTTGAATGGTCAGGAAAGAAGCTTCTGCCCCCAGTCTTTTATCAGTTGTCCTTGGACGCACCAGCCTTCAAAAGTGTACCATGTAAGTTATTTCTCTAACAATTTACGAGTCTCTTTAAGTTTGGTGTGCAAACTTTACATATTCTTTTCTTTTCCAGTTGGTTGTGTTCATGCGACGACTATCCTCCTTACTGGAGATGGATAATAGAATCCTGGTCTACGAGATTCCTTAGGTATGTCATGTTGTTCAATATTTATAAATTTCACATTCCATGGCATCAAAAAATAATGAGACATTTGATACTGCTGGTCAAAGATTCACTCTTATTTTTATTATATTTTTTATTCAGGAGTGCTGCAATGCTTTGAGACCCATCACCAGCCAGAATGGAGTGCTCCTCGATGTTTCAAGAACATTTCATAGCAGAAGCCCTTGTCATTGCAAAAGGAAACTGGTGTGCATAGGGCGTATAAAGATTTAGTCCACCTGAAGCTTGGTTGTGCTAATTGCAGACCTGTGGAAATCACCCAACTGTTCACGCAGTAAGTTATATCTCTGTCATCTTAGAACTGTAATTCAATGCATGATCAGATGTTAATTGATAATATTTCCCCACTAGGGAATGGCATTAGTCTGTTCAGACTCTAATCAAATGTTTGCTTTAGGTTACCGAGATCATAATACTCCTGGTACAGTATCAACATGGGAGGTCCTCTTGAGTTGAATGGTCAGAAAAGAAGCTCAGTGTTTTATCAGTTGTCCTTGGAAGCACCAGCCTTCAAAAGTGTACCATGTAAGTAATTTTCTAACAATTTACGAGTCTCTTTAAGTTTGGTGTGCAAACTTTACATATTCTTTTCTCTTCCAGCTGATTGTGTTCATGCGACGACTATCCTGCTTACTGGAGATGGATAATACAAACGAGATTCCTCAGGTATGTCATGTTGTTCAATATTTCTAAATTTCACATTCCATGGCATCAAAAAATAATGAGACATTTGATACTGCTGGTCAAAGATTCACTCTTATTTTTATTTTATTTTTTTATTCAGGAGTGCTGCAATGCTTTGAGACCCATCACCAGCCAGAATGGAGTGCTCCTCGATGTTTCAAGAACATTTCATAGCAGAAGCCCTTGTCATTGCAAAAAGAAACTGGTGTGCAAAGGGCGTATAAAGATTTAGTCCACCGGAAGGGTGGTTGTGTTAATTGCAGACCTGTGGAAATCACCCAACTGTTCACGCAGTAAGTTATATCTCTGTCATCTTAGAAGTGTAATTCAATGCATGATCAGATGTTAATTGATAATATTTCCCCACTGGGGAATGGCATTAGTCTGTTCAGACTGTCCCAGTAGATTTCTGTTGTTGAACAGCTTTGGTTGAGAGGACCCTATGAGCGAGGCGATGATGCTTTTGTGAATTGAAATAGTGTCTGCCTTTTTGTTTTTGTGTATTTTTCCTATTTTGATATGGGGCTTGAATTTACTGTGTTCCTAAAATTGTTGAGATGGAAAGTTTGATTGGCTAACTGAAATATTGCTTTGTGCTATTTTAAACACAATGTTTGTTTTCTCTTTTATGGCTTGAATTATTTAAAAAGCCCGAATTACATGGGCTGGCCTGCTAGTTTGTGTGAGTAGTGTTAAACAGGAAGCTCGCCTCTATCATTGTTTAGATCAGAAAAATAGCAGGCAAAGTGGTGCACACTTTTTGATGATGGGACATATGATGAATCTGCTGGCAGGCATAGTATTTTGTAACTAATTTTGTAATGAGTGGCTCAATGTAGGGAACTGAATGAAATTGGCGAGGTGCACAAGTCAGATGGCTTCAAGGAGAGACTATGCAAGAACGTAAGCAATTACATGACCAGCTGTCCCTTAAGGTAATCCTTGTGTTTCATAATGTTCTTTATTTTCTTTTTATTTTCTTTTTTTCTGTTGTGTATTAATTACACATGTTTATTCTTCAGATTCAAACTCTGACTCAAGCAAATACTGACCTACAGAAGCAGGTCAGAGATCTAGAACGTGGCGTTCATGCAAATCAGTATGCTAGACGAAAAGAAAGTATCAGCCATAGTAGTTGTAGTGGTTCTGAAGGCAAAGTCCTGAGTGCGATAACTAATCTAAAGCACTGCAACACGGATGCATCTGATTATGCGTCATTTGCACGTATGTAAAGTAAATTTATATAGATGTATATATAAATAATTGTGTTGCGTAGATATATTATGTATTTATCTAATCTTTAATGTTAAGTTCAGATATTGTTCTATCTGCTATTCTATTCAAGTATATGTAACATTGCATATTTATCTTGCCTTGTTGTGGAGTGTGTATTTTATTGTTCTGTATTATAAGATTGATCTTAGAAGAGAAATAATGTCGGTTCCTTTAAGAAAAGCATTTTTGATGTAATGTGCTAGTACATTTAAGGTGATGTCAGGTGAGCCAGTAATTTTCCTTCTACCTGACCTCGCTCGACAGATTGTTAAGAAAACTCTGTTCTTATCTTTGTTAACTCTGTGAAAACGTTACCCTTTTTTTTTTCTGTTATAACGCCATGTTAATGCCAATTTTATGTGCTTTTCTACCATGACAAAATATTTCTTGTATTTCTGATTTCCATGGTTTTAGAAGTAACCCTTGTAAGCTTTATGATTTTCGTTCTAACTGGCCTTGCTCGACAGATTGTTGAGGAAACTCTGTTCTTATCTTTGTTAACTCTGTGAAAACGTTACCCTTTTTTTTTCCTGTTAAAACGCTATGTTAATGCCAATTTTATGTGCTTTTCTACCATGACAAAATATTTCTTGTATTTCTGATTTCCATGGTTTTAGAAGCAACCCTTGTAAGCTTCGTAATTTTCATTCTAACTGGCCTCGCTCGACAGATTGTTGAGAAAACTCTGTTCTTATCTTTGTTAACTCTGTGAAAACGTTACCCTTTTTTTTTTCTGTTAAAACGCCATGTTAATGCCAATTTTATGTGCTTTTCTACCATGACAAAATATTTCTTGTATTTCTGATTTCCATGGTTTTAGAAGCAACCCTTGTAAGCTTCGTAATTTTCATTCTAACTGGCCTCGCTCGACAGATTGTTGAGAAAACTCTGTTCTTATCTTTGTTAACTCTGTGAAAACGTTACCCTTTTTTTTTTCTGTTAAAACGCCATGTTAATGCCAATTTTATGTGCTTTTCTACCATGACAAAATATTTCTTGTATTTCTGATTTCCATGGTTTTAGAAGTAACCCTTGTAAGCTTCGTAATTTTCATTCTAACTGGCCTCGCTCGACAGATTGTTGAGAAAACTCTGTTCTTATCTTTGTTAATTCTGTGAAAACGTTACCCTTTTTTTTTTCTGTTAAAACGCCATGTTAATGCCAATTTTATGTAGTTTTCTACCATGACAATATATTTCTTGTATTTCGTATTCCATTTTCGTCATTTACCCAAAAACGCTGCTCCAATTCATGAGTTTGCTATTTACGAGTTTGTTTGTGAAAATTCACCAAAGTCAGAGAGCTTGACTAATAATCTGACAAAGCCAAGCTATTGCCTTGGTCGGTCTGGGAGCTGGGAGTAGAGCAGAGAGGCCATCTCTCAAACCTGGAGCCGCCAGCGCCTGATCGCCCAGGTCTGAGCCTTGGAAGCCTGAGGTCGGCTCGGCTGCTTCGACTTTTCCCGCCGCCGGCAGCCTTGACTATATCAGTTAGTTCCAACTTGTTACTGGTACGAAGACGTGTTAGCCGAGACGGCTAAGGCGCAACAAGTGAAGAGACTCTGGAATCAGGGGTTCTTGGTTCAACTCCCCATTTTTCGCATTTTTTCGTAAAAATCGCTGATTTCTGCGGATTTTTCGCCTGGCCAGCCGCCGGGTCGCTCCAGGGGCCCCTGCCTGGCCGGTCCGCCGCGCTCGCCGCTACCGCGGGGCCGCCGCGCCCGCGGGGCCGCCGCGCCCGCGGGGCCGCCGCGCCCGCGGGGCCGCCGCGCCCGCGGGGCCTGCGCGCCCGCCGCGCCCCCGCGCACCCCCACACCCCGCGCCTGCACCCCGCACCCCCGCAGGTTCCGCCCCTCCTTCCCTACCCCTACCCCCACCCCTACAGCCGGGAACCTGGTTCCGGTCTGGCTTTCCCCTTCCTTTCTCCTTGTTTAGTATTATTTACAGGAATTCAGGAAATATTGCAACAAAAAGGTTAAATTTCATGTATGTTTATTGACACCATTGAAATAAAAACAGTTCAGAAACAATACACAGTATAAATTCAATGTTAACAATGCTTAGGACTACAAAAAGATATTTACGAAAATACAAATCCATCACGCATGACAATAATCCATATAGCAAAATGTTATCGCAAAATATTGTCAGAAAACAGCAATTTTAGTTTATGAGGGTGCGTATTTATCAAGAGTCACATCATCCCGTGCAGTTCCATTCAAAACTTCACATAGTACTACAGCCAAATGACGAAGGATCATTCTTTAACCGGGTTTCAGATCACAATTTCCAGCGAGGTGACAAAATGTACAAAAAATTTAACAATTTTAAGTTGATACAAGTGGACAGCAAGAGAGAAACAGCTTATTTTTTTATACCTCAATTCTGAATAGTTTAGAACATTGATGATTAAGCACAGCAGAAATCAGATTAGAGATTAAAGTAGCTTAGCATTACAACCACACACACACCAGAATGGTGTTCCAAGAAACTCAGTAGTCTTTGGCAGCAGGGGGAAGATATGACTGAAGTACAAGAGTACACCTGAAAAAGAAGAACACTATTAGTGACAGGAAAGATCAGGGCCAAATTGTCATCAATGAGATGGATATCAGCAACCAACATAATACATACCAGGTGTAACATGTGCAGCCAAGGCCAAGAACTCCGAACAGCACTTAATATCAGCCATAGGGATGGAGATCAGAACTGACTAGATGCGTAGCCTCCATATGTACTAATCGTCAGGTCTCCATCCTCCTTGCTCCTGATCCATTCCACAGTCCAAGTCCCATAGTGAAGGCGGGAACCCAGAGGGGGCAGCTTCAAAAGCGTGAGGTTTGAACTGAAGTGAAGGTTGATGCCTAAAACAAGAACAGTAATATTAGCACAAAAGTAAACATCAGGATCAAGTGGTCAAAAACAAGATGGATCATCGAACACTACACACCTGGCTTAAAAGCACATTGAAGGCGAATGCAGTTAGGTATTTAGCAGCATGGTGAAAGATATTGATGATAATGGAAGTGCTACTGATTCAGATTCATTTATTGATCAACCAAAATAAATAAGGTATGAAAAGTCTAATATTAAACCTGGAAGTCCACCTGGAAAAAAAAATAAACACTATTAGCGTGACAGGAAACATCAGATCCAATAGTTAATGAGATGGATATCAGCAACTTAATGCAGCCTTATAACGCACCAGTGGTTATCAAAGCAACTCCGACTATTCCATATATTATTTGCAAGTTTTGAGGCAGCGTAGGGGCAAGATATGGGCTGACTGAAGTAAAGCTGTATACCCTGGAAAGAGAACAACTGTTAGTTTACAGGAAAGATCAGGAATATGTAGTTAGAAATGTGGATAAGAAAGCAAAGGATGACTCACATGAGGTCCACCGAAGCTTCCCGCTAAACCGCACAGGAAATTAACCGTTTTAGTGTAATGTTTGCGAGAGAAAGTTTGATGCCTAATAAGAGAAAAGTAATATTAGCACAAGAGGAAATATCAGGATCAAGTCGTCAAAAACAAGACTGATCATGGTGCATTGCATTCACCACATTACTACATACCTGGTTCGGAAGGTTTTTAAGGCAAATTGCCGACTCAATAACGGGTCCTTGTTCCTCATCAACATCAATGCATTGCAACACACCAGTGGTTATCAAAGCAACTCCGACTATTCCATATATTCTTTGGAAGTTGTGAGGCAGCGTAGGGGCAAGATATGGGCTGACTGAAGTAAAGCTGTATACCCTGGAAAGAGAACAACTGTTAGTTTACAGGAAAGATCAAAAATATTTAGTTAAAAATGTGGATAACAAAGCACAGGATGACTCACATGACAAACATCAACTGCTGAGCAGTGGCAGCCAATATCAGATGAAAACAGAATTACAACTACACGCACCCGAGTGGCATGTCTTTGGCAACATGCAGCAGGATGACAATTGGTAACTGAAGTACAAGCGTACACCTGGAAAAGAAAAACACTATTAGCTTGACAGGAAAGATCAGATCTGATTAGTTAATGAGATGGATATCGGCACAGCCAACATCATACATACCACATGCGAGGCCTCCGAGCAGCATTTCATCCCAGCCATGGGATTGGAGATCAGAACCTCAATGAACTAATCGTCAGGTCTCCATTCTCCTTGTTCCTGAAGGCGGGAACCCACAGGAGGCAGCTTCAAAAGCATGAGGTTTGAACTAATGTGAAGTTTGATGCCTAATAAGAGAGAAAAGTAATATCAGCACAAGAGGAAACATCAGGATCAATTCGTCAAAAACAAGACTGATCATGGTGCATTGCATTCACCACATTACTACATACCTGGTTCAAAAGCATATTGAAGGCAAGCCACCTCAATACCGGGTCCTTGTTCCTCATCCACTCCACAGACTCCCATAGTTAAGGCGGGAACCCAGAGGGGGCAGCTTCAAAAGCGTGAGGTTTGAACTGAAGTGAAGGTTGATGCCTAAAACAAGAACAGTAATATTAGCACAAAAGTAAACATCAGGATCAAGTGGTCAAAAACAAGATGGATGATCAAACACTACACACCTGGCTTAAAAGCACATTGAAGGCGAATGCAGTTAGGTATTTAGCAGCATGGTGAAAGATATTGATGATAATGGAAGTGCTACTGATTCAGATTCATTTATTGATCAACCAAAATAAATAAGGTATGAAAAGTCTAATATTAAACCTGAAGTCCACCTGGAAAAAAATAAACACTATTAGCGTGACAGGAAACATCAGATCCAATAGTTAATGAGATGGATATCAGCAACTTAATGCAGCCTTCATAACGCACCAGTGGTTATCAAAGCAACTCCAACTACTCCATACATTCTTTGGAAGTTATGAGGTAGCATGGGGCAAGATATGGTTTGATGACTGGAAGTCAATCTGCATACCCTAGAAAGAGAACAACTGTTAGTTTTGCAGGAAAGATCAGGAATATGTAGTTAGAAATGTGGATAAGAAAGCAAAGGATGACTCACATGAGGTCCACCGATGCTTCCCGCCGCTAAACCACACAGGAGAGTAACTGCTTTTAGTGTAATGTTTATAGAGAAAGTTTGATGCCTAATAAGAGAAAAGTAATATTAGCACAAGAGGAAATATCAGGATCAAGTCGTCAAAACAAGACTGATCATGGTGCATTGCATTCACCACATTACTACATACCTGGTTCGAAGGTTTTAAGGCAAATTGCCGACTAATAACGGGGTCCTTGTTCCTCATCAACATCAATGCATTGCAACACACCAGTGGTTATCAAAGCAACCCGACTATTCCATATATTCTTTGGAAGTTGTGAGGCAGCGTAGGGGCAAGATAGGTGGGCTGACTGAAGTAAAGCTGTATACCCTGGAAAGAGAACAACTGTTAGTTTACAGGAAAGATCAAAAATATTTAGTTAAAAATGTGGATAACAAAGCACAGGATGACTCACATGACAAACATCAACCGGCTGGAGCAGTGGCAGCCAATATCAGATGAAAACAGAATTACAACTACACGCACCCGAGTGGCATGTCTTTGGCAACATGCAGCAGGATGACAATTGGTAACTGAAGTACAAGCGTACACCTGGAAAAGAAAAACACTATTAGCTTGACAGGAAAGATCAGATCTGATTAGTTAATGAGATGGATATCGGCACAGCCAACATCATACATACCACATGCGAGGCCTCCGAGCAGCATTTCATCCCAGCCATGGGATTCGAGATCAGAACCTCAATGAACTAATCGTCAGGTCTCCATTCTCCTTGTTCCTGAAGACGGGAACCCACAGGAGGCAGCTTCAAAAGCATGAGGTTTGAACTAATGTGAAGTTTGATGCCTAATAAGAGAGAAAAGTAATATCAGCACAAGAGGAAACATCAGGATCAATTCGTCAAAAACAAGACTGATCATGGTGCATTGCATTCACCACATTACTACATACCTGGTTCAAAAGCATATTGAAGGCAAGCCACCTCAATACCGGGTCCTTGTTCCTCATCCACTCCAGACTCCCGTAGTTAAGGCGGGAACCCAGAGGGGGCAGCTTCAAAACATTATGCAGAACATGGTGAATACCTGAAGAAATTAAGAAAAACCTATTAGCATGACAGGAAAAAGGAGAGGGACAAGCAGGTCGCAACAAAACTTGTGTAAAAGAGCACAGCTGAACCATAAAATACCTACCATGTGCACTAGACATGACATCACAGATGAAAACAGTTTATCTGCACTGTGATGGCAGACAACGGACTAGCGATCTAAGCAGCTCCGTAAACTCTTTGGAAGTGAAGTGGGAGCCGTCAAGGGCAGGGTTTAATAGAACGAATGCAACTGGGTAACCTTAAAGAAACAAAGAATACTTATTGCCAAGGCAGGAAAGATCTGGAGACGTACAAGCAGGAAGCAAAGAAATATGATGGATAATGGAGCACAGCATAAGCCAGTAAATGAAATACACACCATCAGATATTCGTCATGTTGCAATGCAGCCTCAAACATCAGAGAAGGAATCCCAAGCAGGCCAAAATATTCCAGCATGGATCAGATCAGTAGTGAGGGCATACAAGATATTGGATATACGAAGCCAAAACGAATGAAGGAATCAGCATCATCCTGAAATATAATAAATGATAGAATTAAATTTGAATGTTGAAAGTTAGAAATAAAAGAAAAGATCCCAAACTCAAATGCGTTACTCCTGTCCTGTTCCATGAACAGCCCTTAACCTAAATAATGAAACACGAGGCTGGCATTCTAACCTATAAGTGAACTCAGAGCTCATGAGCCATCTATCAGGGCTCCACCATATCAAGAAGCGACACGTGCATTTCAGAAGAGTCAAGTGCAACCAAGGAAGGAAATGCGAAACCGTTCGGAGAATATGAACAAAATCTCTACACACCCCAATTACCGAGAGCCCCATGCCCATGCATGGCCCATGAATGAAGTACGCAACCGTGACGAGAGTCTGAACATAACCTTTTCACTGCATGAAAGCATGAAAATTCCAACACGTGGTGTTTCATTCAAACCCAACCAACCTACAGCGTACTGAAGTAGACCTTACCTCTTCCGCCCACAGCCAGAGACGAAATGACAGAGCCGATGCTGCTGGTCCAGCGAGCTGAACGAGGTGGAGGGAGGTGGAAGCGGTGGGAGGGGAGGGCAGTGGGAGGGCAGGGGCAGAGCGGGGAAGGAGACAGGTGGCGCTGTCGTGCGGGGAAGCCGAGCGGAGCGGAGCAACTGGAGCAACTCAACATCTCTGAAGAGGGGGCACGAGCGCCGGGATGGCGGAAAACCACCTCTACATCCTAAACGATAAGATATAGAACAAAATGGACGAAATTTTAGCCCAGTGCGCCCCAACTCGTCGAGGTACACCTTCGGACACATGAAAATGTTTTTTTCTTCTCCAAATTTCTTCATTTATAATCATGGGCCTACCTATGGCTTTTTTTTTGGAAATTGGACCCCTAGATCTCAAAATGACGGGGGATGTGCAGGGGGACACTAATGTATTCCAAGACCAGCCTCCGACGGTCGGTTTGTACAAAATCCGGGGCTAACAGCAAAGAAAAGCGACAAGAGTTTAGTACAACGCAGCAGAGGGAAGTTCCATCGCCAAAGCGAATGTCTCCTTAATTGAGTCTCTTATCGGGCTCCTTGGACTTGGTTCGGTAATAATGGTCCCCGAAGAATGTAAACTTTGAGTTTAGGCGAAAGCGGCGCCAGTTGTTTTCGCTCAAAAATCGTATTTTAAAGATTTTCGGTCATTTAAAAAAAAAAAAAAAAAAAAGCTCTCAAAGTGACGGGGGATGTGCAGGGGGACACTACTGTACCCCCACACCAGCCTCCGACGATCGGTTCGTTCGGGTTTTAGATAAGAGAGAAAGAAAAAACAGGAACTGTGATGCAAAACTATCGTCTATAATACACTGACAACTGGTACAGGTCATTAATTATTCAACAGTTAAATCTCTCAACATAGAAAACAAGAGAATATATCTTCCTTTCCTATTAAGAAAAAATAAGGATGGCTTGACTCCCAAATTAACACTTAAAAGTTTGTCACCTTTCCCAAAGCATACATTAATTGAAGAAAAGTTAAAATAATTGCCCAACAAATTGATTACCAAATATTAAATATAGAGTGTCACTAAGATTTGACAAACACATTCAAAACACTCATCAATGCAACAAACCACTGGTCAAAAATTTTTGTGTGACAATGCAAAAGGAAAAACAAATATCATGACTCATATTTTGCTTCTGTGAGCTTAAATTAAACATTGATTTAAATTGATTGTACAGAACTACTGTGCAAAACACCTCTGGTTTTAAATGGTTTAACAGAACTTAAAATTCAACCTTTGACTAAATGGCAACAATAAATTCACAAATGTAAAACAATACGCTATACAAACAACCAAGTTAAGAATGCCAACTATTATAAGGTTTTAAAAGAGCTAGCATCACACTATCACTACCAACTCCTACAATCATTGAAAACATATGAGGATAAGATTTCCTACGACCAGTTAAAACTGAACCAAAGGGTTGCAATATACTGTTTAAGATGTTTCATGAAGACACTTCCAAAGAGAACAAGAAAAAAAAAGTATGGCTCTAGTTTCTTGCAATTGATTTACAAGCCAAAGATCAATTTTACTGAGGGACATAATTAAGAGCTGTATGACAGACTTAACAAAATAAAGAGAAACTTGGACAGCTCCACAAGAAACAATAAGAAGGCACTTCACTGAAAAGGTAATGAAAGAAACTCAAAAAAGAGAATACATTATAAAAAGCAGATAGAAAGGCCAGGTCATATCCTTCAAACAACTCAATATAATGATACAATCACATTCTGATAGGTTTCCAAAACCACTCTTTTCTAGGCATCATTAAGATCACACAATAGACGCAGTAAACAATGCTATGCCAACCTTGCCACCAAATATACACAAAATCTTGTGACAGGTATCTAAAGAGATACAAGTGTAAAATACTGACTGACTGCCACATTGTTTCAGTCACAAAGCAAAGCATTAAGCAACTGTTTCATCTTCAAATCAGATCACATAAGATGATAAAAAGGGGAAAACAAGTAAAAACATTACTGTGCTGCAAAATTTATAGCACAATTCAGTTCTGGCTCAAGAGCTCAATCCCTATCCTTACCTCTGCAGTCCTATGTTTTTGCTATCACAAAAAGCATTCCTTCATCCCACACATCACACAGCTTCTTTATCAAAACAGTCAAAGAGAAATGAGTAAATATGGAACAATTACATCATAACTGTTCTCCTAATGTGCACAAAAGAAACTAAAAGGCATGAGTTGTCACAGTTAAAATGATCTATTCTCACAGTGAGGGTGATTGACTATTCAACAGTACACAATACTGGATTACACACAGAAACTTGATGCGTGAGGAGAGTAGGTAAACAAACCAGAATTTCCAACACATCAATAACCCTGTTAAGACAAACAATCCTTTGCCACCAGGTCATGGACAGGCCATCAGTCAATGAAGTTCACAACAATTTTATATAAAAACTCCTTACAAGCCACCACACCATTATTAAATGAAATAATGGAAACTAACTGATTAAAGTGAATAAGAGGGGAGACAACTACCTGCCTGCTAACCCCATATTTCTTTTATCATACATCTACTTTAGGTTGTTGAGCTCTATGTTTTACTTCAAAGTCAAAAGAGGTTATTAGGTTAGAAGTTAAAGATACATACACAAATACAAAATTAAGAAATACATTTTAAGAGAGCATCATTTACTTGAAACAACCACAAAATAGATTGAGAGTTAGCATGTAAATAAATCCCTGACAATTTAAGTGTCTACCAATGAACCTACAAATAATTTTATCAGGCCATTACATGTGAACATTATCCAAAAGCCACAAATGTTTTAATCGTGTATCAGATTAGGCAAATAATGATGCTTCAGAAGATGGAATGATACAACATAATAGGCAGATAAGGAACATCATACACAGACAGCTGTGGTCTTTAAAAGCAGATAATAAAGCTACCACCATACAATTGATTAAAATATGCAATTCCCAGCAGTATACATAAAAATAATTTAAAAATGTGTTTCATTTTTTGGCTAGTTGGTTTACTTGGTGTATCAACAACACCACACAAGGTCCACAAAACTTCATTAAATATTTGATAGTGACAAAATGAGAGTGGTACTTCAACGGGCAAAATAAGGAACATAAGTTTAGAACTTCCACCTTATTGGAATCTGAGGTCAATAATACTTTGATGACACATTTTTAATCAAGTAAAACAAGACAAACCAATGACTTTGTGCTCTCTCAGTGTAATAATACAGAGGAAAGTTTAGATTTAAAACGCGTACCACAATGACAACAAACAAAGAATACTTCAGAGCGCACAGGTTTGAAGAGCCATAGAACAATAAAAATGCAAACCTACTTTATATGTGAGATAAGAGAAATTAGAAGCTTTGAGCTTCTGGTCTAAAAACTGCACTATGAATTTAATTGAAAGCATAGGAAGCATTTATAGCCAGTGAATGAGTTCACTGGCACATACTCCACATACAGTATATAATGATTATATAGAAAACACTGAGAAAGCATTGAGAACCTATGAAAGTTCATGTTCTTAGTACAAAAGGTTGAGAGTTGACATGCAACTTCTAAGCTGTGCCTTGGTCATAGTATAAATGATATGAAATTTTCATTGAACAGAAGAAAATGCTGCCTCTTAGGCACAACCATTAAAACATAATTGAGTTGTGAAACAATGCAATGCTTTCAATCAAGATGCATTGAGAAAATATCACAATAAATGCACAAAACATATAGTAGGCACCATATAGATCTAGACCTAAGAGAACTTAAATCATTTTCTAACACAGAAAGTCTCTAATCAAGTCATTTCACACCCCTCACTTTGTTAATTTTCATCATTACTGTGAGAACTGAAGAACAATAAAAAGTACAATGCAAGTGAATTAATGTAACTTGCCCAGACTTAATTGTAGAAATATCAAATGAGCTGAAATTAGGCCCAACAAACCGGGCAAACACACACCATGACAAAAACACTTGGTAATGAGTTACAAGATTAAATTTATGTATCAAATAGATCCTACTCCCAATTAATCAGAAATTACTGTCTGAAAGGATAATGCAAGATGAATTTTAATTAGGATTCATCATAGGTAATTATGCACAAGCATCTGAAGTTGAAAAAAATGATTCTTAGTGCTTTGACACATTTAAAACATCATATACTCTCCTTGTGATACAACATAAACTGGCCCCCGATTTCCCCTCTTCAAGTCATACTTGAAAAGCCATTAATAAATTTATAAGGGCAAAAAAATCTGAGTGATACCCTATCCCTATTAATCTAAATAAGATACAATAACTTGAGGTGATCCCCACCAAATATATTCAGGGGATACAAGAGCAGCTGTCTGATTTTAGCAATTTAAAAATGCTTCCTACAAGTTGGCTCCATTACTAAGCATGTGCATACAGTTTCACTTTCATACTAAACGTAAGTATTATTCAAGAAAGATATGGAAATCCTACAAAATTATTCTAAATAACATGTCTGCCTGATCCAACTGAGCAAGGTTAGCAAGAACAAAACACTAGAAGTACCAACCAAGACTTACAACCTCCCCCTTAAATGTAATATCCGTTACTTTATTGGTTACGTTTGAAAAAGTAAAAACATACAAAACTGGAGCAAATGTCTTGAGATAATCTGTCTTGTTTGTGAGACATTTCACAGCTAGGAAACAACTCAACTACCATCAATAGCCATGAACTGAAAACAAGATGGCTTCCTCAAGGCACATTCAAACATGAAACTGCTAGTGGCAGAGAGACCAAAGTTGCCAAAGCTTGACATGGCATTAAATAAACCCTGTTATAAAAAGTTTTAACATTCAATTACACTAAGAGTTTAATCACAACACTTCTCAAAACCCTTTTTAGAAACTTAAAATATCATTAGTGATAGCATTTGGTAACAAGAGTTGATGACAAAATGAAATGAATGAAAATGGAATTGAGACTATCTTCAATTTAAGATCAAATACAACTTATAGTTCCCTGAAATCAATTCTTTGAGTACTCTTCATAAAAAATAACAATTATGCTTTGATTAAGCAGTATAACAGCATTGGCAGTGTAGCAAACAAAAAAAAATCAACCCTTGTCTTGATCAGGCAATACATTAACAAGTAATCAAAAGGAAACCAGCCAAGATTTAAGTTACAATTGAGCTCAACACTTAAAAGATTATGAATATGTTGAGCAAAATTCTAACAACTAAACCAAAATGGGAGCTTGGCTGGGAATACCTCTGATCAAAATAATCTGATAAACAAGTGAAATCACAAATCCTCATTCCTGAGTAAAACTGAGAAGACACTGCATTAATAATGGTACCGATTTACACATTGCACAATAGATAAGACTTTAGAAAAGTTCCTCCACAGATTAGCTAAGATAAATCAATATTGGTACCAAGTCAGTCATTGTACTACAGTCAACTAAACTAGGTACTAGAGCTAGATGAAGGCCAAACCTAAGTCTACTTAGTCTCACCCCCCATATTCACTGGAAGATATATAAGAACTGGAGTGAGACTAGGGCCACTCACTTGAATAAGCACCTAACATCACTAACATAATAAAAAAACTACGTGTTGGTATGGCTTCATGCTCAGATCCCAACAGAACTACTCCAAGACAACACAAAGACTTAAAATTCACAAACCTTTCAGATAAAATTCTTGTACAATAAATCAGGGTGGTTTGATCACAGATTGAAGAACAAAAACACAAACTAGAGTGGTTCGGACAGAGCAAGCACACAACTGCCAAACTAAGATGAACAAGGTTCGAGACCGATCAAACAGAAATACACAAGGGAAGCAAAAATAGTTCAGCAGTGTAGTGCACTTACATAGCAGATCAGCTCCTTGGTCCCAAACCATTTGGTAAAACAAATAAATTGGTTTAACCCAATATTACCTGAAGCAGTATTGTTCTGTGGCAGGTTCTGAACATGAAAAACACACAGCCTGTGACTTGGTACCAACCTATTCCAAAATGTCACAATTAGAGAATCACTACAAACACACATTTGTCACTTAATTCAAATCCCAACAATAACACAAAATCACAATAAAGTAAGCAGTGACGGCTAGATTAAAGACCTGTAGACAACACTAAAGCAAATCCTATTCCACATCCAAAGAATGGTTCACAAACCATTTCATTTCATAAAATCTACAGAACAAATGAAACTATTACAGTGAACTATTTAGTGATTTACTAAAAATGAAAACAGGGCTGCACTATTAAGTTTAACATACGATGATTCTTGAATAATAGCCAGATAAAACAGAACACAATGGTTGTGTGAAGGTTAAAGAACTGAATAGTCATGCCACACGAGTACCTAGCACAAAAACACATCCTGTCAGCCCGTTTAACAGGAACAAAGGATTTAAGAAGAAAAAAAAAAAGAATTTACAACAAAATTGAAAGAGATAAGAAAACTATCAATTCAGAAACCCACTCAAAAGCAATGTGTTCTGACAATAACAAATTTAAACACTCACTTTAATTATGTGAATGCTAATCACACTGAAAAAGATCTTTACACTTTGAGGGCTGGCTTATGAGGTGACCAGTGGTAACGGTTGGGATGAGCAGATCGAGGTGGAGAGCGGATCATGTACGGGGGCGGTGAGGCAGGCATCCACGGATGAGGGGGAATCATGTTGTACCAAGATTGAAGGGGATGCTGGTATGCTGGGCCAGGGGGCCACATTTTACGGCCACCGGACTTTGACCCTTGCTTTGGGCTGTTCTGATTACGGGCCCGATTGTTGTGGTTGTTGCTTCCCTGGGAGGCATTGGAATTTGATGCTGATGAATTGCTGGTGCGTTGATTGGCATTGGCACCAGATGAAGCAGAGGATGAAGGAGTAGCAGCACCCTGAAAAGGTAGAGGGACACTGGCTCAGCTAAAGTTCAAACAATACATATCGCATATCGTTCACAAGAGCCTAATCCTCGCACCTTGGTTTTGGTATCCTTAACAGATGTTAGTACTGTTGTGCCGACCGGGCTCTGGGGGGATGAAGAGGGCAGTGTTGGAGAGGAAGGAGATGATACCTGAGGAGTTTTGGCAGGAACTGGAGACTTCTCGGTACTTGCTGTGGTCTCTAACTTGACTTCTGGTGGACAGTTCTCAACTACCAGTTTGACTTCAGTTTCCTGACCAGGGAATGATGCCAAAGTGCAGTAAGAACCCTTGTGCTCCCCAAACCTGAAAAACCACAGATTAACTTAGATATATCAGAACCTAAACAAGCACAATTTCAATGCAGCAAAAGAATCCACAGAGGATAATGTCCAAAATACATGTTTTTGTAAGATTATTCGTAACTGGGTTGAGGCAGAAAGGTTTAGGCTAATACTATCACACTACAATGGACTGTCTAAATGCATAACTTCAATATTTTTTAAACCTCTAATGGCTTGAAGATATTTCCAGATTTTAACCTTAAGACTGAATTTTCTCTCTCAAATAAATAAATAAAAAAAAATACTGAGATTTAAAAATCATGCCATTGGAAAATTTCACTTAAACACATTAAGATGAAAAGTTAATTAAAGATTTCAAATTCAGTCGACTGGAACAACAAGTTACAAAGCGACTAAAATATATCATGGAACCCCAGCCTATCATTTACCAAGGGTAACAAACAAACCTAAACTCACCTAGCCTAACTAAGCTAATTGGAACTTCAATAGTTAATAGGACAATTCTCTACCACAAAATAGTACAATTGTACAAAGTAACCCCCAAACTTCTATTATCTTAAAAATCAGTAATTTTAGTCAAGTGCCAGCTTGAGACACCTCCTTAAAAAGAGCCTCTCAAGCAAAACACGGCTGGTCTGAGGGTCTATTTTACAAGTCAACCCATTTACCATTTATAAAAAACTAAAATACATATGTCTTGTAAATTTTTTTAGACTATGAACAACTAGATCATTTGCAATGAAATATATTGAAAAGAAAAAATAAAGGTCCATGACTTCGCAAAGAACCGAACAGGTTGAATCTCTAAAAATAAACTCTATTCACTTGGTTATAATATTTTTTAGCTACGACTTACCTGCAGCATACTTCCTTAGGATCGACCCATATAGTCAGCTCAACAGGCAGCTTCAAGTCCTCATACTTCATTCCACAAGCCATAGCTGCTCGCTCCAGAATAGCATCTCTGCGGCTACACTCATTGACACGAATGCAGCGATAACCCTGCCCCTTACATGGTTTTTCTGGGAACCAATGATTCTCAAATCGTTGCATAAGAAGGTCAGACAAGTGAGTCTTGAATCCCTCCAGCTGGACTTGATTACATTTGTCACTTCTTTCGATAAGCCGCACTAAAAATAGCACAGCTGCAGATATCTCGTCTCTCATTGTAAAGCAGAGGGTTGTATTTGAAGTTCAAGTCAGAATTCAAAGCCAACAACAAATTGGCACACATAAGTGAGGTCAGCCAATCAAGGCAGAAGACTGGCAGCACTTTGAATAAATGCTGAGGAATAAAGAGAGACATATGATGTTAGGGACATACAATTAAATTAACCTTGTTAAAAATACAAAACTAAGATAAAGAAAATTTAAGTGCCTTGGGATTCTGTTTTTCTTCGGAAGCGAGGTTATGTTGCGAACTGGGACCAAGAACGTGCTGTGCCAGCAGGCTCATGAACTATCTGCGTACAAACAAACACACGAGTCAGCATTCTCATAGATGCACAGATATTCAAGTAGACCCCAAGTGCATCATGTAACTTGGCCTAATAACAACGCACAAGACGCGGAAACGAAAGTAAATATTGCACCATGCCACCTCATTCAACATTAACAGCAGGCTGCTGCAGGTCTGAACATGTTCGTGCGAGTATACACAAAGAGCCACCTCAGCGGGGGGTCTACGTTAAACGGGAGAACACATTACAACACGTATCTAAGCATGAAGTGCTGTCTGTTTCGTCCAAACAAACCACAACAACAACAATATGACTTTGTTTTCATCACCGAATTTAAACCTACCTAAATCCACAGTGAACTTGCAAATTGCAACGTGAAAGGCGAAACAAATGACATGCTGAACTAGAAACCGACGATACAAATATGGCGTGAGGACACAGTAAGTTCGGCCAGGGTTTGGAGATGTTATTCCTTATAATAGGACTAAAACAGTTTTACTGCTTCAGAAGAAGAGAAAATCACCACCAAAAATTTTATACGCACTGACCGATCTAATTAAAACACTCCAATACCTTGGATAAAACCGTTGTCGCTATGTGCGTTACATTGAGTGAGCGCGAAAGGTGAATGACTCCACACAGCGCCCCTGGCGGTAGCCTTCGAAATACGGTTTCGCACAGCTACGCGGACTCTCCAACAGATGGCGGCACTGCCTCGCCGAGCAAGGTCGCCGCCCCTGGCAGCGGGCGGGAAACATGAAAGAAGGCGGTCGGGGCGTTTACTTTGGGCCAAAGCCCAAAGGCCACAGCCCAAAGTGACGATGCACTGTAAATCGAGGAGTCATGAATGTCGCTCTCTAGATAGCGAGATTGTGACCCAAATTTGATCACTCTCAGGAGAGCGAGCAATATTAACATCTCTCAACATCGCTCTAATGGAGCGATGTAGAAAAACGTCCCTCATTTCGGGCGATAAACATGACTATCACAAATAGTGTGGGACGTTTCTCACTGGAAAAACAAAGGTGTTCAGTCCTACCTTTAAAAGGCACTAAAGATCCAAAGGCATTACAATTTATGTTTTTCGAAACATTTCCTTTCTATGGAATATAATTGAATTCGAAGACCTATATTCGTAATCTACGCAAAATTCCGCACCAAACGAGCCTACACATGATGGGGTTCTATCCAAAATATGGCATAAATTGATTGCATTTTTTGTACGTTTTTACTTGCTTTTCATTTGCTGTCCGCTTATCAGAACCCTATTACATGTAGGCTCGATTGACGCGGAATTTTGCGAGGAATGCGATAATGTATCATAAAATGTGATTGGTTTGGCCATGCAGAAAAAAAACTAAAAGTTTACACCCTGGAAAGATAGGGCATCGCACCTTTAAAGTGTAGGGTATCAAAAGGTCGCGCATATAGCGGTGTAACGTGTAACCATTCGAAACAACAAGTACAAAAATATATACCGAAAAAATAAAAATAAAAAAAGAAATAAAAATGAAATAAAAATTTAAAAAAAGCCTCAATGACCAGACGGAGTAGAGGCAGGAGGCGAAAAGGGTTAAGCCAATCAGAAAAAAAAAGAACAACTCATGTAAATAATATCATAATAATATCAAATAATACAGATGGTGATTACCTCAAAGTAGTTCCAATCTTACAATCGGTCAATTATTAATTAGTTCACTTTCTAGCCCCCCCATCCAAAGGTGGCCTTGGGGGTCAGTGCTGTTAGTTGAGGTCGCAGTTTCTTGTTGTTTGATAAGGAACATCTTTCCCAATGAACTTTATTAAGGATTTTTTTTTCGAGGAAGGGTTCGGTCCACCAGGTATTTTTCAGCCTCACTCAGTGCAAGTATTGTTACAATAAAAGCCAAAACCAACTGAAAACCCTCACGCAGTCACACACTGTAGGTAATAGTTCCTTTTCAAAACAATAACGAATTATCCGTTTTTATCTGCCAGAGGTCGGAAGATCAGCGGGGGACCATGTGAGACGGCTGCCGTATGTAGATCAAGGGCGCCGATATTCGACCGAGTCGCTCCACTCCCATCACGGACCGGACTTCCGACCGGGCCGGGTGGGGCCAGGGCAGGGCGGGGCGGGGCGGGGCGGGCGGGGCGAGGCGGGGCGAGGCGGGGCGAGGCGGGGCGAGGCGACGCGGCGTGGGTTAGAATAATGCTGGTTCCAGAACCCTTTCCCAGTTTCTTTCCTTTTTCTCTGTCCACGCTCGCTGCCGGCCGGGCCGGGCCGGGAGTCAGATAACTGCAGGGAATGGGGCGGCGCAGGGCGTGGCGTGGCGTTGTTTCATGTAGCCGGCGGGTGGCCTTGCTCTTGCCCCGGCCCTTGCATCCCTGCACCCGGTGCGGGCCGGCAGTGCTCAACGGGGCGGGGCGGGGCGGGGCGGGGCGGGGCGGGGCGGGGCGGGGCGGGGCTGGCTGTGCCCTCCTGCCTGCGGCCCTTCTGCTCGGGATGGGAAGCGTCTGAGGAAGCAGAGCTCTCGCATTCTCTCCAGCGTCCAACGAGCCGGGCAAGCCAGGGCGGGGCAGGGGGAGAGGAGGGGGGGGGGGGACAGGGTGGACGGGGTGTGGACGGGGACAGGGCTGGGGCAAGGATAGACAGCAGACTGATTCAGAAGAGCGCTCTCCCCGCTGTCTCTCTCGCACTCACGAGGCGCGCCGTATAGGTGCGAGAAAGACAGAGCGAGAAGGGGGCTCTTCTGAATCAGTCTGCAGGAATCAGTCTGCAGGTCATCTCCACACATTTTCTGAAGCCTGCCGAGCGGGCATCTTGACGTCTTCCCTATGAGAATACCTAAGAGCAAGAGCTGTGGAAAGTCATCTAAGGACGAGACTCTCTCTCTCAGAGAGAGAGAGAGAGAAGGCGCGCGGTGCGGGTGCGGGCGGGGCGGGTGCGGGCGGGGCGGGGGCGCGCGAGCGGCTCTAGCGCCGGGAGCCTATGCAGCCGTCGAGCTTCTGGGTTGTGCGGGAGAGCCTACCCCGCAGGCGGGCGCTGCGCTAGCTCCAAGAACAAGGAAGCTCTCCAGGGGACGGGAAGTGCGTCTTGCTGCAGCCGTTGCAGGCCTGCATCAGTCTACTTTCCGTTGCCTTTCAGGAAATTTTAAGATGGAAAGTTAAAATAACAGCGATGCGTAAAAGTACACGTAAAAATACATATACAATAAACTAAGGGTCTCAAACTCGCGCTATCCGCTAAGCCGCGCTCGCTTAGGCCACACGCACTACGAGTAAGAGTGAGAGAGACAGAGAGTCTGCCACTACGGCGGCTGTCCGTCCCTGCTTAACTACACTCAAAATGAACGAATCTTGATTCTCGCTCTTATACGGGCGAGAATTTGAGGGTAATTTTATTACTCTGGAGGGTAAGAATTTTTTCCTCACTCTATTTGAGAAAGAATTTTGTGATCTCGCCCGAATAAAGTGAGAATTCTTGCTTAAATAAAGTGAGGCGAAAAAATCCTTACTCATATAGAGCGAGGCTAAAAAATAACTCGCTCAGATAGAGTGAGGTTTTAAATTCTCACCCCAAATAAGCAAGAAAAATTTTCCTTTCCCTTTTCGGGCGAGAATCTGGATTCGAGGATTTGCAGTGTACTAACCCGCCAATGCTGGCAGGCTTGGCTCGGCGCTCATCCGCCAGCAAGTCTTGTGTCTTTTTCTTTGTCGCCCTATAGGGTACGCTAATGAGAGAGAGAAAGAAAGACAGACACACACGACAGCGAACTCCGGTACGAGTCCGGTGACAGACGGGTCCAGCCCAGTCTCGATATCCACCTGAGCGGCTCTCCGAAGAGCCTCAGATTCACCTGAACACAAGCAGGTGCGCGGCCGCACGGGAGACGCGAGTTTGAGACCCCTTACTACAAAACAGTTAACAGTTTAAACTAAATTATTGTATTGCAAATAGTTAACAGCTTGCTTCCGATAATTCCTAAAAGACTTAAAAAGCAAATAAAAAAATACAAAAAAAAAAAAAAAACAGAAAACAGAAAACGAACACATATTTTATTTTATTTAAAGATACTTTTTAGAAATTAACCGTGGAACATCGACTTCCCGAAGTGCTCGTGGTGCGCGTGTGCTATTGGAGCGCGGATCGGCGGATAGCGCGAGTTTGAGACCCCTGAACTAAATACGCGTACGCAGTTGTTTTCTGAACACTCCAAAAAGCCGCCGTAAGTTTGGGAACTGAAAGTCTGCGTCCCCAGCGGTAACTTAGTATAGTGCCTTCTCTCCGGCCGGTATAGATACAAACAACTGGATTCTTTACTTCTCGCACTGCCCCACTCCTACTACGCCATGGTCTTTTGTTTTTCCCGTACCAACTCCAGTCGCCCCACGCCATTTTCACGTCTTTTCCGTCTGCTGCTACCCGGCCAGGCCCCGCGCCCCCACCCGCCCCGCCCCGCCCCGCCCCACCCCTCCAGCGTACTTCCAGGGAGACGCCTGGTAACCCCTTCCCTGCCGCACCGGCCCGGTCCTGAGTATAAAAGCAGGCTGCGGACCTGAGAACAGCATCAGTCGCACCAGTGACTACTCACCACCACCTCCAGCACCATGGCATTCAAGGTGAGCCCGGCCCCAGGCCCAGCCCACCCAGGCCAGACTTCACCGGCTCGTTCACTGTTATAACTGAGTTCTTTTGTCGTTGCAGCTCGTCGTCCTCGCCGCCGCCCTGGCCGTGGCCAACGCCGGTCTGCTCGGTGGCGCCCCCGTGTCCTACGGCTACGCCGCCGCCCCCGCCGCCGTGTCCTACGGCTACGCCGCTGCCCCCGTGGCCGTCGGCACCCCCACCCTCACCTCCCAGTCCTCCAACACCCTGAGGAGCTTCGGCAACCAGGGCCAGATCTCCCACGAGAGCAAGACCATCCAGACCCCCTTCTCCAGCGTGTCCCGCTCTGACGTCCGTGTGAGCAACGACGCCCAGATCCTCGCCCACGCCCCCGTCGCCGCCTACGCCGCCCCCGCCTACGCCCACTCCTACGCCGCCCCTGCTGCCTACGCTGCCCCCGCTGCGTACGCCGCCCCCATCGCCAAGGCCTACGCCGCCCCCGCTGCGTACGCCGCCCCCGTCGCCCACGCTGGTCTCCTCGGCGTTGCCTACTCCGCTGCCCCCGTGGTCTCCCACATGACCTACACCAGCGGCCCCATCACCTACGCCTACTAGACTATCTCTGGACAACGATTTCATCAGTCAGACTTTCATCTACAATCACCTATTTATTGAAACTTCACAAAGCCAGAAACATGACAAAGATCTCAAAATGAGTCAGTGTAAATAACGAAACAAATTTATTTATTTCCTTATTTATTTGAAAATAAAATGGACCAACTACAGTAAGCCCTGATTGTCTTAACTTTTCCTCCTCCTCCTCCTCCACATAAAGCGATCTCAACACTTCTTGCATAATCCGTGCCATTGAAAGAGCCTCAGGTATTCTATAATATTATACCATACGGAAATGGCTGTAAAGGAAGAATTGCCTCTAGACCTTGTCATAGAAACTATATGCGCTTCTATCTATAATTATTTTCAAATAGCCCCACACCAAACTTAAGCAATACACTTGCCCACAAAATTAAGACCTCAGTTTTGGTGGCACAGCTTGATGCGTACATCGTGGTATTACTTTGGGAGTTATTGAGGGACACTTCTTTCGACGCAGCTTACTCTTACTCCTGGGTCACCCTTAAGGACAAAGTGCCATCTCGTCAAGCCGATCTTGCGGGCTCCATTCATTTTATCAGAACTGCAGTGCAGCCCTCGCGCCCCGGGAGCGTGTGGGACACTTTACCCGAGGGGGTAACAACTCTGCGTGTCAGATAGATTTTACTGATTACCTGGATTACCCATATGAATTACCTCTGGATTACAAAAGGGGTTTGCCCTAAGAATGGTGGGGAATTACCCGAAGATTACCATGGCATACCCCGGAATACCCCCGGATTAGTTAAGATTACCTCTATTTGTTTTTGGATTACACGGTTAATCCGATGACTGATTAAAAAAAAACGGGAAAACTTTGAAGAAACATCATATTTTGAGGAGGTCTCCTAAAAAATATGGGGATTTCCCTTAAGTTTTGAGAAGAGTTCCTCAAAATCTGAGGATGATCTCTTAAATTATAGGAGCTTTTCAAAGTTTCGCCTTTTTCCTCAAAAAACCAACCGTGCACTTCACCTGGGTTACCCATGGCTGTCAGCCGGATTACCTGAGTCGTTTTCCCCTCGACTCAGGCAGACCCGCGCCCGAGGGGGAATTCCCTTCCGTAATACACTGTACACCAGATCCATGTATTACGCTGTAATACCCGTAATGTAATACCGAAAAACATAAAAATATTCCTTTAAGTGATCAAATATTGTGTGTAATACCGGTGTAATACAGTGTAATACCGAGTAGTCTGTACACGATTTTTTGATGTGAATTCCCCCTCGCCCGCGCCCCTGGCCCGGGCATCAGCAGGGACTCCGTCGTGTACGCGGGTCTACCTACCCGGTCGTACTCACGGCCCCTGAGGGTAGGCAGACCCGCACACGCCGACGTCTGTTGTGATACACAGTAACGCATCGTTTCATAATTTATTTTCCTCCGCGAAACTACACACTAAACTCTTATGCACTTTGTTGTGCAGAAGCCTTGCAGGATTTTAAGCAAATATAGTTATGCACAATATTTACTGTATAATTATGCTCAACTCTGTCCCTTATGCACAATTTTGTGCATAATAATGTACAATGTGTGCATAGTTATGCATAAAATTTTGTGCAGAACTATATGGTTGTGTATAATCCTGCATAGCGATGCCAAAATCATGCATAAGGGTTAAGTGTGTATTAGAATGTGGGTCGACGAGCGGGCGGTCACGATAACGCTGCTGGCAGATCGAGCTCATTCATTGGGGAGAAAAGAATGGGATAGACACCTTTACTCTACCTGGATATTTATGTTTTTGTACAAACGTTATATCAAATTTAAACCAGCGCTGTATCGGACAAATATGTGCGCGAAAATCCTAGACTTTTCACTCGTGTGCAGTTTGACCAATTTAACGCATAATCTTTGCACAAATGAAAATTAAATTTCGACAGTGCGCCTTTAGAACAGTGTCAACACAGCGTACACTAAGAACTGAGTCAGGTGACATGCCCGCCACATCAAGTTATCATTATTGTCGTGAAATTAAGAAACCCACTAGCACTGCCTTTTTCGTAAAATTAGTTTTTTCTGTTATAATACCTTGCACGTGTGTAGGAGAGGGGGAGAGAGAGACAGGAGGGGGGAGGGGGAAGCCAGAGAACCGGGGGAATGGGGGGGCGCCGGTGGAGGGGGGTAGGCGAAAGTAAAAAGTGGGGACGGCCACGCGAGGGGTAGGGTACACTCGCACTGTCACTCGAGTATATAAGCGAACGGGCCCATCGGCAGAGCATCATTCGATCAAACACTCTCAGCCTACTCAGTCCAGAGCACCCGCTCCCAACCCCCAACACAATGGCCTTCAAGGTGAGTGCCGCCCCCGCCCCGCCGCTCCGCCCCCGTGCTGACACTGGTGTTTGCTAACGTTTGCTCCTCCCTTGCAGCTCGTCGTCCTCGCCGCCGCCCTGGCCGTGGCCAACGCCGGTCTGCTCGGTGGCGCCCCCGTGTCCTACGGCTACGCCGCCGCCCCCGCCGCCGTGTCCTACGGCTACGCCGCTGCCCCCGTGGCTGTCGGCACCCCCACCCTCACCTCCCAGTCCTCCAACACCCTGAGGAGCTTCGGCAACCAGGGCCAGATCTCCCACGAGAGCAAGACCATCCAGACCCCCTTCTCCAGCGTGTCCCGCTCTGACGTCCGTGTGAGCAACGACGCCCAGATCCTCGCCCACGCCCCCGTCGCCGCCTACGCCGCCCCCGCCTACGCCCCCGCTGCCTACGCCGCCCCCATCGCTAAGGCCTACGCCGCCCCCGTCGCCACCTACGCTGCCCCCGCTGCGTACGCCGCCCCCATCGCCAAGGCCTACGCCGCCCCCGCTGCGTACGCCGCCCCCGTCGCCCACGCTGGTCTCCTTGGCGTTGCCTACTCCGCTGCCCCCGTGGTCTCCCACATGACCTACACCAGCGGCCCCATCACCTACGCCTACTAGACTATCTCTGGACAACGATTTCATCAGTTAGACTTTCATCTGCAATCACCTATTTATTGAAACTTCACAAAGCCAGAAACATGACAAAGATCTCAAAATAAGTCAGTGTAAATAACGAAACAAATTTATTTATTTCCTTATTTATTTGAAAATAAAATGGACCAACTACAGTAAGCCCTGATTGTCTTAACTTTTCCTCCTCCTCCTCCTCCTCCTCCTCCACATAAAGCGATCTCAACACTTCTTGCATAATCAGTGCCATTGAAAGAACCTCAGGTATTCTATAATATTATACCATACGGAAATGGTTGTAAAGGAAGAATTACCTCTAGACCTTGTCATAGAAACTATATGCGCTTCTATCTATAATTATTTTCAAATAGCCACACACCAAACTCAAGCAATAGACTTGCCCACAAAATGAAGACAGCAGTTTTGGTGGTACAGCTCGATGCATACATCGAGGGAGTTATTGACGGATACTTCTTTCGGTGCGAGGACCAAATGATCGTCAATATCACAATGTGCGCATTAGCAAATAACTTTCAAAAACGACAGTAACACACGTTAAATGCGCAGCGGAAAAGTCGCAGCAACTGGCGCCTACGTTACACCATAGTAATCAGTTTGAGTGACCCCCCCGGTGTTGTCATTCATTGAAATAATACCAATGGAGGTCTCGCTCTCTGCTGCGGGGCGTGGCGGGGCGTGGCGGGGCGGGGCGGGCGCGTCCGGATAGACTTGTTGTGAGGGTCAGGGGCATGCTCTGCGCGGCCGCGCTGCACGCGCAAGCCGCCGCCTTGGGCCAGGCGCGGCGCAAAGCTGCGCACAGCGGAACAGAGCCGGGCTGGGCCGGGCGGGGCGGGGCGGGGCGGGGCGGGGCGGGGCGGGGCAGTCTGGGCCGGTGGGACCCGTGGGTCCCGAGGGGGCCGGGCCAAGCCGGGCGGGCAACGCCCACAGCTCTAGCAGCAGCGTGCAGCCAGCGTACGTGTCCCCGTGTCGTGTCGTGTCACTCCTCTGTTCTGTTCGACAGCGAGCGATGGCGACAAGAACATAATAGCCGCCCTGCCCTGCCCTGCCCTGCCGGGCCCAGCCCACCTCGCGAGAAAATGGCAGGACCAATAAGCGTCACGTGCCTGAATTCAGATGTAGGGCACGGGTGGCCAGTGTTGCTAGAAAAGTAGGCAAAACCCGCCCAACACACAGCCGTGTTGGGCGGTCGCAGTCGGTTCAACGCCTGCCTACTAGGCCATCCCTCTGCACAGCTATGAAGATGTTGCCTAGTAGGCAGGCGTTGGTACAGGCCGCTTAACACAGCTGTGTGTCAGGCGGGTTTTGCCTACTTTTCTGGCGCAACACTGCAGGTGGCCGCAAAGAAACAACGGCAGTGCTGTGCGGGTCTGCCTACCCCAGGGGCCATGGCGCCTTACGGACGCGTCGGATAGGCAGACCCGCCACACACACTGCTGCGCACTGCAGATACGGGAACTTGAACGCAGGGCGGGGCGCACCTGCTCGGGCTCCTGGAGGCGAGAGAGGGCGGAGAGCGGGCGAGCGCAGAGCTCCCACGGAGAGGAGAGGAGGAGAGGGAGGGGGAGAGAGAGGAGGGAGGAGGAAGGGGGAGAGGGAGGGGGAGAGGAAGGGGGAGAGGGGAGCCTTCTGAATTTATCGGCGGCATCGTGACACCGACAGGATCACATGTGCGAGGCAGGTTGGCCTCCAATTGTCCGCCCGTGAGAGGGCGCGCTCGGCTGTGTGTGTGTGTGTGTGTGTGTGTGTGTGTGTGTGTGTCCAGACTATCTCACTTCCAAATCATAATGATTGCCCCCCATGATCAGGGCCGGTGCGGCGCGGCGTGGCAGTGGGGCGTGAGCTTCACGTTGGGCTGGCTGCTAATCGTCGCCCGGCTAGCGCGCTAATCGGAGGCAGTAGATGGCCAATATTGGTTAAACGAGATGCTGGACCCGGCAGAGCGGGGGGGGGGGGGCGTGGCGGGGCGGTGTGGCCGCTGAGGCACCCGGGCCGCTGCACGTGCCTATTGCACCACGGGATCTATCCGCGCGGGGCGGGGCGGGGCGGGCGGGTGGGGCGGGGCGGGGCGGGGCGGGGCGGGGCGGGGAGATCGCCTCGGCCGCCGTTCGTCGCGGTCCCTCCACGCGCGTGTCGAGGAGGCGGTCACTTATTATTGGGAGCAGCAGTGGACAGGTGTGCCCCACCCCACCCCAGCCCGGCCCAGCCCGCCCCGCCCCGCCCCCCCCCGCCCCGCCGCCCCGCCCCCACCCCGCCCCGCCCCGCCCCGCCCGCGGCACATATATTTTTACCTCGGAAGGCAAATGGCGCGCACGGAGGAAGTGTACAAGAAGATGAAGAAAGTAACATGGAAAGAAAGGTCGAGCGGGGCCGCCGCCGCCGCCGCGCCGTTCGGGTGGAGCCGCGGCCTTGACCTAGTAATGGTGGTGGGGCGGGGCGGGGTGGGGCGGGGCGGGCGGGGCCGGGTGGGGCGCGGTGGTGTGGTGGGCGCGGCTGCTGGCCTACCTGCTGGGGGCGAGAGAGGACGGCCGGGCCGGGCCGGGCCGGGGCCGACAGACTTGCGTACCCTGCGCCGCGGAAGCTGTCGGCCCCGGCCCCAGCTCCCGCCCCGCCCCACCCGCCCCACCCGCCCGCGCCCCTGGAAGGGCCGAGAACTGCCCTGCCCCGCCCTGCCCTGCCCTGCCCTGCTCCTGGTCAGACCATTGACCCGCCCGCGCCGCGCCGGCAGGGACACGGACGCCGCCGCCGCGCTGCTGCTGTTTCCGTGATATCGCTCCGAGATCGCTGCTGTGTGTCCGCAGGTCTCCGCAGGCAGGCCCTCCCCGGCGTCCGGCAGCCAGGGCTTGCCGCCTAAGCGACGACGTCGTACACGCGGTAAAAACGACGTCCTGGTCTTCAGGCAGCCAAGAAACTCTTATGGAGAGAATACACAGGAGCGTCTTGTTTCCACCCAAACTGCTTAAAAACCAGGACGTCGTTTTTGCCGTGTACTGCCGACTGCCGACTGCCGTTTGTCGTATGCGCTCTGAACAGCTTGCAGCGAAATTCAAGTGTAAGCTACCGTGAACCCTGCATCACTGTAGCTTACGGTGAAACTTCGCCGGCTTATAAGCTTACAGTGAAATTCACCGTAAGCTGCTTTTCTTAGTGCATTTTTCCACCACGACCTGAGCACCCGAAAAAAAAAAAAAAGGAAAAAACCTACTTGTATAGCTGACCCTCACCCGCTCACCTCACCTTACCCCACCCTCGTGGCACGCCGCGCCCAGCTGCCGGTAGGCAGGGGAGACAAATCAGTTGTGTCTGTCTGGCCGGGCTTTCCTTCCCTTCGCTTCCGCTGGTCGCCGCGGGGCCTGTGGTGTGTGGAGGCGGAAATGGCAAAGGCATCGCCCAGCGCGCCGCGCCGCGCCGGCCGCAGAGCACAGCGCCTCGCCTTCATCAAGGAGACAATGGTCAAGCAGGACCTTTGCGGAGGGCGCTGACACTGCAGGGCGTGGCGTGGCGTGGCGCGGCGTGGCAGAGCGGGCCTGGTCGTGGCGGGTCGTGACGGGGCGTGGCGGGGCGGGGCGGGGCGGGGCGGGGCGCGGCGGGGCGGGGCGCGCTAAGTAAGAGTACCCTCATCAGGATCCTGGTGTGGCATTCCGGACAGGAAGCAGTGGCAGGCTCAGATGTTCCAAGGACGCTCTGGACCACCTCACCACGTCTGGAACTTTAAGGAGCGAGCGAGAGAGACTGGTTCTCTTTCGCAGGTGGTGTTTTCCAGTTTGCGATAACATTTCTGACAGCGTCCTCTCATTACCCAGACAAAAGGTTTCCAGTCGAATTGTATTTGGTAATTAGATCAAGTGTATTTGTTTCACAGCAAGTAAAATTGTTCTCGACGCAAGTGCAAAAATATTTCAATGTTCACCCAAAAACATCTGTTCTCGGCACGAGAAATGCTCTTGCAGTGTTCAAGAACATTTACTTCGCGCAAGGGAATTTTCCTTGGTTCAATGCAATTATGAGATTGAGCTAACGTAAGCGCATGCTCTTGTAACAAGAGTGGGCTTTTTTTGTGTGTGTTTTTGACAGTATTTGACTCTTGGATTGAGAAACCATTTTTCTTGGTGATGCTCAACGACCGCGATGCGACTAGGAAACTAGGACCTGCATGTTCCTAAGATACTTGATCATTTTGAATTCACACGGGACTCAGATCGAAGTACAATGCGTTAAAAACAGGTACGTACGCCCCTTCCCAGGTGAGAGATCAGGCCAACGCCAACGCGTCCCACCCCGCCCCACCCGTGAGGGAGGCGCGGCAGGGCGAAGGACTAGCGCGATACGAGGCGGAAGGACTGCACGCGCCGGGCTGGACCGGACCACAAGGATGGATGGCTTGTGGGCGGGGCGGGGCGGGGCGGGGCGGGGCGGGGCGGGGCGGGGCGGGGCCGCCGAGCAGCGGGCAACAAGGAAGATCGATCAAGAGGTCACAGACAGCGGCTCAGCGCAGCGCAGTTACTGGGCTACTGAGGTGCTCGTGCGTTAATCGCAGTCAAAACATCCGGTTTGGTCTCAGACTCAGCGGCGTGCTCCGCCCCGCCCCGGCCAGGAAACACCGAGTGGACCGCACCACCTTCGCCGTAGTGCCAGTCCAGCCAATCATTTTAATAAGAAAGGAAGTAGCCATGCCCTCCCAGAGTGGCCCCGCCCCGCCCCGCCCCGCCCCGCCCCGCCCCGCCCCGCCACACCACGCCACGCCCGCGGAGCCGCGACCAGCCGCGACCCGCCGGCCAGAGCGGCGCGTGGAGCTCAAGCAAGAGCTGAGTCACCCGCGCCCCGCCGCGCCCCGCCACGCCCCGCCACGCCCCCCTTGGGCCTCGCTGAGGGCGCCAATGATACCTATTGACATGGCAGAGCAGGGCGGGGCGGGGCAGGGCGGGCCTGCAGGCACAGAGGCGCTTGCGCACTCCGATGTGTTGCACACACACACGGGGGACCGCCCGCGGGGGTAGGCGGCAGTCTCGACACGCGTGCGTGACCGGCGGCCTATCCCACAGGGGGGTTGCGGTGGGGTCTGACACGTGGAGAGGGGTGTCCTTGGGGCGATGTCTGAGGTGCGATGGGTGCCGACCGGCATGGGTGTCGCGCCCGAGATGGTGAAGAAATGGAAACAAATGGTTGGTGATTGATCTAGCTGTACATGAACCTCAGCTCGAGGTTCATTTGTCTATAACTTTGCAGAAGGTCAACACTGGCCAGTCTTCTGTTTTTTATTTTAGATTGATTTGTAGCGGAAGAGTGCTTGAGACGCCCGATGTTTGTTTACCTATTACACTGTTAAATCCCTACAAACAAAATAGTTTGTAAGCTTGCAAAGCATTTGGATGCTTTGTATTACAAAGCATTTTGTTTGTAATACAAAGCATTTCGCAAATGCTTCGCAAGCTGCGAAGCAAATGCTTCGCAAGCTGCGAAGCAAATGCTTCGCAAGCTACAAAGCAAAAGCTTCGCAATACAAACAAAATGCTTTGTATTACAAAGCAGCCAAATCCTTCGCAATTGCGAAGCATTTTGTTTGTAATTGCGAAGCATTGCTTTGTAAGGTTTTAACAGTGTACGTTCCCCAGCTCTTCCAAGGAGTTTTCCTCAGTGGCGTGATTGTCGTGTTCGATTGACGAGCGTCGTGAGTCTTTCAAGTTCGAGTTGCCAGAAAGGCAAAACGTGTCCGATACACCCTGATGTAGAGTAGGCTGCATCTGCGCCTGCCTCAGCAACGTGCCGTACAATGTGGTTGCTGGCACCAAGGGGCGACCAACTATTTAAAAAAACGCGTACTCGAAAAATACAGCAAATTTTTCAAAATACACGTACATTGAAATACACACAAAAACCTGCTCAAAAATGCGAGTAATATTCGAAGAGTACACATAAATACTAGAGTTGGCCGCCCCTCAGCCTGTACGTCGTAGGCAGTAGGAGATGCGCTCGTCATAAATTTCTCTACCCCTCTGGAATGGCAACTGTAGTGCCCTTACAGTAGATTTAACAGCTTAGGTTATTTCCACATGAAATGTTTTGTACTCAAAATATTCTTTGCGCCTTCAAACACACAACGGTCTGCAATTCCTTACCACAAAAAATAAGAAAAATTTTTAAGGGTTGTGTCCGAAATCGGCTTAAGTATACCACTTTAAGCGGTTCGTCTTGATATGGAGAATCCATCCCAGTAAAGCCTTAAGCACCTTGCGATTAAATACGTCTAAAGGTAAAACTGGAGATAAAAGTGATTAGGAAGGCGCAAAAGTTTGTTTTCCGACAACACCGATAATTACACGGGGAACTGCTGGCCTTTTTTATAGACGGCCCCTAAATGTCAGGGCGTGGGCATAACTTTTGAGTCATGCCCTCTGTCTTTGTCGCTCTCACTGGTTGGCCGTGAGTTTGAGGGCGAGAGCAAGGCGAGGCGGGGCGTGGCGTGGCGGGGCGTAGCGTGTGGCCCAGGTCAGGCCACCCTAAGCGTTACGAGTGCACTGCACGGGACCTCGTTATACATGCCAGAAAGAGGATATGAAAAATAAAGCAGAATCGAGGAAGATTGGGAACTCGGAATACTACGAGAGAAAATAGACGGGCAGCAGTGTTACCAGAAAAGAAGGCTTTTAAGTATAGCCCATAAGCAGGGAGTGTTGGCAGAGAAGTAGGCAAAACCCGCCCAAAACACAGCCGTGCTGAGCGGTCGGTATCAACGCCTAGCCACTCGCCTAGCTACCA
The DNA here is from genome assembly GCA_033675135.1 of Frankliniella intonsa. Lineage (NCBI taxonomy): Eukaryota > Metazoa > Arthropoda > Insecta > Thysanoptera > Thripidae > Frankliniella > Frankliniella intonsa. The sequence goes on from CM066256.1 coordinate 2,265,897, forward strand.
GCCAGCCAGCCAGCCAGCTATGAACATGTTGCCTAGAAGGCAGGCGTTGATACTGACCGCTCAACACGGATGTGTATTGGGCGGGTTTTGCCTACTTTTCTGGCAACACTGGGGGAGAGCAAGGCAGGCGCTGCATGTGCGCCTGACTACTAGGCAACGTGCACACATGTCCGGTAAGGCGCTGCCTGCCGATGCCTGCACTGTTAATTTGGGTACTCAGTATGTGTACGCCATGGCATGCAGTCATCGTATCCTATAGGCGTATACCACGCAAAACTGTACGCCTAGCGTACCAAGACTGCACGCAACCCTTGACGTCCGCCTGACCCATTGTCTGAAGAAGGTCTGTCACTGTATGCCAAAGGTGTTCTGTCGTCGTACGCCAGGCGTACAGTTTTGAGTTGTGTACACCTCTGGCGTACGATCACTGTACGCCTTGGCATACAATTCTGAGCTCCCCAAATTAACAGTGTAATATAGGCAGGTAGCCCGCTTCACTCCTGCGCTTCTGTGTTCGGACTATATACTTTTCTGGCAACTCTACCGCGGGCAGTAGGGTACCTCTTAAATAATGCATCCAAAAAAAAAAAAGGCGAGTTCTTGCTTTAAGTTCAATGTGCTTGAATCAAGTACCATTTGACCTTAACTGTCTCTAGAACACTTTGAATTATAATCTAAGCCCAAATTTAACTCAATCCTAGAACATTTTTCTTCACTCGAGTGCAATGTACACTGTAAAAAGAACACACAGTTTTAACAACGGTTAACACCGTTATTCCTAAACACAATAATAAACCGTAAAATCATATTGTAAATTGTAGGGATGGTGACGTTGAAAGTACAGTTTTTTAAGGTTTTTTCCGAGTACAATGATGGTTTTACGGTTTACACTACTTTGGTTTTTTTAACAGTGTAACGAACACTATTCAATAACATGTGAAGCACAGTTCAAGTACAGAAACTAAAGTCCAGTGCTGAGCTTGAACCAAGGACGGGTTTTTAAAGTGTTGAGTGGGAAATGTGCTCAATCGGCATGAGTAGCCCCAGGTCCGGCCCCCGGGCCGTCGGCTGCAGGGCAGGACCGCGCTGGTACCGTGCTGCGCTGCGCTGCGGCGTTTGAACTTGAACTTGCGGGGAATATCTGGGCGTCGCTCACGCCTGCTGGCCGACGCCTGCAGTACCGGCCCTGCCCTGCCGCTGCCCGGCCGGCTCGGCCCGCTCCAGTCGTCCAGGCAGGGCCCCGCCCGCCCCGCCCCGCCCCGCCCCGCCCCGCCCCGCCCCGCCCCGCCCCGCCCCGGGCGGATGGCGGGTAGACGTCGGGGGGCGCAGCGGCCTCACACCATCCACCTGCCGCTCTTGTCCTCCACGGCGGTGCGGCGCGCAGCCGAGCACCGGCCGATAACAGATACGCTACCGGACAATACCTTGCAGGAGCATTGAAATGTTGGATTTCTATAGGAAGGGATCGGCAATTAGGCCAAAACCTCTCCTGCGTAGTAAGAATTTAAAGAAGGGGTGATTACCCATCGGACAGATGACTTCGGTACCGTAAAAATAAGGAAAAAGTTACGGAAATTTTATTAGTTTTTTTTTTTAGGTGTAGCTGCGGGAGCTCTTTAGTGCGCGTACGCGTTAATAAACTATAGTCTAGCTGTAGATTTACACATGAGACTGGGCAACCATCCATGTAAAACCGAGGAGCTCTTAATCCCAGTGCCGCGTTCTCCGACAACTACTGCACCTCGATGCAGCAGAGCGCCAGGCATAAACTATGAATTACGACGACTTTGTCTCATAAAAGACGGAAAGGAGTGAGCGGCAACTTTATTGGAATATTTCTTTTTTGTCCAAGTTTTTACTTTTGCACGTTTTGCACGCTCTGGTAGTTTTGCAGGGTCTCCCACTCTGCAGTCGTCTGCCCACGTGAAACAATGTCTGCGAAGGGGAAAGAGGAGGAGGGCGGGTGCGGGGAGGGAGGGGGAGGGGGAGGGGGCGAAGAAAACAAAAACATGTACTCGTCGGAGAATGAGAGGGGCCGGGGGCGCCGAGGGCGGGGCCGTGCAGAGCGGGGCGGGGCGGGGCGGGGCGGGGCGGGGCGGGGCGGGGCGGGGCGGGCGGGGCGGGGCGGGGCGGCGGGAGCAAAGGAAAGGGAAGTGCAGAATTGGAGAGAGAGGGGGGAAGGGGGAGGCGGGAAAGGAGGGGGCTGTGACCGAGTCATTGCCACGTCAAGGCCATCCACATGTGGGCCTGTGGACCAGTGGCCCGCCAGGCCCTGCCACGCCCCGCCACGCCCCGCCACGCCCCGCCACGCCACGCCCCGCCACGCCCTGCCTTGCATCTGCAGGAGACCCAAGACACAGACACCGGCGCGGCGGGGGCAACCCAGAGGTTCCGCTCCGGCTCACCGGAATACGCTCTGGAATCATACTCTGTCAAAAACGCCGCGCGCGCGTTTCTCGCACCACAGGAACGATTTTTTTTTTTTTTTTTGCCGCTCCAGATGTTTAGCTGCGCTGACAGCACAGCACTGGTAAAACTAAAGCGTACTGTTGTACGCCCTTTTGAAGCGTACAAGACCCTACGCCCTTCTTAAAGCGTACAACTACGGTTCAAGGACATTCTCCCCATGCATTTCGATAGGAGAAAAGGAGCACATGAGCTCTTGTATACGTCAAGAAGGGCGCAACGTTACGCCTTGTTACGCCTTACAAGTGAGCTTATTGACTCGTACTCGATGCCACCTTTACGAAAATACGGCAAGCGTGTCAGACAAAATGAAATAGATTGAGTGCAACAGCCATCCAAGCCCTCGCCGCAAAAGTGCCCAGCACTGTAGAATAGTTTTTATGTGAAAAGAAATCTTCATGCAGCCCGCAGCTATCTAAATTATAACGGTTCGAAAGAGCACTAAGTCTAAAGCAATAATGTGAAGTTTTAGTGATGAGTTAATATAATAACGTGTCGTACCCCTTGTAACGGAACAGAATACACGTAACAGTGTTGCGGACCTACTCCAGGGGCCAGTGGCGCCTTACGGCTAGACTGGGTAGGCAAGCCCGCAACACGGTTACTGTACATTCAGCTCGTTCTACCCTAGATATTACAATAAATTTTAACAGTAGTCAATTGTGTATAGAAATAAGAGTTCACTGGAAAAACAAGTGTGACATATGTCAGACATTATCATCCACTCTCTGGAGAGAACGTTTCTTGATGCACTCCTCCCCATGCAAGGGCATCACACAGAGCGTGCAGCGCGAAACGTGACGCATGCCACGTTAGTTTTTCCAGTGTTCAACACTGTTGTTAAATTTTGGTATTTTATAACATTGGCATGAGTGGAGATGAGCAAAATTGCAAGCAGCCCACGTGCGCAGGCGGCCGTCCACATCCACAGGCAGCACTGAGCTCGCCCCGATACTCGCGCCAAAGTCCGCACTCGGGTGGGAGGGAGCTATCCTCTCCCGCGGTGGGGAGTGGGGACGGCCACGCGAGGGGTAGGGTACATCCGGACTGTCGCTCAAGTATATAAGCGAACGGGTCCATCGGCAGAGCATCATTCGATCAAACCCTCTCAGCCTACTCAGTCCAGAGCACCCGCTCCCAACCCCCAACACAATGGCCTTCAAGGTGAGTGCCGCCCCCGCCCCGCCGCTCCGCCCCCGTGCTGACACTGGCGGTCGCTAACGTTTGCTCCTCCCTTGCAGCTCGTCGTCCTCGCCGCCGCCCTGGCCGTGGCCAACGCCGGTCTGCTCGGTGGCGCCCCCGTGTCCTACGGCTACGCCGCCGCCCCCGCCGCCGTGTCCTACGGCTACGCCGCTGCCCCCGTGGCCGTCGGCACCCCCACCCTCACCTCCCAGTCCTCCAACACCCTGAGGAGCTTCGGCAACCAGGGCCAGATCTCCCACGAGAGCAAGACCATCCAGACCCCCTTCTCCAGCGTGTCCCGCTCTGACGTCCGTGTGAGCAACGACGCCCAGATCCTCGCCCACGCCCCCGTCGCCGCCTACGCCGCCCCCGCCTACGCCCCCGCTGCCTACGCCGCCCCCGCTGCCTACGCCGCCCCCGTTGCCCACGCCGCCTACGCCGCCCCCGTCGCCAAGGCTGTCGCCACCCCCCTGGGTGTTGCCTACTCCGCCGCCCCCGTCGTCTCCCACATGACCTACACCGGCTCCTACGGCGTGCAGTACGCCTACTAGGCTGTGATACAGTGACCTTATTTATTTCTCTATTTATTTATTTAAATGCGCCAATAAATAAACGTTACTAAAAACTATTACCCTCTGATTTCTTCCCCCCTCTGTTTCATAAAAGTACTGGACCCTAAAACAATATTGTCAAATAATGAGACAAACTAATAAACTTTTTGTCAAGCAATATAAAAATAAGTTCCAGCCTGCTGCATATCGCCACGCACTGTAAAATGCTTGCAAACTAAATTCTATGCAACGATGCGAAGAATTTTTAGTATTCGTATTATGAAGAATTTGTTCGTATTGCAAAGAATTTCTTTGTAAGCTTCTAGAATTCTTTCAAACTATTTGTTTGTATTGCAAAGAAATTGTTCGTAAGCTTACGAAGAATTAGTTCGTAATACAATGCTTCAAAATTCTTTGCAACTTACAAAGAAAATAGTTTGCAACACGAACCAATTCTTTGCAAGTATTTTACAGTGCGTTGTGTAAAGGTACTGGAATTAATTTGTCTAGTTGAATTATTATACGACACTCTTGCTGTTGAAGGAATGTCGACGGTAGCAAGCTGCGCTCTTGCACAAATAAGCAGGCATGCCGTATAACTGTTGAACACAATGTCAGAAATCCTCAACTCGAAAGTGCCCATTACGTGCCGAACACTAAGTGCACATTTGACATTTGCCAAATAAGTAGGCGAAAATTCCCACGCATACAACACCGGTGTGAAAATGAACGAATCCTGATTCTCGCTTCTATACGGGCGAGAATTTGGGGGTAATTTTATTACTCTCTGCAGAGTAAGAATTTTTTTCCTCACTCTATATGAGAAAGAATTTTGTGATCTCGCCCAAATAAATTGAGAATTCTTGCTTAAATATAGTGAGGCTAAGAAATCCTTACTCACATAGAGCGAGGCTAAAAAATTTCTCGCTCAAATAGAGTGAGGTTTAAAATTCTCACCGTAAATAAGCATGGAAAACTGTCCTTTCCCTTTTCGAGCGAGAATCTGGATTCGAAGATTTGCTGTGACGGCTGTATACGCCTGCCTACTAGGTTAACTCTTCAAAAGGGAGACTACCTTTTGCCGAGTAGGCAGGCGGATATACCCGTCTGCCTCACACCCGTGTATGAGTTGGAATTTTTCCCTACGTTTCTGGCAACACTGGACGTAGTACTTGCATTCCCGGATTTGGATAATGGGCAATGGTGAGGCAATATTACGATAACAAAAATCAGTGAGATCGACTTCAGATTAAAATCAGACCAACAGTAGAAACAGGCCGCACCGCGTGTCAGATCCAATATTACTACAGGTTCCTATGATCGATCAATGTCCTTCAACTTCATCCCTCCTCGTTCAGTACCATAAAGTTGCTCCGTCCGACAGGGGAGCCGAGCCCGGTAAGTTCGGCCGAATGTGACAGGAGTAACCTAGAATAGGTAACTAGGGGCGTTGCAGGTCTGCCTACGCTCCGGCCGTAAGGCGCTACATCCCTCCCTATGGGGACTAGTCAACACCACCATTACGTCGTTCCTATTACGGCCCCCGTAATGACTTGGCTTACTCACTGAAAATGTCAGAGTCAGACGTCACACTTAACAGGGGCGGTTTTCAGTCCGGATCACGGGAGGGGCGATGAGCTGTGGGTTGCCTACATACAGGGGTTTTGCACCTCAAATTGCCTACCTTTCAGGTGGCCTTCAGGGTCTAACCGGGGGGAGGGGGCAATCCCCCCCTGCCCCCCCCCCCCCCCCAAACCGCCACTGTCACCTAAAAAGAGAAAGATTTCTTATTTTGTCCCATTGAAGTGATAGTTTTGGAAACCTCGCTCTAGTTGAGAAAGAATCAAAACTATCACTCAAACTAAGTGAGATTAAGGATATGATTCCCCACTCAAAACGGGAGAGGTTTCCCACTCAAACAGTGAGATTTTGAAAACTATTGCTCTAATCGTATAACTAAGCTAAAAACATAAGGGGGACTACAACTCGCCTATATGCACGTGGATTCTTCTAGAGCAAAGTGGACGAATTCAGCAGAAACAATACCCGTGGAGAGGGGGCTCGAGAGCGGAAGAGACGGGGAGGGGGAGAGCAGGGCAGGGCGGCCGGGAGCGTGCAGAGTGGGGACGGGCGGGGTAGGGGGCCACGCCCGCCGGCAGGGTATAAGAGCGAGCGGAGCACAGGGCAGGGCATCACTCGATCAAACTCTCTCAGTGTATCGACATCAGAGCACCCGCTCCCAACCCCAACACAAAATGGCCTTCAAGGTGAGTCCTGCCCCTGCCCCGTCCTGTGCTCCTGCCGGCCGCAGACAGGGAGCCCCGATACGCTCCACTGTTGTGTCTCGCCTGCCCCCTGCCTCTCAACTAACGATTGCTCTTCTACTGTGCAGCTCGTCGTCCTCGCCGCCGCCCTGGCCGTGGCCAACGCCGGTCTGCTCGGTGGCGCCCCCGTGTCCTACGGCTACGCCGCCGCCCCCGTGGCTTACGCCAGCCCCGCCATCGGCTCCACCCACGAGAGCACCGTGCGCTCTCTGGACGGCAACACGGCCGTGACCACCTACTCCAAGGCCGTGGACACCGCCTTCTCCAGCGTGCGCAAGTACGACAGCCGTGCCAGCAACGACGCCCAGATCCTCGCCCACGCCCCCGTCGCCGCCTACGCCGCCGCCCCCGCCTACGCCCACACCTACGCTGCCCCCGCTGCCTACACCCACTCCTACGCCGCCCCCGCTGCCTACGCCGCCCCCATCGCTAAGGCCTACGCCGCCCCCGTCGCCACCTACGCTGCCCCCGCTGCGTACGCCGCCCCCATCGCCAAGGCCTACGCCGCCCCCGCTGCGTACGCCGCCCCCGTCGCCCACGCTGGTCTCCTCGGCGTTGCCTACTCCGCTGCCCCCGTGGTCTCCCACATGACCTACACCAGCGGCCCCATCGCCTACGCCTACTAAGCGCACTTACGCCCTTACCTAGTCAGCAGAAGACATCCGCCTGAGCAGTATTTATTTATTTATTGCCATCAACATCAAATGGCTTTTTAAGCCCCGACTGAGGCCCGTGATGGCATCTTGTCTCACGCAGCCATGAACTGTATATAACTACATTCATACACTACTAGTTTGGTCCATATTTATTTGAAAATAAAATTACGTGATATTATCAACAAGTATATCTGTGTCGTCTGTAATATCTTATCTGTAGCGCACTGAACTTCTCTAACTGCGACGAAGTCTGTCAGGTCTAGAAACCTATATGAGACATATTACGCCAAGCATATAGGACTCTACGTAATCAGATCAAGCTCTTTGGCGAGTCACACCTAACACGGTAAAAACAATGTATAATTTTTCAATGAATGCAGGTAAACTTTGGGGAACTCCCTTAATATGACGAATACTCCTCATAATTGGGGCAAGTCTCCCAAAAAACTGAGGGAAAAAGTTGCCACAAAGTCTACGGAGTTTTCTTCAAATTATGGTATTTCCTTAAAGTTTTCAGTTTTCCCCCAAAATTATAGCCATTTTTTTTTACCCTGAATGCAAAGTTGTTTGCAGAAAAACTGCGTTGGTTCGTACCTGGTGGTTCATAGCTGCACCTTAGAAAAAAATTATTTGACAAATTTTTAAGTCTTACTTAGCCATGAGTACCTAAATAATGCAGGAAGTACCAAAAATTATAGCCAGATAGATTGTTTCAACTAGTCTCATTTGAATTACCCATGTAAAACCCCTCCGTCAATCCCTAGCAAATTCCTGGGTAACTTTCTTGTTTATTTTTCTCTGGCAGAACCATCACCCCTTCCCTTTTACAGGGTTAAGGACAACCGTGTAGAGGGCTGCATTACTCTGGAAAACCAAGTGTGTACAATAATTCTTCATTGCATACTTTCAAGTATTCAGTAAATAGTGTGTATTTGCTGGCGAGTTGACACGTAGTATCAGTGTGATTTTGTACACGCCGACTTGAAAGTACGCACTGAATAATGAATACTTGTACACACTTGGTTTTCCAGAGTATTCCACTTCGAGGTGAAGATCGCAGTGATGGAGGCGAGGATGCGCGTGTGTTCAAAGAACTGGGTCATTAAAAGAAAACGGCGAATTGCTGCAATAATTCGACTGGTAGGTCTGCTCTTTCAACACATAATAATGTCGCCTACATTTCAACGAAGGTCGGCCAGGCTAAGAGTACGGTCACAGGTCACATGCAAAGGCATGTAAGATTGCTACACTGGAAAAACAAAGGTGCTAAGTCCTATACCTTTAAAAGGCACTAACAAAATTTAGTGCCTTTGGAAAGGCACTAAGATTTAGTGCCCCAGGAAAGGCACTAAACTTAGCACTTGATTTTAGCGCCCCAGGAAAGGCGTTGCTTAGCACCTTTGGTTTTCCAGTGTATCCAAATGAATGTGCCAATTTTCCTATTCAAAAGAATATGCCGTCACATGATTTGAATGGCAGTGACATATAAAGAGCACTATTTCTAGCGCCGTTTAAGCAGCGGCATCAATATCAATGGAGAAGTTGCCGCAGGATTTGCAAGAACTGTCAAAAGGATATTCCCATGCTCTGGCGACAAAAACGCGCGCAAAAACGCCGTTAAATGTATGGAAAAGAGCAAAGCGTTGTTTTTAGTAACGTTTATTTATTGGCGCATTTAAATAAATAAATAGAGAAATAAATAAGGTCACTGTATCACAGCCTAGTAGGCGTACTGCACGCCGTAGGAGCCGGTGTAGGTCATGTGGGAGACGACGGGGGCGGCGGAGTAGGCAACACCCAGGGGGGCGGCGACAGCCTTGGCGACGGGGGCGGCGTAGGCGGCGTGGGCAACGGGGGCGGCGTAGGCGGCGTGGGCAATAGGGGCGGCGTAGGCAGCGGGGGCGGCGTAGGCAGCGGGGGCGTAGGCGGGGGCGGCGTAGGCGGCGACGGGGGCGTGGGCGAGGATCTGGGCGTCGTTGCTCACACGGACGTCAGAGCGGGACACGCTGGAGAAGGGGGTCTGGATGGTCTTGCTCTCGTGGGAGATCTGGCCCTGGTTGCCGAAGCTCCTCAGGGTGTTGGAGGACTGGGAGGTGAGGGTGGGGGTGCCGACGGCCACGGGGGCAGCGGCGTAGCCGTAGGACACGGCGGCGGGGGCGGCGGCGTAGCCGTAGGACACGGGGGCGCCACCGAGCAGACCGGCGTTGGCCACGGCCAGGGCGGCGGCGAGGACGACGAGCTGCAAGGGAGGAGCAAACGTTAGCGACCGCCAGTGTCAGCACGGGGGCGGAGCGGCGGGGGCGGGGGCGGCACTCACCTTGAAGGCCATTGTGTTGGGGGTTGGGAGCGGGTGCTCTGGACTGAGTAGGCTGAGAGTGTTTGATCGAATGATGCTCTGCCGATGGACCCGTTCGCTTATATACTCGAGTGACAGTCCGGATGTACCCTACCCCTCGCGTGGCTGTCCCCACTTTTTACTTTGGTCTCCCCCCACCCCCCCCCCTTCCACCAGCGTCCCCCCGTTCTTTGGCTTCCCCCTCTCCCCTCCAGTCTCATTCCCTCTCCCCCTCTCCTACACACATGCAAGGTATTTTGACAGAAAAAAACAAATTTTACGAAAAAGGCAGTGGTACTGGGTTTCCTAATTTCACGACACGAATCTATATGCATATTTTACCGTAACTTGATGTGACGGTCATTGTGTGTCTTTTTTTTTTAAGCCCTGATTGTGTGGACAAAAAGTCACTTTTGGTAAAATGGTTGATTCGCAAACGGACGAAAGTTGTATCTGACGATTAATTCATCGTAGAATACGTGCGTTTCCCTAACCACTATTAAATGTTCCAACAGAAAATTTTCTTTTCACTTTTTTATACCAGTGTTCATGAGGATAAAGTGAAACCAAAGATAAGTTTCCCTCGTTTCTCGGTACTTTTGAAAACCAGCTCTATTTCACGAACATATTCGTATCCTTAAAATTAGGAATAGTTTGTTTGTTTGGAAATTAACAAAAAGATAATATTCGTCAAATTACGATAAAAATTATTACAGTGCAACAGGTATTTATAATATGTTTAGCGAAATGCGGTAAAAGGTATTGGCCAGCGGCACGTCGCCTGACTCAGTTTTTAGCTCACGCTGTGTTAACACTATTCTAAAAGCGTACTGTCGCAATTTAATTTTTATTTGTGCAAAGAAACAAATATTTCGTTCGCACAAATTTATACGTTAAATTGCACGCTTTTGCGCGTACATGCCCGTGTAAAACGTCTAGAATTTTTGCGCACTAATTTGTGTGAAACAACGCAGTTTTAACTTTGGTCAAATGTTTGCCCGAATATATACAAATCCAGCCAGAGTAAAGGAGTCCATCCCATCCTTTTCTCCCCAGTGAATGAGCTCGACCTGCCAGCGGCGTTAACGTCACCGCCCGCTCCTAGACCCACATTCTAATAGTTTCGCGGAGGAAAGTAAATCATAAAGCGATGCGTTACTGTGTATCACAAAAGACGTCGGTGTGTGCGGGTCTGCCTACTCCCAGGGGCCGTGAGTACGACCCGGTATAATAGGTAGACCCGCGTACACGACAGAGTCCCTCCTGGTGCCCGGGCCGGGGGAGGGGGTCTGCCTGAGTCGAGGGGGAAGCGACTCGGGTAATCCGGCTGACAGCCGGGGGTAATCCAGGTGAAGTAATCAAAACAATTGAGGGAATCGTAAGTAGTCCGGGTGTATTCCGGGGTATTTCACTCTAATCCTCGGGTAAGTCCCACACAGTGAATTTGCCTATGCTCTGCGGGCGCGAGAATGTCTCTGCTGCAGTAGTGATAAAATGAATAGGCTTGACGAGATGGCAGTTTGTCCTCTCCGCGATGGAGAGTGACCCAGGAGTGAGCCGTAAGACCCACGCCGAGGTGGAGCAGAGTTAAAGTGAAACAGCCGAGGAAACGGACAGTTGTCTCACTGATTGTGCCAATCAACAAAAGTTCATCCGGGCACAACAACCCTTATAGCATACCACTTACCATTAGCCCAGCATACAACAAAATTTTCACAATCCAAGATTCAACTTTACTATGATTTTAATACCCCCCTGTATACCGAGGGGGGTACAAGATCTCTGGGCGGGTACAAGATCCGTGGGCGTTCTATACCGGGAGGGTATTAATCGCCCAGAAAATTAATACCCACCTGTATACCGAGGGGGTAACAAGATACCTGGGCATTCTATACCGGGGGGGTATTAATCGCCCAGAAAATTAATACCCCCCTGTATACGGAGGGGGGTACAAGATCCCTGGGCGTTCTATACCAGGGGGGTATTAATCGCCCTGAAAATTAATACTCCCCTGTATACCGAAGGGGGGTACAAGATTCCTGGGCGTTCTATACCGGGGGGGGGGGGGTATTAATCGCCCAGAAAATTAATCCCCCCCTGTATACCGAGGGGGGTACAAGATCCCTGGGCGTTCTATACCGGGGGGGGGGGGGTATTAATCGTCCTGAAAATTAATACCCCCCTGTATACCGAGGGGGGTACAAGATCCCTGGGCGTTCTATACCGGGGGGGTATTAAACGCCCTGAAAATTAATCGCCGTAGGGCATGCGTGTATGATTAGGAGCCGAAACTAAATAAGATGATCGAGGGATTTTCAGTAACGGATATTTATTGGCGCATTTAAATAAATAAATAGAGAAATAAATAAGGTCACTGTATCACAGCCTAGTAGGCGTACTGCACGCCGTAGGAGCCGGTGTAGGTCATGTGGGAGACGACGGGGGCGGCGGAGTAGGCAACACCCAGGGGGGTGGCGACAGCCTTGGCGACGGGGGCGGCGTAGGCGGCGTGGGCAACGGGGGCGGCGTAGGCGGCGTGGGCAATAGGGGCGGCGTAGGCAGCGGGGGCGTAGGCGGGGGCGGCGTAGGCGGCGACGGGGGCGTGGGCGAGGATCTGGGCGTCGTTGCTCACACGGACGTCAGAGCGGGACACGCTGGAGAAGGGGGTCTGGATGGTCTTGCTCTCGTGGGAGATCTGGCCCTGGTTGCCGAAGCTCCTCAGGGTGTTGGAGGACTGGGAGGTGAGGGTGGGGGTGCCGACGGCCACGGGGGCAGCGGCGTAGCCGTAGGACACGGCGGCGGGGGCGGCGGCGTAGCCGTAGGACACGGGGGCGCCACCGAGCAGACCGGCGTTGGCCACGGCCAGGGCGGCGGCGAGGACGACGAGCTGCAAGGGAGGAGCAAACGTTAGCGACCGCCAGTGTCAGCACGGGGGCGGAGCGGCGGGGGCGGCACTCACCTTGAAGGCCATTGTGTTGGGGGTTGGGAGCGGGTGCTCTGGACTGAGTAGGCTGAGAGTGTTTGATCGAATGATGCTCTGCCGATGGGCCCGTTCGCTTATATACAAGCTCACCTGGCCAGGGCGTTGCCACCGCCGGGCCCGGCCGCTGGACGAGCCGGGCCGAGCCAAACGCAGTCCTACCCCTACCGGCCCCCTCTCCTTCCCCCACCCACCGCCAGACGGAAGTAAGCGCTAGCCCGTGGACCGCACTGGACTCGCTGGGCAAAGTGGTTTCGGAAATGTACTGCGAGCGTGTTAATGCATCACACATAGAAATACTATGTACTACTTTGTACATAGCTTACGTAGGTCTATGCGCATGCATAGCTTGCCTAAATTTCTTACTAATTTATGTATATATTCTTACATAACTATGCAAATAATGTGCATAAATACGTAAGAATATTTTACGTAAGTTATGCATGCTCATAGACCTACATAGCTACGTATAAAATAGTACATAAAAATGCTGTGTGCACTGTGTAGCATGACTTTTACGTAGGCGCATAGACTGGAAAACAATGGTGCTCCTCTGGGAGCCCCGAGTAACTAGGTGCTTCTAGACTTTTCTGCCTTTACAAATAATGAAACGGGTAAGACACGGATTACAGCCAGTTAGCACGCAACCGCAAAGAAACATTCTAAAAATTAACAAGTATATTTTTTTTCAAATAATGTCCCCAGTCATTACTAGCAGTGATCTTGTACTATTATGTGTCCTGAGAGCTCATACATCGAATCGCAGCGGGAATGTGACCTCCGTTATCCTCTGTGCTTAAGCGCATTGTCAGTTGACGAGCAGCGTTATGCTAAAGAGGCTGTAGGGACCAGCCGCGGCAACACTTACGTGTCCCACCCCACCCCCTCTGTGTCAGAACGCTACACCCGACGACTAGATGTCCAAATCCAAATTCTAGACACATGCCGAACTACTCATTTTTGCTCTCAAGTTTGCTTTACGAAGAAAATTGGCGGTTATTTTTGGCGAAGCGTGAAACTACTGTGTTCATAGTTAACAAAGCATATCCCTACACCGCAGCGTTGAACTGTCGACTTTCAACCCTCGGTGATCCTTAGCAATGAATGGACTTGAGACGGTTGTCCCGGCTGGGGCTGGGGTCGCCATCTCGTCCGTTCTCATGCCACGAGAGGATAGCCCGGCCCGGCCCGGCCCGCACTGTGGGTGCAAGAGAGACGGCGATATCGGGTTGGGACCCTGTGGGTGCTGCCCGAGGGTCGGGCGGGCGGGCCGGGTCGGGCTGGTCCGGCCCGAGGCGCGGTGGGGGTCGCGAAGGATACCTTGGGTGGGTGTCGGGGCGGGCGCGCGGGGCGGGGCGGCCGCACAGGGAGTGGGGCCCGGCAGGCCCGGCCGGCAGCGTATAAAAGCGACCGCTATCAGCCGGACCGACATCACTCGATCCACCTCTCAATTCGAGACAACACCACCTCCCAACAACCACCCCTTAAAATGGCTTTCAAGGTAAGCTCCTCCGCTGAAATGTGCTTCTCTCCCGAAGGCGAATGGCATAAAACGCATACTTGGCGTCATTCAACTTCGCAAGCTCAACACACTTTGTGAGTGCTGAACCAATTAAGTCTAGTCAGCGGGGCACGGGAAATAAGAAATACTTCCGTTGCAGCTCGTCGTCCTCGCCGCCGCCCTGGCCGTGGCCAACGCCGGTCTGCTCGGTGGCGCCCCTGTGTCCTACGGCTACGCCGCCGCCCCCGTGGCTTACGCCAGCCCCGCCATCGGCTCCACCCACGAGAGCACCGTGCGCTCTCTGGACGGCAACACGGCCGTGACCACCTACTCCAAGGCCGTGGACACCGCCTTCTCCAGCGTGCGCAAGTACGACAGCCGTGCCAGCAACGACGCCCAGATCCTCGCCCACGCCCCCGTCGCCGCCTACGCCGCCGCCCCCGCCTACGCCCACACCTACGCTGCCCCCGCTGCCTACACCCACTCCTACGCCGCCCCCGCTGCCTACGCCGCCCCCATCGCTAAGGCCTACGCCGCCCCCGTCGCCACCTACGCTGCCCCCGCTGCGTACGCCGCCCCCATCGCCAAGGCCTACGCCGCCCCCGCTGCGTACGCCGCCCCCGTCGCCCACGCTGGTCTCCTCGGCGTTGCCTACTCCGCTGCCCCCGTGGTCTCCCACATGACCTACACCAGCGGCCCCATCGCCTACGCCTACTAAGCGCACTTACGCCCTTACCTAGTCAGCAGAAGACATCCGCCTGAGCAGTATTTATTTATTTATTGCCATCAACATCAAATGGCTTTTTAAGCCCCGACTGAGGCCCGTGATGGCATCTTGTCTCACGCAGCCATGAACTGTACATAACTACCCTACTAGTTTGGTCCATATTTATTTGAAAATAAAATACGTGATACTATGAACAAATTATGTCTTATTTAACTCAGCAAACTATAATTATCAGGCAAATGAGTTGTTTCGAGTTTCGAATTTAACTTTACGACCCTAAGAAGATTTTAAATTTTACCGCCATGCTGGAATCGACCGTCAACTGTTCTGGGCGCCATCTTTGTTTTAGTCTAGCTTGTAAACACTACACCTTTTGGGATTAAAACTCCCGAGCCTCAGCTTTCCTGTTGAAAACAAAGTGGATTCCGCATGAATTTAGGGCTTGGGCAGAGAGGAAAATCTTTCGCAAAGGCCTCCACGCGTTGTCACCGCCTCCTAGATTTAACGCTGGTAACTCACAGCCAAAGCCTGATAGATTTTTCTGTCGTCTGCACGAGAACAACAACCAGCAGAAAAGAAGACCTGTACGTACAATGACAATGACAACATACGAAACGACGTCAGATTTATCAGAGTATTTTTCACATATTTTTTAGTCGTGTTAGATGATCCTTACAAATTATTGTCGCTCGCACACTTAGAGGACTTAACGGTTCATTTGTTTTACGCTACTTACGATAAACTATTGTCTTGGCGTCACTTTTGGCACTTGGCTTAGTGTGTATCACCAACCAAGGACATTTCAATGAGCACAATATTGAGTTTAAACTCATATTTGCGAAGTGTCAACCATGTCCAAAGCATCAAAAGCCGTCCCACGGCCTAGATCTGGCATCCCTAAACCAAAGCCTATTATTAATAATGTTCAAAAAAGACGATCTGCACCTCCTGATGGTTTTGTCAACCATCTTGAAGCAGTATTCCAGCAACAAACTGATGACGATAAGTACTTGACTAAAAGAGTCGTTTTACATGCACGAAAAACTGGCAATTTAAATCTATCCGGAAAAGGCCTTGCATCAGGTATGTTTTAAACTGCCTAATTGTTAATCCTTCTATTCTGAATCGTTCTAGTCGGCAGTTTGGTTCTTATCATTTGACTTTACAGTTCCAAAACGGGTATGGAGCTTAGAAGAAGCAGAGGAAGAGATAAAACGAATTGATCAAACTTTTCTGAAAAGTGAACTCGATGAACAGACAGATGAAGATGAAAGTGATGTGAGATGGTGGGAAAGAAAGGCTCTGGCAGTATTGGATCTTAGTAACAATCACATTGCAGAAATACCAATTGAAATTCAAAAGCTGGAGTATTTAACATCTCTTGATGTAAGTTACTGTTTAAAAATATTATTGAATTTTCTCTGAGTTCCCCCGGTTTTAATTAAAATTTTCTTACAGCTGCATGATAATAATATTGATAATCTACCTGAAGAAATTGGTGCTCTAGGACGCCTAGAGAAATTAGATTTGAGTCGCAACAAATTACAGAAGCTGCCTATAAGATTCTATGATCTAGGAGAACTTCGCACATTGTCATTAGCACATAACAAAATTCAAGAACTATCTGAAGATTTAGGCAACCTTTACCGTTTGGAGACACTTGTAAGTATTTTAAAGTATTTGTAATCTGGAATGTAATACATCTACTATCTACTAGCTATCTTCCAATAATAAGACGATAACTGAAAAGTTAAAAACCACACATATAATAAATTTTGAAATTACAGGACTTATCTCACAATGAGATGGCTGCTTTACCCCTTGGTATGGGATTCCTTACTGCTCTTGTGAAGCTAGATGCATCTCATAATCATCTTTCTGAAGTGCCACCAGAGTTATCCGGTTTATTGGGTAAGCTTTTATTTTATTTTGATCTCTCAAGGATTGCAATATATTTCAAAAGTTTCTCTTCGTAAGGCCTGACGCAGTTAGTATTGAGTCACAATGAACTCCAAAGCGTGCCACCTCTGGGAGAAATGCGCAAATTGCAACTTCTTCACCTGCAGGATAATCGCCTTGAGACAGTGCCCGATGTGACCACATGTTCAGCTCTGCGTGAACTTAGTCTATCAGCTAACCAGATTAAGGTTTAGATTTTTATGTCCGTGTTGAATATATTTTACACTTTACAACCAATTTCCTGACATAATGATTCTTGTATCAGGAAATACCAGGAGATATGCTGCAGCACATTGGCCATCTACGTGTCTTTAATTTGCGAGAAAATAAAATAGAAGAAATTCCAGAAGAGATGAGCAGCCTTCAGAGTTTAGTGAGATTGGATCTTGCCAACAACAATATTGAAGAGTTAGTTTAACTGCCAAAAACTATTTTAAAACTTGCTTAGCTCTATTTCTAATGTGAGGATTTTCTTCTTTAGTGTACCATCATGTATTGGATTCCTACCTCAACTCCAAATTCTCTCACTAGAGGGAAACCCGTTGAAGAAAATACGCCAAGATATGCTCCACTGTGGATCAGCCCGCCTCCTTCGAATGTTGCGTGGACAGAGTGACCCAAATCAAATGTCCCCGCGAGCTAAAATAAATCTTCCTCGTTCAGAGAAACCACTTCTTCCGGACAAGTATGCTCCCAAGGCTGTTGTATGCGCAATGCACATTTCTTTGCACTGTAGTATCTAACCCACTACACCTTGGCCTTGCAGATACCGAATGCGGGGCAGCCGCGCCCTGAGTTTGGGCATGCAGGGTCTCCAGGAGGTCCCAGCCAACCTATTCGACGATGCCGCCGAAGCCGAGGTGGAGTCCGTCGACCTATGCAAGAACCTCCTAACGACGGTCCCTGCCAGGTAAGCCATCCATCATACACCACAGTTTGCACTGACGTATTGCTTGCCGATCTCCCACTCTGCGACTAAACTAATGTAAGATTACGTGACAGTGACATTTTTGTCATACACAAGTCGTTTGTATGCTATTAACAATTTACCACTCGGTTACGTATTTACTTACTAACTTACATACAAAAAGGTACAGGATAATTAACAAATTTGTCAGTAATCCTGTTGCATAAAAATGTAAATAATCACGACGAAAAAAATCAGCACAGGCCTGAGAGTGAAGCTCATACAAAGTGGGGTAAGGACTGGCGCAAGGGATACCTCACTTCCTACAAACAGTGTACGCCCTGCGTTCCAATCATTTTCCAGTCACAAAATTTTACGAAAAAAATGCATTTATAACACCCTCATTTTGAAAAAAATTGTTTCGCTGATCACAATTTTATAGGTTTTTTCGAAGTTTTGTAAAATTTTACTTCCATTCACAACACGACCTTCCAATCAGTGTACGAACACCCATCTAAAGAGTGAGGTACCGCTCGGACTGGCGTACCACAACGCATGGATGTGTGGTGTACGAGGAGCGCCTGATCACTAGGCAACTCTTCAAGCACGAGTGAAGAGACGTTGCCTCTGTGGCAGGCTCCTCCACCCCTGTGATGTACTGCCTGGCCCGGCCCGGTCCGGCCCACCTCATGACCCCTCTCCCCTGCCCTCCCACAGGCTTCCGCTCCTCGCGGCCACCCTCACGGAGCTCAACCTGAGCGACAACCGTCTGTCCTCCATCCCGGAGGGCGTGCTGGGCGCGTGCAAGAAGCTGCACTACATTGACCTGCAGCAGAACGCGCTCTCCGCCCTGCCCGACGACCTGGCCGAGCTCACGCACCTGCGGGAGATCAACTTCGCCTACAACAAGTAAGTGCAGAGCCCTACAGAAGGAAAGGGGTGTCGTGGACACTGTGGCCAGCCGTTGCCGCCGGCCCCGCTGGCCCAGAAAAGAAGGCAAAAGTTGCCCCCGGTACACCTTCGGCATAAGCAAGCGGTATCGACGCCATGCGAGAGATGTTTTTTGTTGAATATAGGCAGGCGTTGATACCGCCCGCTTGACAGGGGTGTATTGTAGGCAATTTTCGACTACTTATCTGGCTGACCCTCCCGGCCAGTGTTAGATAGATAGATATATAGGCAATAAGTAGCCCAAACACTCAAACACAGTAGAGTTAAGCGGGCTGCAGCTGCGCCTCCCTCCTAGGCAACTTGCACGCACATGTGTTAATGTGTTGCCTAGTAGGCAGGCGGAGATGCAGCCCGCCTTACTCCACTATGTTTGGGCTACTATTGCCTACTTTCCCGGCAACCCTGCTGCCCCCGGTCCGGATGCGCGAGTTCTGACGGCTCTGGCCCGGCCCGCAGGTTCTCCGAGCTGCCGCGCGTGCTGGGCGGCATGCCCGGCCTGGAGATCGTCAACGCGCGCGACAACAAGCTGACGGCGGTGGAGCCGCTGCTGCTGGCGACCCTGCCGCGCCTCGCCGTGCTGGACCTGGCCAACAACGACATCAGCCAGGTGCCGCCCGAGCTGGGGCTGCTGCCGGGGCTGCGCGCGCTCAGCCTCGAGGGCAACACCTTCCGCATCCCGCGCCACGAGGTGCTCGTCAAGGGCACGGCCTGCGTGCTCAGCTACCTGCGCGACCGCATCCCCGCCGACGCGCTGCCCGCCCTGCGCGCGCAGATGGCGCAGAGGTCGGGCGCGGCCGCGCCGGAGCTGCTGGGCGCCGACCCGCCCCGCCAGAACAGCTACACCTCGCAGATCGTGTTCGGCTAGGCGGGCGCGCACCGTGTCTCCACCATGACGCGCACGTCGCCGTGCTCATCGCACACGGAGCCCGAGCGCGCTGGTAGAGGTTTGACAAACCTCGCCTACCAGCTGCGGTCGGTAGCTGGGCTTGCCCGCCCCGGCCCGCCCCGACCCTGCGGGCGGGTGGGCCCTACGGCCCCTAGGCCAGAGCCATCAGGTCCCACTGGTCGACGCCACCCCCTCCCACCTATTCGCACTTTGTACCTGTTTGTGCTCCTTACTCGGAAAATGTCGATGATCTATTATCATGTCACTTTTTTGTATTCTGTGTAACTTTGTTGCGAGATGTGTGATCGCACTTACACCATACTTTTCACAGGTTTATGTAATTAGAATGTGATGATTTCTCTAGTCTTTGATCAGTCTCCACGAGCGTATGTATTCGCCTATGGGTAGCGAACCCTGTTGCATGGTGAAAGGAGAACATAAGGCATTCATATTGTCCGCATAGGGTTTTTTAGGAAATTGCACAGTGCAATAGCCCTTTGTGAATTTCTTTCCTGCCAAATCAATGCTTTTCTTTCTTTAGGAACCCAAAACCCCGTGTAAGTTTTATTTTGTATTATTTACAAACTTTGCAAGAATATTAATTTGTACCTGAATGTGTCTGTGCTGCAAATGCCAACGGGGGCATGATCTTTTTCTATTTTTGGATATTGTTTTACGGTCGAGGGCCGCCGCATCTCACTTCTTTTGGGCGAAAACCTCAAGCGTTTGTTCGTACCCAGCGTGAGAGGCGGCGAACGTACCCTAGTAAACCACTCTGGGAGCGTCCCAAAGAGATGAGTCGTCTAATTTGCATTTGCGGTGCAGCTGGTGCCAAGTATATTTGCACATCTAAATGGAAAAGACAGTCCCTCGTGAGGGAAAAAAATAAAATATCTGGTGTTACCATTGTATTTAGGCAGGTTGTTTTTATTGAATGATTTTTCTATATTTTTTAAAAGTAAAGTTACTTTTTGGGATTTTATGTTTTACATATTGGGATGGGTGCAGGCGCACTATGTTTTGGGGTATGGTATTGTACCCCAAGCTTTTCAGGGAGGGTTTGCTTTGTTGCTTCTTGTTATTTTTTTTGTGATGTTTCCTTTTTATTAGTTACCAACGCTAGTACAAATACAAATATTTCTTTTAATTTGCTTTCCCATATATGTTTGATATTGTAGCTGTAAGTAAATTCAAGGAGTGGTGCTAGAATTCAGTATTCAGTGTGATAAAGAATGGTGTGATCTAGTTAGAAAAGAAATCAGTGTGTGAGTGTGTGCTTTTTTTTCTCTTTTTTTTTGCATTGTTTTGGTGGGGAGACCCAAAGATATTAAAGATGTACTAGAATATGGTTATTTCATTTTCATAATATTGATATTATCGAGGGCCAGGGGAAGTTTTTGGGTGTGATTTTGTATACTAACTAAGCGAAGAAAATTCTCTAACTACTGTAGATTTTAAAATTTGTCAATAATTGTCTTCTGGTTTCTCCTACCAATGCAGCTTTTTGGGAATTCACCTGTTTTACCCAGAGCCTCTTCCTGTGTGTAGTCAATATCTAGTATCTTATCCTAGTCAGAATCATATCATCTTTAGTCATGTACCTTGTTAAAATTCCATTTGGCCAAATGTGAATATGCATGCTTACTAGTCTTTACTCAAGTACCTCTTCAATGTGGGCACGGTTGTGGTTTTTTGTGTTTCTTTGTCTTTTGTTGTTTTTCTCTTATTACATCATTCAAAGTTTTTAAAATATGTAATATATAGACCGTCAGAAGTGGTTTCCTGCTTTTGGATCACTGTGACTGGGAAAAAAAAATGATGTTCAAGTCACACAATGGCGACTTTTTTGTCGAATTACAAACTCAAAAGACATTATAAAAGAATGGGCATCAGCTGGTCTTTTTTTAAATCCCATATTCTCTCAGCCCTGTTCAAGATCCATTAACAACAAAAATGTCGCCTCTCAGGGCGCCGCCCTCCACGCCAGGCCACGCCACGGCGACCCGTCCCGTCCCGTCATCGACAAATACATATGGCGTTACGCATATGCATGTTTCATGAGCGTTCGGCCCCGCGTGTTTTGTTTGTGGCACGCGGTCAGATGCGCGTCCCGTCCCGCCCCGCCCGCCCCGTCAAGCCTTTCGTTTTCAGTCGGAGGGCCCCGGCCCCGGCCCCGGCCCGGCGGGCGCTGACGTTCGTCGGGTCGGGAGGCCCAGAGGACGAGCGCACAGGTCTCCTCCTGGACAAAAGGCTGGCGGGACGTGTTACCGTGAACGGGCATAGGGAGACTGAGACTGCACCGTGTTGCATAAACCAGCCGCCACGCCCGCCCCGCCCGTCGCGCCGCGCCGCGGGGGCCCTTGTGGGAGCCGGGGAATTCCCCCTATTGAGCCGCAGAAGCATCAGCAGCCATTTCATTGTAGCGCCGGCGTTTACGGTATTAGAGCGCGGGGCGGGGCGGGGCGGGGCGGGGCGGGGCGGAACCGGGAGGGGAGGGCGGGGCGCGGCAAGCGGCGGAAGTGAGGACTTGCGGAGTGGATCAGCGACGCCCAGATCGTCTTGGCCGATTACCGCCGGGACGGGACGGGACCGCCGGGATGGGTCGCTGGCGCTGCGCTGCACTGCGCTGCACTGCACTCTACTGCAGGCCGGGGCCGCAGCGGCCAAGGACGAGCAGCCCCGGTGGTGTCCCCGGCTGCCCGGCAGCTCAAAATATTAGTCATCTGGACGACCCAAATTGATGTCTTTGCGATAAAATTGGCGAGACGCAGATTGGCTAAGTTTTTGACTCGACGCGTGTCCGTGGAGGCGGTGCGCGGCCCGGCCCGGGCGGGCACGACGGGATGGGCACGGCGGGGCGGGTACGGCGGGGCGGGCACGGCGGGGCGGGTACGGCGGGGCGGGTACGGCGGGGCGGGTACGGCGGGGCGGGCACGGCGGGGCGGGTACGGCGGGGCGGGTACGGCGGGGCGGGCACGGCGGGGCGGGCACGGCAACCGCCATCCCACTTGTAGCGGGCGTTTCTTTGAATGCGTAACAGCGTTGCGGGATTGCTTACTTTCCAGCGCTGCAGGAGCCATGGCGCCTCACGGGCGAATGGGGTAGGCAAACCCGCCACACTGTTACGCATTCAAAGAAACAGCCGGTACAACCCACCCGCCTCGCCCCACCCGGCCCCGCCCGAGGTCGGGAAGGTTCTGGGGACAGAGAGCCCCGCGGCGGCTGCTCCGAGGGGAGGGTGGATGTGACCAAGGCCGGGATCATTTTCGCAAGTCGCCGTCGTGTGTCCCCGCTGCGGGCGGGATGCACCGAGCGTAGAGGCGGGCGTGGCGCGGCGTAGCGCGGCGTGGGTGGAGGCGGTGGGGAGCGATTTGCAAGCAGGAGCGACCAGCTACCAGCTACTCATTATCTGCGCTTGGCCGCACTGCACACTGCACTGCTACCTCCGGGCGAGGTGGGGCGAGGTGGGGAGGGTCCATGGCTTTGTTCCTACCCGCGAGGTCCGCCCCACCCTGCCTTCAACTCTTCCAAAATCAGAACCCCCCAGCGGCCATGAGACTGATTCCGCAGAGCGCCCGAGGAGGGTTTCTCTCTCCCACCTCATGGCCGTACCTCATGAGTGCGACAAGAACAGAGGTGCGCAAGGCCCGTGCGGCATCAGTCAACAGACATGTCACATTTCACGGGTCCACACTGCAGCGTATAGCGTTCTGCACCTGTTCCCTGTTCGTCTTTGCCCTTCGCTCCGGCCTGGCAGCTTTAGTCCTTGGGCGGCTGCCGAGGCGCCTGCCCTCCAGCTGCAGGTGCGGGGCGCGTCCCTCATCTGCCATGCACATGCACGCAGGCTCAGCAGCTGCACCGCGCCGTGCCGTGCCGTGCCGCGGGCAATGCGTTTCCGTTCGATTGCCTCGCTCTTCTCCCCGGCCCCAGATAACGCTACGAACAGTCAGTCTCCACCATTAGCCATTATAACGCTACGTCCAGTCGGCCTCCAGGCTTGGCCGTTAACGCTACGACCAGTGCGCCTCCAGCCCTGGCCGTTGTAACGCTTCGACCAGTCCTCCTTTAGCCCTGGCCGTTGTAACGCTTCGACCAGTCAGCCTCCAGCCCCTCCAGCCCCAGGCCGTTGTAACGCTACGACTACATAGTCAGCCTCCGGCCCTGGCCGTTATATAAGGCTTCCCTGGAAAAACAAGTGTGACAAGTGTCACACATTATCATGCACCCTCTGGAGAGAACGTATCTTGATGCGCTCCTCCCCGTGCAAAAGGATACGGGCATCACACAGAGAGTGCAGCATGAAACGTTCTCTCCTGAGAGTAAAGCAGGAAACGTGACGCATGTCACGTTAGTTTTTCCAGTGTACGACCAGTCCACCTCTACCCCTCGCCTCCTGGAGGGTGGCTTACATTACCGCGCTCGGGGCGCACCGCTCGCCTTGAGGAAAGGCGTAGGGAAGACCCGCGACCAGCCGGCGGCGTGCACTGGACGGCCCCGCCCCGCCCCGCCCCGCCCCGCCCCGCCCGCCCCGGGGCGACAAGGTCGCGGCCGAGCGCTCTGCCCGCGGCTCGCGGCCCCCTGCCCTGCCCTGCTCTGCTCGGGTGAACTTCGGCTGGGCCCGGCGCGGCGCGGCGCGGCGGACCGCTCGGCTCAGGAACCGAAGCGTCAGCCCGAGCCTGAGGCCTGCAGGCCGCGCCGCGCCGCACCGCACCGCGCACCTGAGCCGACCTGAGCCTGGCCGTACAGGTGACATCACACAACGCAACGTGGTGGTGGGGGCGCAGCGCGGCGGGGCGGGGCGGGGCGGGGCGGGGCGGGGCGGGGCGGGGCGGGGCGGGGCGGGGCGGGGCTGCCCGGGAGTACCTCGGCGAACAGCCGCTTTAACCGCGATACCCGGGCCGGCGTGCTCCAGTCCGTCATCACTTTAGCCGCGGGTCATGTCACGCGCGTGTGACGCGAGAGTGTGACACGCACACACACGGTTGTGTGACGGGTCAAGTAGTGTGACGGCCCCCGGGGTGGACCCGTCGCGACTCGCGATCACTTTTCGAACGACCTCGAATCGCCCTCCTGCCCCTTAGGACGAGGAACGAGGAGGCGCCACAACGCCGTACGGCCCGCCCCGCGAGTCCGCCCCGCCCACCTGGACCTGAGCAGGACCGCTACCCAGGGCCCGGGCCGGGTGTCCTGTCCGAGGGAGTGACCGTCTTGTGCCGGAGCGGGACCCACTACCCCTCGTGTGTGCGGGCGGGGCGGGGCGAACCAGAACTAGCGCGGTCCGGGTTCCGAGACCGCGGACGACGAACGACTCAACTCGAACGACTCAACTCGAACGGCGCGCGGCGCGACGGGCGGAGGACTCCGGACAGGTAAGATGTGAGTGAGTGAATGGCACGCAGGGGTCTCAGGTCGGCACGGGGAAGCCCCGCCCCGCGCTCTCTGTATGATCCCAGCCGAATCTCACTCTCAAAAAAAAAAAATTCTCGTTTAATTCCACGGTCCGTGCGGCCCGAGTTCAAAAGACCTTTCGCGAGTTGACATGCCACTAGACGGGTCTCTTTAATCTGACTGATAATAAGACGGTGACAGTTAGTCGTCGATGAATAAGATCCGACAAAGCAGGGGCAGAAATTAGCACCATTCACTGCGCACCGTACAGTAAAAAGTTTCTTGAATGTCAAAGACCCGGTCTTGGATCTTATGCAGAACGCCAATGGCATCGAAGACCGGGTCTTCAAATTCGAGTAACATTTTTTTTACCGTGCGGTTTTCATCCGCTATGACACGGGAGGGTGATCACATAGTGGTCATGCCGCACTCAAAGTGTTAAGGCTTGTCAGCGGGCTGCTCAGGCAGGCGTCCCCGAGGCGAGGCGCGCGCCCCACCAGCGCGGCGCCGCCACTCAGCACTGTACTGTCAACTTTTTTATTCGACTATGCTATGCATGCGACGTGTCTCCTTGGAGGCTTTTGCTTTTCCCATTCGTCTAGCGGCAGCGGCAGACGAGACCCCTTCTCCAAAACCGCGCGCAGGTAACACACACACACGCACGCACGCACAAGAAGGCACGCGGGGTCGGGTCAGGCCCCGGTGAAGGATGTGCATCCATAAGGCTTGTTATTGGCCTGGCCTGCCCCGTGCGGCCCCGAGGAGGTATTCACTTCTGTATCTTGTACACGTGACCTGGGTGTTACAGGGTATTATACGCAACACTTTAATATGCTTGGTTGAGAGGCCCATGTATTTTCTATGAGGCATCACGTGCTACACCGATGTATTGGTCAACAGAATATGTGCAGTTAAGGTGTTGAACACTATTGTCCCCAATGAAATACATGGGCTTTTTAACGAAGCATCTAAAAGTGTTTAACACTTGTAAGTGTGTGTCAGTTGAACACTTTTGAGTGAATGTAATACTGAAAAATGCCAAAATACATATACTCTAAAATGCTAGAATTTTCCATGTAATACCAATACCGGTGCAATTCTGGGAAATAACGGTGCAATTCCGCGTTATAACGGTGTAACTCCGCGTGATACCGGTGTAATTCCGCGTAATACCGTGTACTACTACGGAGTACCCTGTGCAAGTCTTCCGCGGTGCGGCCTGTACGGGCCGGGCCATGGGCCGCGCCGGTGCACCCGTGCACGGGGGGCAAGGCAGCGCCATGAGGCACGGCGCCATGGCATAGGCAGCGCCATGAGGCACGGCGCCATGGCATAGGCAGCGCCATGAGGCACGGCGCCATGGCATAGGCAGCGCCATGAGGCACGGCGCCATGGCATAGGCAGCGCCATGAGGCACGGCGCCATGGCATAGGCAGCGCCATGAGGCACGGCGCCATGGCATAGGCAGCGCCATGAGGCACGGCGCCATGGCATAGGCAGCGCCATGAGGCACGGCGCCATGGCATAGGCAGCGCCATGAGGCACGGCGCCATGGCATAGGCAGCGCCATGAGGCACGGCGCCATGGCATAGGCAGCGCCATGAGGCACGGCGCCATGGCATAGGCAGCGCAGCGGCGCGCTCATGATGACTTTGTCGCCGCCACCGTGGGACACGGGCCGGGCGGTACAGGACGGGACGGGACGGGCCGCGGCCCTGCACGGGCGGCGCGTGCCAGCCGGCCCGGCCCGGCCCGGCGAATGCACCTCCTCGCGTTTCTGCACAGGGTCGCCGCGCCGCGCCGCGCCACGCCACGCCGCGCCGCGCCACGCCACGCCACGCCACGTCGCGTCGCGCGCCGAGATGGACACGATACGCGAACCAAACTGTCAAGCTTCACCGTCGTCTGCTCGCGAGCCGGCCCGGCCCGGCCCGGCCTCCTGCTTCACGACGCGCTTCACGTGCTACTACAGCTTTATTCGTTTATCTGGGGGGAGCGCGCCTCGCCGGGAAGAATATATCAGAGCACCTTGGAGGAGGAGACAGCCCTCCTCCAAGTCAGCACTCCCCACCTCTGGTCCGACAGGCCAAGTTTGAAACAAGAGCCAGTGGTGGTGCGAGGAAATGGGCAAGTCCTCGTGGTGATTGAAGCCATGTCGATATGACGTCAGAACTTGAGAAGAAGAGTAGTGTGGTCTATATTCACCGGGGCGGAGCACCTGCCGCGAATACACGCGCGGTGCGGCGCGGCGCGGCGACTGTTTCCACAAGTGCGGAAAACAGGAACGGCGGCGGCGGTGCGGTGCGGTGCCCTGACGGCGCCCTCGCGGCCCCCGCCGACACGCGTGTGGGCATGTGTGTATGTGTGGGTGTAAGAGTGAGAGTGTGAGTGAGTGAGTGAGTGAGTGAGTGAGTGAGTGAGTGAGTGAGTGAGTGAGTGAGTGAGTGAGTGAGTGAGTGAGTGAGTGAGTGAGTGAGTGAGAGAGAGAGAGAGAGAGAGAGAGAGAGAGAGTGTGAGAGAGAGAGAGCGAGAGAGCGAGAGAGAGACAGAGTGACAAGGCACAAGTAGGGCGCGGAGAGACACAACACCAGAGCCTGCAGGGCCCGCTGCAGCGCTGCGACCTGGGCCGGGCCGGGCCGGGCCGGGCCTGCTCTGACGGAATGCGGAGCGGGACACGCGTGCAGTGAGGGTGTGCGTGAGTGAGTGAGTGTTGGTATTAGTTCCGAGAGGGAAAGGGGAGCGGAGGCGCGCGTTGGGCGGGGCGGAGGTCTAGACAATCGTCGTTGGCCGGAAGGAGTAAAAATAAAATAAAAAATTTCCGGCCAGCACTTGTTGCACTTTCTCGCGCGGCGCGGTGGTGCTCAGTGCTCACGGACCCCACCGCTTTTTACGTGGCCGCCGCGACGCAGCGCGCCGTGCCGGGCCGGGCCGGCGCCAGGATCACGCCCGGCCCGAGTGTCGACAGCACTACACGGGCCGGAGCATGCACGCCGAGGGGGTATGCACTCGCGTAATAGTCGGGTCACTCTGTCCGTAATAACACGCGTAATAGTATGCGTAATAGTGGCGTAATAGCCGAAATTCTGCGAAAGTTACCTATTTTTGGGGTTGTTTCGGCCGGTTTTAGCTGAATCCCGATATTTTTGAGGCGTAATAGAGCGTAATAGACGTAATAGTCGGGTCACAGGTTTTGAGAGTGCATACCCCCTCGATGCACGCGCACTGCACCAGGATCACGCCCGGCCCGAGTGTCGACAGCACTACACGGGCCGGAGCATGCACGCGCACTGCACCAGGACCACGCCCGGCCCGAGTGTCGACAGCACTACACGGGCCGGAGCATGCACGCGCACTGCACCAGGACCACGCCCGGCCCGAGTGTCGACAGCACTACACGGGCCGGAGCATGCACGCGCACTGCACCAGGATCACGCCCGGCCCGGAGTGTCGACAGCACTACACGGGCCGGAGCATGCACGCGCACTGCACCAGGATCACGCCCGGCCCGAGTGTCGACAGCACTACACGGGCCGGAGCATGCACGCGCACTGCACCAGAGTTTTCTTCTGAGCACTACAAAACATGTTTTTTCCTCCCCCTAATCTTTTTTACTGTTTTCCCTCTACTCCAGCGTGGGTCAGACCTCTGCGTGCATATGCTAGGGAGGCCCAGTAAAGGCTACGCGTTACGTCGGCACGCGTGTATGCGGCGGGGCTTGGCGGGGCGTGGCGGGGCGTGGCGGGGCGGGGCGGGGCGAGGCGGGGCGGGGCGAGGCGGGGCGAGGCGGGGCGGGGCGCGGCGAAGCGGGCGGGACCGGGGGCCTATCGACATTAGTCGCCAGCCTTCGAGGCCCCCGATGTCGATGTCACCCGGAGATGTGGCTCGCGTTCAAAAACCCAGCAAGAACAATGGCAGAGGCCACCACACCACGCACCAGATATCCGCGCGTTCCTGAGCGGGGCGGGGCGGGGCGGGGCGGGGCGGGGCGGGGCGGGGCGGGGCGGGGCGGGGCCATATCCACATTGTGACGAAAGACGGGGTCGGTCTCACTCCGGCCTAGCCCCACCGATACGTCACCCTGCGCCGCTGAGCCGAGCACCATCATGGCCAGGATCAGGACCGTCATGCAGGCCATCAGCATGCAGCAGCACGCGCCGCGGCCAGAGAGAGAGAGAGAGAGAGGGAAGTAGGGAGCGGGGAGGGAGGGAGGGGGAGAGAGGGAGGGAGGGAGAGGGAGAGAGAAGGAACGAGGGGAACTTTGGTGTAAAAATGAATTTTTCTGAGACTTTCTAAATTTTTCTGAAAGTTTCTGAATTTTTCTGAGATTTTCTGAATTTTTCTGAGTTTTGTTTTCTTTACACCATGCGGTGTACAACAATTTTAGAGATGTTTCCTCCGTGGAAGGAGATGGGTTATCGCTATGGCTGGGTATTGGTGGACGTAGGACGTAGGGCGAGGGGAGGGCGGCGGGGTGAGCCCCTGCAGAGTCCAGGGTAGGCAGCCCAGCCCAGCGCGCGCGTCGCGCGGCGTTGCCTACCCGGAGGTTCGCAGGCGCGCTGGCGCTGGTCCCGGGACCGGACCGCCCGCGATGCAAATGATTTCAGTTCGCGTGGAAGGCCCGGGTGGCCCAGGGCCGGGGCCGGGCCTGGCGGCGGAACAACAGTGGCGCTTTTGTTTATTTATTGAACGAGGCATTGAGACGGTGGCTCCCGCCCCCGCCCCGCCCCGCCCCGCCCCGCCCCGCCCCGCCCTCGCTAACAATGGGAGTTGTCACGCGCACGCTGCGCACGCGTCACTGTCGGGGGAGCTGTGAGGCAGAGCGGGGCGGGGGGGGGCGGGGCGGGGCGGGGCGGGGCGGGGCGCGGCGGGGCGGGGTGGGGCGGGGCGGTTCAGGGGCTTCAGGTATGGAACAATACCGCCTCGTTCGAGATTCACGCACCGAAATAACTCTGTCGGGGGCCGGTGGCGCTATGTGCTCTGCCGACTGGTTCTGAAGATCGCTTTCATACCCTCTCTGTCCTCGTCGCACTCGTGGGGCACAACCATTGACAACATACCGCCCCTCTTCACCGAAATGACCGCGTTCTTGGTTTAAGGGAAATTTCATTGATCTCGGAATCCGCAAGCACACTGTTAAAACAAAAGTTCAACTGCTCAACAATTGTATGTGTGCAAATTCCAGCCTTGCACGCGGAAGTGTGCAACTCGGCAGTTGTGCAATTACAAGTGTCAAACTACTTCATTTTTGGAGCGTATTCAACTCCCCCGTGCAACACTATCCTTGTTGAACACTTGCAAGTGCACAACTGTCGAGTTCAACACTTAGAAGTGTACAACTGGCAAGTTGAACACGCGAAATTGTAAAATTGCCGATTGCGCACTTGCACTTGCACGTGCTAGGCTAGAAGTTGCACACATACAAGTGGTGAGCAGTTGAACACTTGGTTTAACAGTGTAGACATATGGCATGATCGAAGGCATATCCTTGCGGATTCCGTAATCAAGTACATTTTTCTTGACCCAAGAACGCAGTTTTCTGGGTGTGCAACAATAAGGACGGAAGTGCGAGACCGATCTTCTGAAAGTTGGGTGGCCGCGGAAGCTAGCCCATAAGCGGGGGGCCTTAGGGGTAGGTTCGGGTCAGGGCAGGGGCACCGCGCCGGGCCGAGAGAGGGGCGCCGACGGCATGGGGACCTTGGTGACGTTAAACGTCGTTGGGTCCACATTGTCTGAGGCCCGCGTCGTCATACAGGGGAGGCTGAGTAGAAAGAGACAACGAGTCTCCTGGCGTCGCGTCGTCGGGGAGGTGTCCTTCGCCCTGGCAGCCCCGCCCCGCCCCGCCCCGCCCCACCATGCCGGGCAGCAGACGCGCCCGCGGGTGCTCTTTTGCCTACCAATTGGTCCTCTCTTGGCGTGGCGGCGGGCCGTATCAGGTACTGAGTGAGTCACCGAGCCCCCCCCCCCCCCCCGGGGGGGGGGGGGGCATGCCCGCCCGCCCAGACTCGTCGCCACGCTGGACTGGATGGAGGGTGTCACGGAGGCGAGGAGGACGCTGTGCACTGGGCGGTGTGCACCTAGAGAGACTCAGAAGGCCGAGTCTCTCTAGTGTGCACCGCGCGGCGCGGCGCGGCGCGGCGCACTGCTGCAGCGGGATGCACTGCACTGCACTGCAGCCTCAGCCTCGCTGGCGCAGCAGCGCCACGCCACGCCACGCCGCTACCGGACACCGACGCAATTCTTTTGTCCGACAACCGACACGTTTAAAATTATTTTTTCCCTCGTACGGACAAAGTCGTCGGCCGATGGCGGTCGCGGCGCGGTCGGATGCGGTGTTGGCGCGCGGGGGAGGTGGAGGGGGGTGGAGAAGAAGAGAGGGGAGAGGCGGGAGTAGCAGCAGCGTGCGAGTTCTGACCTTCCACTGCTATCACTCTGACACATACGACGAATGTGGGTCAAGCGAGTCTCCCGCCCCCCGTCCCGTCTGGGGGGCCCGGGCCGCCCCCGCCGCCGCCGCCGCCCCCGCCCCGTGTCTGCCCTCCGGGGACACAGCTACTCCAGCTCACACGCTCGCGCGCACACACACACGCACGCCGAAGGGATGCCGAAAAGGGCACGCGCCCCGGGGCGGGGCGGGGCGGGGCAGGGCAGGGCAGGGCAGGGCGCAGGGCAGGGCAGGGCGCAGGGCAGGGCAGGGCGCAGGGCAGGGCAGGGCGCAGGGCAGGGCAGGGCGCAGGGCAGGGCAGGGCAGGGCGCAGGGCAGGGTGGGCAGGGCCGCCACACGGACCGGGACCGCCTCGGAACCCCCAACATTCTTCCCGTCTCATTTCCTGCGGCCCAGCCAGCCCGCAGCCCAGCGCAGTGCTTGGCAGAGCCGCAGCTATTCCGGCGGGGCGGGGAGGGGGGGCGGTGCCGGGGGCGAGGCGGGGTGGGGTGGGGCGGGGCGGGGGCAAGGGCGGGGGCAGGCCGTACGGAACAAGGGTGGAGTCAAGTCTACTACAGATCACCTCCTCCACTGGCCGGGTCACTCCCTCTTTGAAACAAGGGGCGGGCTATATGTTGCTATAGTCCCAGCCTCCCACTCTATATACCGTGTTTTAGTGGGAAGCGACTCGGTACTTCAGCCAGTGAAAAGACGTAGCAGGTATGGCGGGAAATTTTTCCATGAAGAGTTATTTCGTAAAATTTCAACTTAAAACTGTAAAATTACCGAGAATTATCGAATTGGAATCGATTGACGAGCAAGAATGGCACTGTTTTCTTAAAGGCGACAAATTCATTACCTTTTGTGGCGACACATTTTGAAAAGGCGCCTGCCCTTTTTTGTCGCCTTAAACAAGGCGACACATGGAGATGTCGCCTTAAAAGGCAACAAATTTGTCGCCACTAAAAATCCAGCTCTTATTACAATTTAAATGTAATAAGAGCTGGATTCATAGTAGACCCAAATAAACATAACTGTTTACTTCTAACAGGAAATAAAAAAGTCTACACAATGAAATACATACATCACTTTTCGCTTACTTCAATGAAGTAATATATTTATTGCCTAAATAAACTTGTCGTTCAAAGGTAACACATGTCGCCTTATCAATGTGCCTAAAGAAAGCGACTTAACTACAAAGTATGTCAACGAGTATAGTATATAAAAAATGTTCTGGGTATATTTTTATCAATAAGGAAACAGCCATTGCTTTTGTAGATGATTCCAATCACATAAAGTAATTGTAATAATAATAATATTTAATATAATAATATTAATTGTTTTACTTTATGTGATTGGAATCATCTACAAAAGCAATGGCTGTTTCTTTATTGATAAAAAATATACCCAGAACATTTTTTATATACCCAATACTTCGTTGACATACTTGTAGTTAAGTCGTTTCTTTTAGGCGACACATTGATAAGGCGACATGTGTTACCTTTTGAGGCGACAAGTTTATTTGTCGCCTTTAAAAGGGCATATGCATGGCCTATATTGGAAACAAATTTAAGTGTCACCGAAAAGGGTATCATGTGTCACCATTTCTGGCAACAGATTTATGTGTCGCCAAAAAAAGGTGACATGTGTCGCCTTTAAATTTACAGTGGGCCTGGCATAAATTCACAAAACATTATTGTAAACGGTAATTACTTACGAAATCTATTGTAAATCGACGAAGTTGTTTTTCAAAGTGTTTTACTCGGGTTATTTTTATTTTTTTCGATTGACCGGGCACGCTTATTTCCCACCCTGTCGCGACGAGTCGTTCGAGTCCTTCTGCCAGCCTTGGCGCGTCGCGTCGCGGAGCCTCGCCGGCCCGGCCCCGCCCGGCCCGGCCTCACCGGCACTTAACGCGTCTCTTATGACGGCCACGTGACCGCGGGGCACGACGCGCTGCACACGCACACGCACACACACACACACACACGCACGCACCCACACACACGAGACTAGCGCGAAGCTCGCGGGAAATGTCAAAAAATGAACTCTACAAATACAACATTTGTTACCAATATTAACAATTCCGGGCACACGCTGCACGCCTCGAGTGATTCGCTCCCTATTGAGTTCTTTCGGCACATTTCGTAGAGCAGTCCAGTCCGCGCCGCTCAGCGGGCAACAACATCCGTCATCTCCGGGGGAGAAGGCACAGACCACTCTGCAAACTCATGTGCAGTGCAGTACAGTACTACGTTAAAAAGTGTGGGGCTAATCCAATGGTACTACAGTAAAAAGAGTGCGACCCATTGCGTCCTACAGTTACGGGTCTCACACTTTTTTACTGTAGGGACATAATGGGTCTCACACTTTTCAATGTAGGACCATTGGTCTCATACTTCACTGGTAAAACAAATGTTTAGTTCTATACACCAATTGATGTTTAGTTCCAAATGTTCAAAAACTAAACACCTGCTGGTGTATAGTTGGACCAACTAGACATCAACTGATGTTTAGTAAGTTCAACTAAACACCAGTAGGTGTTTAGTTTTTCAACATTTGGAACTAAACACCAATTGATGTATAGAACTAAACATTTGTTTTACCAGTGTTGTTACTGTAGTACTGTACTACATTTGAGTGTGCAGTGGTGAGCAGAGCACAACCGCGGACGGGGTAGCATACCCCCTAACCCCCCCCCCTCCCCGCCATCCCCAGCCCGCACGACATCAACAAGCACCAGCGGCCAGCCCGGCCGGGGTGAGCGCCGCCCGCCGCCCCGCCGAGGAGAGAAGTGGCACAATTTTTCAACCCCCAGCCCGAGCCGCGCCTCCTAGCCCAGCACATAGGACTCTAGCCGAGCCCAGCCCAGCTCAGACCGGATCTCTGCCCTGGCTCAATGTACTCAGCTCTGCACGACGGCGGGCCGCGCGCCGCCACCCCTGCAGTAACTACTCACCCCCAGACCCCCTCCCCCATCCCTCCCATTCTCAGGGCTCGTTTTATCGCGTCAAGAGCAAATACGAGCACAAATAAGCGATTGGAAGCGTGGGGATTCGCGCGCAAAGTTTGCGCTTTCCGCGACGCGCTCGGCACAGCGACACACACGCACGTCGCGCCCCGCCCCGCCCCGCCCCGCCCCGCCCGCCTTGCCCCACCTTGCCCCGCCCCGCCGCTAATTGAAGACTCGCGGAGCACGCGCTGCGCTGCGCGGAGGGAAATTGATTCTTCCCACGAGATGAGCCGCTGCATGTTGCCGGTGCACCGGCGCGAGCAGAACGCGCCGCGGCCGCGAGGCGAGCTGCGCGGCGCGTCGCCTTGCCTTTTCCGCATCTGCATGGCGCTGGAGCTGTCTGTCTGCTGCAGCGCGCGTGCGGCCGGGCGGGGCGGGGCGGGGCGCGGGGCGGCGCGGGGCGGCGCGGGGCGGGGCGGGGCGGGGCAGGGCGCGGGGCGGGGCGGGGCGGGGCGGGGCGGGGCGGGGCGGGGCGGGCAGCGTGCAGTGATGATCCACCTCGGCGCGGATTACTCGTCGCGCGACTCGTACATGCGACTACAGCGGGCGCTAAAATCAACCGAAATATACGAGGTAGGCGAACGTGGGGCGCGTCGTGTCGGGCTGAGCTAAGAGTGCTCCTTCCTACCTAGCCCTGCCCGCGGCGCTTTAAGATTACAATTTAAAAAAATTAAACTGGAAGTTGTGTTTTTTTTTTTCATGTTGGCAAGCTAGCCGGGTCGGTTTCCTATCCCATAACCCCATCCCATCACGCTTGACTCAGCCTGGAGGTCCACCTCGCAGTGAAATGTAGGCTGAGCTATTTAGATTATTATTTTGAAAAATAGATTTAGAATTAGCTCAGCAACTAGACACACATACTCACACGCGCGCGCGCGCGTTCTACGGCACCCGTGTGTATGATACGCTCGTGTCGAAGGGCGCGCGGGAAAGTGAAAGCAGCTCGCTGACAACACGGCCGATAGCACGGCCGCCCCGCCCCGCCCCGCCCCGCCCCGCCCCGCCCCGCCCAGCGGATGCATGGCGTCACCCGGGCCGGGCCGCCCGCACCGCCCGCACCGCGCGCATTGTGCAGCGCCCTGCCCTGCCTGGCCCCTGGCCTGCACCGAGCGCAGCGGCCTTGTCCTTGTGCGCGGGGCGGGACACGCGGGGCAAGGACACGCACGGTGGCATCGTTTTTTATTGTGTCATGTGCACACACTGTGGTCACACTGTGGTCACACTGTGGTCACGAACCGAAAGTGCAGCGCAGTGTGCGGGTGAGCGCGGCGGGCCGGGCGTAGCGTTACAGGGCGGGGTTCGGGTTTAAACTCGAACTCGGGTATAGTTGGTGCGGGGCGAGGCGGGGCGAGGCGGGGCGGGGCGGGGCGGGGCGGGGCGGGGCGGGGCGGGGCGGGGCGGGGCGGGGCCGGCCGGCCGGCCACAACGCCATGGCGGTCTCCTCTCCGTTGTGTCTCGCGGAATGCTCGCGAAACCATGACCTGAGTCATGCTTGTGCTTATTTCCGCGCGAAGCCACAAACCACGTCCGAATCTAAGGAGTAATAAACGTCTTTGTTTTCTTTTTCCTGTAGGTCCGCGGGTCGCAGTATGGCGCGGAACGGACGCGCCGCCGACTCGTAGCTCAGCGCTCCGCTCCCCCGGGACCATGGAGGCGGCGGCAGCGAGGGCTCGGGGCCGGCGCGTCCTGCTGCTGCCCCTGCTGCCCCTGCTGGCCCTGCAGGCGCTGCAGGCCGCGCGCGCCCAGACCCCGCCGGCGAGCTGCCCCCCGGAGCACGACACCTGGGTCAAGATGACCGCCCTGATGCCCGTCACCCTGGCGCCGCACTACCGGGTCTTCATGTACTCCAGCCCCGGGAACGCCGTGACCGCCGAGTGTTACAACAGGTCAGGTCAGCACCCAAGGCTGTGTCCGATTTCCATGTCGGTATGGTCGGAACGGTCGGTTCGGCCGGTGCGAGAGAGACAAATGCTATCTAGATTGCAGCATCTGTCTCTCTCGCACTGGCCGAACCGACCGCTCCGACCATACCGACATAGAATTCGGACGGAGCCCAAGAAACGCGCCGCGGGGCTTCTGGGGGTTAGAGCACCCTTACCGCCAGCACAGGGCCGCCGCGAGCTGCGCCCGGCACTGCCAGTACGGGACGTTACAGTAAATCATTTGCCTGTTCCCTCCGTACTTGCTCAGGTACGACGGTGTTTCGAGTACGGGGCACAGGACTCTTTAAAATGGAGTCTTATAGGCAGTACAGTAAATAAGTACGTGGCGTCCACTCACAAACTACACAAGGCCGCCTAGCAGGTTGAACACTCACCAAGATTCCCTCGAAGACGTCCTTTTCCATGGCACGCCCCTCTCGATGATGACAGCGGTGATAGAGTTGACCAGCCGCACGGAGGTGGGGCGGGGCCGGCGGGGCGGGCTCACCCAAACGATCCGCGCGGACACCAACCGTAACCTCCTGAGGTTGTAACACACGGTTATCACGCCGAACATTTCAACAGTGGAAACAGTGATTTGATCTGACACTGACTTCGATAATGAGATTCACGACGGTACTTTACCCGAAAATTAAACTTTTTTTAAACAGCGAAAACGGATACGACGGGCGACATCAGGAACGGAACGAGACGACACTGAACAATGATCAGTTCTAACTGTCCGTGCGACCGTTGCTGCACAATATTGCCACCGTTGGGATCATACAATCCGAACATATTTGGACTTAAATCCACAAAAATACCATTATTCAAAAGTGGCGAAATTCCTGGGTACACTTTTTGAAATTTTAGCCTATTTGGCTCTAAAATCGACTTTCAATGACGGAACATTCCATGTTTTACAACAACTGTATTTTTCATAGGTTTAGCTCACCTAAAAATTAGGCAGGGCCGAGAGTGGGGAAAGGGGGGGGGGAGGGATGCGGGCTGATGCGGTGGGGGCTGACTGAGAGGATTGTCTAAGAACCAACCAAGCCACCCCAAAAGACACGTTTCAATATATTTATAGTACAGCACGACACTTGAGTTGCTACTTCTCGAAAACTAGTTACTTCAGCATCGGCAGAACGATTGACTTCATGAATTTCATTTGAACTTAGAGCGGTAATCAAGACGTCACTCTCACAAGGTCCACCATCCACCATAACCTTTAACTCGAGTTGCAAAAAATGCAATATTTTTATATCTAAGAACTCCAATGGTTATATGTAAGAACTTCAATGGCACTGTACCCTAAAGCGTTCGAACCGTCACAAAAAGTATGATTTAGCCAGTTACCTAGAAATGACACCAATACACCTGAACCGAAACTGCTCGCCGCTCGCCTCTCATCCCTCTCATGAAGAGATTTTACATAAATCGAAGAATTTTACATACACTTCTCACATTCACACTTAGGCATTTTAAAGTTCAACGGTAGCTACAATAGCCAAATATTGACATAGCATCTGACAAAAATTTGGAGGTTAGATACCAAGCCGGTCGCGCGCGGCGGCGGCGGTAGGTAAACAGAACAGACTGACTGTGTTGGTCTGGCCGGCTGCCTACCCAGCAGGCGGCTCATCCGAGGGCTGGTGTCTGCGTGCGCAGGTGCCGCGAGTCGGGGGACTGCCGCGCCTTCCTGGTGGACCACGCCCGCTCGGCGTGCTTCCGAGTCAGCAACCTGTCGCCCGTGTCCTGGGACCAGCCCGGCGACACCCCTGTGGCGGCCGCCCCGGCCTCCACGTACTTCGAACGCGCTTGTGTCGACGGTGAGCAACGGCGGGACGCGGCCCGAGCCCCAGCCGGACATGAAGCCTCGAAATTTTTAGCCGAATCGATGGCTTTCCGACCTCCAAATCGCTGTCGAATCACTGTCAAACCTTCGTAGGCGGGCTCCTCCTCCTCCTCCTAGGTCAAACACTCGAAACGACTTCTTTTCGACGTCGGTTTTGCGGTCGATTCGACTAAAAATTTCGACGTTGAAATCTCATTCGTGGGTCCATTTCTGGCTATGGGAGCGGTGCTGAGAGCCTCAAAGACTGACCTGGTGCTGCTGCTGCCCCGCAGTGCGCGGGGGCGGGACGGGGTCGCGGTGCGCGGCCAGGGCCTGGGCGGCGGAGCGGGTGCCGGGCTACGAGCTGGTGGGCTGGGACCGGCTCACCATCGCCTCCCCCGTCAGCCGCGCCGAGTGCCTGCAGGAGTGCATCAAGCCCCACGGTAGGTATGAAGCGTAAAGTAAAGTTCCTTACTTTATGGTATGAAGGCAGACGACCATGTTGCCGTCGGTCCGATAAAGTCTCGGACATTGGCCGTGCGGCCGTGCTATCGAGACTCTCGTGCTCCCACTCACCAGTGTTGCCAGGAAAGTAGGCAATAAATAGCCTTCTAGGCAACACAATAGCACAATGTGCGTGCAAGTAGGGAGGCGCAGATGCAGCCCCCTTACTCTACTGTGTTTAAGCGACTTATTGCCTACTTTTCTGGCAACATTGCCACTCACGCTGCCGCCTCGCCTCGCGCCCTCAGACGGCTGGGAGTGCCGGTCGGCGCGCTGGGACTCGCGGACGGG
Organism: Frankliniella intonsa; assembly: GCA_033675135.1. NCBI lineage: Eukaryota > Metazoa > Arthropoda > Insecta > Thysanoptera > Thripidae > Frankliniella > Frankliniella intonsa. Next base: position 2,304,698 of record CM066256.1, read on the forward strand.
CGCGTGCTACCTGAGCGCCGAGGACCGGCGCTCGCAGCCCGACGCGTTCCGGGCGGGGCCCTGGGGCGTCGAGTACCTGGAGAACGAGTGCGCCGAGCCGCCGGCCGCCGCGGCCAGCTGCGCCTACCAGGAGTTCGCCAACGTGTCCATGGTCATCGCCGACCTGCAGATCACCGGGCTCGACCGAGAACAGGTAAGCCGCCCCCGCACCCGCGTCCACTGACTGCTGGGAAAGCGCCGACCGGACACCATAAACGCCACAAAACAACGCGGAGGGGAAAATCCCTAGGCAGAAAAAATATTGCTAGCTGAGCAAAGCCGTTTGCAGCTTTACAGTTCGCTGTAGCAGCTATTTCGCTCGGGTAGAAAAAAAAAAGTTGTTGGCGCCTTATTTGGTACAAGGTTTGCTGAAACAGCAAGTTTTGTTTTCTCTCCGTGTAAATTCCCTCCTTCCTAAGGACTGCCTTCCTACAGTGCCAGGCGCGGTGCGACGCGGAGACCAACTTCCGGTGCCGCGGCTTCTCGCTGCGGCCGCCGGGGCCCGGGCGGGGCGCCGCCTGGCTGTGCGTGCTGCACGGCGACGACACCATCAGCGCGGGGCCCAGCGCGCTGTACCCGCTGCCCGGCGCCCTGTACGCCGAGCGCGCCGCCTGCATCGACCGTGAGTGACAGAACAGCAGAGCGATTCCGCTGCACGCACTCGTCGGCGCACTCACTGAGTACGAGAGACACGGGGAAAACAACGTCTTGGTTTCCAAGCAGTTTTGGAAAAACCAAGCAGCTCTTATGGAGAAAATACACAGGGTTTCTGGGGCTGCTTGAAAACCAGGACGAGGTTTTTTCCGTGGAGACAAAGTGCCCCGCACCCTACGCCAGACTCCTTGAGAGCGAGAGAGACAGAGCGACGAGTGCGGCAGCGGAATCGGTCTACAGGACAGGACAGCGCACTCGACCGCACCGGGAGGGGAACAACTTAATGAACACTGTGTACACCTCGTATCGTTCGTAAATTTCAGGAAAATCCATAAAACAAATTAGAAAAAAAAAATCACAGACATTCGGAGATATTTTAGAAAATTCAAAGCCAAACATGCAAACCACAAAATTAAGAAACTGAGGGGGGGAAATCAGGAAAATTAAGACTCAAAAAATTTGACGAGACGGCATTTGTGGACGGAGAAGAAAGACGCTGATGTTGCTAGGACAGCAAACGTATTGCTGGCTCAACAAAGCCGTTTGCAGTCACAACTTCACAGTTTGCCGTCGCAGCTATATTTCTGCTAGGGTAGCAAAACAAAAGGTTAAAGGTGCTATATTTGCAACGAGATTTGCTAAGACAGCAAGTCTTTCTCTCCGCGCGTACCGAGTTGTTTCCCTGACTCGCCGCTGTGTGCCCGTGCGCAGTGCGCGTGTCGTGCAGCCGGCGCCACATGACGGTGACGCTGCAGTCGCCGGGGCCGTTCCAGGGCCGCCTGTTCGTCCTGGGCCGGTCGGACCTGTGCGGCGCCGAGGGCCGCGGCGCCACGAGCACCTCGCTCACGCTGCCGCTGGACCCGGAGCCCGCGCGGCTGCCCGGCCCGGGCGTCAACGACCGCTGCGGCCTGCGCCTGGCCAGGGCCTTCGGCCGGGCCGACGGCGACGCCAACCGCACCCTGGTGTCGGCCGTGGTCGTGGTGCAGCGCAACCCCATCATCCAGACCCGGGGCGACCGCGCCGTCCGGGTGGGCTGCATCCTGGCCGGCGAGGAGGGGCCGCCGCAGAACCTCACCCTGGGCGCGTCCATCGCCGTCGCCAACCCGGAGTGAGTCACCGTCGCGTCGCCCCGACCGGAAACCAGTGTTGTGTTGCCACACGGTAAAATAAGTTTCTCGAATTTCAAGACCCGGTCTTGGATCTTATGGAGAACGCCAATGGAAACCAAGACCGGATCTTGAACTTCAAGAAACTTTTTCCACCGTACAGAAAAGTAGGCAATAAATAGCCCAAACTCAGTGGGTAAGGCGGGCTGCATCTGCGCCTGCCTACTAGGCAACGCATTAGCACATGTGCACACACCTACAAATTGCGTACTGCCTAAATCTCTTGAAAGCACGTGAATAAGGAAGGACCTCTACCCCTTGCTTGGTTGTGCCAAAGTCAACTTTTCATCAGCATGCGCGCCGCCCTGTTTCCTATCTCGGATTTGGGCCACTCGGTGTTTTATTGACAGGTTGCGCGATTGAAATACCGAGTGGCTGAGGTCCGAGATAGGGAACTGGGCGCGGATGGTGATGAAGAGTTGATCTTGGTACACTCTGTAGGGCTATACCCCTCGCCTTTGACTCACGCGTGCGCGCAGGGTGGACAACAACGGCACGGCCGTGCTCAACGTGTCCTCGTCGGCGCCCACGGTGCGGCTGCGCATCACGGACCTGTCGGGGCGCGAGCAGCCGCTGCACGAGACGCAGCTGGGCGACACCCTGCAGCTGCGCATCGACGTGAGCCCCGACACGAGCCCGTGGGGCGTGCGCGCCACGCACCTGGTGGCCAGCTCGGCCGACGGCCAGGACTCGTACCTGCTGCTGGACTCGCGCGGCTGCCCGCCCGACCCGCACACCTTCCCCGGCCTGCGGCCCGTCGAGCCCGGCGCGCGCTCGCTCGCCGCCACCTTCCGCGCCTTCAAGTTCCCCTCGTCCGCGCTCGTCCGCTTCGGCCTCAAGGTGCACTTCTGCCGCGGCGGCTGCGCGCCCGTCAACTGCGGCGCGGGCATCGCGTCGTCCGGGCGGCGGCGGCGCCGCGCCGGCCCCGCCAGCCCCGCCACGGCTGCGCCCGCCGTGCCCGAGGACGTCGACTACCCCATGCAGCTCGCCATCGTCGTGCACACGCCCAGGGTGCTGGCGGCCAACGCGGGCGCGTCCGCCAGCGGCATCATCACCATCGACTCTGGTACGGATGGGGCGGGAGGGAAGCGATAACTAACAGTGTTCCGTGTGAGAATGCCATACGCTGCACATTGCCCAATGTCGAGCGCTCCCTCTGCTTGAGATAGGAAGGTGCCTAATGCGAGGTAAGGGGTGCTCTACATTAGGTAGTGTATAGCAGTCTCACCAGCTAATCAGTGTTGCCAGATAAGTGGGCAAAAATTGCCCACCCACGATACACCTGTGGGAAGCGGGCAGTATCAATGCCTGCCTACTAGGCAAACTAGACTATCCTGTGGTGGGGAGAGTTTGCCCGGCAGGCAGGCGTTAACACCACCCGCTTCACACAGGTGTATCGCGGGCAAGTTTTGCCTACTTGTCTGGCAACACTGCGCCTAATTGAACAGTGAATTCAATGGTATTGCAAGCCATTTACTCACCGCGCAGTGTTGATATTCCAGTGAACCGGTCCGACGGGCGCGTGGAGGAGATGGTGTGCATGACGGGAGGCACGCTCGTGGCGCTGGCGGCCGGCGCGCTGCTGCTGCAGGCCGTCATCCTGGTGGTGTGCTGCGTGGGCGCGCGCCGGCACATCGCCAGCCACGAGAAGCAGCTGCAGGCCTACACCAACCCGGCCTGGGCGGCCGCCTCCACCGAGGACCGGCGAGTCACATGGGCCGATCAATAGGTGAGTAAGAGTGTGTGAGTGGGGAGTGAGGGGGGGGGGGGGGGGGCAAGGGAGAACCAACAGCGGCAATAAGTTAACAGTATTTATTTCATTGACTAATCATCGGTTTTTTGGTACCCAAACAAAACATCGTAACGCGTGGTGGTAACCTTTTTTTCATCCCTTCGTTGAACAACTCACACTGGAAGAAATAAGAAGTTTAGTTTTCGATACGTACATTTTGTTAATTGAGGAAGATTTTTTTTCTCTATTACTTTTTAAGTCCTTTCTATGGCTCTATCTTTCTCTCCCACCCTTGTGCTCACACATTCTCTCTTTTCTCTTTTTTTCCTATTTCTTTCGGACAATCTGTTCCTACATACCAACAATGTGCGATCAATAACATTGCCCTATTGAATGGGCTCTGGTCAAAACAAAACAATGCTACATATTTACATAATGGGAAATTTATAGGCTACTCGTGATCACTCGCCAAGTAAATTTTATTGACACAATCTTAATTAATGTGTTAGCTGACCTATCGTTTTAGACGATGTCATTTGCTAAGTATCAATGCAACGATAACACAACTTTAGATACAGCAATAAAATGACAAAACAATTCCAACAAAGCAATAAAATAGCGCGTTGCCCTCTATATTCTTCTCAAACAGAAATAAGTGCTAAAATCTTAATTACATATTCCTTTCAGAGGAAAAATAAATAACAAATGCAACATAATTTAATATTCAAAATATAATCTGACTTAAGAATAATATCTGTTTCTGCTTGATATGTAGCCACTCGTTTACGTGCGACTGAAACCCATCAAGTCCTTCATATGTACAGATCACCAACTTGTCAAGTGGCACCACTGCCGCAAGTCCAGGCGCTCTTTTCAACACTTTCTATGGCACAAAACGGCGTAACTGAACCAGCCAGAGCACGTTTATGCACAATGATTTACATTATGAGAGAAAGATATCAAAAACAGCATGATCAAAAAGTATAATCAACTGGTAATTGTTATAAGGCTTCTGAACATTTGACGCATTCCTCATAGGAATAGAAATAAGTAATTATTAAAATGTGCGGCAGTAGTGCGACTTCACATGGTCATATTGATATTGGATATCAAAACACACTTCACCCCATAGAGACACAACAGCTCTAAAGTCCGCACCACTAGATGTACCACTTCAAAAGCGCACTCTAAGGCTTGTATTCCACAAGGGGAAGCAGGCAAATAATCATAAACAATGCCCACACGAAAAACGAAACAATAAAAATAATATTTGTAATTTAAGTTATTGTCAACGGATAGCTTCACACAAGCTGCAACTGAAAAGTGAGAGAAAAAGCGCAAAAACACCATCTACCAATGCAGAGACCCACCAGTCTCTAACAGCACCCCTTGCAATGTAATTTGACAGTGTGCAACCCGTTGGAACAGTTATACTGAAGGCATATATATCCACGACTACACAAATCTATCCGATTATACATTGCAGTGAAGAACCTTATCTAATAGGTTACACATCGCAAACATAGTTACCACCCCATTTGGATACGTTGAACAATTAAATGAAATATCATCCAGCAATTGGATATGATATCCTTGTGTAAATAAATTCGTCATGAAGATAAGGACAAAATTTGAAAAGTTAATATTTTGGAAAGTGACCACTGTAGCAAAAGTTACATACTGAGCATTACTTCAGCTGACATGCCACCCATTTTCTTAGAGGACAAATGCCTCCCTCTCAAAAAAGAAGTAAAAACTCTTGTTAGATTTGATTGATAACTTCACACGTGGCAGTTCTTTTTGACCAGTGGCGGTCCATATCCTCAAGTAATCAACAATCATCACTAGTAAGCATGCAACATTCAACCACGCAAATCATTTCATTTTCATATCTCAAGTTCTAGTACTGAATGTAATAGATAAAATTAAGCCAAAGTTCTTCAAGTACGAAAGAAAAGATGGTATTAGAAGCATAGCGCAATTCGTAAAAGTCAATTTCTTATGCAACTTCTTATTCTTGCAGGCCTTTATATAATAAAGAAGTAGTTTAAAATTGCAAGCCTCCGTGCATTGCACTGGGAGAGGGAAGAGGTACACCCACAATTAGGAAGTATGACTCGGAAAGTATGAACTACATAATAAACAGAGAGAATTGGTAAAGTTCCAGTCATAAATTTCTTTGCTTTTGCGGGAGGCCTGGAAAAAAAGTAAGGGGTAATTTTTTTCTAAACAAAGGAAATAGAAAAATAGCTTCTCGAAAGATGCTTATTGTTGTCTGGAAATAAACTTCAGCTCACTAAACACCATTCCCATTGTCATATAAAAGAAGAAGGGAAAAAGAATTCACTAGTAAGTTTTGAGAGAACAAGTGGGTCTATGTCAGAGGTCACACCACTTTAGGGTTTAACAAGACACACATTCTCTCCATTCTCACTCAGACTCTCACGACTCTCACAAACATACACACTCACATTCTTCATTTACACATTTCCTCGATCGACATTCTTTGAGTTTATCTTGCGCGTAAAAGCTCAGACACACTACACTTATGTACACAAAACATTGACCTTAGTGTTGGCGCCGCTAGGCTTGAACCGAAGAAAAAGTCGTCACATTTACAAAATTTGTTTGACTGGTCACTAATGGGGCAGCCCGGGTGAGCGGAGAGACGACGCGGAGCGGAATACGAAGGTCCAAACTGATGCCTCTTAGGAACACAGTGGCACCAAAATATAAATTGAAAATTTTTGACATAGGCCTAAATTTTTAAATGGATTAAATTTTTAAAACAAAACCAATAAGGCTTTTTGGATTTAATTTTAGACGGGAACGGCAAAACATTAAACACTTAAAAGCACTACTGTAGCGACAGTCCTCGTCCCTCCGATGGGCTCATATCGGAATGCTCCCCAAAAGTCTGGCCACAGCGTTGGCCACGGGCGGGGCAGCCCCACCCCGGCCCCGCCCCGGGGCCCCCGCCGCCCCCTGCCCGGCTGGTACATTACGCGCGCCCTTACGCGGGCCTAGCAGTTGCAGTTGGGGTTCTGCGGTCCCTGGGGCTGCTCTGTCAGTCGCGTCCCTTTGCTACCCGCGTTCATCAGGTTGGGATCCGAGTCGAGGCTCTCTGACATTTTGTCACAAATGATGTCGACCAGTCGCTCGAATACAGCCTGCACAATTCCAGAGAAAACAGAGTTTCAGAAACAGGGGTTTCCCATCGGTTCAGGTTCGGGGGCGTGTGAGGAGAGGACTGGGGCAGCAGCGCCTGCCCATGACCTCACCTTGACTTTGATGTTCTCCTTGGCCGAGGTCTCGAAGAACTCGATGCCGAGCTGGTCGGCGAGCTGCTTGCCGCGCTCGAAGGAGATGACGCGCTCCTCCTCCATGTCGCACTTGTTGCCCACGAGCACGACCTGGGCGTTGTCCCACGAGTACGTCTTGATCTGCGTTACCCTGCGCAACGTAGTACCAAACGTGACGTGCCGTGGTGTAACAAATGTATACGTCATACGGAGAGGCGTGCTTCACAAGCGTCGTTGTCTTAACCAGCTGGAGCTGGCTATTTTTTTTTTATTATTTGTTTTTAATTTTTATCTCACACACCACAAGTATCGTAACAAAAAGTATTCCTCACTGTCATTATATCTTTCATTCTTAATTCTCTTTATTTTGCAGGCACAGCCAGTCCTTACCAGTCCTGTACGCTGTTGAACGACTCCTCGTTGGTGATGTCGTACATGAGGATGAAGCCCATGGCGCCCCTGTAGTACGCCGTGGTGATGGTCCGGTAGCGCTCCTGCCCGGCGGTGTCCTGGGTGCCACATCAGAACACTGCCTTTGTACCGTACAACTGACATGAGCGTCCTCCTTAGGTTAAGGAAAACAAAGTTACCCGCCATACTAACTTAATGAAACTAGGATAAGGCCGGGGACGTTCTCAACACACTACTTACTAGAAATAAAACCAAAGACTAAACAGAAAATTTTTCTCATTTCAACCACTTTTATCAAACTTACCCAGATTTGTAGTTTGACGCGTTTGTCATGTCGAAATACTGTTTTGACTTTGAAGTCGATTCCTACGGTTGACACAAAGGCTGAGGTGAAAGAGTCGTCCGCGTATCGAAATAAAAAGGAAGTCTTTCCCACGGACGAGTTCCCGATGATGAGGAGTTTGAACATGTAGTCAAAGTTTTGGTCGGCGGCATCTTTCTGCCACTTGGGGTCCTGGCCAGCCATCTGAAATGAGAAACGGCACACTGCTTGGATTCGGAGGAAGACTCGCTCGCGCAAAGAGACACGTCAGCACTGAGCGCCTGGCGGGGTAGGCAACGCGAAGACAGCGGCGGCATCGCATTGCCTACCTCCCAGGCAGGCAGTGGGGCGGGACGCGCGAGGCGGGCGGGCGGGGTGGTGGTGGGCCGACTCCTCTCCGCAGTGGGGTCGGTTACGGACTCACCACCACCCGCGCCCTCCACCCCTCCACCCCCCAGCCCGCCCACCCCCACAATCACACACGTCAAAGCGCGGGGCGCGCGCGCAAAATCCTACAGGCGAGCAATAACACACATTTGTGGTCCGGCCCGACCCGGCCGAAGCCTGGACCCGGGGGTGGGGTGGGGTGGGGTGGGGCGGGGCGGGGAGGCGGCTTAGAGGAGAGAAATATAGGTCAGTGGGTCACACTCCAGGGACTGCTTCTGGAGGAGCAGTGCGTGCTGCAGCAGCCCACGGTCGATTATCGGAACGCGCCTTCATGTCCACATGTACTCCTCTCGATCCTCTGGTATGGAGCAACCCCTTGTCCCCCCCGCCCTGTTTACAGGTTGCACTGCGCCTGACAAGGGGGCCGTGGTCTCTGGGGTGTCATTGGCAACGACCCATCGAGCCGCCCGCAGAGACTGTCCCACACGATGGACGGCCACCGCGCGTCAGCGACCGCAGGGGTTAGCCCCCCCCCCTCCCCCTCCCCACGGTGGTACGGCGCGGGGGGCGGGGGTGGGGGGAAGGGTGTTTACTGCGTGCTCGAGCACTTCGAGGCTCCGCGGGACACTCGTAAAGCCAGTGGCCCTAGAGGACCGCGACGACGGCCCGGGGCCGGGGCCGGGGCACGGCCGCGAGGGGTGGAAATGGAAAGTGATCGGCGAAATGGTTTCCACCGCGAGCGCGGAGACGTGATCGATACCGAGTAGCAGCGGGGGGCGGCGCGGGGGCGGAGCGGGGGCGGGCCAGGGCCCCCGGGCCTGTCCTGGTCCGCACGCGGCAGAACCTCATCCGTGGCACCCTCACCTCCGGGGCGGGGCGGGGCGGGGCGGGGAGGGGCGGCCCCGGGGGCGGCGGCGAGAAGCCCCTGGACGCGGCCGTGGCCGTGGCTGCCCTGCCCTGCGCTGCTTACCTCTGCACACGGGGGGCGCGGGCGCTGGGCTGTCCGCCGAGCCTAGCCTGTCCTGTCCTGTCCTCGCTGTCCAGGCCCTGTCCAACGCTCCGGACTGTCAACCCGTTCACCACGACTCGCGACGACGCACACTGCCCCTCGGCTCCCGGATTCGGCTCGCCTCGCAGAGACTCTGACACGACACGGGCGGGTGCCTTTCGTCCCGTCCGTCCCTCTCCGTACAACTGGCAACGTCGATCCAAGATGGCGGCCGCGCAGTCCCGCCCCGCAGGCCCTGGCCAGCTCTAGTGCCCCGCCGCGCCGCGGGGGTGTGGGGGCGCTGGCGGCGCGGCGAGTGCGCACTAGGGGCGGGCCGGGGGCGGGGAGGGTGGCTCCCGTCCGGGGGTTGCCGAGCCCGCCGCCCCCGCGGCCACTAGGGCCGCGCGCCGCGGGGTGCGGGCGGAGCGAGGGGGTGGCACAGGCCTGGTGAAGTGGCCCGGGGCGGGGGCGGGCCGGGGCGCTGTCCGAACCACTTCTATGACTGATTCGTCAAGTCATTTGAAGACGCCAATGAACGGGCTGGGGCGGGCATGGTGGCCGGGCGGGGGCAGGGGGGCGGGGGCCGGGGGCCGGGGGCCGGGGGCCGGGGGCAGGTGGGGTGGGCTTGGAGAACACAATGCCTGACTCCAGGCACAGCTAGGCCAGGGGAACCTCCTGGTCCTGACGCCACGGCGCGCCACTGGGCCGCTCGAAGCCCTATGCGGGCCGAGGCGAGGCGACAGTCCGCAGAGGGAGAGAGAGAGAGAGAGAGAGAGACTCAATCTAGAGCAGCCGACGGCCGAACGGATCCGTGGTCGGGAGACAGAGTACGAGTACGTGTGAGGTGAGAGAGACACAGAGGGTTCGCACGGGTGCGGCGAGGAGACATAGAGCATCACATTGCACTGTTAAAATGTTGTCGAAAATTTTATAGGAAATGTATGGGTATACTATTTGCCCGACTTTCTATGGTTAAATTACCATAGTCTGTAAAATTAGAGAACACTTGGACAGGGCGGGCGGAGGCTATAGACACGTCTCGCGGCGACCTGGAGGGCGGAGGACCCGGCCAGGTCTGCGGCACGGCATTGGATGGGCTTGCGGGGCCGAGGGGGGGGGGGGGGGGTGATCGGCCCCTGGTGGGCCGCGTAGCGCTGTATATGTGGTCATGGATACACGAGCTCGAGCTCGCTCGTTACGTCCCACTTTATCATTCATCCAACCCGTCCTCCGTCTTGGCCATTAAAATCAAAGCAAACCCGAAATACGGCTCGTTCCTCGAGTCCCCGTTCCTCTCTTCCACCCTCACGACACACTGGCGGGGCCGGGGCAGCGCTCCCTGACCTGACCACGGGTCAGCGGTGAGTGAGTAGCAAGGGCACAGCCGGCACAGCTGGGTCGGGCCGGCGCGCCGGGCCACCAGGGTAGAGCAGAGCAGGCCTAACCGAGCCGCCTGCCCCCCGCCGCCCTCGCCCCGCCCCGCCCCGCCCCACGGTTGCGGTAGGCATGCAGTAGAAGTACGTGATGCCGGAGGCTGCGGGCTGCGGGCTCCGAGGCCCAGGGCTCGAGCCGCCTCCGAAGTGTCCCCGTGGAGTGGGGTCTTCCCTCTCACCCGCCCCGCCCCGCCCCGCCAGTCGCTGTGTTCCAAACGTGGCCGCCCCTCCCGCCCCGCCGCGCCCAGGGGAGGACGACCTCCTGGTCCCCTCCCCCGTATTCCACTCCGCGCCCCAGGTCCGCGCGATGCTCGTATTGATTTCCAGTCCCCGAGGGGGGTGGAGGGGGAGGGGGGGCAGACGGGCACGGCGCCCATTCATGCCCTTCTGCCTGAGAACAACGCGTCCCCGACAAACGTGCGGGGCGGGGCGGGTTGGGGCGGGGCGGGCGTGGTGGGGAGGGGTGGGGCGGGGCGGGCGAGCTCCAACCACTACATTATGGAGAGAGGATGGCCATTCGAGGCTGCGGCAGTGTAAAGCAAAGCAGCAAGGACGGGGGTGGGCGGTGGGCCGGGGGCATGTCGGGGGTGGGCCGGGGGCGGGCGGCTTGTAGACTGACTGTCACCGGTGTCACCCTGAGCTGCACACTGATTCCCTCTCAGAGTGAGGCCCCCCACCCCCACGCTCTCTTACGCTTTCTAGATGCGCCTGGAGTCCGACGGGGAAGTCCACCAGTGACATGAGCCGACCCGCGCCGGCCCGGATATCGAACACGTGGTCTGTACAAACAGGACACGTGCAAGGTGAGGCGAGAGTGAGCATGGCAGGGCAGGGCAAATGTGTTCCAGATTCAAGTTTCTAACAAGTACATCACAATTTTCTGGGCAGATGCCCCTTCCACTCCCCTTTCTCTGCGTTAGAATAAACCCCACTTTAGCGCAGGGGACGTCAGCCGGGGGCGCCGCCTTTGACGACCCCCACTCAACCTGTCTTACAGAATTTCAGAAGAGGCGTGGGAGTCTCTGGACCAGGGAACACCGGGGTGGGGCTCTCGGGGCAGGATCAGAGGGGAGCCGCTAGCGCTAGGGGGTCCAGGCTGAGGCGCGAGGCCACCCCGCCCTCACCTCGCTCCGGGGCGGGGCGGGGCGGGGCGGGGCGGGCGTTATCGTCCTGTCCTGTCAGGCGAGCCGAGCCTGGGGGCGCCGAGACGGGCGACCCGGGGGCACAAAGTGACAAGCGCGTGGCTATCCCCCACCCCGCCGCCCCGCCCGGCCCCGCCCCACCCCACCCTGCCCGCCCCGCCCCGCCTCGCCCCGCCACGCGTCACGCGCCCACGCGCCTCGGCGGCGGCAGAAGGACCACAGGAAAGGTTAGGGGGGCGAAATTAGGCGGAGAACTTTTTGAGACGTCGGGCAGGGCAGGCAGGCCATCGAGGCCCCACCCCCGCCCCGCCCGGCCCCACGCGACAGGCGCGTCGCAGAACTCACAACGGCAACGACTTCAGACGCGGGTCGGTCGGTGTCGGTCGGTGGGTTTCCCCTGCCCACTTGTTGATGGGTAGTGTGCTCAACACGTAGAGCACGCCGCCATGGCCAGAGGCCGGGCCGGGCCGGGCCGGGGCGCGGAGGCCCCGCGACCCTACACCACCCTAGCGACACACGGGAGCTCGGCGCCTGCGAGACTCGGGGTAGGCCACCCCGCAGTACTTGTATGCGGCACTGTCACCATGTTGCCTACCCATCAGGCGCCCGAAGTGCTTGCGCAGCGGTGTTGCCAGATAAATAGGCAAAAAGTTCCACGACCCACGAATACACCGGTGTGCTTACTAGGCAAAAAGTAGTCGCATGTGTGGGGACTTGGCGGAGGTATGCGCCTGCCTCACACAAGTGTATTTTGAGGAATTTTTGCCTACTTATCTGGCAACACTGCCTGAACTCTACCGTTCACATTGGGGATTTTCCCCCTTTCTTTTCACTCGAGAGCGTGACCACATAATGGTCATGCCAATCAGTAAAAATTAACCAGGCACCATATACCCAGAGTACGCGCTTAATTTCTGGACTCGAGAGTACAAGCTAGCTGACACCTAAAAATTTCAAAGTTACAATTGTGTAAGTGTTATATTTTAAGGTATCATCTGCTAAAAAGAAACTAAAGAAGGTTTTTTCCCCCTTTAGAGCAAACTGGCACAATGGCTTCCGGCCGCCGCGCCGCGCCGCGTCGTTCCGGCGCGTTACGCCTATCTTTGCGACCCAGTCCACACTCGGCCCGCAGCGCAGCGCACCGCACCGGCGCGGCGGCCTGGCCTGGCGGGAGGGGCCGGGCCGGGGCCGGGGCCGGGCCGGGCCGGGCCGCGGTGGGCTGGGAGCGAGTCCGAGACCCAAACAAACGAGGCCTGGCCAGGAGCAGGGGAAGGAATAAAAGCGAGCGCTTATTCGATCACGTTCCATCAGCCACGGCAGCAGGGCCCCTTTTCACCCTGTTTCAATTCGGTTTACCGGGTCAATTGTGACCTGGTTCTCTCTCAAGTCAAGACAGCAGGCAGGGGCGACAGGACAGGTGCGCCGGGCGGGCCTGACGGGGCTAGCACAGGTGGTGCGAGTGTGACACTGAGGTGGTCGGGCCCGGCCGGGCCGGGGGCCGGCCGGGCCGCGGGACGGTGACGGTATAGACAAGCGGCTCTCACATACCGATCCGATTATTAAGACAACTTCGTCACTTTCTCTCGTCACTTACCAATGGGTCTGCTCATGAGCCCGGCGACGATCGACGGCCAACTGGGCGGGGACACGTCTGCCGCGGTAGGGCCGGGCGGCTGGCTGCACGGCGTTGGGGTCGGTAGCGTCGCCAGTGCACACAACAGCTGCTGCCCCGCCACAAGTGTCCGCCGCGCCCGCGCCCGTATCCACCGCGGCTGTGGCTGTGTGGGCCACGCCGCGCCACGCCACGCCCCAGTGGCGGATCCAGGATACAGAGTTGAAAGGGGGCGCTGTAGGGGAACCTGTCACAAAGAGTAATGTCATTTGACACTCGAACTGACTAGAGTCCTGGATTGGGGATCCAATCCAGGACTCCAGAACTGACAAGTAGCATACTAATCAGGTTTTGTTTTTTAAAATGTGTCAAAGAAAAACGGACATCGACGGTACGTTAAACAAACAGCTGCCCCCCCCCCCCCCCCATTTAAAAAAAAAAAAAAAAATTCTAAGATTGAAAAGACTTACTATGCATGTTACATATCATGTTATCGTGTACAAACCTTTTTTTTGACACAAGCACGAAAGAGAGTACATATTTAGTGAGGAAATTAATACAGATTCATTGTAAAATTCCCCTCTACCATAAAGCAGAAGAGTGGGCTAAAATCCATGGCTCATGGGTTTTGAATTTGTTTTGGCTTGCTGTTCTTATGTTCTTCAACTAGGTGGTGGTTGGTGGTGGTGGTGGTGGTAGTCCAGAAATGTCTGTGGTAATCAAATGGGTAATTAAATGCAAAACACAAAACTTTCCTGCCTCAGACATAGTAAGTAAGGAGAGAAATTATGTACCCGAGACCTGAGCACCTGTATGTGTGAAGAGAAGTCAATCATTTTCACATTCTTGTTACATCGTGCAGAAAGCTTTTCCTACAATCCAGAGGCCAGTCAGTAAAATAATTACATGTACAATACTGTAATACCAAGTGTTAAATTTCAACTGACACAAACCGAAAGGACACACGTAAGCATGGTTTGGTTGGTTAGGCGGTTAGTTGTTGATGTTTACAGAACAAATCTCGGGTCGAGGGTCGCTAGAGATCTCGAGGTTGCAAAGTTCTAGCATAGCCAACCCTTGAGAAGAAAATCTAAAGCATAACATAAACTTACATTAAATCACAACAATACCAATCAATATTCTTCCTAACATATATTGTTTATTTTTATATGTTATTTATTTTTATCTTTTACGTGGTGAAAAACAGCTGAAAAAGTCTGAATAAAGGTTGTGTTTAACTTCTGGGACTGTTCACCCGTAACGCACCCTCCCCTCCCCTTACTTGTTGTTTTTGTTGTTGTTGTTTGTTTGTGTATGTTCATTCAAATGGCCTGGCTGACATCTGACATCTGGCAAAAGCGGGCAAGAGGTCAAGAAAAGTAGAAAAAATCAAACGAATGAAAGTTTTTCAGAAGTCTCTTCTCTTGTTGAGTCAATTGTCGATTTTAAGGGGATTCCGCGTAAGTAACTACTTTTCCTTTCATGTACATGCATACCACTTTTTGCCCATGATTATTAATACTTTAAATTCCTAATAATCACAGGTTATTTCAGCTGAGATGTCTTGTGTAGCAACTGAAAAATTCCCATCAAGTATTCGCGAGTTTGGATATGCATTTAACTCCGGTAAATCAGCAAAATTTTATATATCCGATTGTTTGAGCTGTCCCTGAAAGACATTTGAACTGTACCACTGTTGTAATGGCAAAATGCTTTCTGTTTATTAACTATAACATGCTGTTTGAAATTTTAGATGGTAAACTATGCCAGCTAGATCCAAAATCTGGAGATTTGACAAATAGACCTTTTGAATTTAATGTTAGCCCAGATCCAACCTACAACCAAAAACGCTATGAAGCGTTGGGAGAGGTATGCTTAAGAATCGCTATATGTCAATCCCTTTTTTTCTTTTATTTTTTTAACCCAATCACTTTCCATATTGTGTAATGTTTTGCAGCTTATAACTCCTTACATTTATGAACTTCTAATCAATGATTTAAATCTGAAAAAGCTTGAAGTGCCTGAAGGACAAACCCCATCTTCTTTTATATTTGCCTCTGAAGATGCCCTCTCCAATCCAGATAAACTTATGGTTCTTATTCATGGTAGTGGAGTTGTGAGAGCAGGCCAATGGGCTCGAAGGTAAAATTACTTTTCACCACCTCTTTTTGACATTGCTTTCTTTGTAGTGCTTCTGGAGAGATTGAAAACAGTAGAAGCCGCATATATCAAATTTCAGGACACCAACAAAGAAATTTTATATAAGCAGGAACTCACTATTAACAGGAATAAGTTAATGCATTAGAATATTGAAGGAACCGTCCAAAAAATTTGAAATATGCAGGTTTGATATAAATGGGTTTTACTGTATTTTACAGCCTTATTATCAATGATAATATCCAATCTGGAACCCAAATACCTTATATTAAACAAGCAATGGCTAATGGCTATGGAATTCTTGTTCTGAACACAAATGACAACACACGAGTTATTGACGACATAGTTGTACCCATCAAGGTTTGTTTTGTTTGCTTCTTTTATATATATTTTTTTTTCCCATATTTATTCACTTTATTTTACACCTAACAAAAAATTGTTTGGCCTCTTTAGGAAAGCAGCAATCCTATAGAACATGCCTCATGGGTATGGAAAAACTATGTGAGGAAGGCCATAGCAAAGAAAATAGCTGTTGTAGCCCACAGTTACGGTGGTGTTTGTGTAGTTGAACTGGTTGGTTTGCTGTAACTAAAGTATCCAAATGATAATTTATGTTTTTGATGACTCATTACTCATTAGGTACATACCTTTTTTTTCAGGCAAATTCATTTTTTGAGGACTTTTCTGCAAGAGTTTTTGCTATTGCCTTGACTGACTCAGTACACTCAATGAAATTTCGACGTCTGAGACCAGAAGTTCAGAAGTATCTCTACAAGGTATCTTTTTTCTTTCTTTCTGGAATAGATCTACAGTACTAAGCATAAAATTTGTCCTGACCTGACATTCTTTCTTTATCCCAGGTGGGAAGGAACTGGGTTTCTAGTGCAGCACCATTAGATGAAATAATAGAAGATGACCCCAAAACAGATATTACTGCAGTATCAGCAGGTAAGTGAATTTGATTCTATGATGTGTAGTAGAGTATACTTCATACTAATGGTTTTGTTCTTTCCTCAGGTCACAAAAAGCACGAGATGACTTCATGGTCTTGTAAGGATTCTCTTTTCAAATACCTTCAAGAATGCTATCAGCACTAATGTTGGAATAGCTATGGTAATTTTTCTTGTAAACAAGAAATCTGTGATGTGTCTGAAATAAAATATTCTCCCCTACATCCAAGACTTACTTTGCTTTCAAATAAATTACTTTTATAATTTTCCAAATGACTTAGTGTATGGAAAAGGGTTTAATGAAGAAGATGGTAGCACATTGCTCTTTGTTCCCTGAGCAAATTATCCAACATGGCTGACTTAAATATCAACCTCAAAACAGTAGAAGGGGGGAAAAAATGAGCAGTACAGGATTCTCCACTGTTATTTAAATTAAACTTAGGGGCAGCAAGGATTTAATTTTTTAAAATGCAACTAAATCCCAGTGCAGTCTAGTAAATAATAAACAGTATTTTAAATAAAATAAACCATTTTTTTTTCCAGTGAAAAGCTTGCAGCAATGAAAATTTGAATCGAGTGGAGAACAAACATAGTTAAGATCACAGCCACTGCAAAGAAATAGACAGCAATTCAGCATCAGCATGTTGCTATCAATACACATTATAAACTCTTGACCAGGGTCTCAGCTGTCCTCTTTACATACAATACAAACAATAGCAAATATTGACCAACTACGCTCCATCACTCTCCTAGCAAGTAATAAGACGACCTCAATTGTCACAAGTTGCAATTGATATGTATGGCAAAATATTATAAACTTTTTTACCAGATCTGATCTCTCACATTTTATAGTGGCTGAAACTGTAGTACTTCACAGTCAACCAAACAGTATAACTAAACAGTATAAAAGAGGTCTGAGGAAAGAAATTGATTCAGTGCAAGATGCAGACAGCATCTCTGATAATGTCTAAACCACTCCACTCGGGGTACGTGTAGAATACAAATTGCTTGTGCTACTCAAAATATCATATTGTCACATGATCAGAGAAGTACTTACAATATTCACTTTTTCTGGTCTCTGATGGCAAACTTTCAAGAGCCTTCAGCTTTGCAGGTGATGGTGAAAGCTGATTCTACTCATTGATAAAATTAAATGTTAAAACAAATGTTAGTGAAACGGTTACATGAAAGACCCCAATATTGTACAGACTGGAGAAGTAAATTGTGTTAAAAATTATGAGTATAAGGAAAACACTAGTCTTGAAGATTAAAATATAATGAATGACTAGTTGCAAAACAAGGTCAAAATTAATCTTGAAAAACTTCCAGACTACCAATTTGTTTCTGATTGTGACAAGAGCTTTGAGCACAAGAGTAAACTTACATTCTGACAATTTTAGAAATCAGCTAAACACAACACATTATGTTCAACTTTAACTTAAGACCCTATTGTATAATATTATTGAACATGGATTGAGTTATGTAAGAAGAAGCATAAATCACAACAATTAATAGTAGCCAAGGAGGTAGACACAGAAAAAAAACTACACAGTCTGAATTAAAACCTATTTTAAGCATACTCCCCTGTGAAACATATGTTAAGCTTACCATAAACTTCCAAAGAATTTAGAAACAGTTTATATTTGCTTTTGGAATCGAGCTATGAAAAATCCAATTGTGTCTCTTTCACACACATTTTGTTCCAACGAATCACTTTCACTTGGCACAAACTTCTGAACACATTCCCATTCTGAGGCTGAGAGTGTGTTGTTAAAAGAATCCTAACGCAAATAAGAAAGTAATATCAATAGATCATATTTAAAAATTAGTACTGTTTAAACAAAACTAAATTACAAACTAACCTTAGAAGAAGAAAATGTATCAAGACGTGGTTCAGCAGAAACAAGTTTTAGGCAAGGGAAATGGTCAAGAGCCCAGCGTACAATCCCTTCATTTTCCTCACTGACAACAGTGCAAGTGCTATAGACTAAAACCCCTCCAGCCTTCAACAACATCACAGCCTGTAAGTGAATTATTGTCAATAGCATCAGAACCCTTGCTAGATTAGGTCAAAATCGGGTCAGAAAGGATGCTTACTGTTTGGAAAAGTTTCTTCTGCAATGGTGGTAAAGAGGCAATGTGTTTCATATCTACTGGGTCTAATCTGGGTCTTTGCCCTAGACCACTGCAAGGGGCATCTAACAAAATTCTGTCAAAACAACATGGGGGGAAAGGAGGGCCAGCTTTCAGAATTTGAAGATCACACTTGCCATCAACAGTTATTTCTTTTTGAAGGCCAACAGCATTCACAGAATTGCAGACAAAGGGCAACACATTTGTGACCGAAAGCTCTTTGCAGAGCTCCTGTAACTTGAGTATTCGTGATGCTGATCTATCCAAAGCTACAATAATTCCCTACAAATAAAACAAATTTATTGTAGAAAATATTCTAAATTTCCTTCAATCCAATTACACGATGTGTTAAATGTTTGAACATTACCAAATTATTCATTAAAGCTGCTAGATGAGATGTTTTATTTCCTGGAGCAGCACACATATCTAAAATTACTTCACCAGGCTGGGGATCCAGCACTCTCCCACATACTATGGATGGCAGATTCTGCATAACAGCTGTTCCAGCTTTAATAAAATTTGATGGCAAAGATGGGCATCCTGATCTATTATCAGTCACAAGAACTGCGATGCCTCTGCAATTTCAAAATAAATTAGGCAATAAAATAAACAAAGTCATAAGATGGTAGGTTGCCAACTTTTGTCTCAAAGCTCACAAACCTGTTCACTCCATCCCCTGAAAATAGTTGTTTCCTGTCCATGAGCAGAACTCCATTTCCTACAAAGTACCGGTCATTTGTATCTATTTTCTGGGTCCATCCTCGTTTACAAGTACTTCCAATATTAGCATAAATGCTAACAATGTCACCTATAGTTGCCCCTTGAGTGAACAAAAGAAAAATGGCATGTAAGGAACGGTAGACTGAATGTTTGAGAGTGAACATATCCCAAACTTCACTTTACCTGGCAGCAGTCCTAATACACCTGGAGCAAACACATGGGCTCCCCTTAGTACAGCTGCACCACATGCAGAGTCCACTATAACCTGCAGTTCATGTTGAGGGAGTTCTCCCTTTAAAGACCAGCTTCCAAAAGCCACAACTTCGGGAAATTTGGGATTGAGCCAAATATGAGGTACTGATGATTCCAAGCCAGCTGACTCTCTAGCAGCAGAAAGCTGTAAAAAAAGTTAGAACAATAATATTCATTTAGATTTAGCAGTTAAATTAAATTTTAACTATGCAAACACTGTTCAACTCACCTCTGCCAATTTTTCTTTCAAAGTTTCAGTAAAATGCATTGAAGATGTTACCAAAGAATTTACACGGAATGTGGTAAATTTAGGGGCTCTTCTACGCCAAATTAAAATATTATGAATATTGTCCATGAAGGACATCCCTCGCTCGTCTGAGGGAACTGGCAACATGGTGCCAGTGTAAGCTGAGTAGATTTTAGTTAGAGCAGTTATCGAGAGGTAAGCCTCTCCTGAAATAGCAAAAACAAATGTAAGGAAGTGATGTTAACTGTGACAATCCTTAAGAGAGAAGAAAACAACATAAGAAATTACTCACATCACTGCCATTGGGCTCCTGAACCTTCATTACATCAGGAAGATCTGGAGGTGCAGAATAGGGGGTAAGATCAAGGGACTCAAACTGACCACTCTCGTCTCTCACTGCAAGGTTAACTTGTGCAGGGCTCTGTGCCTTGGCAGAATTGGCAGTGATACCACAATCCAGAAGGCTTTTGCTATCTTCCATTAACTCATTGTCTTTGCTATAAAGCTGTTGATTTTCTGGGGCAAATTTTGTGATGCCCTGGATCATTTTCTTCAATTGCAGGACAGTGGTGCTTTCTTTTGCATCAGTGAAGATTGTCAATTTCTTCCTTCTTATCATAAGATAGACATCCATCTTGGATTTATTTTCGTACACTAGCTATGCATGAGTGGCCGATGCTCCTAATTCCAAGAGACATATAACAGAATTAATTAAAAGTGTCCCAATTTCTCTTATAAATGAATATACAAAACTGCTTCGTCGGCGTCCGCATAACCTGTACTTACACAGCAACAGACGAAAAACAATAAATTCGACGTCTTGCGACGTCCCCGCGATTCCACGGAACCTGATTTAAAGAGACAAGTTGGTTACAATCAAATATGTATGATGTGCGAAGCAGAATTGTAAGAGAATGCAGTAAAAACAAGGTAAAATAAATTACAATTAAGACAAGACACCTGCCACAGCAACCGCAGCACAACACCGCCGCCACCCTCTGGTCAACAACAATCTACCTGTGTGCGAGGCTAACTACCCTGTGAAGATGAGAAATCTAACAATCTTCGGCGTGCTTAATGGTCGACCAACAAGTCTTGGGTTCCTAGAGTTTTATTTCGACCAGCGGCTACATGCAGAGTAAGCCCGACCTAGGTCAAAAAACTTTGACACCCGCTCTAGCTTATGTCCATGTCCTGAGCCACAGACCAGCCGACGACGCCCAAGAGCATCCATCTGCGTAGACCACGAGGGATGGGGCTTCCCTTTAAAATTCAGCTGCTGGTTCCAAATAGACCTTTTCATCTGACGTGGAGCAGGGAATCAGAAGGAAAGATCAAACAAAACGTTCTCGTCGAGGAAACGAGCGCAACAGAAAAGCCCCAAGATCAATGACGGAAACGGTATCTTTTTGGGGGGAGGGAGAGGGGGAGGGGGAGGAGCAGCAGAAACTAAATATAAAAGTGGGAAGCAGGTATTAAGGGAGTTTCTTAATTTCTATAGTCCACGAAGCTACAAAGAAAATCTTTACTACCCAAACCCCTCACCCTTTCCTCCACTCTCTTTGAGACTTGGGACCGTGCCAGCGAGCAATGCCTCTGGGTTCCGATCCGAGTTCCGAGCCCGTGCAACCCCGAGGAACCAGCCTTGAAGTTTCCTCCCATTACGTATTCGGGACCCCTTGGATCGCGGTGAAAACTAAGAGGAGATGGTGAGAGGAAAGGAGAAGTGAGAGGGGGAAGGAGTGAGATGGTTCGGAAGACAGCTGACGAGGAAGCGCCGGCACGCCGGCCGGGGGGTCGGGGGGCGCGGTGGGCTTAAGGTAGGCGGGGCGGGGCGGGGAGGGGAGGCGGGGGGGGGGGGGGGGGGGGGGGGGGGGGGCGGGGCGGGAGCTGGGGGCGGGGCTCCCAGCGACGACTTCTATTTTGAATGCGATCGGGTGAACCACACACGTGAGGGTAAACATCCCGGCGCGCAGGGGCCTAAGTGCGTCCGCAACCGGCATTCAGTTGGGCCCTGCTTTGCCTCGCCTCGCCTCTCCGCGCCGCTCTGGCCGCTCTCCTCTCCTCCCGCGCTCCACCATGCTGGCCCTGTGCACGCTGAGCGCCGCGGCGGCGCTGGCGCTGGCGGTCCTCCTCGGCGCCCAGGGCCACGGGGCGCTGGCCGCGGGCGTGGCCGCCGAGGGCCCGCCCGTGCTCAGCCCGCTCATCGGGCCCGCCCAGGAGAGGGAGGCCCTGGCCCGCCGGCAGCACCAGCACGTGAGTGCGTCGCGCCTGCGCTGCGACTGTAAGCCAGGCCCCCGGCGGGGGGGGGGGGCAAAATCCGCGACACTCGTGCGTGAAGTAGGAGGTATCAACGGTATCAACGCGCCTGTGTTACACTGCAAACTCACACCCCACTTGGGAGAATGGTTCTCGACCGTACGCACGCCGCCGACACCGCACCGCCCACTTCGCACACGTCGTGTTTCGCCGGCAACTTTTGCCAACTAATGTATGACATTGCCTATGGCCTGGGGCGGATGCGGCCCGTAAGCTACGGTGAATGTCACTGTAACCACAGTGATGCACCCTGATTCACCGTAGCCTACAGTGACATTCACTGTAGCTTACGGTGAAAATTCAACGTAAGCTACAGTGCTGCAGGGTTCACCGTGGCTTAGAGTGAAATTCACCGTAAGCTTTTTAGAGTGCTCACTTGCCCTGCCCTGCTCTGCCCCGCAGCACCTCCGCCACCAGCACCACTACTACGGCGACCCTCGGCTCACCGGCCGGCACCCCGCCCTGGGGGTGTCCGCCGACGGCGGCGCTGCGCCGCCCCCGCCCCCGCCCCCGGAGAGGCGCGCCGCCCCCGCGGGGGCCGGGGCCGGCCCCGACGGCGCGTGTCCCCTGAACGTCGAGCAGCTGGCCTCTGCGGTGACAAAACAACTGGAGGGGATCTGCAATGAGAGTGAGTAACGCGTCCCCGTGTCACCGACAAAAGTACCCGCAACGCCACGCCACGCCACGCCACGCCGCGCGCAGAGCGAGCAGTAGTGTTCTGGACTGGAACATGTATCGGGGGCCAGTGGCATGGACATAAAATGGAATTGGATTGGCACAACTGGCAGATCGGCCTGGCCTGGCCTGGCGTGGCGCTGCGTGTATGTGTCACCATGCCGGGCTGCGGCTAGCTGCCCTGCCGCGGCCCACGCGCCCCGTCCCGTCCCGTCCCGTCCCGACGCGTCCACCTCAGCACGTGTCCCGCACAGCACCTCGCAGAGACGCAGACACGTGGGGAAAGGCCCGCCGGAAAAGAAACGGCCACACACGTGGGGAAAAATGTAAAAGCTGGATAAGCCTCAGCCAATTTTTAGCGGTTGTATAAAACTCACGTGCTTTTTAAGCGATCATCTATATCAGCTACATATCGTCTAAGAGAGCTAGTATTCTTACCTAAGGACACATTAGGTATCCTAATGTCTCTTTCTTGCAGTCCTAGCCCCAGCCCGGCCCAGTGTCCAACGCTTTACTTTGTTGGGATTTAATGGGGAAACCGAATTTCTTTCGAAAAACAAAGCGACTAATAGAGGGATACTGAATTCTCTGCACCTGCGCGCGCGTGTGTGTGAAGGCGGACTGACCACGTGGTTGCCACCGGGCGTGGGTGCGAGTCACGGAAGACGCGCCAAACTGTCAAATCATGCCTTTTTAGAGAACAGACCTCGAGTGACGCAGCGAGTGAAAGTGTCTCAGTCGTCACGTGGGACGCTACTCTCCCACCTCATTGGGCCGGGAAGGGCGGTTGTGTTTGTTCAACCGCCAATCATACACTGCCTTCCACTGTTGCCAGATAAGTAGGCAAAAATTGCCCATGATACATCTGTGTGAAGCGGGCGGTATCAACGCCTGCCTACTAGGCAAAGTAAACTCTCATGTGGGCAGAGTTTGCCCGGTGGGCAGGCGTTGATACCGCCCGCTTCACACAGGTGCACTAATAAAAGCTTACAGTGATTTTCACTGTAAGCTACGGTGAACCCTGCAGCACTGTAGCTTACGGTGAATTTTCACCGTAAGCTACGGTGAATGCACCCTGATTCACCGTAGCTTACAGTGACATTCACCGTAGCTTACGGTGAAAATTCACCGTAAGCTACAGTGCTGCAGGGTTCACCGTAGCTTACAGTGAAAATCACCGTAAGGTTTTAAGAGTGTGTATCGTGGGCAAGTTTTGCCTACTTATATGGCACTGCCTTAAACTTCGAGCGAGTAGGCAACCCTACAAGACAGTGCGAATGACCATGGAAATCGTTGTGGTGTATCAACCACTTGCTAAAATACCAGCCACCTGCAAATGTGACATGCATGACAAAATAATGCCCTGCTGTCCGGACAGAGGAGATCATGGATCGCTTCCACAACCTGGGGTCCCAGCTGGCCGACCAGTTCAACGTGCTCAAGACCATGATCCTCAACCTGGAGGACAAGGTGGGCGCCATGGACATCGGGATGGAGCGGGCCGAGCGCCGCCTGCTGTCCGCCGTGTCCAAGGCGCGCTGCGGCCGCGGCGGGTCCAGGTCAGTCCTTGAGCTGGAGCTACAACAGTGCACGGCGGAAAAGCTCCTATAGGGAGAGCAAGCGCGTGCCGCGTTCTCAAACAAGCGGGAGAAACAGAGCAGTAAAATGTCCCGCATACACGGAGAGAAAGGACTTGCTGTGGCAGCAAACCTCATTGCTAATAATCTTTGCTACGACACGACAGCAAAAATATTGCTGCCATAGCAATGCAGGCTCTGCGAAGCGGTTTGCAATATCAGCTATGTAGTTTGCTGTAACAGCTTACCTTTTGCTGAGGTCGCAAAAAAGTTGTTGGCGCTATATTCGCAAGTCTTTTCTCTCCGTGTGAGCACTGGAAAAACTAATGTGACATTCGTCACGTTTCTTGTTGCACTCTCGTAAGAAAAGTGTAATAATGCACTCTCTGGACAGATAACGTTTGTAATGCCTCTTGATATCCCTATCTCTTTACATGGGGCAGGGCAGAGTGCAACAACAAACGTTTCCGCCAAACGTTTTCACCTAGGAGTGCGTTGCAGAACGTGACACACGCACAACAGTTTTTCCAGTGAGGTAACAACTGTGTGCGCGCATCAGGGCCGCTGAGGAGGAGATCGGAGGCGCGGCGGATTCCGACCAGGACGAGGCGGCGGTGCCGGGGGCGGCGGCCCCCGAGGACGACGCCGACGAGGAGGGAGACGCGGACTACGGCGACAACCCCGCGCTGGTGACGGTGCCGCGGGACGGCGCCCAGGGCCCCAGCGCGCGCGAGGAGGAGGTGCAGCACTACAACGGCACGGTGCACACCGAGTACGCCCCGCGGGACGCGGCGGGGGCGGGGGCGGAGGAGGGGGCGGGGCTCGGCAACTCGCTGGCGGGCTGCGGCCACGGCAACCGCGTCTTCACCTACTACTGGCGCGTGCGCAACATGGACTACAAGATGACCGGCTGGAACCACCGCCGCTCGCTGCGCAGCCCCAGCTTCTACGTCTGGCCCGGCGGGTGAGGACCAGTCTGGCCAGATAAGCACGCAAAAATCCCCCCGAATACACTTCTTGTGTGAGGCGGACGGGTATCTCCGCCTGCCTGCTACGCAAAAGGGTCACCTCATGTGTGGAGAGCGAGGGGGAAACGACTAGGGTAATCCGGCCGTACAGGCTTCTGGGTAATCCGGGTGGAGTAATCCGAGGAAATTTGAGGTAACCCGCGATAATTCAGGAGTAATCCGGGGTAATCCAGGGGTAGTCCGATGTAATCCGAGGTAATCCTAGAGAAACAGACATTTTAATCCGGGGGTAATCTAGGGGTAATCCGGGTAATCAGTAATCCGGCTGACACAGAATTCGGTAGTCGTTTCCCCCTCGGTGGAGAGTTTGCCTAGTAGTTAGGCGCGGAGATACCCGGCTGCCTCACACAGGTGTATTCGTGGGAATGTTCGCCTACTTATCTGCCAACGCTTATTGAGGACATACAGTAGTGGGAGAAGAGACGTCCGTGCTGCGGGTCTGCCTACCCGCTCCAGAGTGAAGGCGCCACGGCCCCTGGGGTAGGCAGACCCGCAACACGGCGGCGGCTTGTAAGCCCAGCGCGGAGAATGGGCTGCAACGAGCAGTGTTATTGCCAGAAAAGTAGGCAAAAACCGCCAAACACCCAAGCCTTGTTGAGCAGTTGGTATCAACGCCAGCCTACTCGGCCATCTCTCTGCACAGCTATGAAGATGTTGCCTAGTATGCAGGCGTTGATACCGGCCGCTCAACACGGCTGTGTGTTGGTCGGTGTTTTTTTCTATTCTTCTGGCAACACTGGTAACGAGTGACATGACTGGTACACAGGTACCGCATGTACCTGCGGATCTACCCGCGGCAGTCGGGCGAGAACGTGTACGTGCACGTGGGCCTGACGCGGGGCGAGCACGACGCCGCGCTGCCCTGGCCGTTCCGCCTCCGGCACCGGCTGGCCGTGCTGGACCAGGTGGGCTCCATGGCCTCCTCCGCCTCCGGCCCCGTGGACCTGGTGTCGCGCCTCTGGGACCCCAGCCAGCTGTGCTCGGGCTACAACTGGCAGCGGCCCTCGGCGCACACCCCGGACAACTACGAGTGCGTGGGGCTGGGCTTCCCCCAGGCCGTGCTGCGCTCCCGCAGCTACCTGCGCCAGGACACGGCGCTCGTCAAGCTCACCGTGTGCCTCAACCAGCCCTAGCCTAGGCACGTACGGAGAAAAAAAAAGACTTGCTGTAGCAGCAAACCTCATTGCGAATATGGCGTCTACAACTACTTTTTCTGTGCTAGGACAGCAAAACTATTGCTGTCATAGCAATCGCTTTGCATAGGCTCTGCAAAGTGGTTTGCACTGTCAGCTATTTAGTTTGCTGTAACAGCTAACTTTTTGCTGAGGTCGCAAAAAAGTTGTTGGCGCTATATTTGCAAGTCTTTTCTCGCCGTGCAGCAGGCCAGCGCCTGTCTGGGCGTGACCTGCGCGCAGTTTTGCCAGAAAAGTAGGCAACAAGCAACAAGCTGCCTGAACACAGTGAAGTAAAGCGGGCTGCATCTGCACCTGCACTGCACACTAGGCAACAAGCTGCCCGAGCACAGTGAAGTAAAGCGGGCTGCATCTGCACCTGCACTGCACACTAGGCAACAAGCTGCCCGAGCACAGTGAAGTAAAGCGGGCTGCATCTGCACCTGCACTGCACACTAGGCAACAAGCTGCCCGAGCACAGTGAAGTAAAGCGGGCTGCATCTGCACCTGCACTGCACACTAGGCAACAAGCTGCCCGAGCACAGTGAAGTAAAGCGGGCTGCATCTGCACCTGCACTGCACACTAGGCAACATGTACGCATCTACGGTAGAGTGATGCCTAGTGGGCAAGGTCCCACTTTACTATAGCGAGTTTCGGTGACTTTTTGCCCACTGTTCTGGTGATACTGCCTGCGGACTGAAAGAAATAAGATAGACTTTGTAAAGGCACGTTGTGAAGCTAGCTGCCATCCTACCATCGAAATCAAACTGTAACCAGCGTTAAGTGTATTTATTATATTTACATAATATTTGTAAAGATTTTTCATTTTATTCATTTGTTTTTCTTTTTCAACAATTCAATCCACGTAAACCTCTTTCACATATTTCTTTCCCGAGCATGAAAACACCTCTGTTGACAGACACCGCAAGTCCTTTCCATACACCAATATACATGCCGTTGGATCCTCAGCTGCGGCCGTGGTAACAATGAAATGTAACGCTCAAGTAGCGTTTGGAAGTGCAATGCATTACTGTTTATAGCAGCTGTTTGGTTGGGTCGAGGACCGCGTTATAGCGCGGCGACACGATGCCAAGGGAGGGGGTGTCATGAGGCGGGGCGGGGCGGGGCGGGGCGGGGCGGGGCGGGGCGGGGCGGGGCGGGGCGGGGGAGGTGGCGGGGGTGGGGAAGGTGGCGAGGATCGAGACCGCGGCAGACACTCTGGCGACAGATCTGGCCGGCCCGACCCGGTCCTCTCCTCTCCCCCACGATGCCCTGCCCGTGCCCATGCCCCCGCCCCCGCCCCGGCCGCCGCCCCCGCCGCCGCCCCCGCCCCTGCGCTGGTTCAGAGAGCGGGATTGCGTTATTGCAGCTCCCTATCGGGCTGCTAAAACACCGAGTTGGAAGAGAAGTGGGTTGGCAGGCGATCTCCTACGGTTTATCATTCTTGTAATGCGCTGCTTGTAACATTTAGATCTCCATGGGACGGGCCGGGCGGTCACTGAAACGCCCGTCACCGTTATTATTGGGCCCTCTGCGAATGGGCCAGGTGTACCATCATGAAAGGACGCAAAGCAAAGGCCCACACCGCAGCCGAGCCGAGCGTCGGGGAACGACAAAGAGATGTGAGCAGCAGACAGCCAGGATTAATGCCGGCCAGTCTGCCTGGAAAAAAAGAAACGCTGTCATTCTTGACGTCATTGTGAAGTCATCTCAACGGCAGGCGGGCGGCGTATGACCTCATGGGGGGAGCTGCACAGAGAAGGGGGTGGGGCGAACGGGGGGGAGGGGGGGGAGGGGGCGACTCTGACTTGCGCGTGGACAAGGCTCCTGCAGCACCTGCAGGGACGGAGCAAGTGTCCTGCAGGACCTGCAAGAGGGCTTTTGTCTCCTCTGAGAGTGCGTGGTCAGGACAAAGGGCAAGTCTCTTGCAGGACCTACAGGGCCTCTGTCTCTTCCAGGAACAGGTGGCCAGGGCACGGAGCAAGTAGTGTCCTGCAGGACCTGCAGGAGGGCCTTTGTCTCCTCTGCGAGGGTGCGTGGTCAGGACATAGGGTAAGCTTCTAGCAGAACCTACACGACCTCCCTGCCTCCTCCAGTGTCCTGCACTGCACACAGGTCGGGATGTAACTTCCAGGACGTAACGTGTTGGCCCGGCGCGGCCCCGCGCGGTTGCACGACGTCCCCGCCCACAGCGTGCACGGGCGCGGTGCGGCGCGGCGCGGGGCGGCTCCCTTCGGACGACTAAAATGGGATGTAGCCAGGCCAGGTGTCTGACCTGCCAGGGCTGCTCTCTGCTCTCGCGTCAAGGAGGGAATGGGAGGAGTATGCGGGGCGGGGCGGGGGCCTCATTCGTAGAATTACACGACGAACGCGCTGACTTTAATACCGACTTGTTTGCACGGCCTGAATATATTCGGTCATATCTCTCGGAAGGTCGAGGGAGCAGCCGAGGTACTCGCAAGAGTCCAAACATAGCTCGACGGGCCGGTGCTTCCACGTCGAAGAAGAGTAACAACATTCCGCAAGGGGAGAGATGTCTGTCGGAAACAAAAACGCCCCGACGCCCCGCCGGCCCGGCATGTTACTATTTTGTTTCGCACCTCCTCATATCAACACCGGCCGAGCCGACACCCCTCTCGCTCTCGGTGAGTCACGGCTCCAGATGGGTATGAACAAGGAGTGAGTGGAACACAACTTTGGAACGGTTCCAACGCGGCGGCGGCGGCGCGGCGTCCGCGAAGGCAAAGGCCCCCTTCCCTTCTCTCTCTGTCTGCAGACTGCGGCCCGGCCCGCGCTCTACCTATCCTCTTTGCATGACGATCGAATCCGTCTCGGCCTCCCGCCGTGTGTCAGCCGGGGCCGGGTAAAGGCGCGGCCGCTTGGGGGCCTATCTCTCAGCTAGGGATTTAACGGCTTGGTAAGTTACCTGTAAGATTGGTAACATAAGCGGTAACTTCCGTAATATTACCCAAGGACAAAACGGCAAAATTACCGGTAATTATGTAATTTATCTCGGCCACAAAATCGAGAGCAGTTTAAACTGTTAGAACACTTAGAAATTGTAAAAGAAATTCAAAACTTCCATGTGTTTTAGCCTTACAACTAAACCTACCACTATTGCCAAAAAAAATCGGTAATAAACCAATCCTTACTCTCCGGCGGCGCGGTGGGCTGGGCAGGGCGGTGCGCGCCGCCGCGCCGCAGCAGACTTTACTAGACTGCAACGACATCTGAGGCGGGCCGGGCCGGAGCGGGCCGGACAGGGCGTCGATAAAGAAGCAGCTTAAAAGCCTTACAATGTGGGACGCCGCTGCTGGGCGCGGCGGGGCGGGGCGGGGCGGGGCGGGGCGGGGCGGGGCGGGGCGAGGCGGGGCTAGGCGGGGCGTGCCGGGAGCCCCGGCCCGCCACCCCGCGACACCGGGCCGAGTCCGCGCCGGCGGAGAACTGCACGGGAAGGACATGCGAGTCTCGCGGGTGCGTTCCGTTGCGCTCCGGCCGGCTCGGCCCGGGCGGGGCGCGCGGCGCCACCGCACCGCACCCACTCGCAGAGCAGAGCCAAGGTGTGGCCAGGGCTGCCAGGCGCTGCGCTGCGCGGCGCGACACCGTCGAAAACGAAAGCGGAAACGAGAAACGGTGGTCCAGTCCAGTCCGGGAGGGAGCGGCGCCGTGCCCGGCCGTGCTGCTGCGCGCCAGCAGGGTGATCCCGTCCCGCACATTGCGGCCGGGGTGATAAGGAAACACGCAGAGCGAGGCGCATGGTCAAGGTCAGGCTAGGCGAGTGGCAAGTGCTATCGGTGCTTAGGGGGCGGGGCGGGGCGGGGCGGGGCGGGGCGGGGCGGGGCGGGGGGGGGGGGGGCGTCGACCCCCAAGGACGAATGACAAGTCTGCTGCTCTTCCTGATATTGCGGACTTCATAAAGAGGAAACTGGTAAACGAACTGACCGGACAGGACACGGCTTTCACTTTCATCCGCGGAGGCCAAGAGCGCGCGGCGGCGACTAATCTGGTGACAATGCACTTGAGGCTGAGCGGGGCGGGGCGAGGCGGGGCGGGACTGGGCGGGGCGGGCCCCCTGCTCGGCGTGGGGCGCGTGGGGCGGGTGTACTCACCGGCGCGCCCTGCCTCGCCCCGCCCCGCCCCGCTCCCTCCACCGGCACCCTGCCAAGCACTACCCACCCGCGCACAAATGCCTAAGTGCCTCCCCCTCCCCTCGCGGGTTCGACTTTACTCTGCTGCGAGGCTGCTAACAAACTCCATGAGCAGTACAAAAAATATCCATAAATCAGAGAGAGAAAGAGAGAGAGAGAGACGAAGGTGCGAATGACCTGCCAGTTAAGGCAGGATCAACTCGGATCAACTAGACATGAGTCGCACTTGAATTCGCGAGGGAGAAGGGGTGGGGCGGGGCGGGGCGGGGCAAGGCGGGGCGGGGCGGGGCGGGGCGGGGCGGGGCGGGGCGGGGCGGTCCCATCCCCGCGGGCCGGACGGGACGCTCGGGTGTTCCTCCCAACCGGCGGCGTGGCGCGGGCTCGGCCCAGTCGAGACCGCCCCGCCCCGCCAGACCTACCGCGCCGCGGCGCCGCACTCACGCACCGGCCGGGACGCCCGCCCCGCCCCGCCCCGCCCCGCCCCGCCCCGCCCCGCCCCGCCCCGCCCCGCCAGGGCCCCAACGCGCCGGGATAGACACAACGCGGCAGCTGGTGAGGCAGGCTGGTCCCCGCTGGTCCCCGCTGGTCCCCGCTGGTCCATAGCAGTGCCTCCTCGCCTCGCCCTCCTCTCCACCATGCTGCTCGTGTTCGTGACGGTCGCGGCGGCGCTGGCGCCCCTGCTGGCCGCGGCGGCCCCGGACGTCCCCCGGGCCTCATCCTGCAGCTCGGACGAGCTCGCCGTGTACCGCGTGTTCGTGGACACGCACTGGAGCCGGGAGCTGTTCCCCAAGCAGTACCCCGAGTGGCGCCCGCCCGCGGGCTGGTCCAAGCTGGTCGGTAAGTAGCACCCCCGCCCCGCAGCGCACTCCTGCCCCGCCGCGCACTCCTGCCCCGCCGCGATTGTTCCGCGAGGTTCACGGCCGAGGAAATATCACACAAAAAATCGTTTCTTTAAAAATTTGCTTTAGAAATTTTTGTTTTAATTGAAAACATTCTTCTTTAATCCAAACAAACCACTTATTCGATCTGAAAAATAATGCTTGGTCCAATAGAAAATGTTTGATTCGAAAAAAAAAGGAAAAAAAAAAAAGATCTTTGTTCCTACAATGATGAAATTATTGCTTTGAACCAAAACAGCCTGTGTTGTTTTAAACAAACGATTCTCTGGGTAATGCTCTGTACGTCGTTAACATAAGTAAAGAGGGTCATAGGTCTATGATCCTCTTTAAACATAAGTGTTATACTGCTATACATTTTCTACCCGGTGGGAAGTGCATATCAATAAATTGGATAGTCAAATATATAGAAAATGCCTCAATCTCGAGTAAACGATTTAGTCCTAAAAAATTCTAGTTTGATTATTCCTAAAAAAAATAAGGGTTGGTTAAGAAGTGTCAATACTTGTGAACATATGTTAAACATAGCCACATTGCTCGCCGAGAAGTTAGGTAAACCGAACGCCGGTGGTGACGACATGTCCCTATGGTGTGTAGAGGCCTGCAGAGTAGAGATCGTTTCCGGGTCGCAGCGCTGTCGCTCTCGCTGACGCAGCTGGCTGTATCGCGCAGCCTATCGCCATTGATCTCCATTTGTCTACCCGCATTGCCATTGCCATTGCCCGAGACCGATTTGGCGCGCTGTTCTGTTCACTCGCTGCTCCCCATTGCCGGCTGCGGGGCGATTGCGTTTAAGAGGCCTCAGGGGTGATGCGCGCGCCGCCATCTACTTAAACCGAGAAATGTGTCAAGCGGTGTCGGGCCGGGACGGGCGGGGGAAAGTGGGGTGTAGGGAGGGTAGGGGTGCACGCCCCGCCTCGCCTCGGCGGGATTTGAACCCATAGGTCTTGACCGGCAGGATTTGAAAACGCCGCCGCCGTCGCGCGCCATTCGCGCACCTGATATACGGCCGACCTAATTCCTGTCAGAGAAGGAGGGGGGGGGGGGCGGGGAACTGCCCACTAAACGTGAGAAATAAACAATACGGCTCGCTGACTTGGCGACGCAAACCAACACCAGGCCACGCCACGCCGCTCAGCCTCGCTCACCGGCCGGCGGCGGGGTGGGGCGGGGTGGGGCGGGGCGGGGCGGGGCGGGGCGGGGCGGGGCGGGGCGGGGCGGGGCGGGGCGGGGTTGCGGCAGCCACCCTCAACCCCCTGCGCCGGGCCGGGCGGCGAGGTGAACGTGTAGTAGGTAGTAAAGGTCCGTAACGGCAGCGGTGTGCGTAACCATTTTGGACAGGCGGCCGCCCCGCCCCGCCCCGCCGGGCCGCGACATGCTGCTCTACTTGTCCTAGTGCGACCCGACCCGACGGATCGTCTTTTACTGCCCGAGCGACGCCTGTAAAAGCAATGGGTGCAGACAGGTCTGGGGCGCGCCGGGGCGGGGCGGGGCGGGGCGGGGCGGGGCGGCCGCGGGTCACGGCGGGCTGGGTTGGGCTAGAGTCCTAGAGTGGGACTCTCTAGGACTCTAGGTTGGGCTAGGAGCGTGCACTGCCCTCGTGCGGCACGTGGGTGGGCGGAGAAATGGAAAGTGTCCTGTATCGGTCATCAACGCTCTGCTGGAGAGGTGTCAACTAATGCACCGGTGTGTTGCGGGGGTGCCTGCCCACCCCGTCCGTAAGGCGCCCCGGGGCCCCTCGCGTAGGCAGGCCCGCCCCGCCCCGCCCCGCCCCGCACTACACCGGCGTGCTCCTCTCCTCTCGTTGCAGGCCGTACTCACGACGCGTCGTACTGGCTGTTCCGCGAGGGCGAGCCGGCCTCCGCCGGCCTGCAGGTGTTCGCCGAGAAGGGCCACTCGGACGGGCTGGAGGCCGCCGACCACGCCGGCGTCTACGACGAGTTCACGGCGCCGCCCGTGGCCCGCGGGGCGGGCCGCACCGCCGCTGACTTCTTCCTGGACGGCAACCACTCGATGGTACGAGCTGAGCTACGCGCGTCCCGGGGCCAGGCCAGAACAGGCCAGGGCTCTGTGTGAGCACCGGAGGTTCGCACCAGCAGGGGATCCTCAGGGGGGATCGCACAAAACACAGCAAAATATTTCCGGGAAGTTCCCGGTTGAATCCGCATGCTGGAAATATGTACAATAATTTACATGGATATGCCGAGAAATAGCATCCGGAAAATTGCTTTCCGGATTCAAACCGGGAACTTCCCGGATTTTTGTTTTGCTGTGAAGTGTGGATGAGAGAGAGCGATTTACGAAAACTGAAACGGGGTTGATAGACAGATTAAATAGGCCGTGCTTTGATGGGAAGACGAAGGCCATGACGTGCGGCTGTTGCAGCCTTTCCTTTTTTCTGGGCGTGGCGAGGGCGAGCCGCGCGCTGACTGACTACTGTGTGCTGACAGGTGTCGGTCGCGGTGCGGGTGGTGCCCTCCCCGGACTGGTTCATCGGCGTGGACAGCTTGGACCTGTGCAGGGGCAACCATTGGATCGACTCCATCGCCATCGAGGTAGGCAACCGCGGCGGACGTGATACAATAAGCCTGGGCCTGGGCATCACTGGATTGAAATTAATGTTACACGTTTCACGTTTCGTAATGCACTCTTTTGGCGGAAAACTTTTGGTGATGCACTCTGCTCCACGTAAAGGGATTAGGGACATCAAGAGCCATGTTGCATTACAAACGCTCTCTGTGCATCACATTAGTTTTTCCAGTGCTGGCCGTGCTGACAGCGGCTGCGGTCGGACCGTTACCGGGACGGCCCGGCGCGGCCCGGCCGGACCCATGCGCTGTATTTGGGCAGATGGTCTGGTCCGATTGCTCCTGATCTGTCTCACGCAGGCAAGGCTGCCGACTGATTCAGAAGATCGCTCTCGTTCCTTCTCCCTTGTCGCACCTATGGCGGTGCCCAATGCTGGGCATGGCAGCGCTACATGAGTGCGACAAGGACAGAAGTGCGAGGGCGACCCTCGGAATCAGCCAGCTGCTCCTCGCCCTTCTCCCTCCCCAAGTGCGTGCTGCGGGTGCTGCGCTGAGCACCGCTGCGAGTCCGCTCCGCACGGCTCGGCTGAGTCATTCAGCGCGACACTGTGGGGGCGGGCCGGGCCGGGCAGGGCCGCCGGGCGCTGGCAAAAGGCGGGATTAGACTTAGCGCTCCGCTCCGGTCGGCTCGGACCAGCCGTGAAGCAAGTAGCGCTGCCGACTGATTCAGAACATCGCTCCCCTGAATCTGTCCTTGTCGCACTCATGGAGCAGCTCCATACCCTAGAGGGGACACCTCCGTCAGTGCGACAAGGACAGAGGCACGGGAGCGATGTTCTGAATCAGTCGGCTGGTCTTGGCGCTGCTCTGAGCTGCCGCTGCCGCTGCCCCGACGCTAAATGGGATTACTCCGCCATGACTTCGGCAGCATATATCGCGTCTCATGCTCAATTAGGTTCGCGGAGAGCAGCTCAAAGTACACGTGGGAGGCCTCGTCGGCATGGCCCCCGGTGTCGCGGGACCAGTGTTGCCAGAAAAGTAGGCAACAAGCCGCCCGGACACAGTGGAGTAGAGCGGGCTGCATCTACGCGCGCCTACTTGGCAACATCTACGCACCTGTGCTAGGGTGTTGCCTAGTAGGCAGGCGCAGATGCAGTTGCCTACTTTTCTGGCAACGCTGGGCGGGAGCCGACCTGACCCGCAGTGTTGGCAGAAAAGTAGGCAATAAGCAGCCTCTAAACACAGTGGAGTAAAGCGGGCTGTATCTGCGCCTGCCTACTTAGGCAGCACCCCAGCACAGGGGCTTGAATGTTGCCTAGTAGGCAGGCGCAGATGCAGCCCGATTTTCTCCACTGTGTTTCGGCTGCTCATTGCCTACTTTGCTGACCCGACCGGCCGCGATACACACGAGTCTGCTTTTCTAAGGTGGACCCGATGGACGCCGGGACGGACAACGGTTTCACGTTCACTGCGCCCAACTGGCCGTCGGAACCCAAGGAGCCGGTGGCCAGGATCACCTCCAAGAGGCCGAGCCACCCTGCCAACTCCTTCTACTACCCCAAGCTGGACAAGCTGCCCTCCATCGCAACCTTCACATTCGTTAAGGTAGAACACAGTCATTTTTCCTTTCCTCTTTCCTTAAAAAAACTGTACGCGGAGTTTTAACAACTAACATAATTAATAATTATTAATTTTAGCGAAACGTGGGGATATTGCTTTACTAACAAACGGCAATGCTAACTAACCCGGCGCTGGCGTTCTGCTTGTCAGTGGCGGTTGAAGGACGCACTTAACTGCTCGGCGCCTCGACCCCCGCTCCCGCTCGCTCGCGCGTCCACAGGAGCCCCAGAGGAGAGCGCAGGGACCGCAGAGCCTCCCGGCCCCGGCCCCGGCCCCGGCCCCGGCCCCAGCCCCAGCACAGCGGCAGACTCGGTCACGCCGGCCACCGCCGGGGCGACCCTGGAGGGGGCGCCCACCTACAACGGTACAACGCCTAGGACCAGGGCCGGGCAGCCCTCGTCCACCACAACGGCCTCTGGCACCACGACCACGGCAGCGGTGCAGGAGGCCAGCCGGGGCCGGGGCGGCAGAGCAGTCCGCGGGGCGCCCCCGGGGACCACGGGCCCCAGCACCAGTGCGCCACCGGCGGGGTCCACGCCCGATCCCGCCGCGCGGCTCAACTCCAGCTCTATCTCGACCAGGGCCGACTCCAGCTCCACGACCAAGCCCAACTCCTCGACCAGGCCCTCCTCCAGCTCCTCGACCAAGCCCAACTCCTCGACCAGGTCCTCCTCCAGCTCCACGACCAGGCCCACCTCCTCGACCAGGCCCTCCTCCAGCTCCACGACCAAGCCCACCTCCTCGACCAGGCCCTCCTCCAGCTCCTCGACCAAGCCCACCTCCTCGACCAGACCCTCCTCCAGCTCCTCGACCAAGCCCACATCCAGCTCCTCGACCAGGCCCACCTCGAGCTCCACGACCATGGCGAAGATCGCCCCGACGGATCCCATCACAGGCGCAACCCCCACGTTCCACTTACGAGCGCCCTCGACCTCGACGCCGGCGTCGTCTTCGCTGCCGACGCCCAGGGCCGGCGGCCCCGCCACGGCGCAGCGGTCGGTGGCGCTAGCGCACTTGTGCCCGCCGCCGGAACAGATACCCAGCCTGACGCCCACATTCGCGCAGACAGAAATCGACGACATAGACGAGGATCTTGAGGTTGGTCCCGCGGACATCAAACTCTGCTCCAATCGCGGGGTCACCAAGTTCTAGACAAGCTGAAGCCATCTCAACTAACGCACAGCACCGCACGCTCACATTGCACACTCGATACGATAACCTTCGTTTCCACTGGAAAAGCAAAGGTGTGTGACAGCCGACACGACACGCCTGCAAAGGTGTTGGGCCACACACCTTTTTTTCTCCAGAGTAGACTCAGAACGCATGCCTTCGATACACGTGCACACTCTCACGGCGGACGCCTGCGCCTGTCCCACTGCCTGCAGGAGCGCGTGTACCACCTGAGCATGGAGCTGTCGCGGGTCAACGCGTCGCGGGACAGGGACCAGCTGGAGGCCAACGAGATCAGCAACGAGCTGGCGGCCGGGCTCGGGCTGGCGCCGGGCCTAGCGCCGGGCCTGGGTGACGTCACGGAGAGCGTCGTCCGGCGGACGATCAAGGCGCGGCGCAGCAGGAAGGGCAGCCGTGAGTACACCGCTACCGCAGCGCAGCGCCGCCACTGCAGGCGGAAGGGGAGGTCGAAGGGCCCGCAGCAGTTGCCGCACGGAGAGAAAAGACCTCCCAATATATCGCCTACAACTTATTTTTGCAATATCAGCAGAAGAAGTAGCTACTGCGGCAAACTACATCGCTGACAGTGCAAACCACTTTGCAGAGCTTGCGAAGTGACTGCTATGACATCAATATTTTTGCTGTCCTAGAAAAAATTGTAGGCGATATATTAGCAATGAGGTTTGCTGCGACAGCAAGTCTTCTCTCTCCGTGTGTCTCTGATGTCGCACTCGTGAGGAGGACGGAGGACGCCTCTCGGCCTCGCCCATCTCCGCTAGGGTGCTCTGTGGAATCAGTCTGGCACGGGGCGGGCCCCACCCACCCACTTCTCTGAGCGATAAATACCTGAAGGAGGACCGCACTGGTTTAAAATATAGCATGGTTCGCACGTGCGAATTGCGTACTAGGAGTACGTGCGGCAGGCACGTAGTTGCTGAGCGAAGTGAGTGTTAAAACAAAAGGATGGGTTTAATCCTTCCGCCGTGTAGATAAGCAACCTACATGGTGCCAGTCAGCATGGAGTAATTGAGAGTTGGGGGGGAGGGGGGGAAGGGCCGGAGAGGTGCTGGAGGGACATAAGGCCAACAATCACCGTTCGTACTCAACCGAGTGAGGGGAGCATCCCCTCTCAGATATCCTGATGTAGAAAGTCCCGGACACGCATAAGATTGACACCAGAGGCGCAGGGCGCCGTGGCCTCCAAAGTGCGGTTGTCCTGTGCGGTGACCTCGTGCCACTCCTGTGCCCGACGAGGGGGGAGGGCGCCATAGACGCGGGACGGTGACACCCTTCCCGAACCCAGAACGACATTATGAGTGTGACGCCTTTGTGGCAGGGGCATTCTCTGAGCTGTCCCCAGGTCGAAAGTCTCGGACACCCTCCTATGGGGTCGACGCTAGAGGCCCAGTGGCCAGTGGCCTACAAAATGTGGTTATCCTGAGCGGGGACCTCTAGAACACACTTCCAGAACCTCCCCTCCCTCCACTCCACTTTTCCTCCCCATCCGGAGGTGAGATAAGTGGCACTAAGTATCATTAACATGATGAGTATAAGAATGCAGCTGCATGATATGCTGTCCGCCCCCTCCCTCAACCCCTCCTATCCTTCTGAAACAAGTTTGTCTTCACACCAACACTGATTTAGTGTAAACACTCTCAGCATAATTGTTATACTACAAGTACCGTTTCTCACCTAAATCCAATCTACAGTATCGCCCCTTGTGTTTGTGTGAGTCAAATTTCTATAAACTATTCACTTTTTAGAAATGAATTTACTCCGTATCATTACTTTTATAGAGCAGCTTTCCTCTCATTCAAATTCATAGCCAAAACGGATCAAGCAGTATGTTTGGTTTAATACATAAGATAACTTGATCAGAAATCGTATCACTGGGAAGAACAGCAAAGGTTCGGAACAAAATCCTACTAAATTTCTCTGAATAATACCCATACAATTTACTTTTTCTAGTTGGGTTAAAAGGTTATAAGATTTTAATACTTTCACCACACTTTGATGTGTCTTCTTTAGTAGAATGAGACTCTAAATGTTTCTATTTAATATTTATCAATTAATAACCTTTTTTTTATAACAAATGTCTCTTAGCTCATGTCTAAAAGGAGCACACTTCTACTACAGCATCAATACCGTATTGGGGAACCCGCTTGCCTGGTAATTTGTGGCGGCTAAATAAGGAATCACAACACTTGGGTACCGAGCAAAGGTTTAAAACAAAATTTAGTTAAATATCAGAAAATAATGTCACAGCTAGTAACTCTCACTTGTCAGATCAAGGTGTTAAGTGATTTTAATACTCAGACCAAAGTCTGCTGTCTCCCAGACAGAACTGTGTGTACTCTATTGTAAACAACATTGTTTATGTTGTTAGGTTATGTCACTCACCCAAATAATGAGTTCGGAAGTAAGTTGAAGCGATCCTGGCTGTCGTTTCAGCAATCCGTGACGTCCATTTCACAAATCCAGTACAATCAAAGGTATTTTTGATTAGAACTTGAGGCACACACGACAAATCACTCGCACACACACTTCTACAAACTGACGACACTTTTGAAACTTCGTGAGGCGACTACCACCACTCTAAAAAACTATTTAAGACCGCATATTTCGTCGGACTGACAATTAAATTTCTAATTTTGACGTTGTAAACAGTCGAAGTGGACACCGGGCCCACCGGGACCGGGCTTGGCTGGGCCGTCGTGACATATTTCGCGTGCTGCCGCTAGGTGGCGCTACTGGCGTCCCCACAAACGACGTTACCGAGGCGGAGCGCCTGCGACACACTGGATAGGCCAACCCGCCAAGCAATCATGTGAAGGTGGCGGCCTATCCGGAGAGCCCAAGCGCAGGGGGAGGCAGAAATTAAATTCCTGGTAACCCAAATTTCGCGGCGTTACTGCCCGATGAGTTCATTGTGGGGCTAGCTTACCGGTGAACTCCTTTCGTTGCCTGCCAACCTTTCCGGAGTGAAGTTTACATGAAACGTTTCAATATTTCAAACTCCATTTATAGGAAAAGTCTGGACAAATATTATAGCGCTGAAGTTAGTAGATTACGGAACACTACCGCTTTTTACGATTACTTCTGTACTTTAAGAGGAGAACCGGCTAACACAGAGAGACAGACAGACAGACTCACGACCAAGTACGCTTCTGATCCCCTGCAGGAGTAAGCTTCGCTTCGCTCAGCGACTAAAACGTGGCACTGGCCTTTAAATTAGTACGACCATGGGTGGGGCCAGCTTCAAGGAGCTGGCAGCTGGCGGGCTGACTCGGCAGGGCGGGGCGGGGCCGAGCGCCTGCAGACTCCCCGGGTAGGCCAGCCCGCCCGACACGCGCGCGTGTAGGTGCGCGCATTGCCTATCCACCAGGCGCTTGCCGAGCCTTATGATAGCACCTCGCGATGTAAACTCCCTCGCGCACAGAATTACGCGGTCGGAAGATTTTAGCAGGATTCTGTAGTATGCCATCTGCTCTTATTCTCGATGTTTTATCTTCCGAAGATCTACCACAAGGAAGGCGCGGGGCGATCGCCCCCCCCCCCCCCCTCCCCAATCGACGTCTAGTAAGGGATCGTTCAAAAACTACGTGCCCTATTTGGGGGAAGGGGCACTATCGGGCACGAGGGGGGGGGGGGTCAAAAAGTGGCCTAAAACAGGGCACGTAGTTTTTGAACGATTCTTAAACCGTCTGAATTGTGGGCAACTTGAGCTACAAAATCCCTGTACGTAGGGCAATCCAGAAGCCCCCCCCCCCCCCCCCAATCTGCAAGACCTTATACCGCGCCTGCCACGATATGGCGCACATACCGGTGTTTCGGCAAATTCACAGCTTCTGAATCCATACAAGACTGTTTTTGACACTCGTCTCAAATTACACACTGTTAAAGATGCCCCCCCCCTCCCCTCCCCCCGAGCTAGTCATGATGTAATACGTACCTCCTTCAACGGCCGCTTTCCAGGTCAGGCCAAGCACTGCCAGGTGTCGGAGTGGTCGCCGTGGTCCGCCTGCAGCGTGTCCTGCGGCGTCGGGGACGCGACGCGGACCCGCCGGGTCCTGGAGCACCCCCGGCGCGGGGGGCGGCCCTGCCCGCCGCTGCAGGAGCGGCGCTGGTGCGGCGGCCACAGCGAGTGCCCGCAGAACTTCTTCAACTGGTGAGGCGCGAGGCGAGGCCGGCGAGGCGCGGCGCACCCTCTCAACTCAACCATGAGAGAAGGTGCAAACTGATGCAAACCTCGGCCAGGCGGCGTTCCGGGCCGCCGAAGCTGGGACTCCAGGGCGCCCTTCTCTCATGACTCAACTGACGGACGGGACGGGACTCCAGGCAGGCCAGTGTTGTGTGCGACTACCAGCGACGACTCGTCGCTCCGCTCGGAGCGGCGGGGGTAGTCGAAAGCTCGATGGCAATAAAGTCGCTTCTTCTTTAGAGGAGCCGATGATTGTGTGCTGTCGAGGAATGGCGATAGCCTAAATAGCGTTCAGTTCTTTTGTACAAAATGGTTAGGTTCGGAACATGTGGGGACCAGAAACCTCTCAGAAGACTTGCACAAAATTTGTGTTCTAGCTGATGAGCAAAAGATGCACTTTCTATGTTAGTCGCCAAGTCTTCGTGACTGACTAAGTGCGCAGGGAGAGTAGAACTTGGCAGGGCAACACATGGTAGAGTGCATTGGCACGTTTCATTCTTTGATCACTGTGCATTAAAATGTAACACCTATAACATAGCAGTAGCTATGCTAGTACTCCAATGACTTCTGCAGCATTTCTAGAATTGGTTTGTCATGATTTTCACTTTAGATAATATCTTGCTAAAAGAAAAATGGTTTATAATAAAATTCAATGACTGTTCTTTAAGGTACTGCTTTTATGGTTTTGCAAAACATACTCCAAAGAAAACTATGAATCAATGAACAATGGAAATCATGTTTATAAAAATATATTAAGAGAATAAAAGTCTGTAGCTGAAAAACATTTTTGTGACATTTCCCTGAAGACTACACTCGGCGAGAAACGGGATGTGTAAATCGAGTTCCTAGCCGGCTGAGTGATGAGTGTAGTTCAGAGGAGAGGGGATACAAGACACAAGACACAAGATCACATCAATATCACATCAATCTTTATATGAGATGTTGTATTTTAAAATAGCTACGGCCAGGGGAATTAAATGTCATTCCACAAACATACATATTTTAAATACATAAAAGAAATAAAATATTGTAACTGATAGCTGATAGTTTTGCAGCTTTTGCATTTTCAACACCCCTACAACTTGTTTTATAATAATAATAACAAAAATAAACACATTGATGGCATATGACCTGCCACAAAGAATTGTTACTTCCATGTTAAACTAAGGTTTTTTCCCCTCTGAATAATTTTTCCTATGAGAAGCTACACAGAGACGAGTTACCTTTCTTGCAGAGAGGCGAGTACACCTTTCTGAGGAACTGACCTTTGGCTGACTAGGTTTCTTTTTCTGAGAACTTCTAGAAGATGAAGCTTGAAGATTG
Organism: Frankliniella intonsa; assembly: GCA_033675135.1. NCBI lineage: Eukaryota > Metazoa > Arthropoda > Insecta > Thysanoptera > Thripidae > Frankliniella > Frankliniella intonsa. Next base: position 2,347,003 of record CM066256.1, read on the forward strand.
TCTTTATTTGGGGAGTCTTGAGCACAAGAATCACTAGGTAATACTAAATTTTCTGGAGTTAGTGGTCCATTTGCACTAGTATGAAATTCATTCCGATAAAAACAACTCTTATAATGCTGTTTAAATAGTCCTTCTGCAGAATCAGAACTGTTTGCTTCAGAGCTCAACTCTTGGTGACCACAATGTTCAGATGTGAGAGGTTCTTCATTTTCTGCTAATGACGGGGCAACAGCATTTCTTGATTCTTGAGCTTGAGGAGAAACTATGCAATCTTTCATAAGGAAAACTATGCAATCTTCCATAGTAGTAGGCTTTACAATCACATCCATTGTCTGACATACCCCATCACATAACACTGGCTCTACAAAATCTGTCTGACAGATTAAGTCAGGTGGGTTAGATAGATATGATCCAGTTGGAACACAATCAAGAGGAATAACTTTGGTTGGAATAGTTTCAACAGCAACATCTTTACACAATGGCTCTTCAAAATCACATTGAATAGAAACACATTTTACTTCTAATGACTTGTTCACTAAACTGTCATGAAGTTGAGGTCTACAATTTTCTATGCTATTGCTCACTGTAGGGGATACCACTCGGGCATCAGATGTTTCCTCTACAAGTCTTTGCCTGCTAGTCTTTCTCTTCTGTCTCTGCGCCATTTCATCTGAGCTTATATTACAACGTGATATATCATGTTGGTGATTAGGACTACTACTAGGACTAGAGCTAGTCGATTCAACAAAATTTATCAACTCAGCATAAAAATTTTGAGGCAAAACAGGTTTTTTGGTTGTGGATGTTATTAAACCCCTTTGAGAAGATGCTTCTCTTTCTTCTGCAGAAGTTGTAGCATAAGCACCTCTTACATTGACTTCCGTTTGGAGATTATTAGTTCTATGACTATTATCTTGATTCTTAATGGTATTTATGGTATTTGTTTTTATTACTCTGAGGTTTTTCTTGGATTGAACAAGTGTTGGCTCATCAGCATCACTAGAGGATGAAGAAAATGAATTCAAAAGGACCCTACGTACGCTAAGTCTATGAGCACGTCTTTTCACTTGCTTTTCATTTGTACAACTAGTCTTCTTGAGTCTACTTGGACTCTTCGGTGGACCTGTATCATGGGCACTATTCTCACTGTCAGTAATACAGTTTAATTTTCTTTTCTGGTTACTATTTTCTCGACTACGATTGGTCGTAATATCACTATCATCTCCACTTGAAGGTGGTGTTACCAAAGGTTTGTTCTCAGTCAGTGGTTTCCTTACAAGAAAAAGAAAATAAGCATTAAGTTGGTAAGGAAAATAACAAAAAGAAAATTGTGAAAAGAACTATACATACGTTTCAACGCTTGATGATTCTAAGTTAATTAAATTAGAGTCTTCATTAATCTCCCTCCACTGTTGTGCGCACTCCTCCAAAATTTGAGAAGCATCAACTCTCTTTAGCTTAATAATTGGGACGAGCCCATTAATGGCAACGAGGCTTACTGGGTTTTGGCTAATTTCACTGCAAGAGATAAGAGATGAAAAGTAATGTTAGTATCTGACACAAAAACACAAAAATATTTGTCACATATCAACAAGATTTTCATACTCTTCGCTGAATAAAGGCGGTGTCCTGACCCTTGGCTGTATTATTTGTTCCTGTTTCACATTTGTCTGGTTCATATTGAACTCCACAACAGAAGCAGAACATGTTGAATTTTCATTATGTTGGTGGGCAGAACTGAAATTGGGAATAAACAGAAGAGTAGATCACTCAACCATGAACAGCACTTCTTTCTGAACAGAATAATTGAGAAGTAGGTAGAACCTACTTAAAACCCACATGCAGTAAATATATGGCTTGGATGTTTTTTACAGGTCTGTAATTTCTTTCTTTCTTTTTAAATACTACTTGTGACTTTTTACAGGAGTTCCCGACAATTTACTCTAAAGGGGTTTTGAGATGTAAGATAATATTTAAGTCAGACCGATTAAATTTTTAAAAAAGATGTAAATTAGCAAAGTGATTTTACCTTTAACTCAACAAGAAAGAAAAGAAAACCAAAGTAGCCTTGAATATTAATAATGACTGTTGCATCACATATGTGGGAGGGCAGGGAGATTTCTACTTACAATAGGCTTTCGGCGTCAAACCATGAAATTTCTTGGAAAAGGACATCTTGAGGGTCAAACTCAGCATTAAATCGATCTGATCGTTTCAACCTGCAAAATAGTTTGCAGTTATATACAAAATTTTAAAAAGTTTATATTTGAAGAGTATTACGCACCAGTAGTTTTTCAGGGGCAGAATGGTACTTTTGAGACAACACATTAATATGAATTCCGAACTAAAAGCCTCCCTTGAAGAGCATTCAATAACGTTTCTAGTTGAATTCACCAGATTAATGGTGTAAGGACCACCGTCACCGTCGTAGGAGAAATCATCAGATCTGATGGCCAGACCTCCACCTTTCTGTGAACAAGACAAAAGCGTCATATGAAGTGTCAAGTATCATTAGCCATGTGAACAGGTAGCCTGTGACAAAAACCACGGAGTTACGAGCAAATAAGTTACGAAAAGAGCGACTGTTTTGGCGAAAATGCAAGAACCAAATTTAGATACAATAACCTCACTTTACCTCTATGTACTCTGATAAGTCAGAGGCATTATGACATTCCCGAACACTAAAAACCATTCGTCCTTCACCGCATCTAAACAAATCCTTCCGGATTGACACCATTTTAGCTTCATGTAAAATTTAAAATCTAGTCTAAGAGGTTTGCAAACACTCCCTCCTTCCTGTATCATTCGGCAATATCCCGCCATTGGCAATGTTCCCTCCGCCCTCCGCCACCGCCACCCACCAATGAACAATAACCGTAACGTGGCGCCACCGTCAAATCCTTTAGCCAGCGCTATAACGCTATAGAGCTCTATAGCTTAGTTTTCAAGATGTCATTTTGTCCGTGCTTACTTTATCTCCCACCATCACCACATACTTCAAGATCATGAAAATAAATAAAGGGTAGAGAGATCTGTTTCAGCTATCAAATAGCAATTTAATCAATAAATTACTGAACATTTCATCATCTCCATCAAATCCTTCTCCTAGATTCACATTATAGAAGAAAGCAAGATACTGTGCTCTATATTTATTTTAGGAAAAAAAATTTTAGTTGAAAAATTATCTTAAGAGCTTATCTATCAGTCTGTTATCCAAGCAAACTATTGTGATCAGGAAAAGACAAACCCCTCAACAATTCAGACATAGGCTGTACAAAGTTTTAATAAAATGAGAGAAAAAAATAACAGTAAAACACGCATGATTCTTAAAACAGTTTGATAACCCACACAAATCGTTGAACCGTCAATTTACAGAGATTTCTCATCAATAAGTATTATTCAAAATGCAACCTAATGAAGAGTTTCCAAAAACCAAGTTACACAGAGCAAGAGGCCTGTAAATAAGGTGGAATTCCATGGATAAGGACACCCTTTCCCATGAGGATTAACAGAAGTGATTAATGCTGCTTAGCGACCATTCCTCTAACTGAAAAATTACATGAGCTAAGCAAAACCAACAATCCTGCCCATACATCATGACACAACCAATGAAACACACATGGAACACACCGAGGAGAAAAAAAAAATTGACAAGTACATGCGTATTAATGAAATATCACAACATCAATCTGATTTGTTCAGAATGATAAGAGTAAAAATACAATTTTGAATTGATAAAAAACATTTAATCAAAATATACAGTTCTACACTAGTTTCTTGGCTTCGAAAAAGCTCTTGAGGTGATGAGTTTGCCAGGCTCCCATAGCCAAAAGAATAGCTGTCTGGATGATAGACCACCATAACACTCTCTGGTTGGTGCTTTCACTAGTCATGCGGAACCTTTCTTCACGATACTGAAAAAAGAATAATGAGTGTGAAAAGTCCATCTAATATTTCAGCCATCCTCCTAATATTTGGATTCACTACAGTCATATCAGACAGAAAACTTTGCAACCACTTTCAGTTTCTTAGATTTCACTTACCCGTTGATAGTTCTGTTCCTTGGAAATTTGATCAACTTGATCCAATAATTGGCGTACTCTCAACTGCAAATCGGACAGCTTGTCTTTTTGGGCAACGTTGGCATAATCAATAGCATGCTCACCTACTTGAATATCAAGGTGAACCCTCTGAAAAATGGGAATTTGCACTTTCCATAACCAAAACATTGTAAAATAAACAACAATTGGTAGCAATAAGTCAACAACTTACAAGTTGAGTACCACTGAACCACTTAGTGCTGTTAGAATAGAGACATATCACATGTTCTCCATGAACTTGAGAGGTGAAGGAAAGGCGGCCCTCTGAACTGTAAACCTAAGTGGCACATTGCAGAAAGTTAGATGAACGTTGCAATGAAGTATATAAGAAAGATAAAATCTACATTAAGGAACAGTTAAATTAATTGCTCACCCTTGACAGAACTACTTTATCATCAGGGTCTTTCACTTCCACATGCATCCCAATGCCAGGACTGGATGGCATGAATCCACCACTTCTTGGATCATAAAGTTCAACTTTATAATTGACTGAAACAAAAAATAATTATTGAAAACAGTTAAATATGTTTGTCTTGATTTCCCTAAATAATCCTTTAATTGAAATATGTGTATTAACTTTTTCGGGGGTGACAAGGAAAAAAAGGGAAAAAAGAAAAAGACAGATTGCTACAGTTCCTCGTGTTGCAAAATATTTGATTAACTTTGAAATTCTACTTATACATTAAGAACCGGTTTGGTGGTTAGGAAGAGGATGTCATCTGCTATACTAACCAATAACAGTAGTTTCGTCTGGAATTTCCTCAATAAAGCATTTTCTTTCGGTTTCTCCTATGTGAAAATAAAGTGCCGAACAGGAGGAAAGGGTGAGAAGTACTAACAGGAACGACGAAAAAGCGTTAGAAAGAGACATTTTCGTTGGACACAAGAAGGAACGAAACCAAATATTCAACGTTCACTTCACAACACGTCATCCATAGTTGATCAGCCGGACAGCGAAATAGAAGGCTTTTCTCAGTATGACCAACATAAAACATTTGAGCATGTATTAAGATCGTATTTCCACATAATACTCCATTGAAGTCCCATCAAATCAACCAAACCATTTATTAAAATATTAGTTTCAAATTTTGATAAAATCTTTAAAATCTCCCAAAGTAGATACATAAGTTTTTGTGTAAACATTTCTAGACTGCCACATCCTCTCCAGCAAGTGCCCCTTTCAATCGTCTGTCATTTCCTCTAGGTTAGAGGTCCATCTATTTTCACTTAATTTCCACTATTTAAAGAGTTTTTTAATTTAACTTTTATATTTATAGTATTAAAATGGACGCCGTTACAACCTCCATTCTTGGGATTATTTTTATCGTCACTGCAATCATTGGATTGTTACTTTATCAAAAGAAATCTGCTCAAAAAGGTATCCTTATGTTATGCCTGTCTTGTTATTATTATGGTAATACATGCCATTGCAGTCTGCTGTGTTGTGATACTTGTTATTTAAAAAACATAAATCAGCTGTCTATAGTTTTAATTTTCTAAAATTTTCTTTCTTAATTATTTTAATTATCTTGAAGGTGTATTGTCTGAAAAGGGACATGATTGGAATTGTTATGCTACATTAACTGAACTAAAATATAGCCTAGCCTGACTAGCCCGAGTCCTACCTTTGTAACAAATTAGGGAAACATTGGAGTTTACACTTCTGAATAAGTGTGATCCTAGTCTGATACGACTATATCATGCTACAACAGTTGCTAGATGCTAGATGATGGCAAGTGCCAACAACAGTTTCTGTATCATCGTAGTAATATGTTTCTTTGTATTTAGCACCCAGAGAAAGAGCTGTGCCTCAAGCTAGAGCGCAAGCTGGCCCTGGCCCTAGAAGAGCTCAAGTGGCACGTGGTGTTAGACAGCGCAACAGAGCCAACGGTACGCAAATAAATTTGTGCTCTTTGCAGGTCAAAGCATCCGAGGTACAATTTTAATCACTAAATTAACATCATAACTCTCAGCTGCAGCACAGCATGACTCTGCTGGAGAATCTGAGGAAGATGGTCCTGATCCATCAGATAAAATTGATTTGCCTGAGGGAAAAGTGGGTGCCAAGAAATTGGCAAAATTACAGGCAAAAGCTGAGCGTAAAGCTCAAATAGAGGTGGGGATCTTTTAAATGTTTCCTCTGTACATTTTTAACTGAAAGAAACCTGTTACATAATCATTTCATCCATCCAAAAATATTTTATAGGCAGAACAACAGGAGAGAGAGGATAAGAAAAAGAGACAGCAAGCTGAAGAAGAGGAGAGGCTGAAAGAAAGAGAAAAAGAAGTTGAAGAGGAAAAGAAAAGAGAAGAAGCTGAAAAAAAAGTCAGAGAAGAGCAGGAAAGAAAAGACCATGAGGAATATTTAAAAATGAAAGCAGCTTTCAGCGTTGAGGAGGAAGGTTTTGAGGAAGGAGAGGGTGAGGGTGAAGGCAACCTCTTGCAAGAATTTGTAAAGTATATAAAGGTCAGTCTGCAAGTTACAGAATAAATGGTGTAGCCCTGTTACATAATTACGATGTGTAATTAAAGTTTTGCCTTTTGAAATTTTTTTTAGGATAACAAAGTTGTTGTTCTAGAAGATCTTGCCTCACATTTCAGACTGAAAACACAAAATGTCATTGACAGAATACAAGATTTGCAAAATGATGGTATACTTACTGGTGAGTCAAAATTCGTGTAAACACGTATAATTTTTTAATCATTTTTTTTTAAATTCATTCACAGTCATCTTCTAAATTTTGAAACCTTGCATAGAGAAACTTGTTTAACAAAGAACCACTTTTTTCAGGCGTGATTGATGATAGAGGGAAATTTATCTACATTTCGCAGGAGGAACTGGAGTCAGTAGCAAAGTTTGTGAAGCAGAGAGGACGTGTCTCTATCACTGACCTAGCAGAAAGTAGCAATCAGCTCATTAATTTGAATCCTACTTCAAAAGTGGAAGTTTGTTCTTAGATTGTGTGTATAATAAATTTTTTTTTAATGTAGGTGTACTAGCATTATTTGTTCTGAGGAGGTACTAACCTGAATATTGGATAGCCCAATTCATAAACAATTATGCAAAAAAAAAAAAATTAGATTGGCTTAAATTATTTTGCATAATGTTTTATTAGGCAAATATTAGAGTACATCATCAAAAGTCACATTTGAATAGTACACAGACAATATTAGGCAACCTTGAACAATTTCATGTAAGGGATTGCCCCCGCCTGCTGTAAAGCTTCATTTGGTGCCCCCTCCAAAACAATGACTAAAATACTGTCAGAGGTGTAGCACAGATCAATTTTCTAGAATTAAAATGCAAGAACACAATCTACAAAACCAAATTAATTACAAAAAGAAAACATCAGGTAAAAAAGAGTAAGAATGCTGACACTGAAAACAACATTAAAAAATAAATGTACAAGCAGCTGACTTCAAAGTCCAGAACATCCTGTCTCCTAAAAAGTTTAAAGAAAAAGAAAAACCTAGATGTTCTGTCTTGTTTTACAAGATGCTTAACAATATCAATGAATTGTAAGACCTGACTCATAAATTAATACTAACAATAAATATAAATAACCCTATCATTGGCATGTCATGAATGTGTGTATACACTGCATTAAATAAAAGATGCGCACATAGTTACAAAGAATGAAAATCTCTCTGGGGCAGTGTATTTAAAAAAATACACTCAGAAAAATGTCACATTCCTCAGATAAATAGATTGAGACAGAATCAGCAACTCACAGAGGTCTTAGAATTTTAACATGAGGAGGTGAAAGGAAGTCTTGTTCCTTTATCTAGTCACTGCATGAAGCATTTTTACTGAGGAGGGTTAACTCCCATGTTTGTTGCACCATTTTCAACACATTCATCGTCCATCAAGTCTTCCTCAGAGTCATTATCTCCTTCGTCATCACTTGTAATGTCTGGGTCACCCGCTTGGGCTTCACATTTAATGCATTGGCAATTAAACAAATAATTTTCCCTAGAAGTAAAAAATAAAAGCCAAACTTAATTTTTCGAAAATACAAATCAATTATAAGATCTCTCATGGAGGAAAATAACTGTTACCTTAACATTTTGAGTCGAGAATGGCGGCTTCTTTCCAGAGTACATTCGTCAAGATAGCTAATTGTAATTTCATCTCCTGGTTGAATGTTGCGAGTGGCAGTCATAACCAGCCTGAAGTCACTATAAGGGAAAGAAGGCTCTGCATTTGGAATGCAACTGTGATTGCATGAGCTTTGCAAGCTGTACAAGGCTGAGCCTTCACAATTCAAGAAACTACCAACAACTGGAATAAAAATGAGATGGGTTGAGGCAGACTTGTAAAAATTTAACAAGGGTATGAAATATAACTCTCATGTAGGTCCACTTACCTTCTTCAAGATCATCATACAGTTTATTGATGAAAACATCTAAGGCTTGCTTATCTGGGGGAGCAAGGGAAAGAGCAGATACTTTTTTCACCCATTCACTCAGGGAGCTGGTACCAACACCTTGGCCATTGGTTCCAACAAGAGCAACTAAGGATCGGAATCCTTCAGGAGTCAGCCAGTTCTGAAATTGGAGTACAAACAATAGATTAGGAAAAAAGTACAAATACGTACTCCATTATGTGACCAACCACTAAAATAATAAATATTAAAAAAATATCAATGACTTCATACAAATATGATTTCACAAGTGAACTAGGTTGAGACTCACATGTGAAGCATTGTCAGATGGAAGAGCCTGAAGTATCAGAGTACGAAGCATTTCTAACTGCCCTTGAAATTGTTCACCAAGCAGTTTATGTGCAATCTCATCTTCATGATTTACAACACGGTGGCAAAACTGTAAGACAATGAAATTAATATAGCACCTTACCTACAGGTATAAAAAGAAATATAAGGCACTTGCCTACCTGCATAAAAGTGTGCATGATTCTTTCCTTGTCATTTTCCTGATGAATCATTGCAATGATTCGAGCAAGCAGCATGATACTAGTAGTTTCTGGAGGGTAGTGCATTTGTCTGATCAAAAGAGAAAATATTTTAAGAGTTAGTGATATGGGTTTGTGTTGATAACGCAATTTCATAATAACTGGTGGAAAAAACCTACTTCCAGGCGTCATTTAACATGTCTAGGGGATGCTGTCCTAGGGAAGCGTCCCTTGTACGTGCTTGGGTACATAACGTTCGGTGATATTTAGCCCAAGCCTGCTCAAGGCAGGACACACTGCAATAGCGAACCTGGAGAAAGATAGAACCATATTTGAAATAATTTCATAAGTTTTTACTGATGATACAAAACGCAGAAGTCCTCACATACACATGCTACTTACACCACAAGCTCCGCACTCAGTGTGTTGATTTTTTGCAGTGACACAACATTGAGGGTAAGGCAAAACAAGTTCCGGTTTACCTGAGAGCCTCCTTGCATTCTCTTCAGCACTTTCCAAGGGCCTAGAAACAATAAAAAATCATCACAACAATAAGACTTTTCTAACTCAAAAAAGGAATATGATATTCAAATTACATATTTCCCGAAATCCTCACCTCATACAATAATCACAACTTAGATATCCATAGGCTTGATTCCATGCAAACTGGCAACAAACCAGGGGTTGTTCTTCAAATACTACCTCACCTGCCTTGAAGGCACGGACTGCAAACAGTCCCTTTCCCTACACCGAAACAATTTACAAGTCAATAAAGAGCAAAGTATAGCACTGGACATCACTTATATTGTATAGTATGCTCTCACCTTCATATCATCTACATATCGCACCTCCACACCAAGTGGGGACATCATGGTGGCAGTTGTTCAATGTGTATAAACACAGAACGCACAAGGGAGCTGCATAATAGAAAAAAATACTAGATATAAATTACAACTGATATAAATTTAATATAAAAACAAATATTTGCTTGTGCTGTTCAAATATATTGAGTACATACAGAACAAGAAAGGGTTAAGCCAGCAGCAACAGTGTAAGAATAGCAGACTCAAAGAAATTAAACTTTGCTTACAGTAAAAATTGGTGGAATATTTAATTAATTAATACACATAATATATTTAGAGTATAGGCGATAATCGATGCAGGGAAATTGAAAGGAAAATTAGAAACACTGTCCAAGTCATGGTTGCTGCCATACATCTAGGATGACAGATGCGAAACGGGTAGCGGTTGCGACCTTATAGTGTAGACCCGTCACTGGCTTCGTCCGATAAATACACGCAATTTGCTACACGGTATGCCAGCACCGCGTAAAGTATTCGCTGTCAAACGGTTTCGCCTAACACAGACCGCTAACCTCACTTAGCCCTTAACAGCACACCCGGTACTACTGCTTTGCTCAGCCAGTATACACACGGTTTGCCTACTTTAGCAATTGGAATGTTCCCGAGAGTCTAAAGAACTCTGTACGTTCGTCCTCCTTCGGGAGCGTGCAATTACCTTCCCAAGGAAAGCAAATATATTTTCAATTTTCCCTTACTTCTTCACTGTTTGATGTTTCAGCAACACAGCATGGCAAGAAGACAGCCAGGAGTGCTCGCTGGTTAGGGTTTTGGCGTCGCTAATGATGTGTTCCGTTAAGTATGATGTGCATTGTGGCGAGCCTGTAAAGCGTTTTACTGTTACCAACCCAACATACGAAAAAAAGTTTTTTCCAGACAATTTTCTCTGGTTAAGTGTACGAAGTATATCATTTTACATTTTATTTAAAATATTTATAACGTTTCCATTTAAACATCTGTTTTTCAATGTCCCATTTACTGCTATAATTGCTGCGTTACTGGACTGAAGCTGTTGTGGTCTGTTGCTTTGAGTGAATTGTGAGACAAGAGGGCAACACAAAAGTAAAACCGAGAAACTAGTCCGCTACGATTATTTTTTTTCTGTAACATGTGCAAATGAAATGTTTATTCTCCGGAGGTAGATGTGCGTATTAAAAATTGGATACTCATCGATGTTTCGATGGAACCCAACGGCGGCCGGATGCTCCGCGGCAGCCCCGCGCGAGGCTACAGTGGAAGATCTCGAGCGGCACAGGTATGAAGTAGATCGCATGACGGGGCTTACAAATGTGTGCAAGTTTGAGAAGTCTTTATTTCGATTTTCAGTATGCCTCGCAAGAAAGCAAATCGTAGTAAATATGTACAGTAACTATAACTAAGTAAATGTAGTAGAATACTGCTCACAAAACATCCAGTATTGTTTAAATCACGTTCATTATGATTTATACCACATGGTTTCACTCATGTAGTTTTAAATGGTTTAATTGTTCCTTTGGTTCAGAAATTCAAAAACTACTCCAGAGATGTTATTATCCCTGCAGAGTCAGACTATTCACAATAATTGTCCAGACACTGGAACCTCTTAAAAATACGTACAACACATATAAAAGGTCATGTTCACACTGCAAAGAAGCTGAGAAATGTCGCCTGTTGCCTGAAACATTAAATTTCAGCTACTCTTGGCCACCATCAAACCTGAAATGTAAGTACCTATTTGATAAAGAATTTCGTTCGAGACACATAAAAACATTTATGACATTGTCTCACAGTTAAGACAATCATATGATTTGCGAATGTTAACACTTTCGAAGGAGTGAACCATAAGCAAAACGTGTCTAGAACAAAATCTATCAAAATAACCACAACCAAAAGGTGGAGAATTTTGTACAAATACATCGGTAAAATACAAACACCGATAACTTAATACTAAAGCACATACAGTACATATATCCCTAAAGTCTGGGACATGGTTAATCACAGTTTCACAGTTCAAAATGTGTTTGTAGCCCTGACAAATTAAACACCTTTACAAGTTTAGGCTCAAATTAAAACTCTCAATCACATATTCTTTCAATAAAATCAGCCTGTATCATCATTAATAATAGTAATTTGTTCACCCTTTTATGAACACAACAGACTCCTTCCAAGCACCAAGATTTCTTCTCTCATATTACATCAACAAAACATTTTGTAACCAGTAATATTTTTCTGCCCATTCATTGTTCATTGAGAAAGCATATACAATATTTGGCATTACAAAGTCACTTAGTGAACTAACAAATTCCTTCCAGGAGAGCGTGTATCCTCATTTGAAGGAAAGAACCACATCTTGGCGCCGCGCCGCGGTGGCCGGCCTCTATACACTGACGGCCAGGGTTCTAGTGGGCTCCCGGCCGGGCTGCGCGCGCGCGCCTACGCCTGCCCTCACGGCAGCAGCCGAGGGTTGAACCTGCCCATGTGCAGCAGCACCCCCGTCGGGTTGTGCCTCACAAAGAACAAGAAGGGCCGGTCGAAGCGGAGCCGCGCGGCCTCGGGGATCCGGGCCTGCCTCGGCCTCAGTGCCAGCGGCACCTTCATCAGGTCCGGGTCCTCGAAGTCCGCGATCCTCTGGAACGTCCTCGACTCCCGACTCGAGGAAGAGGAGGAGGACGAGGAGGCGTCCTCGGACGCCGTCACCTCCTCCGAGGACGTCAGGCCCGAGGAGCCCCGCGCCTCGGCGGCCTCAAGAGCGTCGCCCACCCGAGCGTAGTACGTGTCCCTGCACCAAGACAGAATCAAGGGTTATATATATCTGTGAAGCGTGACGAGCAGTGTTACGAGAAAAGTTGGCAAAAATCGCCCAACACACAGCCTTGTGGAGCGGTTTGGTATCAACACCTGCCTGTTAGGCCATCTCTCTGCACCGCTATGAAGATGTTGCCTAGTAGGCAGGCGTTGATACCGACCGCTCAACACGGCCGTGTGTTGGGCGGTTTTTGCCTATTTTTCTGGCAGCACTAGTGACGAAGCGTGGCTGGTTGACTTGTGGAACCCACCTGTCCTTGCCCACGTTGTCCGGGTGCACCTCGATGCGGGGGTCGTCCGCCTCAGCCACCTTGGGCCGCAGCCTGCGGCCGCGCGCCGCCCTCCGGCCCGGCGAGGCCAGCGGGGACGTCGGGAAGAACTCGACGTGGTGCCTGGAGTCGACAGCGCGCTCGCCGCACGTGCTGAACGTGTTGAGCTGCGACGGGGCGGGGCAGAGCAGAGCGGAACAGTCAGGTCGGTACCGTTAAAGCGGCTGGCTGGGCTGTAGCTAGAGGGACTGGAAGGGAAGGCAAAAACTGGGGGGGATGGGGGGGGGGGGGATTTTTCTAAGCAGTCTTGTAAAGTCGCATTATGGTGGTCCTAGATGCCGTCTGCCTGCTCCCTTTCACCACCGCCTGCCTTGGCCCTTTCCTGGACAAGAGAGACAGCGCGACGGCGGCGTGGCGTGGCGCGGTGCGCCAGTGTGGGGCGGCGGGTCGTGGCGTGGGGCCGCGCGCGGCGGGGCGGGGCGGGGCTCGGTGCACCGTCCCTGTGGGTCACTGGGGCAGGGTGACAGGCGCAGGGCACGGCAGGGCTGGGCCCGCCAGGCGCGGGGCGGAGGCGGGCATGGCGACTTTGACCGTCGCGCGGCGCGCCGCTTTTGTCACTTTTTTCCTCCCGCGGCGGCGCTGCGCTGCGCGGCCCATCCACGAATGGTAAACGACAGAGGCACGACCAGGCACGACCTCGCCGAGCCGCGCGGGCGGGGCGGGGCAGGGCGGGGTGGGGCGGCCGGCCGAGTCGCGACACGGAACGGTCGCATCGCCACGAAATGTGTTCCACATTGGAAGAAAAGTGTCGCCCGGACGACCGGGTGGAGCCGGGCCCGGGCTGGGCCGCATCCAGAAAACGCTTCCGTTGAACCCACCGATATTCCATTGAAAAATAGTTCTATATTTTCTTTGTCTTGATGAAATTTCCTATAAATCAAGGGAAAATTTTCCTTTGATACGATAGAACCATTTTTCAATGGAAAATCGGTGGACTCAACGGAAGCGTTTTCTGAGTGCGGGCCGCGGGCGAGCACCTACCTGGACGACGTCGGACAGGTGCAGGTCGTTGGCCACGCCGTTGAGGCCCCGCAGGTCGGCGTGCTCCGAGGAGAAGAGCTCGTCCAGGCCCATGCGCTGCAGGGCCTCGCTCATGTTGAGGACGGAGCGGTGGCTGAAGCGCGGCACCTGCAGCTCCAGGCCGGGGCGCGGCAGCAGCGTGCGCAGCAGGCGCGCCCAGCGCGCGCTCGGCCCCCGGGACTCGAGCAGCCGCTGCTCCAGGCGGGACAGGCCGTCGCCCGGGGCCACGTGGCCCTGCTGGCCCGGCAGCACCAGCACCGTGCTGAACGTGGCTGCGCATGCGCGGCACGCGCGCAGGGAGGGCAGAACAGCGTGAGGAAAGCGAAGCAGAGCGGCCAGAGCAAGCGGGATTGGGCGGTGCCAACCAGGTTGGGCAAAAACCGCGAGCACTCGCCTCGGTGCGACACAGGGTTGCCAGATAAGTAGGAAAAAAATTGCCCACGATACACCTGTGTGATACCACCCGCTTCACACAGCAAATTTTGACTACTTATCCGGCAAAACTGGTGCTACAGGACGTGGTTGCCCCCGCCTGCCAACTAGGCAACATCTGTGCACACTTTGCATAGGGGCTGCCCAGCAGGCGGGTGTAGGCTATAACATCCAGAGGGCAGTGAAGTTCGGCAAAAAAAACGCACAATCATGATGCTAAGGTTGTCCCTGCGGTTGCTCTAACTTTTCCTCGTGTTTCTAGTGATCACTTGTGTTCACTTACCGTCCGCTGGGCCCATGGCGACGGCGGTGGCGTCCAGCGAGGGGTCGTAGCCCGCTAGGAAGCCCGACCTCCACACGGCGGCCGGCACGGGGACGAGGCGGCGCTGGCGGGAGGACGGCACCACCACGAAGTGCATCTCGCCGTCGCGGCCCTCGGTCGACGCACCGGTGCAGTCCGTCTGTGAGAGACGAACGTTGTGTGAGTCAGCACGGCCTGGGCCAATCCGGGGTAGTAGGCGGCAGTGTTGCCAGAAAAGTAGGCAAAATCCGCCCGACACACAGCCGTGTTGAGGGGTCGGTGTCAACGCCTGCCTACTAGGCAACATTTTCACAACTGTGCAGAGGCATGGCCGAGCAGGCAGGCATTTATACCGACCGCTCAACACGGCCGTGTGTTGGGCGGGTTTTGCCTACTTTTCTGGCAACACTAGTAGGCGGGTCATCGGGGGTAACCGGGAGGAATGCGAGGGTAATCCGGGGTAATAATCAGGGGTAATCCGGGGTAATAATCAGGGGTAATTCGCTGTTCAGGAGATCTCGTGGTCGTTTCTCTCTGGTGTGGGGGCAGGCTGGGCCGTCGGGCGAGGCCAGGCCAGGCGCGACCAGGAGCAGGAGGCGGCGGGGCGGCAGGGCGGTCGCGTGCGTGGGTATAGCGCCGCGCCGCGCTGGCAGGTAACCGCTCAGGTAACTGTTCAGTCGGGGTGTACTGCACAGTGCCCCCCGCGGCCCCCCGCGGCCCCCCGCGGCCCCCGCGGCCCCCGCGGCCCCCGCGGCCCCCGCGGCCCCCGCGGCCCCCCGCGGCCCCCCGCGGCCCCCCGCGGCCCCCCGCGGCCCGGCCGCCGCACTTGACTTTGTCGTGCGGCACGCCGGGGTTGAACCTCTGCTCGGAGCGTCGCTGCGACCTACAGAGAGCTGGCGTAATTATGCGCGACGCCTGGCACCACTCGCTCGCGCCCGGTTTGGCGCCGGATATGAAACGTTAATTGAAGACTCTTCTCCCTCGGCCCGAAGAGGAGAGTGATGTTCCCACCCCGCCTCGCCCCGCCCCGCCGCGCCCCGCCGGTGATAGCACCACATCCGCCGCGCCGTGCGGGCACCATCGCCTCGGCTGACACCTCGCAGCTGAGCGGAGCAGAGCCTGGACGCGCAGACACCCAGCGCCCACCTACACCTACACCTCGCGGCTCTGGACCACGAAAGACTTTCCAGGCTGCCACTCTTTTTCTGCATGCCTCCTAAACGAGAATTATTTTCACCACCGTACATGTATGCTATTGTTTGCTGCCCCTCTTTTCAATCGACAGACGCGCCCTGCTCACCCCGCAGCGTGACGCAGCAGGGCAGGGCGCCAATGGGAGCGACGCGTTCAAGACAAAAGGATTCGGTGGCTCGGTCCCGCCCCGCCCCGCCCCGCCCCGCCCCGCCCCATCAGCGGTGCGAGCGCGACGAGATCCCGCGAGGCGGTGAGCACGACTGCACTGCGCCCCCGTGCCCCCCCCCCTCCCCCCCTGTCCGTGCAGCACTGCTCTCCTAACAGTACCGCCGCTGTGCGCTGCGCGCGGATCCTGCGTCGCATCGCGCCGCGCCGGCCCGCGGCGACCAGGCCACCCAGTCCCAAAGACCCAAAGCCCGGCCCGACTCGATCCTGAGCAGCTGGGGCAGCACAAGGAGGCCACGGCCGCGGCTCGCTCCGGAACACAGTGGTGCCATGGGGGAAGTACCCCATCAATACCGCGGCCACAGTGGAGGGAAAAGTCCGCCACAGAATACCGCGGTCATAGTGGAGGGAAGTCCCGTCAACGAATCAAACTAGAAGTACCACGAATACCTTAGGATAGATATACTCAGTGGGAGAGAGGCGTCATGTTGGGACAAGCCAATCACGGCGCTTCTCGCGCGGCGAGTTGACGCCTCTCCCCCTCTGCTACCTATAAGGACGGTAACGATAGCAAGGGCTGAGTGTGAAGTGGTAGAAGTGTCGGAAAATGGCGACAACAGCCGCCTTCATGTAGGAGATCGCGCGGTAAAGGTGAAGGAGCACGCGTGGCCCAACCGCCGCCCCGCCCCGCTGGCCCGTTGCCCCGCCCTACAGCCCTAGCAGCATACAGGACTGTGGACAGGCCGGGTCCAGGTCGTGGCGCCGCCGGGGCTCTGCCGGGCTCCGCCATGTCCACCGAGTAATTAACCTTTCTCGCTCGGGCGGGGCGGGGCCGGGCCGGGCCGGGCCGGGCCGGCTGGGTAGGGGGACGCCCATGCGCTAGATGATCTCTTGCTTGCGCGGAGCGGAGAGGTCGCACGACTAGGGCGGGAGCGGAGCGGAGCGGAGCGGAGCAGGGCATTAGGTAACTGGATCGAAGAGGACTCGCTCGCGGCCCACAACAACGACAGCAGCAAGGACGTGCCGCTGTGGCCCCGCCCCGCCCCGCCCCGCCCCGCCCCGCCCCGCCCCGCCCCGCCCCGCCCCGGCCCGTACGGCCCCTCACAGCGACAGTGACAGTTAGGCGCATCATATTTCCAGGCCGCTTGCTGCACAGCAGCACTGCGACACGATTAACAAGTGTATAATCGTCCGAAATTAGCTGCTGAGAATGGCAGTTTAACACGTTCTCTTGGGTGGCCAATCTCGCCTTTCCCGGCCTAGGTCTCGCGGTGTAAGTCACGGCCCGCGGGCGGGGCGGGGCGGGGTGGGGCGGGGCGGGGCGTCGGACGTGGGACGCCTCGCCACCGAGACGAGACGAGACTCACCTCGAAGATGTTGGCCCCGAAGGCGGCGAGCGGCGGGCGCAGGGCCAGGCTGGCGCCTCGCATGTACTCCTGGACCCGGCCGCGGGTCTGCCTCTTGACGAGCAGGTTGGTCTTGCGGCGCACCAGGTCGCCGCTGTTCCTGAACGTGATCTCCTCAACGTGGCCGTCGTAGAACTGCTGGGCGCGCTCTTTGTAAAAGTCGAGCAGCTTGCCTTTGTTCTGAGCAGCGAAGGAAATGATTGAAATGAAGCATTTTCTATAGCTTGACGCGATGTATGCAACCTCCGCCACGCCGCGCCATGCAACACACCTTGTCGCTGTACAGCTCGCGGACCAGCGCGGCGGTGGCCACGCCCGTGTTCTTGGTCTTGGGCCGCACGAGGGCCTCCGTGACGTTCCACATGACCTGGTGCGGGTTGAACGACACCATGTCGTCGAGGCGCAGCACGTCGTTCATCTGGCCGGAGGTGGGGCCGCGCGCGCCCAGGAACACCATGGCCAGCGTGGAGGTGGCCGCGAACGGCGACATGACGATGCTCCGGGAGGTGGTGCTGCAGGCGGGAGCCCCGGGGTCAGAGGTCAGGTCAGGCCGTCAGGCGCGGTGCCAATCAGTGTTGCGAGAAGAGGAGGCAATGAGTAGCCCAAACACTGTGGAGTAAAGAGGGCTGCATCTGCGCCTGCGTGCTAGACAAAATGTTCGCGTCTGTGCGAGAGAGCTGCCTAGTTAGCAGGCGCATATGCGGCCCACTGTACTCCACTGTGTTTGCGCCACTTATTGCCTACCTTTCTGGCAGCACTAGTGCCAACAGCCGCAGCGCAGCGCGATGCGCATGCAAATGTTCGGGGAGATCCTTCACTTTTCTGGAAGTCACTTACCTGGTGGCGCGCTCCTTGACCGCCATCCACATCTGGAAGGCCAGCTCGTTGCACAGGTTGACGAAGCTGGCCACGTCGGGGTCGAGCGCGGCCGTGACGGCCTCCAGGCCGAGGTGCTCCTGCGGCGCGGCCTGTAGGTCCACGGCGGAGAGCTGCGCGGGCTGCGCAGAGTGGTATACCTTGACGGCGTCCTCGGCCCCCGGGCCGTCGCCGGGCTTGGGGCCGTCCTCGTCCTCGGCCGACGACACGACGGGCACGCGAGTCCACAGGGGCTGCGGCGGTGCCGGGGCCGTGGGGCCGCTGACCTCCGCCACGTCCACCTTGTTGTGGTTCGGGTCCGCGGGAAGCGAGGTGGCCGCGTGGGTCGGGGCCATCTTGAGGCCGGAGGCCTGGGGCGAGAGCTGGGCTGCCTGCGGGTGCGGGGCGTCCACCTGGCTGGTGAGGATGTTGCTGCTCTCCAGGCTGAGCTCCGACGAGGCGGCCGTGGACGCGGGCCGGGTGGTTGGCGGAGGCGACGTCTGCGCCGTGGTCTGCTCAGAGAGCTTGGTCGACGCGGAGGTCGGCGGTGATGTAGGGAGCGGGGACGTCGTCGTCGGAACGGCGGGGGACGTGGTCGTCGGCAGGGTCGTGGACGTCGTCGGGGCGGCTGTGGGCGTCGGCTGGTTCGTGGTGTACGCTTCCGTTTCCGTGGCAGGGAACGTCTTCATGGTCGAAAACGCGACAGTGTCGTCGTCCACCGTCGTCTCCGGCTCGGACTCGGTGCGAGACTCGGCCTCCTCGCTGGAGACGGGCAGCGAGGCCGTGGTGCCGCGGTGCTCCGTGCTGGCGGCCGACTGGTCAGTCACGAACGTCTCCGCGGAGGTCGCGGCGGTGGGGCCCGTTTCTACGGCCATCGTCGGCGTGAAGCCGTCGGTCGCAGAGGTCTCCGTCGTCGTTGATGTCGAATAGAGGAAGCCGTTATTCTCGGAGCTCGAGATCTTGAGGTAGAGCTTGGTGGTTCCCTCGGTCTCCTTATCCTCGATGCTCTCCTCTGACACCTGCTCCGCTGCGTCGTCCTCCTCGTCCTCAGCGCCCTCCGTCGCGTCCTCGGCCGGCTTACTGAACGCAGTCGTCACGGCCTCGTCGCGGTCCGTCGTCGGCAGCGTGCTGATGATCGTCGTCGGCTCGTCCTCGGACGCGGCCTTCGTGACGAGCGCGGAGGCCGGCACTCTGGTCAGGATCTCAGTGTAACGGACGGGGCCCGGGCCGGGCATGGGGTGTGCTGACTGCACGGCCGGAGCCGTGGCTGGCGCCGGGGCGGGCGTCGCGTCCGTCGCCTGCTCCCCCGACGTCGGCGTGGTCTCGTCCTCGACGGGGGCGTCCGTCGTCGTGAAGAGCGTCGTGATCCTGCTAGGTGTGCCGCGGGTCACCGCCGACGTCTTGACCGGCGGCAGCGTCGTCGCCGGAGGGATTGTGGTCCACACCGTCGGGAACGTCGTCGTTGGATGGCTCGTGGACGGCGGCGCCGGCGCTTTGGTCGGGGGCGAACCATTCGTCGGGCTGAGGGTGGCCGACGTCTCGGCGGGTGCGGACCGGGTGGGCGTGGCGGCCGTGCCAGTCGTCTCGGCCTCTTCCTCGTCGTCGGTCGTGCGACTGTCCATGTCGAGGTCTGCGGAGGACACGGACACGGCCTCGGTGAAGGTCGGAGTGTCTGTCGGGATTGTCGTCGTGCCTCGGTAAGTGTAGCTGATGGCCGGCGGCCTCCTCGTCGCAAAAGTAGAGGTCGAGCTCATCGTCGACGCTGAGGTGAGCGCCGAGGTCGGCGCCGACGAGGTTGAGGGTGACGACGGTGGCGCCGTCGTGGCCGCGTTCTCAGAGAGCGCGGTCGGGATGAAGGTGACGAAGGGCGCCATGGTGGTGGTCGTGGCGGGCCGAGGGACGGTGACGATCTGCACCATGGACTCGGCGTGGTCCTGCTGCGGTGCCGGGCGCCGCTGGTGGACCTGCTCGGCTGTGGCCGGTGGGCGGAAGGGCTTGGTGACGGGCTTGGGCACGGGCCGGGCGCCGGGCTTGCCCGCGGCCGTCTTGGTCGGCGCCTTGGTGGCCAGGGGCTTGCCCGGGTGTGGCTTGGCGGCGACACGGTGCGGGGCGGTGATCGCTGGGCGCTGCGGGGTGGCCGGACGCTGCGGCCGCGGGCTGGTGGGCCGGACGGTGGGCTCCGGCTTGAGCGCCGGGTCGCTCGCGTTGTTCGAGGCGGTGTTCTTCACGCCGGGCGACGTGCTCACCAGCGTGTACAGCGTGTCCACGATGTCCTGCTCCGTGGTGGGCGCCAAGGTGAACCTAACGGGCGGCTCCTCCTTGGAGGCTGCGGGGACAGCCGTCGTCGTGGTGGGCTTCTTGTTCAGGGGCTTCTTCACCGTGGTGGAGCCCTGGACGGCGGCGGGCTTCTTGCCAGTGGTCTTGGTGGTGGTGGGGCGCTGGGTGGGGGCCGCGGGGGGCTTGGGCGGCAGCCCGCCGTCCATGATGCCCGGGAGGATCATGGCCCACGTGGCGGCCGCCTCGGCAGGGCTCGGCGCGCCGTGCGCGGGCGGCGGCCGGATGTACGCGGGCAGCTTGTTCTTGCTCGCGGCCAGCTGGCTCTTGAGCACGTTCTGTACATTGTTCACCACGTCCTGGACGCCCTTCACCGCGTCCTCCAGGGCGTCCTCGGGGTCCTCAAAGCCGGCGAGTGCGTCCTGCGCCTGGGCGTGGTGGAGGTGCGCCGGCGGGTGCGTGGGCGCGCGCGGGGGTGCGGGCACGGGGCCGTGGTAGAATGTGGCGATCGGGGTGTCGCCCATGTCGCCGTCGCCGCCCGCCAGCAGGCTCTTGATCTCGTCCAGCGTCATGTGCCGGCGCACCAGGTCGCCCGTCTCGTCGAACGTGTAGAACTCGTACCTGGGCAGGGCACAGACAATCCCGTTCACTGTATAGCTAACTCTAATATGGCGCGTGTAATTTCGACGTGGTCTGTGTTGCCAGAAAAGTAGGCAGCAAGTAGTCCGATTAACCGAGACCCAAACAGTGGAGTAATGCGGAGTGCATCGGCGCCTCGGCAACATGTTCGCACCTGTGCTAGAGAGCTGCCTAGTTAGCAGGAGCAGATGCAGCCCACTTTACTACACCGTGTTTCGGCTACTTATTGCCTATTTTTCTGGCTGAGCGCTACCTATCACAGTCCGCCACCGCCCGGCCGGACAGGGCAGAACGCCGCAGAACGCTCACCTGTCTGGAGACATGAGCCCCGCCGGACTCGCGACCGTGGCCGGGCGCGCCGCGGAGGTCGGGGCGGGGGCCGCCGCCGTGCCCTGCGGCCTCCTCTTGGCGCCCTGGCTGGGCCTGGCCTCGGGCCTGGCCGGGGGGTCCGGGTTGTACGTCCTGGTAGAAGTGCCGTTGCTAACGCCACCGACGCCTTCGCTGTCCGCGATAACCGACACGGAGGTCACGACGCTGAAAAGACAGGATAGATTTGATGATAAATCTCTCGCCCTCCTCTCACTCGCTCTCGCAGTCGCGCGCGACGCCCATCCTCCACCTCTCTCTCTCTCTCTCTCTCTCACCTCTCCTCTCTCCACCCGCTTCCTCCCCATCGCCACCTTTCTATGCAGTCATCCCCGCCCCCTTGTATACCCTTTCCACCTTTGTTGCCTCGCTATCGGTATCAGTTACGTTAAATCCCGCAAGGCGCGGCAGTGCTGCTCGTATCTTACGTATGCCGCCCCGCCCCGCCCCGCCGCTAGCTCTTCCCGCTCCGCCATGGCGCGCCCGCTCTTCTCTCCGCTCCTCTACTGTCTATAGAGTCATGGCCTCCTTGTTGTCCCGGCCCGCCCCGCCCCGCCCCGGCCGTCGGCCCCCTTCCGCCTTGCTCTCAATGTCTTTCTCGATTGACCTGAGCGGCCCCGCCCCGCCCCACCCGGGGCCCGAGGAGCCATGTGACCTGGATTACCTGGAGCCCAGCACCCTGGCGGCGTCCTCCGTGCTGGCCTCCCTGCGCGGCGCAGGGCTGGTCGCGAGCGGCGGCGTCGAGCTGGTGGCCGGCGGCTGCGGCTGCGGGTGAGCCGCGGCGTGCAGCACCAGCAGGCACTGCACCAGCAGGCACTGCACCGCCAGCGCCTGGAGCGAGCGCCGCCCGCCTGCAACAGGAGGAGTAAGGTGAGCACTTGGACAATCGAGCAGGTGAACAAGGTGAACAGGTGAGCACGTGATCAGTTGAACAATCGATCAGGTGAACGGGTGAACGCACGTGATTTGGTGGACTATTGAGCAGGTGAAAAGGTGAAGGGGTGAGCACGTGATCGGGTGAACAATCGAACAGCTGAACAGGTGAACGGGTTACCACAGGTCCCAGGACCTGCCGTACCCTACCGCCGCGGCAAGCTGGCCGCGTACTCCTGAACGGGAGTGTACCACGTGGTAATGAACTCCAGGCCGGAGCGGGGTATGGCGTGGCGTGGCGTAGCGTGGCGTGGCGTGGTGCTGTGCTTCGCGGCGCGGCTCGGCGTGGACACAAAAAGCGTCGCCAGGCGAGCTGGGGCCGGATAGTGGAACTGGCGGTGCGGGCCTGGCCGGGACTAGCCGGGCCGGGCCGGGCCGGGCCGCGCGCTGCCGCAGCAGCAGGAGGACGTACGTACAGCCTCCAGCGCGCCTGACAGCGCCGGGTAGGCCACCCGCTGCGCCCGCGCGCCGCGCGGCTGCCTACCGCACGGGCTCTTTGGCACCCGCACACACCGTGCTCGTGTTCGCCATTGCGCCCCGCTGTTGGCGAATAATCCGCGTAGAATTCTTTTTACGGCCGAAGCGCGCGGGGTACGTAGCTCGCTAACGTGGGACTCGGAAGTAGAGACTTTTACTCGTTGTTCCGATATTTTCCAGTCCGTTTCGAGGCTCGGGCGCGGGGCTGAGCGGGGTGGGGCGGGCAGGGCCTGGCCAGCAGCACATGTGGACCCCGCTCGCTCCGCTCCACCCCGCCCCGCCCCGCCCCGCCTCGCCCCGCCCCGCCCCGCCCTGTCCGATAACAATGCCAGCTGCTGCTGCCGCCGCGCTTGCGCCTCTCGGCAGGAGGGAGACCGGCGTGCGAATTTTCTAATCTCACGGGCGCATGGGAGATTTCAAGCAGCGACGCACAACCACCAATATTGCGAACAACTATATCTAAATTACAAGGAGGCCGGATATGACGGTCGACTATCCTTGCCTGCCTGCCGTATCCTCTGGAAAACAAAAAGTGTACAAGTATTCATTGTTTACTGCATACTTTCATATATGTATTCAGAAATTAGCATGTACACACAAAAACTAGGTGTATATATGCCATGCTATTCAGCAAATAGTGCGTACTCAGGCATGTACTACACACTATAAACTGCGCACATGTCCATGTTCACCCCCTATTTCCTGAATTTTTGCAGGTAAATAACGAATACTTGTACACCCCTGGTTTACCAGAGTGTTTGATGTGTGGTGCGGGGGCCGCTGCCGCTGGAGGCCTCCGCATTGGCCATTGCACTGGAAAAAACATACGTTGCGTGCGTCACACTTGCAAGTGACATCCCTCAACAGGTCGCGTGGTGTGACCGTAGTTTTGGTCACGTTTATGATGCGACCTCCTATGTGAAATGCCATATACCTTCGAGCTTGCGTCGCATCTCATGGTGTGACGTAAATTTAGGTCGCATTACGCGGTGTGATCAAAAACGGTCACACCAATTGATGCGACGCACGTCACGTTTGTTTTTCCAGTGTGAAAGTGGAAACATCGAGCGCCACACGTCCTCGTTTCACAGGTGCACGGGAAATCTATTTCCTGGGACCTCCCAGAAAAGTAGGTACTTCTCCAGGAAAGTTCCTGGCTTTTCCAGTACTTTTCCTGGAAATACCCAGGAACTTTCCTGGAAAAGTACCTAATTTCCAGGGCGTCCCAGGAAACAGATTTACCGTGTCTGTATTTCGGCTGTCGCCTGCGTTCAAGTCACCGCGACGCGATTACGCTTTTGTGACTGTAAATAATAATCGATCAGCTCTTCAAAGATATCCTTCTTTTTTTCTTCATTTCTCGCGAGTGTACACCATTGCCTTGTCATAATGAGAGGTATTCAGGCGATCCGCTATTCCTTTCCCACGGCCTGCAGGCCTGGCCTGGCCTGCACATTACTCGTATGGTTTGCTGGCCGGGCCGGGCCGGGCCGGGCCGCCCTGGCCCCGGGAGCACCGCGCAGCACCGCGCAGGGAGCGAGATCGGGAGGAAAGGGTCGACAACCACCACGACGTAATAATACAAGCGGTTAATGATTTGCCTCTGTTTCTATTTTTCGCGCGTACCTCTTGTTTTCAATAAAAGCTTTCGTTACTTGCGTGTCTTATACTACGGCCAGTGCCAGTGGCGTTAGAGTTGGTTCCGCCCGTTCCACCACCGTGATGCATAGCGCGACCCCGAGGGCACCCCGCCGCCCCGCCCCGCCGCCCCGCCGCCCCGCCCCGCCCGCGAGGCACCGCTGCCCTGCCCTGCCGGCCCACCCGGCCCGATTCTCAGGGTGGGAGGCCAAGCCGAGCTCTGCCTGCGGCGCGGGCGGGGCGGGGCGGGGCGGGGCGGGGCTGAGCGAGACGCCCCACAGGGCGCCACAGGAGGCCGCAGGCCGGCCACGACGAGGCGTTGATTGACCACTTGATCCAATTAGCAGGCCTGTTGGGCTGTTGGCCCGACACGACCCGACCCGACCCGAAGGGCCGCCGAGGATCAAGAGGAGGCCAAGCAGGCCGCTAGCCCGACCCGACCCGACACCCACGTGAGATCGCGCGGCGCGGCCATACTTTTAACAAAAACGTCCGACACATTAAATTGTCTGTGGTCGTTTCTCTTTTCCTTAGAACAGTGACATGGCCATTCACACCATGGTGACATGCTCTTAACTATAAAGACTCCGATACAGAATCCGACGCGTTCGTTCGCGACGAGGGCCGTGCAATTAATTGCGTGAGCTGAAATGACCACCCCCGGGGGGGCAAAGTGGAGGTCCGCCCTTACAAGATGCAGCACGCAGCGCCAGGGTCGAGTCACACCTGCGCGCCGCCACGCACCAGCCCGCACCAGCAACAGCCTGTTCCTGTTGAGGTTGCGGCCCAACGCGGCTGCTGGCGGGGTGACCGAAGCGGGCAGGGCAGGGCAGGGCGGGGCGAGGTGGGGCGGGGTGGGGCGGGGTGGGGCAGGGCGGGGCGGGCGGGGTGGGGTGGGGCGGGGCGGGGCGGGGTGGGACGGCACGACGGGCGTGAGAATGAAAGAGTTCGGCCACCGTGAATCTTCTTTGAAACGAGAGAGAGAGAGAGATTGTGGTCGCCGGGAAAGAGGAGGAGGGGACGGGGCGCGGGGCGCCACGCTCCGGTCGACTTGAGATGAACGGCTACTGCTGCAGCGCGGCACCTGTGCCAGCGCGGCCGGGAAGCTCGTTCCGTTCAGAGAAGATGAATGAACTGCGCGGGGCGGGGCGGGGCGGGGCGGGGCGGGGCGGGGCGGGGCGGGGCGACGCGGGGCATGCACACAAATGCGAGCAGGCGCAGTGCAGGCGCGGCACAATCGGGTCCCGTTAAGTCCCGCGAGACCACCTACTCCTCCTTGAATTACTAATTCGCAATTTCCGCGAAATGTTTTGCGCGCGCTGCGCTGCGCTCGTCGGCTGCGCATGCGCAACGGGGAGCTAATTGTAAGCGCCGCCGCTGCGCTCATCCAATCGGCCGTGACGGTGCGGCGTGCATGTGGTAGGTCGCGCCTCCCGGTGAGCTTCATCAGAACTTGGTCTCAGAGGAACGCGAAATTTCTCATCAAATCAGACTTTTGATGTAAATGAGGCGCGTGGCGATGCGACCTGCGTGCTCCATGCTCCCCGCCGTCCCGTCCCCCGCCCCGCCCCGCCCCGCCTCTCCCAGCGCTGCGATTGTCCTCGCCTCGCGCTGCCTGCGCTGCGCTTCGCCTTGAGGTGGATTATGGGAACGGCGCTGCCCGGGCCGGGCCGGCGGCCACCCCTGCCGGCCGCACCCGCACCGGGTGTCACTGGCCTTCCCTTCCGCCATGGAAAGTCGCTATGAATGACTAAACATCAAGAAAGTGCCGCCGCCCGGCCCGGCCCGGCCCGCCGCATCTCCATTGTGCAATGGGAGCTCATCTCGTCATACCGCCCACGGGGCGGGGCGGGGCGGGGTGGACCCTGTAGGACGACGCGACGGTGTGTCCCAGCTGCGGGCGGCGCAGGCACGGTAAGGTTACAAGGCAGCGCACGCGTACCGGCCGCGTGCGCGCACCCGCAGAGAAATCGTTTCTTGATCCCAAAGTACAGTACAGTAAGGCCCGAGATAAAATTAACTCTTGAAGCAAAGCAGAATCATTTGAAAGAACTTTTCTGGATCGAAATCAAAGTATATTACCATGCTGTATCAAATGTAAAATTGATCTCGGGTCAACGATTTTGGACATTACTTTACAATACTTTGATCAATAAGAAACGATTTATCAGTGTGTGCATATGTGTAGGCCGTGTCCGTGCCGCTGTTGGCCCCACCCTCCACTCCGCCCGCACTATGCAATGCACGTGCACTTGTTCGACATGACGGAAGCGGCCCGCCCCGCCCCGCCCACGCGAGCGTCTCGCGGTCCCCGTCCCATCCACCCCGATGATTATTCGTCATGACGTAATTTTTAGACAGCTGTCCACGATAAAATACAACTCCTATCCGCTGCGCTCGAGCCGCTCCGCTCCGCTCTACACTGCGATTCTGCGCCCCGCCCCGCCCCGCCCCGCCCCGCCGCCGTCAGATTGCACTCCGCGCTCAGGACGTGGATAGCGGCGCGGCGCGGCGTTGGCTGAGCGCAGCTAGCGCGGGGAGCGTCACTGGCAGACGACCCGCCTCCCCCTGGCCCGGCCACGCTGGGCTCGACTCGTCGCGCCGCTGATATAGGTCAGGCGACCATAACTCACGTCCTGAGTACCGCGAAGCGCTGCGAAGCACTGCGAAGAAAGGCGCTTCAAACCGGGCCACGGCTGCGGGACGAGCAGGCCCGGGGGGCCCGGGGCGGGGCGGGGCGGGGCGGGGCGGGGCGGGGCGGCGCACCCGAGGGCGCACCCCACGCGGCACGTCGCGGGCTGTCCCACGATCCCTTGCGGCCACCCCGCCTCGCCCGCCCCACCCCGCCCCTAATGCCGTCCCCGGGACCCGGGCCGGGCCGGGGTGCGCGTCGACGCGCAGGCGCGATAGCGTACGACGACCACGTTGCACAGACGGTCACGAAGCAGATTACTCGGGTGAAGTAAACGCACTCACTGTGCTGCGTGGTGCGCACGGGGCGGGGCGGGGCGGGGCAGTGCGGGGCGGGGCGGGGCGGGGCAGTGCGGGGCAGTGCGGGGCAGGGCAGGGCGGGGCGGGGCGGCGCTAGCGGAGCCTACGCGCAGGAGGGACTCGGTGGCACGTGTGAGGGCCGGGAGTGTCATCGGCAGGGGGGGGGGGGGATTAGAGCCACCTCACCTTACGGCGTGTACTATCTCCCGGCGCGGGTATTAGTCCTCATTGACTGACCGCCATTCGCTGTTGCCGCCTCTCCCCTCCCCTCCCCTCCCCCTCCTCCCGCTCACAGACAGACTGACAGACGCCAGCAGGGCCCGGGCCGGGCAGCAGGACTGACTGACGCGGTGTGAAGTGACATGACGTGACATTCCCCATTCCCGAAAGCTAGGCGCGATTGAATGCCCAAGACAAAAGGCGTCCGCATCCCGCCCCGTCCCGTCCAAAGCTAACGGTAACGGTTCTGTCCTGCCCCGGGCCGCGCCGGAGGCGTGCCCCGCGCTGCCCCGCGCTGCCCCGCGCTGCCCCGCGCTGCCCCGCGCTGTCCGCGCGGTCCATTGGGCAGCGGCCGGCAGTCTCAGCCTCCCACCGCGGTGCACGAGTAATATAATATTCGAATCAGCTGCAAATGCGCCTTGTGTTGGAGCGATGCAGAATAACGCCTTATAATTATTTTTTTTTTGTAGAACCTTGCCCAATGAAACGGCACGATTACTATGGATGTGCCAAACGGTAAAAACGATGTCTGATTTTTTGAGGTAAAAGGGGAAACTTTGAGAGAAACCAAAGTTTGAGGGAACCTCCTAAGATTTTGAGGATGTCTCCTCGAAACTTAGGGAAATTACCACATTGCTTTGAGGAGTCTTCCTCAAAATCTGAGACCATGAAGTGGTGGCCCTGTAACTGTAACTGCTCTAGAACTAAACGGAGTAGAGGACTGGACTGATGTTTTCGGCGGAGAGAGTCTTTTCATTTTCCCGTTGTATTCGGGTCGGGCTCATCCGTGGTGTGGTGGTTGGTCGGGCGGGGCGGGGCGGGGCGGGGCGGGGCGGGGCGGGGCGGGGCGGGGCGGGGCGGGGCGTTATCCGTTCCCACGCAGCAGCCCAGTATCTCAGGCTGCACTTCGCACGCCGCGCTACCGCTGCCCTGCCCTGCCCTGCCCTGCCCTGCCGCTCCCCGCCGCAGTTTTGTACAGCTTGGCTCCGGCCGGGCCGGGCCGGGCCGGGCCCCACACCACACAGTACTGGTAGCGGAGGCGGGATTCTTCTCTGGAAGGCCGACCCGGAAACAACAACGGAACTCGTTAGGGTAACGGCCGAAAAAAAAAAAATTAGCATTGCGCGGCTCGGCTCGGGTGGAGGGGTAGTGCAAAGGGCGGCACCGCGTGTGGTACTGTCCCCTCTCCGCCCCGCAGTCTGCGGCTTGCATAAGCGCGCACCTCCTCAAGTGCGCTGTGAAACTTTGGCTGCACTACAATTTCTGTTAGACGCTTTGGCAGCCGGCCGCCCGGCCCGGCCCGGCCTGGCAGTGTCTTGATGTAATTCGGACGCTCGCTTACAGGGCGGGGCGGGGCGGGGCGGGGCGGGGCGGGGCGGGGCGGGGCGGGGCGGCCGCGGGGGGCACGTGAGCACCACGGCTAAGGTGCGGACTGGACTGACACGACTGGAGGGCGCCGCCGCACTGCCGCGCGCTGCCTGCGCCCGCTAAATGACAGTCTTGTTGCAATAATTGCAGTTTGGCTCGGCGTCACAACATTGCGTCAGACGCGGCGGGCGCGGGCGGGCGCGGGTGCACTGCGCGGGCTGGTTATGTTATGAGGACACCTGCTCCTGGTCCTGCTCCGCGGAGACGAGGCTCACCCGCGCCGCGCCGCGCCGGGGCCGGGCTGGGGTCAGGCTGACCGGCCGGGCTGTGCCGGGCCGGGCCGGAACACACCGGTGACCAGCCCAGCCCACCACCTCACCGTGTGGGTACCGAGCCGCCCGGCCCGGCCCGCGCCTCGACCCGTCGGGATGGTCGGACCTCGGCACGGCACCCAGGCAGGCAGGCAGGCAGTCCGCGCATAAACAGGCACGGACACGGACGCTCCGGGGGAAGGAAAGGCCGCCCGTCCCGTCGTGCAGGTCAGGCGATCCTGCAGGGGTAGGCAGGGGCGGGGATCTAATAGCCTCCGGGCCGGGGCCGGGCCGGGTCACCTACGACCCCTGAGGCCCCCGCCTCCCCCGCCGCCCCCGCCGCGAGCATAAGTGTAACCTCATAGCCCACGCGGACGGGCGGCGGCGGGCGGCGCGGCGGGCCACCAGCAGCCCGCGCGCTAAACGTTGCGCAAGTGACTTTTGCTTCTGGCCACCTCACCTCTCGCAGCATTATAATAATCTACATGAGATAACCCACCGGAAACACTAGGTAGGGTGGGACGAGCCGACGCCAGCGCCGTGCCGACGGTCCGGTTGCCAGCGATGGCGTTGGCGGGGCGGGGCGGGCGGGGCGGGGCGGGGCGGGGCGGGGCGGGGCGGGGCGGGGCGGGGCGGACCTGCGGGCGCCGGGCCGGGCTGCGCAGGGAAGTCCCTCGCGGGCCGTATGTCGTGTCTGGCGCGCGGAGGCGATACGATCTCCAGGCCGCAGGGGAAGCAGCTAGGGTGGTTGTAAGAGCCTGGCCGGCCAGGCATGTCCCGTCCCGCGCCCAGGACGGCGTGGACCATCACGACGGACGCCCCGGCCCGGTGTGTACATTTTATTCGGAAATGTCTGCAGCCGGAAAGGTCGTGACAGTGCGAGGCGCAGGGATGGTTACGCAGGACGAACGACATATCAGTGTGGCGTGCAAAAAAGGGCATTTGTACTTATTCTAATTAAATAGCATGATATGTTCAACCACGTGACGCCTGTCTGCCCCGCATCTGCCTTCCACTTCCACCTCCCAGTCCGCCGCGCAGGACGGGCCACGCAAACTGAGGCCTCGCTGAGCCTCGCACAGCCTCGCCATCTCCACTCCGCACTGCCAGAAATTTCCACGGTAATTTCTACGGTTTTTCCCGTTAATTTTTTACCAGGTCGGGACCGTTTTTAGTGGGTACGGAACGTCCGTAGTACGTATGACCGTACTGCCTTTAATTTAACTTTTTTCGAAGTTTGAAGAAACTTAACTACGGAATTGGTCACGGGAAACACCGTATTTTTAAGCTACGGCTGTTCCGTAATCAATCAAAACGGATTTTACCGTAGTATCTGTGGAATGGGGTACGGGATTTTTAACAGTGCGGGGGCCCCGCTCTATTTTTAGCAGATTGTGTGAAATTACCGACGGATCGTGTCCGTGTGGCTGGCAGGCCAGGCCAGGCCGCCGCGCCGGAGGTACACCGCGTGCTTCTAATCTACAGGCGGGCTACAGGCGGGCCAGCAGGTGGGTCTACAGTAGTTTGGCCTAACGTAGGTGGGCCTACAGGAGGGCCTACAGGTGGGCCTACAGGCGGACCTTCAGGAGGGCATACCAGCATGTCTACAAGGGGCCCGGCGGGCATACAGGAGGGCCTACAGGCAACCTTACAGGTGAGCCTACAGGCGGGCCCAGGCGAGTCTACTGGCGGGGCTACAGGCGGGTCTACAGGCGAGCCTACAGATGGGCCTTCAGGTGGGCCACAGCTGGGCCTACATGCGGGGCTACAGGCGGGGCCGCAGGCGAGGCTACAGGCTCGCGCGGCTGGGTCTGCATGGTGGTAGGCAGACCCGGCGGGCAGCCGTGCGCTACGGGCCTGCCTACCTCGCCCCGTGGCCGCACTGCCGGGCCGGTGCCGGTGCGGTGAGGCCGAGCGAGCGTGCGGCGTGCGGTACGTGTGGTCCTGGCCAGGGGCGTGCCGGCTCATACTCATTTCAGTGCAATGCGTTGTGCCCAGCCCAGCCCACCCCCCTCCTTCACCAAACTATGCGCCCCCTGCGCCCCGGCCGTCGCTGTGCGCGCGCGGGCCAGTGTGTGCATGTGTGTGTGTGTGTGTGTGGTTAGGAAGAGCAGAACCAGTGTTTACTTATAAAGAGCGGGACACGCACACCTCACGAGGTACATACCTAGAGGAAGAGAATACAACACAATAATACTAGGAGTACGTGCGGCAGGCACGTAGTTTCTGAGCGAAGTGAGTGTTAAAACAAAAGGATGGGTTTAATCCTTCCGCCGTGTAGATAAGCAACCTACATGGCGCCAGTCAGCATGGAGTAATTGAGAATTCGGGGAGGCGGGGGGGAAAAAGGGCAGGAGAGGTGGTGGAGGGACAACAGGCCAACAATCACCGTTCGTACTCTCAACCGAGAGAGGGGAGCATCCCCTCTCAGATATCCTGATGTAGAAAGTCCCGGACACCCAATGTGATTGACACCAGAGGCGCAGGGCGCTGTGGCCTCCAATGTGCGGTTGTCCTGTGCGGTAACCTCGTGCCACTCCTGTGCCCGACGGGGCATAGACGCGGGACGGTGACACCCTTCCCGAACCCAGAACGACATTATGAGTGTGACGCCTTTGTGGCAGGGGCATGCTGAGCATCCCCTCTGAGCTGTCCCCAGGTCGAAAGTCTCGGACACCCTCCTATGGGGTCGACGCTAGAGGCCCAGTGGCCAGTGGCCTACAAAATGTGGTTATCCTGAGCGGGGACCTCTAGAACACACTTCCAGAACCTCACCCCTCCCCTCCACTCCACTTTTCCCCTCCCCATCCGGAGGTGAGATAAGTGTCACTAAGTATCATTAACATGATGAGTATAAGAATGCAGCTGCATGATATGCTGTCCGCCCCCTCCCTCAACCCCTCCTATCCTTCTGAAACAAGTTTGTCTTCACACCAACACTTATTTAGTGTAAACACTCTCAGCATAATTGTTATATTACAAGTACCGTTTCTCACCTAAATCCAATCTACAGTATCGCCCCTTGTGTTTGTGTGAGTCAAATTTCTATAAACTATTCACTTTTTACTCCGTATCATTACTTTTATAGAGCAGCTTTCCTCTCATTCAAATTCATAGCCAAAACGGATCAAGCAGTATGTTTGGTTTAATACATAAGATAACTTGATCAGAAATCGTATCACTGGGAAGAACAGCAAAAGTTCGGAACAAAATCCTACTAAATTTCTCTGAATAATACCCATACAATTTACTTTTTCTAGT
The DNA here is from genome assembly GCA_033675135.1 of Frankliniella intonsa. NCBI lineage: Eukaryota > Metazoa > Arthropoda > Insecta > Thysanoptera > Thripidae > Frankliniella > Frankliniella intonsa. Next base: position 2,379,838 of record CM066256.1, read on the forward strand.
TGGGTTAAAAGGTTATAAGATTTTAATACTTTCACCACACTTTGATGTGTCTTCTTTAGTAGAATGAGACTCTAAATGTTTCTATTTAATATTTATCAATTAATAACCTTTTTTTTTATAACAAATGTCTCTTAGCTCATGTCTAAAAGGAGCACACTTCTACTACAGCATCAATACCGTATTGGGGAAACCGTTTGGCTGGTAATTTGTGGCGGCTAAATAAGGAATCACAACACTTGGGTACCGAGCAAAGGTTTAAAACAAAATTTAGTTAAATATCAGAAAATAATGTCACAGCTAGTAACTCTCACTTGTCAGATCAAGGTGTTAAGTGATTTTAATACTCAGACCAAAGTCTGCTGTCTCCCAGACAGAACTGTGTGTACTCTATTGTAAACAACATTGTTTATGTTGTTAGGTTATGTCACTCACCCAAATAATGAGTTCGGAAGTAAGTTGAAGCGATCCTGGCTGTCGTTTCAGCAATCCGTGACGTCCATTTCACAAATCCAGTACAATCAAAGGTATTTTTGATGATTAGAACTTGAGGCACACACGACAAATCACTCGCACACACACTTCTACCAAATGACGACACTTGAAACTTCGTGAGAGGACTACCACCACTCTAAAAACTATTTAAGACCGCATATTTCGTCGGACTGACAATTAAATTTCTAATTTTGATGTTGTAAACAGTCGAGGTGGACACCGGGCCCACCGGGCTTGGCTGGGCCGTCGTGACATATTTCGCGTGCTGCCGCTAGGTGGCGCTACTGGCGTCCCCACAAACGACGTTACCGAGGCGGAGCGCCTGCGACACACTGGATAGGCCAACCCGCCAAGCAATCATGTGAAGGTGGCGGCCTATCCGGAGAGCCCAAGCGCAGGGGGAGGCAGAAATTAAATTCCTGGTAACCCAAATTTCGCGGCGTTACTGCCCGATGAGTTCATTGTGGGGCTAGCTTACCGGTGAACTCCTTTCGTTGCCTGCCAACCTTTCCGGAGTGAAGTTTACATGAAACGTTTCAATATTTCAAACTCCATTTATAGGAAAAGTCTGGACAAATATTATAGCGCTGAAGTTAGTAGATTACGGAACACTACCGCTTTTTACGATTACTTCTGTACTTTAAGAGGAGAACCGGCTAACACAGAGAGACAGACAGACAGACTCACGACCAAGTACACTTCTGATCCCCTGCAGGAGTAAGCTTCGCTTCGCTCAGCGACAAGTACACTTCCGATCCCCTGCAGGAGTAAGCTTCGCTTCGCTCAGCGATAATACAGGGACAGAACTTATTTTTTTCTTCTCGGATTGAGCCGTGCCTGACTTTGCGTGCAAGCCCGCGGCAGACTGCAGTCCCTGCTGCTGGTCGGTCGTTTAGCACGAACAGAACAGCGTGCTAAGGGCGCTCTGCCGCGGGGCGGGGCGGGGCGGGGAGGGGCGGGGAGGGCACTCCCGACCAGTCCAAGGTGCTACGGAAGCTTCGTTTTTATCCTCGCTCCCTCTCCCTCTCTCCGAAGCCAGCGGGTCAAGACCGCTGCTGTGCCGTCCTGCCTGTCCTGTCGTGTTGTGTGTTGATTCTCTCTCTCCCTCTTTATCAACCCGGACTAACCTCCAAGACAAGAAGGCACAAAAACGTAAACGCTTTTGCCTGCCAGAACGCCCCGCACTACGCCCCCCCCCCCTCCCCCCAACCACTCACTGCGCCGGCCCGTCCTGCTGACTCGACTCAGTCTGGCAGACAGGCCAACGGAACTTTGTCGTCTGGAAGTCAAGTCTAGTCGGGCCTTGCTGGGCCTTGCCGGGCCTTGCCGGGCCTTGCCGGGCCGGGTACTCGGTGCTCTGGTACTCGGTGTACCGTAGAGCCCAGCAGGACCCAGTGGAGGGGGTGGGGGTGGGGGCTCCGGGACGGGCACTGTCCGTATTGCCTCACATTTAATAACGTTTACGACGAAGAGCGGCGGAAAGGAGAAGACATTGAACCTTGCAGAGAAATTTCTCTGTGAGGTTCAATGTCTCCTGCTTTTTTTAAAAAAGGAAATGTCATCGCCCTTCCCCCCCCCCCCTCTCTCTCTCTCTCGCTGTGCTCTGCCCCGGGCGCCAACGATTCGGGACTCGGACTCCGAGGGGGAGACCACGTCGTCAGGCAGCGGGTCAAGTTAGTCATCAACACCCTCCCCTCCCCGTCGCGGCACCCTGTCCCCACCCCTCACGATGCTACCTCCAGGGATGCCAGTACTGGCATACCTGCTAACTACCCATACGCCATACGGTTTTCCAGGTTAACGGGCGACAGAAAGGGCAACCGCAACCCGCACAACGCGGCGCGACGCGGCGCGGCAGGACAAAGTACGACCGCGAAGTAAAAAAATTATGCCGGCCTGGGTTCACTTTATCTTGAGCACACCATAAGGTGAACCAGAGGACAAGGGCGGTAGCAGCGGAGAGCGCCGTACAACTGTGTGTGTGTGTGTACACGAGAGACGGGACGGGGCGGGGCGGGCGGGAGACAGAGACCTCAAGACTTGCGCCATCTCCATGAACTGGATTGCTCCCCCGCCCCGCCCCGCCCCGCCCCGCCTTGCCCCGCCCTGCCCCGCCCCGCCCTTCTCCTCCCGTGACAGTCCCCGCAGCAGCGGCAGCAGGTTGGTTGACCTGTGGCGCGTCTCAGTGCCGATGACAGCAGTCAGCAGCAGTCGTCTTCACGGCTGCCCTGCCGGTTCACCTTTTTGCAGCGAGCGAAGACTTTATTTGCCAATAGTTGGTGCAGTGTGGCAGGCCCAGCGGTCATGAGAAAACCCAACTCCTCCTGCTCCACGGCTGGCTCGACTGGGCTGAAGTAGCCGCAAATGGACGGCTAGTGTCGATCTTTAACTTTGACGGCTAGTGCCATGAAGGCGCCGTGCACGGACCAAGCGGCCCTGCCCGGCCCGGCCCGGCCTGGAGCAGCTGCTTTACGGCGAGGCGAGGCGAGGAGCGCCCGTTAAAGTGAGAACTTCATGTCGCAAACAAGGAGGATGTCAGACGGGCCGGGCCGGGCCGGGCACGCCTGAGGCAGCCTGGGCACGCCTGAGGCAGCCTGGGCACGCCTGAGGCAGCCTGGGCACGCCTGAGGCAGCCTGGGCACGCCTGAGGCAGCCTGGGCACGCCTGAGGCAGCCTGGGCACGCCTGAGGCAGCCTGGGCACGCCTGAGGCAGCCTGGGCACGCCTGAGGCAGCCTGGGCACGCCTGAGGCAGCCTGGGCACACCAGACAAACCAAACACCTCTTTATTGAGTTTTATCGCGAAGGTGTCCCGCCCGAACCAAATTATTCTTCTTCCACAGGGCCCATAAAATGCAATACCATTACCTCATTTTTTTTTATTTTTCTTTTTTTTTTTTTTTCAATTTTCGTGTCAGCGACAGGCTGGAACGTCTTCATGCTCCACTAAACTACTATGCTGACTACACGGCAAAATCTGAGGGTTTCCAACCACCAAGTGGGCGAATGTACACGGTACTGTAAATATGTTTCCTGAGACTCCCAGGGAGTTTTGCAAATTACCAGGAAAGTTCCGGGGAATTTCCAGGATAAGTCCTGGAAAATGACCAGCTTGCCTGGGAATACCACCAGCAATAAACAGATTTACTGTGTAGAGTACAGAGTCATCTGCATCGTGGCATTGTCGCACACAAATGTGCGCCGTACATTTCGAGTGCAGTAGACCCGCGGCCGGTCTAGAATGGGCACGACCTTGACTCTTTGAGTACCCGCCCCGCCCCGCCCCGCCCCGCCCCGCCCCGCCCCGCCCCGCCCCGCCCCGCCCCGCCCCGCCCCGCCCCGCCCCGCGCCCCGGCCCCGCTCTCGTGATGGTCCTCTTATTAGCCGTGCACTTGACTCCCCCCACTGAGCCCGCAGCCCCCTCTTGCGCCTGCAGCAATTAATACATTCCTCCGTGCTGCTAACCCCGCGGGCACTCCAGGCTCCAGGCAGGCCCTCCAGGCTGTTCCAGGCAGGATTACAGGACGCAATAATACATAATTCGTTGCCATGGAGACTCTTGCTCGCTCAAATCTTTCGCAGACCCATCACCTCCGCGTCATCAGTGTCCGGCTCGGCGTGAGGGTACCAACTTCAAGACATTTTTCAATCTTTCGAGCCTCGCTCAAAGTAGTTACTGCCCCCCCCCCATGCAGAAAAAAAAAACAGCGTAAGTAAATCGCATGCAATGGGAAACTATGTTGATAACAGCTTGACACATTCAGTGCGGGGCGTTTTCATCCCCTATGAGCGTGACCACAGAGTGGCCACGCCGCACTCAATGCGTCAGAAGATGCGCGCGGTCCCGTATGCCAAGCGCAGGTATGTGTATGTGTACCGCTCCGTGCAAACTGACTCCGTATACAAGGAATACGAGGCGTGACCGGGGAGTGGGGGGAGGGGGGGGGGGGGCTGCTAAGGTGAGAGGACCTCAATGAACGGGACTGACGGAAGAATGGGAGAGGTATGAGACAGGTTGATGAACGAGAACACCCGGCAGAGCGAGAGAGGCGAGAGTGAGAGAAGGTGAGCGGGAGCGGGAGCGAGAGAGACACAGGGAGAGACAGAGAGAGAAAGAGAGAGAGCAGAGAGGTAGCCGCGCAGGGCACCCGCCGCCGAGCAGTACAGGGTCAGGGCCGCGGCGCGGCGCGGCTCTGTATCCCCAAACATAACGGCCACCGCCCGTCCCCACCCGCCCCGCCCCGCCCCGCCACCCGCCCCGCCCCGCCCCGCCCCCCCCCGCCACGCCTCCAGAGTCACCTGGGTGTGGAGGGACATGGCGGCGGGCGGGGCGGGGCGGGGCGGGGCGGGGCGGGGCGGGGCGGGGCGGGGCGGAGAAGCAGCTGTGCGCCAGTGAGCACCCGCCGCAACGACCACTACGTTGTATTAGATTCGAAGGGGCCTCGACTCCGACCTGCAGTGTACTCCGGATTGTCAGATTACCCGTGTATTTTTTTAGGCCTTTCCATGGAGAAACGCCTGCCCTGTACGCATGCGACAAGTACTTTACCGCTTTTCTAACGTGTTATGTGAAGATTGCCATAGATTGTCCATAGATTGCCTGGGTGGGCTTACACCGGATTGCCCGCGTGTTGAGGCCCCCTCGATGAGATTAGAAGTTGTTCGTTATAGAGTGGGTGCCTGGCATGCTCCGTCGTCTCTGGCGGGCCGCTTGAAAACTAGGCAACTTGCGTCGCAGAATCCTTGTATGTTCGCAACCAAAGATGCATAATCGCTTGCCTGGCGTGCCGAACCTACACCCGTTAGAGTCCTAGAGGACTCCCACTCCAGGGCCGGAGCCCCCCCTGTCATCGAGAGCCTAGCACGTTTACAATCAGTGTTACCAGAAAAGTAGGCAATAAGTAGCCCAAACACAGTGGAGTAAAGTGGGCTGCATCTACGCCTGCCTACTAGGCAACACCTTTGCACAGATGCATGCATGTTGCCTAGTAGGCAGGCGCAGATGCAGCCCGCTTCTCTCCACTGTGTTTGGGCTACACATTGCCTACTTTTCTGGCAGCACTGTTTCCAATGCAATAGAACGCCCCGGATCGGTTGGAAATGTGAGGAGCCTCCGGGCCGGGCCGGACAGGCTGCAAGCTGCAGGGGACTTGAACGCACGGGTGCGAGCTGCGCTGCGCTGCGCTGCGCTGCGGGGCGGGGCGAGGCGAGGCGAGGCGAGGCGAGGACGAGCCTCATCTCCTCCAGGAATGCCCGGCCGACAGCCAGCCAGGCCAAGCGGCCAGGAAGACAGACAGACAGGCGAGTTTTAATCGCACTAATGCGAAAATGACCTGTCATTCCCCTTTCTGAAGAGGAGTAAAAAGTTGAAAAGAGAACATCAATTGTCAAGGTGCACCACGAGTGGTCGGGCTCGGTCGGCTCGTCCAGCAGCTGCGCTGCGCTGCGCTGCGCTTAGCTCCTTTCCTCTCCTGCTCCCCTTTTCTCCAGCCTTTTGCAAACAGCGCCGCGCGCGGCCGACTCTCCCCGCAACAAACCAATGCAGCGGATCCGATTTTCAATACACTCCGAGCTCAATACAAAGCGGACAAGCGCCTCACTTGGAAAAATTCATTACCATATCTTGTCAAACTCGTGCCTCTCCCCCTACGACTGCCACTTCGGCTGCAGTGTGCTATGGGGGAGGCACTGGTTCGTTCATATCGTGCGTGCCCTAGAGCGGGGAGGGGTACAAATATTATGGGCCCTCATTAGTTTCAGGACATCCATCGGAGCTCGTGGAACATCATAATATTTGCACCCCTGGGGAAATATGATGGGATCTTTTTACAGTTGGGAGGTGGTCAGTGAGGGCCCATAATATTTGCACCCCCCTCCAGAGCACGTAGTTCATGAACGCCCCTTACAGTCCGCGGCCCGCTGCGCCCGGTGCCTGGAGTGGCGTGCGGACATCGCCTTCCCTCTCCTCCCCTCCCCTTCCCTCCAGCGGATGACTCTAACTTTGCATTTACACGCCATTCGCCGCCTCACCTGCAGTCTCTGCTTGGGTGCCCTTCGGTGCCCTTGCCTGCCTGGCTGAATGCCCATCCAGGACCCCTGATGGAGCCCCCCCCCCCCCTCCTTCGGCTGGATTAAGAGGGACAATTTACTCGCTTCATTGTTGTGAGGGACGCGCCGCCGCCGGCGCTGCGCCATGACACCCTTTTGTCGTGGTCCGGGGCGGGGCGGGCGGGGCGGGGTGGGGCGGGGGGGTGGGGCGGGGCGGGACGGCCAGGACCCTAAGGGGTCGGTGCGCCCTGCCCTGGTCTCTTCTGAGCCCGCCCCGCCCCGCCCGCCAAGGGTTAGGGCCTGTCCGCAAAGCGAAGGACATCGGGGCTGCCATAGCCGAAGACACCTGAGTCTGACTCGACAGCGAGTGACCACTGACTAGGTAACTTCTCTGCCCTGCTTGCGCCCGCCCCGCGTGCGGCCATTATGTGGTCACGCTCTCACGTCAAGCCGCAGGGGATGAAGAAGACACCCATGCAGGCAGGTTTCATAGCAAAGTCTCCACAAGGTACACACAAAGTCCACCCAGAGGGATGAGTCTTACCTGCCGACGGGGAAGTCATCTTGAGCGTGGCCGCAGCCCTAGTGGCCCTGGAGGCCCTGGAGGCCCTGGAGGCCCTGGAGGCCCTGGAGGCCCTGGAGGCCCTGGAGGCCCTGGAGGCCCTGGAGGCCCTGGAGGCCCCAGAGGCACCTGGAGGTCCACCTGCTCCTTGAGCGCGGCGCCCGCGACCCTTCACGCGCTGCACATCCACGCTGCACCCCTGCCTGCGATCGACGGCGACCTGGCGCCGGGTGGGGCGGGGCGGGGAGCCACCGGTTGCGGCTCGGTAGCAGCGGCGAGGGCGTCGGCGGCGTCGTCGCCGCGGGGCAAAGCGTCGAACCGTCGGCGTCGGCGTCGGTCGTTCGCGACGTTCTGTTCGGCTCGGCTCGGCTCGGCTGGGTCCCGGTGCGCTACGCAGCCGCACTGTCCTGTGTGTGTGTGTGCGTTTCGGCCGGCGCTCGGCTCGCGTCTGACAGCCAAGGCAGTGAAGGGAAGGGACTGGTGCGCCGGGCCGGGCCGGGCCGGGCCGGGCCGGGCGGGCACGGTGTGCCGCGGGGGCCCAACGCCCCCCTCCCCTCCCCTCCCCTCCCGCGGGTGGCTCCGCTCATCTTGGTGAGGTCATAGACCGGTGCCCCGGCGGGGCGGGGCGGGGCGGGGCGGGGCGGACGGGCTGCGCTGCGCGCTGCGCCAGACCGCGCCGTCCAGGCAGGCACACCGGGACGCCAGGGCAGGGCAGGGCAGGGCCGCGCCGTGTTGACTGGTGTTGACGTTCTGCTGCGCAGGGCGGGCGGCAGAGTCACTGTGAGTGAGCGCGAGAGAGATGGACAAACAGAGGGAGAGAGAGAGAGAGAGAGAGAGAGAGAGAGAGAGAGAGAGAGAGAGAGAGAGAGAGAGAGAGAGAGAGAGAGAGAGAGAGAGAGAGGGAGGCTGGTGTGACGCTGCGCGGTGGGAGCAAATTGGCCAGAGATTTTAGGAGGCACGGGGCGGGGGGCGGTGTGGCGTGCAGGCTGCTGGCTTACCTGGAGAAAGGGGGCGGAGAGGGGAGGGGAGGGGAAGGACCGCGCAGGGACCTCGGCGTGATGCCCTGCAGGTCCTGCAGGCCCGCGGGAGGCCCCCCTGCTCCTGCTCCTGCCTCCCAAAGTGCATTCATTACCACCACCACGGCCACCACTGCTGGTGTTGCTCGGCGCCGCTCCGTTCGAGGCTCACTGGGATTCGGATAGCCGAGCCGGTGCCAAGCGTCCGTTTCAGTATCAAAGCTAGTTTTTTACCCTCCCTGTCCCTGGCGCCCAAAAGACGCCAACAACCGCAAGATTAGAGGAGTCTCCCCAATGGAAGAGTCTCTGCGTCTGCGACAATGTTGGGCAAAAACAAGCGGCGATACCACTAGCACCTAGCACACAGGTGTCCGCGTGCGAAGGGGGGTTGCCTAGCCTAGTAGGCAAGCGGCGATACCACTAGCACCTAGCACACAGGTGTCCGCGTGCGAAGGGGGGTTGCCTAGCCTAGTAGGCAAGCGGCGATACCACTAGCACCTAGCACACAGGTGTCCGCGTGCGAAGGGGCTGCCTAGCCTAGTAGGCAGGCGGCGATGCCGCTAACCGCTAGCACTTACCACACAGGTGTGCGTGTGCGTTTTGCCTAACTTTACTGGCAACCCTGTCGCCACCGCCCGTCAAAATCTACCACCGCCAAATGTACAACTATACTCCTCCTCGCTCTAGACACAGAGGAAGTGTTTCTCGACCCCTTTGTTAAAATTCACAAGTATAACCCCCTGCACCCCTGCGCGCCCCTCCTCTTCTCCCGGTCCTTCCCTTCCCGCGCTAAATCTCACAGGACTCATGGCGATACTCATGGCATCTCATCCATACCCCGCGGCGCCGCTCCGCCCCGCTCCGCACCGAGTCCTCTTCTTCCTCCTGGACGTCTTTATAGCAGGCCATGCCGTATCTAGCTCACGGCCCCCCATCGCCAATGCGGACGTGCCTTTATCGCCGGGGCGGGGCGGGGCGGGGCGGGGCGGGACATCTCCACGACAGAGCAAAGCCGTGCACTGCATGACGCAACGCCAGCCCGCACCCCCGCGGGTGGGTCGGAGCCGGGAACTAGGCTTGTTCTTGTTCGGTGTCGAACTTTTCACACCGGTAAACGGAATTTTACCGGTAATATCAAAAATACCGGTACCGACAACATTACCGGAATTGTGGAAAAAACCGGTATTGCGGTATTTTTAAAATACTGATTTTTTTTTTAATTAAAAAGTAGAAGTTTTAAAAAGAAAATTCTTTAAACCGAATAGGAAGCCGGGAGAGTGTAGAAAGAGTAAAACCACATGTGTCATGATGTGCACCAGAAATTATAAACAGGCTTAGGAATGAACTCCCCATTCATTTTCAAAAAGATATGCTGTTCAGAGTGCCTTTAACATTTTAACCGGTTATTCGGTGAATACCGAATTTTCGGTAAAATAACGGATTTTGGTAAACCGGTTTTTATTTTTTTGTCACCGGTTATTCGGTAAGGGCAAAAAAAAAACGGTTAAAACCGAATAACCGGTTAACCGGAACAAGCCTACCGGAAACAACGGCGATGTGCGCTGCGAGAAAAGTAGGCAATAAGTAGGCCAAACACAGTGGAGTGTAGCGGGCTGCATCTACGCCTGCCTACTAGGCAGCACTCTATAGCGCAGGCGCGACCATGATGCCTAGTAGGCAGGCGCAGATGCAGACCGCTTCACTTCACTGTGTTTTGGCTACTTATTGCCTACTTTTCTCGCAGCACTGGTCTCGTCTCCGCGGCGCGGTCTTGACGGCGCAGAGGAAAGGGGCAGTGAGTGCGCGACCTTGTGCGCCCCGGCCCGGCCCGGCCCGCGCCATCAGGCTGGTCATGGTGCTGCTGCGCGCGGGGAAGTCCAGCCCGCCCCGCCCCGCCCCGCCCCACCGCGGTGGTGTGATGGGACCCTCCGCGCGGTGTCCTCCCGTCCAGACAGGGCCTCGGACAGCAGCATGCGGCACGGCGTCGTTAGAAAATCATAAAACTGTACGTAACGGTAGCGCAGTGCAGTGGCTACGGCCCCGCCCCGCCCCGCCCCGCCCCGCTCCGCGCCGCGCGACCCGGCGGATTCCACCGGGGAGGGTCGCATCCGTCCTCGGATCGGCCGGGCCGATACGGTTGACTTATCTGGGCCGCTTTATGCCCGCTCGCTTTGTTCGGACCAGACTAATTTACGATCGTAAAAGACACCGAGCAGCGTTACGTCGGAGAAGAGATAGTTTCGATCGTCGGAAAAGCAAAAGGTTGCGGGGCGGGGCGGGGCGGGGCGGGGCGGGGCGGGGCGGGGCGGGGCGGGGTGGGGCGCGCGACGAGGCGGCGCACGGACGGCGGCGCACCGGGACCGGGCCCTGGTGCAGTGTCTGCCCTGCCGATACTGACCCTCGCCTCGCTCCCGTCCTTGTCGCACTCACACGGGCAGCAACATGAGCGCGACTAGGTGCGACGCGCCCCCCTCTGGATCTGAGCCGCGTGGCGCGGCTGGCGGCGCCTGCAGTGCGAATCAGTGTTGCCAGGAAAGTAGGCAATAAGTAGCCCAAACACAGGCGGGCTGCATCTGCGCCTGTCTACTAGGCAACACATTATCACGTGTGCGTGCAAGTTGCCTAGAAGCCAGCCGCAGAAGAAGCCCGTCTTACTCTACTGTGCCTGGGCGGCTTATTGCCTACTTTTCTGGCAACACTGGCGCGAATGCGAGTGCCCGTCCAGCCCTACTAGTGGTGTTTGACGGCCTGGGATCTCCTGCTCATGCATTGCAGTCATTTACATTGGGTACTCGGTCGTGGCCACTACACACCTTTCCAGCAGCAGTCTCCGCCACGGATCTGGCCGCCGCGCCGCGCCGGCCGGCTCGCACCGCAGCGTCCCGTCCAGCTGTTCAATGGATGGTAAACTCGTTTCCGCGGTGCCCGGCCCGGCCCGGCCCGGCGGCTGCACCGCACAGCACAGCACCGCACTGCGCCTCACACAGACTGATTCTGCAGAGCGTTTGTCGTTCCCTCTCTTTCGCTCCAACAGTTGAAATTCAAGTGTGCGATTGCCGCTCGCCTGCAGGTGAGTTCATTTTTTTCACACATTAATATATGTGGTACATTAAATCATTCACGCACTTATAGGTCGGGCCTATGCAAAATTGCTCATTCGTACACTTGTAACTATGGAAATGGCTAGAGCTGGCAAATGTGCGAATGGGCATTCCCTCGCCTACAAGAGTGTGAAAAGATTCGCTCGCCCGCATGTGAGCGACTCTCTAACACTTGGATTTCCAGTGGCAGAGGCAGAGCCAGTGCTGCCAGAAAAGTAATAAGCAATAAGTAGCCCAAACACGGTGGAGTAACGCGGGCTGCATCTGCGCCTGCCTCCTAGGCAACATGTTTGCACCCTTTGCTAGGTTGCTGCCTAAAAGGCTGTGTTTGGGCTACTTATTGCCTACTTTTCTGTCAACAATGGGCAGAGCCGGTGCCCCATGAGTGCTAGAAGGATGCAGACACCTTAACACTCTTCAGAATCACTCTGCTCTGGACTGCAGCACGGCGCCAGTGCGTCCCGCCCCGTCCCGTCAGTCCCGTGAGTGCGTGGCGTGGCCTGTCTGTTGGGGTGGAGGTGGAGTCCCGCTCGACACAGCAGCGCAGCGCGGTACAGTACCAGTACCGGCTGGGCTGCCTGTCTTAACGGGAGGCCAGGAGGCTCTCGCCATGCCTCGCGGGAAACACTTGAGGGGGGGAGGGGGGAAGGGCTCACGGCAAGTAGCAGAGGAATCGCATTTGGAGGCAAGTGGCTCCCTCCGCCCTTTTTCACGCATCAGGTGGGTTGTTGAGTCTGATCAACAACCAACCGTTTTAGGTATACCGTACCGCAATACATGTGATCGGTAGGCTTTGCCTAGCACTTTCCACCACCAAGTGGGTGGGATTTAATTTTGAATACAACACGAACAGGTAATGACGAGATAGTTTATTCAACAATATTCTATGCATAAGAATGAAATTAGACACAAGAAAAATTTAAGCAAAAATATGAGCGGGAAAAAAAGTTCATATACATCAGTTTTTAATAAATTATATTGCACTTGTAGATAATTACTTTTTAGAACCAATGACAAAAATTATAACTCGCCAGGGATGCTTACGATGATAGTTGAAGAAAGTTCATCAAGTACTTCAGAGGGATCATCACAATCTTCTTCCTGAGTTGCTATATCACACTCTTCTTCCTGAGTAACTACCTCACATTCCTGCTCACCAATCTGACTATGAGAGTTTATAATATGGTTGTTCAGGGTACGTTTTGTTTTAAAGTACAAAACACACTGTTCACATTGGAAAGGAAGTAAAGAGTTGTTATGTTCTGCCTCATGGTCATCTTTCTCTTTCTGAGAACGAAAAGCACGGCCACAAATACTGCATGGAAGCCAAGTGCCAGCATTTGTGTTAGTTTCTCTCTTTTTCCGTCCCTGACTCTTTTCTGTATGTTGTTTTCTATGTCTTGAGAGAGCAGTTGTGCGTAATGTTTGCCCACATATGTCGCAAACAGAATAATGACACTTGTGGTGGTACCGAACATGCTCATCATGCTTTTGGCGGCGTGTAAATTTTCTGCCACATTCTTCACAACTATAAGTTCTGTCAAAATGTTCATCCATATGGTAAGTCAAATAGTAGCGCCGCTGGAATCCCTTCCCACAAACTTCACAAATAAAATTAGTATCATCAGGAAAATGCAGTCTTTTGTGTTTGGTCAAATACTGGTTTTGAGTAAATGCCCTTCCGCACACATCACATTCAAAAGGTCTCCAATCTAAATGCTCTAATATATGAATTTCAGCCTTATAATTCCATCTGAATTTTGCAGTGAGGCAAATTTTGCATTTAAATTCTGTATCAGACACTTTTTCAATGTAAGGTGCAACATCTTTTTTGTAAGGTGCATTAATTTTATAGCCATTAGGTTTTGGTTGATACAGCCCATGTCGTTTCAAGGTTGATATTGATACAGGTTTTGCAAACTTTTCCATCATGATTGCGTAGTTTGGGTCATCCTTAGAAATTGGTGCTTGCTTTCGAGCTGGTGTTCTCAAGGACCGCTCTGTCCTAGATTCCCTCTTATTCCGTGGTTTAGGAAGGCGCAATATTTTCATACTGTTTCTTACAGCACTCCTTGCTCTCTTTAGTTTAGACCATGAAGAGTTTTTGGCAGAAGTATTTCCAGGATTAGTTGGAGCCCATGTAGGATCATCCACGTCTTCTGAGATTTCTTGCATTTCAGCGGAAACTATATTGAGAGGCTCAGGGACATCCAAGAAAATCATGTTTTCTTTGCCATCACTTCCTTTGATCATAACCTGAAATTTGTTTACAATCAAAAGTTAGTTTAAATTTAAGATAATATATTAACACATAGCTACACATAATCTTGACCTACCTTCTGACTCATTTTATCATCGGGAGACCTTTTCCTTTTTTGTCTCTTTCCTGTGGAAGATTTGCTTTTAGGTGCTAGTAAACTTTGCCCCTTTGAAGAATTTGTTTCTTGATTACCCAAAACAGCTGAGAGAACTGATTCAACTGGCATATGGCCCGCATTCTTCACCAAATATACGAACTGTTTGCAATTCAAAATTCAAACTTAATGGTTTAACATACACCAGTATAAGAAAGGCAAATAGAAATGTATAATTAATATATTTGCAAACCTTTTTCCTTGGACTTTCAATCGGAAGTTTGGAGTTGTCAAGTAGTGATGTCCCCTCCAAAAAGTGATCAGGATCAACATCATCATCTTCAACCACAACAGAAATGGGACTAGATAGCAATCTCTCATCTTCATTCCCGCTGTGACAGAAAAAAAAAAAAAGCAACAAGGTGGTCAAAATTTAAAACGCTCGAAAACAGTGCAATTTGTTTCTCCTCTTTTATTTATTTATATTTAGATAAATATTTTACACATGCACATCTGGACCTACAACAAGCCTGCCATGAGAAGGTGCTACAAGATAATAATGAATTCAGAAAGTTTTGAATTATTTATTTTGTTAATTATGATATATTTTTTTAAAAAGGTAGAAAATTTACATATTTACACTTAAAATAGATTCACAGTTTTTATCAAGGATATAATGCTAACATTAACATTCTATGCACTTTAAAATGCATTTCAAGTGAAAGAAAAACAACACTATTTCTTCAGGTCATAAAAAATAATACAATAATTCTAAAAAATTAATTTCATTCTAGCTGACAATTTTATTTAATGTTAGAGCAGGACATTTTGCTTTGTGTTTCTTCAAATTTGTAGTGGAGTTAAATGCAAGAGAACAGAAATTACACACATAAAGGCCTTGTGTGGCATGACGTTTTGTATGTTTCACAAGTTGCCACTGAGTATGAAATGAAGATTCACACATTGTACACTTGAATGACTTCACTGATTCATGTCTTGCACGGTGATGATTCAAAGCAGTCATTCCAGGATAAGTTTTACCACAAATATCACAAATATAGGATTGCAAAGTTCCAGAACAAATTGATTTGTGAACATTGAAAGCATTCTTACTATTGCACTGTTTACCACAATCTGGACACTTCATACATGAAGGATCTGTATGGGTCAGCTCATGCTCAGCTAACTGATACTGACGAGTAAATTTCTTATCACATAATGAACATTGAAGTTTGTTATCTGCATGAACTTTCATATGTCTAGTTAGGTAATGCTTAATACTGAAAGTTGCACCACAAACTGCACAAATAAAAGGCTTTGTGGTTGAATGTGTTATTTTTATATGCCTCTGAACCTGAAACTTGAATCTAAAGCTTCTTGAACAGATGTGACATTTATAACATTTATGAGAAATTTTCTTCACAAATTCATCAGTGGGATCAGGAAGGAGTTTTAACCAGTTCATCTTTCCATCATCTATAATAATATCAACAGCTACTTCTTTAATATCACAGTCATCGTCATTGGACACCACCGTAGTACTTGCATTGGTACTTGCTAATTCAGTTGGTGTGTTAGAGGCATTTGGAACTTGACAAGACATAGTTTCAGTCCCTTTTCTAGAGGGGGACTGCTGAAAGTTTTCAGTTGGAGGACAAGACATTCGCACTGTGGCTACATTTGGGTCTAAATCAATGACAGGGGAAATCCCAAGACTTATCTCATCAAAGTAAGTGTTGGAAGAATGAAGGGTTCGAGATATTCTGGGGGGAGTGTCACTATCTTCTGGGATCTGTACTTGAAGAGGAGTAAAAAGGCCTTGAGGAATGCTAAGATTACAAGGGATGTTTGAAGGGTTTTTTTCAGCCAAAGGCAAAACTTTGGAGTTTGTAATCTTGAAATTGGAGGATATACTAAAGTTGTCAAGTGGAGATGATGTTGGCACATCTAACAAGCCATTGTAAGAGGGAGGCACATTCAGGATAGGTTTTTCTAAGTTTGAGTTATCAGTCAGTCTAGGAGGGAGTGTTACAATTGGAGTATTGAGTTCACTCCTGTTATCCCCTTCATTACTGTTATCATCACCGCTAAGTAATTGAGAGATTTCCCAGCTCCAAGAATCACAAACAGAGGACAAAGGACTTAAAAGGCTATTAGGGAGATCTAGGGAGCTTGCTTGAGATAGAGAAGACAATCGACCACTCTGAGTAACACCTTCACTACCCAAGCCTTGCTGAACAAGTTGTTGGATGATTTCCTCTTCTTTACTTTCAGCACAGAATGCTTGACGAACTTCATTCAGAGAAAAGAGGCTGATGAGATCATCAAATTTTATTGCTTTCTCAGCAGTTGTTGGAGGAAAGACAATTTTAACTCCACCCATGTTACGCTGAAACTTAATTTCACCTGAAGCACCAACCACCTTAGCATCAACTGTTAATACAGTATTCAATTCATTTTGCCCTTTAAATGGTTCCACATGAGAACTAATACTTCCCAGAAAGCTTGGGATAGATCCTATTGTCTGGTCTATTGTCCTATTGTCTAGTGAAGGACTAGCTTCGAATGCCTGATAGGAAATATTTTTCTCTAGTTGCTGGCCAAATGGATGTGGAATGTGACATTCTTCCTCTAAAGAACTTGATACTTGCTGGCTTTCTGACATGATATTCTGGTCACTGTTTTTGGCATCTGCAGATTTGGTGACAACTGTGTATCCCATTTTATTATCTTCTCTTTCAGTTTCATTTGCAGTCTTGACAGGTGGCAACTGTTCCTCAGATAAGGGAAATTCATTAATGGGAAGGTGGTTTCCTTGATCTATTGAAAAGTCTTGTAAACTAAAGCTAGGGGATGTCAAAGACCTTGGCTCTGAGCAGCATGACAAATGAGAAACTGTTTGCTGGCTATCTGTTTCTCCACACAACAGGACATCCATTTCTTTCCTGAAGCTTGAGGCGTTTTTGTCCATGTCATCAAATAATGACAGACTTAAGGAGCTGTCAAGGGGAACATCCCTACTGTCCTCGTTTTCCATAGGCTCATAGAGTTGCAAAGGGGTGAGAGGTGGCGGTAGAGTTGTCTCAGGCGCTCGTTCCTCTTCAGTAAGGTGGCTGTTTGATCCAACAGACCTGAAAGGACAAATAGTGAAATATCAGGTATGAAAATCCTGAGATATTCAAGGATTAAATGTGAATTTCATCACACGAGGAAATAGTTTAACAAACGCAGGCAAATAATAACTTTTGTAATAAGAGGAAACCATGAAGGTCAAAACAAATTGTTTTATTTACTTCCAGATATTGAAAAGAAATTAAAATTATTAGTAAGTAATGTATTTACAACAGTTTCAGCAAAGCTTCATTAAAAAGTTATGATACCCCATACAGTTAACTGCTTTCAGGATTGTAAATTTTTTTTGAAGTTTCATTTTAAAAGATCTTTATTAGGGCAATAAAGGTAAACCCTCATCCTCAAACACCTCCTCTGTTACTCCTACATCATCATTAAAATACTCTGGGTTCTCATCAATTTCATTCTCAGGGATACCTTGACCATTCTGCATCAAGTATGTGGGGCATATTTTACGATGGTTGTGCAGAAAAGCAAATACTCTGAATTTCTTCCCACAAGGACAAAGCATGAAGGTTTCATCCTTCTTGTGGAATTTAGCTTTGTGGGTACGAAGTTTGTTTCTTGTATTAACTACTTTACCACATTCATTACATTTTAATCCTCCTACATGGGTAAAGCGATGCTCATTGAGGCGCCCCCCTGAGGGAAAACCTTCACCACATATATCACAGATTACTTTCTTTACTCCATGTAAAGCTAATTCGTGTTTCGATTGATTGGCTTTCGTGTAAAAGCCTTTACCACAAGTCTTACATTTAAATGGAGGATCCTTTAAAGTATGGCGCATTTCATGACCTTTTAAAACTTCAACAGATCTGAAGGCAGCACCACAAATACTACAAAGTAGATCTGGAGTTCGGATATGTCTATGTCTCATATGAGATGCTCTTAGAAAATTTGTAGCAAATTTTTTACCACATTCTTTACACTGGTAGGGACAGATTTCAGTCATGTGCTTGTTGATGACATGGTATTCACAAGCTTTTCTGTGAATGAATGTAACACCACAGGCTTTGCATAAGTATTTAATGTGATCGGTGCCTCGAATTTCTTGTATATGAGCAGCAGTCTCTATGGAAGTAGCAGGACGGTGCCTCTTATTTGGCTTTCTTACAAAAATTCCTTTTTTCTTATGTTGCCTTAACCATCTATTCTGCACAACCAAAAGTTCATTAGATGCAGTGGTTGCATTTCCATTTTCTGTTTCTTGTGTGGACACAGTAAAATCTTTGGAGCAGGTCTCAGGGTAGGAACGGACATGAAGACCAGATCCTAGATCTACAGGGAAACCCGAATAACTTGAAATATCGGGAAAATTGATTTGGCCTTCCACAGATACATTTGGAGGGGAAGATACATTTCTAGACACATGCATAACAATAACTGGTGGTATAGGTATCTCAGCTATAGGAACAGTTTCCACTTCACTTAATTTCACAAGTTGTCCATTTTTCAAAATAAGGTAGGGAACTGCTGAATGTGGAGGGAGAGGCTTTTTTCTCTTCTTGTTTTTCCTTTCTTCACTATTTTCATCCAGAGGCTTTCCAGTTTGGTCAGCTGGTAATCCTGGATCCATGGAGTTGATAACATCTGCAATTATTTCTGACTTCTTTTTCTTGGAGGGGGGACTCTTGACTGTGGAAAGAGGATTTATCATCTTTTTCTTGGATGTGGGGCTCTTGACTGTGGAAAGAGGATCTGTCATCTTTTTCTTGGATGTGGGGCACTTGACTGTGGAAAGAGGATCTGTCATCTTTTTCTTGGATGTGGGGCTCTTGACTGTGGAGAGAGGATCTGTCATCTTTTTCTTAATAATTTTTTGATGATCCTTTATGAGGGAGGAAGTCTCTTGAATATTCAGAACAGAGTCATTTCCAGCTAATACAAAAACCCTTCCCTTTGCGCCCGTACTTGTTGTAACAGAGGGAAGTTCCAGAGCCACCCGATGCCTTGCCATGCTAAATGATTCAACACCTCCTTTAGTTTCCAAGCGTCTAACAAGAGGTGGTGGTTCCATTAACACACTGTTTCTTGCTAAACTAAGTGATCCAGTTAAAGATTGATTTTTTAATAGGGATGTAGCATATTTGATGACAGGCACTCCATTCTTTGTTGCAGAAGATTGACATTTGGGGGCAATGACCTTTTCCGGAGCCTTGGCATGTTTTGGAGAGTATCCTTTAACAAATTTCATTAAGGTAGATTCTGGCAAGCGAGTCAATTTTACAACTGGTTCAAGTGCTGTTGATGGTGTGACTTTGACAACTTGTGATAAAGAGTTTGCTGTATTAGCTTTTGAATTTGTTGGAACTGAAGTTAATGGTTTTACAGGAGCAACATTCTGAATCGGTACTAGAGGGGGAACCATAATAGGGAAAGGTTTTACAATTGATTTAACTATTTTGACCAGAGGGGGTGGCTCAGAGGTGGGCGTTGAACTGCTGGAGATCTGAGTACAAGAAGAGCTTGAGCCACTACTAATTGATACCACTGATTGAACCTTACATATTGGTGCAGTGGCATGCATTTCAGAGTTTTCAACCTCTTTGGTTGAGGGTATTGCTAGGAGATCTTCTTGTGGACTACTCCCTAGACCAATGGGTTTTCTTTTTCCCACTTGCACCGATTTAAATTTAGTCAATTTGACTTGCTCTACATCCTTTCTCTGCCCAGATGTAGAATTTCTCACAGGAAGTGTTTTTCCTCTTTCAGAGGCAGCAAATGAACTGCAAAGGAAAAATACATTATATGGAAAGGTGTTGAAACTTAGTAGCAAAATTTATTTCACAATTATTTCAGAATATGCCATTTTATTCAGTAGTAATGGCTCTGAGTACAACAAAGTACTAAAATTTGATAATAATGTAATAATTTTGACTGGTGGAAAAAAATATAGAAGTATCTCAAGCTCATTGTACTCTGACTAGCAGAAAGGAAAGGCCCTCAACAACAGTAACATTAAATCCTCCGAAGACTTAGGTTGAATAATAAATACCACAACCTTTTCTATTTCTGTTATGCACTGCATGATACATGTTTCTGAACAGTAAATTTTGATAGGCATAACGTGTCACATTATTTATCTTTTAAAGTTTAAAACACACATCATACCATCTAACTACCCACATGCAAGAGAAAATGAAAAAGAAAGAAAAGAAACAGTTTTTTTTTTTGAGGGGGGAAAGGGGGGGGGGGGGGGGGGGAGCAGAATGCAACAATACTTTCTGCAATACCTTTGAAGATAGATTTTAGAAAAGTCCTGCTTTATACACTGAGTCTTTGTAGGTGGCAGTTGAATAAGGAATGGTTGACAATTTTATATAATTTTCACCCATCCTCATAGTTAAGGACAGAGCACAAAATTATACAGAAAAGATAGATGCAGGATTAAAATATAATTGAGCTGGGGTTGTCCTAAACATAAGTTGGTTTTCAAATATAGTGCGCTTCTCTACTCACCCTTGAATTTCAGCATCTGCAGGAATGTTCTCTTCAGTCTCCAAAAACTCAGTAGGGGCATCTCCTTCCATATCCTCAGTCTCCATCTCAGCTTCCTCATAGTAATAATCTTCAGCTTCATCGTCAGGTTCACTGTCAACTGCAGTTTTTATCTCCTGGGAACAGAAAAGTATTTTAGGCAGGCAAGGACTATGGCATTTTCAGAAATTATAGATAACTTACAGGCTGGTTATTAGCGGTTGATTTCTGCATTGCAGACTCAATGGATATGAACTCCCGCAGTCTTTCTTGAGTATCATGGCATTGCTGATAAAATAAGGTGTAGTCAGACAGCTTCTCACGACATTCATCGCAAATTCCTGTTGGAAGTCCATCATCTTGAGATATCTGCAAAAATAGTTGAAGGGTGGAGTGAAAATTAATGACCAGTAAACAAAAAATATCAACCTCAAACTCTGAGAATATTTTTCAAATCCAATCAAATGTGATGCAGAGAATTTATTTGATTACATAACCTAAATTTCATTATTTAACTTTCCCCATAACCAAAACAGAAGAGAGAGATTGAGAATTATGGTCTTACCGAAATTCTAATTGATAGTTGGATTTTGGAGAGCAAGTCGTCGTTCTGTCCTTCCTCATCATCAAATAAATCGGAGCACTTAACATCATCTTCACCACAGAGGCGGCAAAGGTTTGACAAACCAGCTTCGACGTCTAGCATCTTCGACACTTGAAATGCACATTCCGCTTCAGATGTAAACTACCTTATTTTTTTTAGCCATCCAAGAGATTTACGAGCGTATTTTTTCGAAACAAATACCACTCTGACAATTTTAACTCGGAGACAAGCCTGAACCCCAGCTACGCTACGCTCCGCCTCTTTGCGGGAATTGATTTTACGCTTGTCACTTATTGCGCCGTAAGATGGCGCAGTGAGAGCAATGGGCGCGGATTTCAAAACGGCATGAGCGACTGACCTCCGCGCATACATCCAAGGAAGCCGCCGTTTTGAATTTTCAATCCAGATAAAACAGCACGTGAGTTTTACTTATTTCTTGCCTTTTCTCGGGGTTTAGTTCCAGTCTAATAATCACATCATAAACAAGTTTAAGACTGTTTATACACTTAAAATGTGAAGTGTGCAGCAAGCATGCATGACACTTGAGTTTCATGTCATGGGATTTGGGGGTTTGGGTGATGGTGATAATTTAAAAGTTACTGGCAAGAGATGACCCGTTTATTTCCACTCAACATTATTGCTGCTGACTTATATTTCACTTTCACATTATTAACTTTCTTCACTGGAGCATGTCACTGGTTGATGTGAAATTACTATTTACAACCATAGCTTCTACAAATTCCTATTCAAGTCCCATTCAATTACAATCTTTCAGAAAATGGTGTAACAAATAACAAATTTTATTATAAATACATAATTATATACTTAACAGAACTGGAAAACCAGACTAGAAATAAACAGAAAAATAAAACATCTATAGTTTTTTAAAAATGTACAATTGTTTGAGTAAGCTTACAGGGTCGGAAAGGAATTTAAAATATTTAGGAAGATACGCCAACATTTTTGTGTGGCATGGCATTCCAAGGTGTGGTGCCACGTATAACTGGCTCTAATGTGTGGCTGTAAATGTCAGCAGGAAGTTCATCAAGACCAACTTCCCGATCTGCCTTGGCTTTCTTTGTAGCCTCATCAACTTCTGCTTTGATTTCAGCATCCAGTTTCTGTGAACAGGTATGAAGATAAGTTGTCTCACACACAAACAGAGAAGAAAATCAATATAATGGAGGCCTTACCTTAAGTTCATCAGCAGTAGCGAGCTGCGATGATAGAAGACGGTCCTTGAAGGATGTGATGGGATCACGAGTTTGTCTTACTTCTTGGATTTCATCCCGAGTACGGTAGCTAGTGCCAGGATCTGACATCGAGTGTCCTGAGTATCTGTATGTGAATGTCTCCATAACCATGGGACCCTTCCCCGCTTTGCAATGGTCGATAGCATAGCGTGTAGCCTCTCGGACAGCCAAGACATCCATTCCATCAACCTACCAAATTAATAATTATATTAGTCAAAAGCTTCCAAATGTAAATGCAAGCAGTCTAGAGTTATCGGCAGGTTTTGCAGCAATTGACAATTATTTACCCAAATGCCTGGAATGTAGTCACCACGAGTGTAGTAGGCTGTGCTTGCAGAGGACCTTTGGTTACTTGTACCCATACCATAGCCATTGTTCTCACAAACAAAAATACATGGGAGGTCCCACAACTTTGCCATATTGTATGCCTCAAAGGCTTGTCCCTGATTAGAAGCACCATCACCATATAGGGCAATACAAACACCATCATTGCCATTGTACTTTTGAGCAAATGCCAGACCAGCACCAAGTGGTACCTATGGTAAGAAAAAAATCTTAACATTGCAAATATGTGATAAAATGTTGGTCAAACAAACGTATTACCTCCAAAGATTCTTACCTGTGCGCCTACGATACCATTGCCACCAAAGAAGTTTTTGCTGTACATGTGCATAGAGCCACCCTTCCCTCTTGAGCAGCCAGAGACACGACCTGTGAGTTCAGCCAAAACTCCAAGTGGGTCAATACCCATAATGTAAGTCCATCCATGAGCTCGATATGCAGTTATAACCATGTCATGGGGCCGCATAGCACCTGACATTCCTACAGCTACAGCCTCCTGTGGGCCAAAAAGCAGATTGTTAGCTGCAAACAATGTATCAAAACCTCATTTTTTCATAGACCTACATACCTGACCGGAATACAGGTGACAGAACCCACGGATGATTTTCTCCTTGTAGAGATTGCCTGCGCTGGTTTCCATACGACGAATTGTTTGCATTTTGCGATATAATACGAGGGCATCATCTCTGGTGCAGCTTACATTAGTTGATGGACCAGAATCAAGTTTGTGAAGTTTGTAGGGCTGAAATCCGAAAATTGATAAGCTAGTGCATGCAAGTAGCTAATGAGCACTTTGCATTAATTATGTATTGTATAAAACTTACCTTGGTTTCAAATGAAGCTTCTGTAGCATAGTTATTCTTGCTGGTTGCAAACAGGGATGAAATTGTGTTCTAAAAAGGAAAATAAGGAACAATTACACACAGTTTAAAAAATTAAAACAGTTATCACCTACATCAAAATAAAAAAGCACAAAGAAAATAATTCTTACAAATTCAGCAAGAAAAAGCATTTGTAAGGTACACATCTAAGATGAGAAAGATACCCAAAGAGGTAAATAAAATTTAAGTTACGACAAATTAGTGAAATGGAGCTAAATAAGTGGACATACATAACAGACACACTTCATTTAAACAATAGCAAGCTGTCTTTTTTACTTTTTTTTCACAGAAATCAACATTTTTTTTTAATTCGAAGATGGACACCACATTGCAATCCAAAATACATAGCACAAGCATGCCTCACCACACAAAAAGACCAGTAATTTATCATACCATGGACATATCCACAAAGTCTGGTATTATTCTGGAAGCAACATCATTTCCAGTTCCGTACAACCTCCCGCACTAAGGCAGCCACAACAGAAAGAAGGCTTTGGTAGCATCCTAGCAACTTTAAAACATGTCAAAGAGAACATGTCCTCTACTCTTCTAAACATCTGCTACTTTTGAGCATAGATTTTCTGCCATGCTTCACTTGCTAACTTTGGTGCATAAATGAACAGAACAAGCAATATAACGCACCCAGCTCATGGAGCGACGAGCATCAGTAACACTTTGAAGCACATCGCCTCTCTGAAACAAAATATATCAGGACATGACCAAAGTGTCATTTTTATATGCACATTTAAAGAGTATAGCTGCAGTGCTTGGAGCAGTTAGTGTGAAGCATGACATGTAACAAGAGTCATCAAAACTTAATTGAAAATAAATTTACATAGTAAGCTCCTGTCAATCAAATTTGAAGGAATGAACAAGAAAAAATGAAGCTTTTACTGATTCATGAATTGATTTTTAATAGTTAATCGACTTCATACAGAGTTAAAACGTTGAAGTAACTTTTGGCTAGAGTACGAGGACATGTAAGATGTTAAACACATAGATTTTTTTTATGTTTAAAATGAGCAGAAAACTGCGCGATAGCAAGTAGTAGAGGGAAAGGTCACATCACCACCACCATCTAGATCTAACCTCGATTTTCCTTTGCTTGCTGGAATTTTCAAAAATGGCAAGGTTTTATGCCTCAACCTAAAAGAGTATTGAGGCAATTCAGTCACTATTAAGTGACGCTCTTAACATGATAGCATTGGAAAAGCTCGTCTGCGTCCACTGAAGGTGAAGGATTGGTCGAGTGGTTATTACCGACCACTTTGCACTAACCTTGTTGGCTTGACGGCCCAAGGTACGGGCACAGTTGTTCAACATGTTGAATTGTTATTCCCACTTGGCTCGGTGTTCAAAAGCACGCGACAGGTGGGCAAAGGGTCAATGTGGAGCAGATTTGGTCTGCCACAAGCTGTGACCCTGATGACAAGAACACAACCTTCGTTCGTCTGGTAGATCGTCTGCTTCATGAGAAGCCTTGCGGAAACGGGTCGATTCGACTTCCTTTTCCGACGCACCGCCCTTTGACGACTATGTTTCCTCCCACTCCGCTCCCGCGCCAAAAACCAAAATAGAAGTGTGTTTCCCGCGACATAAAGCCTCTTTTCTGGATAAGCAGCCAGTCCCAACCAAATCATCCAAAAATATGAAAACCACAATACGACCCACTGGAGTGTTATTGTTTTTAGGATAAGAGGAAAATATTGCAACAGACGACAAGTAAGAAAATACTCTTTTAGTTGGACTTTAAAATGCCGTTAAGACATGGTTCACGGTTTATCTATTTCCTGCAACGGAAATATGGGGCATTGCATTCCAAGGAGTGGTGCCCCGAATGACAGGTTCCAGCGTGTGACTATAAATGTCCGCGGTGAGTTCCTCCAACCCGATCTCCCTGTCGTTCTTCGCCTTCTTCGTCGCTTCGTCGACCTGAGTCTTGATTTCAGCGTCCATTTTCTGAAAGAAAACGTAGTATATTTAATTCCCTGAAGAATCGAGATTCTTTCCTTTTAACGGAAAGCGCATGAAACAGTAGAGCTAGCCGCCTGCCCGCGTGATATCCACCCTCCGGCCCGGTTCTACACTGTGTGCCACACCCTGCTAAGGGGGAAGGTCGTCACCGAGCTCAAAGAAAAGTCCTTCTCCAAAATGCCGACAGACGACAGATCTTCAGGAGACTACTTTACGGTCGGTGAGCTTTGTGGTGGCGTCCCGTCCTAGTGCGGAGCCCCTTACGACGGTAGTGTAGGCACACCGCCCGACACCGGTGTGCGGCGGGATAGCATTGCCCGCCAGTCGGGGGCTCCCCGGGGCTCCCCCACCAGTGTTCCCAGATAAGTAGGCAAAAATTGCCCTCGATACACCCGTGTGAAGCGGGCGCTATCAACGGCAGCCTACCAGGCAAACTCAACCCACGGGAAAGTTTACTTTGCCTAGTAGGCAGGCGTTGGCGTTGATACCACCCGCTTTTCACAGGTGTATCGCGCACGGAGAGAAAAGCCTTGCTGTTCTAGCAAGCCTCGTTGCAAATATAGCGCCTGCAACGTTTTGTAGATGCCCTAGCAAAAAAAAAAATGCTGTGACAGCAAACTGTAAATCTGTGACTGCAAACGACTTTGTTAAACCAGCAATGTTATTGCTGTCCTAGAAAAAAAAAATTGTGGGCGCTACATTTGCAACGATGTTTGCTAGAACAGCAAGTCTTTTCTCTCCGTGTGGGCAATTTTTGCCTACTTATCTTGCACCACTTTCCCCCACTCTCCTCACCTTAAGCTCGTCGGCCGTGGCCAGCTCGGTGCTCAGCATGCGGTCCTTGAAGGAGGTGATGGGGTCGCGCGTGGAGCGCACCTCCTGGATCTCGTCCCGGGTGCGGTAGCTGGTGCCGGGGTCGGACATGGAGTGCCCCGAGTAGCGGTAGGTCAGCACCTCCATCACCATGGGGCCGTGGCCCGCCTTGCAGTGCTCGATGGCGAAACGCGTCGCCTCGCGCACCGCCAGCACGTCCATGCCGTCCACCTGGAGATGGTAGGGCGGTTGTGTTAGGTCCACAGGAGGGTCATTAGGGAGCTCCCCGGACCAGGCTACTTCCGGGTCGATTCGAGTTCGAGTCATGTGTATTTTAAATGGGACTCGACGCCGGAAGTAAGCCGTTTGAGACTATCGCGGGGCCCTAATGACCCTCCAGGAGGGTCATGGGAGAGCTCCCCGAGAGAATCGATTCTCGACTGTTCCAGTCGGATGTGCCTCAGAAAGCATACGGGATTTTGAACTTGAGTAGCCGATAGAATCGATTAGCTCGGGGAGCTCTCCGATGACCCTCCAGACAGAACCGAACGAGGAAACCGCTCTCCACTCCCTGGGTTCCACCGGAGCCGTGCTGCCAGATAGGTAGGCAAAAACTGACCACGATGCACCTGTGTGAAGCGGGCGGTATCAACGCCTGCCCACTAGGCAAAGTAAACTCTTCCGTGGGGCGAGGCTGCCTCGTAGGCAGGCGTTGATACCACCCGCTTCACACAGGCGTATCGTTGGCAAGTTTTGCCTACTTCTCTGCACCCAGAACACTGAGTTCTTGGATCAAGGAATATGTCCTTTCCTTGAACCAAGCACTAGTATGTTTCGGTGTGACAGGCAGCACTGACGCTCCCTCGTTGCGCTGCCCTGCTGTGCGCCCTGCACCGCACGCTCGCCCCGCTCACCTGGATCCCGGGGACGTAGTCGCCGCGGGTGTAGTACGCCGTGCTGGCGGAGGAGCGCGTGTTGCTGGTGCCCATGCCGTAGCCGTTGTTCTCGCAGACGAATATGGCCGGCAGGTCCCACAGCTTGGCCATGTTGTACGCCTCGAAGGCCTGGCCCTGGTTGGAGGCGCCGTCGCCGTACAGCGAGATGCACACGCCGTCGTTGCCGTTGTACTTCTGGGCGAAGGCGAGGCCCGCGCCGAGGGGGATCTGCGCCGACAAAGGGAGTGTCGTGAAATATCGAACCGCGCGGAGGCATCGGAACAGCGGGGTCATCAAGGCAGAACCGACATCATTGCGACATTTAGACGAGAGGCGAAGCTGCTGACTGAGCGCTCTTCTCGCTCTGTCTCTCTCGCACCTACACGGCGCGCCTCATGAGTGCGAGAGAGACAGACCGCGGGGAGAGCACGCTCTTCCGTCGGCTGCAGGCCGCGGCGTGCTCACCTGG
Source organism: Frankliniella intonsa (assembly GCA_033675135.1). Taxonomy (NCBI): domain Eukaryota; kingdom Metazoa; phylum Arthropoda; class Insecta; order Thysanoptera; family Thripidae; genus Frankliniella; species Frankliniella intonsa. The sequence continues at coordinate 2,407,292 of CM066256.1, forward strand.
GCGCCGACGATGCCGTTGCCGCCGTAGAAGTTCTTGACGTACATGTGCATGGAGCCGCCCTTGCCCCGCGAGCAGCCCGACTGCCGGCCCGTCAGCTCCGCCAGGACGCCGAGCACGTCGTCGCTGAGGATGTAGGTCCAGCCGTGGGCGCGGTACGCCGTGATGACCTTGTCGTGCGGGCGCATGGCCGCGTGCATGCCCACGGCGCACGCCTCCTGCCCCGAGTACAGGTGGCAGAAGCCCCGGATGATCTTCTCCTTGTACAGGTTGCCCGCGCTCGTCTCCAGGCGGCGGATGGTCTGCATGCGGCGGTACAGGACGAGCGCGTCGTCCCGGCTCACCGACACGCTGGTGGACGGCCCGCTCTCCAGCTTGTGCAGCTTGAAGGGCTGCGTGCATGTGCGCGACAGTGGTGACGAGCAAGTAGGCAATACGCATTGCGAAGGCAATGGGGGGAAGCGGGCCGCATCCCCTCCGCCTGCCCTCCAGGCAACACCGTGGCAGATGTGCGTGCATGTTGCCAAGTATACAGGCGCAGATGCATCCCACCCCAGTCCCACAGAACAAGTGTTGCCAGTAAAGTAGGTAATAAGTAGCACTAACGCAGTCGAGTAAAGCAGGCTGCATCTGCATCTGCCTACTAGGCAACAAGTTCGCACCTGTACCAGAATGCTGCCTAGTAGGCAGCCCGATTTACTCTACTGTTTGGGCTACTTATTGCCTACTGTTCTGGCAAAACTGCAGTACACACTAATTTCTAATGCACATTTTTATTCGTCACTTATGATTTTTTTTTTGCACATGCACAGCTCCATAATTATGAAGCATTTGTTCATACTTGCGTATGAAAAAATGCATATAATTTGAGCATGTACAATATAGTCCATAAGTTACGGATAATAATGTTGATAAGAATTTAGTGTATACCACAGCCCAGGCTCAGATTTCTCCGCATGATAGACGACTTCTCTCCTGGCTCCTCCGTCGCGGCCTTACCTTCGTCTCGAAGCTGGCCTCCGTGGCGTATCCATTGCGGGCGGCCGCCGTGAGGGACAGCGCTGCATTCTGGCGGCACGCAAAACGAGGCACTGGAGATACTGCGAGGGAAGTCCACTATCGACTCGAGCGCGTCGCGTCGGACCGGACCGCCGGGCCGGGGGCGGATCTGGACAACTCGCCCCGCGACTGACTCGTCCCAGGTCCAAATCGCCTTATGCTCTTTTCGGTCCCGCCCATTTCTCCTCAAGGTCACTCGCTCCAGTTACATGGAAAAATATAAGTTCTCCGAAGAATGGGTACTTCATTTCAATAGAGTACCATAACCAGGACTTTATTACGATCCCGGGAAAAGCATCCTCCCTAGTCGAATAGGACCCACCAATCATTCTGGCCAGGGGACTGTAGAACTCCCGCAATCCCAACATGTTCTGCCGTACACCATCGTAAGATTTACATTTGAAAGTGATAAGCTTTAAAAGTTGTACAGTTTTAGTTCAGTGCTAAACCGGGGTCGAGTTAGGCTGAGGCGAGTTTGTACCGAGGGCGAGTTAACCGGGGTGAGTAGTTGTCCGTCAGCCGCCGGGAATGGGCCGGCACTGAGAGGGCCGGGTCGGCCAGGTGCTGCCAGCGCGTACACTTTGTGCCCCCCTCCCCCTCCCGTCCCCTCCCGGCCCTGCCCCGGGCCAATATCCTTCGCAAGCTCAACGCGAAGTTCATTGTTATACCTTCGAGGACGGAAATAAAGGTCTCTGGCGCCGCGCCAGGGATCGAGTCATGCGACACGGCGGCAGACACCGCGACTCGTTTTACTGGCGGCACGAGCGGGGCGGGGCGGGGCGGGGCGGGGCGGGGCGGGGCGGGGCGGTGTGGGGCGGTACCCCGCCGCGGCCCGGCCCTGCCCTGCCCTGCCGGCGGTCCGGGAGCAAGGAGCACCGTGCAAAGGCCAGCAGCTCGTCCTCGTCGACTAGCGCGCTGCAGGCGGCTGCAGGCGGCTGCAGGCTGCAGGGCCGTCAGCCCAGGACGCTCGCAGGGCGGTCGGCATCCTCACCACAGGGTGTCAAAATGGTACCGAACGGCACGATTTCGTGGAAAGGTAGAGTGCCTGAGTGGCCACACTAGTGTCAGTATTTTACACGAGAAACAAGGTGATGGTGTGGTTGTCTGCGGTTTCAGCCCGCATTCACTACCCCCGCCCCGCACTCGCCCTCACCCGTCCGGCCGTAGAGTGACACTCTTCCAATGTCGCACCTGCCGATGCTATCCTGGGGTCTCTGCCCCGCCCCCTCACACCCCAAACCCAAACCCCGCCACTGATAAGGTGCGTAGTCTGTCTTGCTCCCACCCCGTCTCGTCTCGTCTCGTCCAGCCACTCACTCACCTTGCACAGTTGACCGCCGAGCGGCCTTGTGCAGCTGTGGAGCATGTCGTCAGCAGCCCGTCCTGCACGCCCCCTTCTCGTATCACTGATCGCCTCCTCCTGCTCCTACCACTACCAACCGATCCCAGCACCTGTAACCTATCTCTGTCGTCTGTTCGGCGGGGCGGGGGACCGAACACTTTTGAACGTTCCCTCGGCCCTCTCGAGTCTTGTCTTCCGCCCCCTCCCATCCCGCTCGTCTGCCGATAGAGCGGGGTCGGACTACTGGCAGCGCGCAGAAACACAGCTCACTGCGTCGACAGCCGGACGAAAAGGTTAGCTGTATTTATATTTTGATGTTTTGGTCAGAAAAACGAAGTTACATGAGGTGCCCTCTCGTCATCTCAAGTGTTACTTGGAGGTTTTGACTAGAAGTTGGTTGACACTTCAGCCCATGCGGAAAATATGTGTTTTGTAGGGTATTGCTGCTCACGTTGAAGGCTGTCGCATGGTTGCACAAGCTGATGCAGCAGGTGTTTGGCATATTATTAGGTGTCAAGTAGGAGAAGGGGGTTCAAATGATTTAAATTTTTGATTTATACATTTTATCTTTCTATAGAACCAGCATTATATGTATTCTATTCCGTTGCGGTCCAAAGTTTTGAAACTACCCTAACCTAGACAAATTAACTGTTTTATGTTTTGTTATATTATTCTAGCTGCAAATCATTGCCCCTCCATTCAGTTTTTTTTTTTACATTGGTTTGTTTTTGATTAGATGCCAAAACGGGATACACCTCCATCCTCTCCACACTACTCACAAATGGACGATGGCGATGACGAAGAAGAATTCTTTGAAGTGAATGAAGATGAACTCGAAGAAGTTCTGAACTTAGCTGATGGAGGTGGAAGCGAAGAAGAAGATGAAGCATTTGATGACGAACCTGTTCTTGGACCGCCTCCTGAGAGGGATGACGCCTTCTTGCTCTTTTCCCAGCATTCTAGTATGTCCCTAATATCTTTGCAGATAGCTTTTTCTTTTATATTGTTTACCAACTTTTTCATTAATTTCTAGGTTCATTATTCAGCTGTCACATAGAACCAACTGCTGGGAAAATGGCAGTCACAGGAGGACAAGATGATAAAGCTTATGTGTGGGAAATTGACAGTGGGAAGATATTGCTTGAATGCACAGGTCATCAAGTAGGTGAAAATTTCACAATCAATATCAATCAATCAACCAAGAAAATTTTAAAATTCTGGCCCTAGTTTTTCACTCTGTATCTGTTGCTTTCAGGATTCTGTAACGGCTGTAGAGTTTAGCCAAGACGGAAACTTTGTGGCTACTGCTGACATGGCAGGCCTAGTTCAAGTTTGGCGAACAAGCACAATGCAGAAAGTATGGGAATATGCTATGGGTGATATGACAGTAAGTGTTGAAAATTGAGCATTTATCAAGAGAAATACTGTCCATTTATCTAAATAAATTTATCATTTGTTTTTCTAGTGGATGAGGTGGCATCATGGAACAAATGTTTTAATGGCAGGTGCTGCATCTAGTGAAGTTTACATGTGGAGAATACCAAGTGGAGATTGTAAAGTATTTGGTGGAAGTGGAGAAAAGAGTGACTGTGGAGTAATTTTGCCTGATGGTAACACACCTTATATTCTTGTAAACCTCTTCTAATCAGAGTAATTTTAAAACAGAAAGTAGAAAAATTTAAACCAAATTTGTCTTTTAGGAAAGAGGGCATGTGTTGGATATTCTGATGGCACTCTGAAGCTTTTAGATTTGAAGGCAGGCAGCATTGTTAAATCCATTTCATCTGATGAAACTGGCACCATATCAGATATAGCAGCTCATCATGATAACAATCTTATCCTTGCTGGTATTAATGGCAAAGCTTTTGTTGCCAGTAGTAATCAAGGAAAAGTAAGTTTGCTCTATTTTGATAATGAAATGGAAATGTCTAAAATTTGTATCATATCTTTGTGTTTTGTAATGTTAAATCATTGTGCCTTATGAATTTAGATTTTGTCTACCTTACACACCCAGGTGCCAGGAGGCACAGAAGAACAGAATGTTGAAGCTGTAGCTATTAGTCCTGAAGCCTCACTCCCATTAGCTGCATATGGTACTCTTGAAGGCTATCTTTTCATCTGGGACCTAGCTCATCAAGTAAGAAATCAATGATTTTTTCATCAATGTCAGCAACTTTGAAAGATATCTAAATTATTGACTTTTTCCTTTTTAGGCTCAAAGACACATAGTTCACCAGCGAGGTGCTATAACTAAAATAATCTGGGACCATGAACGGCCATCAGTCTATACTGCTGGTACTGATGGAGTCGTCCGTCATTTTGATGTGAGATCTGGTGTCCTAGTGCAAGAATGGCTTGGTCACCGAGCAGATATTTTAGACATTTCTCGTTCTAGGTATTAAAATTAGAACTATTTCTTTGTTAAAGATTTGTCTTTATACAATACTTATATTTCCTTTTCATTCTTTTCCAGAAACGGGCAATATCTTCTTACCGCTTCAGATGACAAAACTTCCCGAGTATTTAAAATGAATTAAAATTAAGTAATGTAATTGTTGTGATAATTTTATATTGAAGAAAACTATTTTTCTTGAATCATGTTACTTGAACGTATCAAAACACACAATAAGAAATATTCTATGAAGAGTTTTGTTAGCATGAATTATATGTTAAGTAAATTTGCCTGACGTCTAATAATTTATGCATATTTATTTGTTTCTGACTGACTTATGGGCCTGATTCACATTTTATCATATCAAAATGTATGTGTGAACTAAAAAAAATATTTTGGGGGGCAAAATAAATTTAAGACCATGCAAAAAGACACTCCATGTTAGTACACATTTTATATTTAAATAAGAAAAAGAATTTCGGAATAAAGAGGAAAAAGACATGAATGAAATGTAAATGAAATTGTTGCGATCGTTGCGATACCGATTACGATAGCTTGTAATGAGACATGAACGTCATTTTGCGCGACTGTAGTGTACAACTACCAACACAACTCAAGTTTTAGAATACACTCAAACCGCATGAAAAATATTCTGCAATATTTTAATAATATTTGTAATATAAAATATTGCTGTCACTGGACACCGTACCTTCACCCTTCACCGAACGAAAACGCGTTAATTTTTGGCAGTTGCGTGGACCGTCGAGTCCTGTCCTCACCCTTCCGTGACCCGCGCTGCTCCGCCGCGCTGCTTTCGTCTTTCATGCCGCACCGCAACAAACCTGTTGTGAGCGCGGCTATTTCGGACATTTGAGATTTTTCACATAACATCCCTCAGAAAATTGATCTAAGAAGTATTTCACTAAAATGTTCGTTAAATATTATAACATTTTGAATATTTTCTCTTATATTACAATCTTTATTGTATTTATTCTTTGTCATTGTTTCCTTAACCTAAAAGCAGGTGGTGCCTTGTTTGAAAGAGCCGGTTATTGATAATATTAAAGTTCAAATGTCATTCTGAAATCAGTTTCTGCTACTTTTATGTTCGATTTTACATCTTCGACCTACATCTTAAGCTCTCTACTTTTTGAAATGTGTTTTCCTCCTGTTTAATTACCTTGGTGCTTGGCTTTGAATTGTTTTACTTTTCTTCATTCCTTCATCAGAGCATCAAAATGAACTTGACGGGGAGTGTAATGGATCGTACTGGTCAATTAGATCAGTACCGGACTTACATGGATTCATTGGATCTTGCTGGCAAAATGATAGAGCATCAAATCAACAAAGACAACAATTTCCCAACCCTTATCAGTATGATGAGATTGACTGCAGAAAGTAAGAGACTTGTCCCTTCAGAAGTTGGATAAAGTGTCATTGTGTTATTTTGAAATGTGGAATTGAATTTTGTAGGTGGAGCTACTGTAAGTGGAATGAATGATAGTGACTACCCCAGTTTAAACAATCTGTCTGGGGGTCTAGCTGATCTCAAACAACTACGAAGCCAATTCCAGTTCCCTTTACCTCGAGAAGTTATGGAGCATTTTAGTCGTATCCTTTCCATGACAACCGATTTTAATTCAGTTCTGTTTGGTTGCTTTCAAGATTCACACTATTGTCATTGAAGCATTCTTTCAGTAATTTAAAAACCAATTTGTTTTTCATTCCATTTACCACTTTCCTTAAGAGAAATTCAGATATGCAGTGCCATTGTATGATGGGTCTTTTCACTGACATTCATCGTGCTTGGTTGACTATTGACAGTGACATATATGTGTGGAGTTATGAACATGGGTACGATCATCGACTTGAAGCATTTTAATGGTATATTTTTTGCATGTTTACAAATTTTTGAAATTTCTTATAGGTCTGATGTAGCTTATTATGATGCTTTGGGAGAAACAATTCTATGTGTGGGTCTGATTCGCCCAAAGCCAGGAGTTTTCAAAAGCTTCATTAGGTACCTTCTTATCCTTGCCACAACTGTAGATATTGTTATTCTAGGAGTCACATTTTCAACAGCTGATGGTAAAAAGAATTCTTAATTCATTCAATTCTCTTTTCATGTCAATTGTATCTAATATAAGCACTTGTCTTCTCTTCAATTCTTAGGGCAACATGAAGAAATGCATGTCATCTTAGAACCTGTGTTCAGTGTACCAACCGATGGTGTGATTGCTACAACTATTGTGGGTACTGAATCTGGACGTATTTTCATTGGAGGTCGTGATGGCAACCTTTATGAAATTGTGTATCAGGTAACCACTGCTCCAAATTTGCTAGCAATGTGTCAGAGTCCTAAATTCATCTTGCCTTTTTCTATTGGCAAAATTCCAGGCTGAAGGAGGCTGGTTCAGCAAGAGGTGTAGGAAAGTGAATCACTCAGTCGGAACCTTGTCATATATCCTTCCCTCATTCTTAAGTGCAGCTTTTGCTGAAGAGGATTCTATTTCACAAATAGCTGTTGACAAGAGCCGTCATGTTCTGTACACATTATCCAACAAAGGCACAATTGCAGTTTTTGACATGGGCTCAGATGGCCAATCAATGAGCCGTACTACAGCTTTGTCGCAGGCTTCAATTGTTCAAAATGCAATTAAAATTGTGAAGTCAGTTTATTTATTATCTGTTGTACTTAAATATTCAAACATTATCCCTCCTTTATTCTGAGTGATTTTTTTGTACTTTAACAGTAAAACCCTGGACAGCAATAACTTCAGGCCAATTGTGAGCATCTCAGCTATTCATTCTAAAGAATCCACTCACCTCAATCTTGTTGGTGTGACTCAGACAGGAGCTAGATTATATTTCACTACTGGTTGTGTAAGTAGAGGTGTGAGGCCCTATACTCTGAATCTGCTACATGTTCGTCTACCCCCTGGTTATGCTGCCAATGCACCATCTCATCGCCCTGCAAAGGTCCATATGGCCACTTATAACAAAGGTAAGTTAGAGGTTGTTTTTTTTTTTTATTTTAATTATTAATGTTTTTTTTTGTTTTTTTTTTTTTTGTTTTGTTTTGTAAAGAAATTGTTTTTAAAATATATTTAACCTTTATCATTTTTAACATTTTTAGGAAATACTATTCTAATTACATCAGGAGGTGGTGAATTTGACACCCTTTGGTGTCTCAGTAGTGACCCCTATCCCTTCCATCCTTATTTAGTAGAAGTCCAAACAGTTTTGAACTTGAATGGCCGAGTTTGGGCTTTAGCTGAAATTGGTGGTGAACTTCCAATTGGTCCTGCAGCACACCAACTAGCAATTGCAGATGTTGATACATCACCTACTTCTCAATCTGATTCAACTTTAGATCAACCTGATCCTCCTCTTGTTGTACGGCAACACATAGAACCTCCTCGAAAATATGTTGTGTTGACTCCACAGGTTTGTTAACCATACTAATGTGGTCTGCAGATTGTTGGTTTTCAATACTTTTCTTAAACTGAATTCTGTTTTAATTTACAGGGCACAGAAATATTCCATAAATTACGTCCAGTAGATATACTCCGACAGATAATGACTGAAAGAGGTGGGCCAGAAAATGATGCTGTGAAAACATTCTTTGAAGTGCAAACTGAAGAACAAGCTTGTGCAACATGCCTTATCCTTGCTTGTTTGGAAAGTACACAAAATGCGCAACTTTCCGAATGGGCTACTAGAGCTTTCTTCTTGTATGGAGGAGAACCCAGAACTGGTGCACCAGCACGCCCAAACATTGCAGCCTCACCATTCCCTTATTCAGTGGCTGGTAATTTCAATCCAAATATTGTGTCAACACCTGTTGCTCACAATGCTGCTCATTCTTTTGCTGGTGTCTCTATGGGAATCAGCAATCAAGGAGGCGCTGATGGTCACTTGATGTCATATTCTGCCAAGCACAATGGTCTTTATTTGTATGTCAGTCGGATATTGCGCCCTCTTTGGAGCCAGAAAGTAACCCAGCGAATAACTGCTGAAAATACAAAAAATTTCTTAGTGAGTGCTGTATCAGGAGAGGACTGTGTTTGGGTTTTGAGTCATTTGCATGCCCTTCGTGCCTTCCTGGAGAGAAATACCCAACTGGCTATGCTAAACAGGTAATTAAGGGTGATATTGTTAATTTTCTTGCAATAATTTTAAATCATGTATCATTACTACTTACCTTAAAATTTTTGTTTGTATTCAGCTCAAGCAGCCAATTCCAAACTTCCCTCTCTGTCAGTCGGCATGTTGATCCTCTGGAGACTCCTGGACCAAACCGCATTGGTATGCCTCACACAGCTTTGCAAGAGGCTCAGCTTGAAGAAAAACGGTCATTAGATGCTCTGAAAACTTTCCTATCCCACACATGTGAAGTACTTGGCTTGTGGAAAGTGTTGTCAGATCACCAGTTCCACAACCTTGCTCAAGGCCTAGCTCCTGTAAGTATCAATAAGTGTATGTAATAACTTGATGTGAAGACTTTTCAATCTAAAGTTTTGATATTTGCTTTAATATTTTAGGAGGACCAATCTCATTTATCTGTGATGACTTTCCGAGACCTCATTCTTGTAGGACAACCTCTTTGTTCTGCTCTCATCAACAGCCTTATTAACAGGTATGCTCTTGGCAAGGAATGTGATCCTTTGAAAAGTCTAATCTTATTTACAAAAAACTGTTACATTGTGAGTGCTTTTGATTAAAAATCAAATGTATGTATGATTTCCAGCTATCTAAGTGATAATGCCTCAGTAGACTCTGTCAGTGCAAAACTGCGAGAAATTTGTCCCAAATTGTATAGGAATGAGGATGCTGCTTGCAATAAGGTATGAATTTATTTTCACCTTTCAGTTATACTGTAGCGGATTTACCTGGAGCTCAACTTAAGAGCTGCCTCAAAGAATCCTGTCCTGTAATCCTGCAGTTTCATAACTTGGAATCCCTCTGAGCCCTGAAAATCATTTTGAGGAGCTGCCGCCTCAAACCCCTCTTCCTGCTCACATTTCAAAATTTATTTCCCCAGTATCCCTTATTACAATAAAAACCAAGTATTCTCTGCTCAGTGATATTTGAAAACTTCTGTATTGATTCTATACACTTAAAGTTTCTGCTCAAAACATGTAATTCTGCTAATTTCCCATTTTTAATTCTATAGGCTAATGAAATGTTAATAAAAGCCAAGTCAGAGGCCAATGTGGATGAGAAAGAAAGACTTCTTCAGAGAGCTTTGCAGGTATCATATTCAATAACATGTTTGATGTGTTTCTCATTTTGTAACATATGTTTAAACATTAGCTGTATTTTTTTCTCCTCTTTTTCCCCGCAGCTTTGTAAGGAAGTTGCCCCAAATCTTAATTTAAGTGCTGCCTGTTCTAAGTTTTATTCAGCACAGTGGTATGATGGTGTGCTGCAGTTGTGTGTTGCATTTGCCAATAAGCTAGATCCAAAAGATGTTGCAGTGCACTATTATCGTAATGGCGAACCAAATGAAGATACAGAGGGTTGTCAAGCATTCATGCACAGGTAAGAGGCTGTGATACTTACTTTTACTAAAGTAAATCCTTTGTTTTTTCTTTTTCACTAATCTTATCTTTCCCTTAAAAGGATGGATGCTTATAAAGAGCTAGTTGGTGTTTTGGATCAGCTCTACGGTCAATCACGTACTCATAATACAAGTGTAGTTCCCTTGTCTCCTGGACCCCCTCCAGTGAGAGACTCAGCTCCATCCGCTCCTACTGATTCTCAAGCACAAGTGAGTTGTTACTTTACTCTTACTTTTTCTGCAATAAACTGTACAGTAGCAGATGTAACATATGTAGTTTTCTTTGCAGGCCAAACGTTTGATTGATCTTGCCCTTCGCAGTGAAGATGAATTATGTCATGTTGCTATCTATGAGTGGATGTTGCGTCGAGGCCTAGAAGGAGAACTACTTGCAGGAAGCAATGTCTACAGAGGGCTAGAGACTTTCCTTGCCCGTGCTGCTAGATCTCGTCCAGATTCGATTGAAGTCAACGATTTGCTTTGGAAGTTCCATGAGCGGAATGGTAATCATGCAGCAGCCGCTAAGATTCTCTTCCAGCTGGCAAGCAAACCAAGGTGGGTGTAATGATGGCAAGAAGTTATTGTTTTCTGAGGATTGTTAATTTATATTACCACACTTATTTTCTCCTCAGATCTCTTATTCATCTCAAGCAAAGGGTAGATTATTTGGCCCATGCCATCATGTGCATGCGAAGTGACAAAGTTGGGGCAGCCCCTAATTTGGGGGTGTTTTTGAGGGAGCTAGAAGATCAAATGGAGGTAGCAAGAATACAGCAAAAGGTAAAATGTTGTCAACGGCAGTGTTTTTGAAAATCAGTGGAAGAATATATCATAACTATGGACTTCTTTTTCCAGATCCTGGATGCTGTTTCAAACCTTCGCTCTCAGCATCCACAGCCTGAAGCTGTAGAAACAGCTATTGTAAGATTGAACACATCCCTGTATGACATAACCCAGGTATTACTTTTGTTATAAAGTTTTTATCAAAACTTTATCATAATAGCATTGTCCAAATTCTTTTTATTTTTTATTTTTAACATACATACTTACATAGTATTTTTAATTTTATAGCTGTACCAAGATTATGCAGAGCCTTTTGATCTTTGGGAGTGCAAATTAGCTATAATTCATGTGTCTGGTCACACAGACCCAACACTCATAGAGAATATTTGGCGAAATATTATTTCAACAGAAATGAATCGCCGCCATACACAAGACCGTTTATCTGCTTTAATGGACAAAGTGAAAACATTAGGACAAGAATATTCTCTTGCTTCAAGGTCTTTCCCAATTGGTAAGCTTGGAATATGGTGCCTACTCTTTTTGTCTTAGAAACATTTTGGGGTTGTTGATTTGCTATTTTCTCTTTGCCAGCTCTGCTTGTCAAGGCTCTTGAGGTTGAAGTATGTTCTGCCAAAGGTGATCCATCCATTGTTCACACAACTATGTTGTCAACTGGTGTGCCTCTTCCAGTGCTTTTAGATGTCTATGAAAAGTATGTTTGAATTGCAATTGTCACTAACTACATGACCATAATTCCCAAACTATTCTAATTGCCATTTTTTAATTTTCAGAATGATTGCTGCTAATGATCGGTGTTTCCTTGAGAAAGGCAATGACTTCCACCTGATTCAGGCAGTCAGCATTATGGTCAATAAATTCACTAATACTCCAACTATGGTCCCTGTCTCAGAAAGGTATATCCTTACTTCTTTCACTTCCATTTTTTATCTTATTTGACAGGAGTAACTAATGTCTTACCCCCTTAATTTTCAGACGCTCCATTGTTGCCAAATCAGGTGATGTTATCTCAATATGCCTTAATACATTATACAGCAAACCAGGCACTCAAGATCTCATTGAGCAGCTAAGAGGAATACAGGCTAAGTTAAACCGTTTAGGGGGTATGTAGGATGTACATTAACATTTACTGTATAGTGTTTTTTTTTTCTTTTTCTACTGTGTGCTTTAATGCTCTAATGTAATTATTAGGTGTAGTTTATTGTGATATACAGGTGTGTATTGTAAATCTGATTATATCTTTTTAGAGTGTAACTACAAGTTAAAGTCATTGGCTTTTTATGGTAACCCAATGAATGAACTTATGTTGTGTTGTATCCCAGATTACGTGTAAAGAAATTTCCTAATGTTTCTATTTGAATTTGGTGTTTGTACTTCGTGGATTATTGTTTTGTGTCTATTTCTTTGTCAGCGATTTGACATTGTAATTGTTTGGTAATCATGTTAATAAGAGTAAATGTAAGACTGACCTTTCTACAGTTCTTCTCCATGAATGTACCTAGACTGTTATTTTAAACTATATACTTAAAAGTTAATTTAGAATTAGAAATAACTTACCTCATGTCCTTTTACATCTTTTTACCTGTCATGTCAATCAAACTTCATTGTTTCCTACTGTGTATTCAGTATCAACACAAATTTTAAAAACTGTCAGCTATGTCTTGCAATGTGTAGTAGTGCTGATATAATAGTACACCTCTGATTTTGTAATGTACACCATCAGCAAATATTGGCCACTTCATTTGAGTAGGTGTAATCTTTTTACAATCAATTTTTATTTTCAGTTGTATTTTGTGACCCATTCTAGTAGGCGAATTGTACAGGATATTTTTTTTATTATCACTAATGTATTCCACATGACATGCTAATGCAAAACTGCCGGCATTTTCATTGCTACCGGTAATATGAAATTAAAAAAATGTCAAAGCAAATAACACTAGATGGACTGTTTTTCATACAAAAAGTATGACCCTTTCTCTTACTCCATCGACTGCACACATGTTTCCATTTGTAATTCAGTGGTTTCGCTGTCAAGCCCAAAACTGTCCCCGCTGATGGCTGGATGCGGCATGTGTTAGGCAAGTGTGGAGTGTCCTGGCGAGGAGGCAGCTGATAGCGCCCGGTGGGCGGGCCCGGGCCGGGCGCATCGCGAACTGTCTGTCACGCCGTCCCGTCGCGCCTGAAGGCCCGGGCCTGGCCTGCCCTGCCCGCGACCGGCACCGGCCCAGGCGAGGGCGAGGCGCCCAGTGAGTGACACCTGGCCGGCGCGGCGGTGCGGTGCGGGCCAGCAGCCTGGGACTGTGGCGGAGCGGGATGGTGCACTCGCACGCGCACGTGCTCGCGGACGCGCACGCGGCTCACACCCTAGCGCCAGCCGTCCAGTCGGAGCCCAGCCTCAGCCCGGCGGGTCCTGTATCCCTACTGCAGCCGAGGCCGTGCCATGGAGCAAGTCCCCGAGGCCGTGGTGGACCCGTCAGGAGATCTTCGCCCCGGCGTGGAGACCGACGACCCCCCAGGCCCGGAGGCGCCCCTGCCCCGGCCGCCCCGCGTGCCAGCCTCGGCCTCGGCGGCGGGGCCTGGAGGCCCATCCCTCGTGGCCGGCGGTGACCCGGCCGAGGCCGTGCAGGCCCCGGAGGACGTGATCCTGACCCGAGGCCGCGTGTTCTCCAGAGCGCTGAGCTCGCCGTCAGTTCCTTCTCCCCTTGCCTTTCCGCCCGGGGCCGGGGCCTTCTCGTCGGCGCGCTCTGCCCCCGGGACCCCGCAATGTGAGATTGGTCGTTGCTGCGACTGCCCCCCTCCACTAGTGCGCTCGGTGGAGACGGGTGAATGCGAGCTACCTGAGCTGGCTGAGCTGGCTGAGCTGGCTGAGCGCGCTGAGCGCAGCGACATCGCGTCGGACGTGCCCGTGCCGCCCGTCGAGCCTGCTGCGCCCGCCCCCGCCCCCGCCCCCGGCGCCACACCTGCTCCACACGCCCTGGACCTAACGCGCTCGGACTCAGTCACCTCGCGCCCCAAGTTCAAAGTGGTCTCTCAGCCTCTCGACGACGGCGACCTGCTCCGGGCGATCGCCGAGCTCGCCTGCCGGCTCGAGCAGGGCGCCGACCTCACCGAGGCCGAGGACACCGACGCCATGACCTCGGACGAAGATGCGAAGGTCGTTCCCCGCGGCGGCGGTGGCGGCGCGGACTCGGTGCACAGCGACGGCGGTTTGTCGGCGGACATGGAGGGCAGGACGGTGACGGCGGCGGAGGCGGCGACCCTCTCCCGAACACTATCGGACAGAGGCGACGCCGAGGACAGCAAACGGGGCCCCGACCCAGGTAGGTGAAGGTGCTCCCGCTCCCTCGGTGGCCCTGGCCCAGCCATCGGAATTCGGGATCGGGTCCGCGGACGCGAGGCCGGGGTGTGTGTGGCCCCCGCGCCGCGGCTCACAGGGGGCGGCCCGCGGCCCGCGGAGAGGTTTTAATGACAGTCGGGGCGCCAGATATTGCTGGGAAGGCTTGGGTCGGCCCTCCCCTATGACTGTCTACCCAAAATCGCGACAGCCGGAGGAATTTTTCCCACTTTGGTTCAAATTTGCGTCCCGTAGGAGCGAAAACAATTAAGGTGATACTGTATTCTGAAACTGCATCGAAAATAAAAGTGATTTCAGGAGGGAAGCGTCTGTAATATCCGAGAAAAGCCTTTGAACGACTTGTAGTCGTAGAGGCTCTCGAGAATCTAGTACTCAATTACGACTCTCCCTCGTAGGCAGTCCCGTTGCGCACGGGAGCCGGCGGGCTGCCTACCCTGCAGGCGGCCTCCCCCGAGCGCGCCGCTGAACCGGGGGGCGTGTGCATATGTGCATATGTCTGTAGCACTAGAGGTGTGCGCTGCGCGTCGACTCCGATAAGGACTGGCTATCAGGGGGCTGTCGAGCCGCGTCCGGTCCTGTCCATTAGGGTGCACTTTCTTGCCTGTGCCTGACCGGGCCGGCCGTGTCGACCGTTTTATCTGTAATCTACCCGATCCTTCTCGGGCACTCGGTGACAACATCTTGATTTTGCGTATCCAACCAGATAAGATTTGTCTTGCTCTAAAGCCCTATTTTAGAGAAACCGACGACGACCCGGGCACGATCCGGTCCTAGGCGGCATGCTCGCCTTGCAGCTGTCATAGGTGAGACGGTGACGGAACGGGACGGGGCCTGTACGGCTACAGCCAGCGCCGCACCGAGGATCTTTATCAAAATACACACAAGCTCCACGCCAAGCTCTACGCCGACGCGACGGCGTGACACTGATGAGAAGGCCGCGTGCGCTGTGCCGGCCGCGAACAGACTACTTATCCGCACCCGTAGGCAGCCTGCCTGGCCTGGCGAGATGCAGTGCTCCTATCTGCAATCGGAATCAGCGATGAATTTATGATTCGGCCGCGGGTGCCGAATCGTGGACGGGGGACACCACACGCCGGGCCGGGCCGGGCGGGGCCGGGCCGGGCGGGCCGGGCCGGGCGGGGCCGGGCGGGGCCGGAAGAGGTCAAGCAGACCGCCCACCGCCGCGCCCCCGCCCCGCCCCCGCCCCGCCCCGCCTGGGCTGCCGCGATAAGCTTTGGCTTTCGGGCTCTGTTTGGGACGCTGGACCGCCGGCCCGTGGGTCCGTCATGAGGGAGGGTGCGACTCTGTGGGCTTCTCTAGTCGCGGGTGACCCTCGCAGGTCCGCGGAGTAGAGGGTCTGCCTCCACCCGGAGGCCGTCGAGGCGGACGCGGTCGTGGTCTAGGGGGTGGTTGTACCTGCTCCGGGCGGGCCGGGCAGGGGAGCGGCAGCTGACAGCGCGGCGCGGCATGGACCAAGCCGAGGACCGGGTGCCCCTGCTGCAAGGTATACAGAGTAGGACCTGACCAAGGATGGTTATTACAGAGCTCCCCGCTATAGTTTCGAGCGGGCTACTTCCGGGTCGACTGGGGACTTTTCGAGTACGAGACTCCGTACAAAACTAATTGGATCTCGAAATCGAAGTCAAGAATCGACCCAATAATAACCCATTCGAAATTATCGCTGGGAGCTCTCTAATTACCCGCCAGGAATGGCAATAGTGAGATCCCTGCAAGGCTCGATTTTCGACTGTTCGAGTTCGAGATCCCGTATAGTTTCAGGAGGGTCATTAGGGAGCTCCCCGGACCAGGCTACTTCCGGGTCGATCCGAGTCACGTGACAGCTGTTGTTGTTCAAAGGTGGTGCGGGGGTAAGGGGACGGAGATGGTCTTCCATTCTCGTTCAAAGCCAGTTTATTGTTTTCCGTTCGGACGCGTAAACAACGCGCTCTTCGATATCGAATCCTTTACATGTGATACGCATAACTCTCCCCTCTCATTACTCGCCGGGAGCTGAAACTGATGCAAGAGCCTCGAAGGCGCCGTAATCTCAACAGGTGGACTGACTCCTCGCCCCGCCCCGCATACCCTGCTAAAAACATACAGTACAGTCCACACGGATGTCGTGTCGGTGGAACTTTTGTGCCCCTTGACGCTATCATCGCAACTATTTGTTTGGGTTGCGGTTGTGTGCTCTCACTGGAATCGGGCCTCCATTGAGGCGGCGATTTATTTGCACGGTGTAAATAAGACACCCTAAAACTAGAGCTTTCAGAGACGCGGAAGTGCGCGCTTATCCCGATGTTATATATCACGTACACGAGCTCTCGGCATTTAGAGAAGAACACTGGATAAACAAAGGTAGCACATAACACCCTTTTAGGGGTGCTACTCGTAATAGTGCCTTTACACAGGCGTTATTCAAACAGCACCCCTACAGAGGCAATTGGCCGAAAGGTGCTATATTTTAGTGTCTTTGGACACAATCGCGCTAATCGGCACTAGAGTATAGCACCTTTTAAAGGCACTAAGTCCTATCTTTGTCTTTCCAGTGAAGTAAGGAAATCAGGACCGGAACCAGTATCAAATTCTCATCAAATACGCATGCAAATCTGATATGAAAGTTGTACAAGAGTTCCCTGATGACAACTAAGCCTCGACTTTTCTAACGCATACTTGTATTTATTGAAGACCGAAATATTAGCGAGAGCTGCGGACAGCGAAGTGTGAAATAACTAACAAAACTAATTAGTTTTAATGCAGGTTTAAAAAAATATTTTCAATATAATTTCTAGAGGTTGGTAGTGCTGGAAATATAAGCTTGCGGCAAACGGAAACGGAAACGCAGTCGTGACGTCACATAAATTATGGTGCTTTCTACGAGTGTTTTGCAAGGAGTCGAATAGTTTTTGTCCGTATAGTTGTTCATATTTTCTAGCTTGAGTATCAATTTCGTACGCCTGTGACCGAGGCGATATACTCAAGGCATGCAACAGTTGGCGGTTACAGCTTTGCCTTAAACACACTTCGCGAGCGCTTCAGAGTGTCTGGCCTGGGTGGGTCTCCATGCGAGTAAATGCTCTTTATTAGAGAGGTCCATGTAGTAGTTAACTTGAACATCACTGCTGTTGTTTCTCTCTCCTGCCCTGTACTCGTGTGTGATCTCTCCCTACCCTTTTGCAGGTCGGAGGGGAGGGCGCATCGTGTCGCTGGAGGAGGCCGTGCGGCTCACAGGTAAGCACCGGACCTGCATAAGCAATGTGCCTGCTTGCTTGTCAAGCGTCGGTCGAGGCGAGGCTCGTCTGGTTCCTTCGCAACGACAACGGCCTTAGTGTTAAAGACGATGATAGTTTTTGGTTAGAGGCTGGGTGGAGAGGGCGCCGATCTTTTCTTGACGGCATGCGTGTATTTGTGAGGTAGTGAACCCATTTTGTGGTTATGTTCAGTGATGATTTAGAAGGGGTTGTCGAGGAGCCTACATTATTTTATTGTTCTCAACTCAGGAAACGCCAGAATATCGTCTATAACTCGAATGTGACCATTTTAAGCTTAATTTTATTCCGCGTTTTAAAATAATTTCCTATTGCTTTGCAAGAAAATCTCAGAAAGATCTTCCATGCAATCAATGAGTAAAGTCCCAATCAATTAATCGCCCACCTGGATGACTTGGTCTGGCGTTTGTTTTCGAGTCTCGGTCGTGCCGAAACCGCCTCCCCCTTTTCCCGATGCTGACTTCAGCACATTTTAGAGATACGGCAAGGATTTTAGCGTGATTTGGGGCCCGGCCGGCTGGCGCGGAAGCACGAACAGGTTAGTCATGGTTTCGGGTACCCACGTGCGTTTGCGGGAAGCAGTGCGCCGGGCCGGGCCGGGCCGGCGCGGCCAGAGCCGTGCGTGTCGAGTGCGGAGATAACGTTCTTACAGGGAACGCGATGCGACGTCAAAGTAAACTGACGTTGTGCAGAGTCATGAGTAGAGCAAGGCTGGCAAGGCACAGTGCAGGGCAGGGCAGGGCAGCTTCACGCGGAGAGAAGGGACCGACTATTCCTTTTCAATGACTATCGAAAGTGAGGGACACAAGTAGGTCTGCACTGTACCGTTTGGGACTCGCGGCGAGGACACGAGAACAAGTTTAGGTGATAATCTTGAGGAACAATGCCGTTTAGTCCAGAGGACTGAGTTAGCAATCAGTAACATGATTCTAGGATAAAAGTTGAAACCGAAGTAAAAATTTTAACAATAAGTTTACGCCATGAGCCACTTATCATGGAAGTTAATTTTCTAACAAACATTTATAATCTCACAGACATTAGGTAAATCTGCCAGGCTTAACAAAAAGGTTATTTACGAAAATTCGAATACCAACACCTCTTTTATGGTTACACCCTAATACTTGTTATGTTAAAAGTTTTGCTAAGTTAAGTTAGGGATCTTTCATATACTTCGTGCCCTAGAGGGGGAAAGGGTACAAATATAATGGTCCCTCATTAGTTTCACGACCTTCGTCGGAGCCTATAGACCATCATAATACATTATGTACCCCTGCGGGTACAAATATGATAGGATCTTTTTGGTGGTCCTGTTACAAGTGAGGGCCCATAATATTTCCCCCCCCCCCCCCCCCCCTTTCCGGGCACGTACTTTACGAAAGACCCTCTACGGACACGGATCGGCCCGCTGGTTGGCAGGCCAGGGATGGTTCCACGCGCGGCTGCTGCTGGTGTCGGGCGTGCTGGTGATGGCCGGCGTCCTGGAGACGGTGGTGGTCGGCTACCTGCTGCCGTCCGCGTCGCGCGAGCTGGGCATGCAGCCGTCGGACAAGGCGCTGCTGGGCGCGGCGAGCTACGCCGGCATCGTGCTGTCGTCGCACACCTGGGGGCTGGTCGCCGACACGCAGGGCCGCAAGCGCGCGCTGCTCTGGGCCACGCTGCTCGACGTGGTCGCCTCCCTGCTCTCCGCCATCGCGCCCAACTTCGCCGTGCTGCTGGCGCTCCGCTTCTGCTGCGGCCTCTTGTGAGTCCACACTGTTAAGCCAAGTGTTCAACTGTTCAACACTTGTATGTGTGGAACTTCCAACATAGCGCGTACAAGTGCGCAACTGGCAATTGTGCAATTTCACGTGTTTAACTCGCCAGTTGTACACTTCTAAGTGTCTAACTCGACAGTTGTGCACTTGCAAGTGTCCAACAAGGATAGTGTTGCACGGGGCAGTTGAGCACTTGCAAGTGCATAACTGTTGAGTTGAACACTGAGAAAAGAACAACTGGCGAGTTAAACACGTGAAATTGCACAACTGCCGGGTTGCACACTTGTGCGTGTTAGGCTGGAAGTCTCACACATACAAGTGTTGAACAGTTGAACACTTGATTTAACAGTGCAACGATAAAGGTTCATGCTCACCGCTCCTAACGTAGGCGCGGATACAGGGGGGGGGAGGGGGTGTATACCCCCTCTTTGGATACTAGTTACGCCGCCTGGAAGGTAGGCAAATAACACTACTTCGCCCCTGAAAGTAGGCAAAACGCGCTACTTTACCCTTTGCCCAGAACATTTG
Source organism: Frankliniella intonsa (assembly GCA_033675135.1). NCBI lineage: Eukaryota > Metazoa > Arthropoda > Insecta > Thysanoptera > Thripidae > Frankliniella > Frankliniella intonsa. The sequence continues at coordinate 2,427,352 of CM066256.1, forward strand.
TGGATCTGCGCCTGTCCCAGCGCACCACCCGGCTGACGCACATTTCTCCTCCAGCACGAGCGCCCCCGCCGCCCTCTCGTTCGCCTACCTGGGCGAGTTCCACACGCCCGCCACCCGCTCCAAGTCCATCATCTGGATCGGGGCGTTCCCGTCGCTGGGGCTGATCCTGCTGCCGGCCGCGGCCTGGGCCGTGCTGCCGCAGTGCTGGTGGCTGGACCTGGGCTTCGTGAGGTTCGGGCCCTGGCGGCTGCTGCTCGTGCTGTGCGCGCTGCTCAGCCTGCTGTCGGCGCTGCTCCTGTGGCTGGCCGTGCCCGAGAGCCCCAAGTTCCTGGCCGGCCGCGACCCCGAGCGCGCGCTCGCCGTGCTCCGGAGGATGTTCGCGCTCAACAAGGGCCTGTCGGAGGACCTCTACCCGGTAAGCCTGCGCTGCGAGGCGACGGCCAGTATATTTGGCAGGTCGTTCCCCGAGAAACCCTTCCTCACGGCGATGCCTCTGCCAAACTTGTCCATCCAGGTCGACGGGCTAGCCGGCTCGCCGGGCACCAAGCCGACGGTGTCGACGGTGGAGCTGGGCGACGAGAAGCCTGCGCCAGCGTCCTCCTCGTCCTCGCTAGGCGTCGGCCGCACGCTGCGGCTCATCTGGGAGCAGACGGCCCCGCTGTTCAGGCCGCCCTTCCTTCTGCACACCACCCTCGTCTGCCTCATCCAGTTCGGCAACCTGGCTAGGTAAGCAGCCCGGCGGTGCGCCCCGCCTGAAGGGTCATCGGAGAGCTCCCCGGATCAGGCTATTGCTGGGTCGATTCGAGTTCGAGTCATGTGTGTTTTAAATGGGACTCGACGCCGGAAGTAGCCCGTTCGAGACAATCGTAGGAGCTCTCCGATGACCCTCCTCCGCCCCTCGCCCCGCCCACCTGGAGGGGCATTAGGGAGCTACCCGAGACGATCGATTCTTGACTGTTCAAGTAGGAGATCCCGTATATATACGCTATTGCTATAGCTTCTGCAGGGTCTCGAACTCGAACAGTCGAGAATCGACCCTCTCGGGGAGCTCCCTAATGACCCACCTGCAGCTGCGTGCGCTCACCAGCCACCCCGTCCCCCCTGCAGCGCCAACGGCCTGCAGATCTGGCTGCCGGAGATCTTCAACAAGCTCGCCCAGTACGAGGAGGCGCACCCCGGCGAGTCGGCCAGCATCTGCGCGGCCCAGGACGCCTACAGGGACGACCCGAGCGCCGCGCCGACCGACCGGTGGGACTGCGTCCCCGTCAACGTGGCCGTGTTCAAGAACAACCTCATCATCGGGGCCGTCTCGCTGGCCATGCCGCTGCTCTGCGGCCTGCTCGTCAACGCGGTGGGGAAGAGGAACCTTCTCGGTGAGTTGAGGTGGATTTAGTCTCATGGGGATGAGGTAAACAGATGAATGACGAGGTGCGTTTCTAGAGGCGTTTTAGAGACTCTCTAGAATCTCGCGCTAGAGACTCTAAAACGACTCTAGAACGCACCACGTCATTCATTTGTTTACCTCATCCCCATGAGACTAAATCAACCTTTAAAGTAGCCCCGTAGCTATTTAGTTAGTGTCCGGGGTTCTGATGCACGCCGGCAGGGCCGGGGGACTTATGGTCCGCCCGGCCCTTATCTAGCTGACTGGTCGGTGGGGGGGGGGGGGGGCAGGGGCATGGTCCAAGATGACGGGAAGACGATGCTTGGTGTAGGCCCGGCCCACTCCAAGGACAATGAATCACTGGGTTTTATGAGAGCCCCTCTGCGATTCGCACGTGAACGTCAAACATCCCGGTCTGCAGCAGCGCTGCCCTCTGCGGTGTGTCACGTCACCTTGCACCTGTTCCGGCCCTGCCCGGCCCGGGCGGGGAGGGTCGCGTCGTGACAAGCTGCTCCAGTCTTTAGCGATAAGAAAATAAGAAGCAGCCTCAGCGGCGCATCTTGCGAGGTCCATTTTGATCGCGTGGGGCGGAGGCTTACAGGACTGGTACTGAAGTGTGACGTCAGTGGCTGTGTTATGCCGATGCTGCTGCCTTCACGGAGAGAAAAGACTTGCTGTAGCAGCAAACCTCATTGCTAATATAGCGCCTACAACTTTTTCTATGCTAGGACAGCAAAAATATTGAAGTCACAGCAATCGCTTCGCAGGCTCTGCAAAGTGGTTTGCACTGTCAGCTACGTAGTTTGCACTGTCAGCTACGTAGTTTGCTGTAACAGCTACTTTTTTGCTGATGTTGCGAAAAAAAGTTGTAGGCGCTATATTTGCGTCTTTTCTCTCTGTGTTGGTCTCATAGTGTTGCCGCCGTGGTTCCTGCCTGCAGTGGTATGCCTCATCGTGTCCGGGACCTTCGGCGTGGGCCTGAGCTTCGCCAACTCGTCCGGCCTGGTGCTCGGGCTCTCCAGCGTGAGCGTCGCCATCAACTCCATGGGCATCGGCCACATCTCCAGCATCGTGGTGGAGCTCTTCCCCACGCATCTCAGGTGAAGGGTTGAGGCCCGGCCCGGCCAGCGCGCCTGTGCGCCGCGGCCGTAGGCAACCCATCCTACCGCGCTGTTCTGCCGGCCGGTCACCCCGCGGGGTCCCCGCCCCGCCCCGCCCGTGTCTGAAGGCCCCCCTGTTGTGCTGTCCGCAGGGCCATGGCCGTCAGCCTGCACCTCATGGCGGGACGGACGGGCTCCATCGTCGGTAACCTCATCTTCGGCGCGCTGCTCAGCACTCACTGCCCCTGGGCCTTCTACGCCATCGGCGGCGCCCTGCTCAGTAAGTACATAGCGCTCAGCAAGCTCGAGCACAGCTTAAAGGATGTCCTGGTTTTCAAGCAATTTGGGTATAAAAACAAAAAGCTCCTGTGTATTTTTTGCATAAGAGTTGCTTGGCCGCTTGAAAACCAGGACGTCGTTTTAACCGTGAGGGTGGTGGTGGAGGGTGGAAGGGGATGGTCGACCGTCGTGCGTCTCACCACGATAGGCTTCGTCACACGTTGGAAAAACAAGTGTGCAGGTGTAAATACACTTGCACTCTGCGGTCCCGCGGTGCGCAGCAGTGACAATGCGTTGTGTTGGCAGCGTGCGCCGTGCTGAGCTGCTGCCTACCGTCCAGGGGGAAGTACGCCGCCTAGGCTGCTCCTCCAGCGCTACTCCGCGACCTCGTGACGCGCCGTGACGCGACGTGACGCGGCGTGACGCAGCACCAACCGTGACGTCGTGAAAGCTCTTATGCCCGCGAATCTTTCGAGATCTGCGACGTCTTCCTCGAGGAGGGTGGTGGAGGTTCTGCGGCCGCCGTCGGGTCGGAATCCACTCCAGTGCGGCTGAAGTGCTTGCTAGGACGGAAACTTTGTTGTTTGATCTTTTGACCTATGACTTGACCGCATAGCGTTGTGCGCAGCGCGGCGCTGTCGTCGCCCCCAGCCCTGCGGGGGGCTGGCGGGAGTGTCAGGAGTCCATATGTAAAATAGTTTTGTGCTCAGCTGACCAGTCGTTCCGTTGTGCGCAGCGCAGCGCTGTCGTCGCCCCCAGCCCAGCGGGGGGCTGGCGGGAGTGTCAGGAGTCCATATGTAAAATAGTTTTGTGCTCAGCTGACCAGTCGTTCCGTTTCCTGGCGACGACGAGTTAGGCCTACCGTATCGAATTCGGACGACTGCTGACGGAAAGAGTAACGGAACTAAACTGCTTACGCAAATAGTTGGGCGTTTTTGTGTGTGTGTGTGCGTGTGTGTTTGAAACGCGATGACTGTGATCGAACCATTGCAATGGTTTACTCGTTTAAGGTAGTTAATTAAATTATTGTCCTTACTTCAACGTTTTAATGTTTAGATGGTCACTAACATCTCCGTTAGAAAAACAAACAATTCGGAGGAAACACACACACACACACACACAGACATACATATACACACTCACTCCTATGTTAAAATCCAGATGCACTATTGAAGGGTTCCGCGCCATGACGTCACAATCGAACCAGGATATCGTCGAGGGGCTTCCTCCGGAGGTCGGGCACTGTCGCGTCCAGGGCCGGGTAGCCCACGGGCAGGAGCAGGGTGAGCTTCTCGTTGGCGGGGCGGCCCAGGAGCGCGCGCAGCGCGGGCCCGCAGTTGAGCGGGGTGCTGGTGAGTGTGACCAGCCCTGCGTACTGCAGCGAACAGGGACAAAACATTAGCATCATCACATCTTTGGTGTGAGTGGCAAAAATTCGTATGACACCCCCGCCCCGGTATGCCATGATTTGTACGTGATTTTTTTCGAAGGGGAAATAACTTATATAATTTTTTGAAACCAAGTAATTCAGAACAATTCATGTCCATTCATAAAATTTTCGTGGAAAAAACACTGGTACCTGATTCAAACTTAAAAAGTCCAGGAAAATTCACATTTGTGTGCCAAATGTCAATGTTAACAGTCGTTACCCCTCGCGTTTCTGTCACTTCTCTTGGGAGATACCCACGTGGATGGCGGTGATGAGGAGGCCGCTGGCGATGGCCACGGACAGCTCGTTGTAGTAGTGGTTGCGCCGGCTGCCGTCCTCCTTGAGCGAGTACTGCTGCTTGAACACCAGGATGAGGTGCGGCGCGTCCGTCAGGTAGGCCTTCTCCCAGTTGGTGCGGAGGGGCTTCAGATCCGTGGTCCACTGGTCACCTGCAAGTGAGCGACATTCGGACACTTGCATTTCCAGTGTATCTTGGAACTTTTTAATTGTAAAAGATAAATATAAACGTGTGCGTTACCCATGCGCTGAGTGTAGTTGATGAGCTCTTCTTGCTCCACGATGTCGCGGACCTGCTGCTTGAGGTCGGCCGTGGACACCACGACGTAGGTCCAGGGCTCGGTGTGCGCGCCGCTGGGCGCCGTCCCTGCATCAGCGCAGTGCAGCGGTGGTTCGGGTCATATCCAGTGTTGCCAGGAAAGGTGGCAAAATCGGTATCAACGCCTGCCTACTGACTGTACTAGGCCATCCCTCTGCACAGCTATGAAGATGTTGCCTAGTACGCAGGCGTTGATACCGGCCGCTCAACACGGTTCTGTGTTGGACGGTTTTTGCCTATTTTTCTGGCAACACTGATCATGTCTCATACCGAGGCAGGGTCCCCCCCGGGTCGCTCCTCACCTGCGGTGCGCACGAGGTCCTCGATGACGTCCATGGGCACGGGGTCGCTGCTGAAGGCTCGCACGGTCCGCCGCCGGTCCATGGTGCGGTAGAAGTCCCTGGCGCGCGCGCGCATCTCGTCCGCGGACAGGCGCTCGAAGTCCAGCGGCACGTGCTCCAGGTCGGCGGGCAGCGAGGGCGCGGGGCCGCCGTCATCGCCGTCCTCGGAGCAGTCCTGGTCCTCGTCCGGGAGCTCGGCCGCTGGGCACCGCAGGGGAAAGGACTTGGGTAATCCGCCTCCGTCAGTCCAGTCCGGTGGCAATCCAAGGGGTAATACAATACGGGAGGGACCCGGGGTAATTCACGCGTCATTCGGGGTAATCTCGAAGTAATCTAGGGCACACGGCGGGTCAGTGACGCCACCAGAGTCGTACATAGGGACTCTGTATAGATGTACGACCCTGAGTGACACGGACGCATGCTTCCGCCTCCTGCCGCGCGCGCGCGCGCGCCCCATCGTTCTGAACGCTTAAGCGGGGTAAGGGAGGGGTTGTCCGCGGGGGCGGGGGCGGGGGCGACACAGAACCCTCCCGTCCCGCGGGCCACGGGGCGGGGCGGGGGCTGACCAGCACATTAGACCAGCTGCGCCCTACAACAGTGGCTCCCACGCCTCCTCCCCTCCTCCCTCCTCTCCCGTCCCCTCCCCTCCCCTCGCGGGCCGGACTGCTGTGACTGACTACGTATAGTTTGTCCGCATGGAGGTCGGCTCTGGCGCAAGGCTATGTCGCGCGCGTGCGCGTGTTGTGTTGTGTTGGACGTGGGGGATAGGAAACAAAACGACAGCAACTTTTCGCGGTGATTTCGCGGAGCGGTGCGGTCGGCGCGGACATGGGGGCCAAGGCGGACTAGACGGGTCGCCTGCCTGGCATCCATCATACCGAGTAGCGGAGCGGGAGCGCGCGGCGCGCGGGAGAGCGAGTGAGAGGGCGGGAGTGTGGTGTCGGTGTGAGAGGAAGAGAGAGGGGGGACGGACGCGGGACGGGACGCATCGGGCCTGCCTGCATCGCCTTGCATGCCCAGTTGCCCTCCCGACGCGGCCGTGCAAATCTGCAACGGGGCCAAACGGGTCCGGGGGCCCAAACAAAAACAAGATGTGCAAAAACCGGTACCACGGGGGCCGAGACCTTCGACATCGGGTACCCGATCGAGTCGCTGGCGCGTTGAAGTTCGGAAAGCGGATCAAACAAACCCGGCACGTGTGTTGGGATGGGGTCGCGATTTCTCATACTCAGTGGACTTACCCTGATCAGGACTCAGGTGCTCGCGGCGCCGCTGCTGCTTGGTGCGGAGCGAGGAGGCGTAGCTGGGCGCGATGGTGAGCCGCGCCGTCACGAAGCACAAGACCCCCGCCAGGATGTACAGCCAGTTGGCGGACAGGAACGGCATGAGGGCCAGCACCATGGCTGTGGGCGCACAGGGCGCGCGTTCAGTGCGGGGCGTTCTTATTTCTCCTCTATGATTTAAGACGGGAGCGTGACCACAGTATGGCCACGCCACACTCGCTGTGTTAAGGCGACTCCTAGTGATTCGAGAGGGCCGGGCCGGGTAGCCTTACACCACTTACACCGAGTGTGCTCTGAGCCTAGCCGTGGCCGTGGGCGGGCTGGGCTGGGTGCGTGTTCCGCTCTGTTAGAGAGATAAACATTTCGGCTCAGCCGGCCCCGCCCCGCCCCGCCCAGCCCGCTGAGACGTTTACTTTTGCCGCGGGCAGCCTGGCGAGGAGCGAGAACAGTCACAACGCCAGGTGGGCAGAACAGGGCGCGCCAAGCGCCAACACCCCTATTTTGCCAATACTGAATCTGAGCGAGTAGGTGTTTTTAAGCACGTGAAGAAATGTCCTAATCGGAAGACGCGAGCACAGCCGGTCGGGCGGTTCCGAACAGCGTTCAGTAGTGTCGTCTCTCTTGCCCCTTATGGCCGTGCCCCAATAGCGCGACAAGGACAGCGAGACGAAACCACTGTGAGGAATCACCCTACAGTGCTATGACAGCTACCACCTTACCTGTGCCGTGGTTGTCTAATCAGCGTCGAGTAGCTTACGGTCGGCTTGTGATAACCGTCGCGCGTGAGGTCGGGGAGGGACGGGGAGGGGAACACCAGCCCGCCACCTCGGCAGAAACACTACTGTGTGCAGCAGGCGATCGCCGAGCCGAGGCTGCACCGCGGTCCCGCGCGGCCCTCTGGTTCCAGCCCGCCCCGCCCCGCCCCGCCCCGCCGAGGCAGCAGGCATCCGGTGGTCAGCCCCCACTCTGAGTGCCCGCCCCGCCCCGCCCCGCCCGGCCCCGCGGTGCTGGCTGGATTGGTTGAGAGTATGTGTGTGAGCGCGCGCGCGGGGAGGGGGTTGTTTACCGTGATATGCCGAAAGGTGATCGATAGTGAAACGACTAGGCGCGGAATAGGCGAGGACCGCAAGGCAGCCTGGCCGGCGGCCGACCCCGCCCCCCCTCCCCCTCCCCCGGCCACACTTATAACTTGACGACTTTCCACCAGTCCACTTCAGCGAGAGAGAACTGCAAGGTGGTGAGTTGGAAGTGCAGGGGGGGGGGGAGGGGGGGGTCAGATCAATGGACTGCAGTGGACTGCCCAGCGGTGACCTCTGCGTGGACAGGGCGAGCCGCGGTCCCTTCTGCGGGGGGCCTAACACCATCTGGCTCTGCTCGGCGACTGCGGTCCCACATGGGACGGGGGCGTCAGCCAGGCGCGTGCCAGGGGCGTATTAAGGGGGTCGAGTGGGCAATCGCCCACTGTCGGGCTCTAGTGAACCGCCTGAAAGGTAGGCAACTTGAGCTCCAAAACCCCTGTGTGTAGGTAACCCACAGGGCCCTCCACCCCAATCCCCTGTCGACGGGACCCTAATAGGCCCTAATACGCCCCTGGCGCGCCCCCTCCTCTCTGCTGGACTCACGGGCGTCCTGCTCGTCTGCCGGGGCGGGGTGGCTGTCCGCGACCCTCCGGCCAGCCCCGCTGTCCTGGGGCCGAACCCCGCAGGCGCACATGCTGGTGTGTCCTGCTGTCCTGCTGAGTCCCTGCAGGCCCTGCAGGTTGGCCAAGTCCTTTCCGCGCGGGCCTGGCCGGGCCGTGCCGGGAGCTCTGCAGGTCTTCTTATCACCGCGGCGGAGGTCTGACTGGACAGGGGGGACATCGATCATGTCGCGAACCCCTGCCCCTGCAGTAGCCCTGCCCCTACCCTACCCCACCCCTGTCCCTACCCCTGTCCCTACCCCTGCCCTGCCTCTGCCCTGCCTCTGCCCTCGCGCTCGCTCTTAGTCTGTTTCTAAGGGATGTACCCCCGGGGATCGAGGGTGGGAGGTACTGTACATGTTCCCAATAGGGATCATGTACCCCCTGCGGGCACATCAGCCCTAGGCTGGGTTTACCTCTAGGGCCCGAGGGAAGAGGCGTAATTTGGGGTGTCCCAAATGTTTACGCCTTAAAGCGTGTGCTACAGGTTCCAGAGCGACATTTGGCGCCTACTTTTGAGACACCTTTTGGCCTATAGATTGTAGACACCTTTGCCCATGCCAATCCCTGTAGGACACGCCTTAAGGCGTCTACGTTTGGGACACCCCGAAATTATAGTGTACTCCTTCTCGGGGGGTAAAACTATGTTACACCGGTATGGGTAGGTCCATGCCGGCCCTACGCCACCAGCAGTTGTCAGGGCGTCCCTCGCTGGGTGCCAACACGAGGAAATATACACTAGTTCGCTCCGGTGAGCGACATGTTTGGAAACCAATTGAAACTTGAGTCCAACTAGCCTCGTATACAAGCGTCCCCTGCGCTGCGCCCGGTCCGGGACTGCGTGCCTCTACCCTGTGCAAAGTCGCACTGCACCCGACCCGCGCTGTGACACGTGCCTGCCTGGGGCGACCTGCCCACGGAGGACAAAGTTTAAGTCGTAGGTGCTGTAAGTAGCGGGAGAGAGAGAGAGAGAGAGGAGGGAGGAGTACGGGGACAAGTTTACAATGAGAGAAAGAGAGGGAGGGAGAGTGGCTGGTGGAGCTACCCGCACCCCTCCCAGACCGGTTCAGGTGGATAGGGCCGGGGCCAGGCGTGACACCTCTCTCGCTCCCCCTCTCTTTCTCTCATTGTAAGCTTGTCCCCGTACTCCTCCCTCCTCTCTCTCTCTCTCTCTCTCTCTCTCTCTCTCTCTCTCTCTCTCTCTCTCTCTCTCTCTCTCTCTCTCTCTCTCTCTCTCTCTCTCTCTCTCTCTCTCTCTCTCTCTCTCTCTCTCGATTCGAGAACAGTTGAGCGTACCCCATAAATACTCCACTTACAAATCAATATTTTAGTTATAAAACTACCCCAAGTGAACTATTTTTTGTGAACAATTGTGAGAACTAGTGTTGAAGAAGCTGTGACATTGGTAGTGACCTGCGCGAAAGCTTAGAACCTGTGAAAAACTCGATTCGCGGAGTCCCGGTCTCGCCGCTCTCCCGCCACGAAAACTTCTAACCTCAACCAGACCAACTTTTCAAGCTCGCTCACCAAGTTTAATCAAGATATTTCCATCAAAATGTATAATCGACAACAAACCTCAAGCCAACTTAGTGTGCACCACAACAAGACTTCTATGAACAATTTATTTGGTAACTTAACCTCTCAATCTGTGCAGCAAGAGTCGTCAACAACACCAGTGCTCCCGTCAAGAAAAATGGCAATTATTTTGGAGAACACACAAAGTTTTACTCAAGATCAATTACTCCGTGCTACGGCCGACCTTGTCGGCGGCAAAAACATTATTTATTGCTCAAAACTCAGTGGTGGTCGATTCTGTGTTTACCTCCGCAACGAAGCTGCCGTCACAAAACTTTGCCACAATGAAGGTGTCCACATCAACGAAACATTCTTACCATGTCGAAAGTATGTATTAGAAGCAACTAAATTAAAAATATCAAACTGCCCACCTGAAATGCCCGACGACGAACTTGTAAAACTCCTTGAGCCCTACGGCAAAGTAGTGTCAAAACCGGCTAGGCTATGTGTCTCCACCATCCATGAGGATTTAAAACATATCAAGACCTGGAAGAGAACTCTTTTCATGCAAATCCCGAAGAACGCCCCACCGTGTCCAGAAGTGATGCACATCACTAGTGAGGATGGAGTAAAACATACAATATACATCGAAATAAATCAGAAGACTCAAGAATCAAATCAAGACTCTCCAGCCTACGCTACAGCCCCAGCTCTGCGAATTACCAAAGCAAGAAATCTCCCATCAGCCAACCAAACCAAAATAAACCCAAACCCTAATAACAAATCTTCAAGCAATGAAGAATCCCAGGACAAGTCAACCCTAACCTCAAACCTCCCCCGCCCCCCCGTCCCCGTACCCGTCCCCGCACCCGTCCCCACACTCCCCGTCACCAGCCCAGCTGTTCCTCCCTCCCACCCCTCCCTCCTTCCAACCACCATAACCTACCAACCTCTCTCAGCTGCCTCCACCCAACACCCCTCGATCCTCAAAGCCCAGCCCAGCCAAAACCCTAAAAGCACAAAACCAAATCCTGAAAAATTAACATCCCCCACTTCAAACCCAGATTCCTCTACCTCAAAGAAAAGACTCCTCCCACCTGAATCACCCCTCTCAGTGTTTCCCAAAGTGCAAAAACAATCCCCACTTCGAGAAAACCAGTGGGTAGTAAATCCCTCATTCATTCCCAGTCATGAAAACCCAGTGATTTCCCAAGAGTATTTTGTCATCGAAACAGTGTGTGATTCAATGTCATTTGATGAAACTAAGCTATCAGAACAAACATTTATAGATATAATTTTTCATTGCAAGCAGGACAAAATAAGAAGAGTAGTACATAAGTTTATAAACCACTACAAGCGTGATGTAGATATACCAGAATTGTTAAAAAAACTAAATGAACTCTCTATCTTATGTAATACCAACAACAATTTACTTAGAAAAATAATTAATGATGCTTCATGTCTAAAATGTTAAGCCAGCCAATGTTTCTCCTAAAATTACTTTTGTATTCTAAAAACAAAAACCCCTTTTCCCTCATTAGTAAACATTTTTGTATTTTTTTTTTTCATTTCAGTGCTCATACTTAAAATCTAACACTTTAGGACACAAACAAGCAGCACTGCATGTTTCGCTGCTTGCCAGCAATTTGTGACACCAAAACTTCCCCCTTTTTAGCCCATTTTGTTAAAAAAAAATCCCCCCAATAAATCCTTTTAAAAACTAAACTCTCTCTCTCTCTCTCTCTCTCTCTCTCTCTCTCTCTCTCTCTCTCTCTCTCTCTCTCTCTCTCTCTCTCTCTCTCTCTCTCTCTCTCTCTCTCTCGCTCCCTCCCTGTGGGCGTCCCGCCGCCCCCTGCCGCCACCGCACCGCACACTTTATCAGCAGCGTATATTGCGGACCTGGGAGGGAGCGCGCCGCGCGAACAAACCGCGTTATGTGTGAGAAAATGAGGAGCGGGGCGTAGGGGAGGGGAGGGCGGGAGAGAGGTGCGTAGGGGTAGGGGTGCAGCCGGGGGAGGGTGACCTCTGCAGGCGGGGGAAGTGCTGTGCACAGATATACCCCCCAGCCCCGCCCAGAGCCACGAGCCAACAGTGGCCGCGGGCTGGACGCCTTGGGTAACGGCCGGGTAGGCAACACACCCGCAGGCGTGTCGTCCGGGAGTGCCTACCCAGATGACGCACAGGGGCTCCCCGCGACGGCGGCGGTGTCCCGCCTGCACTAGGCAATACGTGTTGCGTGCAGGCGGGTGCCGCTCGCGCCCCACCCCTTCGCCCACACCGCCGAATGATCCACATTTATCTTCGTCTTTTTGGCAACCAGACTATACGGCAGCTGCGGCCGGCCGTACCGCGTCCTTCCGCTCCTAGCCTAGCCACCCTCTGCTACCCTAGGACGGCGCCCTTGGCCCTATCTGAGTCCTAGATCATCTAGGACTCTAGCACCGACCTGCCCTGCGCCACGGTAAAATGGGGTATTTTCACTGAATCCCAGGGCTGGAAGTAAGAAGTAAAATGTAGGCACAAAAAAGGAACCGACAGCGTTGAATGCTATTCATTATTGTATGAGAAATGTGCATGGCTTTCCGTCGTTGATTGGGTGTTTTGAATGAAACCACGTACGTTTCTTACACTTTGTCGGTTCGTACTCAGCTACCGGTTCCGTTTTTAATCCTTACTTGCGGCCCAGGGATTTATTGAAATAACCTATAGGCCTGGTCTCGCGTCGTGGTGGGAACTTCGCAGACATGTCGATGTGCCAGTGCAGCGGTTGCGCTGCTCGGCGCGGCGCGGATAGGCACTGCACTGTGAGTTGGAAACTCTATTGTGCGGGAGGGGGAGGGAGAGGGGTGCCGGTGCAAACACCTGCCCACGCAACTACCTGTGTGCTGTGGGGGCGGGGTATGTCCACTGGTTATGCTGTGCCCTCCGCTGTTTTGTTTTTCCCTTTTTTGAATAAATGAACTGAAAAGTCATACTGTTTCTTTGGATGTCAGTTCCATCAAGGACCTCTTCTGTAACCATATTTTTTTTTGTAATGAAAACCAGCAAAACTAGCAAAATCAGCTGATAGAAAATAAGGGTTACCGGTAACCCAAGTTGAAGTTGACGAAGGCATAGCACCGCAGCGCATAGCTGGAGACAGCCCCCTCCCCTGGGCGGCGGCATAGGGCGTCGCCTAGGCGCGGCGCTGCAGCCCGGGGGTCGGGGGCGGTGAAGGGGCGGCGGGGGGGGGGGGGGGCACATGCACGCGCTGCGCTCCATGTCCACCTCGCGGCGCCTCCGTACCGCCCTACGCCGCGCCCTTACCACTCCACGGGACACGGGGATGCGACGTCTGGGCTGGGCCGCGGGGGAGGGCGGGGTGGGGGGTTAGGAGGTCGGCGAGGGGTTGGGAGGGGTAACAACGGGCAACGTCCACAGTCCTGTGGGGAACTCCGTCTCGCTCCCTCTGCAGCGCGAGGTGTGGCGGAGAGAGAGAGAGACAGGCAGACAGAGAGAGACAGAAGAAGGAGGAGTAGTGGACAGGAAGAGAGAGGCCTGCCCAGCACAGCACAACCCCCCCGGACGCACCCCCTCGCTCCGCTCGGCTCCGTCCCGCCCTGGTTGGGCTGCGCTGTGGCGCTACGCCGCGCCGGCCGGTAGTTCCCGCCAACCCACACAGAGCGCAGCACGCGCCGCGGCTGCACGGAGCGGAGCGGAGCAGAGCGGTCGGGTCCCAACGCGAGGCCCGCGAGGCGAGGCGAGTCCCGCCGGTCCCAGCACGGCGCTCGGTTAGGCCCGTCCCGTCCCGTCCCGACCCGACTCGTCTATTTCGTCGACGCTCGGCTTGTGTTCGGGTCCCGCCCGAACCGACTCGGGCCCGACTGGATTGCTTTTCGACTCCGCGAGAACCTGAGCTTTGCGCTGCGCCCGCAACAACTTTTTGACACGGCACGGCACGGGTGTCCGCCCCCGGCGCTGCCGCTTCCGTGTCGCGGCGTGTCGCGGCGCGGCCCGCGGGGCTCCAGGCACAGGCACTACACGGACACGCGGGGGAGGGGAGCACGCGGGGCGAGGCGCGGCCAGACCGCACCGCGCCGCCAGACCTGTAGTCAGCAGGCTGAGCGCGCCCGGCCCGGCCCGGCCCGCGCGCCAGTGTGTGTGTGTTTGTTGTTGTCGGCGCTGTCAGCTGACTGACCCCCCCCCCCCTGCTCAGTGTGCCTAGGCCTAGTCGGGACGGGACGGGACCGGCCTGCTTGCTTAGACACAAGCAGCCGGCTCCGCGCGCCCCGCCCCGCCCCACCGCGCCCCGCCCCGCCCCGCCGCGCCCTGCCCTGCCTCACCGCCGCTGCCGCCTTTGCCTGCCGCCTCGCCTCGCCCCGCCTCGCCCACAGAGCGACGGACATCACATCAGTAGAGCCAACCTTGGCCTTGCGCGTGGAGTGCCGCGGCGCGGTTTAGGAGATCAGCAAGCTTGCCAGCCCCAGCGAGCGCGTCTGGCCTGGTCTGGCCAGGCCCCCTGAGCCACGCGGGCGCCTGTTGACACCTCGCCCTGCTGCGCCCTGCTGCGCGTGACTGGCGCTGGCAGGACTGACTGTCACAGTGACAGGACAGAGCGCGCCTCGGCCCGGCCCTCTGTGACGGAAGAGCTCGTCCCCGCGGCTCAGCCCGGCGCGGCGCGGCGTGACTGAGGCAGCGCGCGCGCGGTGCGCGGCCCGGAGCGTTACGACCTCGTCCTCCACGCAGCATGCCATTGGCCCCGGCCCCGGCCACATGATGGAGGCCCCCATGAAGGCCGGCGAGGGCTCGGCGCCGGGGGCCCTGACGGCGACCACCACGGGGACCGCGGTGTCAGTCCCGACCGGTGTCGGCGCGCCTTGCGTCAGCGTCATCACAACAGCCCCACGCTGGCCCGACTCAGCCGCCCCCGCCGCCCCCGCCGCCCCCGCCGCCCCACTGGGGGCGTGCCAGCGGGTGCAGCCGGCCGCCGCCGCCACAGCGGCCCCTGCTGCTGCGGGCTGCTCGGCCGCCTCTACGTCAACAAATATGCCACCTTCGACCTCTTCGGCCACGGTTGTCGTGTCGTCCGCGGCCTCATCCACGGCGACCGCCGCCGACGCCAACTACTGGTTTGCACGGCCAACCGCCGCCCCCGCCGCCCCCGCCGCCCCTGCCGGCCCTGCCGCTAACGTGGCGACGACGGCGACGGTCTCGAGTGCCGCCTCCAGCACCGCCTCCAGCACCGCCTCCAGCACCGCCACGGTCTTCGCCTCGCGCGCAGCCTCCCACGGCGTCATCGGGCCGCTCGTCAGGACCAAGCCCGTCATCGTGGCCATGGAGACCGTGACCCACGAGCTGACATACGGTGAGTGTAATCTCAACGCGCGAATGGACACCCCAACTGAACTGAACTTAGTGCTCGGCCTTGCCCTGACCGCGGCCGGCGCCGCGCCGTGTGGACAGTGCTGATCCCGCCCCGCCCCGCCCCACCCCACCCCGCCCCGCCCCGCCCCGCCCTTCCTAGCGCGCGCGGACGCGAATAGCCCGGCGGGCAGCGGGCCTCTGCCGCTGGTCCACCTCGGCCTGCCTTGGCCCGCCCCACCCACCGCGGAGACGGTACGGTGCGGGGCGTCCAGGGGCGGGGCGGGGCGGGGCGGGCGGGGCACGAGGCGGGATGTTCTTTCAGTTCCGGGCGGAGTGCAGTCATCTTGGTCAGGACCCCGAGGTCTCCACTGTGCCGCTCTCCTCTCGTCAACCCCGTTTATTTATTTAAAGCTATTTTAGATTCCGCTATCTATCTACTTAGGGTTGCGTTGTCAACGAGAACTTTCTATACTTTTTAGGTGGTCGTTTCAGACCGTCTTGAGATTAGCATACAATCAAAATATTCTTCATTCATTTCATATAAATTTGTATCCTGTTAATCCTTGCAACTAGTCGGGTCTAGTCTACTCTGGACGACCGCCTCCTTATGCGATCGCTTCGCAAAACCTTAAAACAACACCAAAACTGAACGTAAATGTAACTTTGAAATTTTAAGGTGTCAGCTAGCTTGTACTCTCGAGTTGAGAAACCAAACGCGTACCCAAGTACCCTATATAGTGCCGGGGGGGGGAGGGGGGAACTGGTGGGTGAGTGAATGGCTCCCCTAATGGCTCCCCCAGCGCGCCAGGCTGGTTAGGCTTTGGCACTTGTATATATAGTAAAATTGAATACCCGTAGCGACTAAAACGTAAAACAAACTAGCAACAAAAAGTATCATCTGCTTCCAATTCCGATCTAGATTGAGATTTTTTCCACAAAACGGATTAATTATTCTTAAAAAGTACGGCAGCTTCCTTAAATTTAAAAGCAAACTACAAACCAGTATTTACATCTTTTTGAAGGGGAGATTTATTCCAGACTAATTTCGTGAATGTTGAGCACCGTTTATTCGTGTAAAAATAACGAAGGTTAAAACAAACCCTCATCGCTATTCTGGTCACAAGCCGAGATGCTGTCAAGCAAAGTTAAGCTCTCCTTGTGCCACGCGGCTTAACCACCTGTGGGCCGGCGGGTGGGGCTGGTGGTGGGCGGGGCGGGGCGGGGCGGGGCGGGGCCGGGCGGCGAGAGGGAAGCTGGCCACGAATTAGGGGTAGGTAGCGCAACGCGCGGACACCATGGGCGCCAGCCGGCCTGCGGGGCAAGGCCGCTCAGGGGAGGAGGTGAGGGAGGAGAAGGAGCAGGAGTAGGGGACGTGCCCGTGCCAAACAACAGCCCTCCCCCCCGGAGCCGGACCAGGGGCCCGAGGCCAGGGCAAGGAAAGAGGACGAAGGGAAAGGGACTATATAGGACTCGGGTCTGGACGGGGCGGGGAGTACACTGTAATTTAGGGGTGTACTCTGAGAGTACGCCATAGGCGTATGCTACAGAAAACAGAGCGCCTTAAGGCGTACTCTCAGCACAACATCGCCACAGCACAGCACAGGCTCTGTTATAGGGTAGTCTGATAGAATATAGGCTGTCTTATCGAAGTCAACAAAGATGCCACACAAGGCGCGTTCCATGCAGACATCTCTCGGCTGTGCTGTGGGGATGCCATGCTATGCATGCCATGATAAAGATGTACCAGATCAATTCGCCTTGGCGTACTCTGAGAGTACGCCCTTAGGCGCTCTGTTTTCTGTAGCATACGCCTATGGCGTACTCTCAGAGTACACCCCTAAATTACGGTGTACTGGGCTAGGTAGTTAGGTGGTTCTGCTTGAGCCGGGCCGGGCAGGCGCCCACGACGTAGCGGACGAGGGGTCGAGGAAGTTACCGCAGAGCGTAGCCGGCCGGCGGCAGAGGTCAACTTGTTAAAGCGGAATAATAATCTTCGAAAGCTAGGCAGAAGGTGGGTGGGTGGGTGGTATGACCGGCGGGGGGAGGGTGTTGGAGCGGGCGGGGAGGGGGGAGGGGGAGGCGGGGGCAAGGAACGTCGGGAAGGTTTGCGGAACGCTTTGGGCCGCGCACGCGCACCCCTGGCGGTGAGTACGCTGCCGAGCGGGGCGGCCGTGATTTAATTTCGTGAGGTGGCGGTGGGGAGGGGAGGGGGTAAGTGAGAGTGAATGTGGAGCAGCGCGGGGGTGGGGGTGGGGGCGGAGGGGGACCGGGCGCGCTACAGAGACGGTCCGGCCGGCCAGGCAGGGCAGGAGGCTGGCACCTCAGCCTAGCAACTACACTGTCATTTTGGGCTGTCAAAAATGTAGACGCCTTAAGGCATATACTACGACGGGGACAGGATCCACAGCTACATTTGGCGCCTTCTTTTGAGACACCTTTTGGCGTACAGATTCTAGACACCTTTCCCTTACCACTCCCACATCACAGCATGGGCCAGTGGCTAGAGGTGCACACCGGGCAGACACCCTGAAAGGTGGTCTCATCCTCAACACCCTTCGCAGGGTGGGAGAGGTATGGGCAAAGTTGTACGCCAAAAGGTGTCTCCAAAGTAGACGCTAAATGTCGCTCTGGATCCTATTGCACACTCCTTAAAGGCGTCTGCAATCGGGAGGCCCCCAAATTACAGTGAAGGTACACCACCGGGAGCGGTGCCTCTCCACGCGACACGGTCCACCCGCACCTGATGCACTCCGCTCCGGTCCGGTCCGGTCCAGGCCGAGCGGTGGGCTCGGGGATGTGCTAACAGGTGGCCCGCCCCGCCCCGCCCCGCCCCGCCCCGCCCCGCCACCCCTCCGCTCCCCTCCCCCCTCCCCTCCCCGCACCTACCTATTCCAGCCCCCAGCCGCGCCCCCCGTCCGCCCCGTTCCGCTCCTCGGACGAGGGGGTTACTCACTGCGGGCAAACTTGTACAGAGTATTACACGCGGTATTTCGCTAGGGCACAGGCACACGGTTCGACCAATTTTTGGCGCTGTCTTGCTTTATTACATCATAGGGTCAGGGTGGTGCATTACGGAAATACCCCGCGCGAATACCCCCTCGCCCGCGGACCCGCGTAGCCCGCTCTCTAAACTCTCTCACAGGCTTCCCTCACCCTAACTGTATTTGTATGTTTTTGTGCAAACGTTTGTGCAAAGTTAAACATGCATATCGTTTCACACAAATTTATGCGAAAAACTGCATGAATTTATACAAATGTATGCACAAAATCGTTCAAATCACCGCACAAATTTGTGTGAAAAATTTGATTGCTTAACTTTGTACAAATAAAAGATACAAATCCGGTTAGTGTGCTTGCTGTCTCCCAGCCTGGCCCTGCTGCAGACCCGGCGGGTAGGCGGTATTTCTTGGGAAGCTCCCGAGCTCATGTGCACGGGGGGCTCTGTGTGCGGGGCGGGGGGCTGCAGGGAGGAGGAGGAGACGGGGTGGCGACGCGTAGCGGGCGGGAAGTTGTGTGGCTGCCAGCGCCAGCCAGGCCCACCCCGCCCCGGCCGGCGAGGTGCTGGCAGAATCTTATCACAACACGGCCCCGCCCCGCCCCGCCCCGCCAGCACTGCCTGTACGGCGCCGTGCACAATGATCGATAAGTACCGCTCCTCCACGGCCGCCGCCGCCTATATGCTCCCAATTTACACCAAAGAAGTTTAAAAGGGAGGCTACTTTATCGACAACACGGAAAAAAAACTTCGTCCTGGTTTTCAAGCAGCCCCGGAAACCCCGTGTATTTTCTCCATAAGAGCTGCTTGCTTTTTCCAAAACTGCTTGGAAACTAAGACGTCGTTTTCCCCGCGAAAAATGTGGAACGGGATCCGGTGTAATCCTTGTCATGTCGTGATCCTGTGTACGTCCGCAGACAGAGTGGTGGCCCCCTCGGCCCTGCACCACCCTGCCCACCCTGTGGGTCCTGTCCTGACGACCCTGCGGGGCGGGGCCGCCCTGTTCTCCTGTGTACGTCCGCAGACAGAGTGGTGGCCCCCTCGGCCCTGCACCACCCTGCCCACCCTGTGGGTCCTGTCCTGACGACCCTGCGGGGCGGGGCCGCCCTGTTCTTCGGCCGTCTACGGCCGTTTGGCGTCGCTCTGCGACACGTTCATGTCGTCGTGAACCCTCCCGCTGCGCTGTCTCCACCGCTCTGACAGCGCCCTCATCCCCGGCTCGCCCCACCCCGCCCCGCCCCGCCCCGCCCCGCCCCGCCCCGCCCCGCCCCGCCGCACTCCGCTATCCATTAATCACATTCTTTCCCGGGGCCCGTCTTAATGTTTCAGCCTCATTCCTCCCAGTCGCCTGCTCGCCTCGCCTCGCCTCGCCTCGGCGAGCTCTTCCCGGTAGACGCCCCAGAGACCTGCCCTCCTCCTTCTGCCCCTACCCTTAGCAGCCTCCCTCTCGCTGTCATGACAACCCCCGTCACCTCCCCGCCCCTCGCCTCTCTCCCACCCCCCCACCCCCTGGTTCTCTTCCAACCTGCTGATCACACGGCGCCTGCTCGGTAACTTTATCCAGGAGCATGGATGTCAGCAGTGCGGCGTGGTAAAGCGCGCTTTTATCGTTAAAGAAGTGGAGCAGTTCAGGAAACACGTGCAGGGGTTTCGCGTTCACGACGACGAGCGTACACTTTAAATTCTCACGGTGAATTTCACTGTAAGCTACGGTGATGCACCCTGATTCGCCGTAGCTTACGGCGACATTCACCGTAGCTTCTGGTGAAAATTCACCGTGAGGTTTTAACAGAGCTCTAGCGCCTATCCGTCGTGGTTCCATCATCGGATACCCGCTCAGTTTGTCTCCGTCCGCCGTGCTACAACAACCCCGCTCTCAGCCGGCCAACATTCATCTTTGATGGCCACGTCTCTTTTCGTCGCCTTCAGTCTCGGGGGTGGGGTGGGGGTGCATATGTACATCTACCCGGCGTGACGCCGTGCGGCGCTGCGACGCGGGGCGGAGCAGAGGTGTTCCGATGAGACCCTAGCCACCCCGCCCCTGCTCCGCCCCGCCCCGCCCCGCCCTACCCCGCCCCGCCCAGCAGCAGCCTCCGGCCGGGGGGTGAGGCGGGCGGGACGGGGCGAGACTCGGCGTGAGCCAGGTGGATACGATAAGCAACACGGCAGTTGCCTGAACCAGGAGCGGCGAAACGCGACCCCGCCCCCTCCCCACGTGCAGCCCATTCCAGCTCAGCTCAATTTCACACCTTGCCGCCCCTGGACCGCACCCGCCCCGTGCGGTGTCAGCTCGCCTCGCTGGGCGGGGCGAGGTGGGGCGGGGCGGGCGGGGAGGGGAGGGTATCCCTTTTGCCTACCCTCGCATATCGCTACGGCCCACGATGTAGTTAATCGCCCGCGATCTGCCGTATTTCGGCTGTCCGTCACTTTCATAAATCTCCTCTCCACTCCCTCTGCCCCTCTCCCAATCATATCACCACGCCCCCTCGCCCCTCCCCTTTGACTGCTTCTAGGAGGCATTAATCCCTAAGTCTGCTGGCGCTGCGCGGACCGGGGCACCTCGCGACAAGCCTGGGCTTCGAGCCTTTCTGTACAATTGCCCCCCCCCCCCCCTGCCATCACCCTGAGGCAGCCGCCCCCACCCCTCCCGCCAGTCCACTGATAAGATTTGAAGACCGCGGCCTCCCGGCGCGGCGGCCGCGCGAGCCAGGCTGGGCCGGGGCGCAAGAAACAAACCGTCGGTGTTGGTTATTTTCGACTTGTTCTCAAATGTTTCGACAAACAGTTTCCTTTTTGGCTTTGGGCTGCCGTGATAAGGAGTGTTTTATTGTGTGTGGCACAACGGTCGGAGGGCCGCGTCGTAGTCCTCATCACAGAATGAGAGCTCGCCAATAGCCAAAACTAATTTGAAAGTACGCACCAAAAAGCACGCTGATCAATTGGTGACGTAAGACCAGTGTCGTTTGCGTATAACCTTCATCTTTAGTTACAGCAGACGATCTCCATGCTTGCTTCCGCACGCCCCTCCTCCCTCGAAATAAGTGCCACCCCGCTACGCCGCCCCCTGCCCTGCGCCGCCCCCCTGCGCCGCCCCCTGCGCCGCCCCCAGCCCCAGTCCGCAGGCTCTGGCTCCCCATCGCCCGACCCGACCGCTTCCAAGATGTGCGCCTTTTCCTCTTCGTGATTTTGATTTTGCTTCGATAAAACAGTTAATCCGGGGCGTGGAGTGTGCCGGCCTGGCCCGGCGGGGCGTGTAGTAGTGCTACCTGTGGGCTGCTGCCGTGCGCTTCATTCAGACGGCGGGGCGTGTAGTAGTGCTACCTGTGGGCTGCTGCCGTGCGCTTCATTCAGACGGCGGGCGTGTAGTAGTGCTACCTGTGGGCTGCTGCCGTGCGCTTCATTCAGACGGCGCGGCGTGTAGTAGTGCTACCTGTGGGCTGCTGCCGTGCGCTTCATTCAGACGGCGGGGCGTGTAGTAGTGCTACCTGTGGGCTGCTGCCGTGCGCTTCATTCAGACGGCGGGGCGTGTAGTAGTGCTACCTGTGGGCTGCTGCCGTGCGCTTCATTCAGACGGCGGGGCGTGTAGTAGTGC
This sequence comes from Frankliniella intonsa, assembly GCA_033675135.1. Taxonomy (NCBI): domain Eukaryota; kingdom Metazoa; phylum Arthropoda; class Insecta; order Thysanoptera; family Thripidae; genus Frankliniella; species Frankliniella intonsa. Next base: position 2,448,907 of record CM066256.1, read on the forward strand.
TACCTGTGGGCTGCTGCCGTGCGCTTCATTCAGACGGCGGGGCGTGTAGTAGTGCTACCTGTGGGCTGCTGCCGTGCGCTTCATTCAGACGGCGGGGCGTGTAGTAGTGCTTCCTGTGGGCTGCTGCCGTGCGCTTCATTCAGACGGCGGGGCGTGTAGTAGTGCTACCTGTGGGCTGCTGCCGTGCGCTTCATTCAGACGGCGGGGCGTGTAGTAGTGCTACCTGTGGGCTGCTGCCGTGCGCTTCATTCCAGACGGCGGGGCGTGTAGTAGTGCTACCTGTGGGCTGCTGCCGTGCGCTTCATTCAGACGGCGGGGCGTGTAGTAGTGCTTCCTGTGGGCTGCTGCCGTGCGCTTCATTCAGACGGCGGGGCGTGTAGTAGTGCTACCTGTGGGCTGCTGCCGTGCGCTTCATTCGGACGGCGGGGCGTGTAGTAGTGCTACCTGTGGGCTGCTGCCGTGCGCTTCATTCAGACGGCGGGGCGTGTAGTAGTGCTACCTGTGGGCTGCTGCCGTGCGCTTCATTCGGACGGCGGGCGTGTAGTAGTGCTACCTGTGGGCTGCTGCCGTGCGCTTCATTCAGACGGCGGGGCGTGTAGTAGTGCTACCTGTGGGCTGCTGCCGTGCGCTTCATTCAGACGGCGGGGCGTGTAGTAGTGCTACCTGTGGGCTGCTGCCGTGCGCTTCATTCAGACGGCGGGGCGTGTAGTAGTGCTACCTGTGGGCTGCTGCCGTGCGCTTCATTCAGACGGCGGGGCGTGCAGTAGTGCTACCTGTGGGCTGCTGCCGTGCGCTTCATTCAGACGGCGGGGCGTGTAGTAGTGCTACCTGTGGGCTGCTGCCGTGCGCTTCATTCAGACGACGGGCGCCAGCACTGTCAAATTTAAAATCGCCATGTTACGAAAAAGTCAGTGCTAAATTTTACCCTTTAAAGGTTCGTCACAAGGGAGTGAGATAAATCAGATGGATAAATAGTTGACATATGCACTGTTAAAAACGCAATACCTGCTAGCTCGTACCACGGTTACGAATTGCGTGGGAACGAATGGCCATGGAGCCGCAATACCCGCCCCGCCGAAGGGACTTCACTCGCACAGACGTGCTATGTTGAAGTCGTGCATATCCGTTCTTTCTAAAGATGTCGCGTCAAAGTCAAAGCTTGCGGGGGAGTGGGGAATGAAGCTTGGCCGTCATACATGTGTGTTGACAAACGCCAAGCATGGAGACGACTCGGAGTGCGGCTGCGGCGCGGCTCGTGTCTCCCCTTGCAGGCCGGGCCGGGCCGGGCCGGGCGGGGGAGCGCCGTGCCGATGCAACCCGCTGCGCACACCGCCGTGCGGGCGTGCCTACCCGCCCGGCGCCCTCCGCGCCCAAGCTCGCACCGCATCAGCATGGTGATGGTGTAACGAGGAGATATCTCTCTCTCTCTCTGTCTCTCTCTCTCTCTCTCTCTCTCTCTCTCTCTCTCTCTCTCTCTCTCTCTCTCTCTCTCTCTCTCTCTCTCTCTCGTACTCACGTAGGGATTTTCTAGTCCTTTTGTACAATTACATTAAATAAATCTCGCGGGACTTTCTAGTCCCTTTGTACTTTTATAAAAAAGTATTCCAAGTATTCCCCCCTTCTAGCTGGCGTTTCAAAATAAATAATGCGAGTCTGCGGAGGACTGAATCTTGAATTATGCCCTGTTTCGTCCACTAGGCTAGTCCGGCCCAACATTGCTGGGAAAGTTAGCCTTCCCTTGCAGCTTCTTAGATCTAGCTACTATACAAAATGTGTATGTCAAATAGTTTTAAGAATAGTTGAAAAAACTTTTTAAAAAGTTCAAAAAATACTCCCAAGCTAAGTTGTTGCATGTCCTGCTTGTGGGCTTGATTTGACTTTCACTTTCTCCGGCTGGCCTTCCCTGCCGGTCGGTCCGGCCAGGGGGGTCAAAGGGACTGCGGCCTGCGGCCCACCCCGCCCGGCCCGGCCCGGCCCCGTCGAGCACCATATGGTGACCCGAATAGTGCGAAAAATTGCTCCCCGGGCGACGGAGGGTGGGCGGCTGTGGGAGGGGCAAGGGGGGAGGGATTGGGGTGGGGGACTGAGTGGTGCGCGCCCCGTACCGCAATGGCAATCGTAATGTACGTTGCGTCACAGAGTGACTTCGGCTCGGCTCGGCTCCGGTCGGGCCTGCTCCGCTCCGCTCGGGCCCCCCTCCCGTATGTAGGCCACGCGGGACCGACCGCCCGACCTTGGTGCGCCTTGGTCTTGGCCGTGACGGCGGCGCCACCTGTGCGGCCGCCGGCCGAAACGAGAATGGCGGCGGAGACGGGGCGGCGCGACTCTGGTGCAGCCGGCCTCCGCTAGAGCGCGCCAGCGCGCCCGCTGAGGGGCCTAACAGCACGCGCACGCCCGCCCCGCCCCGCCCCGCCGCGAGGAATGTGTTGCAGAAGGAGGCCTGGGCGGGGCGGGGCGGGGCGGGGCGGGGCGGGAGAGAGACGGACCAGGGGCCGGGCCGGGCGGGGCAGGCGAGTGAAAGGTGTTATCTGTCCAGCGGCGGCTCCGGGTCCCTCCGCCGCTACGCCCCGCCCCGCCCCGCCCCGCCTGTCTAGACCGCTAATACCCTGCGCCTCGGTTATGCCGGACATGCCGTGGCGTGGCGTGGCGCGGCCATCCTTCGCGTTCGAATTCGATAATCCTTGACCGCCCGGCCCGCAGTCCACTCCAGTCCACTTTAGTCCACTCCAGTCCTGCCCGGAGCGGAGAGGCTGAGGCTGCCGCTGGCAGTTCCGGGGAAAGACGCCTGGGCCAGGCCAGGTCAGGCTCGCGAGGAAATACCCCGCACGGCTACCGGGAAGCGCATCGCGGAGGGGGGGATTCCCTGCGCCAGCCCCCTCGCCCAGCCCCCGCCCCGCACCCTCCCCCTCTCACTGCACCTCCCGCGCCGCCCCCAGCACCGCCCCCAGGACCGCCCCCAGGACTGCCCCCAGCACCGCCCCCAGGACCGCCCCCAGGACCGCCCCCAGGACCGCCCCCAGCACCGCCCCCAGCACCGCCCCCAGCACTGCCTTTCCCCCTCCCCGCCGCACCCTTCCTCCGACCCGGAGAGACTCGAGGAGCCCACTTTTTGTGGGGCTTGCACTGCGGGACAGCCATCACAATGTACAGTAACACGTTATTTCCGAATTCGTAACTATGTCCAGGAAATGATGCATGTTTAATGTGAATATTATTGAAGTGGGAGATTTCCTATTTTTCTGTATTGCATTCAGGTGCTGTTGGCACTTGGTAGTATTTCGAATTAGCAGTGGTTGATAACTTGACTTGACTTGAGAGAACCAGGTCACAATTGACCCAAGGTTGATAACTGGCTGAGCTAAATTTAAATTTAATTTGAACTCAGCCCTGTAAGAAAGCGCCCAGGGGAGACCAGCGGGAAGACGGCGTGAAGGAAGGCGCCAGGCATGAGACGTGGGGTGAGAGATGCGGACAGGCTTGCCAAGCGCCAATGCAAAACTACCAATTGTGAATCAATCGGTGTTTTAGAATCCAACTTCAGCGCGCCGCAAGCCTAGGTAGCTCAGCAGCCTCACACGGTTTTAACGTGCGTCTACCTTGTAAAATGCAAGGGGGGACCGACTCGGCCTGTGCTATGGATTTGGTACACTCCACACCTGATCACGGCGAGGGGCGGGCCGGGCCGGGCCGGGCCGGGGCGTCTTCCAACACCATCCGCTGCCGTAGTGTCGCGCTCTGTACACTGCGTGACGCAATGGCTACGGTGGGTGGAAGCGGTACTGTGGAGCGTTGCGAAAGAAATGAGCCTCCCGGCCAGGCCGGCCTCACTCACCGGCAGAGCCGCGCCGCGCCGCGCCTGCACATTGTGCGGCGGGAAGTTTCCACTCCAGCACCGTTGTCTTTCTCCGTCGGGGCGGGGGCGGGGCGGGGGCCGGGCGGGAGAGGTAAAGAGTCGGCGTGTATCCAAGTTTACTTTCCGTTCGCCTCCGGCCCGGCCCCCGCGCCGCCCCCGCGCCGCCCCCGCGCCGCCCCCGCGCCGCCCCCGCGCCGCCCCACTGTGCGGTCCGTCCGGCCTCTGCGCTGCCCCTGACCGCGAGCGGAGCGGTCCAACTTCTTCCTGCCCCCGCCCGTCCCTTTGGGCCCTGCTGGGTCCTGCTGGCCCTTGTCACCTCTTCTTGTGCCGTAAACGGTAATTCATGCGAACACACCCGCCCCGCCCCGTTCCGCCCCGCCACAGCTGCACCCGGAAAAAAAATCGTACAATGTTGGCCCAAGATCAAATTTGCTCTCGAAAAAAAAGCAGAATTGCTCGAATTGAAATAAAATTTCCTGATCTGAGTTTAATATTGCCACATACACTGTAAAGACTGAGGGCAATTTTAATGCCAAAATTTTGGCGTCCTCCGAAATGAACGCCAAGATTTGGCGTATGTGGAAGAACGTCAAAAGTGGCCAAAAATTGATGTTCTTTAGGAGGAGGCCACTGGTTTATTAGTGTAGGGCTGGTCTCTCGCGGGTGCCCTGCGGTCCGGAGCCTCTACCCTTTGGAGGTACGGGGGGGGGGGGGGGCACGTGGAGGATGCGCGGCCCCACGTGTACGGCGCGTGGCAGGACGAGGAGAGGCACTATCTTACAGTCAGTCAGGGGAAGGGAAGGGAGCGTTAATGTCAAAGGCGCAGGCGTAACGCCGCACCCCCAGCCCAGCCCCCTGCACCCTTACACCCTGCCCCCGCACCGCCCCCGCACCGCCAAGCCCCGCCCCCGCCTCGCCCCGCGCCGCCCCCGCCCCCGCCTCGCCCCGCCCTCGTTCCCGTCCAGCTTGTTGCCCGTGTCGTCCTGTTACCCTCCAATTAGCACGGCGTGTTTCCCGCCCGCCCGGGCGCACGGCACGAGCAGGGCTCCGCCGGCGGGGCGCGGCGCGGCGGATTAGGAGGACAGCGGCGCGCAGTGGGGCGCCCCGCCCCGCCCCGCACCGCCCCGCCCGACTTTTCTTGCAATGGTGTCTTGTCGGTGCAGGCAGGCGCAGGCCAGGGTCGGTCGTGTCGAGGTCGCGGCCGAGGAGGACCTGCTGTGGGACCCGGAAGGTCACCGAGCTGGTACTCCTGCTGGGCAACCAGGCACACTCTAAAGATGGCCATCACTGTAAATGCTGTGGCTACTTTTAATGCCAAATTTTGGCATTATTTTTTTGAACGCCAAATTTTGGCGTATTTCTAAAGGCATACCAATTTTCGGCTACTTTTAATGCCGAATTTCGGCCTCCCTTTAAAGAACGCCAATTTTTGCCGTTATAAGTGGCCAAAAATTGGCATTCCTTTTACAAGGATGCCAAAATTTGGCGTTTAAGAAAGGAAGCCAATAGTTTGGCACCAAAAGTTGCCACAGCGTTTACAGTGATCCAGTTGGTTCTGGTGCTCACCGGGGGTAAGTGCGTCAGAGTCACCACGGGGGTGCGCGCGGGTGCGGAGCGGAGCGGGTGCACGCGAGCTCCAGGACAGCGCCGTGCCCTCGGCCGTGCGCGTGCCCGTGCCCGTGCCCGGGCGTGCAGGTGCAGCCGAGTCACGCTGACCAGCCCAGCCCAGCCCAGGCCAGGCCAGGCACCATTACGTAAATCGCGACCGCCTCTCCCTCTCCGCCAACTCCGCGACCTCCCTTACGGATTTCACCTTGCCCGCCCCGCCCCGCCCCGCCCCGCCCCGCCCCGCCCCGCCCGGGGATATTGCGGGGAGAGGAGGGGTGGGGGGAGGACCACTCCAGACGCAGCGGGACGGGACCGGCGCGGCGGCCGCCAGGGACTAAACGGGCCGATACGTAAGATCAGATACGGGACCAGCTGATTGGTAGGCGCACAATGTGCGTCTCGCAAAGTGGGTCGATTACCATTCGGCTAGGGGCTATAGGGTTATTGTGGCTGCTTCGCAATGGGCGAGTCAGATCATACGTACCACAGTGGATTCTGTATGTTTCTAGCCTACTAGATCCTTAAATAATTTTATTTACTTAATTATTGTTTGCAACAATGCAAAGCAGTTGCAGTGCCGCGAAAAACAAGTTGAAACTTTTAAAAAGTTATTACCACGCAAAATTGTTTGAACACGTAAAAACTTTTCACAGTGCACACTCTCATTTGTAGAGTAAACGCGACCATCCAAACACCGGCGAAACTCGGCTATAACCAAGCGAAACGAAGAGAAACCGAGCAGGGCGGAGGGGAGGGGGGGGAGGTGGTGGCGAGTGACAAAGTCTGCGGTGCTCAGCCACCGTTTCAATTGACACTACATAACTACCGGTCTGGGTCCGCCCGCTCCGCCCCGCAGCCGGGCAGGGCAGGGCAGGGCAGGGCAGGGCAGGGCAGGGCCGAACAGGGACAGAGGCTGGCTAGGGCTGATGCCGCTGTCAGCCGCTCAAGCGGAGCGGAGCGGTCAGTCGCTGAAGCTTGAAGCCGCTGAAGCCCGGCGCAGCCTGGCCTCTGAAGCTGAAGCGCTCGTGGCAAGGTGTGTAGTCCTGCCCGCCTGGCCGCGGCCCCTTGTGAGTCGCACACGAAGATTTTTGCGTTCAGAGAAGAGAATAATAGTACACTGAAAATTAGTCGGCATTTTTAGACGACAAGATATTGGCATCCAAAGACGCCAAAATTTTGCGTCTTTTCGCACTTGGCGTCATTAGACGCCAAAGTTTGGCGTCCTAAGACATCAAATTTTGGTGTTCTCTGTGGCAGAACACCAATATTTGAGTTCTTTGGACGCCAAAATTTGGCGTCCCACAGAGAACTCCAAACATTTGGCGCCAGAAGACGCCACTCAGTTTCCAGCGTAGTGGCTTCTGCAATAGACTTCTTCGGAAAAACAAAGGTGCTAACCAACGCCTTTACTGGGGCCCTGAAATCAAGTGCTAAGTTTAGTGCTTTTCCTGGGGCACTAAATCTTAGTGCCTTTCCAAAGGGACTAAATTTTGTTATTGCCTTTTAAAGGTAGGACTTAGCACCTTTGCTTTTCCAGTGTTGTCGTTTTAAATAAAGCCATAATAATCTGCCTGGTAAATGTATTGCCCTGGCCGTCAGCTTTCTGTCGCGCTCTCGATCCGCCTCGACGACGTCCCAGCTCGGGCCCCAGCCTCCACCTGCCCCCACTCCACCCCCTCCCCCTCCTCGCCCTTGGGCCCCACTACTCGAAGTAGCGCAACAGTAGACAGAGGCGGTTGCGCATCCAGACTCTACTTTGCGGGACCGCAAAACTCCCCTCTCCTGGGCCCCCTCCCCTCCTCTGTCTCTCTGCCACTTCTCCCCCCTTCCCCCTCACCCCCTCGGCGCTGCCTGGAGCATCTCGGCGAGGTACCGTTTCCGCGCCCGCGCTCCCCCTCCACGCCTAGGTACCTAACAGGTACGAGGGTACCCCTACCCGCTGCCTCGCCGCGCCGCGCGCCCGGCTTCGCGGTCAACTGAACCTAACCCAGTCTAACTTCCGTTGCCGGTGAGGGTTCGAGGAGAGGCCGCGAGAGCGCGCCCGCCGCGCCGTGGCCGCGGGCGGTGCCACGGCAGGGTACCTGCAAGGTACCTGCAGGGTACCTGCAAGGTGCCTGCGCCCCGGGCCGGGTAGCGAGGGCCCCCGCGGCCCCTGCCCTGTGCGCCTGACCTGCTGACGGGGCCCTTTGCTGAGGCGCAGAAAGTTTTATTTTCCGACATGAACCTCGGAGGAGCAGATTGTTTGAGCAGGTGGCACCAAGTTGCCTTGTAGGCTACACGGGAAAAAATATAAGAGTTGCACCAGCTGACAATTAGCTGGAAGACCTTACGTATCGACTGTCCTTCACTCAGTCATCTTTTTCTAGCTAGCATAGAGAATATTTTGCTGTGCTATATGGTAGGCATACGTTAGTTGTGAGAGCTAATGCCGTTCCTGAAGTACCTGATGCATTACTTACCCTATTTGACATGGGGGTACCTTGGCTCAATAAACCTCTTGCCAAGAGGCAGCGAAACATTAATTCAGATGGCTAATATTTCGCAGCAACTGATATTTTTGGTAGTCGGACTAGCTTGAAAATTGACTAAGTAGACACTAGTCCACTTTGTTTTGTTTTTTTTCTTCTTGTAGCTCCGTCATCCAACTGACCCCTGACCCCTTCCCTGTCCTCCGCCCCCTTCACTTTGGCGCGGCTCGGCGGCCGCCCTTTTGTTAACAGCCTTTTTATAACGACGGTGATCGAGCCTTCGTCAGAGCCAGAGCCCACTGCGCTGCGAGAGGGTGGATAATTCATCAGCAGCTCGCGGCACCCGCGCCATACACTCGGGAAACGGACAATTTATTATTTATCGGAAATGTGCTGAGCGTCCATGTGCTGATGTGTGAGGAGTATCAGTCCGCGAGAAGTCCATAATACATGCCTTTGGGTTCGTGATGAGGAGTTGGTGGTGCAATACTTGCAGTTACACTGCTGTTGTTGCGCTCGGCGGCCCCCGGCCCCACTCCTCTCGCGGTCGCTCTCGAGTTATAATGTGCAAGGAAATTTTGTCACCTTGAACTGACCGGGACCGACCGGGCACCTCCTGTTTGCGACCCGCGGCTTTGAGTCTTACCAACACAACACGATGCGGCAGTGAAAGAAGCGCAGTGAGCTGGCCGGCCAGGTAGAGAGTGTTCACACAGCACGGCCCGGCCCGGCCCGGCCCGCCGACTGCAGACCTGACGGCCACAAGTCCGACCCGCCCCGTCCCGCTCCGCCCCGCCCCGCCCGGCCCGGACCGGCGGTGCCGTGTGATCAGAACCTGGCCGCCCCACCCCGCCTCACCTCACCCCGCCCCGCCACACCCCGTACTGACCGCTTACAGACAGTTTAATTGCTGCCCGTCGCATCGCCAACCTGATATTATTTACATAATTAGCCGTGATTAACAAAGGCCTGTGAGTGTGTGCGTGTGTGTGCGCGCGCGCACGCACGGTGCCTACGTCACGAGCCCGGTGGTGCGGTAGAAAGGTAACGGTGCGCCGCTCCTTAAAACTCGCGCGGCGTGGACAGGAAAGAGAAATAAGACCAGAGTGGTACTGGAACCGGAAGCAAGCGGGGCTGTTTGGGGCGGGGCGGGGCGGGGCGGGGCAGGCCAGGGCGCCTGACCACCAGGCAACCCCCTGCCTCCGGAGTGCAGGTGTTGCCTAGTAGGCAGGGGCGCGCGGGCTGGGCGGGCCGGGGCGCCTGACCACCAGGCAACCCCCTGCCTCCGGAGTGCAGGTGTTGCCTAGTAGGCAGGGGCGCGCGGACGACTTTCTCTCCCGCGGCAGCTCAGCACAGCTCTGCTCGCACAGGCAGTTTGTCCTCCTCTCTGGGAGGCACAATGTTCCGGGTCTGAATGCCGGCCGGAAGTGATATTGGCGGCCAAGGTATCCGGCCCGCTTCTCGCTCAGTATAAGGCTGCGAATTAAGACTTGACTGGGAGACGGTCACAAAACTGTCAACGTCGCGCCTAAAGCGGACCACGGTGGAGGCGAGCGGCGCGGCGGGCCTGGAGTGGCGCTTGTTCTCTGGACTTTGGTCCTCGCGTATCTGTTTGACGACAAGTCCCGCCCCGTTCCCAACTCCCCCGCCGCGCCGCGCCGCGCGCCCAGGCCTATTGTTTTGCCTAGTTTTCCATTCTTCCCGCAGATAGGATGCCTTTGGATAATATAAATGTAAAATTTAACCTCAAAAGTGCCTCATTTTTTCATCGCTTTTTAATGGCGTGCGTAGCCGGCCGGGTCGGCCGGCTGGCAGTCTGCTCACACAGTATTTCCAGCAGGCGGTAACAAGTCCTTGTTGTGAGGCGCTTGGCGGGCCCTTTATGAGAACTCACGCACACTCACGCGGACACACACACGCGCAGTCACACCTTCATACACGCACACACACACACACACGCACGCACGCACGCATGCGCACGGCGGGTCGGGCCGTCCTCAATGGAAACGAAATAATCTCACTACTTGTTCTGGACGCAGCCGGGCCGGCCGGGCCCACCGGCGTGACGCGCCGTTCTACTTCCGAGAGAGAGAGCGCGAGATCTCACCCCACCTCACCCCACCTCACCTCACCCCACCCCACCTCACCTCACCTCACCTCACCTCACCTCACCCCACCTCACCCCACCCCACCCCACCCCACCTCACCCCACCCCACCTCACCCCACCTCACCTTACCTCTCTTTACCGGAGCAAATAGGGAAAGACTAGGCGGTATTGAGTAATAACCTAATCAGGAGCAGGACACGCTGCTCAAAGTTCTGTCATTTTTTGAACCAAATGAATTGACTTGAAATCAAAATAAGATTTTATAAACGCCAGTAACGCACTGATAAGTTCTTGCGAAGAGTTTGTTCGCGTTGCGAAGGATTTAGCTGCTTATTAAGCCTAAAAAAGAAGTTCGCAGTACGAAGAAAATTGTTTGCAATCGGTTCGCAATTACAAAGCAGAGCAGCCACGTTCGCTCGCAAGGTTTTGACAGAGCAAACCCGTACCGTATTTTGGATCATGAGGTGGAACTCCCATATCAAGACTTAAACTCTGGCCGAAGTAAACGATGTAGAAAATATGACCAACAAGATTATTTAATTTGTCGTTATGGGTAAACTAAAATCTCTTGACTCTTTATATGGATTTAGTTTCATTTGGTATTGACGAATCTCGCGACGGTAGCGTGCAGATACATCTTGGGGGGAATCATGTCGGCGGCGCGGCGGTGCGGCGGTGCGGCGGGGGACGGACTGCTGCGGCTCTATCGTATTGTCTGCTAAATGTAGTGATTGCGGCTGTCGCCCCCCCCCCACTCCCCCGCTCATCAGGAGCGTCCTCACCTCAGCCGCGCGCCGCCACGCCCAGCGCCGTGCCGTGCCGTGTCGTGTCGTGTCAGGGTCTTTGCGTCTATTCGCTTTCTCGCCAATTCGAGCCGGAGCGAATCGCAGTCTAGCATTGCTGTGCGTGGAGATTTTTTTAAAAATAAAAACAGGTGGCATCTGGCATGAGGAGTGAAATGTTCGGGTCAATTATTCAAGTATGTGTGAAATCTGAGGGTGCTTCTTAATTTACCTTTAATAACAACTTACAATTTGTATTTAGTGACGATTTCAATCCTTAAAAATGGAAGTTATTGTACGTTAACAGCAGCACCCTAACAGAAGTTGAAGTCCCAGATTTGTCCCTCTGAAGTACCAAAGTTGTCCCTCTGGTTTTTGAGGGACTTGAAGGGGATTTGGCATTTGCTGAAATCCCTCTGAAGTTCCTGCCCCTTGAAATCCCTCCGAAGTTCCATTCACGATCACTTTGCCTTTTTTGGCCTGATCGAAAAAATGGTTAAGGAGGCATCCTAGGTCATTTTTAACAGGTCACATGGCTTTCCGATGTTCAGAAGTAATATAGTGTATTCTGTATATACTTCATGTATGCTACATCCATGAATGGTTCCTTAGAACCGCTAGACAGCTCTACGGCAAGGATTCAGCGGTGGCACTGCAGGGACTTCAAAGGGATTTCACAGCAAAAGGTATTTGCGAAATCCCACATCCCTAAAATGGCCCGTTTTGGGATAATAGAGGGATTTGGGATTTGGAACTTCAGAGGGACCTGGGACTTGGGTCTTCCGGGGGACTTCGATTTCTGTTAGGGCAGGCTAACTTAATAACTTAATTACTCCTACCAGATGTGTCTACTCCGACCTCCCCCTGTGTACCAAGCGGCTCAAACTGAAAACCACCGCGCTTTTTCGAAGATGTACTGTACCGCAGGCAGGCGTGCGGTGCGGGCTTGCCTATCGTCGCTCACCGAGGTGCCTTACCGCACCGTGTGAGTACATGCAATCCGCCCGCACACATACATGCGGTACAGTATAACTACGAAAGTGCGCGAGGATTGTTCGGCCACTTGGAATGCTCCGAGGTGTGCTCGCATGGACCAGGACCAGGCCTCCGACTTCAGGCCTCTGGCTCCAAGTCTCCAGCTCCAGACCTCCGGTTCCACACCTCAGTTTATCCCCCTCCTTGCCCCCTCTCCCCGTCCGTTCGTGTTTCCTTTCTCTTCCATTTCCCTTTCACTTTCCCCCCGCGGACCGGAGCAGACCAGCCCGGCTCGGCCGGAGCGGGGCGGAGCGGAGTGCGTGTGAATGTGGCTGCTGATGCTGCCTCACCCCGCCTCACCCCGCCTCACCTCACCCCGCCGCACCCCGCCCCGCCCCGGCCCGTCCTGCTTCTGCAGTATGTGTGGGAGTAGGGGCGCGCCAGGAAGCTAGGGTCAGTCTACTTAGCAACGGGTGTGTCTCTACTGGTGGGCAACAAGCCTCAGTATTGCGGGTCTGCCTAACTAGCGCCTGAGTGCTTTGCCAAGAGGACTGCCTCAAACACAGAGCTGTGTTGCGGGTCTGCCTATCCTAGCGCCTGAGTGCTTTGCTGAGAGGACTGCTTCAAACACAGAGCTGTGTTGCGGGTCTGCCTATCCTAGCGCCTGAGTGCTTTGCTGAGAGGACTGCTTCAAACACAGAGCTGTGTTGCGGGTCTGCCTATCCTAGCGCCTGAGTGCTTTGCTGAGAGGACTGCTTCAAACACAGAGCTGTGTTGCGGGTCTGCCTATCCTAGCGCCTGAGTGCTTTGCTGAGAGGACTGCTTCAAACACAGAGCTGTGTTGCGGGTCTGCCTATCATAGCGCCTGAGTGCCTTGCAAAGAGGACTGAAAACACAGAGCCGTGTTGCGGGTCTGCCTATCCTAGCGCCACGGGGGTTCCGTTAGGTTAGGGGGAGGGGGGGGGCATACACTTGTAAACACTGCACGGGACGTCCTACCCCTGACCGGAGGTTGCATCCCCTGCCTAAGGGCCTCTCCCCCCCCCCCCTCCGCGCCGCTGATTGTGGGAAGCGTACTTAACATGTCCAGTCTCTACCAGGAGAGAGTGTGTGTGTGTGTGAGAGAGAGAGAGAGAGAGAGAGAGAGAGAGAGAGAGAGAGAGAGAGAGAGAGAGAGAGAGAGAGAGAGAAACGGGGGGGGGGGGTGAGAGATGCGCTCAGGTGGAGGCCCGACAGCGACCACACCACCACCCCCTCCCCAGGCACTTGTTGGACGCCGTCCGGCTCCAGCCGCTCCAGCCGCTCCAGCGGTGAGCCGCACGATGCAATCCGGCAATTAGGCACTGCACGGTGTGAAGGCGAGCGTGGGCCTTGGAGAGAGAGGGAGAGAGAGAGAGTTTTAGTTTTATAAATGTTTTATTGGGGATTTTTGTTACAATTTTGGTCCAGGGGATGAGTTATTTTTGTTACAGTTAGCTGAAAAGAGAGGGACTGAGAGAGGGAGAGGGAGAGGTAGAGGGAGAGAGAGAGAGGCAGAGACAGAGAGAGGGAGAGGGAGAGGGAGACAGAGACAGAGAGAGAGACGGGGGAGGGAGAGGGAGAGAGGGAGAGCAGGGTGCGCGGGCGTCCTGCTGCGGGAGACGCTCCGGCTGAGTGGAGTACAGGGTCGCAGACTGACTCCGTGGCACTGCGCGAAGCCGCGGGCTGCCTGCCGGGCGGGGCGGGGCGGGGCGGGGCGGGGCGGGGCGGCCTACTTCTGTGTCCTACCCGCCCCGCCGCGCCGCGCCCCGCCCCGCCCCGCCACGTCTCGCTGTGGCGGTGTGCCCGTGCCCCGTGCCCACGCGTAGGCCCGCGCCACCACAGCCATTTCGACGGCGGCGCGCGGCGGTTGCCGAATAGTTTGTGCCTCGCGAATTCCTTGAGGAGTGGAGAGGGAAGCGTCATTCCCTCTCTCTTTCTCTGCTCCCTTTCCCCTCTCTCCCTCCCACTCCTCTTCCTCCTCCCCTCTCTTCCTCCTCCCCTCTCTTCCTCCTCCCCTCTCTTCCTCCTCCCCTCTCTTCCTCCTCCCCTCTCTTCCTCCTCCCCTCTCTTCCTCCTCCCCTCTCTTCCTCCTCCCCTCTCTTCCTCCTCCCCTCTCTTCCTCCTCCCCTCTCTTCCTCCTCCCCTCTCTTCTTCCTCCCCTCTCTTCCTCGGGGCGCAGTCAGCGCAGAGGCTGGAAGACATAACTGGAAGTAACGCAGCGTTGAGCCCGCCCGTCCCGTCCCGGCCCGGCCTCTAGCTCTGTGAGCGGTAACAAGGACCTTCACGAGGTTTACCGGTACGGGGAGGACGTGGCCCAATAGGGCATTTCACTGAATTCCTTTGCCCAGAGAAGCGTGTTCTTGACTGGCTCAAGTAAAATTTGGTGCTTAATCCAAGCCCAATTCAGCCTTAAACCAAGAGCATAGGTGTCATTTCAAGCGCGAGGGGGAACAACTTAAGAGAAAATCGGGGCTGATTCGAGCCAATACGCTCAAGAGCATTGGTAATTGATCCAGTCAAGTAAATTGCACTCGATTCAAAGTACAATGAGCTTGATCCAAGAACTCGCTTTTCTTGGTGTTGGCCGGAAAGAGAAGCAGAAAAACGGAATCAGCCGATATATCGTTGAATGAGAAATTGATGTGGCTTCCCGTCGCTGATTGGTTGTTTGTAATGACGGCGAAACAACGTACGTTTCTCATACTCCATCGGTTCGCATTCAGCTATTGGTTCCGTTTTCGTGCTTCCATTTTACTTTTTACTTCTGTCGCACGGATCTAGTGAAACGCTCTGTTCGACGCAGTGCGGGCCGCGGGGCCTCTGCCTGCACCACAATCAAGCTGCTGCTGCGCAGTGGAAACACGAGCCAATAATCATCTAAACTTATTTCCCATGCAGCCGTTCCCCCAACCCTAAGAAAAGTCCAGCGAGGTTAATACGAGTCTGTCCTATTCCATTATATTAGGGTACGGGTGACCAATCACAGACCCTGGGGCGTCTCCCTCTTCCTGTTGGACTGTGGACAAGGAGTCATAACCGCCTTGGCTGCCCGCAATGACAGCTGGGCGCGCGGCGGGGCGGGGCGGGGCGGGGCGGGGCGGGGCGGGGCGGGGCGGGGCGGGGCGGGGCGCCCCTTCTGTGCCCGCTGGCCATGGCGGGGCGGCGAGCTCGCCACTTTCTCGCTGCCCGCCCGAACAGAACAGACCAGGGCCGCTGCTCCGCGCGGCGCGGCGCGGCGTCCGGCTTCAGTCCGGCAGCGCCGATATCGGCCAGGTCAGGTCCGTCTGCCATGAAGACGGGACGGGGGCGGGTTGTGCTGCTGGCAGAGCAGTCTCCATCGCGCTCAGCACGGCTCAGCCCTGCTCAGCCCTGCTCAGCACTGCTGCGGTCAGCAGCCGGTCAGCGGTGGTCAGCAGTATAGCCGCCATGCAGAGAGGCCACGCCGCGGGCCGGGCGCGCCACGATACACCCGACCCGAGCCGAACACCGGACGAAAAGGAAACATAGCAATGGTCAGAGGAAGAATGCCCGGCCGGGGCGGGGCGGGGCGGGGCGGGGCGGGGCGCTGGTTTTCCGACGCTGCCGTGTCGCTGCAGGCCACTGCTTTGCTGCGTTAAAAGTAAAGTGGCTCGTCAGGCTGTAACGTCCGCCGAGTAGACACCCGCCCCGCCCCGCCCTGCTCCGCCCCGCCCCGCCCCGCCTTGCCCCGCCCCGCCTTGCCCCGCCCCGCCTTGCCCCGCCCCGCCCCGCCCCGCCCCGGGGCCCAGCAGTGATGCAATATCGATTGCTGCGGGACGATGCCGGGCGGGCGGGGCGAGGCTAGGTGGGGTAGGGATGCCGAGGCGGGCCGGCGGAAGTCGGGCAGTGCGGCACGTGCACGCGCCCCGCCCCGCCCCGCCCCGCCCCGCCCCGCCTAGCCGCTCTCCGCGAGTGCATCTAGAGGCAGCAGCGCAGCGCGGGGCGTGCTGTCTCGTTTGGCATACGCTCGCGTCGCTCACACTTTGCTTTCCGCTACTTTGCAATGCGAGCCGGAGCGCAGGTTGCACACGTGCAAAGTTCGGCGCGTAACCGGGGCTGCAAACTTTCCTCTTACACCTTACAAAAAAAAAATTTAATAGAACCCTAAAAATATTTTTTAATAATTAAAAAAAAAGGAATCTAGCGTTCATTATGATTTTGCCGTGTGTGGATGGTTCTTACAGTCAGACTCGCCCGCGGTCCTTGAGCGCAATACTCCGTCATACGTCGCGTTTTTAAGGTAAAATGAGAATAATTGTACTTCTGGCGGGGCGGGCCCAGCCCTGGGCAGCGCTCATATACATGGTGTGGTCCCACCATACCGGGGCGCAGGAGTACCAACACGACGACCCACTTAGTAACAGCGGGGAAGTGGGCCAAGGCTGTAGTGGCGGGGCGGGGTGGAGTGGGGCGCGGTTGGGAGGGGCGGTTAGCCACGTGGGGCCCTCCCCTCCCCCTGCGGCCCGCCCCGCCCCGCCCCGCCCCGCCCCGCACCCCCTGCAGGCACCCTCCAACCCCCTCGGAGGAGGAGTTGGGGTCGGGGTGGTAGAGCAGCGCGGCGCGGCGCGGCGCCCGAGCAGAGCGAGTAATAGAGACCAGGACCAGACCGTCGTCCCTTACTGTTCGGTCCTCTGGAGAGAATCCTCCTTCCTTCTTGTCGTCGCCCCCTACCCCTCCCCGTGCACGCGCGTTATACTTCAAAATCTTTATTTTCTCACCCACTCCCCCTTTCTCTCTGTCTTTCTATCCCCATTGCTAAGCGCCGGATTTTGCAGCAGCTCTGTGTCAGGCTGGGCTGGGCCGGGCGGGGCCGGGGGGTCGCTCTTTCCCCGGGCGGGGCGGAGCAGGGCGGGGCGGGGCGGAGCAGGGCGGTTACGCCCGGCTCTACCCGGTCCAGCCCGGACACGGTCTGCTCCGTATAGTGAGAGGTCGCGGGGCGTGAGGCGGGGCGTGAGGCGGGGCGGGGCGGGGCGGGGCGGGGCGGGGCGGGGCGGGGCGGTTAACATTAGTTGCACCACCTCGCTTGTCTTTATCCAGATAGAGAGGGGACCGTGTGGCCCGCAGCACGTCCCGACCCGCCCGCCCCCCTCTCTATCTTCCGTCTCCCATTCTCCTCTCCTCTCCTGCTAGAGCCGCGAGTCTCATGCCTTGATGCGCCTCTTTCCCTCTCCCTCTCGCTCTCTCCCTCTCCCTCTCCCTCTCCCTCTCCCTCTCCCTCTCCCTCTCCCTCTCCCTCTCTTCCTCTTCCGCTCCCCCCCCCCATTTCGCGTTTTGTTCTCTTCTCTCTACAGCGTTGCAGCCGCAGCCCTCTTTGTGCGCTTCTGCTCACATCTGTTTGGCGGCTTTGTATGCAGCGCTGCTCTGCGCTGCGTCGAAAAACTGTCGCGTTTCCCATCTGTAAGACGCAAGGCCCTCACACGCAAGGTGTCCGAATTACGGTAAAGGCCTAGTATGGGTCGACCAGAACCAAAACGGTTACTCCACTATCAGGTTCAATATTCGATAGCAGCCGTGTCCGGCGGGGCGGGGCGGTGGGGCGTGGCAACCCGCTGTGCGCTCATGAAGTCGGCATGAGGAGTCGTATCACACCGTCGTGGTGAGGTGGAGCGGGGCGTCCATGAGCGAGTGGTGCTGGGGTGCAGGCCGCGAAGTGCGTCTTATCGGTCCGCTTGCGGCCCGGCGGGGCGGGCGTGGCGGGGCGTGGCGGGGCGGAGTGGTGCAGTGAACAAGTGGACTCGGCTGATGTCTGCACTGGAAACGGTAGTAATTTCTGTTGGCATGGCAATATTCAGGTGTTCGTTTTTATAAAATAAAGAATCATATGGTTGTTTATTCTCGTGAAGTATGGAAAATTTAGGCTCTTTTCACGCCATGCATCAAATAGGCCAGATTTTGGTGTTAATTCACTCTAAAAACGCCAACCGTGGCCTGTTTTTGCCAGTAAGTTTGGTCTCTAAAGAGGCCAACAACTGTCATTCTTCATCAGATGCACTAGAATGTTGGCGTGCAAAGAGAGTTTACAGTGGGGTGCGGGCCGGGCCCAGGTCCGGAGGCCGGCCGTCTGCAGACGAGACGTGACGACGGCCTTACTGGTGCTAGCGCCCCTGGTGGTGTCTGCTGCTGCAGCCCATGGGCCCGGGTCCCTGCCCCGCCCCGCCCCGCCCCGCCCCGCCCCGCCCCGCCCCGGGGTATCGGCTCGGAGTCTATCGCCGTGTCCGCGGCCAGGCCGGGCAGCATGGGCGGCGCGTGTTCGCTTCCGGTCAGTGCGACGGGGCGGGGCGGGGCGGGGCGGGGCGGGGCGGGGCGGGGCGGGGCGGGGCGGGGCGGGGTGCGCTGACCACTAGAGTGTGGGTCCGCAGGCAGGCCAGACCGCAGCCACCCCGCTGGGCCGGGCCGGGCCGGGCCGGGCCGGGGGTAGGGGAGCACGGCCGCCTCTGCCACGGGGCTCCGGAGAGTGTCTGGTATCTTAACGAGCAGCCAATCACCGGTCTGGACGCAGGGTGGGGTGGGGCGTGGTGTGGGGCGGAGTGGAGTGGGGCGTCCAGGGGTTGTTGGCCGCACGGGGCACGGGGCGCGGGGCGGGGCGGTTGTACACTGCAAAGTAAAGTCTCTATGGCCGGGCCGGGCCGTGCTCGCTTGCGTGCCGCACTAGGACTCCACCCCCTCCTGTACGGTACGCCTATTGTCGCGTGTGCCTATTTTATTTATTCATTGATGACTGCATGCCGCCCCGCCCCACCTCGCCCCGCCCCGCCCCGCCCCGCTGGCCCTTCCTCCCTTTACTCATTTATCGCGGTTCAATGCGCGCATGCACGCCTGACGCGCTCTGTTTCCCCACTGTGGGCGTGGCGGGGCGGGGCGGGGCGGGGCGGGGCGGAGCCGGCTCGCCACTGCCGTACAGGGCCGGCAGGGTGCAGGCAGCGATACTCTTCACGAAGAAAACTCGCTTATATCTTCAATACCGAAAAGCCAACGATAGAATTCTTACCACGATGAAAAGATGTTGCTAAATCTGCCGTCTGCAAGTTATAAGGGCCATTCGCCTTGTTGCGATAGCCGCGCCAAAGACACATCGCGCGGAGCTGCTGACACAGCGCTCGTCTGCTGCTTGGCATTTTTCTTTTTTGCAGTGCCCAGTGCCCGTGCACTTACGCCCAGCGGCGCAGGCTCCGCCAGTGTGGCGTGCAGACGGGAATGGAGGGGGGAGCGGGGAGAGGAGGGGCGGGGCGGGGCGGGGCGGGGCGGGGCGGGGCGGGGCGGGGCGGGCGGCAAGGACAAGGACGGAGTATCCACGTGTTGCTAGGGACGCGGCGCTTCCTGGACCAAAGGTTAAATAAACGGACTGCGGAAAATATGCGATTGAAAAAGGGGGACGAGGGGGGTATTCGCGCGTATTCATTCACGGTAGCAATTTAAAACGAAACCGTTCTTGAAAAAAAAGAGCGTGTTGTATTTCTTATTTCTCCTCGCCCTCGCCCTCGCCCACCTGCTCCCGCCACGACGAATTCGAGCTTGAACCCGGCACCCGGCACCACAGCAGGCATGAAATATCGCAGCGTTTTTTACACGTACGCCGCGAAGGTCTTGGGCTTTGTTTGGCAAGAATTGCATGAGGTAAGAGCCTCTGTGAGGTGGAGCGTGATGGGCATGGGCAGGGCCATTTCTGCGTGGGGGACTCAAAAACCTTGATTCACTGTCGAGCAATGAAACCAGTAGTCAACAGTGACGCGTTTCGATTCACTGACTTACCTACAGAGATCCGTAACTTAACAAAGTGCCTTATAACGGTATCTAACCCGTTGGTTATAAATTTAAACTTTTAGACGACTGACTGCACTTTATGGACTTTACTGCAGGAAAGAAGGTGGACAGACATTTACCAGATTGATTTTTGAACATCTTTAACTTTAAATTTGATCTAAAATGACATAACGTTACGATAAATAACTAACGCAAAAGAAGTTATGTTAAGTTACGGACCTCTGCTTTCCTATGTAGTATGTATTACCCTCTCGTACTTGTGCATATCAGTAATTTCAACACATTATTTCCCACAACTTTTTTCCTCCATGGTCTTAACTCTTCTTTAAAAAAAAAAAAAAAGAGTGAATAATATTTCCACCAGAGGCGAGTACGATGAATAAGAAAAAAAAAAACCTGCTGGGGATGTCACCTCAATTCTGGTATAACTAAAGGTCGGCATCTGAATAGTGAACGTCGTGAAAGGCAACCCAGTCGACGACTTTACATGTATCCATGCTTATAAGTCTCTCCGCCGAACAGGGCAGCCGGTATTCAAATATTGACGCATACATACTGTACTCTCTGCTCCGCCGTCCCGTCCCGTCCCGTCCCGTCCCGTCCCGTCCCGTCCCGCTCTCTGCCTGTCTCCCGATTTCTCCCCGATTGTGATTTGGAAGGGATGGGGCGGGAGAGGGAGAGACGGGCTCGCCTCGCCTGGTCGACGCTCGCTCGGGCTCGGCTCAGCGGCGCTCAGCGGCGCTCAGCGGCCACAGGGCTAATCGGCCGTGTTTGACTAACTTTATCCCCAGTGCAGCCAGAGGCTAGGGCTGCACTCTGCCAGTGTTGTGGTTTGAGCCGGTGCATCGCGCCCTGTCCCGCCCCGCCCCGCCCCGCCCCGCCCCGCCCCCCGTGCCGCCTGCCTGGACTAACGGGTTTGGAAAGGAGCAGCAGCAGGTAAAATGAAAGGTGTGATGAGGAGTGAGCGGTCTGGTCGGGGAGAGAGACGCTTTAGGCAGCGGCTCTTAATGTCACGCCGAGGAGATATTGTATCGGGGGCCTGCAGGCCTGTGGGACTTGGGACTCCCTGAAAAAAGCTTGAATTGCCTCTGTACTTTATGGACAGATTAAAGGCCCCCGCTTATTTGTATGCGTGCTGTATGTCTGAGAAATTTTCTTTGTTATTGCGTCCGTAGGGCTGGATCACTGAAAAATAAGAATTTATTTTGTAATTTGCTATTTACAATATATATGTTGTGAATTTGCGACAGCCAATTCCTGCTTGTCGATCAATTTCAAGTGATGCTCGTAATTTTACAATTTCGAATTGTTATTTATTTTTAACTTTTCTTTTCAACTTGCTTCATGGAAAATTTCCTCGTGAGTCAATAATTATTTTTTACGGTGATTCATTCTCGGCCGTGGGGCGTGCGCGTCTCAGATTTGATGTTTAGTCCGAGGATCTATCTCCTTTCTGTTTTGGTTGACGCCTCTCAAAGGCTTGGGAATCGGACAGGGCGTTTCCAGACGAACTAACCCGAATGCATGAATTTGCATGTGCCAGCCGGCCCAGCGGGCCCTGCGGGGCCCGGCCTGCCCCGCCCCGCCCCGCCCCGCCCCGCCCCGCCCCGCCCCGCCCCGCCCCGCCCCGCCCCGCCCCGCCCCGCCCCGCGCTCATGTATTGGCGCTCACGCCCGCTGCGCCCCGCCCCGCCCTGCCCTGCCCTGCCCCGCTCTATTCTCCCTATCGAGCAAATTTAAGTGCGCCTCTCATGAATACGCAGGCAGACAGCGGCTCGCCTCGGCTCAAGACGGCCGCCCCGCCCCACCCCGCCCCGCCTGACACATGTGCGTGTGCCACCAGCAAATACTGAGATTGGCGCGAAATTTAGTAATTATTGGAGGAGTTTTTAGTTTCAAAGGTTTGGTGCCTTTGCATAAGGCGTTGAAACTTTTCATAAGACATTACCTTTTGTTACATCCTTGGAGGTTTTTTTGAAACGCCTTTGCAAGGGCATTACGCTCTATTAACTCCCCTGTAATGGTTTTATGTCAACTACAGCAGACTAGCCTCCTCCAGTATTGTAGGGTGGCCAACTGACACAGGCAGATAAAAAGAGAGAGAGTGGGGGGTGATATCTTCGCACGCTGCTTACTGTAAAAAATATTTGTTGATAATCAACTCTCTTAGTGTGTGTTGTTGACAAACAGCGATGTTGTTGAGGAACAGCAAAAGTTGTTGAAAACCGAGATCGTTTTGAATTCGAAACATTAAATTTGTTGTCCCAAAACTACACTGTAAAAAATGAGATGCCTAGTACGGAACCGATGTCGGAAGCGTTCCGTACTATGATGGGTACGGACTGACGATTCCTTCCCAGCGATAAACTGGGTTTTTCTCTTACGGTACTGTAGGAATGGCCATATACTACGGAGATTTGAACGGAAGTTCCGTTTTCCTCAAGTACGGTAGTCTCCGGAAAAATTATTAGCGGTACTTTTTACGTACCTATTTTTTACAGTGTACTTCTTGTTCGTGAACAACTTTTGTTGTTTCCATCTTCAGGAACAACTTTTGTTGTTCAGGAACAACCTTTGTTGTTTTTTTGTTGTAACGTACAAGGTTTGCTGTTACTGGAGCTGTTTTGTTACAACAATCACTGTCAATGGAACCTTCCGTACTTAATAGGTACGGCTACGCCCGTAATTTCCAACTACGGTTTTTCCCGTATTTCGGAAATACGGACCACTCCGTAAAAAAACACAAACACCGGTGCACTGTAAAAAAAGCTTGTTGGAGAACAACCTATTTTGTAACAGCCATGTTGTTGACAAACAACTATGCTGTTCAAGAACAGCAAAGGTTGTTGAAAAACAACAATGACTGTTTACTACGGAAAACAAGAACTTTATTGTTCCTGGACAACTATTGCTGTTAATGGACAACTTCTGTTGTAGCTTTACAACATTTTTGCTGTAACTTGACAACTTTTGTTGTTACTGGACAGCTGACGTTGTTGCCAGACAACAGCCGTTGTTGTTCTACAACACGAGTCAGTTAAAAACTTAACAACAATTTGCTGTTAATTCACAGTATTAATTTTTACAGTGTGCGTTCCGTAGCAACTGCCGTACTATGCTGCGGAATTTTCAAAAGTGCGTTTCATCAAGGGGCGCGCGCTTTATCGAGGCTTCCTTGGATTTGTCATCGGCCATGCACTTTCTTGCGCGCACAATCGGCCTGAGAGGAGGACTTGCGTGGTCCGCTGCTCCCCGCAGCATGACATGACGCGCTCATCCGAGGTTTCAGATATCACGATTCGCGGAACTCCTGTCCTGTCGCGAAAAGGTGATTGATGTCGTCCAGCCCAGGCTCATGTGAGGTGACCTTCATTTAAATAGGATGAACACTGTCACTCTCCTTTGGACATCGCTACAACGTTCTTCGCAATGTGACCGTAGAGTTAAGTATTATTCTTTGCGTGGCCAACTCTCGTCGAAACGAATAAGACATTATAGGTGCTGACACCAATGTGACAGTTTTGGTTTACAAGAAAAGTGGCGTCACAACAACTGAATAACAGTGATATGCCGCTTCTGTTGCGTAATAAAGAAGAGTACACTCTTAAAAATAGTTGTTCAGAAACAACTCTTTTTGTGATAACCGTGATGTTCCCCAACAGGCACTTTGTTCGCCAACAGGCACTTTGATCGAGAACAGCCATGTTATTCGAGAACAACACAAGTTGTTGCAAAACAACACAGTGTTTGTTGTGAATTGAAAAGAAAAAAAATCTTGTTCTTGGACACCGTTTGTTGTTCCTGAACAAGTTTTGTTGCAACTGGACAAGTTTTGTCGTAAGTGGACAAATTTTGTCGTTAGTGGACAAGGTTTGTTGTAAGTGGACAACTTTTGTTGTAACTGAACAACTTTATTTAAAAGTTACTGGACACTTTTTGCTGTTGGTGGACAACTGATACTTGACAACATCTTTGTTGCATTACAAGTTATGTTGTTGTTGTTGTACAACAATACTTGTCGCTATAAAAATTAACAACGAATTTCCTGTTCATTTGCGAACTTATTTTTTTTTTAAACAGTGTAATGCTGGGCCACTCACGCGTTTAGACGTTTACAATAACGTTACCGACGCATCCACTCGTGGGCTTCTGTCGCCGTGACGTGCAGGTTCGGTAGCGACGACCTGCCGAATGCTCGCCGGGGTCGGGTCGGGTCGGGTCGGGTCGGGTCGGGTCGGGTCGAGCCCTATAGAGACAGTCCTACAGGCTGGTTCCCATTTCATCACGTGACGTCCGGCACGTGATCTGTTGTTGCACGGTGACGTCAGAGCAGGTCGCGTGACCTTGGGCTGGACGTCACCCACCAGGGAGCGGGGTGAGGTGCGCCTCTGAGCCCCTCTGGTGTCGCCAAGCCCCGCGGACCTTCAACCTCTGCTGACCGCGGCCACGCTAATGAGTAACAGTGTAGTACTCCTCGCACCCACACTGTAAAAATTAATACTGTAAATTAACAGCAAATTTGTTGTTTAGTTTTTAACTGACTCCTGTTGTCTACTGTCAGCTGTCCAGTAACAACAAAAGTTGTCCAGTGACAGCAAAAATATTGTCCGGCTACAACAATAGTTGTCCAGGAACAACAAAGTCCTTGTTTTGCCTTGAAAACAATCATTGTTGTTTTTGAACAGCATTGCTGTTTGTCAACAACATGGTTGTTACAAAATAGGTTGTTTTCAACAAGCTTTTTTCACAGTGCACTTGACTGTAGCATATGTCACAAGCAGTGATCCGAGCCTCATGCAAACAAAACTTGAACGACATCGAACGTTGTTGAACAGATGATGTGTGCTCAGCAGGTGAAGCAGAAACAGCGTGGTTTGTACGTCAAATAAAGATGATTGCGCCCTCACCTTCTGACTAGGAGCAATAATCTAATCAAAACAGCCTTTAAGAAAAAAATGGGAAAGCCATGAAAACGGCATGTAAGCATCACAACACAGGTATCAGGTATCAATAGTCTGTGCCGTTGACGCACACACAAGTGTCACTTGTCACTCCCGGCCATACGAAGTTCACGTCCTTGAAGATAGCCCCACAGGTCTCTTCAAAACAGGCGCGCGTCACGGCTGCAAAAGCCTTTCAGGTAAATTACTTGTTTTCAGAAGGCGCGGTACTGCGCGCGCCACTTTAAAATTGCAACGGAAATATTCCCGGAAATATTTTATCTTGTGAGAACCGGTTACGAAGTCTACGACGATCGTTCCAGGCGATACACGGAATCATCCGTACTTCCGAAATATGGAGCAGCCCGTACACCAAAGTCCCGTAAAATGTATTTTGTCACTCCTTGAACAAAATTAATGAAAACTGTTGGCGGAAACTGCCGTAATTTTCTACTACGGATTTTTCCATAATTTGAAGCAGAGGTACGCTACGGAATTTATTACAGTGTACCCCGTCACCCGTCATCAGTAGAGCGGCGCGTATGCTCACCAATCAGCAGTATTTGCTGGTTCAAAATCTGATACGTAATACAGGGTGTCCCACGCACCGCAGCAGATTTTTTTTCGGACATGCAGACCCGCAACAACAAGCTTACTTTTTCTGATAAATTTGCTAATATTGACCACCCTGTATATGTAACCATGATAAAAACTTTCACGTTCTTAATTTTCGAGAGTATCGCGCGCGGCGTCCCGCTCAGCCAGCCGCGAGATGCGTAATTGGTAGGACAACAACATCGGGGAGAGAAAACAATTGTGTCACACATCAAAACCATGACAGAAACACAACAACAACAACAACAACAACAACAACCAAGTCGGGCCGTCGTGAGAGTGGCGGCGCGTGCGGAAGCAGAAGCGACTCACGCAGGAGCCGCGCCGCGCTATCTACTCTCCGGGGGCGGGGCGGGGCGGGGCGGGCGGGGCGGGGTGGGGGGGGGGGGGGGGCGGCCGCGCGCCGAGCCACGAGTCTCGCCTGATTCCTGAAATCGCGGTGGCGCGCCACGGCGGCCGCGTTTCCTCGCAGGTGGCCCGCAGCGCTCGCGCTGCTGCGCCCGCCCACGCGCCACGCCACGCCGCGCCGCGCAGCGACATGCGCCGAGCTGAGCCGCGCGTCTCCACGTGGGCCCGCCCCGCCCCGCCCCGCCCCGCCCCGTCCCGCCCCGCCCTACCATACCCCACCCCTCCCCCGTCCCGCCCCGCTCAGCTGCTGCGGCCCACCGTCTATTTCCGTCCGTGCTATTTAGCAATCTGCTTCACCAATCCATTATGGGAAGAACTAGCGCTCGTGTGTGTGTGTGTGTGTGTGTGTGTGTGTGTGTGTGTGTGTGTAAGCGTGTTCAGGTAGTGCACACGCTTCTGAGCGACGATCAAGGAGAAAAGAAGTCATTGGATGTGGCGCCACCGCCTCGCCCCGCCCTACCCCGTTCCGCCACGCCACGCCCCGCCCCACCCTGCCCCACCCCGCCCCACCCCGCCTCGCCCGACCTTTGGCCAGAGCGTTACCAGAGGAGGGGAAGAGGGGGGGGAGGGGAAATCGGCGCCGCATAAATATAGGCAAAGGCGAGCAGGCAGGCGAACTGAACTACCTGCCGTCGGGAGTGACAGCCTAAAAATGCAGCGCGGAGCCGCGTGTCCTCATGCGGCCTGGCTAAAAATAGAGCCGCACATTGGTACAGTGAATGTTCGCGACCTTGGCGCTGGGCGGGGCGGGGCGGGGCGGGGCGGGGTGCGGTGGGCCCGCCGCGTCGCACCGCGCCGGCGCAGTGCGGCCGTCCCGAAACAGAAGGTAAAAGTGGAGGGTGTGTGGTTGTTGACTGTGCCTTGCCCGCCCGGGCCGGGCCGGCCCCGCCCAGCCCAGCCACCCTGGCGCTGCTCGAAATGGCACCCGGTAAATACAGTATTAGTCGGACGTACCTGGCCCGGCGTCCCTTTGTATCCTCGTGAGACGGCTGGTGCAGCCCGGCTGGGTAGACTGTACCGCCGTGCATACCCGGCGGCGGGTTGCCTACCCGCTCGTGCCCGTAAGGCGCCGGGCTCTGAGTGGCGTGGCGCGGCGGCAGCGGCCTCCTTACTCACTAATAAAAGCTTACGGTGAATTTCACTGTAAGCTACGGTGAATGTCACTGTAAGCTACGGTGAATGTCACTGTAAGCTACGGTGAAGGTCACTGTAAGCTACGGTGGGATACGGGTGCATCACTGTAGCTTACAGTGACATTCACCGTAGCTTACGGGGAAAATTCACTGTAAGCTGCAGTGCTGCAAGGGTTCACCGTAGCTTAAAGTGAAATTCACCTTAAGCATTTAACAGTGCTCTCTGAAAATGGAGGAGAGAGATATATTATTTCAGGAACGTCCAAAGCAAATGATAGACGCAACAACGCCAATCACTAATTGATAAGATTGCATTTGTAACGCATAGACCTATCGGATTCCCATTGAGCCATTCTAATGAATCGTGCATCGTCTCGTGCCGTGCTGGTTAGGTTAGGTTTGCACTTGTGGCGCACGTGGACGTCTCGGTGAGGATGTGGGTGACAGCAGTCGAGGCGGTGTGTGTGTGTGTGTGTGTGTGTGTGTGTGTGTGGGGGTGTGTGTGTGTGTGTGTGGGGGGGGGGGCCTCCTTACGCTTACCATCCATCGCTAAAGACGCCAAAGAGAATCTAAGTTTTGAATTTTTATTTACATGACATGATTGATTAAGAGTAATTTAAAATACGTATTACTGCACCGAGAAAAATTACTTTTAGTTTTAACTAGCCTCGACTACTTGTTACCATGTCATAAGAGCAAATTCATTCTTAAAAATCGTCGGATTAGAGGAAAAATCTTGATCGAAAAATACTTTTACCTTGTTCCGAGAGTAAATTTGAGCTTGTGTCAGCATGAATGAATTTGAACAGAAAACCGTTTCTTTTTATAATTCTTTTCATTTTATGAAAAGAGAAGTTGTCGTGCACTGCTGGTCGCCTCCACGCTTTGACGTCCTCATGCTGCGCCAAACGCCGCTGCACGTGCCGAGGTACCCCCTCCTCAGTGCAGCGCTGTCACTGATAAAGTCGTCGAACGCGTTATAGTTTGCGCTTTCTGTAGTAAAAGCTCTCTTCCCTCCGCGGTCGAGCTCGTGGCTCTCCCTGCCTGGCCCCGCCCCGCCCCGCCCCGCCCCGCCCCACCTCGATGACACCCAGCAGGACAACAGGTGCACCAGGGGCGCACGAGTCCCGAAGGCCGGCCTGGGCTGTGCTGGGCTGCGCCCGGTAGAGTGTGCCGCGAGTCTTCTGGGACATTTCATGAGTGCTACTGCTACGACCTCTGGACTACCACGTAAAAAAAATATTACCGTGTCGGACCGTAATCTGGAATCATCACGGGCGATACTGAATGACAAATGGACGACACGACATGCTATAGCATTTTCCTGTCAGTTTTTCTAACAGTGTACCGTGTGTGAACGTGCGGGAGAGAGGAGAGGGAAGGTCGGGGGGTGCATGGGGCGCTGCGCCGGCGCTGCCAAATGCGAGGCTGAAACCATAGCGGCGTGGGGCGGGGCGGGGCGGGGCGGGGCGGGGCGGGGCGGGGCGGGGCGGGGCGGGGCGGGGCGGGGCGGGGCGGGGCGGCGCGAGGACGCACCTGCGTAGCCTTGGAGTATGCGAGTGTGGACGCCCCATGCACACGTGGACGTGGGCCGGGCCTGGCCGGCGTGGCGCTTACAATCAGATTGTTTCACTGCATTAGGTGGGAAACTAGTTGTCATTATCTATTCGACTCCTTTTCTTGTGCAGGTTCGCGGACTCCTTGAGGGCTTCGGTGTCCCGGGCAGAGCGGGGCGCCGTGGGGTGGGGTGGGGCCGGGTGTCGCGGGGCGGGGAAGCGCGGGGTGGGGTGGGGCGGGGCGGGGCGCGGGGTGGGGCGGGGGCGTTGCGGAAACGGCACGTGCTGGGCTGGGCTGGGCTGGGCTGGCCGGCCGGGCCGCAGCTGCAGCCGGCCTTGGTTGCGCCTCGCTGCAGCGCAGCCCTGCCCGCCTGCCCGCCTAGCCTGTCCGCCTGCCCGGCGTATCATGACCTAGCAGCTATGCAGTTGCAGAATGACTGCCCCGCCGCGCCCCGCCGCGCCCCGCCGCGCCCCGCCGCACCCCGCCGCGCCCCGCCGCGCCCCGCCGCGCCCCGCCCCGGTAGTGGTCGAAGGGAGCGAAGGGAGCCAGGTCGAGGGAGATGGGGCGGCGCGGCGGGTGGGGCGGGGGCGGGGTGGGCTCTGAGAATGCTCTCTACTCAGGGCTCGCCCCGCCACGCCCCGCCCCGCCACGCCCCTCCCCGCCCCGCCCCGCCTCGCCGCGGGGCACAGTCTACGGCAAGTCTACCTCTCATATTCGCGGCGACACGGCATATGCGACGCTGCATCTTTGGCGTTTGTAAAAAAAAAATGTCATTGCTGTGCTGTCGCTCCCGCTTAGATAATAAATACCTTGTATACAGGGTGGCAAACATAACCGGCGTTTGTGTACGTAGGCAACTCGGTCTACTCCATCTGATCGAGGGCAAGAGGTGAGGTGGGGAGCTGGAAAGGCCGCTCCCTTTCCTCACCTCTTATGTATTGCCCTCGCTCAGCTATGTACAAAAAAGTACATAAACATTTAGTGTATACACAAACGCACGGAGAGAAAAGACTTGCTGTTATTCTAGCAAACCTCGTAGCAAATATAGCGCCCACATTTTTTTTTTTTGCTAGGACAGCAAAAGTATTGTTGGCTTAACAAAGTCGTTTGCAGTCACAGCTTTACGGTTTGCTGTCACAGCTCTTTTTTTGCAAGGACAGCAAAAATAGTTGTAGGCGCTATATTTGCAACGAGGTTTGCTAGTACAGCAAGTCTTTTCTCTCCGTGCGCCGGGGTAAGTAAGCCACACCCTGTAGGGCTGGAATTCAAGCACCTCTTTTGAAAACGGAATATAATACAATAAGTCGAAGAGTATTCCCATGCCATTGAGAGCAAAGGTGAAACTCGAGTCCGCAGGTCCGCAGCGCGGCGCGGCGCTGGCGGCGTCGGTGAGCCGGGCGCCGCCGGCGCGCCGTCTGCTCGGCGAGGCGGGGCGGGGCGGGGCGGGGCGGGGCGGGGCGGGGCGGGGCGGGGCGGGGCGGGGCGGGGCAGGGCAGTGTGGTGTAACTAGTACCGTGTCCAACCTCCGGCCCCGGCCCGGCCCGGCCCCGCGGGCCAGTACAAGAAGTGCCCCGATCTGCTGAGACACTGAGGACACTGCCGATAAGCGTCAGCGCTAAGCGTGGAGAATCGCGCCGCAAGGCTTGCCGGGGGGGCAGCTAATTACGCAAAACATGACGCGCACCGTCACCCTCAACCTGTCGTCTATTTTGTCTCCTCACTGGTAAAACAAATGTGCAATTTTTTTCACACTTACGTGTCGAATTGATGACTTTTCACATTACATGCGGTGTCGAAACTAACTCATATCCTAGGCATAGTGTTACAATGGGGATACATCGAGAAACTGCACACCACATGGTTGACTAAACGTTTCGACAAGTGAAGAGCGACTGCACACCAGTGGACGTTTAGATCGCTGCTTGACACCAGCAAGTGTTTAGTTCTTGCACATTTGAATAAACTTTTGATATGCAGAACTGAACATTAGTTTTGCCAGTGCTTCTTTTGTCGGCAGTGTGCGCTGCGCGACTTCGTCTCGGCTAGCAGCCTCAGCCCGGGCCGCGCCGGAGCGGCGCCTGTTGACACCTTGGGATTAAAATTGTCGCCTTTCCCGATGCACGATAGACGCTGTAATCCTCGGCGATACGGCCCGGCACGGCCCGGGTGGTAGTGGGGGAGGGGGCCCGGGGGCGCATTCGAAAACCCCGAGGGGTCGACCCCTTGAAATATTTGTGTACATGGATTATATTCCAGTTGGAATATCTGGAATATTTTTGGAATATGTAGAACAATATTTTTCGAATATCAGGGATATGTTGGAATATTTGGAATATTTTTGGAATATTTTGAATATTTTTGGGCTGGAATATGTTGGAATACCTGGAATATTTTTGGAATATTTTTCAATGTGTACATGGAATAGCCAAGTGGTCGACCCCTCGGAAAACCCTAAATGAGTTCAGCGCCACCATCCGCCTGCTTCTCGAAGTTCAACACCTTCCACAGCTGATTCCGAGGGTCACGTGAGGTCTGGGTCCTTTAAATCGCGGCTCTATTGATTTTTTTGAGTTTTCGGCTTCGCATAGTTTTCCATACGTTCGTGCATCCGTCTTATCCCCGCCATCCATCTTTCCCCCATTCATCCACATCCGCCCGTCACCCTTTTGGCTGACGCGATGGTGATTCCTGTGCGCTGCTCGAACAAGAAAACTGCCGAAGTGGACGACGCGTGCGGCTATCGTCCGCAGCCAGGCCCGGCGCGTGGCTTGCGTAATGCCGCGGTGCTACTGTACTGTACCTGACGCCCGCCCCGCCCCGCCCCACCCCGCCCCGCCCCGCCCGGGTATCAGCACCAGGCCGTTGCAAGACCCTTCTACGTGCCGCTCACTGATGAGGCCCGGCCCGGGCTGGAGCCCCCCGCCCGTCCGTCCGTCCGGACCGCAATACATACAGGGTGTTTTTTTCCGACTTAATATATTTCGGTAGCGTGTAGAGGGTGCCTTAGAAAAGTGTTTTGAAGGTTTTGATGAACACTTGGGGTCGGAAAAAAATCACCCTGTATTTTACATAGGAAAAAAAGAAAAAGAAAAAAAGTGCTTGCGTTTGTTCGATGGAGAAGAGACGGCATAGAAGTTGTGGTGTGCCCCGTGCTCTCCGTCAAAGAAGTCCGCATCTCCTCTCCACCCCGCTCTGGCCGCAAGCCTGGTTTTTGGACTCACCTGCTCGGAGAGAAGAGACTTGCTAGTATAGCGCCTGTAACTTATTTTTGCAACATTAGCAAAACAAAGTAGCTGCTATAGCAACCGCAAACCGCTTCGCAGTGCCTGCCTGCAAAGTGATTGCTATGACAGCAATAATTTTGTTGTCCCATCGGAGAAAAAAATTGAAGGTGGTTATTATAGGTGTTGCTGGTTTGCTGCTGCAGCAAGTGTTTTTCTCTCCGTGTGCCTGCTGGGCCGTGCCTGGCCTATTGCCGAGGGGGCAACCACTCGTGAAATCCTGTGGACAAACTTGCGGAAATCTCGATGAAATCCTCGGAAATCTCGATGAAATCCTTGGAAATCTCGATGAAATCCTTGTAAATCTAACAGAGAAATTTCATGAAATCTCATTGAAATCTTGTGAATTCTTGTGAAATCTCATGAAATCTCTCAAAATCTGAGATAAATCTTGTGCAAACAGTAGAAATCCCGTGTACACTAGGATGGGGAGTGGTTGCCCCCTCGCCTATGGCACTGGACTGGACTGGACGCGACGTCACAAGTGCCGCCGAGCACAGAACAGAACAGAGCGACGGTTTTCGTCTCGTTATCAGTCGCGCCAAATGTGGCGGCGTGGTGATGCGATGGTCCGGGTCGGACTGGTGCCGGTGCGGTGCGGTGCGGCGCGCTGCCAGCTCGGCTCGGCGCGGCGCGGAGGTCAGTGTCTGCTCTTGCCTGGCCTGGCGGCCTCCGGCCTGACCGCCGCCGCGCTAAGCCTCCTCTTTTTCCCATATTCCCGCCGCCGATGACTGTTTACTCTTCACGCAATGGGACGCTGATTTGTTTGCAGAGGTCGCACAGACGGACATATATATATACATTTTCTTTTGTTTTGTGATGGTGTCGTGTCGGCCAGTAGGAAATTGAGCGAAGAACACTCGCAGGGCCCATTTCCGGCGTCGTGTGGCGACTCTTCGTCCCGCGACTCCCCCGCCCCCTTACACTCACATACGCCCCATGAAATGGAAGCATTTACCCCCACCCTTCCCCCACCTCCCCGCCGCTGCCCGGCCCGGCCCGGCGCGGCGCGAGGCGAGGCGAGGACACTCACGCCAGGCCGTTGCTCGGTTGCTGCTTCGACGAGAGCTTCGCAGCCGTTGATAGCGGCATGACCTTGTGCTGTTGTGTAGCCTCCGCGCCGGGCCGGGTCGAGCCGAGCCGAGCCGTGCCGAGCCGAGCCGGGCTTCCCGGCGGTGGGCTCCCCGGCTGGGCTCCCCAGGGGCCTAACTCTACTCTGAACCCCGTAGCGTCGCCCCACCTCGCCCCGCCCCGCCCCACGCGACTCGCGCCGCCATGCCATGAGCACGGCACCATGAGAGGAGGGCGCCCTCTCATGACGGCACTCGCCGCTGCCTGAGCGTGCCATAGCTGCTCATAGCTTAGAGGGATCCGTAAGGATAAACGCTTTCAGACTCTTTTGACGTAACGCTTACACACGAATTGGTTTGTGTCTATAATGTGTACCTCGTGTAACACAACACACGCAACAGTGTTGCGGGTCTGCCTACACTAGAGGCCATTGCGCCTTACGGCGAGAGCTGGTAGGCGAACCCTGGTTAGTGTTACACCCGTCACAAAGTCACACAGAAACCTGTCGTTTGCACGAGTTTTGTGCTTTGCTCTACACGCTTTAGAGCATTACCTGTATGCTGAGCATTTTTGCACACAACTCTGTATAAAACTATTAAGCGCATCATATTTGTTCTTTGTTTGGTCTCAATGTTTCGTCGTGTAATGCGGCCGAGACGGTGTCGCTAGGCGCACTGGGCGGGGCGAGGAGGGGCGGGGTGGGGCGGGGTGGGGCGCGGGCTAGCTGCTTGTGCGCTCGCCCGGTACAGGGTCCGGCTCCGCGTGGCGTGGCGGGGCGGGGCGGGGCGGGGCGGGGCGGGGCGGAAGAGGAGGTGGGCGAGTGCGGTTCTGGCCCCGCGGCTTTGGCCGGACCGACCAGGTTGGGTTAAATTATCGTTGACCCAGGTTAGTTACCGCCTCGCCCCGGAGGCCGGAGGTCTGCTTGAGCCCGCCGCGCCGCGCCTCGCCACCGCACCGCCATAGTGTAACCGGGCCCCGTGCGTGCCAACGCGTGGCGGGGCGGGCCGGGGCGGGGCGGGGCGGGGCGGGGCGTTGGGTGGTGGGCCACTGGGTCGTCAGCCCGCTGCGGTCTCACACACACACACACACACACACACACACACACACACACACACACGATGGCTCCAGCGACCAAGACCCGGCCCTGCCTGCCCGGCATGCTCAGGGAAATACCGATAGACCGTGGCGGGGCGAGGCGGGGCGGGGGTGGGGCGGGGCGGGGCGGGGCGGGCAGGGCCGAACCGAAATCATCGGTGTCCGCGTTGTGCTCTGTGTCCCGGTGATTAGACGCTGATTAGAGCAGACGACACGGTACGGGTCACGTGGTCACGCGGGCGGCCAACGTGTATAGTCCAGCCCGACTAGAGCATGCCAGTCGAGTATGTTTGGTAAAACTCTTGCGCGCAAAGATGAATACTGGACTAACGTGGACTCCTTTTCTTTTTCATCCTTTCCTTGCTCGCGTGTCGTCGTGTTGGAGACGTGCTACTCGCCTCGCCCCGCCTCGCCCCGCCCCGCCCCACCCCGCCCCACACCACCCCGCCCAGCGGCCTGACCCACAGAGACAGAAGACAATCGCCATCGATCTATAAAAAGGCGTAGCAAAGGCGTGTGTCGCGGTGCGGCGGACAGGTGAAACATTAAATCGAGTAGGGGGCGGGGCAGGCGCCGGTGCTGCCCTGCTGTTCGAATACTCTCTGCCCCGTTTACTAGTTTACGCGACAAAAAACGGGCAATGAACCTCGAGGACTCTGTTCTACATGAGGAGGTCCTCTTCGAGCGCCCAGGGCTTCCCTTCGTCCAGGTGACCGTCGCGACGCTTCGTCTCACAACACCGACGTCTCTCGACGACGACGCCTCTTGTCTGCCGGGTGCCGGGTGGTGGCCCGCCACTTCGTCGACGTTTCCAAATGCCGCTGCTGAGGCCCCGGCCCGGGCGCGGGTCCAGCTGACCCCAGGGAGGGGGAGGCAGTTTGCCACTTGCTTTCATTTAGGTGGGGTTTAGCGCGGATTGCCTACCCATCTGGCGGTTTTTAAATGGCCGCCCCTACCCGCCACCCTCTACCACCACTACCACACCACACCACATCCACCGCACCATCATCACCAATGTAAAAAATATTAGTGGTTTTACTACCCAGTGGTTGGTTCTTCTTCTTCTTCTTCTTCTTCTTCTTCTTCTTCTTCTTCTTCTTCTTCTTCTTCTTCTTCTTCTTCTTCTTCTTCTTCTTCTTCTTCTTCTGACTGGTTGTCTGGAGGGTGAGGTTGGGTGCGAACACAGCACTCCCCTGGGCTGGGCTGTCTGGACAGCAGACTTTCTCCAGTCATTCTCTCCTTCTCCCTCCCCCCCCCCCCCTCTCTCTCTCTCCCTCTCTCTCTCTCTGGCCTGTCCGACTCGCCCAGGATCACTGCCATCAAGAGTACTTTGTGTCATATCCAATCGGAATCAGGAGGTGAGGGGAGGCGCGGGCCAGAGAGAAGCCTTTGCCCGTCTACCAGCGCTGGCAGCACCCGAGCCCGCGTCCCCGTCCGGACGTACGGCGCGGACCTTCTCCTCCCCTCCCCTCCCCTCCCCTCCCCTCCCCTCCCCATCCCTCCCCTCCGCCACTCGGCCAGGCACGTGTCGGGAAGTAAGTGTTGGAGCCGAGCACCGCGGCGAACAGGTCGGACTCGGAGTGTACCGGTGTTTCAGGGATTGTGGGTTTGCCTACCCGCTCCAGCTGTAAGGCACCGTGCGGCAGGCGCGGATCCAGCAGGGAGTTCAGGGAGGGGCGACGCGTGTGGCTTGCCTACCTTCAAGGGGCTAGGGTTGGCTGTTTACTCTTTTTCCGTAAAACCGACAATATTTTCAACCGAGTACCCACAGAATTACGTGTTTACCACTTGGAAAATTATACTTGCCAATAGTTTTACTTTAATCATCAAGCTTAACTACAGCTGTAACTTGGGCCCTTGAGAGGGGGTCAATTGCTATTGCACTGACCCCCGCTTTGGCATGGAATTTTTTACGCCCACTTTAGAGAAATTCGAGTAAAACTTTTTAAGAATTGAAAATTTCGAAAATAAAGGGCGGTCTAATGCCAGTTCCGCGTGCCGAGTGCTGCGCTGCAAAGCGCGCGCTGCGCGCGCTTTTAAAAATTTTGGGGGCGGCTAGACCTGAGGTGGCGACGCCCCGTCCCCTGATCCGCGCCTGCCGTGTGGCCACTTGGTTTGGCAGACCCGCAAAAAATGTGTTAAATCTGAAACGACCGGCCCGGCACGTCAAGATGTGTTTGCTAGCACTTCTACGCGCATGCTGTTCTTCCGTACAATTTGTGTTCATAATTACAAACAAAATAATCAAATTGTTCATAATTACAAACAAAATTATCTGTAATTATGTATTGCAATTATCCGCAACAGTAGCATGCACACAGAAGTTCATATAAATTTAGCGTGCAGGGTACGCCGTGCCGATCTGTTCCGCTCCGCTTCCCTTTATTTCGTATTACAGTTGTTTTTAGGCACACGGTTACGGGCGGGAGAGGAGAGGGTCCCGGTCAAAGCCGAGAGGGTGCATGGTTTTCTTTCAAATAAATCCTTGACTCTCTTTGCCTATTTATACAGTTACAATATAATGCAACCGCTATGGGGTGCTTGTCACTGTCTCGCGGAACGAAAGATTTTTACTTAAAACATATCCCAGTTTATTTTCCTTTGACCGCTCGAATGGGACTCGAACGCCCCGAGTGGCGGCCGGGCCCAGCCTGGGTACTGGGTTCGTTCGTTAGCCGGCAGCCCGGTTGGTGAGCCAAGTGGCCGGGTGTGCCAAGTGGCCGGGTCGAGCCGAGTGTGCCCCTCACTGCTGTGCGCGGTGCGGGCCGCGCCGGCTCGCGCCGGGCCTTGGCCAAGGTCAGTGCGAACGCTCAGCGCCTCGCGCCCCGCCCCGCCCCGCCCCGCCCCGCCCCGCCCCGCCCCGCCCCGTCCCGCTCACTGCGGTTCATGATAAAATTACCCTCGTATGGATCCATCTCCTGGCGAGCCTGGCGAGCGGCGCGGGGGAAAAAACAGCTAATCAGCAGAAACGGAGGGGGGGGGGGAGGAAGACGATTTTCAAACAAAAAAATTCCAATCAGGATTGGAAATGAAAGCAGATGATATTGAAATCTTGTACTAGCTGAAAATTTCTATGGTGTTATATTTATTTTGATTATTATTGTTTAGAAGTGACCGTTTTGAAGTCTTATATAGTTGTATACACACGTCATCTTTTCATTTTTATAACGTTTTCCTGAGAACGGGTAAAAATTACACTGGAGAACTGCGCTGCCGGGCGCCGCAAGGCAACAATACCATGGGTAGGAGCCTCGCCTGGCTTCCCCCTCCCCAGGCCTGCACACGCGCCGCCGCAGCACGGTCACAACCCGGCCCTCTCTATACTATTGCGAGAGTACAAGCCGATGAAACATCTCTTTAGTTTATTTTTATTTTATTTTTTTGCTAAGATGTAAGATGTATCATCTGCTAAAAAAAAAAACAAAAAAAAAGGAGAGGTGCACACGCGTGAGATTGTCCTGTCCCTGTCCTGTCCTGTCCTCTCCGATGCCGCGGCGCGGAGTGTGGAGTGTGCCGGTGAATGAACCCAGGTTGACCAACCTTCGCTCCGGTCATGTTGAGCGCAGCGCGATAACCTCGAAACGAGGTGGCGTCGGTATGGCGTGTAATTTGGGCTGAGTGGAGACAAGAGGAGAGAGGGGAGGGGAGGGGAGGGGAGGGGAGGGGAGGGCGAGGGCGAGGCGTTCAGAAGCTCTCCTCTCTCCCCTGCGCCCTTGGGGGCGGTGCGGAGCGCAGCGGCGTATCTTTTTGGTTTCCTGACGGTGATAATGAGGGGAGGGCTGTGTTGAGATGACTGTTTGACAGCGCGCGGCCGCGGCACCGACTACACTTGGGAAGCGTAGCCGATGCGATGCGTACTCTTGGAGAGGAATCTCGGAGCGATTGTTTTTCCCACCGTTGGCGACGTGTTAAAGTACAAATGCTTATCTTTTTACGACCCATCATGCCACAGATGTTGGGAGCAGGAGCTTTGCACTGTGCGCGACCGTGTTTTCGTTCCTCGTCTTGCTTCGTTTACCCACGAGTCTATTAGAACAATAAATTCCACGTACGTACCGCGATAGAGCTAGGGTATTATTCCGTATCGCCTACGCAAAGGCGTACGTCCTCCAATCCACCCCCGAGTACACCCCCCGTAAAAGCAGTGGCCTCCATCATATGGTTACGGTGTGCACAATGCACACCGTCTTATTGAGGAGGGAGGAAGGTTTGAATGTGTTTTGTAGCTCAAGTTGCCTACATACAGGGGCGAGGCGAGGAGGGAGGTTTTGGGGTCGAGGAGGAAGGTATGCTGGCAAAATTCCTGTCCCAAAGTAGGGGAAAAGTACGAGATCTCGTACAGGATGAGGTACGGGATGCCCGTACTTGTTTATTGTTTGCTGAGCGAAGCGCAGCACTCTGTTGTCGATTTTGGCAGAGAAAATGTCCGCCCCCCCCCCCCCCCGAATACCTTTAGTTAAGCAGAGGTATCTTCCTATTACTATTTATCCCATCTTAAAATTTAAATGTACATACGCATGCATAACCTGGCCATATATAGAGGTATATAGGGAGAGGTATATAGGGAGAGGTATATAGGGAGAGGTATATAGAGGGAGGTATATAGGGGGACTTATATAGGGAGAGGTATATAGGGAGAGGTATATAGGGAAAGGTGTATAGGGATAGGTATATAGGGAAGAAATCTGCTCAGCAACCAAGCCGAAGGCTTGCCTGGCTAGTATAAGTCTCCATGTTCACGTCCGGTACTCCGAAGTAGAAACACCATAACTAAGCAAGTACGGAGGGACCAGGGAAATGATTGACCAAAACGTCCCGTACTTTTTGCCGTACTTTTTTCTGGCAGTGTCGCCTCTTTTGCACACCGTCCGCAAACACGATCTGGGCGCCAGCACAAGTCCTAGTCCAACCCGTAGGGCAAAGTCGCCAAGGTTCATTACGACTGCTCTGTGCGTTACGTCCCCCCGGCCGGGGCAGGGCAGGGCAGGGCAGGGCAGGGCAGGGCAGGGCAGGGCAGGGCAGGGCAGGGCAGGGCAGGGCAGGGCAGGGCAGGGCAGGGCAGGGCAGGGCAGGGCAGGGCAGGGCAGGGCAGGGCAGGGCAGGGCAGGGCAGGGCAGGGCAGGGCAGGGCAGGGCAGGGCAGGGCAGGGCAGGGCAGGGCAGGGCAGGGCAGGGCAGGGCAGGGCAGGGCAGGGCAGGGCAGGGCAGGGCAGGGCAGGGCAGGGCAGGGCAGGGCAGGGCAGGGCAGGGCAGGGCAGGGCAGGGCCGGGCAGGGCAGGGCAGGGCAGGGCCGGGCAGGGCAGGGCAGGGCAGGGCAGGGCAGGGCAGGGCAGGGCAGGGCAGGGCAGGGCAGGGCCGGGCAGGGCAGGGCCGGGCAGGGCAGGGCCGGGCAGGGCAGGGCAGGGCAGGGCAGGGCAGGGCAGGGCAGGGCAGGGCCGGGCAGGGCAGGGCAGGGCCGGGCAGGGCAGGGCAGGGCAGGGCAGGGCAGGGCAGGGCAGGGCAGGGCAGGGCCGGGCAGGGCAGGGCAGGGCAGGGCAGGGCAGGGCCGGGCAGGGCAGGGCAGGGCAGGGCAGGGCAGGGCGGCAGGTAAGGAACGGGTTACGGTGATTGTCACGCGCCGAGCATTACGGAGCCCTGGCTGACTCCCCCGTGCGTGTACACCACGTGCAGCCCCATGTGCCGCTCCCCGCTCCGGCCGGCCGCGGCCCGCCTGCGTCATTGTGTCTGTAGCGCCCATCCCCCGCCCCGCCCCGCCCCGCCCCGCCCCGCCCCGCCCCGCCCCGCCCAGCACCTGGAGAGCCTGGTGACGTCACGCGCGCCAGGACAAGGGCGGTGCACGGCGAGGCGCTCGCGGCACTTGCGTAGCCTGACAGGAGCTGGAGCGGCAGTAGCTAGAGCGGCGGGAGCTAGAGCGGCGGGAGCTAGAGCGGCGGGAGCTATAGAGCGGTGGTAGCTACAGCGGTGTTGGCTAGAGCGGCGGTAGCTAGATCGGCGGGAGCTAGAGTGGCGGGAGCTAGAGTGGCGGGAGCTAGAGTGGCGGGAGCTAGAGCGACTGAGCTAGAGCGACTGAGCTAGAGCGACTGAGCTAGAGCGACTGAGCTAGAGCGACTGAGCTAGAGCGACTGAGCTAGAGCGACTGAGCTAGATCACCAGACGCTCTGTCGCTGTTATGTCCACACACTAAATCCTTATGCATGATTTTTGCCACGTTATGCACGATTATATACAACCATAGTAATGCACAAAATGTTATGCATAACTATGCACACATGGTACTTAAATGTGCACAATTTTTGCATAAGGGACGGAGGCAAGCATAGTTATGCAGAAAAAATTGTGCATAGTTTTGGTTG
The DNA here is from genome assembly GCA_033675135.1 of Frankliniella intonsa. Lineage (NCBI taxonomy): Eukaryota > Metazoa > Arthropoda > Insecta > Thysanoptera > Thripidae > Frankliniella > Frankliniella intonsa. Next base: position 2,488,952 of record CM066256.1, read on the forward strand.
CGTAAAATCCTGCAAGGCTTATGCACAACAAAGTGCATAAGGGTTTAGTGTGCACTGAGTGAATCTAAGGAGCGTTTGGGCATCTCTCTATCCTTGTCGCGCCTGCCGGATAAAGAGAGTGGGTGCATAGTAAAAACAATGTCTGATTTTATGAGAAAAACGGAAAACTTTGAGGAACTTTCATAATTTGAGGGTCTCTTCAGATTTTGAGAAAGTCTTCTCATATTTTGGGGAAGTCCCTTTAATAAATGTGGTAATTTCCCTCAAGTTTTGAGGATATGTCCTCAACATGTACACACCTGTGTTGGGGTGTTGCCTAATAGGCAGGTGCAAATGTTGCCCGCTTCACTTTACTGTGTTTGGGCGCTGTATTGCCTACTTTTCTGGTGATCCGCGGGGACTGTACTGCCTCTGGTCTCAGGCCGAGCAGCCCCGCCGGGTCTTCCCCGCCGGATCCGACTCCAGTTGCGCTGCTACGGGCCGCGGGGCGGGCCGCGGGGTTGGGCTTCGGTTTCACCACGTGGAGGGCCCCGGGCGGCCCCGCGGTCCTCGGGCCGGGCCCCGGCCCCGGCAGCGTCCGGAGTGACGGGCTCCGGACTCCGGGCCCCGGGCCCCGGGCTCTCGGCTCGATCCGGGATCGACTTACTCGGGGTAGGATTAGTAAAACTGTGGGCTCTGCTGCCTCGCTGCGTGCCCCTCTCGACTCGCTGACATGAGGATCATCAGGATCCTCGGGATTACAAGGTCAAAACAACTCAACAGCCTGGTACAGGCTGGTATGGCCGTGGTCGGGGTCCCGGCCAGGCCCCTCCCTACCTACCGCCTTTCTCTCGTTCTGCTTACACAGTGTAAATATCCATGGAGACCGCACAGTCATGCTCCATTGAATGTCATGTGGGTTTTTACGACTCATTATTTTGCTAACGGCTGGCTAGCAGAAATGTAGACGTCAATGTTAAAAATGTCGAAAATCCGGTCTAACTTAAATGCGAGTACGCTCGTTACGGAAGCATCCCGCGCTGCTGTCGACGAATGGATCAGGAATTCTAAACTAATCCCCAAATCCTCCTCTTTTCCCTCGTATTCCTCCATCTCGTATCTTCATGAAGCAAACGCTAAGATGGGACGGGATCGCCGCCGCCGATCGAAGACACTCGCCTTGACCCAGCCAGCCGCCATGGGGCCTGGGCCTGGCCCTGCCCTTGTCGCCCGGTCCGGGACGCGTACCGCCTCCGCCCCGCTCCATGCTCCGCCCCGCTCCATGCTCCGCCCCGCCCCGCCCCGCCCCGGCCTCCGTGCATAACAACAAACGTTGCGCGAATCGTTACGACACGATGGTCCCTTCCCTCCCACTCCTGCCATGGCAGGCCAGCCTTCCGGATGAGAGCTCCGGGCCCCGGCCAGGCCGGCCCCGTCGCGACTCTGTGGGCGGGAGGGAAAGGGCAGGGCCAGGGAAGGGCACAGCAGGGCAGGGCAAGGCAGGGCATGTACGGCAATGTGATGGGTAAAAGTGTGCCCCGATCAATACTGTTACGCAGAATGGCGAGTTTGTAGATGGTTTGATAGCTTTATTAGTAGTTCCATAGTGTATCCCGACGCTGGCTTAAGCTGACGTTTGTATATTGTATCCTCTCGCCCCTACGTCGGCATCCTGGTACAGTACACCTTCGCTCGCGGCCTCCCGCTGGATAAGGGTAGATAACCCCCGGTAGCGCGGCTGTGTCCGGTCGGTCCGGTCGGAGACGATGGTGTACAGGACACTGTCTGGCCGGGCCGGGCCGCGCCGCGCCATCGCTCTCCAGCCTCTGGAAACCTGCTCATCTTCATGTTCCGGCCGTTCTCCTTCAAACCGGCTCCCGTCATTCGTCATACACATGATCGATGTAACACTGGGTTCTTCACGACGGTGAAACGCACAGACTTTGACCACACTGGTAAAAAACTAAAGCGTCGGGAGACCCTCTTTCTTCAAGCGTTTACTAAGCTTACGCTTGAAATGAAGCGGAATGAGGCTCATCCGCACGGATTCTGCCTATATCTAAATGCATGGGGGAATTTCTTCTCTATGCTTCGTTTCAAGCGTGAAGTCTTCAAGCGTAGTTGTATGCTTGACTCAGGCGTACAACCACGCCTAAGTTTGACCAGTGCAGCACTGTGAGAAAAAACTACAGTGAATCCTGTTAATTTGCGTGCCAGCAATGCCTGTAGCTTCAAGTACAGGATTCACTGTACTTTTCTGACAGTCCATCCTGTACCCTAAAAAACCTAGGCTTATAACATTTTCATTTCGAGTCCAAACCCATGACATGTATTGACATTTTTTGCTCGTCTTGTCGAGACGAATTTAATTCTACAATTGGTTTTTCATTTCAACCGTTTCATTTTTTGGGGTACGGGATTGACTGCCAAAAAGTACAGTGAAACCTGAAACTACAGCAAAGGCTGTAACGGGATTCACTGTAGTTTTTTCTGACAGTGAGTATTTCTCTTATTCAAGTGTTGTTGAGGGCGTCGGTGCGACACGTGGTGGCTATTTGATCGGCGAGCTGACGCGCTGCTAGTATCCCGAGGCCGGCCCGGCCCGGCCCAGCGTGACCGTCCCGACCCTGGACTCTTCCCCGCGCGCGCCACGCCGCGCCGCCCGGCCCGGCCCGGCCCGCCGGTCAAGTGTTCGGGCGCGGGGCGGGGCGGGGCTGTCACCAGGCTGTGTCGCGGGCCTCGCATGCTGTCTCTTCCCGCCCCGCCCCGCCCCGCCCCGCCCCGCTCTGCCCACCCCGCGTGGCCCGAGCTGACTGATAGCACGGTAGGTCATGCAGCCTGGCCCGCCCCGCCCCGCCCCGCCCCGCCCCGCCCCGCCCCGCCCCGCCCCGCCCCGCCCCGCCCCGCCCCGCCCCTGCCCCTGCCCACTCCTGCAGCTGCAGCATCTCCGCTGTATCGGACGAAGCACCTGCTGCTCAAGTAGCGGCCCATCGCGGCGGCCGCCAAGGCCACCGGGGCTTGGACGGGGGGTACTGGCACTGCTGCTGCCGCTGCTGGCGCTGACGGTGGCACTGCGGCCGGGGGCCGAGGAGGGCTTCGGCGATAGCACGGCCCTCTGCACGGTGCTGCTGTAAAGGGCTGTGTCAATTGCGAAGTCGTTGGCGTATCGAACTGAACTGCTGAAAGTCCGTGCAAAATGGGCAAAATGTCGACGTTTTAATTGCGCGCGTTATCTTTCGATTCAATTCATGTGACGTGACATTCTATTAAATGTAAAAGCTGTTACATTCGTTATAATATGAATTCACATGTGTTGTAATGTGAATCGACAAGGCAAAGCGCCATAAATTCGGCAGTCACATTCAAAAGAATGTGACCATCACATCCAAACGAATGAGACAGTTTTTACAGTGAAAAGAATGTGACGTCACATGATTCGAATAACAGTGAGGAGAAATAGGAATTTTAAACTAGGGGAATCTTAAAATAGGGGGAACGCAGAGGGTGGTCTGCGGATTTGAGATTTGATTTTTAGGGAGTGGCCCTGACGTGGATCTGTATCATGGATGGTCTGCAGGGTAAAAATCCTCTGCAGAGAAAAGGGAAAAAGGGCATTCAGTCATTCCATCACAAGTAGTGCGAATAATTTTGAGAAGAGTTTGAACAAGCATACGGCTACGTCGTAATGTACTGTGGGTTTTGGAAATCCGATCTGACTACAGTCTGCCCTGAGCCCGAGGTCCCGAGGTGGGTGAGGTGAGCTCCATCGAGCAGTGTTCCGGGTCCCGGGTGGGGCGGGGTGGGGTGGGGCGGGGCGGGGCGGGGAGCCTGGCTGCACACGTGCACGTGTGCGCTGCACTGCAAGGTTAGAGCTGCCCCGACACGCGGTGCAGTGCAGCGCAGCGCGTGCAGCGTGACGTCAGCACGCGAGCCCAGCGCAGAGATGTTGTCTGCACTTAGGCCCTTCTGCCCGCTGCCTGCACGGTAAAAGTGATATCTGATTTTCTGAGGAAAAGGGGAAAACTTTGAGAAACCTCCATAATTTGAGGGAACCTCCTTTGATGTTGGGGATGTCTCGTCTAAGTCTGAGGGAAATTCCCACATGTTTTGAAGAGACTTCCTGAAAATCTGACGAGATTCCCTTAAATTATGGAAGTTCCTCAAAGTTTGCCTCTTTTTGGCGCGGAGCGCTCTGGGTGGGTAGAACACAAGCAAATAAGCGACTGTCAACGCGGAAAACTACGCAAAAGCCGACCTCTATCGTCGGGAAAAACATCCCAGGTGGGGATCGAACCCACGACCTTTGGATTAGAAGTCCAACGCGCTATCCTCTGCGCCACTGGGACTTCTGACGATAACGTGTCGGCGACGAGCTCCACGTGGTAATCATCGCCATTATCTCTCTCTCTCTCTCTCTCTCTCTCTCTCTCTCTCTCTCTCTCTCTCTCTCTCTCTCTCTCTCTCTCTCTCTCTCTCGCTCTCTCTCTCTCTCTCTCTCTCTCTCTCGCCTCGCTCGCTCGCTGACTTTTCTTTCCTGTATCTTCGCCCCTCCCCCTGCCTTTTGTCATCATTTGCCTTTATTATCGCCTGTTCTGCCGTCACCTATCCCTCTCATCTCTGTTTTCTGTCTCCCTTCGGCCTCTCGTTCGCCTAATGTGTCCCCGCGCAGATGTCTTGCGCAAGGTTTTCCCAAATCCTCCGTTTCTGCTTTATGCCTGTCCCTACCTTCTCTCTTACCCTGCCCAGCGCTGCCTCGCTTGTTCCTTCATAAATGTCCCACTTCTCTCTCTCTCTCTCTCTCTCTCTCTCTCTCTCTCTCTCTCTCTCTCTCTCTCTCTCTCTCTCTCCCTGTCCCTCCGCCCCCCTCTCCCTCTACTTCTGCTGCGTCTTCTGTAGTATGTGACCGGCCGTGACCGACGACGTTGCGCCTGCCATGTACAGTGTTGTGTGTGTGTGTGTGTGTGTGTGTGAACCGCGTAGCCATTGAACAACTTGTCGTACAAAGAAGTCTGCTGAGGAACCAACAGCGTGGTATCAAAAACTGTGGGATTGAAAATAGGTGTGCAATAGAATGGTGATACAGTTGTAGCTGCACACACGCGCGTGCGCGCACACAAACACACACACAAATGGGGAATGCAAACATTCGTCGCCAGGTCATTTATTTCAAATGGTCAAGTACGGCAACGTAATCGCGCGAAACGGCGATGCCTACATCTTCAAGATTTTTTTTTCCCTTGAGAGCCCTAAATCTGGTGCAGCAGCTAGCTCTCCCTCTTCTCCGCCCTCCCTCCCTATCGTCTGGTCGAGTCGTGGACAGCTGCGGGACGTTTCGGCTCGGCTCGGCTTGGCTCGGCTCGGCTTGGCTCGGCTTTGCTCGGCTCGGCCCGGGCCCGGGGGAACGTCGGCCGGCGCGGCGCGGCGGTGGCGTCTGTTCGTTTGACTCAACAAGTAGCTGTCCCCTGCCCCGCCCTGCCCTGCCCTGCCCTGCCGCCCCCACTCCTCAGCGCCAATCGGAATCGATTCCCTGCCACCTCCTCTCCTTCCCCTCCCCCTCATCGCCTCTCCCAGCACCGCGGCGCCCTCCCCGCACTCTCCGCGATAGAGGCCCCCTCGCCCCCTCGCCCCTCTTCCCCTCCCCCGCCAGCCCAACTCGCGGCCGGCCGGCGCCAGACAAGCGGCGCCCGCCGCGGCGCGCGCCCCACACTGTAAATAAAAATAATTACGCCAGGCGGGAACCGCTTCTCGCGCTCCGCTGTTCTGGTGGACTACACCGTCATGAGATACCATAATTTAACAACAGTGTGGAAATGTTGTTTTTAAAAAACAAAAGAAAACTGTTAAAATTTGTTGTACATTGTAGGGTACAACGAGCTGAATTTACAGTGTTTCGCCGTTCATTTCAAGTACAACGCCGGTTTGTACGGTTTATATTGACGGTATTTTTCACAGTGTAAGCTTGGCAGGTGGGCCGGGCGACAGCTTCTGAGCGTGAGCGTGGCACGTGCCGGAGCACGAGCACCACACACCCTCACCGTCCCTTTCACGCCCTTTGAAATCCACGTGTACGAATATCGCTCAGTTGTAGGCAAGCGGATTTGTTTCGCACACTGTAGGTGTGCCACAAATCAGTCACACACGTCAAGTGTACCATTGGTACACTTGCTTTGGTATCGTAACGCTGCTATAGCTTTTCAAAGCCACGAAGAATTTTTGGCACCCTAGTGCGGAAAATAATATCACTCACCTGGAAGTAAACTTGATTCGTAACACTTGTACACCTGTACCTGGTTCAGAGAACACGTTAGTGTTGCGGGTCTGCATACCCAGCAGGGGCCACGGCGGCTTATTGCTGGAGCGGGTTGGCAGACCCACACTCTGGAAAACCAAGTGTGTACATGTTTGCATTATTTACTGCATACCTACAGGTATTCAGTAAATAGTGTGTACATGGCTATGTATGCAGCAAATAGTGCGTACCTTGACCTTGGCATGCGCACATTATTTACTGCATACATGGCCATGTACACACTATTTTCTGAATACCTGTAAGTATGTAGTAAATAATAAATACATGTACCGGGTGGTTCTTTGAATGCGTGAAAGTGTTGCGGGTTAGCCTACCCCATTCGCCCGTAAGGCACCATGGCCCCTGCGGCGCTGGACAGTATGCAATCCCGCAACACTGTTACGCATTCAAAGAAACACCCGGTACACACCTGGTTTTCCAGAGCATGCTGCTGCGCGCTCTCTGAGCCAGCCGGTGTGCTGCTGAGCCGTGCGTGCGTGAGCGCTGCGTGCGTACGCGTATAAGAAGTGCGGTGAAGAGTAACGACTGCGACTGCTGCGCTGTGCTGCGCGACCTTGTCGACCTTGTCGAAGCGTGCGAACAGCGACATCAAATATCAAATACAGCCGGGACGGGCCGGCCGGGCCTCCTCTCCGTGCTCATCACCCCCGTCATCAGCTCTGCTGTGTGTGTATTGTTTCCTCCGGCCAGTCCAACGACACGGCAGCGTCACTGACCCGCACCTCGCCTCGCCTCGCCTCGCCTCGCGTCCAGTAGCTACACCACCGCGGCCCGCCCCGCCCCGCCACGTCCGGGCGGACGCAGACCGACTGCGGAGTGTATTTGAAAAGAACATGTGAGTGAGGTGTCATTGGCCTTATTTAACTGGAGCACGACGCCGCGCGGGGGGCGTTCCCCGCCCCCGTCCCCGGCTGACACAAACAATGAGGCAATGCCCCCGAGTATTGAACATATGACTAATACACATATGAACATATGACTAACACTCATATGAGTATTTTCGTCGTTAAGAGTGGATTTTTAGCAGATGATACGTTAGTATCAGCAGCTTGTACTGAAGTAAAGTTAAAAGTTAAAGTTGAAACGTCGTCAGTTAAAGTTGTCAAAGTTAAAGTTGTCCAGCGTTAAGCGTAGGAAAGTTAAAGTTGAAAAAGCAGTTGCCTAAAGATATATATAGGAGCGCGGCGACAGTGGGCCTCAGCGTGCCTGCGTGCCTGCGTGCGTGCTCGCCACAGTAGTGCTGTTCAGGCTGCCAGCAGCTCGTAGTGCTTCAAGCATGGACGCTACTCAGCTGCCGCCCGCAGCCGCCCTATGCACAGCCCTATGCATTGATTGCCGTTTTACGACCCATAACCCCAAACACTAGTCGTCCGCTGAAGCCCCCCCCCCCGCGCCACACCGCGACGCCGCGCCGCGCCACGCTACGCTATATCGTAATGAATCCCAGTATTTATCAGTAAACGTTAAAAGTTAAAACGTCAAAATTTGAAAAGTAATAGTTGAAAGGTTTAAAGTTGAAAAGTTAAAAGCTGAAAAGTTCTGATAGTTCGTCAGAAAAGTTACACAGCTCAAAGTTAAGCTGCTTGCGTTACTAGTTGAGACGCTAAAACTAAAAGCTTTAAGCAGTAAAAGCAATAATAGTTAAAGTTCTGAGTTTGAAGTAGGAAGTTCAACGTTTGAGGCAAAACGTACAAAGTAAAAGTCATCTGCTTTCACGTTAGCGTTAGCGTTAACGTTTTTTTTTTCAAATGCCGCGAACATTTCAGAAAGGTGTTAGTAGCTGGTGGAATGGCATTGTGAACTCTTACACGCGTAATACTAAAACGTTGTCCATCCCCATCACCCATCCATTCCCCGTGCCGTGCCGTGCCGTGCCGTGCCGTGCCGTGCCGTGCCGTGCCGTGCCGTGCCGTGCCGTGCCGTGCCGTGCCGTGCCGTATCGTGACGTCGCCCTGACGCACGGTGTACCGTGACGCGCCCCCTCAATTCGTGACGTGCCCGCATTGCAATTTCTTTTTCCGCTGGTACGGCGGGCCGGGCCGGGCGCGGGCTGAGTGCGCAACTGTTAGTGCGAAGCAGCGCCCCGCGCCGGCCGGCCCGTGACGTCCCTACGAGACGAATATGCATCATCATGACGGGCCGGGCCATGGCGGGGCGGGGCGGGGCGGGGCGGGGCGGGGCGGGGCGGGGCCACTGGCAGAGCGTTCGGCCCGCGGATCGATTCTTCAGCCGACCCCCGCCCCGCCCGCGAGTGCAAAAAGGCTCTCCCTTTCTCTCCGTCTCTCTCGCTCGCTCAAGTGAGGTGAGGTAGGCTAGGCTGCTGTTCGTCTGATTGAGATGACGTTTTGCGTATGCTGATGCCAACGCGTTGAAAAAATAATGGCGCTGATCGCGACATCATACACTGCCGTCACGGGGCCTTATCCAGCCGGGACGGGATGGCGTTAGCGACACAGAGTGACGATGACGTCCCGGAGCGTGACAGCCGTACGTGACGCTGCGGCCAGCGTGACACGTCCGCGTCAGCGCCAGCCGTCTCCTGGTGCGCTGGTGCGGGTGGCAGAGAAGAGAGACTATAAAAAAAGGCGAGGGATTTGAAAAAGAAAAAAAATTGCAGCCAAGGTTGGCGCGTGTGAAATGACGACAGACGGGGCAGAAAGCGAGGCGTGGTGTGGATATGGCAGCGGGAGCATTGAGCGGGTCACCGGGGCCGGGGTGGGGCGGGGGAGGGGGGGGCGGGGCGGGGCGGGGCGGGGCGGGGCGGGGCGGGGCGGGGTGCAGGTGGTGGTGGAGGCCGGGCCGCGACGCACGCCGCACTCTCCGCATTTCTTTCGCCTTCTTCCCATTGTGATAGGATATGAGGCGGAGGGGATGGGGGGTGGGAGGGGAGGTTTATCACGAGGCCGCTACCCGCTGCGCAGCGCTGCGCAGCCAGAGGTTCTACGACTAACTCTGCCCTCTTTGTGTCCACAGGTGAGCGCAGCGGCTGCTATCTTTGAGGAGGATGGGGCGGGGCCAGCAGGGGGCAGACGGCCCAGCCCAGCCCGGGCCCTGGCGGTGCTGGTGAGTGCAGCAGGCATCAGCAGGTCAGCAGGGCGCCGTCCTGCAGGGGGCAGCAGCAGGTCTGCAGAGCGCAATAAGGGTAGATGCCGAGCACTGAGCACTGGGCCGGTCCGCTGCTCAGTCACAATCGCGACGCCCATCTCACTCTTTATCCCACTCTTCTTCTTAGTTGCGCGATTTACTTTGCAGACGTGCAGCTGATGGGGGCTTTTGGAAGTCAGAGCGAAAGGGGGTGGCAAAGAGGAGGAGGGGGGGGGGAGCGGGGGCAGGAGCCCCGCGCCCCCGTCCGCCCTCCTGTCATGTCTGAGAACAGGAATATGATCGGGTTGCCGGTCCGTAGGATGGAGGGGGCGGGGGCAGTGCCCCTTCCACCCCGGGCCCATCGAGAGGAGGGGGGAGGGGGAGGGGGAGGAGGAAGGCCGTTGCAGAGGGGGAGCGCGTCGGGACGGGACGAACCTGGTGCAGCTCTCCACCGCCACACCCGAGCCCAGCCCAGCCCAGCCCAGCCCAGCCCTGCCCAGCCCAGCCCAGCCCAGCCCTGCCCAGCCCAGCCCAGCCCTGCCCAGCCCTGCCCAGCCCAGCCCAGCCCAGCCCTGCCCAGCCCAGCCCAGCCCAGCCCAGCCCAGCCCTGCCCAGCCCTGCCCAGCCCAGCCCAGCCCAGCCCAGCCCAGCCCAGCCCTGCCCAGCCCAGCCCAGCCCAGCCCAGCCCAGCCCAGCCCTGCCCAGCCCAGCCCTGCCCAGCCCAGCCCAGCCCTGCCCAGCCCTGCCCAGCCCAGCCCAGCCCAGCCCAGCCCAGCCCAGCCCTGCCCAGCCCTGCCCAGCCCTGCCCAGCCCAGCCCAGCCCAGCCCAGCCCTGCCCAGCCCTGCCCAGCCCAGCCCTGCCCAGCCCTGCCCAGCCCAGCCCAGCCCAGCCCAGCCCAGCCCAGCCCAGCCCAGCCCAGCCCAGCCCAGCCCTGCCCAGCCCAGCCCAGCCCAGCCCTGCCCAGCCCAGCGTGTTGCACCTGGTGGTGCTGCTGCTCCTGCACCGGGCCAACGGCACTGTTGCCTGGCTTGCGCAGGTTTCTTCCCCGCTATCACCTTCTCTCTCGTTTGCTCCATCACTTCCCCCTTCTTTCCCTTTCTGTCCGCTTCTTGCCTTCCCCATCTCCCCCCGGTCCTCTTCCCTCTTCCAGACGTCCCCCGCACGCCCTAAGGAGCACCCGGGGCCCGCCCCGCCCCGCCCCGCCCCGCCCCGCCCCGCCCCGCCCCGCCCCGCCCCGCCCCGCCGCGCCCCACACCGGGTCTGGGTGTCCTTTGTCCCTTCCGCTGCATCTGCCAATACTGCACGGTTTCCTATGGGGCGGGGCGGGGCGGGGAGCCGCCAGCGAGCATGTGCGGGTAGGTAGGCATGGGCCCGGACCGTACCGGGTGGGGCCGTACGTGGCGTGGCGTCGTGTGTCGCCGTCGGGTCGCGGCGCGCTGCCTCCTAGGGACCGTCTCCAAGCTCCTGCCAGTCCTGCTGTGCTGTTATGGAGTCCTGCAAACTGTTTTTGGTAAATCGTAACTTAACTTATCTTTTAACATAACAAATTTAGCCCGTGAAAATAATATTTAATATTTTTAAGTTTGTTCATTTACTTTTGTACCCTCAAAACAAGTTACACAAATATTTAAGTTTTATAATATTGCTCTGGGTAGGCCGCCTACCCCACTCAGCAAATTTGAGAACATTTAACATTAAAATTCATCAATAATTATTTATCGTTAAAGTTAAATATTTGGTTGCTGATTGCTAAAAGCTAAATGGTAGAACTTTAACTTGTATTGTTACTGTTATCCTAGAATTTTTTTGACACGTTACGGACTAAGACACGGGTTAAGGCTATGCCGTTGAAGTTGAAGTTGAAGTTGAAGTTCCCTTTTGCGGCCGCATCGTTCCGCGCTGAACCACTCACCTTGCAGTAGTTCACCTATTCGGCAGCAGCCACGCTTCCTATCGGGATGCCCCCAGGAAGCACCATCCTCACCTCACAATCTGCAACTTGCCTGGTTTCTTTCGCAAACTTGTTGTGCTCCTGCTCCTGCTCCCCTCGCCGCTCCGCTCGGGCTCAGGGTGGGGGGTTTGCTCCCCTGACTGGTGCGGAAGCAGGAGGGTCTATGGGCTTAGGGTCGTTCCCCGTGATACGCCGCGCCCCGGCTCGATCCGGGAGGTAAACAAGGACCTTTAAATTCCTTTTAAAGGCGCGAGCCGGAGTGAGGAGGGGAGGGGGGGGGGAGAGGAGAGGGAGGGGGGGGGGGGCTCCGGGGCGGAGGTCGGCCCGGCCAGACAGACAGACGGTTAGTAGGGACACGTGCAGACAGGGTAGGACCGCACCGCCCGCCTGCCCACCCCGCCCTGCCCCGCGCCGCGCCCCGGGCCCTCGCACCTGCCCGCCCCGCCCCGCCCCGCCCCCGCCCCGCCCCGCCCCGCCCCGCCCCGCCCCGCCCCGCCCCGCCCCGCCCCGCCCCGCCCCCGCCGCGCAGGCTCTAAAGAGGGAGGTCCACCCGTACTGGGGCCCTGCCCCCGTCGGGCCGGGTTGGGCCGGGCGGCCGGGGGGTCGGAGACCCCCCTCCCCGTTCGTGTTTCTGTGCTATTGCAGGCGGCGGTTGCATGAGACTGGAGCAAGGGGGAAACAACTTTAAAAGTTTTGTGTATTCAGAATAAATTTATAAGAGACAAATTCTGCATTGTTTGTGCATTTAGAACCAATTACAAAATTTCAGAGCAATTCAATAAATTTCAAAGCCTAAATTTAAAAATAAATCAATAAATATTTAATCGTAACTATTTCATAAACAAATTAATGGAAAATTCAATAAAAAGTTCACAAACTGTAGACGAATTTACACAATTTGTACAGCAGAAGTTGTTTCTCCCTCGGACTAGGGCTGTGCCCGGGCTGTGGCCCCATGCCCCCTGCTGCTGGCACGAGGCCCCTTGGCCCGGCCCCGGCCCCGCCCCGCCCCGGCCCGGGCGTGCTCCAGTTGAACACGGTGCGGCCTGCGGCCTCGTGGGCACGGTCAGGGCAGGGAGCCGCGCCGCGCCGGTCGCGCCGGTACCTCCACTCCGCTCCACCGTACCCAGCCTCCGCGCCGAGCGGAACATCTGTCGTGCGGCCCTGCCCCGCCCCACCCCACCCCACCCCGCCGCGCCCCGCCCCGGCCCGTCCCGCCCGCTCCCTCTAGCCCCGCCGCGCCCCTGCCCCCCCGGAGCAGAACCGCCCAGCCGCAGACGGACACCTTTTCGGTCCAGGCGGCCTTCTCTGTGCTCGCCGCCGCTGGCCGCGCCTGGCCGCGCCTGCCTGGCCGCGCCTGCCTGGCCGCGCTGCGATCGGGCCATGAGAGCCACGTGGGCTTCTGCTAGTGACCCCTCACGTGCTCGCGAACCTCAATGTCATATTTTATCAGGGCGGAGCGCCGGCCGCCGGCCGGGCCGCGCGCAGTCTGCAGCAGTAATCCCGAAGGGCATTTTGCCATCTCTTTCCTTGTCTCGCACTCATGAGGGGCCACCACAGGCTGAAAAATAAAAAGTTGTAGTATCAGCCATCCTATTCGGAAAGGAGGGGCAAAATCAGAGTCCTTCTGGTTCGGGGTCGGGTCGGGGGCATGATACAGCTCGACGCGGACGTGGGGCAGGCCCATGTAAGCCCTCCCCTCCTCCTCTCAGTGAGTCCACAAGGACGCAGCGCAGGCGGCCTGGAGACAACGACCGGGATCTGCCCCCGGCCCAGGTGCTTCTTACTTCCACTTCCGTCCAGAGCGGAACCAAAGGCCGCGCAGAGCAGCGCCGCCCCGGCCCGGCCCGGCCGCTATCCAAGCGTGGTGGGGTGTCCCGTCCTGGGGCTCAACAAGACTGTGTACCGTTTGGGATGAGCAGTCAGAGGGGGCGGGGCAGAGAGAGAGAGAGAGAGAGAGAGAGAGAGAGAGAGAGAGAGAGAGAGAGAGAGAGAGAGAGAGAGAGAGAGAGAGAGAGAGAGAGAGTTTGATTAATGATTCGATTAATTTTTAGGGGTGTCTTTGGCAAGGGGACTGTAGGGAGACCACATGAGAGCTCCACCGCTCCCTCACACACACGTAACGCAATCGAAAGAATTCAATTATTTCGCTACGGATTTTAAATCACCTCAATAAGCCTTAATCACAATCAGATATATCTGCATCTTTACGTCGCTGCACCCAAAAAAGCCTGCTCTTCTCACAAGAAAATGTACTTGACCCAATGAAATGTCATTGCAGTCAGCTATAACATTTACGTTGAGCCAAGTAAATTTGCAACAAGACAATGAACATGTTCTTGTTACAAGAATGGGAATTTTTTTGGGGTGGGGAGGGGGCGTGTAAGCAGAGAAAGAGAGTTTGTGCGGCGAGTGCTGTGGGGGTCGGAGCTGACTACGCGTACCCTCCGCCACCGGGCCGCGGGGCAATACCTAGGAAGCTTGCATCAGCCACCGATGGTTCCTTCAACTACTTTGTTGGTTCCCTCGCGCCCCTCCCCCTCCCCTCCCCGCCCCTTAGGTGCCTTGGCGTCGGTGCAGCACGTCGTGCGCGTGCGCCTGCGCCTTCGGTCCTTGTTGCGTGTAGTCCTTACTCGCACTTTGCTGAGTTCGCGGTTAAATATGATCCCATTCATCGGGCAGCGGGCAGCACATATTTGTGGCGCTCGCCTCGCCTCGCGCCCAGCCCTAGCCCTGTACTGCCCTATCGGGTTAACTGGGTCGCACGTCTCGCGGCGCCACGCCACGCCACGCCACGCCACGCCACGCCACGCCACGCCACGCCACGCCAAGGGCGGCCCAAGCCCGAGCAGAGTCTCGGTGCGGCTCTCGGGCGCCAGCCTGGGCCGGTAACACCATTATGTTTGCCTCCGCATTTCCAGGCGTGGTCTGAGACCTGGGCCGGCGCCCACCTCGCCCCACCCCGCCACACCGCGCCCCACCCCGCCCCACCCCGCCCCGCTAGCACTTCCCAACTTCCCATGGCCCTCGGCGGCGTGTCCACGTCTCTGTTTGCTTCACCGCTGTTATCTCTGGGCTCGCCAGCGCGCCTCATTGTGAGTGTGTGTGTGTGGTGTGTGTGTGTGTATTTTTGCGGATTTGTGTCTTAAGCGTCAAATAAATCCCAGGCTCGACGCCTCGGGTGCGGATTAAGGTCCAGCAGAAGAGACTGGGGCCGGTCTGCAGGTTGTCAACACACGGCTGGGGGTGTCGGTGCCACAACTATTCCGGCAGGCCTTAATTTCTATCTATCTATCTATCTATCTATCTATCTATCTATCTATCTATCTATCTATCTATCTATCTATCTATCTATCTATCTATCTATCTATCTATCTATCTATCTATCTATCTATCTATCTATCTATCTATCTTCCATCCGCATGACCTGTGTGTAGGTTCCGTCCGTCCGCTCGGACGGCTGGCCTTGCGCAAGCTGCTGGGTGAAAACAGCTGACAGTGAGCTCGGCTGGCTTGTGCTGCCCGGCCCGGCCCTGCCCGGCCCGGCCCCGGGTGGCGTCGTGTTGCTGCCGCCCCGGTGGGATTCGAGCAGCGACTGTGAAACGCCGAGAGAACCGAGACATTTGTTACTACAAGAAGATCGGAAAACATTTTGCGCCTCCGTCTTTTCGAAAGACTTGCGTGGCATGGGCTTTTAGATGTTCGTGGAAATGTCCCCAACAATTGATTATTTCGTTTTCCACGTGAAAATTAACCACCAAACGTTTTAATGACCTCTTGCTTTGATTTTTTCATTCCAAATAAACTAATGAAATATTATCCCCTCTGAACGATGTGAGCGGTGAGTTTAAGAGCATAAAAGAGCTTCTCGGGTTCGCGCATAAAAATATAATTTTTGCTCGTGCAGCGAGCCGAGTGCGGCGCGTCCGTCCGCAGAATTTCCGCAGCGCGGCTCAGCGAAGGTGATTCATCAGCATGGCCTTCCAGGCCCTCTTGACTGTGGCGTTGGCTCCAGCCACGCCGCGCCACGCCGCCAGTGGGCTGGGCCGGCCCGGCCCGGCCCGGCCCGTCCCGTCTTGCGCCAGCATTACAGCTGATTCTGCCTATGATGTGACACGGGCACGGATGGAGGAGGAGGAGGAGGAGGGGGAACGGGAAAGAGAAACAATGGCGGGTAATGGTGGAGTGGGATGGGAGACGTACCGACAAGCCCTAGGACAGCACACAGACGCGACGCTCACGCGACGGCCCCGTCTCCCAGAGCACCAAACTGCGTTAGTCTCCACGACAATCTGCTTAACGTCTTAATACGGCGACGTGACGGGCTGCGATCTTTGGCACTCTGTCTCCACTGCGGCCGGTCATTGAAATTTCCCCTCTTTCGACTCCTAGTTGTCGTTAATTCTGTTGTCAAGGTGAACCTTTCTTGTGCGGTGCTTAATGGTGCGGTGACGCGCGCCGTGTCCTCGCCTTGTCGTTGGCCCGGGCCGCGCCTAGCCTCTGAAGTCCTGCCGTACCCCGCCCAGCCTCGCCAACGCCCCGCCCCGCCCTGCCCCGCCCCGCCCACCCCGCCCCACCCCGCCCCGCCACGTCCTGCCACGCCCAGCCACGCGTCCGGCCAAATTCGTCGTCGTCCGTCGTCGAAATGCGGCCCCGTTAGCAGCTGGAGGCAAGGAGTAAAAGAGAGAGGAAACGGCGAATAAGGAGAGGTAAGGGAAGGGGCAGGTCGGAGAGAGGAGGAGAGGGGGGGGGGTGCAAGTCTGTCTCTTTCCTCTTCGTGATCCGCTTAGGCGAGGCTTGTTTGCGCAAAGTACTTGGGCGCGGGGCGGGCCGCCCATGCCTACTGTGCTCTGCGCCATTAGGGTGGCGGGTGCCAATGGCTTATCAGAAGGGCAGGCAGAGCCAGGAGTGGAGGCGCTGCAGGACACAGAGCAGGACAGCAGGACAGCAGGCACGACACGCACCTGCGAGGAAGCAGGCCTGCGGCCTCGAGCCCAGGACGACGGCCCCGCGCCTGCGCCAGGCCTTCCCAGCCCCAGCGGACATGATGACGGCGACAAGGTCCTTGTCCGCTCCGCGCCGCGGTGCGGGGCCAGCGCCAGGCCTGCAGGGTGATTCCGAACAGCGTTGAGTAGTGCCCTCTCTCTCGCTCCTCATGGCGGCGCTCCACGAGTGCGACAAGGACAGAGAGACGAAACCACTGTGCGGAATCACCCTACAGGCCAGGCCCAGGCGTCGCGCCGGGAGCGTCGGGACGCCCCGCCCCGCCCCGCCCGCAGAGAGTTTGACGCTTGGCGCTCGATGTAGTTAATACGGTGTCGGCACAGGCCGCCGAGCAGGTTCGTAGTTCCACTCGCGCCACCAGGGCGCCAACGATCGACCGTTTCCTAGACATACTATGATCGCAGGTCAAGAAAATTGCAGGAAAAGCCAGATTACGGGTCCGACGGGTTTTTTGTAATGAACTTTTGAAACGCCGTCCAAGTCGACAGAACCACGTAAACATGGGTAAGAACGCGTTAAAATCGCACCGATTGACGCATTTTTTAAAAAAGAAATTGGTCGATGTTTGCGCGCTCTGGTGGCGCGAGAAGAACTGCGAACCTTCCGCCGCGTTCTGCGATTCGTCCTCAACACGCCCCGCCCCGCGCGGCCGAAGTCCCGACACCGTAATAACTACATGGCAGTTTGACGGGGTCGTTGATGGTCGTGTCGGCACGGCGACAGTGTAGGCCATCAGAAAGCGTCGGCCAATCAGGCGGTGGACAGCAGGCCAGGCCACTGCGTTTGGTCGCGGGGCTCTCTGATAGCGGACCACGCGGTCATGTCTCTAAACGCGTTGTGCATGCTGGGATCAGCCCGTTGCGGAACATTCCTGAGATTATGATAGGCCGCTGCTGCTGGGGCGTGCCGCGCCCGACGGTGGCGCCCCCGCAATCCCCCACCACCCCCACCACCACTCTCCCTTCCCCACGATCTTGCTCTGTAATTGGTTTGGGCAAGCACGGCGTGGTCAGCAGCGAGGCTGCGGCCACCCGGGCCGGGCCAGGGGCCCGCCGGGGCCCGCCGGGGCGGCACGGGGCCACGGGGCGAGCGAGCACGCACCAGGACGGGGACCCGCGGGGATCCCCGAGAACGTCTTCTCCCCCCCCCCTCTCCTCTTGCCGGGGGTAAGGAGGGGGTAGGGGGCGTGCACGGCGCGGCGAGGTGTACGGCAACATAACATAAACAGCGCAGGCAGGAGGTCATGAGATCCCCTGCCCGGCCCCTCCCCCTACCTCAGGCCACGACCATTGCTCGGGACAAACAAAAACAACGAGCAGCATGTCCCTTCTTGCCTTACAGAGAAAGGGAGAGACTCGCACGTTCGGCGCGACATGTTCTGCATGACTTGCCTGGCTATACAGTGCCGGCCGGCCGCGGAGAGATAAGAAACGGGAGGAATATTTATTTCTTGTGAAAAAAAAAAACGTTGAGAAAATTTTCCCAACTAGCTGGACCTGAACACCTGAGAACAAAACAGATGTGTACCTATTGTCACAGAAAACTTGTAGTGTATCAGTGGTGTTGAGAGTCTCCCTACTTGAGGTGCCGTGGCGCCTTGCGGCCTTGGAGGTAGGCAGGCCCGCACACCCAGTATGTACCAGAGATTGAGGCTGCTACCAAAGGTTTCCTCGGGGCGGGCGCTGCGCTCTAGAGTTCTAGAGGGAGAGAAACGCGAACTCATTAAATGCATCCAGCAATCCCTCACACTGCACCTCCCTCACCTCTCCCCCGCGCCTTCCCAGAAAATTATCACGGGGACGCAAGCGCCACGGCAAAACAGACATGCCTCTTGAGAAGCCAATAGGGGCAGGCGCCCCCCACTCCGAGCCCTAAACCCTAGAATGAGAAGTTTTACGTATGATTCGGACAGCCATCGCATTTCTCTCTCTCTCTCTCTCTCTCTCTCTCTCTCTCTCTCTCTCTCTCTCTCTCTCTCTCTCTCTCTCTCTCTCTCTCTCTCTCTCGGCCTCTAGGGCGCTCCACGATGCCCCACGTGGCGCAGCTCAAAGCTGAAACTGAAAATCTCCGCGTTGCGATCGACTGCCGAGGAGTCAGCGGTTCTGTTCTGTTGTCGTGGGTGTGAGTCTCTGAGAGGCCTGCCAGCAGCAGCGGGGTCAGGTCAGCAGACTGATCCTCCACGCGTGGCGTTTCAGCAAAAGAGGAGGAGGCGAGGAGGCTTCTTTATCTAGTTTTATCAATTAAACTTGTGGGAATCCCTATGCCGAATCGCAGCAGCGCGACGCGACGACTCTGCTGCAGTGTATGGAATGTTCTCGCGCACTCCTGAAAACCCCACCAGTGACAGGAAATACAGTAGGGTTTTTCCTGTGTGCGTTTTAAAGTGTAAATGACGTACATCGTATTTAGTAATGGGTGTCGCCTACCGCCTTGGCGCCCGAGAGCTTAAATCGGTTCTTGTTCCTTCGGCTCGGCCTCTTGAGCTCTGACCAGACCGAGGACCGGGGGGAGGGGCGGGGAGGGGCACTTCGGACCAGGCACTACTTAGTGAAGCGGACAGTACGCGCACTGCTCGCCCGGCTTCGGTGACCGGTATTTCAACAAAGCCAGTCTTTAAGTTTAAAAAAAGGCCGATTTATTTTAACCGGTCCGGTAATAAAAAAAACGTTAAACAGGTCTAAATGTCCTAAAACAGTTCCGTGCGCAAAAAAATAGAATATGGTGACTTGCGTGGAAAATTTGCACGAATCCGGACCGTATCTCTCCAGCCACCACGTCGCTGCTGCTGACTGCTGCAGCAGTCAAACGAAAACGCGTCAAAGTGGAAGTTCGTTTCTGCGACGTAAGGTTGCAGCAGCACGGTACCTCCAGCGGAAAAAATGGAAAAAGCTTCAAGATTGCTGAACAAAATTGTAAACCGGTTATTCGGGACAGCTTCTTAGCCCCAATCGATCTGGCAAAAAAAAATTACCGTTTTTTTAAAATCTAAAAGCGTGTTTTTTTCGGGTATTTTACTTAATCCCTGGGCCGGAAGTGAGAGGTAAAAAAAAGAGGCACAAAAACAGAACCAGCAGTTGAATGCGATTCATCGTTGTATGAGAAACGTACGTGGTTTCATTCAAATCACCCAATCAACGACGGAAGGCTTCGTAAATTTCTCATAGCGATGATTCGCATTCATTCAACTGCTGGTTCCTTTTTTGCTGGGTATTTTACCTCGTGTACTTCCGGCCCTGTGATTCAGTAGAATGCCATATTGGTAGAGTCCTAGATGTCCACATCCAGGACTATTGGTTACCATCCCTCCCCAGGCCGTCCTGGCCGCTAGACAAGAGAACACGCAAACGCTTCACTAACTCGCGCCGCGCCGGCCCATACCGGTGGCCGTGGCGCGACGTGTGGCCCTGAAGCGAGCCCTGCCGCCGGGCCGGGCCGAGGTGTCAGGCGAGGTGTCAAGAGTCAGGAGACTCGGGCCTGGCTGGCGACCAGCCCGGGCCCGGGCCACAGGGCCAGGCCAGGCAGAGGGGGCTCAGCTCGGCTCGGGGCCCGGCCCCGCCCGGCCCGGGGCCACCGCGGGGCATTGACGCGGTGCTATCACGGACAACGAGTCCACGATCTGCCCCTCCCCTCCCCTTCGCCACGCCGCCAAAATGAGCCTAAGCAGGCAGGGGGGAGACGCAGCCGGTGCGGAGCGCATGCGCGGTGGCGTGGCGTGGCGTGGCGTGGCGATGTGCGACTGCGAGGTGAGGCGAGGTCGTCCATCATGGCCCATGAGGTCGCCGGGCCGGGCCGGGTGCGGCGGTGGACGCGAGCCACGCGGACGAGGACCGGGACGGGGACCGGGACGGAGACGGGGCCCCTTCGTATCGGGTTCGATCAAGGAATCAAGGCTCCGCACTTTTGCATCACCTCGCGGAGCGGCCCGCGAGGAGCTCGTCTCAGAAGCCGCCACATGGAGTACAACGTAGAATATTGAATCTCATAAGAATCATGTTCATGATGATTTATTGCAAGTCGCCATTTGTCATCATACAGCAGGCTGCGGTGCCGGGGCGGCCGGGGCGGCCGGGGCGGGTTGGTTTTGTCCCGAGAAGGGGCTGTGTGAGAAACAGGGTTGGGGTTGTTCCAACACCCCCCTCCCCACCGCCACCCCTCCCGGGCGCGAGTTAGTCACTGCGACGCGCGCGCGGCCCTACGGATTTTGAGTCACTTGACCGGCGTTGCCCGCGTGCCGCGTTGGACCGCCGTATCTGGTCCGACTTTCGGCAGCAGTTACGCCCTTCATTTGTCGCGCTTCAAGACTATTGGACATACTCCAAGCGAGCGACACTACAGCCCAGCAGCGGCTCAGCGCTCAGCTGTGCGGGAGCGGGGGGGGGGGGGAGTAGCGTGTGTGTCGGCGGGGCGGGGGGGGTGGGGCGGGGCGGAACCGAGCGGAGCCGAGGGCACGGGGCGAGCCGAGCGCGCGGCGGCGGGGGAGGGGAGGAGAAGGGGCTCGGCTCGGGCAGGGGGCGGGGCGGGGGACGGGGGCGTCTCAGCTGAGCGCTGCGCTGGCTCGGCTCGCGGCTCGGCTCGCCTGGCAGGCCGAGCAGTCCCGTGCTTTGGTTCGAACGGTGCGGACGGCTGCCGCCGCTCTCCCGCCTGGAAAACACACTTGTTGTTTACATCCCAGTGTGTCACTTGGAACGCCTTGCCTCTCTCGCCGCGTCCGAGGCAACGTCTGTTACCAGGCAACGGAGGACTACGCCCATTATAAAAGGATTACTTCAGCCAACCGCAAGCTAAATACCACGAGTGTGTTGTTGTGCGTGTGTTACTTTGTCTCTGTTGCGAAGCAAGAGGCATTGTGTGTGGGACCTTTAGGCCGGAATGTGATAAGTGATCAAAGTGCAATTCGAGGGTGACCAATCGTCGCTCTGCCGAAACGGGAAGTCCCCACACACCTGTGCAGTGAAATAAGTAGAACAGTGATTTTGAGTTTCGAAGCGTCTCCCAAGGACGACCTAGTTGTGCATTCCCTCTGGTGGACTGTAGTTTCGAGATACGAGCAGGACGTGGTGTGCTGACAGTGAAGTGAGTGAAAGGCCGACAACATCACAGCCCTTGTTCGCCATGGCCGGACTGAGGACCTTTTTCCTGACCTAAGAGCCAGAGGACGAGAGTCGGGCCGGGCCTGGGCCCCAGTGGGAAAGTGAGGTTATGTGTCTGTGAGCGAGGAGAGGAGAGCGCCAGCGCAATGGGTGTGCACAAGACCACCGAGCACGAGAGCGGCTACTTCGAGGACGAGAACTCCGACGACGACACCATGGGTGTCTGCGGAGGAGTCGGGCGTCGCGCGGCCCCCGCCGCGGCGCCCATGTCCACCTGTGACGCCGTCAACAACAATGTCCCCGCGGGGCACGACTGTTGTCATGCCATCCGGCCCGCCATCGACAGAGGTAAGAGTCTGAGCTGAGATTTAGTGCGGGTGATGCTGTGCCGGCCCGGGCCCGCGGCCGAGGCCGAGCCCCTCCCCGAGCAGCACAAGCAGGCCGAGGTCCAGCCCGGCCCACCCCTGGGGCCGGACCCTCCCGAAGGGCCGGGGCCGCGCACAGCACTCTCACGGCCGACCTGTGGGTGACGTTCCTAGACTGTTTGTAGTTGCAGTTGTTGGGATGGGCGTCTTAGGGTCTTATTTGTGGGCTTCATGGAGAACCAGTTGGCGACCGCGGGCCTGTCGGGTAGACGGTATGACCGTCTGGAACATGTGTTGGATTCCCGTGTAAGGCCGGGTGGCTTCCGGCGCCAGCCATAGACAGTTGCGTGGACTGACCGCCCCCGCCCCGCCCCGCCCCGCCTCGCCCAGTCTGACATCCCTGTCATTGCGACATGAGAAGGCCGCCCTGTGTGCAGTGCGGTGGCAGGTCCGGTACGGTCCGCTACGTGCACTGAAATGTGTAGCTTCACACGTTGAGTGCGGCATGACCACTTTATGGTCACGCTCCCGTGTTGAACTGTAGGGGATTAAAACGTGCCGCGCATTGTCCTGCACCCCGCACTTGGTTTTCCTCCTTTTTCCTTACAGCCACTGTATCTTGTTGTCGAACAGCCCGTACGCCGCAAGCAACCCCTCCGGCCCGGCCCTGCCGGCCTCTGAAACAGCTGTTTAGTCTTTTACTCCAGCGGCTTTGAATGCGGCCTGCCAGTCGTTAGCAGGGAGAGGCGTGCGCCACCCCCCGCCACCCCCGCGGTGCGCGCCGTGTTGCCCTGCGCCATCCCCTTTAAGTCCAGGCCGCTCGGGGCGTGGGGGTGGCGTGGGGGCGCTGCGGGGGCGCGGCGGGGGCGCGGCGGGGGCGGCGCTACAGTCGGCTCTGCCCACGCTGGGCTCCATGGCGCCGCCGCGCTGTCCTCATGTGCACATTTTGCCTACATATGGCATGGTTCGATATGACTGTCTAACCGCCCTTGAGGGTGCGGTCAGAGGGGGAGGGAGGCTAGCGTCTAGCGCGGTACAGGGTGCTCCGGGGGGCCTGTCCGTTCTCACTTTGTCGCCACCCAATCACTTGCCGACCCGACCCGACCGCACCGCGACCGCCGTCGTCGCGTTTGCACCGCAGTGGATTTTTGTCTCTTTTCATCTTGGATTTATTTCGGTCTCGGCCTGCTCTGCGACAGCGGCGCGGCCCGGGTCGCGCGCTGCCTGGGGCGGGGCGAGCTGCTGATAGCCGGGGCGCTGTAAATTGACTTGGGCTGACCGCGCCAGGGCGGTGCGGGCCGACCTCTCTCCCGCCCCGCCCCGCCCCGCCCCGTGGTGTCCGTTCATTATGGGTCAGATTGTTGTCGACGCCGAGCCAGTGCCTTATACCATTGGCCCGCATACGCATAACGCAGACCCCCCCCCCTGCCCCCTCCTCCCCTCAGAGGTGTACTGCCTGGAAACCCTCCCCTCTTCTACCTACCCTCGGGGCGGAGGCCACCGCGCAGCAAGCACTTGCGCGCTTTTTGTAATGCAGCGGTTTCAGTTTTGGTTCTCGTCATGCGGGCGATATTGGTCGTCGTCCTCCCTCCCTACCCCCTCCCTCCCTCCCTCCCCCCTCCCTCCCTCCCTACCCCCTCCCGCCCTCCCTCCCTCCCTCCCTCACACACCCCTAACCTCCACTCGCTGCCGATATGAGGAAAGACGCACCCTTATCAGCCGACATCATTGTTTCCCGGGAACGCCTCGAGTGAAAGGGAGAGAGTACCCGCCGGGTGCTGGGGTGGGGCGGGGCGGGGTGGGGCGGGGCGGTACCGGAAGGGAGATCCTGGAGTCATGAGGCGTACCACATCTTCCGATCAGTTTGATGGCGGGTGCGGTGCGGTGCGGGATGCAGCGCGGGTGGCGGGCGCGGGCGGGGTGCTGTGCTGTGGCCGTACACGTGTCGCCCGCGTCCTTCCTATGTATCTAGGGCGGGGCGGGGCGGGCGGGGCGGGGCGGGGCGGCATGTGCCGTGCGGTGACATTGATTGTGTGGTGTTGCAACAACACAGGCGCGGCCCACCTCGCCCCCGCCCCGCCCGACCCCCGCCCCGCCCCCGCCCCGCCCCGCCCCGCCGCGGCGTCCCCATATAGGTGCGGCTGTGGCGCAGGCGCACCATGTTACGTTTTGCTCTCTGGTCCATCCGCATCTCCACTTTTGTCGGTCGAGCACGACACCGTGCCGGGCGGGGCGGGGCGGGGCGGGGTGGGACAGTGCGTTTGCCGTCCACTTTGCGCTACTGTACTCCTCTCCTCGTGGCGGGGCGTGGCGTGGCGGGGCCGGGATTGGCTATCGCATCGCGGAGTGGCTTGCGGCCTCGCTCCGCCCGGCTGCCCTGCTCGGCCCTGCCGTGCCCTGCCGTGCCCTGCCCGTGGTATGCGCCGGACCGTCTCCTCCCCTCGCTCCGCTAGGCCCTGCTTCTTCTAGCCGGCAGGCGGGCCGCCGCCGAGCCGAGCCTAGCCGAGTTGGCCCGAGCCGGGCTGGGCCGGGCCAGGCCGAGCCGAGCCGCGGGCGAGTCGAGCCGAGCCGAAAGCGAAAGGGGAAAGTCCTCGGCGGCCGGGACGGACTCTACCCGCCCCGCCCCACCCCACCCCACCCCACCCCGCCCCGCCCCGCCGCGCCTCTGCCGCCATGGCCGCGCAGGTACCGTAGTCGGTCCCGTAACCCTTCTGCCCCGGCCAGCCCGGCCCGGGTGTCGCGCCGGCTCCGCGGCTTTATCGCCTCTAGCCGGTGGCTGGCAGGCAGCATTTGAGCTAGGTGGGGCAGTTCGGCGGGTTGGCTTTTCGCGTAGGCAATGGGTTGCCTATCGCCGCGCGGTGGGTCGGGACTGGTCGGCGACGGATTTCCCTTCCACGCCGTGCAGATGTGTGCGGGCCGCGTCCTGCCGATGGTCACGCTCATCGTGCACCCCGCCCCCGCCCCGCCCCTGCCCCCGCCCCCACCCCGCTCGCATGTTGCGCTTGCGTCAAGGCGCATGGGCCTCCTACCCTGCGAGAGGCAGGACGGCGCTCCCCTCGGTAGAGATGAGCCGGCCGGCCCCGGCCCGGCCTAGACGAGCCTAGACGCCAGACAACCTTTCAAAAAATGCGTCTGGTGCTCCATATGCCTGGCGGGGCGGGGCGGGGTGGGCGGGGCGGAGCTGATGAATGTGGGCCCGTCAGGTGTGTTGGCGCGCCGGGGGGTGGGGGGGGGGAGGCAAGCTAGCACGCGCAGTGCAGCGGCGGCGGCGTGGCGGACTCAAAGGATGGGTTCGCTGATTGTCGGGAGAAAGTCCCTCCGCCCTCCCCCCCTCTCCCCGGCCCCGCCCCGCCCCGCCTCAGCACCGCAATATATACGGCCGTTCGGGAGCCCGCATGTAATGCGCGCTGCCCGCCCCGCCTCGGCCCCGCCCGGCCCCGCCCCGTAAATGTTGTTTTCGCGCCCCTCGCCTCGCCCCGCCCCGCCCTTCCCCAGCCGCCGTCCCCTATCCCACCCCATCGTGCAATAATCGCCCGCTCCGCCACGGTAGCTAGAGGCCCGATCCCCCCCATGCAACATGACAGAATAACGTAGCAGCATGTTTACGACCTTTTTTAATAAACCAAAAAAATGACAGCGTGGCGTGTGGCGACCATTCTTACTGAATCCTCCTACCAAATCCTTTTATTTGTAAATCTGAAGGCATCTCCGAATCTTAAGATTATCAAGCTAAAATCGCAGTAATGTGTGTTAAGAGTTCTGCGGTCGTTCGGTCTCTTGTCTCTATAGTGCGTAGCGATAAGGTCGAAGGAAGGTGACAATTTTGTTGTCCATGAATATTTTTTTTTATTGCCGTCCCGCCGGCGGAACTTTGTTTGCTTGGACGCTTTGAGTAAAAGGCGCGAGGCGCTGTCGCCGCGGCGAAACTTTTGATTTCACACGTACGCAGCCGAGTAGAACTGACGACATTTTCGCACAAGACATTTTGCCAGGCCGGCCCGGGCGGCTTGTCCTGTCCTAGCCAGCCAGGCAGCCCGGCCGGGAGAGATTTTCTCTTTCCCGTGCCGAGAGTGTTTTCATGTGGCGACGCCGCGCCTGCGCTGGCTGCGCACGCCAAGTGCGACACCACGAGACAAAGGCGTCGAGTCGAAATCCGAGAGCGTGAAAACAAGTGAGATTTTTGGAAGCTAAGGTTGTTGGGGGGGCTATAGCTGAGCTGAGGTGAAGGGGAAAGGAAGTTGTGATCGTCTTGGTGCTCCCGGAAGCGCGCCGCGCTACGCCACGTCGCGCTGCACAGTGCGGAATTGTTGGCCAAAATTAATAGCGCGATAACTACTAGAGGTCTTGATGGTTTCTTTTTCGTTTCCCCAAGATTTTCAGGGTGGCAGAGTCTTTTTATGGGTATAATTTTGAAGTAACAACGACGGAACCAGGGAGGTGAGAGGAGGAAACCCGAACACTACACCTAACATAAGTTCCCCCAAGAAATACTTTTAAAACTGGACTGTGTTGAAACAACTCCTGAATCGGCCGCACTGTGCGCTGCTGAGGCGGCACGGTGGTATTGATTCCAGAGTAGTGTGCTGGGCCGTGGGGGAGTCGCGACAGGACAGCTTAGCGTAAAAGATGAGTAGATGAATGAACGCTACAATGAATGAGTGAATGAATAGGTGTGGACCAGGGGTTGGCATCTTCGTGAACACGGTCTTTCGCCAGAACGTGGAAGTACGCGCCGTCATTATTTACGGTATTGCGTGGTAAAACACTGTATTACGGTGGTGTGACGCCGGTATAACGCGACTCCGCGTACATTACGTATTAAGCGGGTGTGGTGGAACTGTCATGCACCCAGCACCGGCGGCGCGCCGATCGCGGAATATGGTTCTTTATGCGCACTTTATTTTCCTGAGTCGCAATCGATTTTGTCGTGGCGAGGCGAAGATGACACCTCGTTTTCGACTTTAAGCTTCGGGCCCTGTCGAGCCAGGCCAGGCCATGTCCGTGTCGACGTGCCGGGCCGGGCCGAGCCGAGCCGAGCCGAGCCGAGCCGAGCCGAGCCGAGCCGAGCCGCGCGCCGCCGACTTCCGGCATGGTGCCGCGTGTCCTAGTGGGTCGCAAGCACCCAAGGGAGGTGAAGGGGAGAGAAGGGTTAGAGGAATAGACCGGGCGTGGAGTGGGGGAGGAGGGGGGGGGCAGGCGGCGGCGATATATAAGGGGGAACAGGGAGGGAGGGGGACACCGAGGGAGGGGGACACCGAGACCAAGGGGGTGGGGGCTGGAGCGGCACAGATACTGGATGCACACTCATTCATTCCACATGACGCCCGCCCCCACCCCTCTCCCTACCCCTCTCCCCCGCCCCTACCCCTCTGCTCCCTCCCTACGCCTGCGTGATAAATTGAGTCGCATCGTTATCGCTTGCTGCTGATGTGCCCTGTCCTGGCGTTTCCCTCGGTAGGCTGGACGCGGCAGAGGGGCGGGAGTCTGTCTGCCCTCTCTCTCCCTCTCCCTCTCTCTCCCTCTCTCTCCCTCTCCCTCCCTCTCTCTCCTCTCTCTCCTCTCTCTCCTCTCTCTCCTCTCTCTCTCCTCTCTCTCCTCTCTCTCTCCTCTCTCTCCCTCTCTCTCCCTCTCTCTCCCTCTCTCTCCCTCTCTCTCCCTCTCTCTCCCTCCACCGCGGTGCGCCGCGCGTAACACCTGCCCTGGCCTACTCTTCGCGGATCTTAACGGAGCGCAGAGGCCGGCCGGCCGCCGCTGTCCTGCTGCTTTGCTTCTAATTTATTTGAGTAATTTGGTCTGCGCGGTGGCGGGGGGCGGCCCGGCCCGGCCGGGAGGGGCATTACGGGGGCGCCGGCGTGACGTCAACGATTAGTTGAGTGAAAGTCGAGCGGTGGTGGCGAGGCGAGGGGTGGCCGGCCGGGCCGGGCTGGGCCTGACGGACGAGGCGAGCCGAGCCGAGCCACATCCAAATCAAAAATCCAGAACATAAGCCCGGCTTGTGCTGCCCGCCGCGCCCCGCCCCGACCCCGCCCCGATGGTATCAGACCGTATGCCGAGTTGTCTCGGTTGTCTCCCTCCGGACCGCTAGGTCCCCTTCCAGCAGCCGTCTCCAGCTCCAGCGGCCCTCTCCAGCCTGAGCTTCCGTTGGCCGGGTCGGGCCGGGCCGGCCCTGGCGCGGCGCCCGCAATTTACGTAAGAAGTAAAGGTGCCGCTGAGCTTGCGACTTTTTCTCGCCGGAACGGCGGCTGCCCGGCCTTTTAAGATTTTTGATACCGGCCCCGCCCCGCCCCGCCCTCGCCTCGCCTTGCCTCCCCGCGCCCCGCCCGCGTCGGGCCGCCGCGGCAGCGGTGGGGCGCCCGGCCCGGCCGGGCTGGGCCGGGGTAACCGCCTTCACGACGTGACTTTTATGGAGGGCAGAAGTCTGTCGCAAGTGGGTCTCGCGGCTTCGTCACTCTTTCCCCCCTCCCCGGGGGGCTCTTTGTTCTGTACCCCTTTCTCTACTCGCGGTGGGTCTCGAGCCCGGCCGCGGTTAGCAGCAGTGCCGAGTGTCAAAGTCCCTGTGCATCTTCATTACTGACGGGTAGGGCTGGCGCTGCGCTGGGGGCGTGGCCCGGCCCGGCCCGGCCCCGCGCCTGCTTATTTATCTGCCCGGCCGGCCGGGCGCGGCGGGGGCTGCGGTCCCCCTCCTTGAGGTTTAATGGATGCTGACGCTGACCTGACTGCACTTGTTCGGTTGTCTTCTTTCCTTTCCTTCTTATTTTGCATTTGTCAAAATCGCATTCTCCAATTGCATGTTTGTCTGACGAGTTATTCATGCAGGCGTGCGTATATAGCCTAGACTGTCACCTCCAAGCTGCAGCTGATCGCTACGTGTTGCCACGCACGCAGACGCTCACGCACACACGCACGCCCGAGCGGACGCTCACAGACGGCTGGCCCTGCCTGCGGGGGAGTTGCACAATGTGCTCGGTCTGCTCCGCCCCGCTCCGCGCCGTGCGGCCTGGCCTAGGCGGCGGGGCGGGGCGGGGCGGGGCGGGGCGGGGCGGCGCGGCAAGGCTGGAGTTTACTTTCACTTGATGCCAGCCGGGCCGGGATCAGCTCCCACCCACCGCGGGGACGACTCGACTCGCTCGCACACGACAGGGTCGGGTCGAGACGGTATTGACAGGACGCATCGGGATCAGATCGGATCGGAGCGGGTGCAGGAGCTGGGCTGCCGATCGCTCTCATGCCTCTGTCCTTGTCGCACTCGTGGGACACTTCCATGTCCAGCATAGGGCACCGCCATAGGTGCGACAAGGAGGGAGGTAACAAGAGCGATCTTCGGAATAAGTCAGCTGGAAGGTCCGGCCCAGCCCGGCCCGGCCGGAAGACATGTCGGCTGTGGTGGGCGCGGGCCGGGCCGGGCGGGGCTCCAACGGGCCTGTCGAAATGTGTATCGTGAAAGAGTTTGGGCCGCCGCGACCCTGCGGGCCGGGCCGGGCCGGGCCGGGCCGGGCCGGCTGTGGGAGGTGACAGGACGGGACGGCACGGGGCGGCACAGGAATGTCCTTGAATGATGCCAGGATGGACAGGACAGCGCGGCGGACTTGTGCAATGCAGGGGGCGTCGGGGGCGGGGGCGGGGGCGGGGGCGGACGCAAGCTCTTCTGCCCGGTCACAGAGTTGCATCGTGCCCTGTCCTGCCGCGCCATGTCCCCGTGCCGTGCCGTGCCGTGCCGTGCCGTGCCGCGCCGTGCCGTGCCGTGCCGTGCCGTGCCGTGCCGTGCCGCGCCGTGCCGCGCCGCGCCTCACCCACAGCACCTTGCCTTGCGCGGAAAGCAGAGGCGCGCCCGGGAGACTATTTGCCGCCGTGAATAATCTGATGTGTGTCACCTGGCCTGGCCCTGGTGTGTGTCGTTGTGTGGTCAGCGTCCACCTGCCGTGGGCGGGGGCGGGGCGGGGCGGGGCGGGGCCCCTATGATCCACACTGTACAAATCCAGCCCCTTACTGAAAGATGCCCGCCTCGTCGGATGAGAAAGCAGAGGCGACTGCTTCTCTCTTAGCGCGCCTCTCTATGACCGGCGGCTTTGCGTGTAGTGCGTATCCTTGGTGCTCAGAATTCCGCTGCCTGCGGAGGAGTAGGCAAGATGAGAGCAGTCCTTCGCTTCGGAGGGGGTGCATGGGGAGTTTATTTTATGGCGCCGACTGGCGTAGAGGAAAATATCAGGGGAGAAGCGGGAACCGCATCGAGACTATTAGATTATCATTTCGTGTAATGCTTCGTGTTTTTTTTTTTCATTCCTCGCTACCCTCTCTCCTGTTCCCTCTCTCCCAGTATTTCTCCGTGTTACGTCGCTCGGCGTCGCGGTTCGCTCCTCCACCGGCGCGTGGGCGGGGCAGCAGCAGCGCGGTCTCGTAGGCTGCAGTGGGTGGTCTCGGCTCGGCCCTGTACCGTCTCTCTCTCTGCCTCACCTCCTCCCCGCCCCGCGACGCCATGCTCGTCCTGACCACGGAGACTCTTCAGGCCCTCCCCCGCCGGCCCGGGCCGCATGACCTCCGCCACCTGCTTCACGGCCTTGCCTCATGGTCGCTGTGCTGCGCGGGGCGGCGCGGGGCGGCGCGCTGATGTCTCGTTGTGTTGCCGAGGGCCACTGCGGCCGGGCCGGCCGGGGCTGAGTCGGCAGGTCGGGGACACTGCTCGCGTCAGCACACCCCGGCCCACGCGCCCTCTCCTCTCCTCCCCTCTCCTCCCCTCCCCTCTCCTCCCCTCCCTCCTCCCTCCTCCTCCTCCTCCTCCTCCTCCCTCCCTCCTCCTCAGCTCGCTCGCAAATCGGCCGACTTGGCCTATTGACAAGACGCCAGGGTAAAAGAAAGAGAAGTTCGGAGTGGAGCCGTGTGGTCTCTAGGTGGCGCGACGCGGCCCGGGCCACGGGCCGGCCCGGCGGCGCAGCGCGGCGGCGCGTGGCGGGGCGTTAGAGGAAAGGCAAGGTAAGGTGAGCCCCGCTGGAGTGCCCCGCCCCGCCCCGCCCCGGCCCGCCCCGCCCCGCCTGCTGCCACGACCCGCTAGTTGTTGCGCAAAGTCCTCTTCACTTCTCTCTGCGCGGCGCGGTGTGGCGCGGCGGGCGCCTCCTCATTTGAAACGTGAGACGAGTGGTTGTGCAGCGCCGTGCTGGGGCCCGAGGTGTTGCGGCGCTGTGCTGTGCCCGCCGCACCACAAGGCTGCTATGGGCTGGGCTGGGCTGGGCACATCAGCCTTCCTTTGTATAGAAGTATAGAAGCAGTGTGCGGGGCGGGGCGGGGGCGGGGCGCTCGTGAAGCCCTGGGCAAACATTCGGCCTCACCCTTCCCTCCCACCCTGTCCTGCTCTTCTTTTCCCGCACCCCCCCCCCTTTCCGTACCCATCCCCTTTCCTCTCCTCACCCCCCCCCCTCCCCCTCTTTTCCTCTGCCCTACTCTACTGTCTCTGCCAAAGCTTTTGCCGTGCTTCAGCAGCGTTGGCCATTTTACTTTTTTTGTGTTGTTTTCCACGGTGATATTTTGGAGCCGTTTTTCTATCGTGTGGCCGGGCGGGCGGCGCGGTGCCCCGCCGTGCCCCGCCTCGGCCTTGAAGTGCCGCGAGCAGTTCGCGCGGCGCGGAACCTTCGGCCGTGGGCAGTGCGAAGCAAAGGCGATAATGGGGCACAAAAATAAACATTAAAAGACGAACTGAGTGGGTGGTTACGGACGGCTGAAGTTTTTTGGACGGCTCAACTCGGCCGGGCCCCGCCGCCCTCTGGGTTCCGTTAGCTGTTATCAGCTGTCGCTTCCCCCCCCCCCCCCCACCTTCCCCTTCGGCCCCTCAGTGACAGCTCCGATGTGGGTGAACGCACGACGCTGCAAATGCTCCCCCGCTGTAGCAGCGCTACCAGCTTACGGCTATACTCATACGGGGGAGAACATAACATTCTGTATTCTAAAAGTGAGTGACGACGAAATTTTGTCAACCAGCAAAATCCGCGACCGGTCTTTTCAAGATGAATGACGCAATCCCGATCAAAGTCCTGGGGAAAGGCTTTTGGGAGGCGCAAGCGTAAACGAATGAGATCCGAGTCATGGCGGAATGCGGTGGAGAGCGAGAGAGCGAGAAAGGGAGAGAGGGAGAGGTAGAGGGGAGAGAGCGAACGAGGGGGAGATGGAGGGGGAGGGAAGAGGACGCGCGGAGAAGTGTGAAGGACGGGTGGGGCAGGGCGAAGAGCAGAGGCTACAGTACAGTCGCGCTCCCTTTTAGCACCGACTTTCGCAAGGCGCGGGGAGTAGAAGACCTTGCCGCGGGGGGGGGGGGGGGGGCAGCCAGGCAAGCAGGCAGGCGTCGGCGAAATGTACGAGCAGACTACACGAGTTGGTTTGAGATACTGATGGCACGATGGTCCGGTGTGCGGCGCGGATCTGCTTTTACCTTTTCGCGCCCCGACGCCATTTTAGCTGAGCGCGGCGGGGCGGGGCGGGCCGTGTGTCCGTGTCCGGCTGGCGGGCCCCGCGCATTCCTGGAGCTCGCACCGGGGGAGGGGAAGGGGGAGGCTGCCCCGCCCCGCCCCGCCCCGCCCCGCCGGCGCACGTACAGCGCGCGCGGGGCCGCTATACGCACGCGGCCTGCCTGCCTGGCGTGTTTCTTTTGAAGATTTGTCCGGTCGGCGTAATGGTAATTTCTTTGTTCGCACTTCAATTTCTTTGCGCTGTGTGTCCAGTAACTTTGGTATTCGTCCTCGTCTGCTATCGGCGGGGCCGTGCCCGCGCCGTTGCTGCTGAACTCTCTCTCTCCCTCTCCCTCTCCCTCCCTCTCTCCCTCCGTTATCCTCTCGCTCTCCCCCCCTCCCTCTTGCCCCCTCTCCCTCTCTTCCTTCGGCCGGCTCGGCTCGGCTCGGCTCCGGCGTTCGTCGTCAGCCCTCTGGTTTATCAGACGGTCTCCCTGTCTCACGCTATGAAAATTCGCGGAAGGGTTTAAGTTGTAGGGCGGGGCGGGGTGGGGCGGGGCGGGGTGGGGCGGGGCGGGGCGCTGCAGAGGGCTTCTTCTCCCAGCCGCCCTGGGCCGGACATGCCGACGCCACGCCACGCCACGCCGCCCCACGGCTGCTTGCCCTTTGGTTTAGACAGAACTGCTGACTGGCTGGTGATTCATCCAAACCCCAAACGCTGGAGGCGGCATGACTGTTGCTGGGGCTGCCCGGGCCGGGCCTCATGTCGGCCGCCCCGCACCCCGTCGAGCTGAGCTAAAGCTGAACTGGCATTTGTATAAATCAATGTTGATGTAGCGCGTTTCGCAGCGCAAAGCCCCTGAACCTAGTTTTTATTTTTCCTGATGACCAAGTCGCTGCTTTCCTTTGGCCTGCTCATCGCACCGCGGCGATGCGGACGCGGTGCGGGGTGGGGCGGGGTGTGGTGTGGTGGGGTGCGGTCGGGCGGGGTGCCGCTGCTGCGCCTGGAGAGACCGGAGTGGAGCGGAGCGGAGAGACGTTCCTGCTTCATTCTTGGCAAAGACTCAACAGGACGGCTGCGGCGGGGCGGGGCGGGGCGGGGCGGGGCGGGGTGGGGCGGGGCGGCCCGCAGCGTGAGGTTATGTCGGCAGGCGCGCCGCGCAGCTGCTCTGTCGATACTGCATATATATGCAGTAATGAAATGCGCCTCATTTATTTGGGCTTTTGTTTCCTCGCCGAGCCTCCCGGCGCGACGGGGGGAGTTGACGTCGTGTGATAAGGCGGTGCGTGGTTCAAATCCGGCCAGACCAGACCAGACCAGACAATGGCCCGACCCGGCCCGGCCCGTCAGGTCGACACGACTATCGTGTTTCTGGAACTTTTACTGTGGGTCACTTGCTGGGTGTGGCGGGGCGGGGCGGGGCGGCCCCCGGCCCTGTGGTATTGGTAGCCCAGCCCCGGCCCGGCCCAGCGCTGCGCTGTTATCGCCAGAGGAAGGGCACACTTCCTAAACGCGGGGAAACTTACTCGGGTTTGTTTATGGCCATGGTCTCGCCGCACGTTTTTCGTCGTACTGTTTGTCCACAGAGGTCACTGCCGGGTGGGACATGTTTGCCGCACCCAGCTTTATGCATGTGGATGAACTTGCGAGGGGCCGCCAACTCCCCTCAGCCGTGTAGTATACGTGTATTACCAGTAATAGAAGTAATATTGTGTAATATAAAATAATATAAAGTAATATGTATATAGTGATATAGCGGGAAAATTGCGGTAATATTCAAGTAATATATGGTAATATACAGGTTATATACAAGTAATATAGCCATCGCGTACGAAGTAATATACGAATTGGCGATCCCTCGTGAACTTGCGAGTGTCTGTCTACTCGCAGCGTTTCTCAGGGTGGCTATTTGGGCCTCACGTAATTCTGTTCCGGTCCCGGAAACGAAATCTAAAACTGATTTTGGTGAAAATAGGCAATAGGCTGTAGCTGACCGAAGTGCGGCCAGCGGCGGACTGGGAAACCCCGCCCGGGCATCTCTCTTGCTCACACGAAGTGACCGCAAGCAGCGCTCTCTCTCTCGCACAATGCCAGTCCGCCGCTGAGTGAGTGCGGCAATGTTTCAATGACTTACGGGGACACTCGCAACATTTTCCAACTTGGGTGCCAACGTTTCCCTGCGATGCATCTTCCTGATGCCCAGACGCGACGGCCCACTGTACCTCCGCCCCGCCCCGGCCCGCTCCGACGAGACGCCAGCTGCTGATGACTTTTTCTTGTCCCGATGTAATTGTGTAGGGAGCTTCTCTCTTCTTATCACTGTTCTGTGCTGACCTGTTCGCCTTCCTGTGTGTTGCAGTCAACTTCACGAGCGCGCACCGAGTGGACATGTCGAGCTTCGAGCTCCTCAAAGTGCTCGGAACTGGAGGTGAGTTTTCTGCTGCCCGCCAGCCCGCGCCCCGCCCCCGCCCTGCCCCGCCTCGCCCCGCCCCACGCCTAGCCTCGCCGACACCGTTATCTTATCGGACAAAAGGCTACACCATTCGTGTAACGCCCCCCCCCCCCCCCTTACCAATAGTCCTGGCAATACGGCATTGGGGACAGACCCCCGCCCCGCCCCCAGCCCGGCGCCACCCCCACCCCGCCCCGCCCCGCCCCGCCCCGCACAGTAAAAACTTCATCCAGGTTTCGAAGCAGTTTTGGAAAAACCAAGACCTTGCAATGTAATTTCTCCATAAGAAAGTTGTGGCTGCTTGGAAAACCTGGATGAAGTTTCCAGCGTGCGGGGCGTGGACGCTGCGGAGCATGTGTCACACGACCATGTGCCTTTATGCGCCGCCCCGCCCCGCCCCGCCCCGCCCCGCCCCGCCCCGCCCCGCCCCGCCCCGCGGGAGCAGCCGAGGAGCTTCTGCCAGAAGGGCACAAAACTTGTTGCAGGTCATGAAGTCATGACTATAAGTACCGTTTCCGCGGCCCGTGCGGTGCGAGCGACCGGTCTGCCAGCGACGAGCAGCGCCTTGGGGACTTATCTGTAGCGCCTCTGCCGTCATCAGAAATGTCGTTGGTCTGATGCCGTCGAGGCCGCGCAGCGCCGCGCCGCGCTGTGCCGGCTGCAGCGATTGCGGACATTGAATTGGTTTTACCGCAATCGCTGCGCGTGCGTGCTGGCGCGGGGCAGAACAATGAGAGAGCGGAGAGGGGGGGGGGGGGGGGTCGCACCGGGCAAGCCTACGAGTTATCCTCCGCCGCCCCGGCCCGGCCCGGCCGCGCCGAGTCCAAGTTGTGCGATGAGCGTGATTGGAGCGATGCAGTGACCCTCTCGGTTAATTTGTAACGCCCCAACGCCCCTCGGATGTGCCCCGCCCCGCCCCGCCCCGCCGCGCCCCGCCCCCGGCCCGCGTGAGGCGGGGCGCGGGGACTGACCCCATTCCCCGACGGTTTTTGTTGCATTATGTATGCGGCATGGAGTGGTGGAGGAGGTATGAGGTGCAGGTCGATCCGTCGTGACCGCGACAGGGCAGGGCAGGGCAGGGCAGGACGGGGCGTCAGGTGGACGGGGCGGGACGGCACAGCCCCCGGGCGGGTGAGCACCCCGTGAGGACCCCCCCCCCCCCCCCCCCCGTCTCTCTCTCTGAGGACCCCTCCTCCCACACAGGACCGGCAGACCGACTGAGCCGTATTTAGCCGCGTTACGGCCCGCTGCCGACCTGCTCCTGCTCCCGTAGGCCTCCCATAGGCCCCCCTATTGTCTGGGTCACTGTCACGTCCAGTCACTTCCAGTCGTTTTGCAGTCAAGGGGATTTAGCAGGCCAAACTAGTCACGAATTGCACTGAAAAACCACCAAGTAGTACGAAAATCGTGCAACAGCCTGTGCTTTTTTATCTTTAAAAACTTTCTACCCTATCATCTTGTCAAAGCCGGTTATTTTTAGTCAGATTTTGTCTTTCCCGGGCACTTTGTATCTGACTTCCAGTCAGTGTACAACTGAACACCCGTAGTGAGGTCCCTGTCACTTTACGTGCTCTGCAAATCTAACTGTTGTACTACATGACAGTTTAAACTGCGTAACTCTTGTCTTGCAGCTTAAATTGTTGTACTTCATGAGAGATTAAACTGTAAGACTCCTGACTTTTGCAGTTTCAACTGCAATACTATAGTTTTGCTGTTTAAACTGTCATATTGTGCAACAGTTAGATTTGCAGAGTGGCAGCCCCGAGCAGCCTCGGTGGGTCGGATATAGGGTCGGGACGGGTCGGGGACTGGCGAAAGTGTGCCAGCCCAGCCCAGCCCAGCCCAGCCCAGCCCAGCCCAGCTCAGGACAGCTACCAAGCAGAGGGGGCGACTTTTGGCAGGTTGCGTGTATACGGGGGCGGCTGTTGCTCAAGCCCCCTTCCCTCTGCCCCCTCTGCCCCTCCTTCTGCCCCCTCCCCCAACCTCCACCCTGTGGACCGCGGGCTGGGGGAGGAGAGAGGGTGGAGTGGGGGAGAAAACCTTGGAAATGGGCGTTAGTTTGTTAAGGGGCGCACAGCATCGAGGTTGAGGTCGGTCATGCTATCGACCCAAGAGGTAGGTGACCTTGCGGGTCGACGGGGGGAGGGGGGTTGAGCCTAGAGGGAAAGGAAAAAGTGGGGGGAGGGGGAGAAGAGGGAGGGGGCAGGGAAGGGAGGTAGAGGGTTACTGGCAAATTTCTCTGCCATCCTTGGCAAGGACGTTTGTGCGTCGAGTTGTTGCTCCCCGGCCCGGCCCGGCCCGGCCAGGCAGGGGTAAAAGGCCGACCTTGTCCTTCACAACAACCTCGAGCTCGGTTCAGTTGGGGGGTGTTCAACCCCGCAAGGGCGGGCCGGGACCAACGGCGCAAAAGCGAGGCGCTGAAGGGGATCGTTGCTTTGCCCGCCCCGCCTCGCCTCGCCCCGCCCCGCCCCACCTCGCCCAGTCCCACCTCGCCCCACCTCGCCCCACCTCGCCCCACCTCGCCCCACCTCGCCCCACCTCGCCCCACCTCGCCCCACCTCGCCCCACCTCGCCCCACCTCGCCCCACCTCGCCCCACCTCGCCCTTCGGCTGTTACTCGCTACGACGCGTCTTGCCCGGGCAGCTGTCTGCTGTGCGCCGCCGGCGGGGCTTCCAAAGCCTTCAGCTCAAGGTTGCACAAGGGTTGTCCGAGTCCAGAGCAGAGAAATGGCCGTGAATGGTCTGGGAGAACGGGCCAGACGGCGCTGCGCAGTGTTCAAAGCGGTTCAAAGTGGGAGCGAGACTAGACGAGGGACGCTCTACCCCGTCCCACCCGGCCCCGGCCCGGTCCGCCCGAGACGAATAGCGGGCGTCCTCCTGCCGCCACCTCGTCTCGGCAGAAAACCTTGGCAGAAAATATCACTACGGGACCGCGAGGTGGCTGTATCACTAGCGGGGCGGGGCGGGGCGGGCTTGTTCCGTCCGCCGCGGCCTAGGAGAGCCCTGCCATTCCCCCCGCGCCCGGAGAGGGTAGGGGGTGGAGGGAGGGGGAGGGTGGGGGGACCAAGGACGGTCAGTGGCCGCGAGCGCGCCGCACCCGTTCGCAGAGCGGGGCGGGGCGGGGGCTGTTGACCCTCTCTCCCCTCCCCTCCACAGGCCTCTCTCTTTCTCTCGCCCATGGGCGGCTTCTCTCTGCTCCCCCTCTCCCTGCGGTCTGTGTTGGGTAGCAAGTTCAACACCCGCGTGCTCGCCGTGGCGTGGGGTGGCGGAGCGTGGCGGCGAGGAGGCGAGCTCGCCTTGGGTATGAACCGCCAGAGCGAGGACTCAGCCGGCCCGGCCCGGCCCGGCCCCGGCGCGACCAGCGAGACTCGGCCCAAATGTTGGGTGGAATCAGCGACTGTGGTGCTGGTAGCTCTGAGCCATGGTGACCGGGGTCATGACCCCAGCCCCGCCCCGCCCCGCCCCGCCCCGCCCCGCCCCGCCCCGAGCGGCTAGTTTCCTGCATCGGACCAAAGCGAACGGCCGGTCGGTTGAGCCTGGCCACCATGCACTGGGCATGTGGAGTGCCGCGCCGCGCTCCGATTAGCAACTCAAATTCCGTGGCCCATCGGAATAGGCGATGAAGTCGACGATGAAGGTGTGGGTATGTGTTTGGGGGGGTACAAAGGGAGACCCGCCACGACCCGCCACTCCGCGCCCCGGGGTGCAGGGGGCATTGGCTGAACCGGGTGGGTCCTGAAGAGCAGGGCAGGGCAGGGCAGGGCAGGGCAGGGCTGCCGTTCTGAAAGCCACTCTGTGTCCGAGCCGAGCGAGAGAGAATCGATTCCCACGACAACGGCACGCTTTCCTGTCTCACTCATGCGGGGGTATACGTCTCTCCCCCTCTCTCGCCCCCTCTCTCCCTCTCCTTCTCTCCTTCCCCTTTGCCTCTGCTCTTTCTCTCCCTCCCCTCCTATCCGTTGCTTGCTGTTTTTTTTTTTTCGCAGCGCGCAGTTTCCATTCTCCTACCGGCCGCGACGCGACGCGACGGGACAGAACACGGGAGGCTCGGGGTAAATTAGAGCACGGTGGGGTTTCCGAGGAGATGACGACAGTTTGTTGTGAAATCCCGGTTCCGAACCCGTTGTCCGCGCGCCATTCGATGCGGATCCGTAACGGCGAGGCGCCCCTTTTTGGCACGGCGGGGCACGGCACGGCGGGGCGGGGCGGGGCGGGGCGGGGCGGGGCGTGGCGGGGCGGGGCGGGGCGCCGTCAATGGACTCCGGACGGGCCTGGAATGTTCCTCATTTCTCATTCCGCATTCAGTCTTCGCCGCGCCCGAAATACATAGCAAAATATCCACTCCCCTGGGCGGGCCGGGTCAGGCTCGGGGTGGATGGCCTGGGGCCCGGCTGGGCGTTGCGTGGGCGCGCCCTGCCCGGCCCGGCCCGGCCCGGCGCGGCCCGGCGCGGTTCAAGGTTCAACTCCCCCTGGCCGCTGCCCTGCCGGCCGGGCCCAATGCCCTCAGCCGTCAGTTTCCCTTTCGCGAAGGCGCGTTGCTTTCAACGTGCTTGCAGACCTCCCTGCGTGCTCGGCTCGGCTCGGCTCGGCTCGGCTCGGCTCGGCTCGGCTCGGCTCGGCTCGCACAAGTGTCAGCCATTGGTTCAGTTCAGCCCCACTCCGTCCCAAACTCACCCCCTGTACTTTTTCCCTTCCCCTCCCCCTTTTCTCTTCGTTCCCCGACTCCTCCAGCTCTGCGCTCCTGCTGGACCTTGAACAACGCCCCCCCGCCCCTTCCACTCCTCCCCTGTGAGGGATGTGGCGGGGCGGGGCCGGGCGGCCGGGGCGATACCCTGCTGTCCTCTGACGACCTCGTCAAACTCTCGCCCTTCGTGTCCTTGACCTGACCCAATAGGCTCGGCTCGCGCAGCGCGCTGGGTGTGGCGCGAGCCCCGCCCCGCCCCGCCCCGCCCCGCCCCGCCGTGCTGTGTACTGTGAACCCTAACCATCCGCACGACCCGCCCCGCCCCGGGGGCCTTTGCAAAGGCACTAAATTTGTGTGGACCATACGCAGCTGGTCAGCTAAAGGTGCTAAGTCCTACCTTCAAAAGGCACCAACAAAATTTAGTGCCTTAAGAGAGGCACTAAACGTTAGTGCATTTCGAAAGGCACTAAATTTTGTTAGCGCCTTATTTTAAAGGTAGGACTTGGCACCTTTGTTTTTCCAGTGTAGGCATTGAGGCCAGTCTATCCCGCGGGCTGCTCAGTATAATACCAGACTGATTCCGACGGGACTTGTCTCTAGTCCTGTCTCGCGCATAGAGGCAGGTCGCTTCGCCACGAGTGTGACAAGGATAGAGACACCAAAGTCCTCCTCGGAGTCACCCCGCCCCGCTGACTAGACTTGAACGTCTCGCACTTCGCTCGCCTCGCCTCGCCGCTGAGCGAGTACGCCCGGCCTGGCTCATCCCGCCCCGCCCCGCCCCGCCCCGATACCTTTCCTCAGCTACACGCGGCGTCGCGAACTTTCCCCGGTATCTGGATCGGTAGGCCGTGAACCTCTCCAACCCCCTCCCCTCCACAACTTTTTTCATTTTCGTTCCCCCCCTCCTGTAGTCGCCCTCGTAGGCTGTCGCGTTGTGTAGGGATCAGGATGGGGATGGGGAGCTGGGGCGGGGCGGAGCGGGGCGGGATGGGGATAGGAAGGGTGGGGCGGGGCGTCCCACCCCACCTGTTGCGTTTATTGATCTGCTGCCGAGCCGGCAGGCCGGGGGTGGTGTGGTGCTAGGCTCGCCGGCAACTTAACTACAGCAGTGTGTATTATCTCATTGTCACTGAGCACCTTGTACAGGATGAATGCTCTGGGAATGCTCCCTTAGGGGCTTTTTGAAGTTCCACTTTTATTTTTGCCGTGATGTGCGGTCCGCGTGGGTGCGAGTGCGACAGGCAGGGACCCCTGCGTCTCTCTCTCTCCCGCTGGCCTGCACGTGTGCCGGGCCGGCACCCGCTGTCCCACCCACGTGGGGTCATGTTTTATGTAGATAAAGTGGCCCGGGGCCCGGCCCGGCCCGGCCCGGCCCGACGCCACTATGGCATGGCACTGCTCTGGTCCCACATTGCCCTGCCCTGGCCTGGCCAGCCCGGCGCGGCGCGGCGCGGCGCGGCGCGGCGACCCCTATCGACCTGTTTGGGATTCCTCATCGCGTCGCCCCCAGCGCACGCCCGCCCGCCCGCGGGTTTTTACGTTGTTGCGTTTTGCGCCGCGGAAGTGATGCCGATTGCGCGACATGGCGGCGCCGGGCGGGGGGCTTCCGTTTGTGTTCCATAGTGCGGGCGGGGCGGGGCGGGGCGGGGCGGGGCTTTGCCGAGCGCCGCGCGGTACGTCATCCCCGTCCTCTGCTGGATTGCGACACTTGCGCCCCCTCGGCTCGTGCCGGCGCCGCGCCGCGCCCGGGCCCGGACCGGCTGCTGACTCACCTCTTTATACCACCCGCTGCTGCTCAGGACAGCTCAGCTCAGGGGTCGGTCGGGTCCGAAGTGTGCGTCTTCTTCTGGCGGCGACGTCGTTTTTATCACCATGGGCGGGGCGGCGGAGTGCGGTGCGGCTTGTTGACCTGGCGGGGCGGGGTGGGGCGGAGAGGAGAGGAGAGGAGAGGAGAGGAGAGGAGAGGAGAGGAGGGGGGAGGAGAGGAGAGGAAAGGGGACGCGAGTGGTGCGGTGCGGCGGTGACATGGTGCAACCTGCCGTAGGCGCGCAGTCCACGCCCCCGCGGCGTGGAGGCCGAAGAATGAATGAGATGAGGCGGCTACTCTACTACAGGACAGGATGAGTGAATGAACTTCGCTGACGACGCACATGTCACTGCGCTGCTGTCCTGCCCGGGGAGGTGCTGACCGGCCTGGCCCTGCCGCTGCTGGGGCTGGGAGCGAGCGGGCTGCGGCGGCCTGCCTATGGCTGTGCCCGCCCCGCCCCGCCACGCCCCGCCACGCCCCGCCACGCCCCGCCACGCCCCGCCACGCCCCGCCACAGGCGGCTGGCGACTGCGTCGGTCCGTGCGTTGACCTCGCCCCGCCCTGGTGTGTACGGCAGGCCATGCGGCCGGCCGGCGTGTGTTTCATGATGTCCGTTCATTCATTTGAATAATTTTCCTCCGTCACCTGTTGGCTGGGCCAGGTGGGGTGCGTGGCGTGGCGTGGCGTGGCGTGGCGTGGGTGCCTCCGGAGCGGATCCGGTAGTGTACCGGGGGGAGGGGGGGGCAGTCGTGAGTCCTGTAGGCCGCCTCCTCTCGTGCTATGGTTTCCCTAGAGGCGGAAG
Organism: Frankliniella intonsa; assembly: GCA_033675135.1. NCBI lineage: Eukaryota > Metazoa > Arthropoda > Insecta > Thysanoptera > Thripidae > Frankliniella > Frankliniella intonsa. Next base: position 2,530,912 of record CM066256.1, read on the forward strand.
GGCTCGGTTCGTTCGCACCGGTGGGCCTGAGCAAGGGCCCCGGCCCGAAGGGCGGGAGCCCGGCCCGGCACGGCCCGGCACGGCACTAAATTACAGGGAGACTGGTGGGACGGTGGCGTGGCGTGGGGCGGCGTGGGGCGGCGCGGCGGGGTCCTGAAGGTTTTTGGGGAGCGGGCAGGGGGACGGGCTTTTAGGGCGGGCTAGAGGAGAAGGGATGGGAGGAGGTGTATAGCAAACACAGATGCCCTCCTCTAGCGCTCTCTCGCCCGCTCTCTCGAAAATTTGTTTCATCGACCACAGCTGTGCGCCGGGCCGGGCCGGGGCGGGACGGGCGGGACGGGCGGGACGGCGGGTTCGCGCGGGGGTTGGATGGGGGAGAGGGGTAGGAGGAGAAGCGGTTCCTCTATTCTCCTTCAGCGAAACATGCTGATGTCCGCGCCTTGACGCCTACTGCCCTCTGGTGACCGAGGAGAGATACGTGTATCGAGGAGGGACGGAGTGCGCGGGCGGGAGTGCGTCTTGGCGGTGCTGTGTTTCACGCGGCCGCGGCGCCTGCCTGTTTCCGTTTCCATATCCTCCGGCTCACTGTACCCCGTTTCCGGCCCGCCCCGCCCCGCCCCGCCCTGCCCTGCCCCGCTCCGCATCGCGTCCGGGTCGTTCTTGGGCCCCTGCCCCGCCCCGCCCCGCCCTGCTCACTCCTTGCCTTCCCAACCCTCTGCGCTGCGCTGCGCGGTGCATCTCGGCCCTCTTGCCCCGCCCCGCCCCGCCCCGCCCCGCCCCGCCCTCCCGACTCGAGCTAGGTTCGATGACCCAGGCCGCCCGGCTGCGCGTGCTGCGTGCGCCCGAGTGTGCGGGCCTTCCCCCTCCCCTCCCCTCCTGCGCCGCTCAGTGCTCCCCGCTGCACTGGATGGCTGCACCGTGTCGCACCCCTCTACTCCTCCCGTGGTGCAGGCCGGGGCCGGGGCCGGGGCCGCCGCCGGCTCTGGACTTGTGCCCTCGCCTCGACCGCCCCCCCCCCCTCAACCCGCTCCGCCCCTCGACGTTGAGCGTTACACTTTAGCAGCAGCGACAGGAGCTCCGTCAGTTGTTAATTGGCGCGGGGAGTGCGGCGGCTCCATATCGCACGCCTACCGACCGGACCGAGCGGACGAAAGGGAGAATGCATGGAGGCTATTAGGAACTAATTTCCGCTGCTGCCCGGGCCGGGGGCCGGGCCGGGCTGGGCTGGGCGCGCTCCCGCAGCGGAGGGGAAGGGAGGGGCGTTTCCGTCCCGGCCGTTGAGAATACGTCGGTTTTTATTAATATTGGTTGACCTCGTGTGCGCGAGAGAAGTTTCTACTGCACTGAAACAGCAAAGGTGTGATTGAAGTGTCGAAATTTAAATGCCTTATTTGCCAATAAGGCATTAAGGCTGCCAAGTGCTGGTGGCTGCTGCTGCTGCTGCTGCAGCTCTAGGGCACCACGGGCTAGGCAGACCCGCACTACATCCGTGTGTGGCTGTGGCGGACGGGACGCGTGCCATCCGGAGCAGGCGCTAACCGGGCTGTGAAGCGGAAGAAGGGGATAAGTCCAAAATGCGCACTTTTCAGGAAATCAAAAAAACTACTTGCACAAAACTTTTTATAAATATTATGATATTAATGGAATGTATTTTTATCAAGTATATTACTGGCACTTTGTATATTTTTAATATCACGTTCCTTCATGGAGATATAGGACTTAGCTCCTTTTGACCATCGTGACATACGGAGACAAGTCAACTTAACTCTTTTAACATAATGAGAATTTAGAGGTATGTCATTGGAAAATTGGCAAAAGGGGATAAGTCAACTTAATTTTTTATGCAAGAGATGCAAAAGGAGCTAAGTCAAAACAACTTATTGTGCATGAGAAGAAAAAGGAGATAAGTCGATACATTTACTGTTTTCTTAAACGCGACAATATTCATGGTCTCTTGTCGCAACACACTTTGGAAAGGCGACTTCTTTTTTTTGTCGCCTCAAAGAAGGCGACATCTGAGATCTTGCCTTAAAACAAGGCAACATATTTGTCGCCATTAAAAATCCAGCACTATTACATTTAAATTAATATGAATCATTTACTGTAAGTTTTAATAAAAAGTATAGGAAATTAATAAGGCTTCACAATGATATGCATACTGAATATTTCCGTTGAGTTGCGGCTTATATATTCTCAAACTGTGCAAAAGGGAATAAGTCAACTTAACTTTTTTTCACCAATGCATTAAAAAGGGTTAAGTCTACTTAACTCTTTTTGCTTTGGTTAAAATTTGATGATTTTGGGGATAAGTCGACTTACACCCTTTTGCTATCCCATATTAACTGTACATTACAAGTTAAGTCGACTTAACTCCTTTTTCAAACCTCAATATCTCCTATCCTATGGGATATTTTCCTCTAATATTTGGTGGGCAGATGCAGACTAAAATATACTATTACATGCCATAAAAATCTCATTTTCGGGGTAAGTCAACTTATACCCTTCTTCCGCTTCACAGCCCAACCGTGTCCGCAATTTTACCTATTTTTAATTATTTTTTTTGCATCTTTATTTTTTTGGGGCGGCTATCTGTCGCCAGCCGCGCTTCCTAAACTAACGGGTGGTCTGAGCGGGGCGGGGCGAGGCGGTGCTGCACGCGTGCCGACGCCACTTCTGCTGCTACGCCGCCGACTGACTCCGTCTTGTCGCCGTGGAGCCTGGCGAGCCGAGCGGAGCGGAGCGGAGCGGAGCCCTCCTCCGCCCCGCGGCAGGGCCGGGCCGCGGCTGCCTAGGCGGCATAGCAGACCCCGCGGCAGGGCCGGGCCGGGCCGGGCCGGGCCGGCCTCCCCTGCGGCTGCGGCTGCGCGGCTTCGTTTCACTTTCGCTTTGCCTTTCGGTCTGCTTGCCTGGCCTGGCCTGGCCTGGCCTGCAGCTCGCTGCTGCGCGCCGGCCCGGCTCGGCTCCGCTCGGCCCGGCGGCGGCTGCAAAGGCCAGACGGCTCGGCTCGGCTCGTCTCGGCTGCCTCCTGCATAGCTGGACGCCACGCCGGGGCGGGGCGGGGCGGGGCGGGGCGGGGCGGGGCGGGGCAACGGGGCTGTGACTCCCATGATGAGCCCTACTCTGCCCCCCGCGCGCCTGGAACGCAACACGCTGTGTGGCGAGTCGACGGCGGCGGCGGCCCGGCTGGGTCGTGTGGCTTGCGGCGGAGCCGTACAAGATTTGGTCCGCCTCCCGCCGCGCCCCGCCCCGCCCCGCCCCGCCCCGCCCCGCCCCGCCCCGCCCCGCCCCGCCCCACTCCGCGACTCGACTCCCTCTCCCATCTCACTTTGACTCGTCCTTTAGCTCCGGGGTGTGAAATCGCGTCGTCGGCGAAATCCAGCCATATTCATGCCGCAGCCGCCGCCAAGCCTAAAAGATGTTTCTCTCCGGTGTACCCCACCCCGCTGCGCCCCGCCTCGCCCCGCCTCGCCCCGCCCCGCCCCGCCCCGCCCCGCCCCGCCCCGCCCCGCCCCGCCCCGCCCTGTCCTTTACTCGTATGCACTCCCCACCGCATGCTGGCGCTTTCAAGTCAAGCCCGCGGCGGCCGCGGCGGAACGGGACGGGACGGGACGGGTGTCCTAGCTGTACAGTTTTTACCAGGGCGACCGGATTTTAAATTTGAGCGCATACCTAGTCATGCCTCCCCTCTCTCGCTCCCTTTAGCTCTCTCTCGCTCTCTCGCTCTCGCTCGCTCTTTCTCTGTCGCTCGCTCTTTCTCTCTCGCTCTCTCTCTCGCGCGCTCTTTCTCTTTTTCTCTCGCTCGCATCTAGCTTTTCTCTCTCCTTCGTTCTCTGCGCGAGACGGCTTTATCTCTAAAATATGTTGTCGTGCGTGTGTAGCGGTCTCCGAGGGCCCTGCTGGGCCCCGGTGGGGGGAGGGGGGGGGGGGGCAAGGGGCGGACTTGCTCGGCGTTGGTCCTCTGGGGCCCCTCCCTGCCCCTGTCGCTGCGCTGGCCGCGTATTTCAAGACCCTCATTGAGTTCGGCACCTCCATCCGCGCGCAAAGTTCGGCCCCTTCCACTCCCGATGTCGAGGGTTAGGTTAGGTCAGGGTCAGGGGTCCGAGCAGTCGCCGCTCGGGCCGCACGAGTGGGACCTCTCGCTCGCACTCATGCACGTCATCTCTCTCACCTGGCCCTAAACTGTCCTAAAGCAACCAACCCTAACCTGAACCCAACGTATCCTGCGAAGGGGCCGAACTTGGTGAGGCAGGCGGATAGAGGCGTCGAATTCAGTGAGGGTCTCTAAATACGCGGCCCGCCGCGCCCCCCACCGGCTGGCGGGCTGGGCTGGGCTGGTGTGAGACCAGCTGGCTGGCTGGCGCTGCAGCGCGCTGCACGGCTGTATGAGAGGAGAATAAAACGACCAGGGGTTGATAGTAGTACAGAGAAAAAGAGAGAATGCTGTCGGGATGCATCATTTCAAAATTCTGCTGCTGGTGCACTCTAATTTCTCCTCCGATGCCGCCTCGCCTGCCCTCTGCCCCCCGTCCCCTGCCCCCCGTCCCCTGCCCCCCTTCTCCTGACGGGAGTGCAGTCTTCAATATAACTCGACCGACTAGCGCTGGCGGTCGTTAGCGGCGCCAGCAGAGAGGTTGGGAGGTTTTGGGGGTAAATGAGTTTAAACCTGGGCCTTCCTCCATGCGCGCTTTCTCTCTCTCTCCCTCCCTCTTTCTCTCTCGCCGCTGCTCTCTTTCTCCCCGCACACCTTGCCCTTCTTCCACTCGTGGCCTCCAATTAACGCCATGTCTCGTTTTGTGTTTTGTCCTAATTACCAGGAAACATCAGTGTCATAACGAAATTCTCTTCATTACTGTAGACTGGGCGCTACGCGCTCGCGGCGCTCGGCTCGTGGGCCCCTCCCCCTCCCTCTCCCCCTCCCCTCCCCTCTCCCTCCCCTCCTCCCCCCCTCCTCCCTTTCCAAACCCGCAGGGGGGCTCCTCGCGGCGGGGCGTGGCGGGGCGTGGACCGCACCGTTAAGACTGTCCAGCAGAGCGCACCGACCCGCTCGGGACGGGACGGGAGGGGCTAATTTGATTTCGTATTTTATTACCGTGATGCGGCCTTGATGATCAATTAATTGACTGCCATTACATGGTACTTAATTTTTGGGAGTGGAGGTGTAGTTGCCCCGAGCAGGTTTTTAGCGGTTTTTATAGAATACGAAGATTTTCTTAAGGAAGCAGAAGACCGTTTGGAATCAGAAATTCTCTCTCTCTCTCTTTCTCTTTGAGAGCGAGGTTTAGTTTTCTAGCTCGATTTGAGCAATAGTCTCAAGAACCTCTCCCTGTTTGAGCGAGGATTGGGAAACATCACCCTTTTTGAGTGAGGATTTATATCCTTTCTTTATCTCGCCTAATTTGAGCAATGTTATAGATTCGTTTTCTCATTTGTGGACTGGTTCTCTCAAGTCAAGTCAAATAAGAGGGTGGCTCTTAAACCCTCGCTTAAATGGGGCAAGAGGCAAAAGATGAGACGTCTCACTAGCTCTTGTATTTGCCGTGACTGACTGTGCTCTCCCCTGTGCCCGCAGCTTACGGCAAGGTGTTCCTGGTGCGCAAGAAGGGCGGCCCGGACGACGGGCGCCTGTACGCCATGAAGGTGCTGAAGAAGGCCACGATCGTGCAGAAGAAGAAGACGACGGAGCACACGCGCACGGAGCGGCAGGTGCTGGAGGCGGTGCGCGAGTCGCCGTTCCTCGTCACGCTGCACTACGCCTTCCAGACGGACGCCAAGCTGCACCTCATCCTCGGTAAGAGTGCTATACGGCCGGGCCGGGGCCCGGGGGGGAATTCACTCTTAGAATCTGTGACCCGACTATTACGTCTATTAAGCTCCGAAATTGTACAGGGTTAGCCAAAAGCAGGCAAAAACAGCCCAAACTGGCCCAAAAATAGGTCAAATATGAAGAATTTTGGCTATTACGCTCCTAGTACGTTTGCATTACGCATACTTTACACCTTTATTACGGATAGAGTGACCCGACTATTACGCGAGTTCATTCCCCCTCGGCCACCGCTCTGTTGACGGGACGGGCGTACACAGGATTACAAGATTACATGGATTACACATGAATATATACCTGATTTTAGGTGCTAAATCGTTAAATTTTATTATGTTTTTAAAAATTTTGCGTACTTTGACGAAGGATTACAGAGGGATTACACGTGGATTACAGGCTAATGTGTACACAGGACTACAGGAGTGGTGGCCCCCTCGCCAGGGCCCATGCGGCCCATCCCATGCGGCTGGGATGGAAGTAAACAGCACTCACATGTTTTTCCCGGCGTGGCGAGTGGCACAAAATACAAAACACAACTGTCATGCTGCGTAGTCGGTCTGTCTCACTTGGCACGTCTCTCTAGTCGCACTCTCTCTCTCTCTCTTTCGCTCTCGTCCGTATGTCCTGTGTTTGGGCCACTCAGAGCCGCGGCTGCAGCAGAAAACGTTTTTTAGTCTGTCTTTCTCTCTCTTTCTGCTCGCTTTCGACCCACCTCCAAAGCGTGTAAGGCTTCCCCGCTGGCGTTCTTGGAGGTCAGCCTGCCCCTGCTCCTCCCCCTCACGGGGACCCAGGTCCCAGGTCAACACCTCCCCCTCCTTTCGTTACATAACAAGCCTATTCACTTTTTGCATGCGATTCAGAAGTAGTCGGCAACCGTTTTTGTTTCGAGCGCTCGACTTAGTGCAATGCTTTGGCGTACCGGGTGTAACATAAAACACGTAACACTATTAGGGTTTGCCCTGCCCGCTCTCGGCGTAAAGGCGCCGTGGCCCTTAGTCACCGTGAAAAATATTTTCGCATGGATACAACATATTTCGTTATTTCTGATATACTTATAAAGTTGTAATTTTATGATCGGTTTCGTAAATTTATGAAAGACTGCGCTCGTTTGAGAACGACAAGTCGATACCAAGTGTCTTTTTAATTTCGTAATTTTACAAATTGGTATCGTAACTATACGACATTTCTCATGGAAAATTATTCTCCCGTAAACCTTCCAAACATTTCTCACAGTGGTGTAGGCAGACCCGCAACACTGTTACTCATGCCACCGTCTCTTGTCCTGTCTCCAGACTACGTGAGCGGCGGCGAGCTGTTCACCCACCTGTACCAGCGCGAGCACTTTACCGAGGAGCAGGTCCGCATCTACATCGGCGAGATCATCCTGGCGCTCGAGCACCTCCACAAGGTGAGTCTGCTGTTGTTCGTCCTGACCTGCTCTCTGGGTAGCCCCCCCCCACCCCTCCCGTTGTTTTCGGCTTGTTATCGGCCGTTGATATGCGCCGCCCCGCCCCACCCCGCTCACAGCGCGCTCGGTAGTTGTTGTCGATGAGGAAAAAATAATCACTACGGCGAAGAAGGGAATGATACGTTGGTGGCGGGAGGAGAGTGGAGAGGAGCAGGGGGAGAGAGAGGACACAAGCTAAAGCAAAGCTAGAGTCTCTCTCTCTCTCTCTCTTTGTCGTTCTCTTCCTCTCCTTCCCTCCTCCTCTTTTCCTCCGCTCCTCGTCTTTCTTTCCGCCCATTCTTGACTCCTCTTGACGCGTTTCGCCGGAGACCTTCGGCATCGATTATTACTGTTTTTGTTTTCGCCCTCCGATTATCATCGCCAGCTTGTCCTCCTCCTCCTCCTCCACCTCCTCCACTGTCCGAGCCGCGAGGCCGAGCTCGCCCGGGGCCCCGCGGGGCCCGCGGGAGCGGGTATGGAGAAGCGGGGATTGAGAGAGAGGGGGGGAGAATGGAAGGGGGCGAGGGGGAATAAAATGGAGGGGAATTTCCAATTGGCGCGACGCTGCTGGGGCGCGCGGCGCGGCGTGGCGACGCTGCCGCCGCTGCCGCCCGTCCTGCTGTTCCGTTCGGTGTGTGCGAATTCGTCTCTCTACGCCGCGGCCGGCCTGCTGTGCTGCGCGTCGCCCTCGGTGTGCCCGCCCCGCCCCGCCCCGCCCCGCCCCGCCCCGCCCCGCCGCACGGCGCGCGCCACCACGTGTACACTGCGCGACAATATTTGTTTTGTTCTTACCCGTGCCACCTATTGAAGCTTCATATTTATTGTTAGCCGCGTGCACCGTGCGCCTTCTTGTACTTAAACATACATGCATCCTTCTAAAAAAAAAAAATAATAGGAAAATGTCATAACAATTTTCGTCAAAATAAGCCTTTTTTAAAAGTCCTTTCGCTGGTTTTCGTGCGACTCAATTCAGGCCTGTTTTTTTTTTCTTTTTTTTGTACTTGTTCGAGTGCGGACAGGCATTCACACACCTGTAAGTGTGATGACCCCGCTCTTCCTGCCGCGGTGATGGGGTTCGTTGCCACGCGCCAGGCCGGGTAGCAGGGCGCCTTGACGATTTTCTCTGCTAGATTAAAAAGGCCTGGTTCGCTGTCCGTTCGTGAAAACAGCTGTTGGCTCGTCAGGGCTGGGCTGGCCGGGCCGGCCAAGGCCCATGACCGCCTGTGACCGTGTGCTGTCCTGTGCGCGCGGCGCGGCGAGGTCGCGCTGACTGTGGAGGGGGAAGGGGCGGGGCGGGGCGGGGCGGGGCGGGGCGGGCCATGATAGCCGGCTCGGCTCGGCCCGATGATTGTTCAGGTTGCCCTCGTCGTCGCCAGCTAAACGGGCTCGGCCCCGCCCCGCCCCGCCCCGCCCCGCCCGGACTCTAAACCGCACATACAGAAGGCCCACGCACGCCCGCACGCACACCTCAGGACCAAGGGCAGCGGGTCAGTGTCGCCGCCGGGCCGCTGGCCTTTGGACCCGGAGAGTGTCTCTCGGGTCCCTAAACCGCAGTGCACCCGAGGTCCGACGTACCGGGGGTTTCTTTTGAATGCGTAACAACAGTGTTGCGGGATTGCCTACTCGCCAGGACTTTAGGGGCCATGGCATGGCGCCTTACGAGCAAACAGGGTAGGCAAACCCGCAACACTGTTCCGCATTTAAAGAAACACCCGGTACAGCAAGTACGCGTGCGAGTTGTGGCGGGTCGTGCGTGGCGTTCTGAACAATGACGCTACAATTCCTGAGCGGTATTCGCCGTGCGAGCTAAATCAAGACAGAGACATGCGGGGCCGGGTGGGCCGGGCCGGCGAGAGTAAAGGAGAGGAGAAAGCGACCAGCGATGCAACTTTTTTTTTTTTCCGCTGCTGCTAGCTTTAATAAACTGAGACTGCCGCAACATGCGCGCGGCGGCGGCTCGGTGCACTCTGTGTAGGGGTCCGTAACTTGGCTTTGCGTTGGTTACTATATCGTAACGTTTCGAATTTTTATTAAAAGTCATAACGATACAGTATATCGGCTGTCGAAGATCAATCTGGTGATTGTCCACCTTCTATCCGCAGCACACCAAGTCCATAACTTAACGTTTCGTCAGTGGCCCATGTGTTAAAAGTTATAAACTTTGACGGGTTAAATAACGTTATGAGCACATTCGTGTAAGTTGCGGACCCCTGGCTCTGTGCCTTGCTGTGGCCCAGCCTTGGACCGGCCCGGCCCGGCCCGGCCCGGTCGGTGACTGCGTGCGTCCTTAGCCTTCTGCTCGCGGCGCTTCCTGGGTCAGCGGTCTGTCCCGGTGCGGCTGGAGCGTGCCGTGCAGTGCGCTGGCACAGGCAGTGGCGGATCCAGAGGCAGCCTTTGCGGGGGGGGGGGAGTAGCACTTTTTGCCTATTTACAGGGGCAAAAGTATAGGCTTTTGACTATACACTTCAGGCGGCTATTTAGGTGCCAATGGGGGAGAGAGGGGGGGGGGTAATTCCTTTGACCCCCTCCCCCCCTCCTGTATCCGCGTCTGGGCACAGGCCTCGCGGGCCGCCACAGGTGTGTGGCCGGCGTGGCGTGGCGTGGCGCGGCGGTGTGCAACAGTCTCCACCGCCGGCCGTGCCGTGCCGTCCTGCTGTCGTAATGACACAGGTGGACCTAATGGCGATGGCCAGGCCGCCCCGCCCCGCCCCGCCCCGCCCCGCCCCGCCCCGCCCCGCCCCGCCGTGTAACTAGGACGTTATACTCGGGCCGCGGGGAGAACCTAGTGTGTAACCGACCCGTGCGGGATTGAGGCATTTATGAGAGACTAGTGTGAGTGTGTATGTAAAACGTTTCGTCATTTCAAAAAGGATCGCCTTAAAACGCTCTGCTCCGCCGTCCGGCCGGCTGGTTGTCTGAGGGGTCGGGTCGGACGGAGCGCGCGGGAGTGGGAGGCCGCCGTGGCAGGCAGGGGCCGGGTAGGCAGCCCCGGCCGACGCGACGCGCGAGTGTGACGGGACTGCCTACCCCCCAGGCGCTACGCCCGGCCCAGCCCGGCCAGTAGTGGGGCGGTTCTGCTGACGCTAGCGGAAGACCAGACCACTGCGTCCCCTCACGCCGCGCCGCGCCACGCCACGCCACGCCACGGACGCGGGGTGTGCGCTGCGCGCGAGGCGGTTCGGGCAGCGAGGTCGTTGCTACCGGCCGGGCCCGCCGCTACCGCCGCACGTTGTGTCGCGCTGTGTGGGGCGGGGCGGGGCGGGGAGGGGTCCGCAGATGGCCAGCCTCTGCATCTGCAGTCGCGGATGTGGACGCGCCTGCCATCTGCCCTGCCTGCCTGACTCACTACTAGCCTAGTTACTTTAGAATGCTTTGTACTCCGGAAAAAATCGCAACAAAACGCCGCTTTGGGGATTTGTTGTACATGTGAGCATCAATTCCCGAGGATTACCATGAATTCCCACCACCGTCTTTACCAGTTGCAGTTAGCTGCAGTTGAACGGTGGAAAAACTACCCAAATTTCTTCAAAATCTTTTGCACTGTACTTCCTTTTATCCCGGAGCTCCTAAACTATTAATGCCATCAAACTCAGCGAGGGCTTATTTTTTGCCCCTGAAATTCTCTATACAAAACCGCTGCCATACGTCTATCGACTCAAGTGCGTGCTCGTCCGGAGGCCGCGTGGATCCGAGAACACAAAGTAGCACCGTTTGATAGTAACGCTTGAAGGTGTCTGGCGGGGCCGTGGCGGGTCGCGTCGGGTCGCTGCGGGTGAACCAACTCGTCAAGGGCGGGGCGGGGCGGGGCGGGGCGGGGCGGGCGGCGCTACCGCCGTGTGTCTCCTTGGGGCCCGCCCCGCCGGTCATGTGACCCGGCCCGCGGCTCGTGCGCGCCGTCTCGCGGCGAGACCGTGTCCGTGCACAAGTTATGTAACGCCGCGCGCGTTACGGGCGTTACGTGGGTGACGGGCGGGGCGGGGCGGGGCGGGGCGGGGCGGGGCGGGGCGGGGCGGGGCGGGGCGGAGGGAGGGCCCGGCCCGGCTGCGCTGTCCTTTGGACCCTGGCGGGCGGGACGGGAAGGTGAGCGCTACGCGCCGCCACGCCCCGACAGGACAGGACAGGACGGCCGCATCCTGACCCTTGGTCGACCCCCGGGGGACCTCGCCGCAGCGTGAGAAGTCCAGGGTGACCCAGCGCGGCCCGGCCCGGCCCAGCGCTGAGCAGACCAACTCTTTTATTTTTGAAATCGTCCTCGTCGCCTCAGCTGCTGGAATACATTTCAGTCAGCCACGCCACGCCACGCCACGCTTAGCGACTAGTGACTACACGTGCGCCGTGGGTTCGACTCCGCGGCGCGGCCAAGGACAAATAGTGTCTGGTCGAGGACGGGACGGCCCCGGGGCGGGCGTTTCGCGTGGCTTTCTCGCTATCCCCTCGATTGTCGTGGTGGTAGCGTTGTGGGGGGGGGGACTGTCTAGCGGCCTGAGGTGGAGGCTGTTGGTGCTGCTGCAGCTGCACGCGTGCGAAGTACAGGAGGAGAGTTTGTCTTGGCAGGTACTGCGCGTGGCAAGGTTGTGGGAGCGCCAACAGCGCGCCTCCCCTCCCCTCCCCTCCCTGTCCCACGTGTCCCACTCCGCCCCGCGCCGTGCAGCCCCACTGACACCATCCTGTCGCTCTGTGTGTTGCAGCTTGGCATCATCTACCGGGACATCAAGCTGGAGAACATCCTGCTGGACTCTGACGGCCACGTGGTGCTCACCGACTTCGGCCTGAGCAAGGAGTTCCTGCCGCACGAGAAGGACCAGCGCGCCTACTCGTTCTGCGGCACCATCGAGTACATGGCGCCGGAGGTGGTGCGGGGCGGCTCGACCGGCCACGATATCGTGAGTACCTGATGTTATCGAGGGAGCCTTGTCCTGCCTGCCCCGCGGGAGCAGGTAGCCTTCTGCAGGCCCTGCAGGGCGCCCCCCCCCCCCCCCCCTGTTCGGTTCCCCGCTGACCCCGGAGGCGCGGCGCAGGCGTCGCTTTCGATTTTTAGGCCCTGCGATCAGCGTGACATGACAGGGGGGGGGGGGGGGGGCGCTGACCGCACTCTGGGCGGAGGTGCAAGCCCCCCCCCCTCCCCCGCCCTCTCTTCCTCGACCCCCCTCCTACCCTGGCCACGACCTTGCCATCTCTCTGTCGCACTCTGACCCACTTTTCGGGGCCGAGCGGCAAAGCGGGCGTGCCGGTTGGAATGGGTAGAGGGGAGGGGATGGGGAGAGGAGGGGGGGGGGGTATCCAGGAGGTACATTCCAGAAGCGGGTGGGGCGTCGCAGGAGCCGTTTTGGCGACGCGCGGCGTTGGCGTCGCGGCTGCTAAGGAAATGTGGAGGCTGGCGCGTGCGTGTGGGTGTCGTCGTGTCACTGCGATGACGGGGCCGAGCCCCCCTGTTCACACGCGACGCCCCCTCTCCTCTCCTCACACGGGGCGCGGCCCCGCGCGCGCCTGACTGCCACGGGCTGCTCTGCTCGCCGCGATGGGAAACTGTAGCATGAGTCGTGTGGGGCCGACATGCGCGGTGCAGTGCGGTGCGGCTGGAGTGTCCTTGTGCGGGCGCGGCCCGCCGCAGAGCGAACGAGGGCGAGTCGAAGGCGCGAGGGGGAAACCTTTGCCGAGGTCGGGGCGGGGCGGGGCGGGGCGGGGCGGGGCGGGGCGGGCGCGGTGTAGCGGAGTAGGGGCCTTGGGTCGAGGTCGTGCTCGCCGTCCCGGTGACTGGGTCCGGCCCGGCCCGGCCCGGCCGCTGCTGAGGGCACAGGTGAGGGAGTGGGGCGCGGCGCGGAACGCGGAACACAAGGGTGGCGTCGGCACCGGTGCCGCGCCCCGCCCCACCCCACCCCACCCCGGCGCGCCAACTCCCCGCCCTTTCCCCCCGGATATGACTCTCTGAGTTGAGTAGGCCCGCCCTATTTCGCATTCGATTTTTGGTTGCGCGCCCGATGACGAGCAGCACACGGGCGCTTCTGCGAATGCCCGCCCCGCCCCGCCCCGCCCCGCCCCGCCCCGCCCCGCTTCGCCCCGCCCCGCGAGCTGCAGCTCCTCGGTTCGCCGCGATACTCCATCCACTCTGCCGTTAGGAGGAGAGACGGGGAGAAGAACACAGCCTCGGTGGCGGGGGCTGGGATACGAGGAGTCCCTCTCGGCCCAGCCCGATATAGCACTTGGTTCGAAAATGTCAGGCCCGCCCGGCGTCGGCCCCTCCCCGTCCCCTCCCCGTCCCCGCGCGGCGCCCCGCGGCTCTGCTGGGGCGGGGCGGGGCGGGGCGAGCCGGGGCAGGTTGAACTTTGGCTCGGGTTACACAAGTTACGTTGTCTCTCCCCTTCCCCCGGTTTCCGGCCGCAGTCGAAGCATTTCTTTACTATGTCGTGGCGTGCCATATTTTCGTCATCCCCTCCTCCCTCCCTCCCTCCCTCCACCTGCCCCTGCCCCGCGTGGCCTATTCGGTTTCACTTTGAACGAGGGTCATGACGAGAGTTGGTTACAGCAGCCGGGCCGCGGGCAGGGCCGGGCAGGGCCGGGGCGGGCTGGACTGTAAGAGTGAGAGCAACTTTGGGGCCGGCGGGAGGCGCGCCGTGTTAGGCGCTACCTTGGCCGGGCCGGGTCTACTTGAAGGTGAGACTCGGCGAGCAGAATCTCGCGGCGCCGCCGGCAGTCGCGAAACGCGAAAGGAATTTCAACGCCTGGCTGCGGCGCACCGCACCGCGCTCCTCCACGCCACGCCACGCCGCGCCACGCCACGCCACGCCACGCCACGCCACGCCACGCTCCGTGGCTCCGCCGCCTGGGACACAAAGGGGCGGCGCTGGACCCGACCCGCGAGCCCAGCCTAACGGGAACCCCGCTGCTGTAGCCGCGGCCCGCGGCGCGGCGCGGCGGCGCACTGCAGACGGCGCGTTGCAAAATCTCGACGCCCCCCGCCCCCTCTCCCTCCTGTCTCCCCTAGCCTTGCGCCGCTTCCCTTCTGCCGGCCGGCTGGTCGGCGGCCCGGCCGTTGACAACGCGGGCAGCGCGACGCCGCGCGCCGTGGGGACGTGGCGCTGGCGAGGACGAGGGTTAGCCGCGACCCGCGACGAATAATGGAAAGGGGCGATAAAAAAAACTCGGCCGCCACCGGGGGTCGAACCTATGCCCCTCTGGGGACCCTGCATGATGAAGATGGACGTTTGTGGCCGGCCGGCCCGGCGCTGGGCCCCAGGAGCGAAAGCGGAAAGGCAATTTGATAAGTGCGGACGGGCCGGGCGGGTGGGCGAACGGGACGGCCGAGCCGGGCCGGACTCCTGGAAGGTAGAGGTGCGGAAGGGGCGGAGGCACCGCGGGGGGTGTGGGTGGGGTGGGGTGGGGTGGGGTGGGGGCTCACTGGAGCTGGCCTACATTCCTAGCTGATAGAGGGGGGAGGGGCGGTGGAGAGGCGCCGCGCGCCGCCGCCAGTCGCTGTATTGAACCTCAGCGCCGAATTATGTAAAGTGGATCGTGCGTATCGTACCTGTCTCGCAGCTTGTGCCGCGTAACAGCGCCCGCCTGCCTGCCTACCCGCCTGTCTGGCCGCCCACCAACAGGGACAACAGGCAGCAGGAGGGGCCGCCTGGCCTGACTGAAACTTGTTGTGGCCCGGTTTACTTGTGGAGTGTAATTAAAAGAAATTGTCATCGTGCGACCCAAAAGCGAGGACCTGCTGGCCTACGGTAGGGAGGTGGGGGCGGCGGGGCGGGGGCGGGGTTGTGGGGCTGGGCGAGGCTAGGCGAGGGCAGTCCGCCCAAGGACGACATGCAACTGTAAGGCGCCGCCCCACCCCTCCCCTCCCCGCCCCGCCTCGGGCAGTACACACAACGGGCGCAGCCCTGACCGGCGGCCAGCGCACCGCACGTGCAAGGGGTAGCGGGTAGCAGGTGCCGGGCCGGCCGTGCAGTTTGACAGGCGTGTGTCGCCTTGCACTTAGGCCCTCTGCTCGCACTCGGCCCCCGTGCAGCCACGCGGCGCCGCGACGCGCAGGCGGGCTGGGCTGCGTGAGGCTGCTGAAGCACGGGGGCCCGGCGGGGCGGGGCGGGGCGGGGCGGGGTGGGGCCGCGCTGCGCCATGCTTAGTAGGTCATTGGGTCAGCTGTTGCTGCCGGGCCGGGCCGGGCCGGGCGGGCCCAGGGAGCGTGCCGACTGGGCTCGGCTCGGCTCGGTTCGGCTCGCCTCTCTGGCGGCTCGCCCAACCCGACCCAACCCATGGCCCGGCCCGGCCCGCCTCGGCCCCAGCGGGCCGGCCGGGGCCGAGGGGCCCAAACCGAGCCCAGCCCTGCCGTTCAGCGGCTGAGGCTTCCACCTCGGGCTGGTCTGGTCTGGCAATGGCCGTACGGCCGGAGGTTCCGTGCACGACCTGGCGCTGGTCGGTCTTGACTTGACTTAACTTGAGAGAACCGGGTCACAATTGACCCTCGGATCGGGTATAAATGTGTTCTCTGCTCTGCCCTGTGCACCCCAGTACGGCGACGGCGCGGTGCGTCTAATCGTGCGTGTCCCGCCGCGCGTCCGCCGCTCCTGCCGCGGCCCCGTCCTCCTACATGTCCCCCATCCTCCCCCTCCCCCGCGCCCCCGCGTTGCGCTTCGCCCTTGCATCCGCGTTGAGGGACGGCCCCCTTCTCCCCCCGCCCCACTCCTCTCGCTAGGCGCGACTCCTATAAGGCCCCGGCCCGGCTGTTATGCGGAGTTGTGCATGAGAAGAAAGTGTGGTGGAACTGCGGCGCGGAGTGTCCCCTCCCCTCCCCTCCCCATCCACCTCCCTCTCGTAGCGGACCCCACCTTAGCCTCCCCTCCCTCCCGAGCCGCGAAGCCCCGCGGCGTTGTCTGTGCAGGCCCGCCCCGCCCGCCGCGCCACGCCCCGCCCCGCCCCGCCCCGCCACGCCAGAGATTAGCGAAGCGTGTCTGTTGTGCCCTTCTCCATCCCTCCCCTCCCCTCCCCTCCCCTCCCACCTTTGTTCAGCACACCTGTCATACGGGTCTTGCTCGTTCCCCTCCCCTCCCCGTCTCTCTCCTCTCCGCCCTTTGCTCGCCTCTTTTCATTTCTTATCCAAGAGTTTTGCGGGGAAATGAACGGTCTGGCCGCTGCGCTGCTCCCGCTCGCTCCTCTGCTCGTGGACGCTAAAAGTGCCTCCTCGGTCCTTGCGTGGATCTGGCTCGCGGAGCAGACTAACCCACTAACGGGCGGGGCGGGGCGGGGCGGGGCGGGGCGGGGCGGGGCGGGGAGTCGCACGAGTCGCACGCGCCGGGCTTGCTGTGTGCCCTCCGCGCTCCGCTGGGCCCTGCGCTGGGCTGCGCGGCGTGCGGTGCTTCCGCCGGATACTTAGCGCAGCGCAGCCCAGCCCAGCCCAGCGCAGCGCCGCTAGACTTGTGTATACTCGGTCCTGGTTTCCCTGCCGGGCCGGGCCGGGCCGGGCTCCCCCTCTCCCCCCACGCTAGCTGTAGGTAGTAGGATGGGCGTGTCCGACTCGGCGCACCCGGCCCGGCGGTTTTATTTTGGCCGCTCCCTATTATCAACTCTCGTGCTATTATTTTGCGGCGGCGTTGCGTCGTTTGGCTCTGCTCTGTTGGTAACGCTGTCATGTTCCTGTTTCAGGCCGTGGACTGGTGGAGCGTGGGCGTCCTCACGTATGAGCTGCTGACGGGCGCCTCGCCGTTCACCGTCGAGGGCGAGAAGAACACGCAGCAGGAGATCAGCAGGTGAGTCGAGTCGAGTCTACGGGGACTGCGACCTGATAGCCAACTCTGACCTGGGAATTGTAGGTCGCCCATTTTTATTCACTCATTGAATGACAAGGGTTATGTGAACAGAAAAAAAAAAAAAGTGTTGTGTGTGGCTAATTTCCCGACGACATGACTTGCGTGCGGACGTGCGTGCGTGCGTGCGTGCGTGCGTGACTAGTGCAGCCTGGGCAGGGCAGGCCTGGATTTCCCTTTTGTTATTAGCATCACATGTGCCGTGTACGCGCCGCACGGTGGGGAGGGAGTAATTAAAGCTTAAAGAGGGAGCGGGAGCGTAAGGCGTAAGCAGGAGGAGGAAACTCACTTTCCTTTCAAACGGATCCGTGCGAAGTCATTGTGTGGGGTGGATGTGTCTGCCGGGTCGTGCGTGAGGCATGGGGAACAAGGATGCCAGTAAAGTTAGGCAAAGAAAATATAAAACAACTGCACGCGCACACCTGTGCGCTGCTGGCGGTATCGCCGCCTGCCTGCTAGGCAGGCAGCCCCTGTGAACTTGCGCACAGGGTGGTAGGCCACCCGCCCGTCCGCGGAGAGTCTTGGTGCGCGCGGTTGCCTACCCGTCGCGGCGCTTAGCGGCACTGACTCACCGTGTGGCTCTGTTGTCCGCAGGCGGATCCTCAAGACCAACCCCCCTATCCCGGACGGCCTGTCGCCGGAGGTGGCCGACCTTATCTCGGCGCTGCTGGTCAAGGACCCCCGCAAGCGGCTCGGCGGCGGCGAGCAGGACGCCCTGGAGCTCAAGAAGCACCCCTTCTTCCGCGGCCTGGACTGGGTCGCCCTGGCGGAGAAGCGCGTGCCCGCGCCCTTCGTGCCTCGCATTGCGGGCGAGCTGGACGTGAGCAACTTCTCTGAGGAGTTTACACGGATGACCCCCACAGACTCGCCTGCAGTAATACCCCCCAACTTCGATAAGATATTCAAGGTGAGGTGTTTGTATTCAAGTATATTGAAGTATTTTCAGACCTCTCCCTTTCTCATTGTAGCTTTCATTTTACATGGGTCATAATGGTCTTGTTTTATTTTCTTGATTCAGGGATACTCTTATGTTGCACCATCAGTCCTGTTCAGTGAAAACGTACTAAGTGATGAAATTTTTAACCAAACCAAGAGGCCGAGTCCCACAAGTCTCACCCTACCATGTATAAAGGTAAGTTCATTTTTTTTAAACTGATGAAAAAACACAGCAGTGCTAAAAGTTATAATTTTCTTTTATTCTTTCCAGGACTCTCCCTTTTTTCAGCAATATGAAATTGATCTCCGTGAGGGTATTCTAGGAGATGGAACATACTCAGTCTGCAGAAAATGCAGGCATCGGGAAACGGGTCAAGAATATGCTGTGAAAATTGTGAGCCGAAAGACTGATTGTACTAGGGAGATCAATTTATTACGAGCCTGCCAAGGACATTCCAACATAGTGAAATTATATGATGTGTTTATTGATGAGGTTGGTTTTAAAACTATGGACAATAGCTGTTTCCCTGGCCTGACAATATTCGGTGCCTTAATCTTCAAATTTATTTATAGGCTCATACATATCTAGTACTTGAATTATTGAGAGGTGGAGAGCTTCTAGAAAGAATCAGGAGACAGGCAAGATTCACTGAGAACCAAGCTAGTCGGATTATGAGAAGCCTAGTTGCTGCTGTCAGTGAAATGCATTCAAGAGGAGTAGTACACCGTGACCTAAAACCAGAGGTATGAAAACTATCATTTTCGCACAAAAATCAGCTGACCAGCATCTGTCATTTCATAAAGCAGTCAAAATAATTTTTCTCTAAAAAATGTTTTTTTTTTCCTTTTCAGAATCTGCTCTTTACAGATACCTCAGAGAACTCAGATATTAAAATAGTGGACTTTGGATTTGCTCGGTTAAAGCAAGAGAAAGAAGTTCTAACCACGCCGTGTTTCACTCTTCACTATGCAGCTCCAGAAGTATTAAAACAAGCATTAGTTAAATCAACTGCTAACAGCAGTAATGCCACTACTGACATTAGTGGGAATGTCCTTAGCCAACCACCTAGTGAGGGCTATGATGAAAACTGTGATCTTTGGAGCTTAGGGGTGATCTTGGTATGTAGTCAGCATTATCATAATTCGTTGTGGAGCACCCGAACACCTGAAACTTACGGTCTCTTCCTTTGCAGTACACAATGCTCTCTGGTCGTGCTCCATTCCACGCCCGGTCGAGGGACGACAGTGCGGCCGCTATTATGTGTAGAATTAAGGAAGGTGACTTTAACTTTAATGCTGATGCCTGGCAAAACGTCTCTCATGCTGCCAAGCAGCTCACCAAAGGTAAGGGATTGGCAGCTTCTTCCTATTTTCACCATGCATATTCAGTATGTACATATATTTTGGACAATTTAAGACTTATGAGCCGTTTCTTGCTGTACAGGACTTTTGACTGTCGACCCTAAGAAGAGGCTTCGAATGAGTGATCTATTGACAAGTGAATGGATCCAAGGATCAGATCGAGCTGGCTTTGCTACTGTGCCACTCATGACACCCGATGTGCTAACCACTGGATCCTCAGCACGTTCTGCTGAAATCAATGTTGCCCAAACTTTCTCTGCCTTTTTCCAAGCCCATCGTGAAGGCTTCAGATTACAGGCAAGTTCCAAGCAACTAAATTATCATCTCTGTTTCAGCATCTCATTCAGTTTCCCACAACTCTTGCTAATCCTCACCTTCCTCCCTCAGGAGGTGGTCAATGCTAAACTGGCCCAGAGGCGCCGCAACAAGAAGTCCTCCGTGGACAACCGCAGCTTCTCCACCTCGAGCAACTTCTCCAGCTCGAGCTCGTCCGGGACGTCGTCCATCCAGACGCCCGTCAAGATCCCGTCCAGCTCGTCCGTTCAGTCGCCGGCCTCCGCCTCGGCGGCGTCCACCTCCTCTGCGCAGCCGCAGCAGCGCGTGCGGCCGCGCGGCCCGGCCGACCACAGCGACAACGTGTTCAACTTCGGCGACTCTCGCGTGCGCGAGTACCTGTCGAGCCTGTCGTCGTCGTCCTCGGGCGAGCGCATGGACTGTGGGTCTCCCGCGTCCCCGCTGAGCGCGGCCTGCAACCCTCTGCTGTCCGAGAGCGCCGCCTCCATCCCCCTGGCCTCGGCGCAGTGCGGCCCCGGCCCCAGTCCCGGCGCTGTGCTCCTGTCCCCGGTGCCGCCCCGGAGGAAAAAGGGACGCCCCGGCGCCCCCGGGCTCGGTCCCGCGGAGCCCTGCACCGGCCCCGGCCCCGGCCCAGGCCCCGCCCTGCCGGGCCTTGGCCTCGACGACTCGCTGGATGAGCGCACCGAGCGCCTGTGCTCGGCAGACACGGACTCGCTCAGTCTCCTGGAGGACCTGCCCAGGGAGGAGGCCGAGCTGCTCGCCACCCCGGTGCCTTTGGCCGCGGCCACCCCGGTCTCCACCCCTCTGGACAGGCACAAGACCAGGAAACACCTGGCAAGGACAAAAAGGTCTGATGTGGCATCGGTTGCGAGTGCGGGTGACAGTGTGGTGTCGAGTAGGCAGGGTCCCTTGACTAGGTCGCTGAAGAGGAAACTAGAAGAGTCCAGCTCGAGCTCAAACTCAACTCATAGCTGTAGCGAGGATGACCATCTACCAAAGAGAAGACGGCCAAGTCATAGTAAGCACTCGAGGAGTGGACGTCAGCGACAGAAGAAAGAGCGCATTCCAACCATTGACATCGATTAGCTCATTTCAATTGATTGATAAAGGATAATGAGCTTATGACTTATTGATGTGACTTAATAATCTTGCTCTGCACACAAATTATTTTCTCTTCTCTAATTCTGGAAGATGCAATTATGTTTGTAGTCCTGACCAAACAATCATAGTTCTAAACCAGCTTCTGTGAGTCCACTTTGCATTCTGTAACTTAGGGCACATAATTGTGCAGAAGACTGTTATCTTGTATAGTATGTCTCTTTTTCCTCAAATTTTGTGAGAGTGAGTGTGTTATAGTCCATGACAAGAAATGTGTTGCATGGCTCTTCCTGCCTGTCAAATCAATTATTTTTAAAATTTAACTTGGTGTTATGGCAAAATCTTCAGTGTTGGTCTATCTCTTGTTAGTGTCACTTTTTAGATCTTTCCTATTTCTTCATCCATTTTCTCGTGGACTACCTTGATTCTTTGGAATCCATTTTGATGGTAGTAATGTATTGGTATGAATTGGATCTGAGTAGGCCTCTTTAAGTCATAAAACTACTTGTCTAACACTCCTAGTACCTGTTCTTTTATGTTCTTTTGACTCTATTAATGAGTATTTTCTTCTTTTAATACTAGTCGAATCAGCACAAATGTGGACTTAGATCCCATGGCCAAATGTGTTGTGTAGCTTAGGTTGTTTGAAAGTGTGTGGTGCTGTGAGCAAAAATGCTTTGACGTTTTCATGTTATTTTAGACACAAGAATCATAATAATTGAGTCCTATTTGAATTGTATTTGAAACGAACTTTAAACGATTTTACTTGACTAAACTAAGTTTTCTTGCTTCAGCTGCAAGATCTGAGATGTGTTTAATTAACATGAAAACAGCCAATAGTACTTGAATATTTTTAAGGGTTGTTAAAGATGAGTCAATGCGAGTCCCTCAGAACTGATTCCTATTGTTACACAATATTGTAGGTAAATTGTTGGCTCATTCTATAAGATTTCTTTGAAATGGGTTTTGCTGCCAATTTGCTGGCAAACTGGCAGTGCACCCATCTCTGTTATGAAGTTGTTCCAATATCTCAGGATACTTTACCTTCAGTTATGAATTTATTATAAGTGGTACAGTGTACTACAGATATATATCTGCATACAGTATATATCTGCCTCAAAACGCTATTTCATATATTCTATCTAATAGAGAATTATTTCATTTTAGTAAAATGTCTTTGACTTAATATTTCTAGTAACTAAAGATATTTTTCCTGTATCGGTGTTCTGAACATCTCTTTACAGTGTCATATAAGAAATTGCAGTGAAATACTGCTTGTATGCTGAGTTAAAAATTCCATCATTTGCAGCTAGGACAATTTGTATAGCAGCAATTTCTGTTATAGTTGATTTTAATGTATTGAGTTGCACTGAATATTGACCCTAATTTTGCCAAACAATGATTCTAGTCTTGTTTGTTTAATTAGTGAGTCAGGAGCAATCTTCAGCAAGTTTTGAAGAGAACTCACATCCTTAGTCTCCATTTTTTTTTTTTTTTTTGAATACTTAGTGAACAAAATCAATTTTGTGAGTTAAATTTTGTATTAAGCAAGCATTTAATTGAGATTTCAGCCCTTGTGATGGTTCGGTGTATTGTTGGCTTGTGTGCTAGAGGATTTGCCTTTCTTTCCTGTAAATGTGTATACGGCTTAAAATGAGAGTGTCATTTACAGTGAATCTTCATGTTTCGGCGAGAGTATTCAAGTGGGCTTAAAAACCTGTGATTTTCAGTATTTATTGTGAGGCCTGCTAAGTCAGCAAAACTCATTCACTGCCTTCTACTGAAAATACACAAGCATACCATATTAAAATCTTCATGTTCATTTTATTAACTTGTTTTATTTTAAGATGTTTTCTTCTGACTTGTTAATTTGTTTCTTCTGCATTTGTAGTTCCTCCTTGAATTTATAATTGATTCAAACCGTTATTAATTAAGACTAACAACTCAAGCAATTTATATTTATTTTTTACGACTTGAAAAATAGTATTCTACACAATATCAATCTCATATACCCACATATCTAGGGCCAGGTTGGATGGCTTATACTTTTTTGAGTTATAATATTTTTTTTTTTTAAAGTCCATTTTTATGTTAACTTAAGTCCAGCCTGTTGATAAAGTAGTCTTCCGCTACATAGAACAAATATAGTCTCCACTCATTGCTTCTGTGAAACCTTGTGTGAATGTGTGTGAAAATGTGCCATGTGTGAATGTGATTTCTGTGGTGAGCTTCGTGTACTGTCCTTTCAATTCCTTTCCTTCTGTTTTCGAAAAGCTGTCCCCTTAGGTGAATACACTTTGACTCAATGATAATTGTCTTAAACTCTTTATGTGTGCAATATACTGAAATATGGCTATGATTTGCTTAAGTGGTTTTCCTCAGTATTTAAAGAAACACTGTTAAAAATTTCCTTTCTTTTTGTTTAGATGAAACTATCAAATGCTTGTTCAAAATTACTTTTTTCAAAGAGAGGAAACTGACTGCTCAAGTTTTACACAATTTGTTTTGTTTCCTATTGTTATTTTGTTTTGTTTAAGTTTGTACTCTTCTAAATGGTACAATCTCCTATCTAGGTTAAATACTGTATGTGAGTACTTGAGTTCATGCATTCAACTAGCTGATGTTCTGAAAGCTTGCAGATCTCTTCATATTCCATCTTATTGTTTTTAGTTCTAAATCAATTTAACGATTTCTTTGCTTTGATATATTTGTTGAGAATATTAGATTCCAATTGTTGATGCTTGTAGCTCAAAGTTATCTGGGCAGGCATTTATTGTCTGAATTGAAAACCAGGCTTTATTCACTTCTGTTTCCTCTTGTGTTTTCTTTGTTTCCTTTTTGTGTACATAACAATAAGGGTGATGCTTACCAATAATGATGGTGTTGTCATTTGAAAGTGATGTATTTTACATCCAACCAAGAGACAAACTACTTGTAAGGAGAAAAGACATCATATCTGTCAGTTCCAGGTCTGATGGCATAACCGAAAGTTTTGCTGAAGTAAAGTACTTCTCTATAACCAAAAAAATAAAGAGACTGTGATTTTGTTGTTGAGAGAAGTGATAGAACTAGTGATTGCTTTATATCACTAATAAAATGTTTAATTTGTGTACACATTGGTTGTATGTGTGAAATAGTGGAGAACTGTTATGAAGTCCAAGAAATATATGCATATTATAAGAATTTAAGAAATTTAGTGATTGTATTTATTAATTCCATGAATTGTATCTATTGATGAACACATGATTATAAAATTATTATCTATGTACATAGAGATGTTGGGAAATGTTGGAAAGAAGTAAATCTTTATTGAAATGAAATTATTTTTTATGACTTCTTAACAATCATCCTCACAACGTGACAAAACATACGAGAGGTTTTCGGCCGAAAAAAAATGTTGCTCTAAAGTGACGGGGGTTGTGCAAGGGGACTCCAACGTACCCCTAGGCCAACCCCCGAGAGTTTGGTCGAAATCCGAGACAATTTTTTTTCGACCGAAAATCATAAAAACGCAAAGGCTATAGCCTTTGCATTTTACCGATTTTGGGCCGAAATAAAATTTCGCTCCAAAGTGACAGGGGTTGTGCAGGGGCACTCTAAACATCCCCTAGACCAACCCCCGAGGGTGTCTTGTGAGTTCGGTCGAAATTGGAGACAATTTATTTTTGGCTGAAAATCGCAAAAACGCAAAGGCTATAGCCTTTGCATTTTTACGATTTCGGGCCGAAAATAAATTTTGCTCCAAAGTGACGGGGGTTGTGCAGGGGCACTCTAAACATCCCCTAGGACAACCCCCGAGGGTTCCCTGTGATTTTGGTTGAAATCGGAGACAATTTATTTTCGGCTGAAAATCATAAAAACGCAAAGGCTATAGCCTTTGCATTTTACCGATTTTGGGCCGAAATAAAATTTCGCTCCAAAGTGACAGGGGTTGTGCAGGGGCACTCTGAACATCCCCTAGACCATCCCCCGAGGGTATCCTGTGAGTTTGGTTAAAATCGGAGACAATCTATTTTCGACTGAAAATCATAAAAACGCAAAGGCTATAGCCTTTGCATTTTACCGATTTTGGGCCGAAATAAAATTTCGCTCCAAAGTGACAGGGGTTGTGCAGGGGCACTCTGAACATCCCCTAGACCATCCCCCGAGGGTATCCTATGTAATTTTGGTTGAAATCGGAGACAATTTATTTTCGACTGAAAATCATAAAAACGCAAAGGCTATAGCCTTTGCATTTTACCGATTTAGGGCCGAAATAAAATTTCGCTCCAAAGTGACAGGGGTTGTGCAGGGCACTCTAAACATCCCCTAGACCAACCCCGAGGGTGTCCTGGAGACATTTATTTTTGGCTGAAAATCGCAAAACGCAAGGCTATAGCCCGGGCCGAAAATAAATTTTGCTCCAAAGTGACGGGGGTTGTGCAGAGCAATCTAAACATCCCCAAGGGCAACCCCTGAGGGTTCCCTGTGATTTTGGTTAAAATCGGAGACAATTTATTTTCGGCTGAAAATAATAAAAACGCAAAGGCTATAGCCTTTGCATTTTACTGATTTTGGGCCGAAATAAAATTTCGCTCTAAAGTGACAGGGGTTGTGCAGGGGCACTCTGAACATCCCCTAGACCATCCCCCGAGGGTTCCCTGTAATTTTGGTTGAAATCGGAGACAATTTTTTTTCGGCTGAAAATCATAAAAACGCAAAGGCTATAGCCTTTGCATTTTACTGATTTGAGCCAAAAATATTTTTTTCTCCAAATTGAGGGGGGTTGTGCAGGGGCACTCTAAACATCCCCTAGACCAACCCCCGAGGGTGTCCTGTGATTTTGGTTGAAATCGGAGACAATCTTTTTGCGGCCGAAAATCATAAAAACGCAAAGGCTATAGCCTTTGCATTTTTACGATTTTGGGCCGAAAAAAAATTTCGCTCCAAAGTGACGGGGGTTGTGCAGGGGCACTCTAAACATCCCCTAGGACATCCCCCGAGAGTTCCCTGTAATTTTGGTTGAAATCGGAGACAATCTATTTCCGGCTGAAAATCATAAAAACGCAAAGGCTATAGCCTTTGCATTTTTACGATTTCGGTCCGAAAATAAATTTTGCTCCAAAGTGACGGGGGGTTGTGCAGGGGGACTCGAACGTACACCTAGACCAACCCCCAAGGGTCAGTTCGTCCGAAAACCCGGTTTGTCAGCGAGGGAATGCAGTATTCCTGATAGCGCGCAATGTGTTCGGGCGAGGTGGCTAAGGGGTTTATTTTGTCACTAACGAAGTCCGGTATAGGACTCCTAGGAATTGCTATGTGTTTTTTAGTGCCAGAAGAATGTACCCTGTGAGTTTGGTCGAAATCGGAGACAATTTTTATTCGACCCAAAATCGCAAAAACGCAAAGGCTATAGCCTTTGCATTTTTACGATTTTCGGCCGAAAATTAATATTCTCCGAAATGACGGGGGTTGTGGAGGGGGACTCTAACATACCCCTAGACCGACCCCTAGGGTCAGTTCGTCCGAAAACCCGGTTTGTCTGCGAGGAAATGCAGTATTCCTTCTGAATCGTATTTTGAATGGCACTAAACCTGGCGGGCGAGTGACGTCATTTTGTGCAGCCGGAGATCCGGGGCCGGAAGCTGGAGGTGTTTGTTGTTTTCGGAGGGATCATGGCGGAGGCCGGTGTGTGCGGTGCGGTATGTGTAATTGTGATATTATTTGTTTCAATAGTAGTATTCCTTAATTAATTAATAATTGGGAGGATTGTGATATTCTTTTATTTAAATATCACATATTTTATTGTTTCGGTGAGGACAAACTGAACATCCTCGCTCCTGTAATGGTTCCTCTTTCTGCTGAGTGCCTACCGTAAGGTTATAATTAACCATCAGCATTGGGTGTAACTTTTCAATGATATTCTTATTAGCGGAATGTCGTTGTTTCCTTGAAAGGCTGTAATTTTCTTGTAGCACATTATATAGTGCCCAAGGGAGGTTAGCTATGAAGGTTAGGTCACCTCATGCCTCATGGCTACACAATTGGTGAGGTTGAGGCTAAGACTATGGTTCATCCATGAAGCTCTTAATTTGGGCATTAGTGTGAATCAGAAATTTATTTTACGTTGCGTTCTTGTTTAAATGTGAAAGTGGGGGTGTCCTTAGTACTCTCTGTGAGGAAATCCTGGACCAGATGGATTCCGATTAGGCGACAGCCCACAACAGTAGTAGCATTCTCTATCAGGCACACTTGCGTGTTCATTTCAAAATCAAAGGGTTTTGTAAAGTTAACATTGGCGGGAAAATAGGGAAGCTAGGACTCTTGGCTGAGTCAGTAGGGCTTGTTGCATTAGTGGGTATCCTTCCACTTGAAATCGCAGTTCTGTGCTCATGATGATTCTTCTTCTTTGAACAATATTGCATCTTCGTACTGAGAATAATTAAATGTAAATGAGATCTTTATCATTTGGAGTAAGGCATGTTCATTCTTAAAACGCCTTTTAGTTTTCAAACATACTTAATAATACAATAGTCTTGTGTAGATTTATTTGTTTTCAATGCAATATTGTTTAAAATGTGTATGGCCAGTCACTTGTCTTTATCCAGAATTTGTTTGTCAATTGTATAAATACTAGTTGTTCACTTATCGATCTAGTTTATGGTTGGTATCTTGCCAACTGATATCCATAAGAGATATCATCAGCATTTTATCGATGTGCAATTACCTTTCTAAGGTATTTGGCTTTTTAAAAATAATACTTGTTCACTTTTCCATCCATCTTATTTAAGGGTGGTATCTTGCCAACTAGTCAGATGCTGGATGCATTTAATAATTGGGATAGAGGCTTTTAAAGTAGTAAATCTTGTTTTGTGGAGAACAGAGATGAGTGACGGCTTTTGCTTACTGATATATGAGTGTTGCCCTGTTGCCCCTGTGTCTGCTGTTCTTTACTTGCTCTATTGCAAAAAGTATCCATTGAATGCTTTGTTTTGCGCCATTTGGCCTGCCTGCTTCCTCTCACTTTGACCTCGGCCAGACTCCTAAAGGTCAGGGTGTGAGGAGTAGGCATTTTAGTGGTAACCTTTCAAATCTAAATTTTTGCTTGCTTCCTCGCACTTTGACCTTCGGCCAGACTCCTCATGGTCAGGGTGTGAGGAGTGGGTGTCTTGCTCTTGTACTTTTGAAATGTAAATTTTTGCTTGCTTTAAACTTGTTGTAGTTGCCCCCTCTTGCTGGCATGTTGACCCAGGCCAGTCTCCTGAAGGTCAATGTGTGGGTGAGAGGGGGCGAATGAGAGGGGATTCCTCTCTCTTTGCTTTTGAATTTCAACTTTTGAATGGATACTTTTTACTGATCTCTGCTCTGCTGTTTTCCTTGTGGCTTTGGTATAATACGGCCTCCTGGAGTGGGACTTGTCTCACTGCTGGGTTCGAATCCCAGCGGGTCTATGCCTTGCCTCGCTCTGCCTTCCTTCTCTCTGAATGTATGAGAAATTTAGAGGAACACAGTGCTTTGTTGACATTGTAGCTGTTCTTGTTTACAATTTCCCTCTATCATATTAATAATAAAAAATTAACAGCTTCTCTTGCCCGATATTCTGCTGCACATAATTTTGGTCAATGTTAGCACATGTTTACTCTAACCTAATGTTTGCTTTAGGTTACCGAGATCATAACACTCCTGGTACAGTATCAACATGGGAGGTCCTCTTGAGTTGAATGGTCAGGAAAGAAGCTTCTGCCCTCAGCCTTTTATCAG
The DNA here is from genome assembly GCA_033675135.1 of Frankliniella intonsa. Lineage (NCBI taxonomy): Eukaryota > Metazoa > Arthropoda > Insecta > Thysanoptera > Thripidae > Frankliniella > Frankliniella intonsa. The sequence continues at coordinate 2,559,404 of CM066256.1, forward strand.
TTGTCCTTGGACGCACCAGCCTTCAAAAGTGTACCATGTAAGTTATTTCTCTAACAATTTACGAGTCTCTTTCAGTTTGACGTGCAAACTTTACATATTCTTTTCTTTTCCAGTTGGTTGTGTTCATGCGACGACTATCCTGCTTACTGGAGATGGATAATAGGAAACCTGGTCTACGAGACTCCTCAGGTATGTCATGTTGTTCAATATTTATAAATTTCACATTCCATGGCATCAAAAAATAATGAGACATTTGATACTGCTGGTCAAAGATTCACTCGTATTTTTGTTAATTTTAAATTTTATTTTTATTTAGGAGTGCTGCAATGCTTTGAGACCCGTCACCAGCCAGAATGGAGTGCTCTCGATGTTTCAAGAACATTTCATAGCAGAAGCCCTTGTCATTGCAAAAGGAAACTGGTGTGCATAGGGCGTATAAAGATTTAGTCCACCTGAAGCTTGGTTGTGCCAATTGCAGACCTGTGGAAATCACCCAACTGTTCACGCAGTAAGTTATATCTCTGTCATCTTAGAACTGTAATTCAATGCATAATCAGATGTTAATTGATAATATTTCCCCACTGGGGTATGGCATTTTTTCTTCCCAGTTGTAAATGCTGTCTTTATTATGCGCACTTCTGTGAGAGAAAAATATGGTTACGAATCCTTCAAAGTTTTCACCTTTTTTCTTTTATTTTGTTTCTGTCTCAGATTCTACAGAAAGAGTATTTGAGGGAAAATCCACTTGCTACTCGAGCTCCCAAGTTATTGTGTCACCTCTACCAGGGTCTGAATCTCGATGGATCCCTACCTTCTCTGGTAATTTTACATTAGTATAGATAGCATAAAGTAATTTAATTAGTCAAGTGTGTTTTCTTCTTCTCACACATGTCTTGATATATAAGTTGTTCTTGATTTTACAGTGTGAATCCAAACAGGAAACCCAAATGCTTCTTCAGTGGCCAAGTGGAAAATCTAAATTCCTGAATAACTCTACCAGGTTAGTGTGCTCATTGTTGACTGTTTATTTTTAGACTAGTAATATCATAATATATAATTCCATAAGTCACATTTTGCTAATAAATCAATGTTCATAACCCCAGATTTTGCTGAGTCAGTCTTAAAGGGAAAATCCAGTTGGCGCCACAGCTTCTATTTTTCCTCAAAGTGTGACTTTTCAATTTCAACTCTGCATCAGGTATGTTGGCTGAGCACAATAGACTTTTCCACCGAATGTGGAGGAAGAACAGACATAATCAAAATGTGCCGGAAGCAGATACTATTAAAAACAGCTCGTATGTCAAACTTTACTTTCTTCAAAGAAAAAAATTAAAAAAATTTAGGATTTGTGTTTTTGTCACAAAAGTAATGAAATGTGGTTTACAAGCTGTTTTTAGTATCTGTTTCCGGCAGTTTTTGATTATTTCTGTTCCTCTTCCTCATTTGGTGGAATGGTCTATTGGACTTAAATGTTCTGTGAGTAGCCAGATACTATATGTTTGAGTCCTATTGTACTATTGTCACATTGTCACTTATAGAAGGGGGTGAAAAAATATCTTGCAAAGATAAGTGGGTATTGCCTTAACAATAATAAACATTCAACTCTGGTCTTTGAGATAAAATAAATAAATATTCTATTATCAACCTTTGTGTCAAAAATTCTTACTGAAGCCAACAGTACAGAAATTGGAAGGTACAAATGTAAGGAAGAAAGAAACTGATAAATGATATTTTTCTTGCTGGAGTTAATAGCAGGCTTGTTACAGTAGCTCTTCCTGTGTACTAAGCCTCATAAGAAGTATGTTGACTTGAGCCAACCATGGAGACAAATTGCTTCATTCACGAATACCAATTATTTACTATCAATCAACTGTCCTGTGATGAATCGGAGACTTTCCGTCCTCAAAATTCTTCCCGTTCAGTGAAGTGGTTAAGCTAGTTTCCTTGTTGTCTTAGTCCTATCAAGCTGAGTAAATTACATAGTGTAACATGGATTTACTTTTACTTTGCCTGAAACCCTTGTGTAGCCTATTGATGTGAGAAGTGGTAGAAGGAGCTTTGATAACTCATCACTTTGAAACCTTAGATGCTTTTGAGGGTTAGCATTTCCCTGCCAAATATGTCTGCCATCTGTTGACATTCACGTGGGACTCGGTCTTGCTATTCAGGATTTAAACTATCTGACCCTTAACAAGTACTTTGCATGTGCATATCTTGGCAAGTTCCTGAGAGTTTAGCAACACCTCTCATGACTTTTAGGAGTTGCAAGGATTATTTACGGAAACATGTTGTTTCAGAGGTGGTACAAATTCTCTTTATTGATACGAATGTATACAACTATTCAGCTGCGTGTCACTATCCACATTACTCACATGGTCCTAGATAACAGCAATGGGACAAACTGTTTGTTGGTTCCAGCATGCCATCCCGAAGACTGCTCTTCTCCAAACGTACCCTCTGTTGAGCTTTTGTGGTGTCCAGCTGACCTGGAACATCGAAGTAAGAAATTACATTTTGTTGCAGATCATCCTCGGCAATGAACAAGTTTGAGGACAAAGCCAACTGAATTCAGCCACACATCCAAACAAAAGCGATATGCTCCTGATTGTTGCTATGAGGTAAGAAACAACATGAATATCCTGTTCATTTCTATCACTTTTCTTGGTTCTCCCCTCGGCATAATACAGTTCTAACCCTTCCAACACGTGGCTAGCAGACACGTGCTGCCATTTCCGCGTGGCTTGGCTTATTTCTAACCCTGCCAACACGTGGCCGGCGATTAAGAAAAGGACAATTCTGAACAACGTACTTACCTCTGCTTGATTCCTGTTGCCCGCAGCCCGACGTCGTTCTCGTCAGCATCCAGAAACGTGCAATGGGGCCCGACAACAAGTGCATGGCGACCTAGCGTGTGAAATCCTGCAATATCCAAGATTTAGTGCTACAAACGAGTGGCACGACCTGGCGATGGGCGTCACAGAACGACAGCAGGACAAAACGTACGTACCTTGTTTACTGGACGATCGCTGAGGTGCTTTGCTGGGCTGGCCCTGCTGGTCGATGGTGAGGTCGGTGGCGAGCGAGGCTAAAGCTAGGACAATGCTGAAACGAAAGCCAGGCTTGGAAATTTACCTTTTGAATAAACATTTGTGGACGCCGATGCGATGCGGGGCGGGGCGGGGCGCGAGGCGTGCGACAGCCACAGCGGCAGGCAGCAGCGGGCGCGCACGCCGGAGCCGCCCGCCCCCCCCCCCCGTCACCGAGACACCACGTCCTGCTCGGCTGCCTGCCCGCCCTCCACTGACGCTCCGGGCGGGCAGCCAGCCGCGCAGGACGTGTTGTCTCGGTGACGGTGGCGCGGTGCGGCCAGCTCCGGCGTGCGCGCCCCTGCTCCTGCCCGTATTGCTGCTCCGCACGCCTCGCCCCGCCCCGCCCCGCCCCGCATCGCATCGGCGTCCACATTTTTTATTCAAAAAAGGTAAATTTCCAGCCTGGCTTTTCGTTTCAGCATTGTCCTAGCTTAAAAATATTTCCCTCTATCATATTAATAATAACAAATTAACAGCTTCTCTTGCCCGATATTCTGCTGCACATAATTTTGGTCAATGTTAGCACATGTTTACTCTAACCTAATGTTTGCTTTAGGTTACCGAGATCATAATACTCCTGGTACAGTGTCAACATGGGAGGTCCTCTTGAGTTGAATGGTCAGGAAAGAAGCTTCTGCCTCAGCCTTTTATCAGTTGTCCTTGGACGCACCAGCCTTCAAAAGTGTACCATGTAAGTTATTTCTCTAACAATTTACGAGTCTCTTTCAGTTTGACGTGCAAACTTTACATATTCTTTTCTTTTCCAGTTGGTTGTGTTCATGCGACGACTATCCTGCTTACTGGAGATGGATAATAGGAAACTGGTCTACGAGATTCCTCAGGTATGTCATGTTGTTCAATATTTATAAATTTCACATTCCATGGCATCAAAAATAATGAGACATTTGATACTGCTGGTCAAAGATTCACTCTTATTTATTTATTTTTTTCTTTTATTTTCATCCAGGATTGCTGCAATGCTTTGAGACCCGTCACCAGCCAGAATCTAGTGCTCCTCGATGTTTCAAGAACATTTCATAGCAGAAGCCCTTGTCATTGCAAAAGGAAACTGGTGTGCATAGGGCGTATAAAGATTTAGTCCACCTGAAGCGTGCTTGTGCTAACTGCAGACCTGTGGAAATCACCCAACTGTTCACGCAGTAAGTTATATCTCTGTCATCTTAGAACTGTAATTCAATGCATAATCAGATGTTAATTGATAATATTTCCCCACTGGGGTATGGCATTAGTCTGTTCAGACTGTCCCAGTAGATTTCTGTTATTGAACAGCTGTGGTTGAGAGGACCCTATGAGCAATGCGATGATGCTTTTGTAAATTGAAATAGTGTCTGCCTTTTTGTTTTTGTGTAATTTTCCTATTTTGACATGGGGCTTGAATTTACTGTGTTCCTAAAATTGTTGAGATGGAAAGTTTGATTGGCTAACTGAAATATTGCTTTCTGCTATTTTAAACACAATGTTTGTTTTCTCTTTATGGCTTGAATAATCTAAAAGCCCAAATTACATGGGCTGGCCTGCTAGTTTGTGTGAGTAGTGTTAAACTGGAAGCTCGCCTCTATCATTGTTTAGATCAGAAAAATAGCAGGCAAAGTGGCTCAGTACTTTGATGATGGGACATATGATGAATCTGCTGGCAGGCATAGTATTTTGTAACTATTTTGTAATGAGTGGCTCAATGTAGGGAACTGAATGAAATTGGCGAGGTGCACAAGTTGTTGGGCACAAGAAGCTAAAATAGAAAGTGTTGAGTCTTTTCCATGGTTACACTGTTTATCATTTATCTACTCTTATGACGCTTGTCCCACTATTCATGGTAAGATTCTATGAAGGACTTTTAACTTGTTATTTTGTATGTAATTTTAAGTAGCCATTTCAAAACACTGCCTTTCCGGTTATGACGTTGACAAGACAACAACCATGTTAATTTTACTTTTTCCATCATGTTTTGTTTCTCATCAACTTCTTCTAATGGCAACTAGTTCGGTACATAATTTCTAGCTTCTGCTAGTAAAATTATGGTCTAAAGTAATCCTTATGTATTTAGATATAAGAATGGTAAATATTGTGTTTGCGGCTGTAACCTGTATACAATGGTATGATCTGATAAACCGTCTGAATTTTATCCTGATGAAAATAATAAAAAATAAATAGCCCTCTTCACATTGTCAACTGAATACTTTATTTAGTCTTCGACAATATGTTGTTCCCTAATGATCGGGACTTAAGAAAAATATACTCGGTTGGGACTTAACCTAACCAGCACAACGTCTCGCCAGGCGAGATTATTTGGGACGGGGGGAAGGTGCGTTAACCATCTCGGCTGTCGGACACACATTTGAAAATTGGCGGGGCGGAAACGGAAATGGCAACAATAGTTCCGACTTTGGCCGCCCCCGAAGCAGCACCGTCGCCAAATGCTCGATTTTTGCGTTTTTCGAAGGTTTTGCGACGGTGCTGCTTCGGTGGCGGCGAAAGTCGGAACTAAAGTGACGAATTGCACATTTGAAAATTGGCGGGCCGGAACCGGAAATGGCAACACTAGTTCCAACTTTCGCCGCCCCCCGAAGCAGCACCGTCGCAAAACCTTCGAAAAACGCACAAAACGAGCATTTGGCGACGGTGCTGCTTCGGGGGGCGGCGAAAGTTGGAACTAGTGTTGCCATTTCCGGTTCCGGCCCGCCAATTTTCAAATGTGCAATTCGTCACTTTAGTTCCGACTTTCGCCGCCACCGAAGCAGCACCGTCGCAAAACCTTCGAAAAACGCAAAAATCGAGCATTTGGCGACGGTGCTGCTTCGGGGGCGGCCAAAGTCGGAACTATTGTTGCCATTTCCGTTTCCGCCCCGCCAATTTTCAAATGTGTGTCCGACAGCCGAGATGGTTAACGCACCTTCCCCCCGTCCCAAATAATCTCGCCTGGCGAGACGTTGTGCTGGTTAGGTTAAGTCCCAACCGAGTATATTTTTCTTAAGTCCCGATCATTAGGGAACAACATATTGTCGAAGACTAAATAAAGTATTCAGTTGACAATGTGGAGAGGGCTATTTATTTTTATTATTTTCATCAGGATAAAATTCAGACGGTTTATCAGATCATACCATTGTATACAGGTTACAGCCGCAAACACAATATTTACCATTCTTATATCTAAATACATAAGGATTACTTTAGACCATAATTTTACTAGCAGAAGCAAGAAATTATGTACCGAACTAGTTGCCATTAGAAGAAGTTGATGAGAAACAAAACATGATGGAAAAAGTAAAATTAACATGGTTGTTGTCTTGTCAACGTCATAACCGGAAAGGCAGTGTTTTGAAATGGCTACTTAAAATTACATACAAAATAACAAGTTAAAAGTCCTTCATAGAATCTTACCATGAATAGTGGGACAAGCGTCATAAGAGTAGATAAATGATAAACAGTGTAACCATGGAAAAGACTCAACACTTTCTATTTTAGCTTCTTGTGCCCAACAACTTGTGCACCTCGCCAATTTCATTCAGTTCCCTACATTGAGCCACTCATTACAAAAATAGTTACAAAATATTATGCCTGCCAGCAGATTCATCATATGTCCCATCATCAAAGTACTGTACCACTTTGCCTGCTATTTTTCTGATCTAAACAATGATAGAGGCGAGCTTCCAGTTTAACACTACTCACACAAGCTAGCAGGCCAGCCCATGTAATTTGGGCTTTTAGATTATTCAAGCCATAAAAGAGAAAACAAACATTGTGTTTAGAATAGCACAAAGCAATATTTCAGTTAGCCAATCAAACTTTCCATCTCAACAATTTTGGCAACACAGTAAATTCAAGCCCCATGTCAAAATAGGAAAAATACACAAAAACAAAAAGGCAGACACTATTTCAATTTACAAAAGCATCATCGCATTGCTCATAGGGTCCTCTCAACCACAGCTGTTCAATAACAGAAATCTACTGGGACAGTCTGAACAGACTAATGCCATACCCCAGTGGGGAAATATTATCAATTAACATCTGATTATGCATTGAATTACAGTTCTAAGATGACAGAGATATAACTTACTGCGTGAACAGTTGGGTGATTTCCACAGGTCTGCAGTTAGCACAAGCACGCTTCAGGTGGACTAAATCTTTATACGCCCTATGCACACCAGTTTCCTTTTGCAATGACAAGGGCTTCTGCTATGAAATGTTCTTGAAACATCGAGGAGCACTAGATTCTGGCTGGTGACGGGTCTCAAAGCATTGCAGCAATCCTGGATGAAAAATAAAAGAAAAAAAATAAATAAATAAGAGTGAATCTTTGACCAGCAGTATCAAATGTCTCATTATTTTTTGATGCCATGGAATGTGAAATTTATAAATATTGAACAACATGACATACCTGAGGAATCTCGTAGACCAGGTTTCCTATTATCCATCTCCAGTAAGCAGGATAGTCGTCGCATGAACACAACCAACTGGAAAAGAAAAGAATATGTAAAGTTTGCACGTCAAACTGAAAGAGACTCGTAAATTGTTAGAGAAATAACTTACATGGTACACTTTTGAAGGCTGGTGCGTCCAAGGACAACTGATAAAAGGCTGAGGGCAGAAGCTTCTTTCCTGACCATTCAACTCAAGAGGACCTCCCATGTTGATACTGTACCAGGAGTATTATGATCTCGGTAACCTAAAGCAAACATTAGGTTAGAGTAAACATGTGCTAACATTGACCAAAATTATGTGCAGCAGAATATCGGGCAAGAGAAGCTGTTAATTTGTTATTATTAATATGATAGAGGAAATATTTCAAGTTAGGACAATGCTGAAAAGAAAAGCCAGGCTTGAAATTTACCTTTTTTAAAAAAATTTGTGGACGCCGAGCGATGCGGGGCGAGGCGAGGCGCGCGGGACAGCCACAGCGGCAGGCAGCAGCAGGCCGGGCGCGCAGGCCGGCCGCCGGCCGCACCGGCACCGGGAGGCGAGACAACACGCCCTGCGCGGCTGCCTGCCCGCCCGGAGCGTCAGTGGAGGGCGGGCAGGCAGCCGAGGGAAGGACGTGTCTCTTGTCTCGGTGACGGTGGCGCGGTGCGGCCAGCTCCGGCGTGCGCGCCCCGCTCCTGCCCGTATTGCTGCTCCGCACGCCTCGCCCCGCCCCGCCCCGCCCCGCATCGCATCGGCGTCCACATTTTTTTAAAAAAGGTAAATTTCAAGCCTGGCTTTTCGTTTCAGCATTGTCCTAGCTTTAGCCTCGCCTCGCCACCGACCTCACCATCGACCAGAAGGGCCAGCCCAGCAAAGCACCTCCGCGATCGTCCAGTAAACAAGGTACGTACGTTTTGTCCTGCTGTCGTTCTGTGACGCCCATCGCCAGGTCGTGCCACTCGTTTGTAGCACTAAATCTTGGATATTGCAGGATTTCACACGCTTGGTCGCCATGCACTTGTTGTCGGGCCCCCATTGCACGTTTCTGGATGCTGACGAGAACGACGTTGGGCTGCGGGCAACAGGAATCAAGCAGAGGTAAGTACTGTTCAGAATTGTCCTTTTCTTAATCGCCGGCCACGTGTTGGCAGGGTTAGAAACGTGCCAAGCCACGCGGAAATGGCAGCACGTGTCTGCTAGCCACGTGTTGGAAGGGTTAGAACTGTATTATGCCGAGGGGAGAACCAAGAAAAGTGATAGAAATAAACAGGATATTCATGATTGTTTCTTACCAAATAGCAACAATCAGGAGCATATAGCTCTTGTTTGGATGTGTGGCTGAATTCAGTTGGCTTTGTCCTCAAACTTGTTCATTGCCGAGGATGATCTGCAACAAATTGTAATTTCTTACTTCGATGTTCCAGGTCAGCTGGACACCACAAAAGCTCAACAGAGGGTACGTTTAGAGAAGAGCAGTCTTCGGGATGGCATGCTGGAACCAACAAACAGTTTGTCCCATTGCTGTTATCTAGGACCATGTGAGTAATGTGGATAGTGACACGCAGCTGAATAGTTGTATACATTCGTATCAATAAAGAGAATTTGTACCACCTCTGAAACAACATGTTTCCGTAAATAATCCTTGCGACTCCTAAAAGTCATGAGAGGTGTTGCTAAACTCTCAGGAACTTGCCAAGATATGCACATGCAAAGTACTTGTTAAGGGTCAGATAGTTTAAATCCTGAATAGCAAGACCGAGTCCCACGTGAATGTCAACAGATGGCAGACATATTTGGCAGGGAAATGCTAACCCTCAAAAGCATCTAAGGTTTCAAAGTGATGAGTTATCAAAGCTCCTTCTACCACTTCTCACATCAATAGGCTACACAAGGGTTTCAGGCAAAGTAAAAGTAAATCCATGTTACACTATGTAATTTACTCAGCTTGATAGGACTAAGACAACAAGGAAACTAGCTTAACCACTTCACTGAACGGGAAGAATTTTGAGGACGGAAAGTCTCCGATTCATCACAGGACAGTTGATTGATAGTAAATAATTGGTATTCGTGAATGAAGCAATTTGTCTCCATGGTTGGCTCAAGTCAACATACTTCTTATGAGGCTTAGTACACAGGAAGAGCTACTGTAACAAGCCTGCTATTAACTCCAGCAAGAAAAATATCATTTATCAGTTTCTTTCTTCCTTACATTTGTACCTTCCAATTTCTGTACTGTTGGCTTCAGTAAGAATTTTTGACACAAAGGTTGATAATAGAATATTTATTTATTTTATCTCAAAGACCAGAGTTGAATGTTTATTATTGTTAAGGCAATACCCACTTATCTTTGCAAGATATTTTTTCACCCCCTTCTATAAGTGACAATGTGACAATAGTACAATAGGACTCAAACATATAGTATCTGGCTACTCACAGAACATTTAAGTCCAATAGACCATTCCACCAAATGAGGAAGAGGAACAGAAATAATCAAAAACTGCCGGAAACAGATACTAAAAACAGCTTGTAAACCACATTTCATTACTTTTGTGACAAAAACACAAATCCTAAATTTTTTTAATTTTTTTTTTCTTTGAAGAAAGTAAAGTTTGACATACGAGCTGTTTTTAATAGTATCTGCTTCCGGCACATTTTGATTATGTCTGTTCTTCCTCCACATTCGGTGGAAAAGTCTATTGTGCTCAGCCAACATACCTGATGCAGAGTTGAAATTGAAAAGTCACACTTTGAGGAAAAATAGAAGCTGTGGCGCCAACTGGATTTTCCCTTTAAGACTGACTCAGCAAAATCTGGGGTTATGAACATTGATTTATTAGCAAAATGTGACTTATGGAATTATATATTATGATATTACTAGTCTAAAAATAAACAGTCAACAATGAGCACACTAACCTGGTAGAGTTATTCAGGAATTTAGATTTTCCACTTGGCCACTGAAGAAGCATTTGGGTTTCCTGTTTGGATTCACACTGTAAAATCAAGAACAACTTATATATCAAGACATGTGTGAGAAGAAGAAAACACACTTGACTAATTAAATTACTTTATGCTATCTATACTAATGTAAACTTACCAGAGAAGGTAGGGATCCATCGAGATTCAGACCCTGGTAGAGGTGACACAATAACTTGGGAGCTCGAGTAGCAAGTGGATTTTCCCTCAAATACTCTTTCTGTAGAATCTGAGACAGAAACAAAATAAAAGAAAAAAGGTGAAAACTTTGAAGGATTCGTAACCATATTTTTCTCTCACAGAAGTGCGCATAATAAAGACAGCATTTACAACTGGGAAGAAAAAATGCCATACCCCAGTGGGGAAATATTATCAATTAACATCTGATTATGCATTGAATTACAGTTCTAAGATGACAGAGATATAACTTACTGCGTGAACAGTTGGGTGATTTCCACAGGTCTGCAATTGGCACAACCAAGCTTCAGGTGGACTAAATCTTTATACGCCCTATGCACACCAGTTTCCTTTTGCAATGACAAGGGCTTCTGCTATGAAATGTTCTTGAAACATCGAGGAGCACTCCATTCTGGCTGGTGACGGGTCTCAAAGCATTGCAGCACTCCTAAATAAAAAATAAAATTTAAAAAAATTAACAAAAATACGAGTGAATCTTTGACCAGCAGTATCAAATGTCTCATTATTTTTTGATGCCATGGAATGTGAAATTTATAAATATTGAACAACATGACATACCTGAGGAGTCTCGTAGACCAGGTTTCCTATTATCCATCTCCAGTAAGCAGGATAGTCGTCGCATGAACACAACCAACTGGAAAAGAAAAGAATATGTAAAGTTTGCACGTCAAACTGAAAGAGACTCGTAAATTGTTAGAGAAATAACTTACATGGTACACTTTTGAAGGCTGGTGCGTCCAAGGACAACTGATAAAAGGCTGAGGGCAGAAGCTTCTTTCCTGACCATTCAACTCAAGAGGACCTCCCATGTTGATACTGTACCAGGAGTGTTATGATCTCGGTAACCTAAAGCAAACATTAGGTTAGAGTAAACATGTGCTAACATTGACCAAAATTATGTGCAGCAGAATATCGGGCAAGAGAAGCTGTTAATTTTTTATTATTAATATGATAGAGGGAAATTGTAAACAAGAACAGCTACAATGTCAACAAAGCACTGTGTTCCTCTAAATTTCTCATACATTCAGAGAGAAGGAAGGCAGAGCGAGGCAAGGCATAGACCCGCTGGGATTCGAACCCAGCAGTGAGACAAGTCCCACTCCAGGAGGCCGTATTATACCAAAGCCACAAGGAAAACAGCAGAGCAGAGATCAGTAAAAAGTATCCATTCAAAAGTTGAAATTCAAAAGCAAAGAGAGAGGAATCCCCTCTCATTCGCCCCCTCTCACCCACACATTGACCTTCAGGAGACTGGCCTGGGTCAACATGCCAGCAAGAGGGGGCAACTACAACAAGTTTAAAGCAAGCAAAAATTTACATTTCAAAAGTACAAGAGCAAGACACCCACTCCTCACACCCTGACCATGAGGAGTCTGGCCGAGGTCAAAGTGCGAGGAAGCAAGCAAAAATTTAGATTTGAAAGGTTACCACTAAAATGCCTACTCCTCACACCCTGACCTTTAGGAGTCTGGCCGAGGTCAAAGTGAGAGGAAGCAGGCAGGCCAAATGGCGCAAAACAAAGCATTCAATGGATACTTTTGCAATAGAGCAAGTAAAGAACAGCAGACACAGGGGCAACAGGGCAACACTCATATATCAGTAAGCAAAAGCCGTCACTCATCTCTGTTCTCCACAAAACAAGATTTACTACTTTAAAAGCCTCTATCCCAATTATTAAATGCATCCAGCATCTGACTAGTTGGCAAGATACCACCCTTAAATAAGATGGATGGAAAAGTGAACAAGTATTATTTTTAAAAAGCCAAATACCTTAGAAAGGTAATTGCACATCGATAAAATGCTGATGATATCTCTTATGGATATCAGTTGGCAAGATACCAACCATAAACTAGATCGATAAGTGAACAACTAGTATTTATACAATTGACAAACAAATTCTGGATAAAGACAAGTGACTGGCCATACACTTTAAACAATATTGCATTGAAAACAAATAAATCTACACAAGACTATTGTATTATTAAGTATGTTTGAAAACTAAAAGGCGTTTTAAGAATGAACATGCCTTACTCCAAATGATAAATATCTAAACAATACTTTCAGTTCTTGAAAGAAAAGATCTCATTTACATTTAATTATTCTCAGTACGAAGATGCAATATTGTTCAAAGAAGAAGAATCATCATGAGCACAGAACTGCGATTTCAAGTGGAAGGATACCCACTAATGCAACAAGCCCTACTGACTCAGCCAAGAGTCCTAGCTTCCCTATTTTCCCCCCAATGTTAACTAATACAAAACCCTTTGATTTTGAAATGAACACGCAAGTGTGCCTGATAGAAAATGCTAATACTGTTGTGGGCTGTCTGTCGCCTAATCGGAATCCATCTGGTCCAAGATTTCCTCACAGAGAGTACTAAGGACACCCCCACATTCACATTTAAACAAGAACGCATCGTAAAATAAATTTCTGATTCACACTAATGCCCAAATTAAGAGCTTCATGGATGAACCATAGTCTAAGCCTCAGCCTCACCAATTGTGTAGCCATGAGGCATGAGGTGACCTAACCTTCATAGCTAACCTCCCTTGGGCACTACATAATGTGCTACAAGAAAATTACAGCCTTTCAAGGAAATAACGACATTCCGCTAATAAGAATATCATTGCAAAGTTACACCCAATGCTGATGGTTAATTATAACCTCACGGTAGGCACTCAGAAGAAGGAGGAACCATTACAGGAGCGAGGATGTTCAGTTTGTCCTCACCGAAACAATAAAATATGTGATATTTAAATATAAAAATATCACAATCCTCCCAATTATTAATTAATTAAGGAATATTACGATTGAAACAAATAATATCACAATTACAGTCACCGCACCGCATACACCGGCCTCCGCCATGATCCCTCCGAAAACAACAAACACCTCCAGCTTCCGGCTCCCGTTCTCCGGCTGCACAAAATGACGTCACTCGCCCGCCAGGTTTAGTGCCATTCAAAATACGATTCAGAAGGAATACTGCACTTCCTCGCAGACAAACCGGGTTTTCGGACGAACTGACCCTGGGGGTTGGTCTAGGGGTACGTTAGAGTCCCCCTGCACAACCCCCGTCATTTCGAAGAAAATTAATTTTTGGCCCACAATCGTAAAAATGCAAAGGCTATAGCCTTTGCGTTTTTGCGATTTTCGGTCGAAGAAAAATTGTCTCCGATTTCGACCAAACTCACAGGTGACCTTCTTCTGGGACCAAAAAACACATCGCAAGTCCTAGGAGTCCAATACCGGACTTCGTTAGTGAGAAAATGGGCCCCTAAGCCACCTCGCCCGAACACATTGCGCGCTCTCAGGAATACTGCAAGTCCACCCGATAAGAAGAAATTCGCGTTGGCGAAGGCACTTCCCTCTGCTGCGTTGTGCAAAACTCTTGTCGCATATATTTGCTGTAGACCCCGCCCGGTTTTTGCTCCATGATGGAAAATCGTAATAACGAAAAGGCTTTTGAAGTGTTAGGGTAGATTCAGAATTAAGTATACTGACTTTTAGTGCTCTACACTTTATTTATATTATATATTCTGTACATTAGGTGTCTGATTAACACAAAATGGTAAATAAGGCACTTCACACAATCATGCTTTTTGACATAGGATTAATTTGCCACAATTTCGTTAACCTAGTTGTATTGCCTTGTAACTAAAGAAATATTAACAACTTAAATGGAAAACTCTACACCATGTATGACCTGCGGGCAACATGCAGAAAACTACAACTGGCAGCTAGCATTAAAATAGAAAAAAGGAATTGAGCACCACAATTTAAGGATGTGTCATTCCCTGGAGCAATACATATGAGGGGAGTGAAGTTCCAAAACATTGATTTTTAGTATACTTAGCGCAATAAAGAATAGTACTGTGTCTTTTATTTATTTATGATAACAAAAGGTCTTAACAACCAAGAACTTGATTTATATCAGACTCTGATCATGTTCAAGTGGAAGATATACTTTGAATAAATTCAACAAGCAAGGCCAGCCTTGATTAATAAGACTAAATAAATATTATACACCTTTACAAAGGCAATGCGCCAAACTCTGAATCAGTACATTGCTACTGAATTGAAGATCACAATGTGTTTGACTGGTATTTATTTAAGACACTATCTAGTTTTTGTCCTCAATAAGGAGTAAGGCAAGTCTTAAGTTCACAGAACAGTAATACACTTTTAAGGCATTCTGAAGTATAATCTTCTAAAAAATTAGTAACTTTGGTCTGCTTTGGTCTCTTCATTTTTACAGGAAAGAGTCAAAATTACAGCCAAAGTACGTATATCCATAATCAGTTGCAGAAATCGCAGGCAAATCAGAATGGAGACTAAAGAATTAGGAGAAAACACATAAAGCTGTAAACTAAAACTGTAGATAAACATGAATAGATTACTCATCACTTTTTTCTCTGAGTGTTGATCAAACCTAATATTGAACTAGATAATAAATAGCTTATGTCCTATCAACTTCCCATCGCATTACAGGAAACATTAGCACCAAAGTTTTGTTTCATGTAAGAAAAATAAACAAACAGTAATTTCCACTATCAGAGAATTAAGAAGAAACTTTGTACAATTCTGAGACTGGACTATCACACAGAGAAATTTACAAAATATATATCGTTAATAAAACAAATGTCATCAAAATACTTTTCTTCTAGTATAAGACATTTTTCAAGTATATCAGACAAGTATCTGCATATCACACAAGAAGTACAAACCAAAAATTGCAGCTCACAGCAGAACCACAATTTAAACAAAGGAAACACAGTATTGGGTTGGGACACTTAAGGTAATGCTGGAAGCAGCAGAGATATTCTGTGTCAAACTTAAATAAAGAACACACGGTGACAAAGTCTTCATGAACAAGGCTTAGGGGACGCCGACATCAACCCGAAAATGATATCACAGTGTTCTGCAAAGAGCCTGGAATAATATATTCTACCTCGAAGGCCAAAACACTATCAATTATTTAAAAAAGAAAGCGAGTAGAAAAAACACATTACAGTACCAGTACAACGGCTAAAGGTGAAGGAAACGAGATGCAGATCACGGAGAACGATGTTACCGTACATGGAGTCATTCAGCAGGATGATCAGTATCTCCTCGGTCCTTAGAACCACCCGCGCTGCCCAGACCCGGAGCACCACTCGCTTCGGATCCAGCTACAGGCTGGGGTTGGGATGTCGCAGGCGACTTGGCCTCCAGCTTGGCCTCCAGCTTGGCCTCCAGCTTGGCGTCCGACTTGACCTCTGCCTTGGGGCCGAGAGCGAGAGTCGCGGCGCTGGCCGTGGGGGAGAGGACCCCGAGCAGTGCATCCTTGTTGACAGTCAGGCTGTGCGGGTCGAAGCGGTGCAGTCCGTAGTTGTGGAACATGAGATCGTTGCGCAACTCGATACCGCTGCGCTCCCAGGTGGGCGAGCGGTCCATGCCCGCGGCGGAGGGGGAGGGGGAGAGCGCAGGGTCCAGGAGCCCGCCCCCGCCGCCGTTGTACTTGGCCCGCGGGATGCCCACCATGCTCGCGACGGGCGACACGCCCGGGGACCGGCGAGGCCGCGGCGTGACCGTGCTGGGCCCGTACAGGGCCTCGTCGATGTCGAGGACTGGGCGCGGCCTGGCCGACGGGCTGGCCAGCAGCGCGGCGCCGAGCGAGGAGGACGGCGAGGACGCGGGGGGCGTGGCCGGCTTCTTCTTCTTCTTGGTGATGTCGTTGAAGCGGCTGTAGAAGCTCTTGCGCCGGATGCGGTCGCTCACGCTCTCCGCCGCGTCGTCGGCGGACGGTGACGGCGGGGTGGGTGAGGGCGCCGGGGACGAGCACGCGGACCAGGACTCGGATGCCGACGGCGAGGTGGCGCGCGGCGCGGGGGCGGGCGCGGCCACGGGGAACAGGTCGAGGTGCAGCGCGGGCCGCGGGCGCGAGGCAGCGGGGGCGGGAGCGGGGGCGGGGGCGGGGGCGGGGGCGGCCACGGCGGCCTCACTCTGCTGCGGCGGCGTAGCGGCGGCCCCGGCCCCGGCCCCGGCCCCGGCCCCGGCCCCGGCCCCGGCCCCGGCACGGGCCTGCTCCTCCCGCTGCTTCCTGACAGCCTCGGCCTGGGCCTGCTCGGAGTGCAGCGACTGCAGACTCTGCGACCACTTGTCCAGCAGCATCTCCCGGTGGCGCCGCTCCACGTCCTTGAACGACACGACGGGCATGTCCGGGTCGGCCGGCCCCGGGCGGGTGTGCGACACGCTGCGCGGCCGCTGCCCGGGCTGCAGCCCGCCTCCGCCGTGCCGCCGGTGGTGGTGGTGGTGGTGGTGGTGATGGTGTCCTTGCGCGCCCCCGCGCGGCCCCGGGCTGGGGCTGTGCTCGAACCGCAGCCCCAGCCCCGGGCTGCTGGACACGGCCCTGCGCACGGGGCTGCCGCCCTCCGCTCCGCCTCCTCCTCGCGAGTTGGACCGCGTCAGCGACCTCGCCGTGCTCCGGACCTCGTCCTCCGCCGGCTTGGACGTCGTCAGCGCGGGCGGGGGCGGGGCTGACGGGCCGGGCTGAGGCGCGGCCTGGCTGGTTGTATCGACGATCTTTTTCTTGTCGGTCGTCCTGGATACTTTGGCCTTGGAGGGGGACTTACTGACTGGCGAGTCGTCTTTGCTTATCCTCCCCTTTGATGGAGATTCGTCCTTGGATAGTTTTGTCTTCGACAGAGACCTGGTGACGGTAGAGTCCTCCTTTTCTTTAGTTGCTCTTATCTTTGAGGGGGCTTTGCTGATCGGGGAGTCTTCCTTGGACAACCTTGCCTTAGACGGGGACGTGCTACTGATAGGGGAGTCTTCCTTAGACATCCTAGCCTTCGACGGGGACCTGCTGATCGGAGAGTCGTCCTTGGACAACCTTGTCTTCGACAGAGAGTTGCTGATGAGGGACTCGTCGTTGAAACAAGGTTTGCAGGGCGTGGGTTTATTCAATGGGGAGTCAGCCTTGGTGAAAATCCTGCTCCGAGATCCGGAGCGGCTGGGGAGGCTGACAACTTTAGCGCCATCGTCCTCCTTTTTGGGAGACTCTGCCTTAGTGAGGACGCGGGATTTCGTCCTCCCACTGTCATCGTCCCTGGGTGGCGTTCCCGCGGGCGTGCCGCAGGAGTCGCCCTTACTGGCGAGCTGGCTCCTGGAGCCCGTGCGGGCAGGCAGGCTGGGCCGGGCGCCCTCGCCCTCCCTGGCCCCGTCGGTCTTGCCCAGGCCGACGATTCGGCTCTTCGAGTTGGACTTCCTCACATCGCCGCTCGAACCGCTCGGAGAGTCGGCCTTCTTGAAGAGCCTGGTCCTCGACGAGGAGCGCGCGGGGACGGCCTCCTCCCTGGGGAGCGCGCCGCGGGACAGCGACTTCCTCAGCGTCGGCCCCGGCGGCGCGCCCGCACCGGCGTCCTCGGGTTCGGCCAGTTTCGTCCTGGAGGCGGAGCGGGACGTCGGCGCCAACGGCTTGGCCGACTCGTCGCCCGGCCTGGAGGGCGCTTTGGGCAGGACCTTACTGTCCTCGCCGACTCTCGACAGCTTGCTCTTCGACGAGGACCTCGAGGTGCCCAACAGGGAGGGCGGGGTGGCCGCGGGGTCGGAGTGCACGCTCAGCTCGGCCGCGCCATCGGCTGCCTTGGGCGCCGGCACCGGCAGCGGTTTAGTAGGCGCCTCTTCTTTTCGGACAGACGACTTTGAGGGAGATTTAAGTAACTTCTCTCTCTCAGTGGGTCCTTTAGCTTCCTTGCTGCGAACAGAAGAGCGGGATGGTGACTTCAGAAGTACAGTCTCCTTATCGCCAGAGAGAGAAGGCTGCACTTCGCCTTTGCTTCGCATGGATGTACGCGAGGACGATTTCTTTGGAGGTGAGATATCTTTGTGGAAATTAGTTTTTTCTTCCTTCGTTGGAGAAGATCTGGTCGAAGAAACACTCGTGGGTTTATCGGCAGTGGTTTTTGTGTCATCCTTTGGTTGAGTCGGCCGCGGCAACGATGTCGTGGGAGAAAAGTCTTTGTCGAGCTTGTTTGCCAGAGCTTTGGCTGATAGTTTAACGGGTGACATTTCCTTGGAATCGTCTTTAGTTTGAGGAGAAAACTTGGCGGTACTGTCCTGCGAGATGGTACTCTCCTTTGCCAGCTCCGATTTGGACAAAGTCTTGGATAGACCTCCATTCTGCCGAGGCTGTACAATCAAATCTGATGCTCCGCTCGCGTTCGCTGCACTCGCTAGTTTGCTCTTTGACGACGATTTTCCAACAACCGGCGTTTTTTCGTCTGCGGAAACCTTATTGAATATGGACTTTTTGGGCGGGCTGCTTCGGTCACCCTTCAGACCTATCCTGGGCTTGGCGAGGGACTTCACAAAGGAAACATCGGAGCTTTCCTCCTTGTTGCTCGTCTTCGACAAAAGCGAGGATTTTGTTGGTGATTCCGCTGTCGCGTCGTTTGAAGGCAGCTTCGCGGGCGCGGTGGTGACGGCTGCCGGGGTCCCTTTGCTGCTGGACGAGTCCTCCGCGCGGGCCGGCTCCGCGCCCACCTGCTCCTCGGCTGAAGGCACCGGCTCCTTCTTTGACTTGACCACCTTGGTCTTACTCTTGGACGACAGCAGGCCCTTCAGCTTGGAGCCGGACTTGGTGCGCAATACTTTGGTCGGTTTGGAATCGGCAGAGGAGGGTTCAGTCACGGCGGCGGCGACATCCCCGTTCGCCAGAGGAGGTGCCGGGGCCGGGGCCGGGGCCGGGGCCGGGGCCGCCTGGCTCTCGGACGCGGCCTCTGCAGCCGCGCGTGGAATGATCTCGGCGCCCTGGCCCTCGGCCGGCGCGTCGCCCTCGGTCTTGATCGGGGAGGCGGAAATGCTGCTGGTGTCGCGGCCCTTGTCGAGCTGCACGGCGGCCTCGGCGGTGGCGGAGCTGCCGCCGGGCACGCTGCTCGCCGCTGGCTTCTTGGCGACGCGGCCCGGGCGCGGCCTGTCCGAGTCCAGCAGCAGGCTGTCGCTGGTGGAGCCCGAGTACGCGAGCGCGGCGCGGTGGGGCTTGAAGGACGGGATGAGGCCCTGCTTCACGTCCGCGGGGTCCTTGCGGAACAGGCTAAGCACACGGCCCGCTATCCTGCTCGGGCCGGCGGCCGCGGCCGCGGCGGGCGCGCTGGCGGCGGGGATGTCGCTGACGGACACCGCGCGCTTGAGCAGGCTCGACTCGGTGGGCGCCGCGTCGCACTCCTTGGGCTCGAGGCTGTGCTCCCGCAGGCTGCGGATCGTCGACTCGATGCGGCTTTCCTGCGGCTGCGGGGGTGGCGGCTGCTGCGGCTGCGGCGGCTGCTGTGGCTGCGGGGACGCCTGCGGCTGGCTGGTGCGCAGCCTCTCCAGGCGCCGCTCCAGCGACTGCAGGAAGCGGCTGTTCGTCTTACTCTTGGTCTCAGGCTGCGGTTCGGGCTGCGGTTCGGGCTGCGGTTTGGGCTGCGGTTCGGGCTGCGGCTGCTGCTGCTGGTCGCTGAGGCGCGCGCGGTCGCGGCTCTGGCTGCGCTGCAGGTCCTGCTCGCGGGCGTAGGCGCTCTCCTCGCGCGGCGTGTCGAAGAAGTCGGGCCGCAGGAAGCGCGAGATGCGGCGCTGCGCCGGCTGCCGCGACTGCCGCCCCGCCGACGGCTGCTCGTCGCCGCTCGACGCCGACCCGCGAAAGAACTTGCTCAGGATGGAACGCTCTGGGGTGGCGCGGGTCGACGCCGACCTCCGCAGCGTGGAGGCTGACAGTGCGGGGAGGTCCGTGACGGAGCCGCCCAGGCCGGCGGGGCCGGCGGGGGCGGGCCGCAGCTCGCGCGTCACCGACACGGACCGCCCGAGCCTGGACAGCACCGACTGCGCCGGCACCGGCAGTGGCTTGTCCTCGGGGGGAGGCTCGTCCTCGGCCGCTGTGCTCGCAGCCGGTGGCGTGGACTTGTGGGCGGCGGGCGCCATGTCGCCTGCTGCGCCGGGGGCCGGCTCCAGCGGTGGTCCCTCTGGTGGCGGTCCTGGACGCGCGGAGGCGCTGCCGAGGAAGGCGCTGGAGGGGCACGACCTGGTGAGGACGCTGTCTGCCGGGGCAGTGGGCGCCTCGCGCTCCGGCTTGCGGTGGGACGGCAGGATCTCGTAGTACGCACAGTCGTCGTCGCTCGCCCTGGACGAGGCCGTGTGCCCGTAGCCCAGGCCGGAGGGGCCGAGGCCGAAGCCCAGGCCCGAGGAGCGGCGCGGCAGCGGCGGCCGGTCCGAGTCGGACAGGGATACGGAGCTGGACAGCGGGCTGGTGTAGGACGAGTACGGCCGGCGCCCGGGGGAGGACAGCGAGGACAGGTACGACGGTCTGTACGAGGAGGTGGACTGGCCGCTCGGGCTCGCGGGCCGCTCGCGCATGGACAGCGTCCTGGACAGGCCGAGGCGCCGCGCGGCGCTGGAGTACACGTCGCCGTCGTCCCCAGCGGAGGCCGAGGTCGAAGCCCGGCTCGGGCTGGGGCCGTGGCTGGGGGGCAGGTACGAGGTCGGGATGTTGAGGCCGTTGAGCTCCTCCTCCAGGGCGCGCGACGCCGAGGCCCGGCTGGGGGTAGGCAGGTACGAGGTCGGGATGTTGAGGCCGTTCAGTTCTTCCTCCAGAGCCCGGGACGAGGCTCGACTGGGGTTGGGTAGGTACGACGTCGGGATGTTGAGGCCGTTGAGCTCCTGCTCCAGGGCGCGGCTCACGCCGCTGGCGGCCCGGCGCGCGCTGGAGTAGCTGCCGGAGCCCCGAGGGTAGCGCCCCGCCCCCGCCGCCAGGCTCCCCGCGTCGTCCACGCCCGACGTCCCGGTGGACTTGCTCTTCATGTAGGAGCGGGGCGTGCGTTGCTGAGGTCGCTCGGGCGTGGTGGTCGCCCCCTGCTGGTACTGCGCCAGCCGCGCCGCCAGGCTGGGCGTGTACGAGTAGGACGAGAGGGACGACGCCTCGCTGAAGTCACCGCTACTGCGACCTGTGTGCAGGAGAGGCAAGTCAGAAAGTGGCAGGCATAGAGAACGGGGAAGGGGAGAGGAGGGGCCGGGATGGGAGGGGCCTCGACGTAGGACGACGTCCTGTTAGTTTCACACGGTACACATGCCAAGTTCAGCGCTCCCGCCCCGGGGTAGGTTACCGTCGCCCTGACCCCGGCTGCGTTGAGGGGAGAGGCCATGCTGGCGCCGCGCCGTCCTCGTCGAGTGCAGCAGGAAGGGCATCGGTAAGGGATGTACTTACTGATGCCCCTACCACCACCCCAACCATATTGTAAGATAGACGTTTTCTCACATTGAGCAGTATCTATAAAGCGGTAAGACCAAATTGATTTCTTTCTGAGAGGCCCAGTGCATTTCTTAAAAGCAAAAAAAAAAAAAAAAAAAAAAATTAAAGGTCGGAAAAGTGAGCAAACATCCACAATTTAATAAAAGGGTACTGAGCATTTCAGAAAGAATTGATCAACTTTTGTTAATAAATGTTAGCAAAGATTGATAGAGGTACATACTAGCACAAAACTACCGTCACTTGGTTGCTTGTTGCATGTGGTCGATGTGGGGTTGGGGGTGAGGGGTTGGACGTGGGGTAGGTGGTGGGGGCGGGGCGGGGCGGGGCGGGGCACGCTAGTGGGTGGAGGAGCCAGTGGGGGAGCTGGCGCCACTGACACTGCCCCCGCTGCTCCCTCCGCTCACGCTCCCGCCGCCCGCGCCGCCCCCGCCGCCCCCTCCGCCAAACTTGCGACCCCCTGCCCCTGGTACATGCACGCTCACACGAACCCTCGCTGGAAATCATCAGAAAGAGAGAGAAAATGTAGTAGTAGTCGATGGGATCAACAGAAAGAGTCAATCAGAAGAGCTTCACAAACGAGAAAGAAAAAAATAAGCAGTCTAAACCAGTGAGGCAGAGATGTATCAGGAACTTGCATCACATCTTCTTTTGAGATTGATTGAATCGACAGATATGCTGAAGAATTGTGAAATTTCCTACGTCAGCACTGGCAGTAAAACAGTGCGCCATTTCTTGTTCTTATTTGATGCTAAGACAAATGAAGATTCTTTTCGTTTAGGTATTGTGTCTCATATTATGAAGAATTTCTACCCTACTCTACAAAATGGTTGCAATACCCACTATACACTCAATAATGTAAATAACAGAATTTCATTCAATCTGCTGTATTTCAATTTAACTATTCACTCATGCAAGCTGAGGCTATTCTTCATAAAAGCAAGCTTACCAATATGACAACTGCACAAAAGCAAGGGAATAAAGCACTTCAAATTAAGGTCTTATGCTTTAAATTGAAAAAAAATATGAGAATATTTTGTGTAGTTGCCAACAAGATTTGTACTGAGAATGATCCTAGCGGAATACTTTTTTCTGAAAATTAATAGGGCCGTCAACTGCAAATCAGACAAGAAGTACCTCCAAAATTTATTTACCATTTAGATTTTTGAAATTGTTACTTATCACATGTGGGTTACAGTAAACCACAAAAAGTTAGTGAGGAATGTGAACTTACAGGAGTCAACAATATATATATTTACATATGTTGAAAGGCCACAACAGTTTTTGAGTATATTTTAAGTGGCATGCAAAATACCATAAACTTTACTTGGTAAGTAAACCAAGAATTGATAAGTTGTTTAGGTTTTCAATATAAAGCTTTAAAATTTAAAAACAAAATCAAAGTTTCGGTGTGGGAACCTTAAATTTTGACTTGTGTCTGTTGTTTAATTAGAAGTTGACAGATAGTTTTAATCATGGTGATGATTTACTATCATAAAAAAATGAAGTGGGTATGATGTTAGCCAAAAAGTGAACAAAGAAAACTGTAGATATAAAATGGATGTTGCACTATATCTAATTACCCAATTAAATTGCAGTGGTTCTTAAAAATGAAATGCGTGTTAGGCTTGTGTACTGCATTTCTTAAACAGAATCAATAATATTTGTCAAAGTTCTGTAAAGTTTGTAATTTTTAATGTGGGGTCTGTTGTAATTCAAAATGCAAAATAATAAGTACTTCAACAATACTGTCTCAAGAGACAACAAAAATTCATACATTCTCAGCCTCCATGGTTTTTGTTTTTAAACACACAAAATATGTTAAATCAAAAATGTGATGGACAGATCATGCAATTTTACTCACCATCTGTATCATTTACAACAAAACTAAAGAGTCAAAAGGATTGATGCTTACCCAATCAGGTAGAACTTTGATGTGAATTTTCTCAGTGGTAAAAGCCTTACTTGAAGTTTAGTAACTAAAACATTAATTAAGTTACTGTACTATCCAAGTGATTGAACCGTTTGTGATAAGAAAAATATTGTTCATAATTAGTAGATATTGCAATGATTTAAAAAACAAAATTTTAATTGTGGTAAGAAAATTAACAACAAAGTTCTACAGAGCAAATAAAATTATGCCCTAGGTCTATGCTAAGAGCAAACGCTTCACTTTTTAATGCAAAACCCAGCACATTAATGTTATATAGGGGTAAAGCAAACACAGATGAAAGGAAAAAACGAGTGTGATAATGATTGAACTCTATTGAAACAAAAATGCCTAAGAAAACCTATGCGAAGAGGCTCCTGGATTCCTCCCTCATATTCAGTACAAAAAGTATTTTTCATGAAAGGAGCTTAGCAACACAGTTCTTGCCAACTGCTTGAAAAGTTAATAATGCATCTCTGATGTGAGCAAGTTCCCTCCACATTTTATGTACACAGGTCCATGGAAATTTCAAGAGATGGTTCAAGCATCTCGACAAGACACTTGCGTAATGTCCTGGACTATAATTACCACTCAAATTTCAAGATTGCATTTAATTGCCATCATCATAATGCTATTTGAACTAGTTGGTCTCATGGAATTTTCTGATTGAGAACATGAATGATGTAGGCAGCAGAACCGGACTTACCTTTGGGATGTGTGCCACTGTTGTGTGATTCACTATATAGACTATCGGTATCAGAAACATCTCTGCTAACACTTCTTCTCCAGGGTGTAGGTCCTACACTGCCACTTTCACTGTCATTTCGGCTGAAAGATCTGGAAGCCTCAGATATTCGTCTGCAATGTTAAAAATATTGTCAGGCAACAGAACAGAAAAAAAAATCTTAGTGAGCAACATGTGCACTGCATTTTCTTTCATGCACAAGCAATAGATTTGTAAAAGAGACATTGACTAATAGTGAGAAAAGAATTTCATTAGACTTGTTTAAGTAAGAAAGGCCCAGTAGATTTTGTAAGTAAAATTAAAAGAATGACATGGAAAAGCGCCAAAATCCTCATGTTTGTTACATAGCACACACTCACTTAAATGTAGTGATTACTGTTGTCTGAGTGCCGGCATTATGTACACTGAACAACACAAAAATGTCAAGTGTTAAAAAACGGTTAGTCCTATCAGTTCACACAAGAAAGATTCCTTTAGCTGTTGGGTTATTGTTATTATTACTACATCGACAAGAAACATTTAAAGTTACTACACAGAGATAGCGTTATGAAGATTATTTCAGCATGCCTGATCACTTACCGAGATAGTGGTTCAAAAGGGGAACCTCTGCTGAGGAGGCTTGAGGATGGAAACATAAAAGGTGATGCCCGTGAGCTAGGAGGAGCACCAAATTGGCTGAGTAATCTTGTTGATGGAAACCCTGGCCGCCCTCCATCTTCAACATTAAGCCTTTGAGTCAAACTGCGAACCTAAAATAAAAATTCAAAGTAAATTATAACTACGTAATTCTTAAGATAATATTTTATTTAAAAAAATATAAATTTATTACAGCTCAAACTTCACAAATAGAAGTTTTAAAATTATTTACCCGTGATAACAGAGATGAAAATAGATTCTCTGCCGTGAGTAACTCAAAGCCCTCATCATCATCCTCCTCTTCAGCTGAACTCATGCTGTCGGTATGCTCAAGTGTGCGTTGCGAAGGTCTTGAACTTCTGATGTAGCAAGGAAAGAGTTGGATGAAAGGTCATATAAATAGGACAAAGGAAAGGTAGGAATGAAATAAATATTTAAGAAAAACCTTAGACGATGCAGGTGGAAAGCAGATGGGCGATCCTCATTGTCACTATCCCTTCCAATGGAACTATGCCTGTGTAAAGCTGCAAAGGGTCCCTCATCCTCACTTTCACTGAGTAAACTGCTGCTCAACAGAAAAAAAGGAAAACAATGGAATTAAACGTAATTTTTGTGATTTTACATCAAAAACTTTAACATGTCTCATAACTCATTTTTGATCCTTAATACCACACACAATATTTGCATTTTGTTAAGGCATTAAAGTAAAGCAGAGAGAGGCAGCAATTTACCTGAATTTACTTCGATGTCTTTCTCTGCTGTCATCCAATGATTAGAAAGGCAGAAAATAAAGAAATTCAGCATTTGTTAGCAATCTTAGCGCAATCACAAAATGAAGCAGTTTTAAATATTGCAGCCAGTCAAATGTTTTGAAGCTATTAAGCAATCCAAAATATGAGAAGTACGTAAATCTCTTACCTCATTCTCTTGGTTCTACTACTAAGGCGAGAACGTGGTATACTGTGAGTAGATGCCCTGCTCTCTTCACTTGGTTCTAAACTTGTGGCTCTTGGAGTGACATACCCACCACCTTCCAAGGCAATAGGAATGACAAATTCTCTTGGTGACTTTCTAATAGGCTCTCCACCACTTTGAGATATTGTGCTTTCAGTATCTGAGTCTTGAGTACTTTGCCTTGACAAACTATTAGACCTGGAGATAATCAGAGAAAAATTAGATAAAGTATCAAAATAGTTTTTTTTATCTTTATCTTGTAGTATTTAAGATTTAAACAATGTGTACCTCTGAGAAAGCTGAGATAGAGTTCTCTGATAGGGTAAGTTTCCTGAAGCTGACTGGGATGTGGTTGGAGGAACAGGCGGCTTAGCTGGAGGAGTAGATGTTCGTGGAACTGTATTTTCCTCTGCTTCAAAATGAATGGGAATAATGTGTTCACGAGGTTTGGATTTAGTTGACTCTGGTTCACATGACGCTGATCTGAAGAATGGAAAGTTACACATGAAAAAAGGTTAATATGCAGAGACAAGAAGGGTATAATCATTAAGTTCTCCTTTTCCGCCTTTCCGCCTCTGTTTACATACCTGAAAGGCATAGGATGAACCCTAGTGGCACTATTTGCAGCAGCAACAGGGAAAGAGACTTCACTCCTTTGATGTCTTGGTTTGTTTGGATGGTCAGCAGCTCCAACAATATGTTCCACTTCACTACGATAGCCTCCTAATGGAGGACCAACACTGGCTCTTCTCCCAGGTGAAGGAGGAGCCTGAACCATTCGCACAAGTTTTTCTGGGCTTGGTGCTTTGGGAGGTGGAGGAGTACCCATTTGGATCTTGGCTTCAGATGTTTTTCGCCGAGGAAGAGTGGCAGATTTCAATGTTATTTCCATTTTGCTAGCTGCTTTCTTTGGTTCAGCATCATCAACATCTCCAGAAGTTTGTGGAACTAACTTAGGTAGAGGAGGTTCTTCTCCAGGATACTTTGTTGCTTGTGGAGTAGACACCTGGAAATTACATATGATTTAATAAATATGAGATGTAACCATATACCAAATGAACCCTAAGAGATGTTAGAATATGCTTTATAAAACAAAAAATAAAAATAAATGTTACCTGGATTGTAGCTAGACGAATATCATTGGGTGCAACCTGTACGCGCACAGTTTTCATACCAGTAGCGGGATCCACTCCAGTTGGGGAAAGAGGTGTACCCGGTGCTGATGGTGTTCCAGCCCGTGAACCTTGGAGAGGGCCAAGTTTAGGAGTATTCTTTAATGAAACTCTCCTTCCAGTGAGCTGGCCTTCTACAACACTACTGATTACTCCCACAGCTTCTTTAACTTTCTTCGCCCTCTCATTTTCATCTGGTGAACCTGGGGTTGTAGGGTCTGTATTGACATTATCATTACTTTGTGCTTGGTTAGCAGAATTTTCTGAATTGGCAGGTTGTTCAGGAACAGTCTTTTTAGATGAAGAGCTTTTGACTCCGGCAGGAACTGACGTCAATGAACCTTTTCTTTCAGTGGTGGCTGTTACTGGAGCTGTTGCAGGTGTGATGGAAGATTTCCTTTCAAATGCAGCCTTTGCATCACTCACTTTCACCCCAGGAATATGAATTTTCTTTGGCTTTTCTACAACTGAACCTTTTCTTTCAGTGTTAACATTAGCTAAATTATTGAACTTCTCTGCTGTTTCAAATATCTTGGATTTTCTTCGTTCTGTGCTTCTAGGAGGTTCTGTGTCTTCAGGAGTACTTGGTACAGGTACAGCTATAGGCATTTCATTAGTTGGACTAATTATTTTAGATAAACTAATCTTCCCCTGGCTTTTAGCTTTGTCAAGACTAGGAATATCAGCACCTGTATCACTAAAACTTAATGATGATGGTGGTGCTGTGGAAGAACTCATAATACTTACTACACCCTCACTCACATCATCACCATACACATCATCTTTTACTTCTTCCACACAGGGCTCAGATTGACTGGACCTCACACTTTCATCACTAGGACTACTATCACTTAATTTTTCATTTGTTGAAGTCATAGACACATCACATTTAGGTTGAGCTCCATCTACTGGCTTTCGTTTCGTTTTGCTTTTGGCTGTTTCCTCCACTGCTGATACCTCATTGCATGGAATCTTTGCCTCTTGTGTTGGTTCTGCTCCACTTTTACCCTCAGCTATCCCAGTCTCTGGTTCTGTACTACTATTATTTTGTGTTGATACAGACGTTTCATCCTTTTCAGGTTTAGATTTCTTTTTAGTCCCTTTCACAGATTTTCGCTTCTCTTCATTCTTTTCTGGTGATTCAGTTTTTTTAGATTGAGAAGGTTTATCTTGCAAACTATCACTAATGGCACAGGCTGCAGCAAGAGTAAGGTCCTTAGAATCACTTCGAGGAAGACTGTCAGATTCAATGTCCATGGTTTCAGTCTGTTTTCTACTACGACTTGAGGATCTTCTATCTGAGCGACTGTTTTGCTGTTTACTGCGTGATCTCTCTTTCTTCTTTGCCCCACCAACACTAGCATCATCAGTGGAAACAGCATCCTCAAGTTTACGTTTTGGAGTGTCTGCTATCTTGTCAATATTACCTAGCAAATAAAAAACTAGTTTAGTACAAGAAATGCTCAACTGTCATGTAGTATGAAAAATATGACATATAGTTTACCCCTGCTCTTTGAAGTCTCTGCTTTCGTAGAATTAACAAAGTCCCTTATTCTTCTCTCTGCAGATGGTTGGTCTAAGTCCATGAGGCTACCAACAGAGTGTGAACGAACTGGACCATCAGAGCCACCTGCTGCCTCTCCATTACCCTTCTGCAGCAGAATCATCAAAAACAAAGTGATATAAAGATGGCAGAAAATAAATAGACGCAGTAAACTAAATTCAGTCAGAAAACACAAACCTGATCTGTGGTCACAACAACTTGTTCAGACGACACAGGGGGAGCTAGTGAGAGTAGGAGATCTAATCTAACAGGTGTTTGATTTGCTAGGTGTTCTGCTATATCAAGGCAAGATTCACTTTGGCCTTCATTAACCCACCAATGAGAACAGATTTTCACTATGTCAGCTCGCTTTGCAGGTGAAACTGTTAGCATGTCTCTAATCAGAGGAGATGCAGCTAGAAGCAAAGTTAGTTCAAACAATTAAATTGAGAAGAGAATGGTGATATGAAACATTTATAAGACATAACTTACGAGATGGCTTCTTGGGCTCAAAATAATCGCCTTGAGATATTTGTTTTACCAACCGTTTGAAATTAGAACCATCAAATGGCATAGCACCATAAACTAATGTGTAAAGAAGAACACCTAATGACCTAGACAAAACAAAAAAAATAAATCATTAAAAAACAAGGGAGAAGAAAACACAAAATTACTTTTGTGGTAAAATGGGCACTCGTTCTTTACGACTCTTCCAATAGTAAGAGTTTAGATGTGCAGTGTAACATCTTAAAATGATTGCATCTTTATCACAGAACACAGAATACCTATAGACAAAACACTTATACCAATTGAAACTGGAAATGCTGGTCTTGCTAGCATCTATGAAATTTGTGTACTGTTTTGTATGATGTTGGGCTCTGCCCGACGTCCGCGTTGGGCTCAACCCTGGCCGCCACGCCTCTCGCCCGGCCATTGTCACCGGCCAACAATACATTACGTGCAGGCGAGACTTAGAAAAATTTCCCAAGTTTCTAGTTGTATTAACTAAACTCTGAAAAATGCTAGGAAACTCAAAAAAGTTCTATTGATAAAACATTTTTATTTATTGTTGAAAATGGCAAAACTGTATTCAGAATTCACTCACTTCCTCTACTGTACGTTTTCATGATGCACCAATAATGTGTGGTGCTGGGACTTAGAATGAAAAACAGCCAAATTTGTTAAGAGTTCTCAAAAAAATACTATTAAACTCAAAAAATACTTCATAGTTGGTAGCAACACCAGCATTAACAGTCTCAAATGGTATAAGTGTTATGTCTGTAGGTATTCTGTGTTCTGAGGTGATAATGGAATCATGTTTAGGTGTTACACTGCACTGAGAACAATACTCGTTCTACTACCACCTAGTAGGTGAAGGTGGGTGGTAAAGAACGAGTAAAAACAATTAAATCCCTTCGCACTTAAATCTTTTGGCAAAGTATTGGAGGTGTGACCCTGTATATATGACCTACCAGCAATCCACTTCAGGTCCATGATATGGAGTTCCTTGAACTATTTCAGGAGATGCATACAGTGGACTTCCACAAAATGTACCAAGTAATCTTGTTTCATCAAACACATTTGACAACCCAAAATCGGCAATCTGTGAAGATAATGGTTGAACAAACATATATTTCAAAACTTACAATAAAAGCTAGCATGAAAATAGATAAGTATCTTACCTTTGCACTGCCATTCTCATCTAACAAAATGTTTTCTAGTTTTAAATCACGGTGACAAATTTTGTGCTGGAATCAAAAGAAACAAATTCTTAAAAACACTTAGAACACAGCTAGTGTATATGTCATTGATAGAAATGAAATACATAATGTCAAGTTATGAGTAAATGTATAAGAGTTTCTTACCTTGTGACAGTAATACACAGCTGTAGCTATTTGTCTAAATAATCTTCGTGCTTCTTCTTCTCCAAGAACTTTCCTCTCACTGAGGAAGTCATAAAGCTCCCCTCCTGCAGCATACTCCATAACAAGGACCATTTTTTCTCTATTTTCAAACACTATAAATAAAAAACAACATTGGAACTCATTGCATAATTTCAAATTTGAAATCAAGAGCACTAACACATCTTTGTACTAATAAATCACCTTCATAGATGTGAATAATATTAGGATGCTGGACAGAGCTCATAATCTGAATTTCTCTTCTGATGCGAACCAGATCAGCTTCCGACTCAATCTTACTCTTCTTGATGGTTTTGATAGCCACCTCCTGCCCTGTTTCCTTATTAATACCTAATTGCACTTTGCCATAAGTTCCTTGCCCCAGTTTCTTAATTATATCGAATCTAGTAGGGTAAAACAGAAACAGATGAGATTAAAATGTAAGAAATTATTTGGTTTGCATGCAGACCTACACGGCTGCCTCTCACTGTTACTTCACTACAAATGATTTGGATCCTTTGCAGAATTATAAGCATCTAATTTGCAATGGCAAAGCACTCTTCGCAGCCTGCAAAAGCAATGCTTTGCAATCTACAAAGGATGCAAATTCTTTGCAGTTTGCAAAGCGTTTGCGAATAATTTATTTTTCAGAAATTTAACACTGCCTCTGCTCTCTCCTCGGTTCTGTTCTCACCTCTGCCTGAGCTTGCGGCGGTGGTTGTGCAGGCGGACCCCCGCCGTGCTCTCCATGCCGCCCATGATGTTCATGATGCTTGCCTTGTCCACCACCATCTTGCTGTCCTGCGGGACGAAAGAGAACCACACAATGAGACAACAACGCCAGAGAGATGATCCCCCCGCCTCCCGCCTAGAAAATAATAATAATAATAAAAAATAACCGATATTTTGCACTTTTGGTGAGCAAAATTCAAACGAGGAAAAAATTTCGGAGCAAAATTAATTTAAGGGTAAATTTTAGGGTAAAACCTTGCTTCAATATGGAGCTCCACTTCCATTACTCCCTCTAGCCTGTGCGAACTCAAGATTTTTCAAAAATGCGCAATTAAAAGTTATTTGACTATTAGAAAAAGACAAATTCGGAATAAATACTTAAAGACACCAAAATACTAAAGTTATACGAATTAATGAAAACACACCGCTTGGCTCCCCTCCTTTCCCTCCCTTCCCTCTCAGAATTTCTTTTTGCCAGTCCTGCCAGAACGCTTGAGGCCCCGGCGCGGCGGAGCGGGGCGCAGGCTGGCTGGTGTCAGCGCCTGACGAGGTCAGGGTAGGCAACCAGAGAGCACCGGTGAGCGCCCGACTCCTCGGCGGCCTACCTCCCAGGGGACTACCGCCGCAGGCGACGGTGGTGAGAGAGAAACAATAAGAAGAGGAGCGAGATAACTTTTACGCCCCCCTCTCTCTCCCTCTCTGGTAATGCACGCCGGCCTGGCACGCGCGTGACCCGTGACACGTCAGGAGCAAGTCACAGTCACGGTGCCGAACACAAGTGAGTCACTCGCTCGCACTTTCACGGGGCAAGCCCCTACACGGAAAAAAATATATGTGAGTTCTCTTACATCCAACCGTGTGAAAGCGGGAAGCTGAAAACGACGAGGCACCCCGTAGCCGAATGGTCTAGGTGGTGGAATCAAGAAGCAGGGTACAGGGTTTTGAATTCAGTAGGAGTAAGAAGAAATCGATGATAACCTAGATCAGGATAGATCAGAAGTATGTGTAAGTATCGTTGTAAAGACACCAGCCTTCTATCTGGTGTCTGTCGTCTGTAATACTTTGGGCCAAACGTATGAATGTTTTACCCTTTGTCGATAGGCAATTCTACCCATGTGGATAGAAAATTCAATTTTAAACTCTCAGAGGTAAAGAAGTCACCCACAAGGATGAAATTTCATGTCATGGTTGAAAACATATTACCCTCCCAATTGAAGGGTTTATTCCCCGACAAAAGAGTGCAAATATCCCTTCCATGAGATGGAAAAGAGCGTTACGTCTTCCAAAAGAGCAAATCTGCCCCCCACCGCAGCGCTCCGTAACTTAACATAACACGAACGAATGTTAGTTACCTAACGTAACGAAAGACGTGTTCCAAAAAAGGTTAAAGTTATAGAATTTCAAATGTGTCCCAAATTATTCAGGAACGATGTACCTGTAATTTGCACCATCCGCACCAATAACTTATTTTGAAAGAGACAGAATAAAAGTTACAAGTTGTAGCTCTAACGGTTAACATAACTTTTAAGGAGCTTAAGTAGTAAGTTACGGAGCCCTGCCCCACCGCAAAGTTTTTACAGTGTACACTTTCATACATCGCGAATCGGTTCGACGCTGATTCCCTCGGCATTTATTCGGTGCGGCCAGTTGGGGCGGGGCGTGGCGGGGCGTGGCGGGGCGGGGCGGAGCGGTACGGGGGTGTGGCGGGGCGTGGCGGGGCGTGGCGTGGCGTGGCGTGGCGGGGCGGAGCCACGACACCCAGCCGGTGTTCCCAATTCCCGTGTGACACCACAACATGGCCCACATATCGGCGGGCCGCGATGCGAGGTCCGGCCGGGCCGGCGCTGTCCTGCCCTGCCCTGCGCCTTCCCGCGCCCACGCCGGCACGACGCCGCGCCGCCACGCCGGCACGAGGTCGGCTCTCCCCCCGCCCCGCCCCGCCCCGCCCCCGGAGGCTGGCCCTTGGCCCGCCCCGCCCCGCCCCGGCCTGTGCGGCGCGCGGC
The DNA here is from genome assembly GCA_033675135.1 of Frankliniella intonsa. Taxonomy (NCBI): domain Eukaryota; kingdom Metazoa; phylum Arthropoda; class Insecta; order Thysanoptera; family Thripidae; genus Frankliniella; species Frankliniella intonsa. The sequence continues at coordinate 2,592,959 of CM066256.1, forward strand.
GGGGGGCCTTCCCTTTTAAACGCGCGACAGACGGACGCAGACATGCAGCAGCAGCAGCAGCGCGAGCGCTGGGCGCCGCGCCCCGTCACAAGCTACACGCCGGCCCGGCCCCGGCCCGGCACTCCGCTACCTTGGCGCGGGTCGACGAGAGATGACGTCACCAAACTCCTTCGCGTCGCACAGCCATCTCGAAGCGCTCCCCTCCCCTCCACAGGACACACATACGTCTCCTCTCGAGTCCTCTCGGGCCGGGGTCGGGCCGGGGTCGGGCCGGGCCGGCCGGGCTGCTACGGGATGGGATGGCTCACCCGACCCGGCCGGATCACTAGTGGTGGTAATCCGATGGCATTTGGGTGAAATTAAGGATAATTTAGGCAACTTTTAGATGGAACCAAGTAGTTATTCCACGTCATCGGGGCTGTCCCGGTCGCGGTAATCCGAACCCACCGAAGCCTGCGCTTGCATCCGGGTCGTGCCTCTTTTTCCTCTTCTCTCTGTCAGACATACAAACTTTCTCCCTCCCTCTCTTCTCTCCTCAAACTCTCAAACAGCAAGCACAAGCCTCCGCTCCCCGCCGCGCAGACCATTTCGAAAACAGTACAGCGCCAACATGTACGGGTGACGTGCGCGCCGTGTGCGGGGCGGGGCGGGGCGGGGCGGGGTGGCGGGAGGCACAGGAGGGTAGTCGGGGCGGGCATGAGGAACCGGCATGTATGAGTACGTCTGCCGTGATATGCTCTCCCGCGATCAAAATAACTTTTTATTTCGGACGCACGGCCGGCCCCACACCGCCCACCGCAACAGCTCTGCTCCTCGATAAACTCAACTTCCTCCGCGTGGTTCTGCCCCCCCCCCTCCCCCCGCCCCCTCCCCAAAACGCGTCCGTTAACACCAGAGCTAGAAACGACGCAGGGAGGTGGGGCAATACGGGAGGGGGGGGCGGGGGGAGGTGTAATGCCGGCAAAAAGTACTGCGCACCGCGAGCGAAGGTGTCTGGCGGGTGCTGGCGGGGCGTTGTGCAATGTGTGTCCTGTTGGTCAGCCTGACCCTGCCTGCAGCGGGCGCCCCCCGCCCCCTCCCCACCACCCACCTCCTGGATGTATAGAGAGACGCAGTCATCGGCGCGGTCAAGGAGTTGCGCGGCAAAACTGTGGCTTACACTGTTAGAAACCCCACGGTAAGCGCCTGTCTACGGTCCACGCCGTAAATTTGTCGCCTATGGTCTGGACCGTGATTCTCGTTTATGGTGAGTGCCTTACGGAATACGCCATAATGTTGGCTGAAAAAGACTCAAAAAGAGTCATATAAATATAGCCGAAAATGTCCTCATAATGACTATAATCGAGCGATCTTTATCTTTATCGCTCTCCTGAGAGTGATAAAATTTGGGTCACAATCTCGCTCTCGGGAGAACGAGATTCATGACTGCTCGATTTACAGTGTAGAGAAATGCAGCACCGACGCTCGGCTCGGCTCGGCTCGGCTCGGGGCGAGTCGTACAGTGCGCACCCGTCAGCCTATATAGCGCGAAACGAAAACCACCCCCGCACCACCCCGCCCGGCCCCAGCCCACCCCGGCACACACATCAGATCCCGGGAAGCAGGGAAATAACCCGAGCCTCACGCCAGTTTGTTGCGGCCAGCCAGAGCTGTTCTGTTGCACTGCAGAGTTCCTTTACCCCGGCCGGGGCGGGGCGGGGCGGGGCGGGGCGGGGCGAGGGGCGCTGCAGAGGCTGCAGTGCAGAGCTGCAGTAGCAAATAGAACGAGCTGTAGTTTTTCCTCGCGGCACGCAGGGCGGGGCACGCCTTAGGACCGTGCGCTCGGCGGAAACGTATCTTATGGGCTCGTCACTGTGAGAAATGAGGGTAACGCGGGACAATTTTCCTTGAGAATTGTCATAAAGTTACGATATCAATTTGTATAAAATTACAAAATTAAAAAGACACTTTGTATCGACTGATCCTTCTTAAACGAGCACAAATAGGCTTTCGTAAATTTACGAAACCGATCGTAAATTTACAACTTCATCTATAAATCACAAATTACGGAAAAATTCGTAACTTTAAGAAGATATTTTTCACAGTGCGTAGGGCGGGGCGGGGACTGATGGGTGGGTGTGGTGGTGCGCACCCCGACAAATGTGTAATTGTGCTCTAAAAATTTGTTTTGTAGAAACCGAATTGCGCACGTACGCCTCTTTTCCAGCGCCATTTATTTTTCGAGCGCAGCCGTACAGATAATCCGTTTTGCATACCGCGGCCGTGATCACGGCGCCACGGGGCGCCACGCCGCGCCACGCCGCGCCGCGCAGGGCAGGGCAGGGCAGGGCAGGGCAGGACTGCTTGGAAATAGTTGGCCCTGGCTCCGCCCGCAGCTCCGCCTACTCCTTTCGCCGCCCCGCCGCTGCCAAAAATTCCCTCTTTCTTGCGAGTCTCCGGCCCGCCCCGCCCCGCCCCGGCCCGCCCCGCCCCGCAAAACGACGACGCGACGGCCTCTCGCGACTCTCGCCCTGAACTATTAACTAAACTGCTTCAAAAAAGAAAAAAAATATCGAAAAAGGGGGAAAAGCCACCTTTCCCCCAAAAGAACCACGAGTTATTTACTAAATATTTACTACTAAAGTTTAATTGGGCCGATGCAACCACCACCAGTTTAAAAGGATTAAGGTAGTGAGCACGCTTCGTCTGACGCTGGTGTCGTCTGGCCGAGAGAGGCAGAGTCTTAAGGGGGAACACGGCGGTACACCGTGTCGGCAAGTACAGCTGGGCAAGTATAGCGGGGGGCGCCGTGGGAGGGACGGTCAGCAAACTGAGTCCGCTGTCTTGAGATTTATTAAGCGAAAGACGGGAGTTTGACGCCTGCGATACTCGGGGTAGGCCACCCCGCAGTTCACACACGCACTACAGGCAGGATGTTGCCTACCTACCAGGCGCTCTGGGAGCTCGCATAGGCTGAACTTCGCAATTCCTTGACAGCGTATGCATGCACGACGTACTTTCCGGAAGATTCCTAGGGTAACGACGTAAACTGCGATACTTTCAACGACTTTCAACGTCTGCGTCCACTATGTACCATCAGGTACCATCAGGTACCACCAGGTGCCACTATGTGCAACTTCTATTCCTCCAAACCAAGCAGGGGCGCCAATTATCATTAATCGATTCCTTGATAGGTTCGACTCGACAAATCGAATGGTAACAGGAATATGCCCGAAAACCGAGCCGAAAACTGTTGAGCCATAATTCTAAATAATTGCCCAAAATTATTGCCATTGGTTGAAACCTTTTTAAAACTATACGCATTGAAAGTGCACAACTATGAACTACAGTTGTGCATTGGACGAGCATGCTTATCGAATTACGTGTGACCCTTTTCCGGCGACAACTTTGTCGCCAAAGGCTCCGTGTGTGACCGAAAAAGGTGATGCGTGTCTCTGTTTAAGGGTCACACGCAGAGCCTTTGGCGACAAAATTGCCGCCGAAAAAAGGTCACAAATTAGGAATGTTTCCCATTTCTGGTGTGTCGCCACAAAAGAACACAAATGTTTCGCTCTTTGAGTTACAGTGTAGACGAGATTCAAGATTTTCAAGAGGCAACCACTTCGGCAGCGCTGCTGGCCGCGCAGACGGGCCGGGGCGGGCCGTGAGCTCCGCTATGGCTGGTGTGCGCTCGCTGGCAGCAGCCGCTAACCCCATGCCGATGCCGGGCGGGGCGGGGCGGGGCGGGGCGGGGCGGGGCAGGGCGCTGGTGGACCCGCGGACCGAAATAACCCCTCCCCCCTCCCCTGCGCACGGCGCGGGGGTAGCACGCGCGTGCCGCGCACGCTGCAGCGTGGCGGGCAGACACAGCCCACATCACCATTGCTGCACCTTACTCACTCTCACGACTGAGAGTGCGTACTACATGCATCCCGCAGGGTTTGTTGCCCCAAAAAATTGACAGAAACACACGGAAAAAAAATGGATTAGCTGAAATAGCTGATACATTAGCTGGTATGGCCTTAGCTAATAATATTAGCTGCCTAAGCTAATTATCAGCTGTAACAGTTAAAATATTTTCCCTCACAGCTTATGCAAGGGATAGAAGTTTTATCTAATAAAAGTGAGATTCCTTTCCTTCGCTTTTGTAGTTCGGACTATCACTGGTAGAAGAAAGAAAGATAGGCCTCTTAGAGGGTGCTAAATTTTTATGCCTTTGGAAAGGCGCAGACATATCCAAAGACTTTAAAACTAGCACCTTTCGGTAGTTTTAATGCCCTTCCGTTTCTAGGGGTGCTAATTTTTACTCCCTCTGCAAAGCCATTAAAATCCTTTTACTTCTACTTTTGTTTTACCAGTGATAGTCGCGATCGTGGCGGGTTTGCCTACCACGCCGGCGCTCAACAAACCACAGTAATTTTTACTATCGAAAGAATGGCTTCGAATTATTGTCTCCCCAGACGCGGCCGGGCAGTGCGAGGAGTGAGCAGGCGCCCCGCGCAGCCCCGCGAGCAGACCACACCGGGCCGGGCCGGGCCAGACGGGTGGGCGGAAGTAAAGAAACACGGAGGAGGGGATTAAATAAAAAAAGAAATAAAGAATGAATGAATGAGCAGCGAACGGATGAGTGAGACGGTGGAGTGGGGATTACCGATTAGGGTCAAGGAGCTCTGGTCAGGCGGTGAACCCGGGGCTCACTGTGTGTGTAGCCTCACTGGTGAACAGTTACAAATGTCGATATACAGATACGTTTCGTAACTGTTTCCCGATAGGTTGCTGATAGATTACAGGCCGACAGAACCCAACGAGAACATAGTGTCAAAATTGTGTCAAAATGGGAGTCATTATGACGTCTAAGTACCTATCTTGAAGGATTGTAATTTGACAAAAAAAAAGGTCAAAATGATATCACTTTGAAGTCATTTTGACTTCAAGTATTCTCCTTGGGAATACCAACTACCCCAAAAGAACACTGTGAAAAATATCTTTGTAGATTTACGATAAATTTGGTAAATTACGATTTGCGACCTATGTTGTGAATTTACGACGGACCTTTTTTCGAGGGGTCCCCCACTAAAATACTCATTGTACACTAAAACAATTATTCGCGGGTTACTCGCGAATACTCGCCAATACTCGCGAAAAAAATCAAGAAATACTCGCACGATACTCGCCAAAACTCGCCCATACTCGCCAATACTCGCGAATACTCGCGAAACTCTTTGTACACCCTTTTGGAGAGTGGGGGACCCCTCGCCTTTTTTTGCTCGCGAATGAATTTCAAGCCGATATGAAGTGCTCGTAATTTTACGATTTGCGATTGTAATTTTAAAGAAAAGCCGCAAGCGTCGTGTGCGCCGCCCACACGGTGACGACACAGGTGTGCTCATGCGGTGAAATTTTGCGCGGGACCGCAGAGGTTCCGCCACAACGAACGGCAATCAACGCACGGACATTTTGCTCAAAGTTCAGACTGGCACATAAACATCCACACACACACATGCACACATACACACAAAGGTGAGGAGGCGTGGGCACGGCTGCAAGGCCACCGTGTGTGTCAGCGCGCCCCGCCCGGCCCCGCCCGGCCCCGCCCCAGCGCAGCGCAGCACGACTCGGCCGGCAGACTGCTCTGTGGCGGGCTGGGGCCTTTTCTGCACAACGTGTAGCCCTTCTCTTGGGCGCCGTCAAATGTTGCCAGAAAAGTAGGCAATACGCGTTAAATATTGGTACCTTGTCGAAAGGACCATGGGAACGATTCAAGGACGGCCTCGAGCATTTTACCCATCCACGCCCCTCCGATGGTCCTGTATAGGACATCAAGCAGGGACGCGAGGGGGAATTCACTTCCGTAATACACTGTACACCTGATCCATGTATTACGCCGTATTAAGCGTAATGTAATACTGAAAAACACGAGAACGTGCTCTAAAGTGATTAAATCTTATGAGTAATACAGGTGTAATACCGTGTAATACCGAGTATTCTGTACAAGATTTTCCGATGTGAATTCCCCCTCGCAGGGACGTATTAAGGTCCCGTAGACATGGGGCGGTGCCCTGTGGGTTACCTACATACAGGAGGGGTTTTGTAGCTCAAGCTGCCTACCTTTCAGGCGGTTCACTTTAGTCCGACAGAAGAGGGGGGAGGGGAAATCGCCCCCTCGCTCCCCTCCCCCCTTTAATACGCGCGTGACATCAAGGAACAGTTTTGACCGTGTAAGTAAGCCAAACACAGCGGAGAAAAGCGCCCCCTTCCGCCGTCAGAGCGAAGGGTTCAACACTTTGGTAACCGGGTGTTTCTTTGAACGCGTAGCAGTGTTGCGGGCTTGCATACTCACCAGCGCTGCAGGGGCCATGGCACCTTACGGGCAAATGGGGTAGGCAAACCCGCAACACTGTTACGCATTCAAAGAAACACCCGCTACACTTTGTCCGGTATGATCACTGGTAATCAAATCCCCCAAATTCCCCTTTTCGTTTGGTTTCCACGCTGTTTTGGGTCTCCCCTCATGAAAATGAGCAAGAAATGGCATAAATTCCACAGTTTCTTCAAAAATTTAACTGAGAACTGTTGGTAATCACTAGGGTAATCGGTAATCTTGTGTACGCCCCTGAACCGGGGCAGAGCGTCAGAGCCAATCCTGGACACGACGCGCCTCCTGGTCAAATGGACTGTGACGACGAGACAGTAGTCGCCCCCCTCCTCCTCCTCTCCTCCACCTATACCGCCGCCGCCCACGCCCCTCGCCGCCGCCGACAGGACGCATTGCCTCCCGCCCCGCCCTGCCCCGCCCCGCCCCGCCTGCTCGTATCCTTGTCCCCGTGTCCTCCTTCACGCGGGTCGACTCGTCTTATCTTTATTCCGCCCTGCGCTGCGCGTTTATCGCCCACGCCCACCGCCCGGCCCCCGGCCCGGCCCCCGCGGGCCTGCACCGCGTGGTCAGGTGTGACCGGGGGGCCAGGCCACCACTCCTGTGTACATGTACACGTTAGCCTGGAATCCCACTGTAATCCCTCGCCTCGTCAAAGTACGCAAAACATTTAAAATTTTATCAAACTTAACCATTAAGTACCTAAAATCAGGTGTGTAATCATATGTAATCTCGTGATCCAGTGTGCGTCCGTCAACAGAGTGGTGGCCCGGGCCCCTCGGGTGTGGCGCAGTGTGCCGGCTCCTGCAGGAGGAGAAGGAGCGGCCCAACGACCAGCTGTGACGGCTCCTGCAGGAGGAGAAGGAGCGGCCCAACGACCAGCAGGCGCCTCGCGTGACGTCACGCCGCGCAATGTCAGCGCAGCGCCGTCTCGACAGCGTTACAGCATTCCGAATCCACACGGGGAAAACAAGACATCGTTGTAATGATCGACTCTGTTTGCCGGGCAAAATCCGATAGCTGGTATCGAAAATCCGATACCGAAAACCAGAAGCTGATTGTCACGACCGACCGAACAGTTGCACGAGGAGAACTAAGCTGTGGTTTGTTGTCGTGCAAGTGTCCGGTCGTCACAACCGACTTCTGGTTGTATCGGATTTTCGATACCAGTAATCGAATTATACCTATCGAACAGATTTGATCACCACAACAAAGCCATTTGTTTTCCGTGCGGAACATGGCCGGCCCGCCACCAGTGTTACAGGAAAGTAGGCAAAACCCGCCCAACACAAATAAGGCACACACAGGCGTGTTGAGCGGTCAGGATAAACGCCTGCCTACTCGGCCATACCTCTGCACAGCTATGAAGATGTTGCCTAGTAGGCAGGCGTTGATACCGACCGCTCAACACGCATGTGTGTTGGCCGGGTTCTGCCTACTTTTCTGGCAACACTGCCCGCCACACGCAGTGTGCTGTCAGCAGTGTCACGCTCCTGACGGCCCTGTGGCGTCTCTGGCGCCCCGCCTGGACATGGTCCTACCGCCCTGCTGGACGTGAGCTCTACCTGGAGCCCGGCCCGGCCAACCCGCGACACCGGGCGGGCACACTCAGAAAACTGTTTGATCCGCGTGACAGTAAGCGAAGCCAATACAATTTTACACTGGTAAAACTAATGTTTAAGTTTTATACATCATGGTGTTTAAGTTCCACTTCTATACATCAAATGGTGTATAGTGTCAACTATACATCATTACATATTTAACAACTATGCACTTCGTAGATGTTTAGATGTTAAACGTTTCGTGATGTTTAGAAGTATGCATTTGGACGAGGCTTTCCATGTCAAAGCATAGGGATGCGACGACATCCCAAGTGTTTAGTCAACTATACACTTGCTAAATGTTTAAAAACTAGACACCAACTAATGTTTAGTTAGAACTGTGCATGACATAGTGTTTAAGTATTATACATTAGGAGCTATGCATCAAGTGGTGTATAGAACTAAACATTTGTTTTAACAGTGTAATCACGTCAACAAAACTTTGACTTTTTCGATCAGATGATATAGTATGACATAGTTGGATGATTTTTTATTTTTTTTGCTGAGCTCATCATTTTAAATTGAAGATTCTTGATTAAATGTTTTATTGGCTGCAGGGAGTAGATTTTATTCCCTTCAACAATATTTTGGTTGTAAGGACAAATCGGTTTTCTGAGTGCACGGGCAGCGGATGCCCACTGGGCGTCTGAAAACGTGTGGGAGTGAGAGGCAGCTAGGGCCCGGAGCGGAGCGGGGTCTCACTCCCACTTGCTGTTTTCGGACGACAAGTCGCCACCCGAGGGGGCAACCACTCCCCATCCTAGTGTACACGGGATTTCTACTGATTGCACAAGATTTCTCTCAGATTTTGGGAGATTTCTCTGAGATTTCATGAGATTTCACAAGATTTATCTAAGATTTCATAAAATTTCATGAGATTTCACAAGATTTCACAGGATTTCAATGAGATTTCATGAGACTTCTCAGTTAGATTTCAAAGATATCACAAGATTTCCGAGGATTTCATCGAGATTTCTGAGGATTTCATCGAGATTTCTGCGGATTTCATCGAGATTTCCGCAGGTTTGTACACAGGATTTCGCGAGTGGTTGCCCCCTCGTCGCCACCCGATGCACAGTCTGGAGAGCTCTGCTCCTCGGCGGGGTGGGGCGGACTCGCTGATAGGCAAGCCCGCCGTACTGCGGCGGGATGCCGCACGCAAGGTCTTTGTCGCACTCTCACTGATGGACCACGGGCACCGGGAGCAAGCAAGCGGACGCCACGCCTCAGTGTGGTCAGAAAAGTAGGCAACACCGTGCCACAGGTGCGTGCGAGCTGCCTAGTAGGCAGGCGCACCTGCAGCCCGCTTTGCTCCACTGAGTCTGGGCTACTTATCGCCTGCTTTTCTGGCAGCACGGGGGCTACGACAAGCGACGGCGCACCGCCGTACTGGAGGGGCGGGCGGGGCGGGCCGCACCGGGACAGCAGCAGGGTTATTCCGCAAAGCGGTTTCGTCTTTCTGTCCTTGTCGCACTCGTTTGGCGCAGGCATTAGGAGCGCGCGCGAGAGAGAGAGGGGACACTACTCAACGCTGTTCGGAACCACCGCACCCTGAATGCAGGCGACAGGGCACGCGGCGCGTGCGCGCGTGGGGCGGCTAGGCGGGGCGGGCCTGGCTGGGCCGGCTCGGGGACGACAGAATTAGACAACCCGTCTGACTCGGGAGCAATGCGGGCCGGGCGTGTCTAAAGCAGACCTAGGCACGGTGCGTGCGCGGCGCTAGCGAGGCTCAAGATCATCGACTTTCGGGACACAATAAACAATCGGGGCGCGCCGCGCGGGGGCGGGGCGGGGCAGGGTAGCCCGCCAAGCGCTGCCAGCGCAATTGAGCAGGGCGGGGCGGGGAGGAATGAGGTGAGGCGGGGCAGCGTTGGCGAGGTGTGGCGGGTGTGGCGGGGCGGGGCGGGGTGCGGTCCGGCCCGCGCCGAGAGGAGAGGGCTGGACCCGTGCCGGTGCCGGGCCGGGCGGGCCGGAGACGCGACGCGACGGGACGGGCACAGGAAGCTGGGGGCGAGCGGCCCCGCCCGGCCCGGCCCAGCCCGGCCCAGCCGCGCTCACCACGAAGCTCCCTGAACACGTTCTTCCACCGCCCCCTCACCCTGTTGTTTCAGCTGATCTAGAAGGCGCTTTCAGGGAGCTGCGTGATGACCCTCCAGCAGCACGCGGCGGCACGGCACGGCACGGCACGGCACGGCACGGCACGGCACGCCACGGCGGAGACACGATGAGCCCTTGAACCTGCTGCGAGCCACTGGGCTAAGCACGGGGGGCTACCCTCAGACCAGAGGGGGGCGGTGCGCGGGAGGCCGCCGACCCCGGCCCGGCCCGGCCCGGCCACGCCACCAGCTCCCCGGCCTGCACGGCCCGTCAACTCCCCCGTTCTAAATTAAAAGACGTCGGCCTTGTGCGCTCAGAGGTGCCGCGCTGCCCGCCCGACATCGACGGGGACCCACAGCGCCGCGCCGGGGCCGGGCAGGGCGTCGCCGTAGCTTCCTCGATGAAGTCATTTGTACTCGGGGCTGTCAACCCCAGTGCGGCTCCCCAACCCCGCCCCGCCCCGTCACCGGCACACAATAGCCGACACACGGGGCACGGGGCGCGGCGGGGCGGGGCGGGGCGGGGCGCGCGCTGCGTCAGTCCCCAGCTGACTGATAGTCCCTGCTAGATGGCTGCACTCGGCGCGCCCCGCCCCGCCCCGCTCCGCCGCACTGCTGGTCGCACAGCTAGAGACTCGACTCGGTCTCGGTTACGGTTAGTCGACCAGACCATGCCAAGAGCGCGCCCCCGAGACCACGCCGCGCCGCGCCACCCCGCGCCCCGTCACACCACGCCGCTCGCTCCGCTCCGCACTGCGCGACCGCGCGGCAGACGCCGTCGTTGGAAATAGCCAAACACTCATCTCTTCCTGCAGCAGCGGCGTAGCCCGGGCCGGGCCGGGCTAATGTACGGGGGCGGAGAGAGCGGCTGCTACCCCCGCCACGCCACGCCCCCGCTGAGCGGTCGGGCCGGGCGGGTACTCGAGCCTCCCCGAGCAGCCCTGCCCTGCCCCGCCCGCTCTGTCCTGCCCTGCCCTGCCCTGCCCTGCCCTGCCCTGCCCTGCCCTGCACGTGACTCGCTCTTTGCTCCACCGAAACGCAAGGAGGAAGTGCAGACAAAATGATACCTCGCATAACTGTCCGGGCGGCGGCGCGCGGGCTAGGAAAAAGAATGAAAGAGAAGAAAAAAAAACGCAACGCGCAAAAATTCTTCTTCACTTTCTAGCTCGCGCCAGGCCGCTCGATCGCGTGGTCAGGCACCGAGAAAACGGATCCATTGCATTCGCGAAATTCTGATGAGTTTTCTTATAACTACCTTGTTAAGGCATGACCACTATGTGGTCACACTGTCATGTTAAATCAAACGCACAGAATGTCTAACTCAAGGGGGAATTCACTTCCGTAATACCCTGTACACCTGATCCACGTATTACGCCGTAATACACGTAATGTAATACCGAAAAACACGAGAATATGCTCTAAAGTGATTAAATATTGTGAGTAATACAGGTGTAATACAGGTTTAATACAGGTGTAATACAGGTGTAATACCGTGTAATACCGAGTAGTCTGTACAAGATTTTCCTATGTGAATTCCCCCTCGGTCTAACAATAGTTTCTGTGTTCCATAGATATTTTTTTTTTTTTTTTTTGAATTTCGGTCTCTTTACTTCAAAGGTAATTTCTTTAGACTAACGGCAAAAACTTCTTTGAACTACAAAATTAAGCACTTTTTTCGGCAGATCCAAAGGAAGCTTTTCTTGCTCGGGACTTCCCTGCCTCGGGGCGTGGAGGCGTTTCTTCCCCCGATACCACCCTGCGCTCAGTGCGCCGCGCCTGACCGTCTGTCATCCCGGACCGTGTCCGCCGCGCCGCGCCGTGCCGACCACCAAACGAGCATATCGCACTCAGAGGAGACAATGGGGCCTCGGCCTGCGCCCAAACCTCGCCCCGCCCCGCCCCGCCCCGCCACACCCACCGCCACTGCGTGGCCGCAGCCGGCCACAGCCGACAGGACGAGTATTTTGGGCAACGCTCTCTCTGTACACCACTGCTCTCCTGCGCCCCGCGCCCCGCCCCGCCCCGCCCCGCCGCGCGGCTCACAAGCGCAGCAGGGAGGACTGGGACAGCGCCGTACAATGTTCCTCCCCGCTCTATCACCGACTGGACTTGCCCAACTTACACAGACCTAACTTCAGTTCAAAATGCACTTTCGTGGGGAGTTTTAGATGCACCGACATTTTTCCGAACGCTATTAGTGATAGACTAATCATACTCATACACCAAAAGAGAGAGTAGGACAGTATTTCTTTCTTCTTTCACACCAAGATATAAATTGAGTTAGGTGGTGTCACTTGCATAATTTTGGCAAAAGCAAGAAAGTAGAAAACTGTGGGAAGTCTATGTATGCATCATTGATAGTGCAATGAAAGTAAAAGAAAAGTAAGAACGAGGACTGCTTAAGTTGCCAAACATATAAAAAATGGTCTCCAAGATTTCAAAGGTGGCTGACCTTACTGACACGACAGACAGCACCCAACCATTAATCTAGTCCCTCTATTTTACCGTTACTTCTGACTATTTCCTGTTCCTCTAAGAAAAAAGTCTCTTTCAGCAATAAATTAATTTAAAAGTTGAGTTTTACACAGCTGTTTCCATTGATTGTCAAATTAATAATGTACGCACTATCTAATTAAGTCAAACAGTTCAACTAGTACAAAAGACCTTTGCAAACATTGTAGACTAGAGTTTAAAGGGTAGGTGAGGAAGAGTGAACATTGAGGTATTACAAACATACCTTACAAAGACACACTACAAATCCAACACAACACAACTTTAACTCTGTGTCTACCTAAATTTCAACCTAATCCACAATTTACAACGTACGACTCAAGCCATAAAAAGTGAAATGAAATTTTCCAACTTTAAAATAAGCTTAAGCAACTTAAGTCATGCACAATTGGCATGACGGTGGACAGCCCTTAATACACATATACAGACACTGTCATAATAGTGAGAGACATTTAAAAATTAGTTTCAGTGACGAATAATGCTAGAATACTTACTGTTTAGGAGGCCGAGAAAGGGGAGATAACAGGTCCAATAATCCACAGGTTAAGGGCGTGAGAAGGCGTGCGGGAATACACCTTTAAGGAGCACACAACACAATCACTTGTCTTCTCAAAATTCCGTTTCTGTCCTAACTCCATTCCAAGAACGCTTCATCATGACAACACGAACACTCTCATCGCGAACTTAAAAACCAAAACATAACGCCCAGCAGACGAGCGCACTCCCGAACGCCATCATCACTTCTGATATTCTCACGGCCTTCTGGTAAGACCGAAAACACACCAAAGTTCAAAAGTTCTCCGCCTTCTCGCAATGAAGAGGAGTGGGTGGGGCGGGCGCGCGGCGCGCGCGCGGCTCTGCCAACCTGAACTCGACCGCGGCGCGGCGCACGCGGCACAGGGGAGCGCGAGGCGAGCCCGTCCCGGCGCAGGCGCATGGTGTCGTGCTCAGCGCATGGAGTCGTGCAGCAGGACACCTCCTGGCCGGTCCTGCGCCCCGGGCATTGCGCGCGCTCAATCCGCACTGGACGGCAACGTGACGTGAAAAAAGGGGTGGGGCAGCGGCGCCGCGCGCATACCACAAGCCTCTGCGCATTCTTCCATTTCTTTCAAACAAGATTACAAGAGATTCAAAATTGTTTACTGCTATCGCATAAGGGCGTTCCCTTCGCCCCCCCTCTCCTCTACATAATGAAATTTGAAGCGTTTCTTTTGAATTTTGTTCAGTCAGAACCAGAACCCTAAATGCAATGCATCCCTTGCTACATCGCAGACTTATCGACCCACTTGTCCGCGCCACGCAGCGCAGGTTCCTAGTGCCAACTGCCGGTCCCTTTATTGCGTCAATAATTCCATGCTTGTACCGCCAGTTGTCGCTAATTAAGCACAAAGCATGCTAGACACACAGTACTTTGCTTCATCCATGTCTTCTACAGAAACAACGAGGGCGCGCTGCTAAAGTCTTGGATATTTTGGGGCGTCGGGATAATCACGTCATCTTGTTGGTAAGGTTCTGGCATTCCCTTTTGTCATGATCTTGGAACACGTGTTCCCCTAATAGGTGAGTATAGATGTTGCGGTCCTAGCCTCCCAGTCTCTCAGTTTGAAACGCTGAAATTAATCTCAGCCATGTGGCGGCAGGCCACCTCCATATCCTTTTCCATTGAGGACATGGAGCGCCGGTATGGTAGGCAACCCATTTGACACGTCCTTCGACAAACTGCGAAATCGTCGAAAGTGACATGAGTAAAGGTCTGAATAACCAGCATTTTTGCGTTTGGATGAATAAAATTACAATGGCTAGTTAAAATTTCATTGGAAATCTGTAAAAGTCCCTAAATACTTCGAGCTTTGGCGCTTTCCAGTTCTGCCAGCTTCTGTAGGAGGTACCTACCTAGCTCAAAAAAACTGTGAAAGTTTTTGAAAGCTTTGACTGTTTTTAAAAATATTGAATCAAAATACAATGTTTGAATCGTCTTTTTCATATATACATTCTTCAACATATATTACTCACAACATTTAATGAGATCGAAACAACCGATCGATGACTCGAATTACTTACAAAACTCAAAGCAGACGGAATCTTCGAGTGTAGTTTCAGCTGGAAAGATGGCTACGGTTTCATGGAGAGTTGCACTATCTTCTCGAATATTATTAAGGAACCTTGTGAATGAACTGAAAGATAATCACAAATGTGCAAGAAGGAACTATTCTATTTCCTGTACATTTGCAAGGAGTCGGGGATCCATTCCTTATCGATTTAATGCCCGATGTTATGGTAAGGACAAGCATGTTGCCAAATGTTAAGGTTAGGATTTCGCCGATAAACAATGAAAAGGCTATTTTAGCACTATAGTGACGTTATTTCTTTTGTAAAATTAAAAAACTTTGTTTCTTGGACTTTCTGTCCTTGTGTCTGCGAAATTACTCCGTGTGTTAACGAATTTTCGTAAGTGTAAAATCATCCTTGTTACAGCCACTGAAAATACATCTGGTGGGAAAACCACTGTATTCAAACAATTAAATGATGATCAGAATAAAGATTCTATTTTAAAGCAGTTGGAAGAAGAGCAGAAGAAAGATGAAGAGGAGGCGAGAAAGCATCGTGAACAACATTGGCGCAACACTAAGCGCGGTTTAATTGCATGTGGGGGCATGTTAACCATCTCATTCGGATACATGATCTATAGTTTTGGTAAGCAAGTTTTCCCCTTGTCTTTTTCAATACATTTAAAATGATGTATATTTTACCAATGACATATACTCTTTTAGGGGCTTCTCCAAGGGACGAACAAGGAAACCTGATTTCGGATGAGTTTTCAAGCCTGCCATTTTTCCAGCAGTATACGGGGAGGATAATGAAGGAAATGGAGTATTTCAAAAAGGTAACTGTGTAAGTCTGGTAAATATATTGTCAGCATAATCATATTTTAAAAGTTGTTCCTTCTTCATTCTAGCTGTTTGGAGAGCCATCTCGTGAGAAACTGCTCCCAGATCCTCTAACATACCCTTATATTCAGCCACCTTACACACTAGTGCTTGAATTTACTGATATGTTGGTTCACCCTGACTGGACGGTAAGCAGTTCAAATATTTTAAAATCTGTATCCATGTTTGATTCAAGTTTTAACTGATATTGCATCAACATTTACAGTATCAAACAGGATGGAGATTTAAGAAGCGTCCAGGTGTTGATTATTTCCTAGAACAAGTAGCACCTCCATTATTTGAAGTAGTTGTTTACACATCTGAGTCGGGAATGGTAAGGCTTTCATTTTGGGCCATGGGTTTTATTTCTAGATTCTTACTGTTCAAAATATTTTCTAACTCTTTTATTGTTTTTATTTTTCAGACTGTGTTTCCTATCTTGGATGCATTAGATCCAAATGGCTATATTATGTACCGTCTAGTAAGAGACTCCACCAAATTTTCTGACGGTCATCATGTTAAGGCATTGGATCACTTAAATAGAGATTTAAGTAAGGTGATAGTTGTAGATTGGAATGCTTCCTCTGTAAAGCAAAATTCACGAAATGCCTTGCTCATACCTCGCTGGAATGGCAATGACAGTGATAGAACACTTATTGACCTTGCTGCTTTCCTTAAAAGTAAGTAATTGTATGGATAAGCATACATGACTGTTGTCATAACAACACATACCTGTACATTTAGATGAATCCGACATGTGTAAAAAATGAGTTTTACATCTTAATATCAAACATGTTTGATGTTTCGAAAGATGTTTACTTGTAACTAATATTTTTTCCCTTTTTTTTTTTTTTTTCAAAAGTGCTAGCAACCAACAAAGTGGAGGACGTGAGAGAGGTATTAGATTATTATCAACAGTTTGAAGATCCTTTGCAAGCTTTTCGAGAAAATCAAAGAAAGGTTTTGGTGAGTTGACAGAAATGTAGTGTTTCATGTTTGAGTTTGACTGTCCATTCAACATTATTTTCTAATTATGTATTGGGCTTATTCAGGAAAACTTGGAACAGAGTGAAAAGGAACGAAAAGATACTCAAGGAGGCCTTGCCCAACGGTGGAGACCAACATTTTTGAGAAAAACTTGAGCTCAGCTATAGTGACATTGTCATACCACAAGTTTCCTCTTTTTGTCTGAAGATATCGCAATTCCTCAAGCAGCATTTACATAGTTAGTCTCAAGTAACTCTGATCACCTACTTCCTCCTAATTGGACCTTTGAGGATTTGCTCATCATCAATTCCTAAGAACTTACAACAATTTCGTTTCCTGCATGTCTGTGTGGCCATCTTGACATTGTTTGTTGAAAAACTGTGTTGTTAGAATGATTTTGTAGATATATGTAATTTAAAACCGCATGGTTTTGATACTTAGGCTAACCAGTTGACTGCCATATGCGTAAACTACTCATAATTGTAGCTTTTATGCATACAAAGGCACTAAAAATAATATTTAAGTTGTCTCTCAGATGTTTTCATTTTGAGAGTACTCTCTCTCTCTATCTACATGCTGTATCAAAACCAACCGCAGCTGTCATACGCAATTCACTTAAAATGACCTCAGTCTATCAACTCTTTTCCAGAGCTGTTAAGTTTTACATTTCTATATGATGATAAAAAGAGTATTAATTCCCAGATATTATGTTTTGTGTTTATTTCATTCCCCTTGTCCATTGCAAGAAAATATAAAATGGTACAACTTGTCTTCTGGTACAGAGAAGATTTAAATTCACTGAAAAAATTGGTTATGGTGAAGATACTGGTAGATAAGATTCATATTAAGTAGTTGCATTTACAAAAATAAATGCTTACCTGTTTTGCTGAAGGTATGTTTCCCAGGCACAAGCAGGAAAGAAAATAAGTACGTACAACTGACTTCATCTCTGACAAATCAGTGAGCTTCACTTCCGTTCATATTAATAAATAGCATCAAGATTATTTACAAATTTTATATTCTACTTACAGATTTAAATTCTGTGGAGGCTCCCCATACTACAAAGGTTCTCCCAGAATGTTCCACTGAACTAAAAGTAGCAGCAAGCTGTTACGTTGTGCTGTTATAGTATTTCTTCATCATTAGTCAGTAGCTTGAAGTATTTTTTAAAAGGGGAATTCGCTTGAATTTGAGGAAACCTCCATAGAAATGGAAAGTCTACTAACATAAATAATCAGTCATTCCTGCCTCACACTTGGAAATTTCAAATTTTTTTTAAACGATAAAAACAAAACTATTCAGCTTGGTTTAACCCTCTTCATCTGATTATAAAATTATACAGTAGCTGTACAGTAACTTACTCAGGAGAAAGTTATTTCTATACAATTATATTACACAAATGTACACTAATATCACCCCTCATGAAATGGATAGGAGAAGCACAGTTCATTTGAAATGGCTTATTTGATCACAGAAAACCGGTGCCTGTAAAACTGCCGCGGAAGCACGCACAAGCGCCGCAGCCCAGAAAGGAGACCTCCCGGCGTGGAAAGCAGATATCGATATAATACCCGATCGGTTGGCATATGTCGAAAAATTACCGATTTTCAATAGCCTACAGTGTTGCCAGAAAAGTGGACAATAAGTGGCCTGCTAAACACAGTCGAGTAAAGCGGATTGCGT
Source organism: Frankliniella intonsa (assembly GCA_033675135.1). Lineage (NCBI taxonomy): Eukaryota > Metazoa > Arthropoda > Insecta > Thysanoptera > Thripidae > Frankliniella > Frankliniella intonsa. The sequence continues at coordinate 2,611,116 of CM066256.1, forward strand.
GAGCACCTGCCTACTAGGCAACATGCACGCATCTGTGCTAAGGTGTTGCCTAGCAGGCAGGCGCGGATGCAGCCCGCTTTACTGCACTGTGTTTCGGCTACGGCTACTTATTGCCTACTTTTCTGGCACTACTGATAGCCTTCCCAGCCAAAGTACAGAGCATTGTGTTGCTCTCGAGACTCCTCCGCAAGATAAGAGAGAGAGAGATCGTGTATGCCATTTTTATTGGCTGGGAAGACTAATTATCGATTCCATACCGTGTCCTGGACCTGGAACTGGGTAGAGTCCTAGAGGGGACTAGGACTCTAGGATCTAGGACTCTAGTACTGGGCTACGGCCGTTTTGGCATGCTGAGCGGTATGTACCGCGCCGTGTGAGGATGCGGCCCGGGGGTCTTGTCGCCGCGGCTGTACGACAGCGGCACCAGGTACGGGGTGGGCTCGCCCGTCGGGGGCGCCGCCGTCGAGGCCGTGGCGGCCGTGCTGCCGGCGCTGCTGGGGGTCGCGCTCGGGCCCGCGGAGGAGCCGGACCCGGAGCCGGCGCCGGGGGCGGGGGCGGGGGCGGAGGTGGACGCGCCGGAGACGTGCTTGGCCTTCCGCTGCTGGGAGCTGGGGGCCTTGCCGCCGCCCCCCGCCCCCGCCGCCCCCGCGCCGCCCTCCACGTCCCGGCCGCTGAAGAAGCTGTTGACGGCCGCGAAGGGCATGAAGGCGAGGCGGGCGTAGCGCTCGGCCTGCTCCAGCAGCGCGACCAGGCGCTGCGGCAGCAGCTGCACCGTGATGGACCGCTCGCTCCAGTTGCCGGCGGGCGGCGGCGGCGGCGGCTGCGAAGGGTCCGCGTCGAAGAAGGAGAAGGCGCGGCTGTTGTTGTAGGCGCGGCGGCTCTCCTTGTCGGCCTGCTGCGGCCCGGGGGCGGGGCCGGGGGCGGCCGGCTTGGACGGCGGCCAGTGCTGCCAGATGTGCGTGCCGCCCAGAGGCGGCGGGTTCAAGTCCACGGCGGGCGTCCACTCCGGCGTCGTCGTCTTGTCGCGGAGGTCGCGGCCGGTACCGGCCTCGGACACGGCAGCGGCAGGGTCCGTGGTGTCCTCCACGGCGGAGGCCGTGGCGTTGGCCGGGACCGGGGCGGGCGAGCTGGTCGTGGTGGTGGAGGTCGTGGGCTTGAGCACGGGCTCCGTTATCTCCGGTTTGGCGGCGGTGGCGCCATCGGCCTGCTGGAAGCTCCGGCGGTCGCCGGCGGCCGCCTCCTGCGGCGCGCCCGCCGCGGCCCGCACCAGCACGGGCTCCGAGATCTCCGGCCTCGGGGCGACGACTGCGGCGTCCGCGGCGACCACGGCCGGCAGCGGCGGCCCGGTCTGCGCCGTGTCGGGCTCCGTGGCGTCCTCGCGGTACGGGTCCGAGCCGTTGAGCGGCTGCAGCGTCGTCGCCACCACCTGCTGCTGGTCGTCGAAGGCGCGCGCGTCGTCGCGGTTGCGCGTCGCCGAGCTGCCGTCCAGCCCGTTGTTGGTCGTCTCGGGGAGGTCGTCGAGCAGCGGCTGCCACGCCGGCCCCGTCGCGTCCAGCAGGTCGAGCAGCGCGTCCTCGCCGGTGCCCTCCCCCGCCCCCGCCCCCGCGTGCTCCGTGGACGTGTCGTTCAGCCCCTCGTCGCCCACGTGCACGACCTGCGTGGGGACGAAGCGCGTCGTGTTGCGCTGCGCGAGCAGCGCGGTCAGGTTGAAGCCCGGGTGCAGCGCCGCGGCGCCGGCGCCCGCGCCCTGCCCGGGGCCCTGCGCGGGGCCCTGCCCGGGCGACGACACCTCGTTGGTGTCAGACGACGGCCCGCCCGCGCCGGACACCTGCATCTGCCGGGAGGGAGGGGGCGAGTGAGCGGAAACAGTCCCCGGCGAGAGAACAGTACTGGACAGTTATGTGGGGAGGGAGACACTGGACTCACCTGCGCGGGGACGGTCTCGCGGGGCGGGTTGCACTCGCCGGCGAACAGTGGCAGCGTGACGGGCACCCCCGACTCCAGCACCAGGTCCTTCTTGCACACGGAGGAGCTGTTCGAGCACGACTCATGGAGTGTCAGAGCTACCCACACCCACACCTCCGATATGGCTGATCGATGACATTTGGTTTACGACGTTCGACAACACATCTTTACCGAAACTTTTCGGTATCGGTTATCGTGTTCATTATCGAAACTAGTATCAAATCGTACCGAGTCTGAACACACCCGGAAAAGCTCGTTCTCGTAACAAGAAAATGTATTTGAGACAAGAAAATTCTCTGGCAGATAGCAAGAACATTTTCTTGTCTCAAGCGGATTTGCGTCACGAGCAACCCCGTGTTCTTGGTACAAGAATGGGCTATTCGGGATGCAGAAGAAAACTTTCCATTTCACAGAACTTTTATTAAGAAAAAGAGAAATGGAAAGTTTTGGAAATATCGATTATCGCATACACATCCCCGTACACTTCCCCTGGCGCCCGTTTCTCACCTCTTGCCGAAGCTGTCGCTGAGCGTCACCTTGTCGATGGACCAGCGCGCCAGCCCCGAGCTGATCCAGCCCGAGTAGGCCGTGTACAGCAGCTGCACGCCGCGCGGCTCCTGCATCACGGGGTGCGGCACCACCATGCGGGACAGCGACCCGCCCACCTGCAGCTGCTCGTCGTCCTTCCTGCGGGTCACCGGGGTCACCGGGGTCAGCAGCTGGCTCTTCAGATCAGCCGAGCTCAGAGGTCACGTGACGTGTACTCACTGCGTGAGGGTGAAGGTCTCGTTGAAGTCGGAGTCGCCGATGAGGGTGATCTGGATGCGGCCGTAGCTCACGACGGGCAGCACGCTGGGGGAGCTCTCCACGCGCACGTGGTACTGATGGGCTGCGGAGCGGAGCGGAGCGCCGGTCACATTTGTATTATTTATTGACACAAGCAGGTCACTGAGGACGCCCAGAAACATGAAACGTTGACGCAACCACACACTAATACCTAAAAAGTTGCGGGGTGAAAATCGTCGTAAGCTACAGTGAAGCCTGCAGAACTGTTCTCAAAGTTCATCATGTGATGACCTCAGGGCTAGCCATAAAACCATGGTGGACACCACAATGTTACGGGTATAACACTGGTTTTCGTCAAAATTTGGTCGACGAAATTTTGATTACAACCCTAATACTAGTCTCCGAATAAACAGATTTGTCCGTGTGCCAGCTATGCGACGGTTTCGTGAACTTTCCAGTTTTCTACTTGTAGAGAGCCTAGGGCCCCGCCCGTACTGACCACAGAAGGGCTCCTCGTCGCGCGTCACCAGGTAGAGCGCGCCCCTGGCCAGCGCGCGGTCCGCGTAGTAGCCCATGTTGCCACAGGGCCGGCTGGGAGGGTCGCAGGGGAAGCAGCGGCCCTGCAGGAAGCTCTCGTACGAGTCGCAGGCGGCGGCGGGGAAGTGGCACCGCGGCGACACCGAGTCCGTGAAGAACTTGTAGGCGCGCCGGTGGTTGCACAGGCTGCGGGCCTCGTTCTCGGAGGCGGCTGCGTGGGGCAGAGAGACAGGCGGAGCTTTAGTAAGCGGGAACAACAACTCACTACATTCTTATGAACAATTTTTATTCGTACTTATGATTTTTTTTTGCACATGCTAAGCTAATGCATTTTATAATACGCATTTATGAACCAATTCTTCATAATTATCCCCAATTATGAACAATTTTGTTCATACTACTTGCGTAGTAAAAAATGCATAAGCTGAGCAAGTGGGGAAAAAAATTAAAAAAAACGTAAGTACGAATAAAAATGGTCACAAGACTTTAGTGTTCACACAAGTAGAAAGTGAACTCGTCTCTTGATTCTAGTGCGAAGAAGTGGGCAAGTTCTGGAACAGTTTGGGACCAGACAGACTTACACCACAGGATGTCTGAGACCGCGCCCACAAACAGGTTCGCGCAGCCCTTCTGCATGCGGCCGCCGTTGGGGTAGAAGTCGACGTGGCCGAGCGGCTGCCTGGTGCCCAGCCCGCCCAGGATCAGGTTCTCGCCGTTGCTGTGGATCACGTCCACGAAGTTGGCGTCCGTGGCGTCCAGGCGCGCGCGAGGGTCCTGCGACTCGAACAGTGGCCCGGCGGGGTCCAGGCCTGCAGCGCCGCGGCGGGCCGAAAAAGACGTTTAGAGCGAAAAAAAACGAAAAAAACGAAAAAAGTTTTCTTTACGCCAGAGCGCGGTAACATAACCGAAAATAATTTCACTTTTACGGCAATATCTCCTGATCGGTTAGAGTAATTATAAAAAACTGGGTCCCATTCGAAAGCTAAGATTGCGCTGAATTTTCGTAAACTTATGACCCGAAATCATTTAACCACTCCTTGTGGCTTGTGGCCGAAAATAATTTTAGTTACAGAAATTAATTTGTACCGAAAATTATTTTCGGCCACAAGGAAAGTTTAAATGATTTCGGGTCATAAGGTTACGAAAATTCAGTGCAATTTTAGCTTTTGAATGAATCCTTGTTTCTCATAATTACCGAAATTACTCTAACCGATCAGGAGATATTGCCGAAAAAGTGAAATTATTTTCGGTTATGTTAGCACGCCCCAGTGTTGCCAGAAAAGTAGGCAATATGTAGCCCAATCACAGTGGAGTAAAGCGGGCTGCATCTGCGCCTGCCTACTAGGCAACAAGCATGCACCTGTGCCAGGGTGCTGCCTAGTAGGCAGGCGCAGGCGCAGCCCGCTTTACTCCACTATGTTTGGGCTACATATTGCCTACTTTTCTGGCGACGCTGGCACGCCCTGCTTCACGCACGCACGCACGCACGCAGGCAGGCGCACGCGCGCGCACGTACCCGTGATCCTGCTGAGGTTCTTGAGCTCGGCGCCGGCGAAGCCCGCGACGTGCGCGCCGAGCGAGAAGCCGATGACGTGCACGCGGTGCACGGGCAGCCCCGCGTGCTTCTGCAGCCCGGCCAGCAGCAGCGCCACCTGCTTGCCCACCATGCGCGTGTTGGCCGCGGCGCGCACGTAGTTGGGGATGGTGGCGCCGCGCTCCCAGTCCACGCAGATCACGTTGCAGTCCTCGACGGCCATGAGCGCGGACCGCATCTCGTACACCCAGACGTGCGAGCACGAGCTGCCGAAGCCGTGCACGATCACCTGCGGGCGGGCCGGAGCCGTGTCCGTCAGAAAACACACACACGAAATCCTTTTCAACTCTTTTTATACGCAGCCACAGATTTCTGTAAACATGCTTTATGTATGAATAATTTAATGCAGATCTATGAACAAAATTGTTCATAGTCAGCTTAGGGGGGTATTAATTTTCTGGTCGATTAATACCCCCCCCGGTATAGAACGCCCAGGGATCTTGTACCCCCCTCGGTATACAGGGGGGTATTAATTTTCAGGGCGATTAATACCCCCCGGTATAGAACGCCCAGGGATCTTGTATCCCCCTTGGTATTTGTTTACAGTTGGGCACAAAAGTAGGCGTATATACAGAATGTTTACAGAAATCTGTGGCTGCCTATTAAAAAATTTCATAAGAATTTAATGTGTGCACATGCCACTGCTGAAACAGGCTCTGAGTGCCAGTATGGTGACCGACACCCAGAAAAACACTTCTTTGAAGCAAAGACATTTTATTTCATGTAAAGAAAATTTCGTGTGCAAGTATGAACGAAATGTTTATAACTGGGAATAATTATGAAACAATTGTTCATAGATGCGTATTATAAAATGGATAAGCTGAGCATATGCAATACATTCATAAGTACGAATAAAAATGTTGATAAGAATTCAGTGTGTGTTGACCGAGCCGCTGTGCCTGAGGCTTGCACATGACAGTCCTGACGCCGAGGACACTCACCTTGGTCGGCGAGGAGGCGTTGAAGCGTCGCGCCGCGTCAGCCCAGACGGTGGAGAGGTTGGCAAAGGGCACGTCGAGCAGCGGCACGTCTCCTCTGCAACCGGATAGGAAGGGGCTTGAGTCACTCTCTCACGCTCAACAGTGTACTTGGCACACACGCGTTGTAGAGTGCACACTCAAAAAAAAAAAAAATGCATCAAAAAAAAAAATAATTGCTATATATGGACGCAGCTAACACACTAAACCCTTATGCACTTTGTTGTGCATAAGCCTTGCAGGATTTTAAGCAGCCATAACTATGCACAATTTTTCTGCATAACTATGCTTAACTCTGTCTCTAATGCACAAATTTGTGCATAATTATGTACAATGTGTGCATTTTGAAGAAATAACAGTCCGGAAAAAGCCTCCTGATGTAGACGACGTAACACACCCGGAACTGCTGGGCTGGGTCTCCTTCCCCGTCCCCAACCCTCGGCCGGAGCGTGTTCGGTCCCCGTACCGGCCCGGAGGCCCGGAGCGGGCCGGAGCGCGGCGCGTACCTGTTGCGTCTAGAGTAGAGCAGGAAGTGGGTGTCCACCTCCTCTGGCGGCGACGGCAGCATGTCCAGGTAGCCGAAGGGTCCCGAGTCCTGGAAGCACCCAACCTCCGGGTAGCATACCGACGCGTCGGCAGCCCTCTTCCTCCTGGAACACAAACACGACGCGGAGTCTGAATAACCGGAACCAGGACCGGACGGGCCGCGGCGTGACGTGGCGGGGCACCGGTCCTTCGGACAAGGTCAGCAGGGCCCGCAAGGGACCACCAGGGCGGTCCTATACGCCGACCAGTCTGGCGACGGGCGTGGCCTGGTGTTGTGAAGCACGGCCCATCGCCCTTACACACACTAAACCAACAACGGTATTTGCATGTTTTTATCTGCAAACGTTTGTGCAAAGTAGGACAAAGTGAAACATACATCCTATCGTTACACACAAATTTATACGGAGAAGTGCTTGACTTCACCGGAAAAACAAAGGTGCTAAGCAACGCCTTTCCTGGGGCGCTAAAATCAAGTGATAAGTTTAGTGCCTTTCCTGGGGCACTAAATTTTAGTGCCTTTGCAAAGGCACTAAATTTGTATGGAGTATACGCAGCTGGTCAGCTAAAGGTGCTAAGTCCTACCTTTAAAAGGCACTAACAAAATTTAGTGCCTTCCCTGGGGCACTAAATCTTAGTGCCTTTCCAAAAGCACTAAATTTTGTTAGTGCCTGTTAAAGGTAGAACTTAGCACCTTTGTTTTTCCAGTGTTTGTACAAACGTACAAAGGCACAAAATCGTTCAAATCACCGCGCATAAATGTGTGTGAAAAATTTGATTGTTTAACTTTTGCACAAATAAAAGATACAAAAATCCAGTTAGTGTGTACGCGGTCCTCTCTGGACCGGCTGCCTGTCGGACGTTCCTAACGCCATGTCGAGTCGAGTTCGGGTCCTGCCCCCGGCCCCGCCCGGCCCAGCCCGGGGGAAGAGGTTTCCACCACGCGGCTGTTGTGTAATGTGCGAGCTTGCGCGCGGCTGCAGGTGCCTAGGCAGGTGCCGGGCGGGGCGGGGCGGGGCGGGGCGGGGCGAGGTCACTCACCGAGAGGCACCCGGGGACAACAACCCTATAGTACAGGTCTCCAGCCGCATACACGCTTAACTTCTTACAAAGAATTTTTTCGTATAGTACAAAAAATTCTGTGCAACTGTAATATACAGAAAATTTGCTTGTACTGCAAAAATTTTTGCTTTGTATTACAAAGATTTTTCTTTGTATTAAAAAGAAAATTTGGCTTTGTATTACGGTTGCACAGAATTCTTTGTAATACAAACATTTTCTTTGTAAGAAGTTAAGAGTGTAGCACAGGAAGCGGGGGGAGAATTTCCTGACTGCGACCAGTCAGCACTGCAAATGCAGGAGTGCAAATGCAGGAGTCAGATGTCTCGTCTAATTACAGAGCGCGATTTTCGTCCTCTCGTCCCATTTATGTGAGAGAGGCTAGGAACCTCAAGTGTGAGTACAACGCATTGCAGTGTACAAAAGTTTAAAACTTGTGAAAACGTGGTATAGATAATATCTGTAAGTTGATGTGATTAGTGTCCTTCGTGATTTCAAGCAGTCGTCATTGATACTCTCCTCAGAGTGACAACACCGTAAAACAGCCCGTCTGGTTAGGTCACTGACCGACCATAATGTGTCTCACAAGGTCATTCGCGGACCATGTCAGTCATGGACGCAAAAATAGACGAAGAGAGAAAGAAACAATGAAAGAAAGTGAGAGAGAAGAGAGAGGGAGAGAGAAGAGAGAGAAGAGAGAGAAGAGAGAGGGAGAGAGGGAGAGAGAGAGAGAGAGAGAGAGAGAGAGAGAGAGAGAGAGAGAGAGAGAGAGAAGAGAGAGGGAGAGAGAGAGAGAGAGAGAGAGAGAGAGAGATAAAGATGAGATCACTGAGAGGGAAAGTGAACGCCGCCTGAGCCGGCTGAGCCGCAGTCTCCTCCCCCCTCCCTGCCCCTCCCAAGCCTACCCAGTAAACGCTCACTGAGTCACAATCATCTGTTTCGAAAGTTACGAACGAGAATTAACGACACTAAATGACGTTATCGCCTGTAAATAAGCTCGCCCAAGAACTGCTATTATTATTCTTACAAGAGTTAAGCGGTGCAGTCCACCATCGGCCATGTTTAAAAGATATTTATTACTTTCAATAATCGAAGAAGTTTTAGAAACACATAATTAATTTTTATTCCCTCGGATTCAAGAGAAGCGTTTTCTTGTGTGGCTCTGGACTCTGGGCAAACTGCCATGAAAATATCACATCTGATTCGAAAAATATGTTTCCACTTATGGAAGATGTCAAATTTTGCTCCAATATAGTCCAGGGCTACGTTTGACTTCTTCCTTCTCTTAAGGGGCCTCAACTTCGTCCTGCAGAGTACACCGGATAGGCAGATTGCCAGTGTTTATATTGGCATTTCCAAGGCAAAACGCCTGCAATTTTGTCAAGATTGCCGAATATTGTACTACATGGATCGCTCCGGTTGGTGTACACCGGATGGCCTGCAGATTGAGGCCCCCTCCTCGCCTTCTCCTCTTTCTTCTGACCGGAGTGGTCTATTTCAAAATATTAAAGCTACTTAAAACTATTATTTTGCGGGATTTATTCGGGCCCTGCCCGGGCCCCCCCAAAATTAATTTGCGTCTAAGCAAAAATATTAGCAGATGCACTGATTTTTTTAGCTGCATACTATGCAAACTCAAGTGTCGTACAGTACTGCAGTTTTTAGTGTAGGACACCGTAGGTCAGACACAGGTTGTCCTATACACTAAAATCTGTCGGACACAGGGTGTCCTGCACTAAAAACTGTAGGACACGGGGTGTCCTACACTAAAAACTGCAGAACCATACTCTGGAAAACCAAGTGTGTACATGTATTCATTATTTACTGCATACTTACAGGTATTCAGTAAATAATGAATACATGGCATGCATGCAGTATTTGCTGAATACCTTGGCATGTACAAACGAAAAATCACACAGAAACTACGTGTGTACATGCCAAGGTATTCAGCAAATACTGCATACATGCCATGTATTCATTATTTACTGAATACCTGTAAGTATGCAGTAAATAATGAATACATGTACACACTTGGTTTTTCAGAGTAAGTCCTACACTTTTAACTGCAGTACTGTCCGACACTTGAGTTTGCAGAGTAGGCGCAGCTAATATTTAAGCTACGGTGCTAATTTTCTTCGCCACCCTGCTATTTATTTTCCTGCTGTTTTCTTTTTCAGCCGTTGTGCTTATTTATTTCACATCTAATTTCAGCCGCGAGCGCATTATTTCCCGTGAGCGCGCCTGGCCTGCCTGCCTGCGCTTACCTGTTGGAGAGCTTCTTGAGGTGCCACTCGGCCATGGACGTGACGACGGCTCGGAAGATCTCGGCGTCGTGCCGCTCGTCCATTGCTTCCAGCTCCGCGCTCGCCCAGCGGGTGCCATGGTGCGAGCACCGCACCACGCACACACCTGCGCAACACATTACAAGTCGAGTCAGACAAATGCCGCCATCTGCACTGTAAAAAAAAAAAAAAAAAAAAAAAGACAAAAAACAGCCTGCTACGGAGACCGTATACCCCCTGAAAATACTGGTTTTCTCGATCAAGTACGTTTTTTTTTCGTATCTTGTTCCGTACCTTCACTGTTAAGCCAAGTGTTCAACTGTTCGACACTTGTATGTGTGCAACTTCCAATCTAGCACGTGCAAGTGCGCAACCGGCAATGGTGCAATTTCACGTGTTTAACTCGCCAGTTGTACACTTCTAAGTGTTTAACTCGGCAGTTGTGCACTTGCAAGTGTTCAACAAGGATAGTGTTGCACGGGGCAGTTGAACACTTGCAAGTGCACAACTGTTGAGTTAAACATTGAGAAGTGAACAACTGGCAAGTTAAACACGTGAAATTGCACAACTGCCGAGTTGCACACTTGTGCGTGTTAGGCTGGAAGTTGCACACATACAAGTGTTGAACAGTACATTGAACACTTGGTTTAATAGTGTTATATAGGGCCTGGTAAAGGAAAAAAGGCACGGAAAGCCAGAAGATACAGGCACCGTACCTAAAACGTAGAGGTCCGGATTAAAATTAGCGGAAACATTTCCGTATATATTCCGTACCCACAGTTTAATTAACTTGGGCTCTTATGAAGGATGGGCAACGGAAGCCGCGGCTGTGCGGGTACGGAGTGACCGCGGTCCGTACGAACGGTACTTTTCCGTATGCGAGACCGTTATTTTTTTAACAGTGTAATCCTTTCGACACGAGCATTTCTCGAATACGGCGAGTTTCTTTGCATACGCGTCCTCGTAACATATAAAATGATTTGGAGTGTTCGTAATAACGGATAAAATCTTAGTACTAACTGAAATGCCATATAATCAGCGCCCCTGTTCCTACAATTAAAATAAAATTATCACGGGTTTTCGTTTGTTTCGCAGGATTGCAAAGAAGGCGCACCACTGAGATCCACGAATCAGAATGCATCTAAAGAAGAAGCAAGAACGAAAGTCCCTTTTCTATTTTGGATACGGCAGACTGCTCGCGTTGTTTAGATTTGCAACGCAGACAAAACGAGCCAAAAGGCGCGAGGAGGAGGAGGAGATCGTAGCCTCCCTACCGACCCCTATTGTGAATACAGAGCACCCGCCGATCAGGGCGTGGCGGGGCGTGGCGTGGCGGGGCGTGGCGGGGCGTGGCGGGGCGTGGCGGGGCGTGGCGGGGCGTGGCGGGGCGTGGCGTGGCGGGGCGTGGCGGGGCGTGGCGTGGCGGGGCGTGGCGGGGCGGGGCGAGCCGCGTGCTCTCTCCTATGACCGACCTGCCCGCTCGGCGCGGCGGGGTCAAACAGCCTGTGCTGGCCTGGCCCGGCCCGCACCGCGGAGCCCCTGGGAGGTAGGCAGCCGACGGACACAGATGCACGCCAGGTCTGCCTACCCGGAGGCTGCAGGCGTCCCGGCGCGCGACAGGCGTGCGACCTCTGTCTGGCGCGGGGCGGGGCGGGGCGGGTCATTTCCCCCACCCCCTGGGCTCCTCTGGGCTCGCAGAGGGAATTTATCTTCGAATCCGTACTTTATTGTGATGAAGCACACCGCTGAAAGTCATCTGTGCAGGCGGGAGGTCTGCTCTAGGCCCCCCTGTTTTTTTTTTGTTTTTTTTTAAAGCAGTCGTTTTTTTTTCACCCATCCTATTCCATCGTCCAATACCAGCACATCCCGCCCCGCCCCGCCCCGCCAGGAGCCTCCCTCTATTTATCGGACCGTAGCATTCCGTTGGCCCCGCCCGGCCCGGCCCGGCCGCTACCGGGCACACTACTGGCCTACTGCGCGGCCGAGGCGAGGCGAGGCGAGGCGAGGCGACGCCCCGCGGCCAGATTTATGGCAGGTGCGATAGAGTGTGCAGCAAGGCGGGACGGCGCGGCGTGGTGAGGGGGGGGGGGAGTTCTATCTGGGCGCTGCTTTGCCATAATCTTATTCGAAATGAGTTGGCACCGCCTCCAGTGTAACAGAGAAGTGAAAGAGATAGCAACTAATGAAAATAGTTAAACTGACAGATAGTTACAGGTATTCGACAGAGTGTTGAAAACGTTTGCACTCTTAACTTCTTACAAAGAAAATTCTTGTATTACAAAGAATTCTGTGCAACCGTAATACAAATCCAAATTTTCTTTGAAATACAAAGAAAAATCTTTGTAATACAAAGCAAACATTTTTGTAATACAAGAAAATTTTCTGCATATTACGGTTGCACAAAATTCTTTGTACTATACGAAAAAATCCTTTGTAAGAAGTTAAGAGTGTACATGTATTAGTTGGAAACCCCATGTCTTTCATATGGCGGCATATGGCATCAAGTGTTGGCCACCAGAACGTGTCCAACTAAAGAGTTGGGCATGCACTTTTGTGTCGGGGGGGTGGGGTGGAGGCTTCTGATGCGCGATCACTTTTGACTAACAGACAGACAGCGGCCTTGCGCGGGGCGCGCGTTGTATTGGCCAACTTGGCTGGTCGGTGCCATTGACCCCGAGGCGCAGCGCAGCGCAGGCATAGGGGCAGGCGCTGGGGACCTGTACGCGCGGGGCAGACCAGGACCAGGACCGGCGGGGCGGGGCGGGGCGGGGCGGGGCGGGGCGGGGCGGGGCGGGGCGGGGCGGGGCGGGGCGGGGCGGGGGCGGTCTCGAAACTAACTAGTTGGTCCCCACTTTTGATGATGATGATGATGCCAGTCATGCACGTCTGTATTCCGCGATCTTCACTGTTAAACCAAGTGTTCAACTGCTCAACACTTGTATGTGTGCAACTTGCAGCCTAGCACGTGTGCAAGTGTGCAACTCGGCAGTTGTGCAATTATTGCAAGTGTCAACCTCGCCAGTTATACACTTGTAAGTGTTCAACTGAACAGTTGTGCACTTGCAAGTGTTCCACTGCCCCGTGCAAGACTCCTTGTTGAACACTTGCAAGTGCACAACTGCTGATTGCGCACTTGTACGTGCAAGGCTAGAAGTTGCACAAATACAAGTGTTGAGCAGTTGAACACTTGGTTTAACAGTGTTTACAATCGATCTTGAGAGGTCTCACGACGACTCTCCGCCGGTTAAAATTCTGATATTTTTCACAACAATAGGAAACATTTGATTTAATTCCCCTACAGCCTCCTTGTTGTGCACGTCGAGACACATACAGTACCACCTGCACCGGTCTCGCTGTCCTACGGCGCTGGCCGAAATGTCCCTCTGGCGGCGGGGCGGGGCACGGCGGGGCGGGGCGGGACGCGGCGGGGCGGGGCGGGGCGCGGCGGGGCGGGGCGTACTCTGCTCACCCCACTCTACCCCCTTCTCCTCGCTAACCGCAAGAGAAACGCGCCGGCCCGGCCCGCCTGCAGCCGGCTGACCGGTTACAGAGCGAGAGACGGCCTTCACCTCTGGGCCCGCCCCGCCCCGCCCCGCCCCGCCCCGCCCCGCCCCGCCCCGCCCCGCCCCGCCCCATGGTTCATGCGCGCGAGCTGTATAACCCTCAAGGCCGTTGGTCGGCCTGGCTCGGCTCGGGGCCCATCTCTCCCCCCAGCTGGAGTGCGTGAGTGAGGTACAGGAGGGCGGCGCGTGCTGCAGGTCGAGGCGAGGCGAGGCGAGGAGGACCACCCCGCTGCACACTAAACCCGCATGCATTTTTTGTGCATAGTTATGCAGCGGGACGTGCAACCATATCGTTACGCACATCGCTCCGTATAACTATGCACGAAATTGCGCATTCATATGCACAAACGTACACAAAATATAAGCATAGTTCTGCACAAAAATTTGTGCATTACTATGGTTGCACGTATGCATGCAGCCCTCATGCACAACATAATGAAAAAGGGTTTAGTGTGTGGACATGGGGACATGGGTCTTGATCGGGAGTGTTTCGTTTGCAAACTGCTCAGGCAGAACAATATCAATGCGAGATTGAGAATTCTATCGCCCTCGGGAGAGCGAGAAATTTTCTCTGTCTCCTTGAGGGCAAGGTTTAGATTCATCACTCGAACAGAGTAAAAGTATCGCCCTATTCGAGCGACGTCTGGGAAACCTCGCCCTTTTTAAGTGAGGATTTATGTCCTCGGTATTTATCTCACTTAAATTTGAGTGATGTTATAGATTCTTTCTCAATGAGAGCGAGGTTCCTTACTAAAGTGCGGCAAGGGATGGCAAGGAAAGGAAAATTCTCGCTCTTTTCATAGAAATCTGAATCTTACATTCACAGTACAGTATAGCGAGAATTTAAGAAGAATTTTTTAAAGTCAACGTTATCATGTTTGCGAGATGTTGAACGTGGAGGGCGACTAACAAATGAGAGCACAGGCGGCTCTCCCTCCGCCCCCGGCCCAGCCCGGCCGCCGCGATTCACACCGTCAACCACAAAACGCAACCAATCAACCGCAACCGCCAACAACCAGCAACACAGCCATCCATCCACGCCTTCAATACAACAATAGCGTAACCTTGACGCCCGTCGCCGGGCCGGACGACGGCAACAACGCGTGTACTCCTCTCGCCCCGCCCCGCCCCGCCCCGCCCCGCCCCGCCACAGGCCGGCGTTAAGGTAGCTGCAGCAGCAGCGTGCTTTCACCTCAACGCGTCGATCACACAGTCCGAGCAGAGCGCCGCGCCGCGCCGCGCCGCGCCGGCCACGACTGAAACCGAAAGTGGACGAGACGAGACGCCCCCTCCAGAGTGCTCCTCGTTTTACTTCAATCTCAAGGCCGTTCTGCCGCGGCGGGGCGGGGCGGGGCGGGGCGGGGCGGGGCAGGGCGGGGCGAGGCGGGGCGGGGCGGGGCAGGGCGGGGCGGGGCGGGGTGCACCAGGCCTGGCCCTGCCCGCCCTTCACCACCGAGGGGAATTAAGAGAGAAGAAAGTGTGATGACCAGTAGTCGTGGTGGCGCGGGGCGGGGCGGGTGAGAGACTAGGCAGGGCAGTGAACAGAGAGGTGTTTTCCTCGGCTTTATGCCTGACCCGCCCCGCCCCACCCCGCCCTGACCCGCCCCGCCCCGCCCCGCCCCCCCCCGCCCCGCCCCGCCCCGCCCCGCCCCAGCCCGAGCTCAGCGGCTGAAGGTCTTTGCCACCGCCAGTCCATACGAGTACGTACTCCTCTTTCTCTTCGTCCATCACTGCCGCATTTATGTTTAAATTGATTCTTTCCTTTTCGCGATCCGCGGGGGCGAAACAAGTCTCAGGAGAACAGAGCGCCGCACCGCGGCTGCAGAGCGCGATGGGGCTGTGCGTGGAGGGCGTGGTGCGGCGGGGCGGGGCGGGGTGGGGTGGGGCGGGGTGGGGTGGGGCGGGGTGGGGTTGGTCGCTCTGGGCCGAGTGTGGCGCCACTGAAAGTGAAACTTTACTCCGGTTTCCCCCCTCCCTCCTCGCCGCCCCGCCCCGCCCCCCCGCCCGGCCTGCTTCCCTCTCCTTTACTCTCGCACTCCTCCCTCCTCCCTCCCCCACACATATCTTTCTCTCTCTCGCCCTCGCTTGCTCTCCTGATGACGGATTCCTCGTCCTTGAGAGACAGGGGCGGGAGTAGTCCGCTATCGCGCGGCGTGGCGGCGCGTGGCACCGGCCGCCAGGCAGACTATACAGCGACACGCGCCCAGCCCCGCCGGCCCCGCCCCCAGGGCACTGTAAAAGATACTTTCAATAACCGTACAAACACTGTGAAAAATATCTTGGTAGATTTACGATAAATTTTGTAAATTATGAAATTGGTTGTAAAATTACGACGGACCTTTTTTTGTTTTTTGCTCGTGAATGAATTTTAAGCCGATATGTAGTGCTTGGAATTTTACGATTTGCAATTGTAATTTTACAACTGCACTTGGTCAGACTTCGTGGAAAATTTTCCCGTGAAACTACGACTATTTTGCACAGTGGATCGTTATTGTACTTCAAAATACCATTGAAACACTGTACATTCAGCGCGTTGTACCCTACAATTTACAATAAATTTCACCAGTTTTCTATTGTGTTTGAAATAATAGTTCCACACTGCTGTAAAATTTGTGGTATTTTTTATAACAGTTGAGGGGAAAGCAGCTAACGGCTCACGACGGCCCGGCCCGGCCCAGCCCGTGTTCACATTGTAAAGATACTGTACCCGCGTGCGCAGCGAGGACGACCGTTTCTTATGAGTATTGGTAGTCGAGTCGGCTGCCGGCTCGGCACCGGTGTCGGCACCGCGGCGCTTTGAAACGTCCTGACGGTCGAGCCGAGCAGAGCGACTAACTACTTGCTATACATCGCACTTGCGCCGCGCTGCTTGGCCGGGCCGGGCCGGTGAGCGTCACGGGAGCGAGCCCGACCCAACGCTGCATGGGTGATCCGATACCGTTTTAAAAGTGAAAGGCCCGCCTGGCTGTGTACTGTGCTCGACATGAGGGGCGGGGCGTGGCGGGGCGTGGCGGGCCGGGCCTAGGAAGACACTATGCGGTGACCCCGCGGCGCCCTACAGTCGGCATAGCGGTGAGTGCCACACCCTGGCCGACCCCGCCACGCCCCGCCCCGCCCCGCCCCGCCCCGGCACATGGCGCGCCCACACAAGAGCCTACATACCCCACCGCCTCCTCTCCGAGCCTCACTGGGTCACCTAAACCCACTGCACTGCCCGAATTTCCACGGTAATTACTACGGTTTTCCCCGTTAATTTTTTACCAGGTCTGGACCGTTTTTAGTGGGTACGGGACGTCCGTAGTACCTATGACCGTACCGCCTTTAATTTAATTTTTTCGAAGTTTGAAGAAACTTAACTGCGGAATTAGTCACGGAAAACACCGTAATTTTAAGATACGGCTGTTCCGTAATCAAGCAAAACGGATTTTACCGTAGTATTGGTGGAATGAGGTACGGGATTTTTAACAGTGTGCGTGCCTCTGCTCCGTCCCTTCGCCCAACAATAGAAGGAAAATCTGAAGCCCCTCGCCGAGTACAAGTAGACGTTCAGAAAAAGAAAAGAGAAGGTGGCAAAAGTCGCCAAAATGATTAGCAACTTTTGGGCGAGAGGACAAGGTGAGAAAGACGAGGAGGTGGGTGTGTGGAAACAAGGGAGAGGGAGGAGGGGGAGGGGGCGGTCTCGTCTTTGCGCCTGCTGTGTGTGTGTGTGTGTGTGTGTGTGTGTGAGACCAGCCCATCCTGCGGGGCCCATCGGCGAGACACAGCCTCACACTCGAGACGAAACGTAACGGTCCTGAGCGAGCCCCCCTGCCCCATCTTCTCGAGAGAGAGAGAGAGAGAGAGAGAGAGAGAGAGAGAGAGAGAGAGAGAGAGAGAGAGAGAGAGAGAGAGAGAGAAGGGGAAAGGCGGGGTGGTGGGGGTGGGGGTCGCCCTGCGGCCCCGGGCTGGGCCAGGCCGGGCCAGGGTCACCACACGGACCACTTCACGGCTCTCAATGCCACACCGCTCGCTCACACACACACACACACACACACACACACACACACACACACACACACACACACACACACACACACACACACACACACACACACACACACACACAGAGAGACACAGACACCGTACAAACCACCCACCGCTTCAAGAAACCGTTCACTCTCGGAAAGGGCGCCAAGTTTAAGAGCGGGCTGAGCCACAAAGGACTCTTGCAGTCGGTCCTGGTTCGGCAGGGGGGCAGGAGTCCCCTGCACGTTCCGTCCCGGAGTCGGGATGTGAGGCCGCTCCCGCCCGTACCGGGTCCGGACCCCAATCCAAGCGGGTCACGGCGCGCGGGAGGGGAGGGGAGGGGAGAGGAGAGGAGAAGAGAGGAGGAGAGGAGAGGAGAGGAGAGGAGAGGAGAGAGAGGAGAGGAGAGGGGAGGAGAGGAGAGGAGAGGAGGGGAGAGGGGAGGGGAGGGGAGGAGAGGAGAGGGTTGAGGAGGGGGGAGGGGGAGGATGAAAACGAGAGCCCTACTCACCCACATCCGACGAGATAGGAAGAAGCAGGAGAGCGTAAGACGGGCGGGTCACGACAAAGCTCCACGGGAAACATACAACATTTGAGGACAAGTTCTGCACCGCATGCGCGGGGCGGGCGCGGCAGATGTTTGCTCTGCTTTCGGCAAATAAACAGTACACACACTAAACTCTTATGCATTTTGTTGTGCATAAGCATGCAGAATTTTAAGCAACCATTACTATGCACAATTTTTGTGCATAATTATGTACAAATTGTGCATAACTATGCACAAATTGTACATAGTTATGCATGAAATTGTGCTTACTCTTATGGTTGCTTAAAATCCTGGATAGTTATGCACAATAAAATGCATAAGGATTTAGTGTGCAGTAATTGCCAGTGGCGCTGGTCCAGTCAAATAGGCCACACGTGGAGCGGCGGGGCAGCTCCCCGCGAAATTAAATTCGGGTGCCTGCACTGGAAAAACAAAGGTGCAAAGTTCTACCTCTAACAAAATTGAGTGCCTTTGGAAAGGCACTAAGATTTAGTGCCCCAATAAAGGCACTAAATTTTGTTGGTGCCTTTTAAAGGTAGGACTTTGCACCTTTAGCTGACCAGCTATGCGTATAGGCCTACTCCATACAAATTTAGTGCCTTTGCAAAAGCACTAACATTTAGTGCCCCAGGAAAGAAACTAAACTTAGCACTTGATTTTAGCGCCCCAGGAAAGGCGTTGCTTGGCACCTTCGTTTTTCCGGTGTGCTATACCCAGTCAACAGAATTTTGTCAAAATGACATTATTTGACGGCCATTGTCAAAATTTAGTCATTTTGGTTGCCACCTTTCTCGACATTTCGGTCAAAATGACATCAAAGGTGGTCACCAAATTTCTTTATTTTGCCAATAACCGTCGCGAATGATGTCAATTTGACAAAATCTTGCTGATTGGGTAGGATGATTCATTTGCAAAACCAACGAGGCGAATGGAGTCATTACAGGTTCACAATGAGGACCCCGCCGGGTGCGCCGAGCCGAGCCGAGCCGCCCCGGTCGTCTCGCTAGCCCAGCCCAGCCCAGCCCTGTCGTCCTATTTGCATTTCAATACGCTTGTGTTGTGTTGGTTGAGAGAAAGCAGGAAGAAAAATACGGCAGCGCGTGGCGGCAGCGCGGTCCCTAGCGCAGCGTGGCGAGGCGGGAAATGACTGACAGAGCCGCATAAGGCACACGGGCGGGGCGGGGCGGGGCGGGGCGGGGCGGGGCGGGGCGGGGCGGGGCGGGGCGCACTGCCGACTACTTGGGCCCAGTCGTAATTCTGCAGACAAGCCACCCTCCCTCCCTTCCTCTCCCGCCCGAGTCACGCGGCTGCTCGCGGTTAAGAGCCCGTGTTACCCTAGGAGGCGCCGATAAGGGCTTTACTGCCGGTCACCGTTAGAGCTGAATTCTATCGCACCACTGGACACGCAAAAGGCGTGACTTAAACACATTCTCGGGGGTGTTAAATATTGGACTCTGCAAAACTTAACAATGTACACTGCCAAAAATTTCCAGGGTAATTTCTACGGTTTTTCCTGTTAATTTTTTACCAGGTCTGGACCGTTTTTAGTGGGTACGGGACGTCCGTGGTACGTATGACCGTACTGCCTTTAATTTGACTTTTTTCGAAGTTTGAAGAAACTTAACTACGGAATTGGTCACGGTAAACACCGTATTTTCAAGATACGGCTGTTCCGTAATAAAAAAAAACGGATTTTACCGTAGTATCTGTGGAATGGGGTACGGGATTTTTAACAGTGTACTTAGTACACATATAAGTGAATAATTCCATTCAAGAACACACCTGTAGGTGTACTTTATTTAAAGTATACCATGTACACACATACATATAGGTATGCACTTGCCATAGTAGACCCATATAGGTGGGTACTCGCCATAGTACACACTTATGAATGCGTGCTTTGCCTTATGTAACGTAACGTACCCAATATCTGTTTGTACTATGGCAGTATACATTTATACGTGTGTACTTATAAGTACTTATAATTGCCATATATGGCAAGCACATACTTATTCGTAAGCACTATGGCAAGCACACACTCAAATGTGAGTGCTTGCAAGTACAGTACACACCGATATGTATGTGTGTACTTAGTACACTGTTGGGTTTCCAGTAGTAGAAGAGCGTACTTTGAAAAGGCGTGAAAAAGGTCCCGAAGAGTGCTGAAACGATAGTTTTATATACATCGTTTTATAAAATGCCATTGACGTTTGGAAAGGCACTGATCCTTAAACACCAATCTATTCCACCTGAGGCACACCTTTTTATTTTTCAGTGACGGTGAAATGTTGCGACACACAGACGACCTCGCGGCTGGGCTTGGCTGGGCTGTTACGGTCCACCGCGTTTGTTTAAAATTAGAAATAATTTTATTACATCGCCGGGCAGGGCCGGCCGGGGCGGGGCAGGGCGAGCAGGGGCGGGCAGCCTTGTCATCATTACACGGCGTTAGAGTGTCGGGGAGAGCAGAGCAGAGGACCGGTTTCGTTTCGATTGGCGCCGCGGCGTCAAGGCATTGGATCCATGTTTTTAAGGGTTGCGCAAAAAGCACTCAGCGCGCCGCCCCGCCCCGCCCCGCCCCACCCGACCATAGGCACCGACACTAATAAATATGCGATGAGCAATTGCAAATCGGCGTGATGAAAAAATGACAGGTTTTTGTAGTTTAATTAATTCTTTTAGGCCAGCAGAGGCACCAATTATCTTAATTCAATAAACTGTTATGAAACAGGACGATGCATCACCTTTTTAGGGTGCTGGGGTGCAATAGTCGCTCAAGTTTTTTCCCAAAGACAGGTTACACGGTAAACACAATGTCTGATGTTTTGAGGAAAAAGCGAAAACTTTTAGGAACTTCCATTATTTAGGGCATCCAAGACCGGGTCTTGAAATACAAGAAACTTTTTTTACCGTGTATGGGCAGGCGATCAGCCCGCGGCCTCGCCTCGTGTCTTCAGCGCCTTCAGCGCTCGCACGCGACCAATTCAATGATAATTCTTGAATATTGGCCACCTCAACTCTGTGTGGTCACAGCCGCGCCCCGCCCCGCCCCGCCCAGCTGTCAACCCGTGGTGCAACACAACACCGCGGCCTAAGCGCGAGCCTAGCCTACCCCGCCCCGCCCCGCCCCGCCCCGCCCGGCCCGGCCTGGCGCGGAGTATCGTTTTGATGTAGAAACCCACCAGCAGTACGCTCGCGCCTACCCGCGCTCCACATTAAATCAGATAAATCTTAAAAAACAAAAACAAAAAAAAAACATCTGCTCCATTAGCCTTTCTCAGCTGCAATATGATGGAGATATGACACACAAAAAGGGGGGAAAAATACGGACACGCCGAAAGGCGTCTGCGGTGCAGCATTTCGCACCGCACCCAACCTGCTTCGTGCCCCCTCTACCCCGTGTGTGTTTGGGGGGGACCCTAATTAGTGCCCACTCACCGACTAGGCGGCCACGCGGTCCCGCCGCCGCCCCGCGCCGCGCCGCGCCGCGCCCTGCGTTGGGCTCGTGGCCAGTAGCTGCCCCAGAGGGGGGGGGGGGGGGGGGCACAATCACTTTCTCGACTGGCCAGCGATGTCCCCATGCAACGCCGTACACGACGCCCGCCTGCACCGCCTCGCCCCGCCACTCGCCGGGGACACCTGCCGCCTCGCCCCGCCCCGCCCCGCCCCGCCCCGCCCCGGGGGAGCACCCTGCGCCTCCTGCTGAGACTGGGATGACCGTGTTTAGTTGCAGTCGGTATCCTCGCGTCGTCCACGTCCGCCGGCACCCAGTGACGTCCGCGATTGCACTCTCATAAAAAAGAAGATTAGCTCGCAGAGAGTATAGTTATTAGCTGATTGCATTACGTCGACGAGCAGACGAGCAGTTAGGCGTCACGGCGAATGGCTATAGCTACCGAGTCTGATAATTCGCCACTCAAATATATCCGCACCGCTTATGAAGTAAATTATTTTTAGTACTAGTTTTACTCTCCGTTTTGGATTACGAAGAATAACCTTCTTCGTACTACAAAGCATATCTTTGTCAGCTCATGAAAATCCTCAGCAATAATTGGTTTGTTTGCATTACAAATTATTTGCTCGCGTGAGCTAAATTTTTAGTACATACGTCGCGCGTCCACCACCCAAAGAATCGTTTCTTTGAACTAGACCCCAAAAAATATTTATTTTAATTCAAACAAATTTGGTTCATCCAAAACAAAAATTTGCCTATGTCAAAGAAATGTTACTGATTCATAGCATACAATTTGCTTGGATCAAAGAAAAAAGTTTGATTCAAAATTAAAAGTTTCTTTGATATCATATTGAAGAAATGTTTCTTCGAACTAATCAAGCCTTAGTTGTTTTAGAGAAACAATTCTCTGGATGACGGTAACGCCAAACTACGGCACCAGTCAAGTCACTCAATACGGTACAACACAATTTTAAAGGAGCGTCATCATTTTCAAAAAAAAAAAATTCCAATCAGGATTGGAAATGAAAGCAGATGATATTAAAATCTTATACTAGCTGAAAATTTCTATGGTGTTATATTTATTTTGATTATTATAGTTTAGAAGTGACCGTTTTGGAGTCTTATATAGTTGTATACACACGTCATCTTTTCATTTTTATAACGTTTTCCCGAGAACGGGTAAAAATTACACTCGGGAGAACCGCGCCGCCGGGCGCCGCAAGGCAACAATACCATGGGTAGGAGCCTCGCCTGGCTTCCCCCTCCCCAGGCCTGCACACGGCTCGCGCAGCACTGTGACAGCCCGGCCCGCTCTATACTATTGCGAGAGTACAAGCCGATGAAACATCTCTTTAGTTTATTAGGCACGAAGTAGCCTTATGGATTTGTCTCAGGATCCCATTTTTTTTTATCAGCACGGCCCCTTATGCAAAACCGAAATTTTCTATACGATTTTGATAAGAGTTGGCAGAGAGGTAGAACTAAATCTCGTGAGTTCACTGCTGCAATGCCATCCAAAAGTCATCGACCAATTTTGAGAAATTTGAAGTTAAAATCTCCGTTTCTATGGTAATGCTCGGCTTGTCACGGGAAAACAGACGTGGAGAGGGAAACCGAGCCGGGTCGGGAAAGCTCCAACCAATAACACCATTTCGCGGTTATTTTCAACCAATGAAAAGCATCGCCTGTTGCTTTGTACCTCGATGTCCAAAAGTTTCGAAGGAGGGAGTGGTCACGTCAGAATTGTTGTAGTTTCGCGCCGTGCAAAAGGATGCACCGCGAGGACAGTCTTGAACGTGACCACTAGCTGGCCGCCGCGGCTCCTGATTGTTGGCTAGGACTGTTATGCCGCCACGGCCGGTGGCTGACGGCGTCCACCTCGCGACTTAAACTCATTGTTTAAAGTCATCGAAACGTTAAAAAGGTGACCTGAATACGAAAATATTAGTTTTCTATCTGCGGAAATCGCTTGGAAAAGTTTGACTTGAATCTGACGAGAAGGAACAAAACTGATTCGTGAAATGGTGTACATCTACGTGTATCTTTACGTAAACCATTTTACGAATCACTTTTGGTCCTTCTCGACGAATCTACGTGAAACTTTTCAAAACGATTTCCGCAGGTCCCAAACTGACATTTACACATTCATTTCGACTGTCTAACATTTCGTTCACTTAATATGAAGAGTTAAAGTCGCGAGGTGGACGCGTGAGCCGCCGAGCCATCGGCCTTCTTTTGTTGAGTCGAGGTTCTAGCCTAGGTCTGCGCACTCCCACCTCAAACGCGTTGCGTTCTGTCTCCCGCCCCGGCTGCGGGTTGCCTACCCCCCAGGATAGTCCCAGTTCCAAAGGGGAGCCAAGCCCAATCGGTATTGTTGCAGGTGCTCGGCTCGGCCCCTCTGCGCGTTACGCAGGGGAGGGAAGGAGGACCGTGGCTGGGGACCTGTTGATTCAAGTAATTCACAGTAATTCAAAATCTAAAAATTAAAAGAACACCCTAGAATAAAAGTGTGAATTCAGTGTTCGAACGTTCATTGCACAACGAGCCTACAGTTCAAAAATCAAGCTGATCGGATATTTTCTTAATGAGAACCTAGCTTCTTAGTCGTTTAAGCAAACTAGCTCAAATTTGGCTTGTGACCCAAACTTATGTTGCTGCTTATCAAACACTGAGAGAAAAAAAATCAATATTTTCACTCAATTGGTTGGAAATTTTTGACTCAATTTCTACATAGACTATCTACCAAAAACTCCGATGAAACCAAAACATACTTCGTGCCTACCAGGATTTCGTGAAATCGTATTTTTTTTATTTTATTTTTTTGCTAAGATGTAAGATGTATCATCTGCTAAAAAGAGTATATCACGTCTTCACGTGGGCTCGCCTTGCGTGCTGAATTCACCACCGCCTTAAAGTAAAGGCGATTGAAATTTCTTTTTAAAGAACAGCCCCATTGCTTTTTTCCTGCCGTCTCCGCCTACTGGCTCGTCAAAGCTGGTCCTGATATTAATATTGCGTCACTAGGTCGGTTCAGCCCCAGCCGCCCCGCCCCGCCCCGCCCCGCCCCGCCCCGCCCCGCCAAGCTCGGAGAAAGTAAAGCGCCACGCGGCACGAGTCTAAGAGCGGCGGCCTCGCCCCGCCCCGCCCCGCCCCGCCCCGCCCCGCGGCACTTCGAATACGAATCAAATGACGCAATGGCACCGTGGCCCCGGCCCGGCCTGGCGTACATATGGGGCTCACCCCTTAAGGAAGGTCCTTTAGGCGCAGCACCGTTTATGTGGGGCTCACCCCTTAGGGACGGCCCCTTCCTCAGGCCGAGCACCGCGAGAGCGGGCGGGGCGAGGGGGTATTCACTGCGCGCAATGAGTCGGAGTCATATTGGTAATAATCGCAGCTATTATTAAGTGCCGACATATCAATAAAAATGTCTATGTAATATTAGCCAAGCGATGTAAGACTATGTCTTGTGTACTTATAAACTTTTTAGAGGTGATGTCAGCCACGGGCACGAAGGAAGGAGGGAATATCGGATAGTTTGAATGGAACCTGAACGAAACTAGTAGTAGTAGACTACGAGTATACCTGCAACTGCCTGCTAGGCAACAGGGGGGTCGTCAACTTCGCTATTACTCTGTTCACAGGCTCATAATACCTCAAATATTACCTGAATATTACAGATATAACTGGTAATATTACATAAATATTACATATCTTTCTTCATTTTCTATATCAAAACATGCAATTCGCTTTAAAAGTTACCAATATACTACCAGTAATACAACATAATATTCCTCCGTACACGGTTAAAATGCGGGTTGACGACCCTCGGAGTGAGCATGCGCTGCCCAGAGAAAGAGATACTGCATATACTACGCGAATATTACAAAAGTATTACCGGGCAGGTGACCCGCCCTGTCTAATACACGAGCGGCCCGGCCGCCCCCTCGGCTCGGCAGCAGGGGCA
The DNA here is from genome assembly GCA_033675135.1 of Frankliniella intonsa. NCBI lineage: Eukaryota > Metazoa > Arthropoda > Insecta > Thysanoptera > Thripidae > Frankliniella > Frankliniella intonsa. The sequence continues at coordinate 2,636,392 of CM066256.1, forward strand.
GGCCAGGGCAGGGGCGCCTCTCCTCGTCGCTTTCACATGCGCTGCGCTGAGCCGGACTGCGCTCGGCGCCGCGCCGCTCGCCCCGCCCCGCCCCGCCCCGCCCCGCCACACCCCGCCCGGCCACGGGTGAACCGGCGTGGACACTGGACAGCCCTAGAGTCCTACAGTAGGACTCTGGACAGCCCCGGCCGGGCCGGGCCCGGGCTGCCGGCTGCCAGTCGGACACTTGGCGCGGGTCCACATGGAGTGAGAAGTGGGTAAGCAAAGCAAGGCGCATCAGCAGCTCAGCTCAGCAGGCGCACCCCGCCGGGCCGGGCGCTACAAAGTCGTGCTGCCGCCCGGCCCGGCCCGGCCCGGACCGAGGGGTCCTTCACTTCGATTTTTCGTGTACATGACTAAAGATTAAAAATAAGTCAATGACTCAAAAATGACTTAAATTGACTGAAAAGGACAAAAACAACTTAAAATAAAATTACTAAAATTGACAAAAAATGACGAAAAGTGACTTAAAATGACGAAAAGTGACAAAAAGTGACTACAAATGATTAAAATTGACTGAAACTGACTAAAAATGACTTTAAAATGACTAAAACTGAAAAAAAGGATGGGTGACGAAAAGTGACTGAAAATGACTAGAAATGACAGAAAGTGACGAAAAAAGTGATGAAATTTCCGTTTGTACATGACTAAACGGAGTGAAGGACCCCTCGGCCCGGACCGGCCGGCCAGCACCGGCACAACCCGACCCTGCGACACGCTGACCGGGCCGATATCATTGACTAATCGACAAGGCGGTGCGTCTCCGCGCGTGCACAGCACCGCCGCACCGCCCTGTCCAGCCTGCTGCCATCACAGACTCACTAACTACTCACATTTAGCTTTCACTGCCGGCCGGCCCGGCCCGGCCCGGCCCAGGGGAGAAAACTACGCCCGGCTTAAGTCATTAAGCAAATCTGCACCTCAGCAGCAGAGCAAAAGCGCGGGAGCGCGCGAGCACAGCACGCCTTGTGGAAACTGAAACGCCAGATTTATTCAAAGTTTCGCCCTCGTCTCGCGTGCATAATGAGGCAGTGCAGGGCCATAAAGGGGGCGTGCGGGCGGGCGTGCGGGCGCGCAGCGGGCGGGCGTGCGGGCGGGCAGCGGGCGCGCGCGCAGCGGGCACGCCGACAGGAAGTAAGTAGCCGGCAGGGCAGGGCAGGGCGCGCTCAGGGGGCGGGGAATAAGGTTAATAATCAATCGATGGAAAGCACAGGCGCAGGTGAGTGCTGCAGTGCGGAGCCGGAGCGGAGCGGAGCCTCAACGCGGCGGAGGTTGGCGCAGGTCGGGGTGCGCGCGTGCGCGGCCGGGCGGGGCGGGGCGGGGCGGGGCGGGGCGGGGCGGGGCCGGGCGGGGCGGGGCGGGGCGGGGCGGGGCGGGGCGGGGCAGGACTCCCCAAGGCGAGCGGGTCCGGTCATCCGGTCAGGCGTTGACATACAGACCGAATGCCTCCACTCCGAGTCGAGACAAAAACATAGAGAGAGTAAGGAGGCTAAACGGCGCGGAGTGAGGCGAGGCGAGGAGCAGGCCTTGATCTTGATGTCTCTATGCTAAGCGAGCAGGATGTGCCCGCCTTCTTCCTGGTGCTCATCGCGCTGCTGGCCCCGGCCCGGGCCAGGCACGCCACGCCAGCAGGCTGAAAAATATTTCTAACACTTACGGCAAAATTTTCCATGAGAAAATGTCGCAAAAGTTACATTGTAAAATTACGAAATTATTAGGACACTTGGTACCGACTTGTGATATTCTTAAACGAGCACATAGGCTTTCGTAAGTTTACAATTTCGATCGTTAAGTTACAACGCCGTTTGTAAATCACAATTTACAAAATAAAGTCGTAAATTTACAAAGATATTTTTCAGAGTGAGGCCAGCAGCCACCGTCCCTCTGGACTCGCGGCGGCTCGGCACGGGGCGGCGTCGAGCGAGCCTCCAGCTCTCCAACGAGGCCGACAGGCCGCATGTTTGCTCCAGATCAAGTAAAGCGCACATCAGCCTTGCTCACCAAAGACGCACAATACACTTCCGGTCCTGTATGGCCGGCGCCGGTGCTCAGTACGGGCAACGCTTTAATAACCCAACTTCACTGAAATCGGCTGGGTGGACATGAGCCTATTCTAGGTTGAGACTGATAGACATGTCTCATGTCCAGACTTGAGAATTCCTTCCGGAGACTCAGATATGAGGGGTCATGTTCCCCCCGAAAGAACTTAAGCCGGCCCTGTCTAAAGTCTTTAAGTCTCAACCAGGATAGGCTCATGTCCACCCACCCTGGAAATCTGAGTAGCGCAGCCCTGTTTGACTTAGTGCGCCTGGGACAGACATCGCGTTGACCTCAGGGTCGCCAGCTCCTGCGCATACCCCATGTTCGCAGGACCAGCTGATCATGCGGGTAATATTCCAGGAGCTTCTTCGCAGGGGAGGGGGGCTCTTGCGTCTATATTATTATCCAGCTTTGACAAATGCAGTGGCTTTTAGACAGGCTGACCAGAAAATCTTGCATTATCTTCGTTCCAGGCAAACGTTAACGATTAGAAAAATAAAAAGTAGTTCAGTCCCCATCTCGGGCATTGCACAGATATGATGTATGGCCGACAGGCTGTTCAGGGCGGTCTCGTCTCGCAGGCAGCGCGGCCCCATAAGTCTCAATAATTACTGCAGTCGCTAGAGGAGCGCCACGCTGCCCGACCCGACCGCACCGCACCGCACCGCACCGCACCGCACCGCACCGCACCGCACAGTTTGTAGAGTTTTTGCCCCGTTTTTTTTTGTAGAGCTTCGCTCAGCGAGCGAGCCAAGACGCACGGCATATTTTACGCTGACGAAAATCCAACCGCGAGTCGTATACCGGCTGGAAAGAGAGACGCTACTAGTGCGAGAGAGAGAGAGAGAGAGAGAGAGAGAGAGAGAGAGAGAGAGAGAGAGAGAGAGAGAGAGAGAGAGAGAGAGAGGAAGTGCAGGAGATACGAGAGGGCCGCGGTGTGGTGTCATGTGTGTCAAGTATGACGACGCGCGGCGTGCGGAAGTTCTCTCTAATTGGAGGGACGGAGAAAGAGAGAAAGACAGAGAGAGAAAGAAAGACAGTGACAGCGGAGCGGGCACGCGAATGGGGGTACAGAGGGAATTAAAAGAGATGAGGAGGGGGGAGGGGGGCGCAGGCAGTGGCGGCGGTAGCAGGTGCACCACAATATTTTTTTTACGCCTGCGTTTCCTTTCTCGTTTTTTCGCGATTCCGGAAAGACAATGGCCCCACCTGGTTGGGTTGTCACCCCCTTCCCCTCCTCCTTACCTCCCCGACCAGGATGTGCGGAAGACAAACCGTATGCGACGCGCTCGCCACGCAACGCGACGCGACGAGCCGCCCGAGGGACGGAAATGAAGACAGAGCTACAGCGCGTGACGGACAAGCACGACAGTAACAATACTGCTATTTGTGACAATATCAATTAGGATGCTAAAGGCGTCGTAAAAATCAGAGAAGAGAAGAACAAAACCGTCAGCTTTGTGACAAATACTTGGTTGGTTCCGTTTGCACGGTAATAAAAGAAACGAGGTCCTGGGTTTCCACGCGTTTCCTCGGGAAAATCAAAGACGCTGCCCTGTATTTCCTTCCGTACGAGTGTTTTGGCTGCCTGGAGACCTGTGCTGGGAAAATACCAAAGGTGTGACTAATTAAGCGTGAGTGCCTTTGCAAACGCGTTAAAAAGGTCCAATGAGTGTTAAAACTACATGCTCGACGAAATGCCTTTTGCAGTTTTAATGGCTTTTCAGAAGCATTAAACACTAAGCACTTTTGAAACGTGCCAAGTCACACCATTATGTTCCTCTAATGTGGACGTCGTTTGAACTGTGTGCCTTTCCTCGATCATCTTCTCAAATGATGGTAAAATAAATAAAATAAATCATTATGGGGGCAGCCTCCCCGCTCCCCATCCGCAAACCAGGCAGGCGCCGCCACTCGCCGTCCGTCCTGCGTCACGGGGCGGCCAGGGCAGCGTATCATCCGACAACCAGCGGCGGCTTTCACCAGTCCCGCCCCGCCCCGCCCCGCCCCGCCCCGCCCCGCCACTCGCGACACACACACACGCGCGCGCACACCACGTTCGCACCATTCGCCTGACCTACGCGAGCGGCGCGGCGCGGCGGAGGGTACACACAGGTGAACGTGTTGCGTCACGGTGCGCCAGTGCATGGGGTCGAGCGGGGCGGGGCGGGGCAGGGCGGGGCGGGGCGGGGCGGGGCGGGGCGGGGCGGGGCGGGGGCGCACGTACGAATGTACGGTGCGTACAAGACCCCAAAGAGAGCCGCAAAGTAAAGGGAAGGGACTGCGAAAATGAAGTTGTGAGCAGATTTTTAAGAGGTTTACTTTATTAGCAGAGGCATTTTTTCCTTATCTCTGCCCTTGTTGGGTGCTGCCTAGCAGGCAGGCGCACACGCAGAACGCTTTACTCTACTGTGTTTGGGCTAACTATTGCCTACTTGTCTGGCAACACACCGGTGCCGCCGGTCCCTCAGCGCAGGTGTTGTGGGTGTAGCGTGTGGCCGGCCGTGCTGTGTCTGCAGAGTGTCCGCGCGCTGCCAGGCAGGCGCTGTGGCGCTGAGGGCCGCCCGGCGCACCCGGCCCGGCCCCGTGGAGGCCTACCGGACGGGGGCGGGGCGGGGCGGGGCGGGGCGGGCCGCCTTCATCGGTATGACCGACCTGCCTCGGCTGGAGGGTCGCCCTGCGCCCTGCGCGCGCGCGCGCGCACTGGAGCCTGCGGATCAAGTCGCACTGTCGGCGCCACTGCCTCCCCAGCAGCGTCGGCCCGCCCGTCCACGCAAACCAGTCGTGCAAACACAACACCCCCAAACGCTTCTCAACATTCCGGCCGCGGCTGGATGTGTAAGGTTGGCAGTAATGAGACTCCCGGCCCGGCCCCGGCCCGGGCAGTGCAGCGCGGTGGGGACATACAGGGCGGCGCGCGCGTGACGTACGCGCCAGCAGGCCCCTCGCGTACCGAGAGATGCTGCGAGGTTGGCACGCCTGCCCTGCGGCTCCATTGTGGCTTCTGGAGCGGAGTGAGCAGGGCCAGGGGGCGGGGCGGGGCGGGGCGGGGCGGGGCGGGGCGGGGCGGGCTCAGCCCAGGGCCGGGCAGGACACACGCCCCGCCTCCGCACGTCTGTTTCCGTCCCGAAATAAAAAAAAAAGAATTAAAACAGGTACGCACACTCACGTACCTGCCCTAGGCCGCCCCGCCCCGCCCCGCCCCGCCCCGCCCCGCCCCGGCGCGCCCCCGATACGTGCCCTCCGCGTGCCGTGCCCCAGTCTCGTGTGTGATACTGACTGACTCGCTCGGCTCGGCGCCGTTCTCACGCTTCCGCCACAGCGCAGCCGCTGCTGGTCGTGAGAGCGGGGCGGCGGAGGATCCAGGGCCCGCCGACTGCCTGCCAAGATTACCAGGTTGCCTGTACATTTTTCGGTCCATGAAATGAAAAACGCCTGAATATAGGCAACAAGTATGACTTTATAGTACCACGTTTTCTGAAGATTGTCGAAAGATTGACAGGCTGGGTGCACACATCGGGTTGCCTAAGTTGAGGCCCCCTCGATTGAAGGAGAGGTGGCCCCCTCGTGAAAACGCTGAGGTGCGGAATCACGCAGCAGGCACTACCCCACCCCGCCCAGCCCAAAGGCGTTCTGTTCTGTCCGGCGCACGGCTCCGAGGTCGGCCCCCGACCATGCCCTACAGCGATCACTGGCGCCAGGTCGACGTAAAAGGGAAGCGAGGTCGGCCGGATCCGCGGGGGGCGGGGCGGGGCGGGGCGGGTGGACTTTTGGCTCCTTTCTTGTTTGGAGCTCTGAGGGCCGCGGCGGGGGAACAGGGAGCGGAGGACGGGAGGAAGCCGACAACGGACCGAGCTGGGCCGCCAGCGCCGGACAGCAGATGTTGGCATCGTGTCGTGTCGTTGTCGTGTCGACTGCTGCACTACTGCCGTGCCGCCCCCTCCAGCACCGGGTGGGGCAGGGCGGGGCGGCCAAACGGGACGTGCTGTCAAAAGTGAGCGGGGGGGGGGGGGGCCCTCAGTGCGCGCCGCGCCTCCCGCCAAGAGAACCATAACATAACGGGAGCCGTGCCGCAGTGCAGTCACGGCGCGGCCACGGCCACCCGCCCCGCCCCGCCCCGCCCCGCCCCGCCACCACAGACGAAAAAGTACACCCACCGCAAAAGATCAGTTTGTCCGAAATCGCGCGGCCCTTTGGCCGTGATGACGGACGCAACGTGGCGTGTTCTCGCCTCGCGGGGCTTCGAGGGCCGCCTGCGAGGTAGGCAATCTCCCTCCCGCAGCGCTCGGCTGCTCGGCCGGATTGCCTATCCTCGCGGCGCGCGCAGAGTGGAGGTGGACCGTGACGCCGTCAGGTCAGCCTGTCAGATAGCCTAGTTTGACGGCCACACCGAGAACACATTGTAAAAAAGATTTTTGAGATTAACGATATATTTTGTAATTTACGATTTACGAAATTTACGACAACCCTTACGACTTGCTCGTGGTTGAATTTCTAGTCGGTTCGTAGTGCTTGTAATATTATGATTTCCAATTGTAATTTTACTATTGCACTTCGTGTAAAATTTGCCCATAAATCTACTATTATTCACAGTGGACGCGCTGGTGCACTGCAAATCCAAGAGTACGAGTGTCACTCACTTGCTGGTGAGTGACTCAGTGTTATGTCCAAACACGTGTCGGTGAGCGGATAACTCGGCCAATACCCTTCCGCACACTTATGCAAGCGTAAGGAGCGGGCGTTCACTCACCTACACGTGTGCGGATGACTTGTCACACACTTGGATGTTTGGTGTGACGCTGCTGTTGTCCGCCAGTCGCAAGTCGTGCGGCGGGCCGCGTCCTGGCCATGCAGACGGTCAGGCTGGACAAACTAGCCGAGTCAGCGAGGTCAGGTCCACTTCTCCTGAGCCCCGCCCCGCCCCACCCCGCCCCGCCCCGCCCCGCCCCGCCACGCCCCGAGGCGTGCCCACGCCCAAAGCGTGCCGATGAGGCCATTTAATCCTGGACTCCTCTCCTGAACTCGGTCACGCCAGGCCACCGCACCACCGGCCGGGCCGTCCTGCCCAGCCCTGCCCTGCCTTGCCGGGCCGGTCGCTATGGCCTGCCCCCCCGCCCCGCCCCGCCCCGCCGCTTCAAGCCTCTCGACTCGAGCCATTCAAGTCGTGGCCGTCCCCTGCCGTCACGCGCTAACAAAGGGCCGACTGGCTGGCTATATTCTGCGGCCTCGCTCCGCGATGGCGCTAAGTCGGACGCCTCGCCCTGCGGCGCCGGGCCGGGCCGGGCCGCGCCAGTCTGAATGCAGTGAAAACGGGTGAAAATAGTTGAGCCAGGTCACGTCCATGTCGCAGACGGAGCGAGCAGCGGTCAATGGGGTTAACCGAGGCGGGTAGGACCCGGGCGGGCCGGGCCGGGCCGGGCCCAGACCACCGGCGGCGCGGCATGGCGCGGCGCGGCCGCGAGGGCTCACTCACAGGGCTACAGACTTTCATCAGTTTTCACGCTGGCCTATAGGCTCAGAAACGGGGAAAAAAACGTACAACGCAAAACGCTCCATAGGATCACGGTAAATCTGTTTCCAGGGACGCCCAGGAAAGTAGGCACTTTTCCAGGAAATATCATGGATATTTCCAGGAAAAGTACTGGAAAAGCCAGAAACTTTCCTGGAAAAGTACCTACTTTCCTGGGAGGTCCCAGGGTATAGATTTACCGTGATAAGAACAATAAAACGCATTGACGCTTTAATGACTTGAAAAACAAACTCCGCGAATTTATGCCTTTTTTCTGACGCAGTTAAAAAGCCCCGGAGAGTGTTAAAATAAATGGCTTTGGTGCCTTCAGCAAAGGCACTTCTTAAAGGTGTCAAGTCGTACGTTTGATTCCCAGTGATCTCGCCCCGCCCCGCCCCGCCGCCCCTCCTCCACTCCATGGACCCGTGTCCGTCCCGCTCGCTGCGCCCGGCCCGGCCCGGCTGCAGCGCGGCTAGCAGGCCTCTCGCTCCAGATCCGCCCCGCCCCGCCACACCACTCTATGCCGGCTGGAGCCTCCTCCAGTAGCATCCGACCGATTAGCCATTCTCCAGTACGGCCCGCTAGCCCGGGCCTCTCGCTCCAGCGGACACGCCCCGGCCCGGCACGGCCAATCAGACTCCAGTACAGACGCGCTACTTTCCCAAACGGCGGCGCTCAACATCCAACAAGCAGACTGTTAACCGGCGTGCGTTCCTTTTTTTTTTTATTTTTGGTATACTGTATTGTGTTGTCTTTTTTTGGCGAAAATTTCACCGTACATTTATATTAAATCGCTTTTGTCTCGTTTCGTTTCCACGCGGGTGAAATATCAAAACGCGCCGTTTGAGCAGCTGGGCGGCCGCGGGGCGGGGCGGGCAACGCTGATGCGCCGCTGCGGCTGGTGACCCGCTTCCCACGGCGGGCCGCCACGCCGCGCCACGCCACGCGACTGCACAGCCTGCACAGCCTGCAGGGCCCCGCAGGGACGCACGTTTGAACCGTCCTGCAGGCTGCAGGAGAGGAGACCTGCGGGGGGGGAGTATGGCGGCTTATAAAATTGGAAGCGGAACGTGGTTTTGACGCTTTGAAAAAAAAAAAGAACAGAGTGGAGAGGCATATTGTCGGTAAACGAGTGGAAAGGAAGCCGGAGCCGCGGGGAGACATGGACGTGACAGAGGGAGAGGGGAGGGGGGGGGGGGCTGACAATGAACTTGAAGGGGACCGGCACCGGCGGCCACCACGCCCCAGGCCCAGGCCCCGCGGAATTTCGCCCGCATTGCGAAGAAAGAGAAGCGTGGTCTGGTCTGCCAGGTCTGCCGGCCCTGGTCCACTGCTGCCCAGCCCAGCCCAGCCGCGCCCCAATTCGGTCGACTTGGAGTGGACGCGCGTCGCAATCTCTCAAGTTTGCGCGTCCGCGTGTGATGAGAGAGAGAGAGAGAGAGAGAGAGAGAGAGAGAGAGAGAGAGAGAGAGAGCGAGAGCGAGAGAGAGCGAGAGAGAACGAGAGAGAACGAGAGAGAGAGAGAGAGAGAGAGAGAGAGAGAGAGAGAGAGAGAGAGAGAGAGAGAGAGAGAGAGAGAGAGAGAGAGAGAGAGAGAGAGAGAGAGAGAGAGGGAGAGAGAGAGGAGTGCTTACTAATTGAACAAGCAGATGCAGGCTTGTTGGCATATTATGCGTGTGTTGAAACGATTATTCCGTGGCATCTAGATACGCGTGTGTCGAGCCTCTAGGAGCACGCGAAAGGCATCCCCCCCCCCCCCCCGCCCTCGGAATGGAACGGGTGCCACTCTGTAGGGTGATTCCACACCGTGGTCTCGTCTACCAGTCCTTGTCGCACTCATGGGGCATCCGGCCATGATGAGCGAGAGAGAGGACGCCACTAAACGCTGTTCGGAATCACCCTGCCCGGACGTCGCGTCGGGCTGATGCGCGGCGGGATAGGAAGGAGGAATTAAGAGTGGCGGTCAAAACGTGGCCAGAGGGCCGTGGGCATTGGCAGAGTCGGGAGGTGGCCGAAGGGGGCCGGAGGGGGCCGGAGGAGCCGGAGGAGGCCGGAGGGGGCCGGAGGAGCCGGAGGAGCCGGAGGGGGCCGGAGGAGACCGGAGGGGGCCGGAGGGGGCCGGAGGGAGCCGGAGGGGGCCGGAGGGGGCCGGAGGGGGCCGGAGGGGCCGGAGGGGCCGGAGGGGCCGGAGGGGGCCGGAGGGGGCCGGAGGGGGCCGGAGGGGGCCGGAGGGGGCCGGAGGGGGCCGGAGGGGGCCGGAGGCGGGCGGAGGGGTCCGGAGGAGGAGGAGCGTTCGTGACGGGGTCCGCGGGCGCGGCTGCCCCACCCCACCTCTCCCCTCGCGAGGCGGGCGAATAAGCCCTTGGCTTTGAGGGTGAAGGTGCACGAGAGCGATCAGCTGAGTACAGCCCCCCCCCTCCCGCCCCGACCTATGAGGGTCTCGCGCGCCCCGGCGTTTAAGTCTCCGATAAACACACTCGGGACACTAAGGTTGAAAGTTCACACGGTTTAGCGGTGAAAGTTTTTCCAACTGCGTTCGCTGTCTATTACTTTCGGGAAGGGGTACACTGTGTAGTGTGAAGTGTTCAACTGACACACACAATCGCAAGCGTTGAACACAGCGTGGAATACTTATTGATTCCAAGTCGGAAAGCCCAAGTAACTTGTAACAGTGTGCAGTGAATGGCAAAAGAAAATCGCCGCAGTTCAATAAACTTATTTTATTTCGAGTCAAGACGCAGCGCTTTAACCCCATACCCCTGGCCCCCGCCCGGCGGCGCGCCGGGTGGGACGGGGGGTGAGGGGCGGGGCACTAGGTCGCGGCGCGGCCCGGCGCGGCCCGGCGCCCTGTCGGCTGGGCCGTATTGTGTGGAGCAGGTCCCGGCCCCGCCCCGCCCCGCCCCGCCACCGTATTTTGCATTTTTATTATGTCCTCAGGAGGCTGGGCCATCGGCGCAGGGCGCCGCTAGGGCAGGGCGCGCGGCAGATGTACGAGGGCCGGCAGCGCGCGTGGAGTCCCCGGCCGAACACTCGTCGCGTTATTTAGCAATTAACACACACTCCGGTGGTTATATACTGCCATGTGGCGAGACCTGAGGTTGCCAGAAAAGTAGGCAATGTGTAGCCCAATCACAGTGGAGTAAAGCGGGCTGCATCTGCGCCCGACTACTAGGCAACAAGTATGCACCTGTGCCAGGGTGCTGCCCTCTTTACTCCACTGTGTTTGGGCTACATATTGCCTACTTTTCTGGCGACGCTGCCTGAGGCTGCTGGAGGACCGTTACTCACAGATACACTGCAAAACCCAACAGTGTACTTAGTATACCAGCGTGCGTACACTCTGAATGTCTAAGGACAATCACTGTAACTGGCAGCGGACGATTTTGCACGTCACTAGTTTACATACAATATTGTTACTCAGTAGCTGTGTCTGCTAAAGATTAATTCATTAATGCATTAGCTATTTCAGTTTTTTTTTTTTTCATGACAACAATGTAGGCGAGTAGGACCCCGCGGCACGGCAAGCCCCTGGCGCCGCTGGCGCTATCCTATCGCGGGGGGGGGGGGGGGGCAGAGGAAGGGGCGATGCTCGTATCCACGGTGGATACCACGCGACGATACGTGCAACGGTACCCTTAATACGACGACAAGAGGTGCGGAGAAGCGCGCTCTAGATACGATATCGCTCGACGACGCAGTTATTTCCAAAGTTTAATGAGTTAAGTTATTGTCCTCAGTGAAGCGGATCTTCATTAGGGAGCACTCTTAAAGCCTTGCGGTGAATTTCACTGTAAGCTACAGTGAACCCTGCGGCACTGTAGCTTACGCGGTGATTGTCACTGTGGATCACGGCGCGTCAGTGTAGCTTTTAGTAGTGAAAAGCTCTACATAACGGGAGTGAGTTGGTGCGGCAGGACCAGGACGCTATGCTGCAGTCACTATGATCCAAACGAAACCGCGGCGGCCCGGGCCGGGCCCGAGGGGTCGTCAACTCCCCTTAGCGGTGTACGAGGTAGTATACGTATATTACCAGTAATATAGGTCATATTGTGTAATACAAAATAATATAAAGTATATATGGTAATATGGGGGTAAAATAGATTCAAAATATTGTGGCAATATGAAAGTAATATGAGGTAATATATAGGTAATATACAAGGTAATATAGCCATCGCGTACGAAGTAATATACGAGTTGACGACCCCTCGGCCGGGCCGGGCCGGGGTGTCTGAAGGTCGTCCTGGCGCGCTGCCTGCGGCCAAGCACCTGTGTTAACACCCGGGTCATCTCCTGTCTGCAGCCGTACAACAACCGAAACTTTCCTCTCGCGTTTTCCGGAAATTGTGAAATTGGCCTCGTTTCCGTTGAGCGCAGAATTACCGCAATCATCATGATTTCATTCGCGTCGGGTCCAGCGGGCGACAGAACGGGGTATTTTTCATGCCGCAGCGCATCAAATTTTTGCCCGCACCTGACGATGTCATTCTCGTTGCAGAGGGGGGGGGGGGGGAACGGTCACGGTAAATACGGACACATCAGTTTGGACTTCCCGTGCTACAGGTCCACAATGCGGGTCCGGTAAAATATGATATACATTTGCCTACTTTTCTGGCAATACTGCTGCGCTGCGCGGAGCAGCAGTCCTGCGGCTAGCACTGCCAGCCGCCCGGCCCGGCCGCGCCCGGATGCACGCCGCCCGCCCGTATTTAGTGCATGACGAGTCGGCAGCGCAAATGAGCAGACCGAAAGGCAATAAGCCTCCTTTTTTTTCCGGCCTCGCCGTGTCATTTCGTTTTAACTTCAGGGTCATAGAAAATAGCCGTTTTTTTTTCCCTTGCCTTGCTGTTCCTGATTCGGAAGTGAGCTAAACTTCGTGTCGTCCGTTCTGGTTCCAACGTTGGTGACGGTGACCTTGCGACCGATCCGCGATAGCTTCAGTGACATTCGCCGCAGGTGACAGACGTTCGCCGTGGCTTAGTGACATTCGCCGTAGCTTACAGTGACATTCGCCGTAGCTTACAGTGACATTCACCGTAGCTTACAGTGACATTCGCCGTAGCTTACGGTGAAAATTCACTGTAACCTACAGTACTACAGGCGACCTGAGCAGGCCCTGGACTCACCCGCGGTGATGCAGAGCAGGAGGCACGGGAGGAGCGCGCCCCGAGCCATGGCCCCGCCCGCCCGCCCCGGCCTAAGGCCCGCCTACGGCCCCGGCAGGCGCGGCAGGGCTCATAGCGTCGCCTCCATGCTGGTGCTGCTGGCGGTGCTGCAGGCGCTGCTGCAGGCTGCTGTGTCCAAACTCCACGAGCTCCAGGAGGGCCCTGCCGCCGGCCCTGGAACACCCCCTGAGAACGCCTCTGCGCCCTCCACTCCTCGCATTCCCGGTGTGCCCGAGGGGTAGCGGGCTGGCGGGGTCCACGGCGTCAGGCGGGCGGCGAGCTGCAAGCAGAGAGAGAGGGAAGGTGAGAGAAGAGTAAGTGTGTGGTGTGAATGTGAAATGCGGGCGGGGCGGGGCGGGGCGGGGCGGGGCGGGGCGGGGCGAGGCAGGGCGAGGCAGGGCAAGGCGGGGCGGGCGGGGCCAGCAACCACCACGCCGAGCGCCTGCCAAACTGCCCACCACCACCTGCACACCGCCGCGCCGGCCACACCGCGCCGCCATGCGCGGAGGGAGAGCGTGGTGTGGCGACGCGAGGCGGGGCGGGGCGAGGCGGGGCGAGGCGGGGCGAGGCGGGGCGAGGCGGGGCGGGGCGCGGCGGGGCGGGGCGCGGCGGGGCAGTGTGGGCGGCTGCAGGTGAAAACAAAACCGGCGGTGCGCGCTCCCGCTCGCGCCGCAGCACGGGCAGAGAGCAGGGGCGGGGCGGGGCGGGGCGGGGGGGGCGGGGGCTCGCCTCGCCTCGCCCTGCATGGTCCGGCCCGACGCCGGCCCGACCCCGCCGTCAGGCAGGCTGGTCCTCCACGGGTCCATCACACCCGCGACGTCGCGCTGTCCTCGAGGGACGTTACGCAATTCCAGGACAAACTCCGTGTATGTGTGTGCGGATGCGCGCGCGCGCGAGTGCGGCGGACCACCGGCCGCCTGTCGTCGCCCGTCTGAGGCCGTGTTGGGTCAGTGAGCACTGACGGCGTGGCGTGGCGTGGCGTGGCGTGGCGGGGCGTGGCGGGGCGTGGCGTGGCGTGGCGGGGCGTGGCGGGGCGTGGCGGGGCGTGGCGGGGCGTGGCGGGGCGCGGCGGGGCGCGGCGGGGCGCGGAAGGCTTCGTCCTCGCTGTCTCCTCCGCCTCCGGCAGTGGTCTTGCACCACGACCGTCACGTCGCAGAAGGCGAATCTCACCTCTAAACTCTGACGGCTCGTCTAGTATAGAAGGTGGTGGTCGTCGGCGCAGTCCTAGGAAAGCTCTTTCTGGTCGTAGCGTGTAAAAGTCAGACCTACACATGGAGGTTATGGCTCATCTACGACCGGAGAGAGTTCTCCTACGACTGCGCCCACGACCACGCCGAGGACCACGACCTCTACTGTAGACGAGTCTTGGCCAAAATAAAAAGTTTGCCTTCCCGGGCCCTGTCCTCTTCCATGCGCCCCAGGGGTACAGGAGTTGCCCTGCCCTGCCAGTCAGTTGGGTGATTCGCCGCACACTCACGCCGCGCCGCGCGCCTCAGCTTTCGCTGCTCCGGCCGGCCGGACCGGCCTGGGTGACGGGGGCGGGGCGGGGCGGGGCGGGGCGGGGCCGCGCTGCCGTCAGCCCGGCCCGGCCCGGGCCGTAGAGAGGTTATTGTTTCTGTGCGCTGCGGTGCAAAGTCAACCCTCTTCAACTTGCAGGTTAAAATGTTAAAATAGCAATAAGGGGAGGAGGCAAAAAATCCCAAGAAAGGGGGGGGGGGGGGGGGCTGGCCGAATCGCGCACACCCTAACCGCCGCAGACACTTCCTGCTCCGCTGCTCCGCCCTGCCGCCTGTCGCGCGCGGCCCGAACGCAACACGACTGTTCACCACAATGTTTGCCCCCAAAACAGACAACGTCGAAGTTTGAAGTTGGATGTACCTTGTCGGCATCGGCGCCGTTGCGTTACCGGGTCTGCTCGGCTCGGCTCAGTCCGACCGGTTGGCGCAGGCGCTCGCTCTCTCGCTCGCTCTCCCTCTCTCACTGGTTCACTCACTCACTCACTCACTCGCTCACTCACTCGCTAGCCCGCTTTCTCACTCGCGTTCACTCGCGTCACGTTCCGTTTCGTTCCGGCACACTCGGCTCCGTTCGCGGACGCGTCTGCCATGCGACTGACGGAACAACGCAGCGCTCCGCTCCGCCGCCGGCCGGGCCGGGCCGGGCTGGGCTGAGGGGGCCGGCCCGGTGGTGGGGTGGGGTGGGGGGCGGCACGGCGGGGCGGGGCGGGGCGGGGCCGGGCGGGGCGGCGCGCGGAGTAACAGCACAGGGCGTTCTGGGTTGAGTTACCTCATTATGCTTGAACCAGTGGCAAAGAGCACTGTTATTCAAGGAATGTGCCGTCACAATCAATAGAATGTGAATCGTGCCACGTTCGTTTGACTATTGTGTTAACGAACCGCCTTAGCATGGCGCTACCCAGCCTCCATTCGCGTTCAAACGAACATGACACAATATTCCAACGAGCGTGACAATTCACATTCCAACGAATGTGACGTCACATTCTGTGGGTAACAGTGAGGGCACGGGTTAGGAAACCGGCGAGGATGCGATAATGAAATATTGACGACTTGGGATGCCAGGCTTTTTCTATCTTTAATAAATATTTTTCAATTGTACAGTACAAATGTTTATACGCGTCCTAATCGACTCGTCTATAACTAACATGAGGATCGAGGAGTTGGTGAATAGTCGGGGGATCATAGTCTTGCTCCTCAGGACGAGGCGAGGGCGGACAAGGGGGCGAAGAGGGAGGCAACAGAGTATGGTGAGGACAACTTGTAGGTACGGGGGACGTGGCGTTGTTTGCCATCAAACAACGCAATACCGCAATACTATGAAACGGGTAAATCCATGCAAAATAACATCTTCTGACTGTGTGGGGAGTAAATTTTTGACAAGAACACAGCACTATGAATTAAAAAAAAAAATGTGTTGAGCTGCAGTATCTTAAAACGAACACCTGTTTTACTATGAATTACGTGGACAAGGATTGTGTTTGTACGCAGTGTCTGTAGAAATATGAAGATTATGACGTGCCGTTTAAATTTGCAAGCAGTCTCAGGTTATTGATAAAAATAAATCCTAGCAAATGTTAACAACAACTAGCTTGTCAGAGTCCAGTTACACACAGATTTATATTTACACGACTCGTCACTTTCAAACAACACGTTACGCAAAATTTACAATTTGTACAACCTTTGATCCTATTTCTCTAATTCACTTCACTCTCATCCAGACACTCACAGGAAAATTCCACAAATCGATTGCCGGAGAGGGCACATACAGACAAACTGAATTCTTACATCACTATTATTAACACTAACAGTACATGAGTAAAGAGAGAACTTACGACAAGAAAATAATTAACATCGGTACCGGACATAAAACCGTAGAGAGAGAAGTAAGCCACGTTTTCGTGTGTCATGAAATCTCTCGTTGAGAAACCAACATTGTGTCCCCCAGGCCGTTGCGGGAAGATGGAGAGGGAGCCAGGACCGTAGAGTGACGGGCCGTCGAAGGGGGTGCCGGTGGCGGTGGTGGCTCTGGCGTGTCATCACTGCTCTTCCTAGACGATTTCCAATCAGTCTAGAAGAGAGCCGGGCCGCGCGGGGCGGGGGCTCAGGTACTCGGCGGGGCGGGGTATCGCCACGTGGGGCCGCAGAGTCTGCGCCCGCCGAGTGCGGGGCGGAGTGGGGCGGAGAGGGGCGGGGCTCCCCCGCTAGTCAGTGGCGTTGGGGTTGGTGTAGCTGAAGCCCTGGAACTGGGTCTGGTCCATGGAGTGCAGGATGGCCTCGTCGATGGGCGTCAGCTGGGCGCGCTCGTTGGTGAAGGTCCGGTCGAAGTACTGGACGTCCAGGGGGTGTTGCTGGTGGCGGCCAAGCAAGAAAACAAGATGAGTTTCTAGGCGGAAGTACGACGTCACCGTCACCTCGTGACGAATATCAGGTGTACGTCACGCATATATACATATAGTTTCTGGCATGGTACGGTTAAATTAGGAGTTAATCTCCTAATGTCAGAATAACATGGAGCATAATATGAGGCGGCCCGCTCGGCGAACGAAGAGGCTTAGGCAGAAAGCTTTGCTGCGTTCAGCAATATATTTTTTTATTTTATTTTAAGAGGAAACGGATATGCGAGCAGATACGGCAGATACTGACCAGCCTTGGTTTGAATGGCGGCTCCAGTTGGCGCCTCTCCAGGGACACCCAGTCGATGGACCGGAAGAAGGGCTGGTGGCAGACGTCACCCGCCGTGCACTCCGGCGTGCCCAGCCGCTTGGTCTGGTCCTTCTCCAGGAGCTGCAACACGGGGCGGGTTGGGTCAGGTCAGGTTGACTCTCGGCCTCTTCCTCACAGGGAAAAAATATGAGTTCTACAGGAGCTGAATGTTGTTTTGTTTCCACTTAGACAACTCTTTATGCTATGCTCAGCGAAACTTCTGTTGTGGTGCGACCCAGTGTGTCTACACTATACTCTTTAGTGTGGCGCAAGATTTGTCATGTGTCCTACGCACTTTTTAGATGGAAGAAAAACATGACGTACACCAAAAAGTGCAGGACACTTTGCTCCAACACGAAAAAATACTTTCACACACCACGGTTTGCAGAGTATACTTATAGCGCCCACACACACACACGTGCACACTCTCTCACCAGCACGAGAATGTCCCGCGCCTCGACGGACAGGAAGCGTGGGTAGTGGGCCTGCTCGTTGCAAATGGACCAGAAGAGGTCCTCCTCGTCCAGCCCGGAGAAAGGTGACTGGCCAATGAGCATTTCGTAGAGCAGGACGCCGAACGACCACCAGTCCACGCACTGGTTGTACTTCTGGCCCTTGATGATCTGCAGCAGGGGAGACAACGAGGAGTGAGCGGGGTTGGGCGCGGCGGGGCGGGGCGCGGGTGTTGGGATGTCTCCTCTTGGATGTCCCGAATAGTTCACTCGCGTACAGCCGGAGTACACACTAAACCCTTATGCATGATTTTTGCATCGTTATGCACGATTATATACAACAATAGTTATGCATAACTATGCCCACATTGTACATAATTATGCAGAAGTTTGTGCATAAGGTACAGAGTTAAGCATAGTCATGCAGAAAAAATTGTGCATAGTTATGGTTGCGTAAAATCCTGCAAGGCTTATGCACAACAAAGTGCATAAGGGTTTAGTGTGTAAGTCGAGGTACAGCCTGAGTTCAGCAGCAGTACAGCCTAAGAGCACTGGGAGTACACATGGCTGCAGCCTGAGTGCACGTGAGTACACCCGGGTTGTGGTTGGGCTCGCGCGTTAGTGAGTTGCCTGTCCTGGAGGTCGAGGAGGAGGAGCAGGGCTCGACTCACCTCAGGCGCCATGTAGTCCGGGGTGCCGCAGAAGGTGTCGGCCGTCCGGTCCAGGTAGATCTGCAGCTTACACATGCCGAAGTCAGCTATCCTCACGTGGCCGTCGAAGTCAAGCAGGATGTTGTCCAGCTTCAGATCTCTGCGTGACAAAGGAAAAGCGGCGGGGAGGTTATTCCAGGCAGGTCACCGGCGCAATGAGGGGAAGTAGGCTTCAACTTGAATGTATTAAGTCCTGAACTCCAGCGTTTTGATTTCTGGGATTCGGCGATAGGATTTCGTAGAGCTTCAGCAAATTTACATGAACTTTAGTGAGTTTTGGTGAACTTCTGTTAAAGTTGAGAAGCTTCGAGCAGAAGGTTCGGAGTACAACTTCACGAATGAAGTTGAAGAACTTGCACCTTCGGTGTATGACCTTTTCGCATCCTATTTCCCCTTGCTACAATTGCACAGGGGAGGGCCCGCGCGCGCCGGGCAGGGCGGGCAACCCGAGCGACACCCGTGAGCGTTGGGCTGCCTACCCAGCAGGCGCACACGAGCCGCGCCCAGCGCGCTCGCTGGGCCGAAGCTGCGCACTTCTGGGACGCTGTCGGCGTTGTTTCTGACGCGAATTTTACGGTGTTCAGAAGGAAAATTTTAATTCAAATAGACCCAAGAAAACGCACGCGTCCTTAATAAAGGGTACGCCGTTAACTTATGTGTGTAAGAATGCTGTATATACTTTCCACGAAAAGTGTTTAGCAATTGGGGAAGTCTCACATTTAAGTTTTGTGAATGGAGTGTGGTTGGGGAATAGTTGGGGCACGGGGCGCACATTGATATGAGGAAGTGACATCTCCACCAATTCTAGTTTAGGAAGAAGCACAGGTAAATTTGACAAGTCACCGAAATAACGACATCCCAACGCCTTCTTGCTGGGACCCACTAAAGTCCTGGACTTTAGGATCCGCCTACCTGTAGACGATGCCCTTCTTGTGCAGGAAGCGCAGGCCGGACACGACCTCGGCCGCGTAGAAGCACGCGCGCCGCTCGTCGAAGCGGCCGCTCTGCTGGATGTGGAACATGAGGTCGCCGCCGTTCAGGTACTCCATCACGAAGAACAGGTGCGACTGCAGAGAGTGGGGGCATGAGGCAGCGTCGCCAGAAAAGTAGGCAATATGTAGCCCAAACACTGTGGAGTAAAGCGGGCTGCATCTGCGCCTGCCTACTAGGCAGCACCCTGGCACAGGTGCATACTTGTTGCCTAGTTGGCAGGCGCAGATGCAGCCCGCTTTACTCCACTGTGATTGGGCTACATATTGCCTACTTTTCGGGCAACACTGGCATGAGGCGCATGAGTCATGAGTCAACGCTCGAGGAAGGGAAGTCCCTCAAGCGCAGGGTGGCCAACGAAAAAGGTTGATCTTTATTTACCCCGGTAACCCATTTCTTTGTCGTTATTTGTCGACCCCTGGCCACCTAAGGTGAGCCGCGCTTGGCAGACCGTCCCGGTGCGCCACCCTGCGCCACGCCGCGCCTCGGGGAGCGACCCTTGGCCTCCCCTCCCCCGCACTGCCCCACCCCCCAGGCATTCCCAATCGCCGCCCCTCTCCCCCTACCCCCTCAGCCCCCCCACCACGCGTTTGGCAGGCGGGCAGATGGTCCATTAGCTCCCGAGTCTGCCCCGGTGCCGCATGCGAAATGTAAGTACACTGCCCCTTTCCCCACCCCCACCCTCACTCTCGCTTCTCTAAATCGGAAGAAGAAGAAGAAGAAGAAGAAGAAGAAGAAGAAGAAGAAGAAGAAGAAGAAGAAGAAGAAGAAGAAGTGGGCCGGTGTAAAGGTAGTAAAGGTTCGGCTGACAAAGAGGGCGATGCACCGTGATTTGCCTACATGCAATAGGTTTGCAGGGCAGATTGCCTATCTCCCAGGCGGATCATCACAGCCCATAGGGGGCGGGTCCGCGTTGGCGTCCCCTTCTGGGCCACCATTGACCGGGCCTGGACTACGTCGTGGTTGGCACTGGCATGCAAAACGAGTCGGTTCGAGGAAGAAGCGCACATCCGGATCCGGGCTGAGGGAGGCGGGGCCCGGGGCCCGGCCGGATGTACTGGGTGACCCCAGGCCGGCCCCGCCCTGCCGAGGCCCCAGCTGAGCACAGCCGTGACATTCGCGCGCGAGCGGAGAGGGTTTGATGACACCGTCAGGACGAGGTGGGGCGGGGCGGGGCAAGTGGCACAACGATGTGTGATGAGAGTGCCGATGTGCACGTGGCACGCCCCGCCACGCCCCGCAACCCCGCGAGCCCGGGCGCCATGGGCGCCCACCCCTTCCATGTGCCTCCTCCTGAGGAGCCTAGTGTACAGAGCAGGATGGCAGCTGTTCAACTCTGCACTGCAGTCCCTCGAGACGGCCCCGCCCGCCCGGCCCCCTCTTCCTCTTGAACCGCCAATTGACTACAGTGTCAGCAGTGGTTTCCGTTCAGCAAGGGTCTCTCAACATTGCGTATTTTTAAGCAGATAATACATTATAAGCGATAATTATAATTATTTTATGAAAATGTACAGCCTCGATGTAAAACAAGTTAACTCTCCGAATGGATGTCGCGTACAACACGGTAAGTGGCCGTGCAGTCCTTGCAGGTGAGGCCCGCCCCGGCCCGGCCCGGCCCTGCCGCTTGCTCCACCAAAGCCTAGGCCTCTTAGCCTTAGTTCAGTGTCTCTGTCTCATCCTCATCCACATCTTCATCCTCGTCCACATCCTCATCCTCGTCCACATCCTCATCCTCGTCCTCATCCTCTGAGTGTTTAGCGCAGCCAGAGCAGCGAGGCGTTGCATCATCGCACCTCTATTTCGGCCCCTGATTCCCCCACCCCCTTCTCGTTCTCACTCTATTTCTTTCTCTGTGCATCTCATCTCCCTTTCTCCCTCCTCTCCCTCTACAGATCCATCCCACTCTCCCTCACTCCCCTTCCTCTCTCTCTCTCTCTCTCTCTCTCTCTCTCTCTCTCTCTCTCTCTCTCTCTCTCTCTCTCTCTCTCTCTCTCTCCCTCCCTCTCCCCACTCTATTTCCCTATTCCCACCCCGTAGCGTCAACACAACCTGCTGCTACTTGAAAGTGCACAAGGTAAACAGTCAGCGAAATCGATCTTTGTCGTTTAGTCAGGCCAGTGCAGTGCAGGGCAAGATGAAGTGGGCCTATTTTTAGACGCGTTTCCCCCCGTCCGTCTAATCTCCCGGATTTCTCGCTTGATTGGTTGGTTCCTCGCGCCGCCTTGCAGGAGGGAGTTGGCACGACTACTGACCGTCGTGCGCGGCCTGGCCGGCCACACAGACACGCCGCGTGAAAAATTAAGTCGGTAATCGCTGCGAGCGTGTACTGCAACACGACCGAGCCGCTACCGGCGCGTGCGCGTGGGACTCGCGGAGTGGGCGGGGGGTGGGGAGGGGACTCACCTCGGTCTGGAAGGTGCAGAACAAGTGGCACAGGTAGGGGTGCTTGGTGCCCAGGGCGAGCACCTTGCGCTCGATCAGCGTGCACTCCACGTCGTCGTCCTCCAGGACCACGTCCTTCTTGAGGCACTTGACGGCGTAGTAGCACTCGGTGTTGATGAGCTGCGCCAGCAGCACCTGCAGCAGAAGCGAGCGATGCTGTGAGCGAGCGGAAGCGGACTGTTCCAGCTGACGGCGCGGCGGGGTGCTACCCCAGTAATGGGGGGAACATTCATGTAACCTGGGGAAATACTAGGGTTATCAGCTTTATACTGGGAGAGGAAATATATGTGATCCGGGGAAATACTGTGGTTATCAGCTATAATGCTGGGGTAAAAAAAAACTACGTAATCCGAGCGTATGGTTATTCCTTCTGCGTTCAGGCTGACAAGGAACTTGAGAGTCGTTTCCCTCTTATCACATCACGCGAGGGGTCCACCACTTCGTTACTCTTGTGTGCACAACGAAAATCACTCGGGCACAACTCAATATTATTCGGCGTTACTCACCAATACTCGCCTTTTTTGGGCAAATTACTCGCCAATACTCGCTCATACTCCGTCATACTCGCCAACACTCGCACATTGTCCGCCAAAACTCGCCAATACTCACGATTACTCGGCAGTACTCAGCAATACTCGCCTTTACTTTCGTGTGTACACTACTTGAGGGAGTGGGGGACCCCTCGACATCACGCCTGCCCTGCCTGCACCCACCTTGCCGAAGCTGCCCTTGCCGAGCACTTTGAGGAACTGGAAGTCCTCGACCGCGTACTTCCTGAAGCGTGGAATGGTGGTGGCCGGCGGGGTGATGCGGCCCCCCTGCCGGGGCCCCGACGGGGACCTGGAGGCCACGCTCGCGCTGTCCTCGAGGCGCAGCGCCGGGTTCTGCGCCGGCGTTCTCGTCGGCGACCCGGGCTCGCGGGGCTCGGGGGCTGGAACACACCCGTCCAACATCACGGACCGGAAGTGGGAGCGGCAGCCCGGGACCAGGGGTCCGTAACTTTGCTTTGAGTTAGTTACTAAATCGTAACGTTTCGATTTTTTTTTATTAAAAGCTAAAGTTATAACGTTATATCGGCTGTCGCGAAAATCAATCTGAAGAATGTCCCTTCTATCCGGCACACTTGGTCCATAACTTAATGTTTCATCTTCGTCAGTGGCCCATGTGTTAAAAGTTATAACTTTAACGGGTTAAATAACGTTATAAGCGCATTCGTGTTAAGTTACGGGATCCAGTTCGGGACAGGACTGGGCGGCACTGGCAGAAGTTGCGTATCTTATTGTTTTGCGAGAGTGGCGGTGCCTCATTTTCTTTGCGAGTAAACTTCGCACTGAAATTCGTAGTAAAAGTCTCAAATGCTACTTATGACTCTGTGAGTTTAAATTTATCATATGTTTCATAGGCTAAAAAAAGTCTGGTCAAATTAAAAACTGACGAAATTTCAATTTTGCAAACCAAAATAATTTAATTTTAACGTGAAATTTTTGACTTTGTTACTTAGTTAAAATTAGGAATACTTAAACTGTTTTATGAACGAAATTTTGTTTTCTTCGACTTGTTTGCATCAATTGAATGGTTCTATTAGTAAATGTCAGCAATACGCTCACTAAATAGAATTCTACTAGGACTGGAACAGTTACACCAACTAGTTGGTTCACTTTTGGAAAACGCGCCAAACGCCAGCAGCACCAGCTTCCGGCAGAGACGGTATTACCAACAACATAAAACACAGACTGATAGCACGACATTCTAAAAGCTGGGAGGTTAGCACACCGTGCGCGTGCAGGTGGTGGTGGGCGGGGCGGGGGGCGGCCGTTCCCGTGTCACCCGGGGCGAGAACATAGTGCTGTGTTGGTGCGCGAGTACGGCCCTGGCCGGCCCTGCCCGGCCCGGGGCCCGGCCCCGCAGGTTGGCAGCGCTGACGCCGCGCCGCTATATCCGACATCCTCTCCGTGAAGCAATTACGGCGTTACGACGCGGACCTCTCCTCCCCGCCTAATTCATCCCCAGAAGTTCTCGCCTATTATTGCTCAAACGGCGGCGGCTCGGCGACCATTATCAGAGGGAGGCCCGCTTTTTGAAAACAAGAAGCCAAGCACGGCGGGTGCCAACAGCCCGGGCCCGGCGCGCCCCGCCCCCAGGAACCCACGGGACCCCGCCCGCCCCACCCCACCGCGCCCCACCGGGCGCACCGAGCGGACGGGGTGGAGGAAGAAAAATGGGCTCACGCCGCGCTGGCCCACAGTGGACCGGGGGCGGAATATTTTTAACGAAGCGCATGTAAAGTAATGGCCGAAGGAGTGTGTGACCTTACCAGATGTACCGGACCAATCAACCGTCAGTTTTTTTTTCTTTTCTTTTTTTTTTTGGTGGGGGGGGGGCGTATTTTAAACAAGCTGATATCAAAAAGCATGTGCAAGTGTTGTTGCCGCAGACAATGACGGTTGTCAACGATGGACTCTTTATCATCCATCAGCCCGTCAGCACCGTGCTTCCCCCTCCACCTCCACCCCAGCGCACGCTACCCCAGCACACCCTGCCCCAGCGCACGCTACCCCAGCACACCCCACCCCAGTTTCCCCCGCGGGTTTTGGCGCGGCTGGGGCAGGCCAGCAGGCGGGGGTGCCAAGGCAAGCGCACAAGCACACAAGCATGTCATGCCTGCTGGCTATGGCACATGGGCTAGGTACAACTCCCGGCGCGGCGCGGCCCGGGCACAACCCGAGGCGACGTTATTTCAGGAGCCTCGAAGCCATGTTTGCGGACGAATCTCTTCTCGATATAGCCGCCCTGGGCACGACGTTCGCCCCGCCGCCCCGCCCCGCCCCGCCCCGGCAGCCCCTGCCTTCAGCGCTAATGCCTCCGCGCCATACGCGTCCGTGAGCTCACCCGCGGCGCGGCGGCATGCAGCTCCATACACATACGGCTCATATCCTGTCGGCGTCTTTTTGCCCTGTCCGAATCACCGCTGTTGCTGCCACTCGCGCCAACTAACACGCGCAGTCATACGAGTAATTTTTTATTTCCTCCCGACGCGACTGCGGTAAATCCCCCGTCCGAAAACGTTGCGACTGCTGCGCTCAGCGCGGGTGCTATATGCTTTCCGACCGGCAGCGCATGGCGGTCACCCCGCGCCCCCACCACCCGCGCCTAGGCCTCCCCAAGAGATGCGCTTACGTGGGCGAAAACGTGTATGCGAAGACGTGCAATGATGTGTGAGAAGAGCGATTTCACGAGTACCACCCCGCTCCGCCCCGCCCCACCCCGCTGCTTAAACTTAACTTGCACTCGGGCCAGGCGGCCAGGCGCATTCAGGCGCAGTGCGCACAGCCAGCGTAGGGCAGGGCAGGGCGGGGCAGGGCAGGGCAGGGCAGGGCAGGGCGGGGCAGGGCAGGGCGGGGCAGGGCAGGGCGGGGCAGGGCAGGGCGGGGCAGGGCAGGGCGGGGCAGGGCGGGGCAGGGCAGGGCGGGGCAGGGCGGGGCGGGGCAGGGCCAGCACCCTGGGAGCTGCTGCTGCTGCCGCCTGTCTGGCACTGCCCCTGCAAAATGATTCAGCACAGCCTCCTTTTTTTTTCTTTGGCGCGATACTACGGCTGTCCCTAAACGTGTACCCCCGCCGCGCTTACGTCGCCGTTTTTAAACGACTTCATCGCCAAGGAAAAGGGAGCTAAAAGGAGAGTGGACGTTTAACTCAACCCGCCAAGAAACCGCCCCGAAAGAAATTGTATTTAAATAATTTTATTAATTTAATTTAAGTAGTTTTTCTTTGCAATCTGGCTTTTGGTGCGTCGGAGAAGCAAGCAGTTTCGTGAAGAAACTTGCCCCGACACCAATTACAGGGAAGAGTTACGACTGGCTGCGGGGCGGGGCGGGGCGGGGCGGGGCGGGGCGGGGGAGGGAGCCATCCTGCAGACTGGCCTGACAAGCGGCTACCGGGGTTCCCTAGGCCAGCCGAGCGTCGCACTCGGCCACTCGGCCTGCACCGGGACGCGGCGCGACTCGGTAACATGCACATGAAATGGGTCAAAAATAAATGTTAAGCGTGCAAAAGTCTACACTCTCCTTTCCCTTACGGATGTGCTACCCGCAAGCTACGGAGAATTTTGAGCAATCGTATTATGAATCTAATTTTCAGCCCGAAGAAAGCGAAAGTTTGCATCAAATAACCACATTAAAGACGGAAGGAAGAAAGGGGGGAAAGGAGGGGTTTGTCCCCGGCGCGGCTCTTCTTCTAATTTCGTCTGTCCGTTTGGCAACGCTGCAACGTGACCATCCAAGCGTGACAACGACACGTCTTGCAACAGTGCAGTGCGAGGGCCGGGCGGGCCGGGCCGGCAGGGTGAGCGAACTCGCGGGGGGGGGGGGGGGGACCTCCTCCCACTCCCCGCCCACCTTACGCAACGGGGCGCCGCACCGGCTCTGATTGGCTGGCGGGGGTGTCACGTGACACGTGTCATGCCCCCCTCAAAATGAGCGCCCCCACCCCTTCCGCAGCCCTCTTCCTGACCACCCCCACGCGCTGGCCTCGTTAACGTACGGCTCTTCTAAAAAATTATAATATGAGATGACATTACTACCAAACACGCATGCGGGAGAGGGGTACTTTTTGTCGCGCTGGGAGCTCGACTTCCCACCCCTTCCGACATGTTGTCGCCCCGCCCCGCCCCGCCCCGCCCCCGCCGCTGCTGACCCATATATCCCAACAGCTTCCCGCATCCCGACCTGTCCCTCTTCCTCGCACGCACACTAACTCAGACACGAGGGCACACACACTCTCACACACACGCACACGCGAACAGGCGAACACGAAACACGGACGAAGGCACACCAATCAGCTGAGCGCCTCACCGGTGGTGGTGGACCCGACCCGCCCCGCCCAGCCGTTGCATCAGTGAGCGATGAGATATTTTTGAGACACCTAAGAGGGGCGCCTCCCCCCGCCCCTTCCCCACAGCTCCCCGCCCGCCCGCCCGGCAGCCCGCCGCCAGTTCTTTCTATCCGCACTCCGAGCCCACCTACATCTGCACGACTTTCGCCGGCCTCACGCCCCGGCCCGGCCCGCCTCGCCGGCGCCACACCGGGCGCCACTCTACGAGCTTGTCCAAGCAGTGGAGTCGTCGACCCCGCGGCCGCCCCCAGCCGCCCCTGGCCCGCCCACTTACAGCCCCTGCAGGCCGTGAAGCAGCCGCCCCGCCCCGCCCCCGCCCCGCCCCCGCCCCCGGGCACTTGGCATGAACACTTTGCATACATGATGAGGGTACTTACGTTTGTTTTTCACCGAGCGCAGCGCCTCCACTATTAGCTTCTGGTTCACGCCGCACAGGTTGGGCATCAGTTTCTCACACTTTCTGTGACAGTTTACGTCACAGTCTGCAAGCACACCATTACATCTAGTCGCGTACACTACTTTACACACCACAGTGCGGAGCACACGCAGACAGACCACGTATCCTCTCAACTCCCCCCTCCCCCTCCCTCTCTCACGCACACTCTTTCTCTCTCTCCAGGCGGGCGCCCAACGACTCCAGGGTAGGCCACCAACGCAACAGGGAAACGTTGCGCATCAAGTCTTTGCCTACCCACTAGGCGCCACCATCCCCCAAAGTTGGAGAATCCTTATCTGCGGTTACACCTTACTTCTTTCTTTTTCTGAAATCACTAGTAACATTTCGGAGGAAAAAAATTAACATATTCCTTTCGTTTCTATTGAAATACCACCTCCCAAATGAATTACTTGTTAAAATTTAAAAAAAAGGTCTAGTTTCTCTCACTCTCTCTAATAACTCTCTAAGTGCGGCAACGTGTCGATGTAGTCGTCCAC
Organism: Frankliniella intonsa; assembly: GCA_033675135.1. NCBI lineage: Eukaryota > Metazoa > Arthropoda > Insecta > Thysanoptera > Thripidae > Frankliniella > Frankliniella intonsa. The sequence continues at coordinate 2,663,776 of CM066256.1, forward strand.
TGTGAAAAATATTTTTGTAGATTTACGATATATTTTGTAAATTACGATTTCCAAAATATTTTGTAAATTAACGACAACCCAAACTTGCTCGTAATCGATTTTCAAGTCTAGTAGTGCTTGTAATATTAGGATTTCTAATTGTAATTTTACAACTGCACTTCGTGGAAAATTCTCCCGTAATCCTACAACTATTTCTCACATTGTCCAAGTCTGTATGGTAGTGCGTGTGCGTAGTGTGTGACGATGGTTCCAGTATAGAGGTGCTAGACACCTAAAAAATCAATGTCTCTGATCACGATTTCAACCCGGTGTTGCCGGGCCCTGCCGGCCATTCACACAGGGCTCCCGCCCTGCTCCGCCCCGCCCCACCCCGCCCCGCCCCGCCACGCCCTGAGCCTTTGCTCTCGTACAGCGTCTGCCTGGCCGGCCGGCCTGCCGGCCTGTCTCTGGTCCCGTTTCAATGGCATTGAGACTTGGCTCCGTCTGGTACAGAGCTGCGGCGTCCATTTGCCCGGGACCTCGCTCAGGGCCCCGCCACTCACCGCCCCCTGGCTCCTCTGGCAGGACGGGGTGGGGCGGGGTGGGGTAAGGCGGGGCGGGGGCATGCCTTCCTATTCCTAGCAAGGCCGACCGTAAGGCACAGAGAGGCCAGGCCCGCTGCACCTGTTGGAGCGAGAGCGAGCGAGTGCAAGGGCCTAGGGCGCCATCACGCCCCACCGCGCAACGGCCAGCCTGGTGGCAGGTGGTGTCGGGTAGGGGCGGAGTAGGCAGGGTCACACACACACGCACGTGGAATACACCTTGGCACTGACCATAGCCGTACCATAGCGGCCATCAGTCCCGCGCCAATCTGTCTCGACACGACGGTTCGCTCGCTCACTCACACTCGCTCGCTCACTCACACTCGCTCGCTCACTCACACTCGCTCGCTCACTCACACTCGCTTGCTCACTCACTCACACTCGCTCACTCACTCACTCCACACTCACTAACCCCCCCCCCCCTCCAACACATACAAACGTGTTCATGATGGGGTAGCAGAGCCTTTAAAACGAACCAATAACACAACAAACAAGCGGCGCGTTCACTACAATGCGGCGGGCTGTTAGTCTCGACGAGTTTCAAGTTTGTTAGGCGACGTGCGGTCAGGATATTTGGGCTGTGAAGCGGAAGAAGGGGATAAGTCCAAAATGCGCACTTTTCAGGAAATAAAAAAAAACTACTTGCACAAAACTTTTTATAAATATTATGATATTAACGGAATGTATTTTTATCAAGTATATTACTGGCACTTTGTATATTTTTAATATCACGTTCCTTCATGGAGATATAGGACTTAGCTCCTTTTGACCATCGTGACATACGGAGACAAGTCAACTTAACTCTTTTTACATAATGAGAATTTAGAGGTATGTCATTGGAAAATTGGCAAAAGGGGATAAGTCAACTTAATTTTTTATGCATGAGATGAAAAGGAGCTAAGTCAACACAACTTATTGTGCATGAGAAGAAAAAGGAGATAAGTCGATACATTTACTGTTTTCTTAAAGGCGACAATATTCATGGTCTCTTGTCGCAACACACTTTGGAAAGGCGACTTCTTTTTTTTGTCGCCTCAAAGAAGGCGACATCTGAGATCTTGCCTTAAAACAAGGCAACATATTTGTCGCCATTAAAAATCCAGCACTATTACATTTAAATTAATATGAATCATTTACTGTAAGTTTTAATAAAAAGTATAGGAAATTAATAAGGCTTCACAATGATATGCATACTGAATATTTCCGTTGAGTTGCGGCTTATATATTCTCAAACTGTGCAAAAGGGAATAAGTCAACTTAACTTTTTTTCACCAATGCATTAAAAAGGGTTAAGTCTACTTAACTCTTTTGGTTTGGTTAAAATTTGATGATTTTGGGGATAAGTCGACTTACACCCTTTTGCTATCCCATATTAACTGTACATTACAAGTTAAGTCGACTTAACTCCTTTTTCAAACCTCAATATCTCCTATCCTATGGGATATTTTCCTCTAATATTTGGTGGGCAGATGCAGACTAAAATATACTATTACATGCCATAAAAATCTCATTTTCGGGGTAAGTCAACTTATACCCTTCTTCCGCTTCACAGCCCATTTTTACTCCACAGTCATGGACTACCTCTACACACTCGGCGTTAGTCCACCACGCATGCAGCTAAAACGTGAGCGCGGCCGGGGGCCGGGCCGGGCCGGGCGGAGACCCACGCCGCCCCGCCCCGCCCCGCCCCGCCCCACGGCTCGGCTCGGGTAAAGGTATAATGAAGTGCAACTACCCTGCCTCAAGGCAGCTGGACTACCGGGGAGCGATGCCGGGCAGCTGTCGAACCCGGAGTCGGACGACGACGTACTGGCGCGGGGGTGGGCCTTGCCCCTGGCGGACTTGCCGGTGGTGGACTTGAGGGAGCCCACCTCGGACTCGTCCGTCTCCTCCTCCTCCTCGTCGTCGTCTTCCTCTTCCGAGGACGTCTCCTCTTCCGAGCCGGAGCTCGTCGTGCAGGACGACGAGGACGTGCTCTCCTCGTCCGAGGACGTGAGGATGTCGTCGTCCTCGTCGTCCTCGTCGGACTCGCCCTCGCTGCTGGAGCTGCTCGGCAGCCCCTGCTCCCGCCGCTTCTCGCGGCGCCGCGCCGCCTTGCGCGCCTCCTTCTCCGCCTTCTTCTTCTCCTCCTCCTTCTTCTTGATCATCTCCTGCTTCTTGAGCCACTTGTCCCGGAACTGCGAGCGGAACACGAAGCAGTTCTGCTGCAGGCGCGCGCGGTTGATGTTGGCCGGGCTGATGGCGCCGTTCTCCTGCACGAGCGCCACGCCCGGGATCATCCTCAGCGCCCGCCTGTTCTTCTCCTCCTCCTCCTTCTTCTTCTGCTCCCGCCGCTTCCGCCGCCGCCGCCGCCTGCGCTTCTCCCGGCGCCGCTGGGCCTCGGCGTCGGCCTCTGCCCGCGCGGCGGCGCTCGCGGCCTCCGGCTGGGCGAGCGGCGAGGCCGGCGGCTCGCTCACCAGGCCCAGGCCCAGGCTGGCCTTCCTCTTGGCAAAGGCCTCGGCCAGCGGCGAGAGCGGCGGGGTCTTCTTGTCGAGAGGGGAATTTGGAATGAATTTGTTGACTTTGCTCACAGCCGGCGCGGCGCCGGGGGACCACGGCGCCTTGGGCCCGGGCGTCTTGGGAGTGGCGGCCGTCGGGCTCGTCACGTCCACGGAGCTGACGGCCGGCACCCGGGACAGGGGCGGGGGCCTCCCCTTGCGGGGAGTCTCTTCAGTCTTTTTCGTTTGAGAGGCGGCGGGGTCCTGTGTGCTGGCGCCCTCGCCCTCCATGGCGACTGCGGCGCCTTTACTACCGCTGTCGGTCGACGATGTGGACACCTCCTTGACCGATACAGGCGTGCTTTCGGTGGCTGCCTTCGCGGGCGTCGGCGCTGGGACCGCCGACTTAGCTGCTGTCGGCGTCTGCGCGGGAGCCTTCGTCGCAGTGGCTGACTGGACGACTCCGTCATCGAATGATTTGGACGCAGCAGGGACAGCGGGTTTCGTTGAGGGGGGCACGTCCACGGACGCGGACGGCTTTTGGATGGCTTTTGCCTTTGGTGCAGTTGGAGTTTGGGGAGCCACCTTGGCAGTCGACGGAGTTTGCGCAGGCTCTTTCGTCGCAGTTGGAGTTTGTGGAGGAACTTTCGTTGAGGTAGGAGTTTGCACTGGAGGCTTGGCTGCTGCCGTTGGAGTTTGGACGGGAGCTTTGCCTGCGGTTGGAGTTTGGGCGGGAGCCTTGCCTGAGGTTGGAGTTTGCGGCGGCTCTGGCTGCGCTGCTGGTTTGGCCACCGCTGGACTTTGGACAGTAGTCTTGCCCGCAGCCTCCGCCGGTCCCGCCGCCGTACTGGGCTTTTCGACAGAAGCCTCCGGTATGATTTTCAGAGGCACCCTCGGCGTCATGGGAGTTTCTACTTTTGCCTTGTTTGTAGGAGTTTGGACGGAAGTGTTAACCGCCTTGGCTGCGACGGGCGTTTCGACGGCCCCCTTTGTCGCTTTTGCAGGAGTTCCGGGTGTCTGCATAGGAGGTTTGGCCGCAGACGGAGTTTGTACCGCAGGTTTCTGAGCGACGGACGCCGGCGGCGCAGTTTTAGGTGTTTGCGGCACGGCTGGTGGGGTCCCTGCCGTCGCTTTAGGTTTCTGCGACGGGCTGGGAGGTACAGTCTTCGTGGGGGTCTGCGCGACGCTTTTGGGCGCTGACGGAGTCTGCGACGACACCTTAGCCACCGCGACGGGTGTTTGAGGCCCCGCCGCCTTTGCCGTCTTTGTTGCGTCCTGGTTCGACTTTGGCGAGTCCGCGGCCTCCTTGGGAGGAGCATCCTTGCTTTTCAATGCCTCCAGAACAGGCACCTTGGGCTTGGTGATGATTCCGGACCCACTGAGGTCCAGCGTGTTGGGCCGGGCCGGCGGCGTCGTCGGGGACTTGACGGTGTCGCCGTCCTCGGCGTGACTGACCCTGGACTTGAGCACCTGCTTCTCGTCCATCTTGAGCCCCACCGCCTTGTTCGGCACCACCTTCTTGGAAGGCACCCGCTTCGGGTCGTCGCCCTCCATGACGACGTCGTACACGAAGCGGCGCGGCGCCTTGGGGGAGTGCGTCACCTCCACCTCCACGTCGACCAGCTTGAGCGCGGGGGCAGGCTTGGGGGCGGGCTTGGGGGCGGCGGCGGCGGCCGGCTTGCCGGTCTTGGCCTTGAGCGCGGAGGCGGAGGGGGACGGCCGGAGCTCGCTGTCGTCCACGCTGGTCTCGCTGATCTGCGCCAGGCCCGGCACCTTGGACGCGGACCCGCTCTTGGCGAGGGAGGCGGGCATGGCCGGGATGTGCAGGGTGGCGGTGATCTCCCGCGAGCCGCGGCGCTTGACCGACAGGCGGCGCTGCATGAGGGGCGCGGGCGGCTCCACCTCCGGGTCCTCGCTGATGGCCTCCGCCAGCTTGAGCAGGTCCGAGCTGCGGCGCCGCGACCTGCGCCCCCCGCCGCCGCCGCCGCCGCCCGCCTGCTTGTGCTGCGTCACCTCCACGTCGGGCGGGGCGAAGCCCTTGTACGAGATGCGTGTCGAGCCCCTGCGCGCGGGGTCCTCGTGCGTCATCTCATCCAGGATGAGCTCGTCCAGCACGTGCAGCTCCTGCTCCTCGGCCGTCTCGTCCGGCGGGGCGCGCGCGCCGTCCTGCTCGGCCTCGTCGTCCTCCTGCGGGGCGGGCGCCTGCTGCAGGGCCGAGGCCACGGCGGCGATGGCGTCCGCCTGCACGCTGGACTTGCGGCGCGGGGTGTTGCGGCGCACGATGGCGTGGTCGTTGTTGAGGCGCGCGGCGCGCCGCCGCTGCCGCTCCGCCTCCTCCTCGCGCCGCTGCCGGTCCTCCTCGAGGGACTTGTCCTTGATGAGGAACTTCTCGACGAGGCGCTCCCCGGGGGTCTTGAGGCGGTTGCGCCTCCGCTCCGCCTGATCGGCGGTCTCCTGACAGAGAGCAACAGCAGGGGGCAGTGTGAGAGCCATGAGAGCAGGGCAGGTGGAGCGGCTGAGGCTAGGCCGGCCCGGCCCGGCCCGGCCTCCCTCCTCCTGCGCCTCCGAACAACAGACACGGCGCGACAGCGCGCTGTACGAGGCCTTACGTCACGGCATGCTCGATTGCCAGTACCACGTAACGTCCTAATATTACCTAGTTCCGTTCCTACATACACTGTCAAAATATTGAAAGGTGCAGCCTTTTTGTCAGGAAAGGGACCATTTCAGCGAATTTCCACAACGGGGTTGGATTGATGTTGCGGATTTTGATCCCACATTTACGACCGCGTGCTAACGGTAGGCCACACAGCGCCCGCCATAGCTTTGAACTATAGGGAAAGTAATTTGGTGCAAAATTCCGCCCGTTATTCAAAGTACCCAAATTGCAGTATTTTTCTTTTACCCAAAATTGAACAAGACGCACGCCGCCAAATCTAATATTTTAGTTAGACTGCGGGCAAATACTATACTTTTGGGCTGTTTGGGTCCCTTGGATGAAGTAGTAAACGAGCAATCAAAATCCACAACAGCAACTTTACCTCGCTGTCAAAATTCCGCTAAAATTGCAAGAAAACGGAATTTTCTTTCCTCTGCGACAATTTAGTCTTTCAGGCGGGTCCACTCGTCCCCTGGCCGTGCGCTCTGGCCTGGTGGACGCCGCGGCGCGGCGCAGCGTGGCGCAGAGCCGAACAGAGCCAAAGCCGAACGCCAAGTTAAGTCTCTCGCGGTTAAGTACACGATGCCAAGGCTTCCGCTTAATTGCCCGCCCGCTCACGGGGATACTCGGCAGTACTCGGTGGCATGCTCAAGTGCGCCGCGGCGGCTGAGGTCGGGTCAGCCCTTGTCGAAACAAACAACCGGGCATCTCTCTATTCGGCGAAGCGATAGACAAAATAATTTTTAAAAAATCAGACAGCCCAAGAATGCACGGAGACAAGAAAGGAAGCTTTGCAAATCTTTGTAACAGGTGCACTATACGGATTGTACTTTTGTCTTCGCGGGGCCAGACAACCGTGCCGCGCACGAAGAGGAAAAAAAGAGGGGGGGGGGGTCAGTATGACAAGGTCAACAGTCCCTTCAAAGAATTGGCGCCGTGAAAAAAATTGGCTCGGTGCTCGACTCGGGGCCCGCGCGCATGCGCCACAGCCGCCCCATACGATAGGATCAGATCGCGCGCGACACGCGGCGAGGGGCGTTCTGACGGTACTGCTGTAAACGCCATGTACCGGGCGAAACAAACAAAAAAACACAAAAAGTCAAACAAACTAAACACGACAAGCTTGTGTTGCAGGTCTGCTTACTGCAGGGCCCTCCCGCGGCAACACAGCACACTGTTCACTATAGCTTATACGCGGGGCATCAGTGTAACATTTCAATAACACAGAGGAAAAGAACCGTTGGGCGGCCTGAATGTCAGCTTGTTAAAAAGAAGGCTAGAGACATTGGTGCACAGCGGCAGGGGGGCAGCGACTCGTGATTTAAGAGCCTCCGGTCCAACACTGGGCCGCCTGCGCACGGTAAAATTTTTTTTTCTTGAATTTCAAGATTCGGTCTGGGATGTCTTTGTCGTTCTCCATAAGATACAAGACCGGGTCAGGAAATTCAAGAAACTCATTGTACCGTGCGGCCGGTCCCGCCCCGCCACGCGCGGCACGTCTCCCGCTCCGGCCTCGGAGGGCCAGGTGCGGATCCAGAAATGTTCCGAGGAGGGGCTAAAGTAGTGCTGGTTGCCTAGCTTCCAGGCGGTCTACCTAGTACCTAAAGAGGGGCTAACTACCCCTATTCTCACCACCCCCTGGATCCACCCTGCGTAGTGCCTACCTTCCACGGCCGCGCCCGCGGTCGCGCGTCTGTCTGGAGGTAGATGAGGATGCCGTTGAGGGAGGTCATCCCAGAGCCATCATGGCCGCGACACGACACAGCGACCCGTTAGCTCGCGGGGGACTGGCCCCCTCCCCCGCGGGGCTGGCCTGGCCTGGCCCAGGGACCTGCGGAGGCCCTCCCCCGCCCGGCCCCGCCCCCCAGGGACCCAGGGCCCTGACGGCCCCTGCCGGCCACTGCATTGTATCAACTGCCAATCGAGTGACGCATTGGTCCATCGCTCAGCGACATACAGTCCTGCACAACCCCGCCCCGCCCCGCCCCGCCCCGCCACTGTGCGACCACCTCCACGAACTCAATCGCCCGTGGGGCTGGCGCCAGTGGTGGCGCCTTGGAACGGCTGGTCCCTGTTACGCCACCGCGACAACAGATGGGGACTTTCGCGGAACCCTCTCTTTCACGTCACAATCGTTTTTAGGGCTCGCGTCAGGAGTGCCTATGCATAACGCATAAGTTTATTGACATTCTAGACGATAGGCCCTTTTGGCTGCCGCTTATCTGTTCCCCACCTCATTGCTGTTACAGTGCCTACAACTTTTTCTTTGCTAGGACAGTAAAACTATTGCTGTCGTTACAATCTCTTTGCAGGCTCTGCAAAGTGATTTGCACTGTCAGCTACCTTTTTGGCTGATGTTGCAAAAATAGATTGTTAGCGCTATAAGCAGCCAGTCTTTTCTCTCTGTGAATGAGCTTGCCACATGCCGGTAACCATGATTATACTACTACTACACCTTGTCATCGATCTGGCTGATAAATAATGGCACGAAAAATATTGTCCAACTCGCGCACGTTAAGGGAGCACCTTTCATAAGGAACGTAAGATTTTTTTTTTGCCTTTTTTTTTCGATTTCTTTCTTTGAAGATTTCCCCCTGTGGTCACCTTCTTTGTCCGCAGGCGCACGACGGTGCGGTCCCTCTTGATGGTGCACTTGCCGGTGCCGCCGCGCTCGATGACGGCGCGCTCGACGGCGCGCTCTGCGCGCACGCGGTCCATGCCGTCCGCCGCGAGGGACGGCGCCGCTGGGGCCGGGGCCTGCACGGCCGCCACCACCACGGGCGACGGCGAGGCCGTCCTCAGGGCGGCGTTGGCGGCGGCGGCGATGGCGCGCCGGCCGCGCGGCTTGGACACGTCGATGTCGGACACGTCCATCCACTTGGGGCGCGCCGGCCGGTACCCGGAGCTGTAGCCCAGGCTGCGTGCCAAACACAGCTCAAACAGTGTTTCTCCCCGCCCTCCCCACCTGACAACTCTCTGTCCCCTCACTGGTAAAACAAATGTGCAATTTTTGCACACTTACGTGTCCAATTGATGACTTTGCACATTACATGGTGTCGAGACTAACTAAACACCACGTAATGTCTAGTTACTAAATGTTTTGTAACGTGCACACAATTGCACACTACTAGGACCCATACCCTAGGCCTATGGTTACAATGGGATACTTCGAGAAACAGCACACCACATGGTGTGCAGTGGACTGAACGTTTCAACAAGTGTAGAGCAACTGCACACCAGTTGACGTTTAGATCAGCTCGACACCACCATGTGTTTAGTTTTAGCACATTTGAAACTAAACACCAATTGATGTGCAGAACTAAACATTTGTTTTGCCAGTGCTGCCCCGGTCTCACCCCCACCGCCACCCCCGCGCACTAGTACACCTCCAACCGGCGCACCGTACCCGCTCTTAGCGCAGCCTCACACTCATAATATATAAGTGCAGGGAGGCCACTATGTGGCCACGCTCTCGTGGTAAATTATAGGGGATATAGCACTGGATGTATTGAGCGGGAGCGAGCGCCCAAAAGCACCGGCCAGAGATAACATGTTCGGGGTATGTGGTGGTTCAAGTATGTTACAATCATGTAGAGGAGGCAACTGAATTTAGCTAATTTAGGCCATTATAGAGAGCTCCCCGCAATAGCCTCGAACGGGAAGAGTCTTCGAGTTCGAGACTCCGTAGAAATTATGTGGGTTCTCGAACTCAAACAGTCGAGAATCGACCCGGAGGTAGTCCGTTCGAGACTATCGCGGGAAGCTCTCCGATGACACTCCCGGGCCGGTGCGCCGAGCTGAGAGGCAGCCTGCGGGGGCGGCACCAGGTCGGGCGCGGCGGGAGGGGGGGGGGGGGGGCTCATGGGACGGGTCTCACTCCTGCCCGGGTAGGAACCGGATCAACGGTTTTTCCCGGTGTATCACCCGGAAAAACTGCGGATGAAGGCAGAGTACCCGAGTACGCGGGAAAACCCGTCTCCCCAGTTTTTACCCGGCACCCAGAAAAATCAAAAGTTATCAACCAGCGCAAGGACCATCAAGAACAACCATAAAATCGTGGTTGAAACATCAACACTATGGTCGTTATTACCCAAAATATTGCTGTTTTAACGTGTTTTAACGATTGTTTCATGTTTGTTCCTGAGCTAACCACACGATGGTTGCTACGCCTTTCCACTCTTCTTGGTATGGGAGCCACGCTTTTCTTTTAAGACCCCGGAGGTTCCCCCGGAACAGTCGGGGAGGTGGAGCACGTCACGTACCGCGGGGACACGGGCGACACCCGGGCCCGCGGGTCCATGTAGTAGCTGGACGGGTTGCTGATGGAGATGACGCCGCCGCGGCCCATGTCCAGCCCGTAGTTAAGCACGGAGGACAGCATCTTGGAGAAGGCCCCGGAGCCGGACGGGGACGAGTACGGGGAGCCGTACGGGCCGCCGGCGTACGCGCCGCCGTACGCCCCGTAGTAGTCGCCGTAGAGCGGCATCGCGGGGCGGGGCGGGAGGTGCCTTCCTGCTGGAGCGGGGTGGCTCGAGGCGGGGCGGGGGCGGTCACATGGCACGGGGGCGGCCCACGCGTCGCGTCGCACTCAACACGCGGGGGTTCGCGACGGCGGCGTCGTCGTCTCGGACTCGACTGCGGCCCGGGCCGCACTGCCGGGGGCGCTCCGCTGAGCGTCGCGACGCTACGCACACCAGGCCAGGACGCCGCTAGGCCCGCGCCGACCGCATACCGACCGGATACTGACCAATGGGCTTGCCAACCGTACGGCCGCAGCCAACGCGCCGCGCCCCGCCCCGCCGCGCCCCGCCCCGCAACCGACCCTTCCCCCATACCCTGGGCGGGCTCAGGCTCCTCTCCTGGTTTCGCATTGGCTTTCGTTCTTCTCTTTCTTCTGCTGGCCGCTTCATTATTATTGTTTTTATTTATCCTCTTTCTAATCTGTTTGAGCGTCGCACTAAAAATTAATATTTGTTGCCTTCTTGTTCTTCAAATTTACTCTTTTACAGACATTCTTTTGCACCCTCTTCTTAACAGTATGCTTTTTCTTCTGCTGTGGCGCGAGCAAGCTTTTGCGTCCTTTCACATCCCTCTCCGCCTTCCTCCATGTTAACTTCAAGGTGCCGCAGGCGAAGCCGCTTGCAAAGCCGGCTACATCTCAACTCAATACAACACCTGACCTGCAGGGGTTTCGTCGTCGTCCTTGACGACATCAGCTTCTTCCTTTCTTCTCAACTTGCCCTATTTTTTTCTTTGCAATAATGGAGAGTACCTAAAAATCGCCGTTGTCAAATTTGAGAGCAAAAAAGTTACGAAAAGCGTTAATGGATAGCGGGAGTAGAAGCAGTGCAGACATGCAGCAGCTAAAAGCAGAGGGGGGAGGGGGAGGGGAGGGGAGGGCGTCTACAGGTGCGAGTCGGGCCGGCCCGTCCCCCCGGGCAGGCAGGCCAACTTACCATTTCACTCCCCTTCCCCATTTCTTTCCTTCACTTTCTCACTTATTCTTCCACACATACACACACCCTTTTAACCTTCCCCCTTTCGTTCTATTTTTTCCACCTCTCTCTCTCTCTCTCTCTCTCTCTCTCTCTCTCTCTCTCTCTCTCTCTCACCCCACCTCTCTCTCTCTGGCTCTCTTGTTTTTATCCCACGCCAGCTCTCCCAATTCTACGCTCCATTTTCTCTAATCCACCGATTCGCATCTGTGTGTGTGTGTGTGTGTATATGTGCATATGGGCGCGCGTGTGTCTGTGTTGTCCCGTAAAGTCCATTGTCACCAGAGTTTAACAGTATTTCGTACTTTTCATCCATTCTCTTTTGATCGATTCCCCCCCCCCCCTCCCCTCCGTCCCCTCATAACCACATTGCTGGTGTTGTACACTGTAAAAGATCCTGTACCAAAGTACAGGATTTGGTACGATAAACCGTAGTATGGGGAGTACAGGATGACCGTACCCTATTTACTGTGGTCTCATAAGGCCCTATGTTAAAAATACTGTGGTCCATACCGAAAATACTGTACTTGGGTAGGTACGGGCCGACCTGGCAAATTGTCTACCAGACTTTACCGTACCAATTACCGTGTTTTTTTTCTGACAGTGTACCGGGTGTTGCTTTGAATGCTAACAGTGTTGCAGGTTTGCCTACCCATTCGCCCGTAAGGCGCATGCAGCGCTGGAGAGTACGCAATCCCGCAACACTGTTACGCATTCAAAGCAACACCCGGTACGACCGCAGTAAGTATAGAGATGAGCGCGATGTTGAGCGGCGGCGCATAGCGCTGGGTGGGGTGGGGTGGGGTGGGGTGGGGCGGGGCGGGGCGGCACGGCACAGACCCCGGCAGGGCGCGGTGAGAGGTGGTCGCGGCGACGTCACACCGCTTGACGTCAGGCGGACTGGCAGGCAGCCTGCGGCTACCAGGCCACCAGGCCCACCCGGCCGGCCAGGGCGCAGCGCAGGGCAGGGAGGGCGCAGGAGGGTAGGTAGGGCTAGGCGGCCTGGCCTACCCGTATCTACCCGCGGTACGGGGCTGGACTGGGGCCAGGCCCGACCCGACGGCCGACCCGCCGGTGCAGACACTGTACTCTCCCACGCAGAACAACGGTGAGCTTCACCGCCCTGCGCCGCGCCCCTCACCCCATTGTGTCCTCCCTCCCCTCCCCTCACCTAGCCTCCGCGCGTTTGTTTTGGACAGTCTTCCATGTTTACTAAACTCACATCGTTCAGCCGGCCAGAACCAGAACGCCCCGCCCCGCCCCGCCCCGCCTCCCACGTAGGGGAAGCACATAAGCGATCGACATGGCGGATGCTCTGAGAAAGGTCGAACGCGAGATTTTACACGTGTTTACCGAAATATGACGAGGAATGCTTTTCGTGTATAGTAGTGATCCGGTTTCGCCCGCCTCAAGTGCGCCACGCCGCGCCACCTCGCGGTAGTGGAGCCTGCTGGGCGGCATGGTCCACGCTGGCGGTACTCCCCCGCCCCACCCCGCCCCGCCCCGCCACCTCTCGCTCCGCGACACCACGCCCCGCCACGCCCACCGCGGTGCTACTCTATTTTAATCTGAGGAAACGTAATAAACCGACGAAAGAGTCTGTTCGTTTGGTCCGAGGCGGGGCGGGGCGGGGCGGGGCGGGGCTGTCGCGGCCACTGCCCAGCAGATGTGACACTTTGTCACATTTGTGATTTGTCGTGGCGTCGCGAGCACGGCGCTCTCGCACCGGGCCGGGCGTGGGGAGGGGAGAGGACCAATGATACTTCGAAGGCAATATGGCGTCTCTGTACGCGCGCGTGGGGGGGGGGGGGACGCATGTGTGGGTGCGCACAGAAGGTGCGATGCACTGTGAGAAATGTTTAAGGTTTACGGGAAAATTTTCCATGAGAAATGTCGAAAAGTTACGATATCACATTGTAAAATTACAAAATTGTATGGACACAGTATCGACTAGTGGTTTTTTAAACAAGCAGAGGCTTTCATTCGTAAATTTACGATTTCGATCGTAAAGTTACAACACCGTTTAAAAATCACAAATTACGAAAAAAAAGTCGTAAATTTACAAAGATATCTTTACAGTGGAGGAGATGCTCATGTGTGGGTGCGCACAGCAGGTGCGATGTGAGGGTGGAGTTGGCACTGCTGGCGCACCACTCACAAGGGGGACTTACCCCAGTGTTACTTTCCGATTTTGATCTTCCTAGGGGGTTTAGAAGGCGGACTATATACATGACGATTGCCGAAAAAAAAGTTTGTGCCCAATTTGATATCTCGTAGTCCAAAGGTGGACACCAATGTCCCAAAACATCCATATGTAGGCCCATGACTAAAAACAAAGAACTTTTTAAATACATTTTTGTGTGTCCTAATTTCACAAATTGAGACCCTTTGGGCTAAAATTGCGCCCGCTTTGCTCCATGTCTTACCCTTTAGGCGTTTTGCCTAGTTTACAAGAATGCCAACTTTTTCCCAAGCAATCTGGGAATCTCGACAATCCCGTGTACCGGGCCGTGTCCGCGTACACTTTACTCAAGAGATGGGGTATGGTGCCCCGTCGACAAGACCGCCTTTATTCACACCACCGTCACAGGAAGTGTCGTGCAAGTATTTACCCCGCCCCGTGTGCTCCGCACCTGCTCGCCGGTATGGCACATAACGACACATGATGGCATCACTAACGAGACTAATGACTTACCTTCGCACTTCAGTCCTTGTCGGAACAGTCCATAGAGAAGAGATCCACAGTGATCACAGAAGGTTGGCGACATAAAGTTGTGGCCTTTAAATCTGTGGGGCACATCGATTTTGAAGCGCTCCCGCAGATACTGAGGAAAAATCAAAAAAGAAAAGGTCGTCTTAAACGAAACTGAAATTACTCAAGAAGTATTTCGAGCGCGCAAAATGTGTGTGTGCGCTGGAAATCACGGGCAGACCTAAGCTCGTCTATGCAACCTACAGGGAAGAGAAGACAAGGAGGAGAGAGGGAGGGTGGAGTATGAGATGGGCAGGGAGGGGAGGAGAGAGGGAGGGAGGGAGGGAGAGAGGGAGTCTTTGCCGGTCTAAAAGCCGGCCAGACGCACGCTGAGGAGCACCGCGCACAGCAGTTCCGGCATGCCGGGGGGGCCACGCATGCCGCTAGTGTGCCGCCGGCCCGGCCTGGGCTGGGGCAGGGGGTTGCGCGGGATCAGACGAGAGGGGAGGGGAGGGGAGGAGAGGGGAGGAGAGGAGAGGGGTAAAAAGGAAAAGAGAGACAGGCCGCGTCATTCCCTCCTCCCCGCCCCGCCCGCCCCGCCGGCCCCGGCCCATCCCGCTGCAGGGCGACAACCCTACCCTATCGGCGGAATCGAGACCCGGACGGGGCGGGGCGGGGCGTGGCGGGGCGGCCGTGCTTTCGTTTCCAAGCACCTGGCGGAGCGGGCTTGGTGGGGACGGGGTTGGGCCGGGGCCGAGCGGATCCACCCGTTCCTTCTCTCCCAGCTCGCTCCCCGCGCCCCGGCCCCGGCCCCGGCCCCGGCCGACCTGCTTGTGGCCACTCAGCTCAGCTCCTCTCGGCTTACACGACACACCAAGGTTATTGTGATGAGCGACAAGTGTTTTGTCGGCCTCGGCCTGCTTGGAGCCGCCCAAACACGAAGAGTACGCTCGCCTGGGGGCAGGTGCGGGGCGGTACCAGCGGGTACCAAAGAGAAATGTTTGTAAGGGTTACGGGAAAATTTGCCATGATAACTGTCGTAAAGTTACGATATCACATTGAAAAATTACAAAATTATAAGGACACTGGGTATCGACTTGTGATTCTTAAACGAGCACAAATGGGCTCTCGTAAATTTAAGATTTCGATCGTTAAGTTACAATACCGTTTGTAAATCACATATTACGAAAAAAGTCGTAAATTTACAAAGAATTAAGTGAACGGTCTCAAACGGATGGGTGGGTCCCGCCACGTTTGAGCGCACGGCGTACTTACTATGGTGCTTTCGGAATCCCGTCCGGAGCCAGGGCATTTCCCCAGGATCTTGTCGTGGCACTTTTTGTGGACGGCCGTTTGACACGCTGGAACAGAAGGATCACAAGAAAATATGTAGGTTCCCTGGCCGGAGTCAGACAGCAGTCTCCGCACGGTATAAACAATGCCTGCACTGTGAATAACTTGCGAAGAAATTGTGTTCGCAAGCGTTCGTAAGCTGCGAAGCATTCGGCTGCTTCGTGTTACGAAGCATTTTCTTCATAGTGTACAAACAAATTTCTTCGTAAGGCAGGGCTCGCGAAGAAAATGCTTTGTATTAAGAAGCATTGCGAAGCAGCCAAAATGCTTCACAACGGTACGAAGAATTTACTTCGTAAGGATTTCACAGTGATTTTTTGAGGAAAAGGGGAAAACTTTGAGACGCTCCCATAATTTGAGGGAATCTCCTCTGATTTTGAGGATGTCTCCTCAAAACTTGAGGGAATCCCCATACTTCAGAGGAGACTTCCTCAAAATCTAAGGTTTCATCAAATTATTAAGGATTGGAGTTAGGTGTGAAAATAGTATTACTTACATTGACACTGGTATCCCTGCTTTCCAAAGCCCCTGTGTAAAGACAGTAAAAACGTTACACATGGTGCAATAACGCATGGCGCATGATCCAGCGGCATCAACCCAAAATCGCCTTAAACTTAACGGCAATCGGCCGACTCTCACCATAGGAAGTCCTTGCAAAATGCACAGAATGTAGGTTGACGGAAGAATTTGGCGACGAAGCGATGTCCTTTGACCTCGTGCACCTTGTGGTGGCGGATGGCGCCCCGGCGGCCTCGTATGGCGCGGCCCTGAACATCGGCAGCGACCCCTGGAGCACGGGGAGGAAGTTATAAGTCATCTGCTTGACGGCGGCCAGGCGAGAGGCTGCAGGGCGGAACGAGGGGGGGAAGAGGCAGATGAATTAGAAGATACCTTCCCCTACACCTGTCAAGCACCCCCACCCCACCCCCACCACCGCACCTGCCCGAGTGTTGAACCCGCCCGGGCCTGCCCGACGCCCGGGGTCCTCATGTGTATCGAGGCAACGGGGGCGGCCAAAAACCCGAGAGATCCCGTGGCACCAAGAGTAATTTTGAGATCTATTAAAAAAATCCCGAGGCAATGATTAAAAATACTTGCCGAACTCTACGCCCTATACAAGGGTCATGCTTGTGTTACCTTTGTCGTGGCTCTATAAAGGAAATAAAGTGCCTTATTTAATGTCATGTTAAGCGTTAATGTTCTAGCTTCTAGGAACCTCTATAAGACCCGTATGGAAATAACTTATATCTTCGATTTCTCCCAGCCTTTCTTAACATCACCTATGAATAATCTGTATTTGACTTATACATTAACAATATTGACTCTTTCTTTAGCACCGCTTTTGTTCGGTTTTGTCACATCATGTGCTACGATAAGTCACAGAGCTCTGTGCGCGCCCCACCCGGCCCGCGGGGACACCAGCCCACCAGCCCTGCATGCCGGCTACTAAATACTCGAACGGTATACCCCGTGTTTTAAAGGCGACACCTGTCAGGTGAAAACTAAACTTGCTGCCAATACTCTCGTCGCGCGGGAGCATCTCTGCGATACCCCGGACATGCTACAGCCCCAGCAGTGGTGGTACTACCCCACACTTTTGGCTCGCGACCAAAAGGCGCGGAGAGGGCAGCGTTCTCTAGCGGTGGTGAGAGGAAGCTCCAACGTAAACACGGGGGCGTCCCGTCCCAGTCAAGAAGTGTAAGTTTTCATGATGTTTACTCAAGAGAAAATCATTAACTTTCATTCATATAACGGTTCTTATCGACAAGGTTACTCTGGGAGAACAAAGTTGCTAAATAGCACCCCCAAAGGGTGCTTGCATGAAGGCACGATTATCCACTAATCCTTCAGTAAAGGGACGAAAAGTACTTAAAATCGCACCTCTGCAAATGCACTAAAGCAGAAGCACTCCTAAGGGGTGCTTCGTTAGCACACTGCTTTTCCAAGTGCAATCGAAATTAAGGCCCTTCCAACGCATGCAAATGTACGTATTGCAATGTGAGCGCCCTTTAACAGGTTGGTAACACACCGACTTTTAATAATGTCATATTGTGAAATCTTTCTAAATTATTCAAACTACGAATACTTTTGACCGCAACAGAGCCTCTCAAATAAAACCCACGAGGGTTACGATTAGGGCCGAGGGCAACAGCCGTACCGTACCGCCCCGCACCGCTGGTCTGCTGTCCGGGGCCCACCCGGCCCCTCGGCTGTTGGTAAACACGCCTGGGCAGCAGTTACATACTTGGCGCCATTTTCAAACAGTTTAGGGCGCTCGCGGGGGATATGTGGGCATTGACGCAAGCGCCACGAGCAGTCGCGGAGGGCAAAATTCCTGTCGGCCACGGTCTAAGCATTCCAACCCCTTCTGCACTTAATTACACATAAAAAAATAATGGGTTTATCCTGTTTTAACGAGAAATGACTTGACGCGGGGAGCTATGCCCTGCCGCGCCCCGACATGGCCGACCTCTCTCGGACCAGACGCCGTGTGGGCAGAGCCCAGGCATAAGGCGCGTGCAACGGCTTCACTATTTTCGGCCCCCAGGCGGTCGGGTCGGGTCCGGGCCGCGCGCAGAGCGGGGCCTGTTGCGGAAGGCTGTAGCTGTAGCGTCCCTGTAGCGCCCGCGATATACCTTTCTTATGGCCTATGGCAAACTGAGCGCCTGATCGAGCGCCTGACCCATAGGCAAAACCGCAGGCTCAGGTGGGAGTTTGGGAGCGTATTGCCTGCTGCCGTGTGGACGTGTGGACAACGCCACGCACGGCTGTCGTAACGTTGCCTACCGTCCAGGCTGTGACTGGAGCGCCTGACATGCAGGCAACGCCATGCTCATCTGCTAACGTGTTGCCTACCGCCTAGGCGGTTAGCTGTCGGCCGGGAACGCCTGCCGGGTAGGCAACACCACGCACGGCTGTCGTTGCGTTGCCTACCGTCCAGGCTGTGACTGGAGCGCCCGACATGCAGGCAACGCCATGCTCAGCTGCTAACGTGTTGCATAGCGTCTGGCCGTACACCGAGCCGCTCTCTGGTGCAGCTGCCGCGAAGCACTGTTAGCTCCTGACAAAGGATGTTATCCATATTATAGAGAATTGGGTTTGTAACGGACAAAGAATCTGGCAACGCCATACTACAAACCGATTTTCTTCACATTACAAACAATATTGGTTTGGGAAGCAACGCCGTATATTCTTCGTAACACAAACTGGATCCCTTTGTAATACGAAGAATTGGTTTGTATCGCAAAGCTCCCAAATCCTTTGTACGTTACTAAGAGCACTTCTTAGTAATAAAGTTAGAGTGAGGTACAGGACAAAAAACACGTCCCGTTTTCCATGTAGCCAGGAAACTCTCCTAGAGAACACACACGGTAAGGTACCTCTTTTTTTTCTAAACTGCTTGGAAACCTGGACGTGTGTTTGTCCGTGTAGGGGGCAGGGGGAAAAGGAAATAGGAGATGTCGGTTCGGTAGCGCGGGGCGGGGCGGGGAGGGGGGGGGCGGGGCTGGGGACGCATCGCACGTGGTCAGCTGAATCATCGAGCAGCACCAGCGCCCCCGCGGCGGGGGCGGGGGCCCGGCCCGAGCAGGGCGGCTTCTGAGTAGCGCGGGTGTGACCACTGTCACCACTGTCACCACTGTCACCACTGTCACCGCGACCATCGTCACCACCCAGTCAACTCACCATCCTCCTCGGGCGGGGCCAGCGGCTTGTGGACGACCACCGGCCGCGGGAGTGGCCGCGGTTTGACCTGCAACAGTAAGGCAAGCCAAATTAGCATCATGAGAGAGGAAAAGACAACACCTTCGCACGCCCGGTGGTTACAGGTGGTGACCGCGGTGGTGACGGCCCTCCACTCCCAAGACTACAGGCTATATTTCTCCGTATTAACGGTGCATGTATTGTTTTCAGAGACTTTACAGCCCCACCCCCACCCCCTTCTCCCTCTGGCCTTGGCTTACTGATGCAGGCGGGGCGGGGCACTCTGCTGAGCAGAAGGGGAGGCCGTGTGGCGCGGCCGGGAGGCGTGGCGGGGCGTGGCGAGGCGTGGCGGGGTTATCCCGTCGGCTGTGGAATGTGGAGTATGTTTATCCCCGGGGCGGACGCGCGGCGGCGTTCTGCTCGGGTTGGGTGCGCGCTGCGCCCGCCTTGCCCCGCCCCGCCCCGCCTCGCCGCACCCCACCTCGCCCTGGCCTACCGCGGGTCGACCCTCGAGCCATAACTGATTTCAGACCTTACACGCTCCCCGGGTTACAGACTGATTTTGAGAACGTTTGGTGGTTGACCGTTCGGGAGGGCGGGGGCTCCACCCTGCGTGCGTGCCGTGCCCTGAGCCACCCCCCACCCCCACCGCCAGTGGCGGTCCCCCGCGGCGGCCGCCGCAACCACCGGGAATCACATCGCAGTCGTCTCAGGCAGGCACTGGGACGCGCCCGGCCCCGGCCCTGGGCCGCCACACCGCACCGCGCGGCACGGCCCACCAAAGCTTACAAAGCACAGTCCTTTATTTTTAGCCGGACTGACACACCCCGAGGGAGAGAGAGCGAGGGAGAGAGAGCGAAGGGGAGAGAGAGAGAGAGAGAGCGAGGGAGAGAGCGAGAGAGAGAGAGAGAGAGAGAGAGAGAGAGAGAGAGAGAGAGAGAGAGAGAGAGCGGTGGGCAGGAGGGAAGGCGGAGGGTGTCTGCATGGCGCGGGGAGGGCCGCAGGGCGAAGGGCCGCCAGCCGCTGTCCGCTGTCCCCATACCTGCGCCCCTCGCCTCCCCCCACAGCCTCCATGGTTCCGGAAGAGCACGGGGCTGGTTCAATCACCCTATGTCTCTCTCTCTCTCTCTCTCTCTCTCTCTCTCTCTCTCTCTCTCTCTCTCTCTCTCTCTCTCTCTCTCCCTCGCTCATACACATACACCGGTGCTTTGAGTCCTATAAGGCCCAAGGCCCTCATAACTGGCCTTTGCTGGCGCCGGCTCACACATGCTTGCGACACGCGGTCCACTTCTGCCCCCTGCAATGAGGATTATTGACAAATGTGCAACAAAACACTTATGTGAGAGCGAGAGAGAGAGAGAGAGAGGGGGGGGGGGAGTAATAGAGTGAGACACGTCTTGTTAACGACCCACCGGGAATCGGCTCCGCGATCTTGAGGCCGAGCCTCGCCTCGCCTCGCCGGCGCCGAGGGGTCGGAGCCGAGCTGCGAGTTGTGCCGGTGCGGTGGTGGTCGGGTGACAGCTCTCAGCCCTCCAATATTAACACCATTCCTACAGAGGGATATGCTATTTTAAAAATACTAAATCCTCCTCTAAGTTTTATTTTATATTAAATCCTCCTCTAGGTTTTGGTTTATATTAAATCCTCCTCTAAGTTACTTTTATGTAAATTCAGAGGAGAGAGCTTTCACAGCAAAAATTTTGCCAGGAAGTTCCCGGGAATTTTCCGCATGCTGGAAATACAACACCATGTATGGATATGTCGAGAAATAGCATCCGGAAAATTGCTTTCCGGATTCAACCGAGATCTTATCCCGGAAAAAGTTTTGCTGTGTTCCCTCCCGCGTGACTCCGGACCCCCTCGGCTCTGGCTCGGCCCCTCGGCTCGGCGCTCCGCTCGGCGTGGGATCGGAGCCGGTGCCCGGTGGGTCTTGAGCTCCTCCTAGGAGGAGAGGGGGTGGCACACTGCCGCACACTGCCCCCTTCCTCTCACCACCACGTGGGTAGGCCTCCCCCCTTGCGCCCGCCCCGCCCCGCCCCGCCCGGTACAGTCATGCCTAGACCAACACGCCCAACACGCCCCTGTAAACCCGAGTTCAGGACCATCCGTACGGCTACTAACTATAGTCGTGGCCAGAGACACGATTGTGGCAGAACATTGTGGTAACGCAAGCCATAAAGGGGTGAATAGCTGCCCAACCAAGGTTTTGAAAATGTAATAATTATTGCAAGTAATACATCATAACTCTGGAAACCTCTATGCACGTTGTGTAGTATGTAACCCACCTGACCTGCACGGCTTCATTAGCGACCAAATACCCTGGCTCTGCAGAGTTCGGCTACAAGGGGCGTAAAAAATTACCGGAAAGTTGCCGGTTGAGTCCGGAAAGCAATTTTCCGGATGCTATTTCTCGGCATATCTATGCATGTTATTGTTGTATTTCCAGCATGCGGAAAATTTACCTTCCGGGTTCAACCTGGAACTTCACGGAAAAAAATTGCTGTGCTGGAAAAACAAAGGTTTCAGCCTGTGCAAAGGAATTTAAACTGGATTTAAAAAGAAGATTAATTTTAAACAGCCTTAGGATATTTTTAAACCCTTTACATCGGGATTACGGTCTAGTAATGTTCGCAAAGGTGTTAAGTAACAGCTTTGTTTTTGATCCCGGCCCATCGGCCCCCTACCCTGTGCGCGCGCTGCTGGACGTTCCGCCTGCCAGAGCCCCTCAGGGGTCCCTGCAGTGAACGTTCCTCGAGGTATAACGCCCTCAAACACGTAAAAATGAGGCTGTGCGCAGTTCCAGATCCACTGGACAACGGAAACAAGGGTGCTACATCGAATTTGCCGAGGGGTCCATCACTCGGTTCAGGAGCGTACACACGATTACCGATAACCACACTGTAAACAAAATTTGGAAATTTCCAAAAAATATCGATCCAAACAGTTTGGAAAAAATATTTTCCAAAAAGTTCTTGGAAGTGACATTTTCTGACTGTTTTGGGAAATTTTGGAACTTTACCGCAAATGCGAAGGTGGACGAGTGTGACTTAGAAGACTCACCAACCGTTTTAAGAACGCATATATTTTAGAAGTTGTAGGAATTTCTTTACGAAAGTCTGGAAGAGTTATGGAAATCTCCAAACAATTCGGAAATTCAGTTTTCCAAACAATTTGGATTTCAAATTTTCCAAACTATTTGTGGTACACATTTTCCAGTAGATTGTTTGGAAATTTCCGAACAAATTTTTTACAGTGCAGTAATTACCGCGGTTCACAGTAAAATTTTTGAAGAAACTAATATAACCTAGGTATCAAGAGTAAAAGTGATTTAGAGCCAATGGTCTTGGGCATGCGCTTAGATCAAAAAACGATTTTTCTCGGTGAACTCCTTAAACATGTTCATGACAACAAACAAAACCACGTGACTCCTCTCTATCTACACGTAATTAGACAGCAGGATATGAAATGATCTCGCAGGCCCAGCGAGAAAAAAATACGGGGAGTCCTGTTAATTTACGTGCGAGTCATTACTGTAGTTTCAGGTAAAGGATTCACTGTACTATTTTGACAGTCCATCCCGTACCGCCAAAACTAAACTAGTTGAACGCCATCAACTTTTTCCTTTCGAGTTCAAACCCATGACATATGTAAAGACGTTTTGTTCGCCTCGTCGAGACAAATCTATTTTTATCATTGGTTTTCCATTTAAACAATTTTATTTTTTGGGGTGGGTACGAGGATGGACAGTGAATCTTATACCTGAAACTACAGTAAGGGCTGAATAAAAATTCAAGGTATTCACTGGAGGTTTTTTTTTCCCACAGTGCAGGATGCACACAACAACGCGGTCCCGGCTCGAGTCCGGTCCGGTCAGGTCAGGTCCGCACCTTGAGCAGCTGGCCCCTGGCAATGCAATAGTCTCCCGGCGGCGGTGCCGGCGCCGCGCAGTCCACCGCCGCGGCGCACCAGTCCTCCGCGCACCCCGCCCCCGCGCTCGTCCGCGACAACCACTCGGCCCTCTCCCTCTCGGCGGCCACGGCTACTCGACACGGACTATACTCGACGGCGGGCGGTTGCGGCGGCTGCCGCCGGTAGCGGCGCCGACGCCGGCCGGTGGCTGCGGCACAGCCGGCGGCGGCGGCGGCTGCAGTCGGCGACGGCAGCGTCGTGGTCGCGTCGGCGGCGGCGGTGGCGACGACCATGGCGTCACCCACCTCCTGGTAGCCGGCGCCGCCGGGACGGTAGCTGGCGTAGTGGTACAGGCCGCGGCCCGCGCCCCGCAGCGTGGAGCCATAGCCGGAGCTGTAGCCGGAGCCGCCCCCGCCCCCGCCGCTGGAGGCCCCGGAGGTGCTACTGCTCCGCTTCTTGGTGTGCGACCCGTGGGCTCCGGTGAACATCATGGTGCCCGCCAGAATTTTCATGGCTGTCCGTCGTCAGGTTCGCGTCCCGCCGCCCGCTGCACCGCACCATGGCGTGCTCCGCCCGCACGCACGCGCACGCACGGCACGCGCGTGACCCGCGTCAGTCTGAGCGTGAGCGCGCACGTTCACACGCAGACGCCACGCTCACGCTCGCGCCGCCGGCAGACTGGCGTGGCGTGCGCGGCGCGCACGGCCCGGCGAGGCGAGGCGGGGCGGGCGCAGTCTCCCCTGGCACGGCCGTGCTCGTGCCGGCCCGGGGCTGGTGGTTGGACAGCGCCCCCTCCCGCGTGCCCTCCCCACCCCCACCCCCCTGCGTTCTTCCCCCCTCTTGTCTCCTGTTCCCGCGCCCCCACGAGCGCGCCTACACACCCCCTCCTTTTCCCTCCCCAAAGCGCAAGCTGCGAGCCAGGCCTGGGGGGCCTGAGACCGCCCCGCCCCGCCCCGCCCCGCCCCCAGCGTGGACCGAGTCGAACTCGCGGGGAAGGGGGGGGGGGGAGTCTTGTGGGAGCGCCTGCAGCGCCCCCATCACGCCGTGGTGCCAACTTATGCACGACAAAAAGTGGACTATACTTGTCAGCTGCGCCGATCTCCAGCGATTTCTCGCGCCGCAGCGATTGCGCCATCGCAGCAAATGGATTTTCTGGCTTTATGAGTGCAAAGGTTGGCACTACTGCTTTCGCGGGTCAATCTCTCTCCCTGGCTCCCACAGGCTCGCCAAAATATACCATTTAGTCCCCCCCCCCCCTTCCCGCGGTCTAGCCATTCAGTATTGTGGCGCGCTCTTGCGTCGCGCCCGCCAACCAACGAGCTGTGTCCCACGGCCAGCTCACTAACACACTCACACTCACTCACACACACACACTGTCTTGACAGATTCTCACCCAGACGTAACATTTCGCCTGTTGCGTGCTGAATGACGAGCAGGGCACTTACCGGCTGGGCGCGCTCCTTGGGTCGCTCTGGGCTGGGGCTGTGCCTGGGGCTGTGCCTGGGGCTGTGCCTGGGGCTGGGGCTGCTGCCGGGGCTCCCGCTCGGGCTAAGCGACAGCCTCAGGGTGAA
Organism: Frankliniella intonsa; assembly: GCA_033675135.1. NCBI lineage: Eukaryota > Metazoa > Arthropoda > Insecta > Thysanoptera > Thripidae > Frankliniella > Frankliniella intonsa. Next base: position 2,688,215 of record CM066256.1, read on the forward strand.
GCGCTTGTTAGCGGGGCGTCGGCGGCCGGCTGCAGCGGCGGGGGCCGCGGGGGCGGTGGGCGCCGCGGGGGCAGCGGAGGCGGGGGCGGAGCCCTCCACCGCCGCAGCATTGGTGGCGGCCCCGTGCGCCACGGCATCAGCCCCTGGAGGCCCCGAGGGCTGCTTGCCCGGCGCCGACGGGGGCGGCGGCGGGCTGGCCGGCCGCTTCACGCCGGGCATCCTTAGCGTGAACCGTTTGCAGGTGGCTGCCCCCGCCCCCGCCCTGCCCGCGGCCATGGACGGCTGCGCAGAGGACGCGGGGGCGGGGGTGGGGATGGGGGCGGGTGTGTTGTCCCCTGCAGTGCTGACCAGGGGCGGTGGCCGGGGGCTCGTCGTCGTCTCGGGGGCGTTGGTGGAGGCGGGCGAGGCGGTGAGCTTGCCGTGCTCGGGCGGGGGCGGGCCGGGGGAGCCTGCACCGGCCTCCGGGAGGTGCTGCACAGCGGCGATGGCGCCGAGCAGATCCTTGGACTTCGTCCTGGTGGCGTTCTTCCTCTCCAGCAAGCTGCTGGTCACCGTCCTGGTGAGCGCTCTCATCGCCGAGGGCGCACTCGGGCTCGTGGCGCTGGGGGCGGGAACATTGTCTGAGCTGCTCGCTGGACTAGCGGTGGCAGTGGGGAGGGCGGGGGCGGCGGGGGTAGCAGCCTCACCAGCCGCAATGGCGGGCAGCAAGTCCTTGGAGCGGGTCTTGGTCGCGTTCCTCCTGTCGAGCACGCTGCTCGCCACCGTCCTCGTCAGCGCCTTCAGGTCGCCCCAGGTCCCCTCCCTGGTCAGGGTGAGTCTCCTGGCTGGCGGAGCGCTGGTGGTGGTCGTGGTGCTGGTGGTGCAGACGGCAGCGAGAGGGGGTGCGATGGACGCTGCACTCGTGGGCGTCGACGGTGGCGACGGCGGCGTCGGCGTTCCTGAGCTTGGCGTGGGCGCCGGGGTGGCCTCTGCTCCTGCAAGACGCGGGGGCGAGGCGTTAGCATGGCGTCACGGCGTAAGTCAGGTTAGAGTCCTAGGACTGTAGGTCAGGTCAGAGCACGGAGCGGTGCGGAGCTGTCGCGTCGCGCGGCGATAAAACTCACCAGACCCGTTCTCCCGCGGTGGAGGCGGCGGCGGCCTCGCCACTGGCGGCACGGACTTGGCGCGGACGGTGGCGACCCTGCGCAGCGTGGAGCGCAGCGCCGAGGCGACGGACTTGGCGACTGGGGAGGTGGGTCGCGACGGCACCGCGACCGCGACCTCCTCGGCCTCCGCGGCGTCGGCGCTCGGCAGCGACGCCGAGGCCTGGACCTGGGGCCGGCGCACCTGCTCCCCGCCCTGCGGAGTGGCCTGGGGCGTGGGTGTCACAGGGATGTTCCCCTCCAGCGCCCCAACGGCTAGTTTTCTGATCGAAGGCCTGGTCGGCCTGGGAGTTGGACCGTCCTCGGCCCTGCGGTCCGCAGACTTCCCTCGCTTTTCACGGGCGCCGGATGAGGCCGCCGGCGCGGTCTTCGCTCCCCCTCGCCCGGCCTCCTCTCGTGGCGGCGGCGAGGTGGGTCGGGAGGGCGGGTGTGCGCTCGAGGCCGGGGAAGCCTTCTCCGCACTCTTGCCGGGCTTGGACACGGCCTCCGCCACGGCCTTCACCATCTCAGCGAGAGGAGAACTCGGACGAGCCGATGTCGCGTCACTCTTCCTCTCCGGCGGCGAGGTCGGCCCGGGCCGCGGCCGCCGTGGTGGCAGGACGGTGGTGGCCGAGCGCTCGGGCGTGGGCCTCTTGTGTGGCCGGGGCTCATCCCTGGTGGCCGAGGCCTTGCGGGCTAGCCTCCGGTTGTGCACCACGCTCTCGACGGAGTCGGCGGGAGCTGGTGGCCTGCTGAGTCGCCTGGGCTCAGCCGTCGCCCTGCTGGCCTCGGCCCTCGGCTGCGCCGGCTGCGTCCGCCGCGGCACGGGCACGGCGGTGGCCGCGGCCGCGGCCGCTTCCCCGTTGGCGGGCTGGAGGGCTGCGGCCGGGCGGGGCCCACCTGTCGCGGCCGCGCTCCGTTTGTCCGGCATCGGCGCGGTCCCGGTCCCGGGCACGGCAAAACGAAGGGCGGAGAGCTCCTCGCGGCCGAGCAGGGGCAGGGCCTGCAAGAGCGGGGGCAGAGTCTGCAGGAGTAGGGGCACGCGCGCTCCCCGCCCCGTGCCGGTCAGGCGCAGGCTGACACGACGGGCGGGGCCGGGCCGGCGTCGTTAGGTGTAACCCACTAGCCCGGCATGGCACCGACACAACTCACTTGAAAATATTTTGGTCGGCGCGTAACACGTTACGTCACGCGTTCATTCATAGTGTTGTTTGCTGCCAGCGCCCTGCCTGCCGGGCCGGGGGCGGGTCGGGGGCCGCGGTGGGGTAATGCCAGGGGGCCAACAGTCTACTTGTCAGCCCTTGCAGCTCGACCGCACTGCAGACTCATCCTCTTCCCTCCAAGCCCAGTGAACAGGCGCGTTAAGTGGATTCTCGGAAAAAAATCTGAAAGCACGAGATCAGAAAGTTAAATTTGTCGTAGGCTTGGGGACGCGTGGGCCGCGTGTCCGGTGCGGCCGATCCTAGCAGGGGGCGGGGCGGGGCGGGGGCGGGGCGGGGGCGGGCCGGGCGCCGCGACGCGTAGGGTAGAGGAGCGCGTGCCTCATCACCACCACGAGGAGAGGAATGTGATGAGCGCCGTCGTGTTGTGTTTGGCGGACCGAGAGGGGGCAGGGGGTGGCGGGGCGGGGCGGGGCGGGGCGGGGCGGGGCGGGGCGGGGTGGGGCGGGGCGGGGCGAGCTTCGGCCGGGTGCTTTTACACTACTGATAGTGAATGAAGCTGCCCTGCCCCCTACCCCTCCGCTGACGTCACGAGGTTCAGGCTGGCTGCACGAAGGGAAGGGTTGGCCCGGCCCGGCCCGGCTCGGCTCGAGCGAAGCGGCGGCATGAGCCACACTGCATACCTCGTTTATAGCCTCGACCTTGGCACTTCGCCATTCACTTTTATCTGAACGAAAATGTGCGGGCACACCCCGGGCCGGACGGAGCCTTCCTGGAGACGGGCGCGGGCCGCCCCGCGAGCAGCCCGGACCCCACGGCCGCTAGGCAGGTCGGGGCTGCGCGCCCGTCATAGCGGGACCTGCGGGATCCACAGGGGCCGGGCTGGGCCGACCTAGACACGTGGGCAGGAGGGGCGCTGGACTGGAGCCTGCGACGCCGTGGCACATCAGGACCAGGAGCGGGCAGGACCCCCTGCACCGTAAGAGGACGGCCACCCCTGTCGGCAAGTACATCGGTTAGGAAATAAGGGTTCTCGTCACTCGTCAGCGAAGCGAACTCTGGGCAGATGAGTAAGGGTAGGGTGGGGGTAAGTGATGGCTCCCGCCCGCCCGACCCGGCCCCGCACTGAAGGAACCCCTCCCCCCCTCCCCCTCAATTTCCCTCGCCTTCCCGCTCCACACTCGCCTCGTGAAGTCAACTACATTCTTCCTCAGGCGGAGCGAGCCGCCGCGCGTTTCAGATTTTAGCGCGGCAGTAAAGCAAATTTATGGCATAAACTACCTGTCAACTCGGTTTTGGCAGCCTGTCTACCCTTCAAGCCACAGCGCCATTGTGTTGAGCTTTAGCCATGCTGCGGGCCCCGCCCAGGCGCGCTGTTAATTCGCGCTTTTATTTATAAAAGCCAGTACCGTCCGAACGGAACCGCGCCGCGCCGCCGACGGCCCCGGCTCGGCAGCGGCAAGAGCAGCGTGGCCAGATGATTGTGGACGGCGACCCTCCCTAGGCCGGGGCGGTGCCGGGGGCGGCGCCGGCCGGAGTGCTGGGGGCGGTGCGGTGCCGGGGGCGGTGTCGGCCGGAGTGCTGGGGGTGGTGCCGGGGCGGTGCCGGGGCGGTACCAGGGACGGTTCTGGAGGGAAGGCCCACGGCGACGCGACGTCCTCCTCCACAGCCTCCCCCGATCCGCCGCGCTGCCGCGCACGACCGGGCCGGGCCGGGCCGGGGCCGCGGTGCTGCGGTGCGGTACGGCGGGGAAGCTCACCGCGCCGTGCCGTGCCGCGCCGTGCCGAGCACGATGGGGTAGTACTAGCACTCTCCTAGCCGGTGTCCTGTCCGGTCCGAGTCCATCCGCCAGGCCCGCCCCGCTGGTCGGCCTCCTGAGGGGAACTAAGGCCAAGGCTTGGGCATCGCCAAGGCGTCTGACAGCCAGGGCGGCCCGGCCCGGCCCAGCCCAGCCAGCCCGGGGCGACCGTGGCGACGCGACGGGACGGCTGGGCAGGCTGACCAAAGGAATTGTGTGCTGTCCAAATAGCGGCCCGGCGCGGCGCGGCGCGGCGCGGCGGCCCGAGGGGGAGGGGCGAGGCTGTGTACACTAGAGTCCTATGTGCTTCCAAGCATATAGGACTCTAGTGTACACTACTTACCGGCGGCTGCCAGGGGAGGGGCGCGGGGCGCGGGCCGAGTAGAGCGGCGGGAGGCGGCCGCGCACCGAGACCGAGGTAGAGAGTCCTGTCCCCGGGACCCGAAGCTGGCGGTCGCCTTCGGGGAGGAGCACAGGAGTGGAGCGGGCCTCCCTTCCCCTACCGCCGCGCCGCGCCGTCCTGTCCCCGTCCCGCTCCCGCGGCATGTGGGAGACGTTCACGTCTTCATTTCATTACGCCTTGATCCAAGGTGTCCGAGTGCTGTGTCTCTGCCCTGACTCCGCGCCGCGCTGCTGAGCTGTCGCTCTTCAACAAGGCCTCCTGTAAGAAGCGTCGGAATACAATAATTAAAAACCTGCTCCAGGGGAAAATAGAGTCACAACAGGCAGTTTTACCTGGCCATGAAGCTTGTGCGGCGGGGCGGGGTCAGCTGTCTCCAGGGCTGTCCATCTAGCCGCTGCGGCTGCACCAAGAGGTGGCACCATGGACGCGAGGACAATAATAATAAATGAATAAAGACCAGGAATTAACTTTTAGGTCACAGCAATTAATAGCTTATAACTTCAAAAAATCCTGAAACAAAACCATTTTTTAAATGAGGAAATTGTACACATTCTCCAGTCACTTCAGCTCTTACCACAATCTCCGTAGAAGAGATACATTCTTCGTACAAAATTCTTCAACTCTTTTGAATACTCTTCAACACTTTTGAGTACTCTTCAACTCTTTTGAGTGTTCTTCAACTCTTAAGAAGAGCACCGTACATTTCAATAAATGTTTACATTCCTACCATGAAAATTAGTGTTGTGGTGTGTAATGGTGTGTGATGCAGTGTTATAATACCTATAATCCTAACTCAACGATGTGGAAAGCGTTCAGCAACAAAAAGACACTGACCACCGCTGAAGGTACTCACCATTGTTGCTGAGCTAAAACCGCAACTGTAACTCAGATGGAAGAAGGCCCTGCACAAATAATAGTAATACAATTAGCCTCCAGAAAAATTCAGCTGACAAGTAGTAAATTAGCACTGCATTGAGATTACTCACGAGGGAGGATGTGGCCTGTTCTGTCGTAACAGCGCCATCCATCAGAATGCAGCTGAGTTTAAGCTGTATACACCTGTAACATCAAGCAATGATGAAAATAAGAATTAAAAGTAAAAGAAGTAAATCAGTGCAAAGCAAATGATTCATCTCAAAAATTGACATGGGATGATTGTGATGGCACTTACAAGTAGGAGTAGCAGATGCACCCAATGCAAATTTAGGATTGGACACAACATGTGTTGTCCCAAATGGCCGGGTCTGCTCATGAGAGCTTGCCAGCAGCCATGGCGGAACTGAAATTAAGAAATCAGTCTCATCAGATACGTTGCAGTTCCAGGTCTATCAGGGCATGTCACAGTACTACAAACCTTCATCACGAGGGGCATCAAAAATGAACTTCATTTATTCTCCGTACTCCCAATCTTTCACAGCACCGTCTTTCTTGACCTCATCAAACATAGATTTCAACCACCGCACCTTCACCCTGCACTCACTACTAGTTACAGGTTCTGCCGTTACATTCAGTGCATTCAGTTTGACTGCAATATTCTCATAAAGAGAAAGCGGCACTTTCTTCTTCCTCAATGAGTAACGCATATCATAGCACGATGACAGGAGTGCCTCTACTGCTGAGTGTGACCACCTAAATGTTTTCCCTTTCGTTTTGGGAATCGCACCCAGCTGGCCAGTTCCTGAAATAAACAAACATTAACACAAGGCGGGGTTTACAGATTAGTTCACATTTTGTTGGGACTAGCATTACAGCGCAACATAGCCCAAACATAATTGAACATGAATAAGAAAAGGTGAAGCCAACACAAGCATTTCACTGCTTGCTCAGAGCAGATTGGGCAACAACTAGATTGTGAGTCTGCCACACACAAATCTGCTAGGATGGTTGAGATATGAGGTTAGTGGACTCAAACTTACCGTGCTTCTCTCCAGCTGGAATAGGCACTTGGCCTTGCATTTTCAAAGTATGAATCAACCTAGCGGTTTTCAAATGGTCTGAGGAAAAAAGTGACATTGGTCAGCAACAGGTTCAAAGGCTACAACCTCCAGGACATCACATCAGGATAATTGCAACTTACCATTATGTAGTTCACCCGCTTTTGCCTGCGTGATTCTAACTGTAAAAAAGGCGTCAGTGGCCTCATCATACATAGAATAGTCTACGAGTTCCATTCTTGAGCCTTTTTCTCGAAACAGCTCATTGGTATGACTGCAGAGCTGGTTTAACCGTGAAACGGGGCCGAGAAACCGATTGTCGACTGTCGAGTGCCTACCTTCCGCCTACCTGCATTTCCAGCCTAACAAATCAGATGTTGCGCACGGTCAGATTTGTATTTTCCTGTGATCATACATTCGGAAAACACTCCAAATGTTACTTTCGTAATAATTTTTTATTGTTTGAACTGAATTGTACCACTAGATGCGTCATTCAAACCTGCTTTTCCTTTTTAGGGGGTTGGTAGACTTTGATTCCCCCACGTCGGAGCGAGTGTTTCCGGTCACTCACCCGCCAGAATTGGAGCTATTCAAGAGAGATTCAGAAACCAAAGCGAACCTACCCTCGGGGGCTAGTCAGGGGGTACACTAGAGTTACTCGGCACAACCCCCGGGGGCGCACCTTCACCTGCTCTAGTGTTTGAACCCAGGCCGTCGGAGCGGAAGCGGTCACCCTTTCATCTGTACCACAGTACTGACGTGCTCGTTGTCGGACTGGCACCACACAAGAAGTGTCGATTCGCTTCTGCGACCAGAGTCGAGTTCAGATAGGCTACCTCTTCGCTCCTACTGACCTCCGGTTAGAACATCCGCCGGAAACTCCCCGAAACTGTGTGTGTTCCGATAAGAAAAAAAAAAAAAAGAAAAAAAAAAAATTGCGTTAAATTTCTTACCCAGTGGGTTGCCTACAGCCTACAGCCACCTTTCCGTGTTGTATTGCTTTATAAATCAAAAACTTTAGGAAGATGGCAGGAATTAGAATAAAAGTATTGTTTTAAGTACAGCACAAATCACATTTATAAAATTAATAGAAGAAATGTACATTGTTTAACAGGTCATCTTTAAGATCTTAAGTTTTATTCTATTATCACTTATAATGGCTGGGAGGAAAATATATGACATCCCTGATTACCTTTATCTTTGCCTTCTTTGGTACTTCATGTAATGTAAGATACAATAATTGTTGGTAATAATCCAAATGTTGACAGACTATTGCAGAAAACTTGGTAAGGTGAATAGCTTGGTACACTGAAATGCTCATATTTTCTTTGGATATTTGAATACACAAATAATTTTAATTGAGACTAGACTAGAAAAGTTTGTCTCTGTGTTTCTGTAAAGGAAATTTTATTATGAAAACAAAAATTTCACTCTACTTATTGGTACAGTGAGTGCAATGTGACGCACATGGTGTGTCACAGAAACATAGGATGGCGAACCCCTACAGCACTCAAAGTGTAAACATTTATTTGTGCTCTAGCCTTCGCTCCCATTGGCAATTTTTTTTTTTTTTTTTTTTGACATTCTATACAAATTTACACGACACAAATACCAGCACATATCAGCTTGTGTAACTGACCGAGCTCACTCACATGCAACTCTCCTGCGAATGCAATGTTAAAAGTCTGTCTCTCCTCAGCTATTTCTGAGGTCCAGTAATAACATTGATGTACAGCATTTCATTAATATTTCTTGGTTTTGCTAGACATCTTAATTTTTGAAATTCCTTCCAAGTATTCGTTCATGGTTTCAAAACATATAACTGTAAGCAGCCGCTTCAGTATATGTCTAAAATACCAAAATTTTTATCATGTAACAGAGGAAAAAAAAGTTTCCTTCACAACCTTTAGAAAACCTTGTATGAGTTAACAAGAACAGGAGGAATTAAGATAAACTTTGCTACAGTTTCTTTACAGCTAGTTCTAGAAACTATAATTGAATCCAGAAAAAACTAGATGATTGAAATTTACTAGAACTGTAAATGTTATTGAATTTCTAGCTGTCGTTGGGGAACACTGCGCTTTCAAAACATTAGCAGGGCATATCATTTGTAAGGTGTGTTTACATCAGTCTTACAAGATGCCTAGAAATACTGGAAACTCACATGTATTGTGTAAAGGTGAAAGAAATTGGAAAAAGGACATAAGCCCAACATATATGACTCCTGTAGTATCTAAAAATAAACCACTTTTCTGATGCAAAACTTGCCTAATCTTCAAGCGCTAAGTTCGAAATCGCGAGTGACGGCCCATACAAGCAAAAGCTGCTCGTGGGCACTAGCGGCTTAGGGCTGGTGCTACAACAGGCCGTCTGGAATGTCCAGACCCTCCAGCGTGTTCCCCGACAGGAGCGCAGTCAGAGTGGCGTGGCTCATGGCGAGCGAGGTCTCGCCGCTGGCGGGGGCGCCCCGGCTGGTCGCGGGGTCGAGGGTCTCGGGTGCCGACGGGGCGGTTACGACGGGCCCGCCGCCGTGCTCCGCATCTTCGGCGACAGGACCCTCGGACGGGAACTCGTGGGCGTGGTCAGTTTCTTCCGACGCGTGGACAGAAGGAGAAGGACTATGTGTCGGAGTGTTGAGCTCCCCGATAAAGTCCCACGCCAGCTCCAACTGGCTGTGCTCGGTGCCGCTCACGTCCAGGTTGACGTCTAGGTTCAAGTCGAGATTCGCGTCCAAATTGGCCTCGAGACTGGCGTCTAAACTGGCGTCCAGGGCACCGTCTCCCTCCGCGTCCGCCTCGGCGTCCGCGGCCTCGGCCTCCGCGCTCGACGTGGTCATGATGTGCTCGAAGTGGGCGTCCTCCACGGAGTGACTTTTGATGTAGAGCTCGAGCTCCTCGAGAGCGAGCGACTCCATCATGAAGGGCGCGGGCGCGGGCAGCGACTGGCTGCGGATCAGCCCCTTGGCCCGCTCCGCGCCACCCCGCTCCGCGCCGCCCCGCTCCGCGCCCCGCCCCCCCGGGGACGCCGGGGTGGAGCTCGCCAGAGGACCACCGCTACTCGCCGCGGCGGGGTTGGAGGCCGCGGCGGGCTCCGCGCCGGACGCAGCCGTTGTCGCGAGGGCCGGCCCGTCCGCGGCCGCCGCCATGGAAGCTTCCACGGGGATGGACGACGAACCCGCGGTGGTGGCCTCCGCCGCCTCAGGGCTCATGGGTGCAGCGGGCCCGGCGGCCGGCGCCGCTGCGGGGGACGGCGACGGCGAGGTGTCGTCGCTCATGAGGGTGACGCCGTACTCCAGAGCCAGCTCCATGAGGGACGAGTCATCTATGGTGGTGACGCCTGGAAGATGATACGAAGGACGACACCAATTACAGCGATGGGTCTGTGAGATGAAGATGTGAAATAACGAGCGAGAATGCAACGCACCGTCCTCCTGCAGTAGGTCCATCTCGAGCAGACCGGAGAGATCGTCCAGGGGTTCTGTGCGCAAGTTGCGCATGTACGCGCGAATTTTCTTCAGAAGGAAGTCTGGGGCTCGGAATCCTTTCAGCTCGAGCAGGTTGACAAGAGGGTTGTCCCTGTTTTGGGTTTCAAGGAAACGTCATTTTACACACACCACTACCAGAGGCTAGCTGCATTGCTTCCACGCGACTTACTTGTACTCCTGACTGACGGCCAGCTCGTGAATGTCCTGTAAAATGCACATAAAGGCCTTGCCTCCAGTCGGCTGAATCAGCTGGTTCCTCGCAAGCCACTCCTTGTCCTCCTGATCGCTGGCGTACTTGAACAAGTCCTGGTGCTTGGTGTAGAGCCGGCCTCGCGAGGTTTCGTACCCCAGAACTTTGTTGGCTCTGTGCAGAATACAGTATTTCGATTGATCGTATGCCTCTTTAGCAAAGGACACCAACCCCAATCCACACACCAACCTGGCCCCCATGACGAACATGGTGTCTGGCGTTATCCTGGCCGGGTCCCACTTGGGCGAGAGGTAGTTGACCACCGGCGGGTTGGAGGCCGCGGGCGTGGGCAGCACCCCCAGGGCGGCGCGGCCGGGGATGACTGCGGGTGGCGCGGGGCCGGGACTCAGCCGACTCTGCGCCATGGCAGGGGTGGCGGGGGCGACAGGGGCCGCAAGCATGGTCGGCGCAGCTGGGCTCCCCAGGGAGGCCGTCGCGTTGGGGGCGGGGACGGCGGAGGCGCCCGCGCCGACCTGGACACCGCTGACCGTGGCGAATATCGGACCGGCGAGTCGGGCCCGCTTCCGCCTTGCCTCCGCCTCGGCGTCCATCTCTTTGCGTTTCTTGAACATCTGACGGAGCGAGTGCAGGATGAGGATGAGGGGAGGGCTACTATAGTATGCGGACGCGCGCGACACAGGCACCAACGCACCTGCTGCAGGGTGGCGGGTGGCGGGCTGGTGTTGAGCGGGTGCGCGGGCACGGCCCCGACCTTGGGCACGGGCTGCTTCGCCTGCTCCTGGTGCGCGGGGCCGGCAGGGGCGGCGGCGAGGCCAGGGGCGGCTGGACGGCTGCGGCTGCGGCTGCGCTTGCGGTGGCGCCGCGGGGGCGGTGGCCTTAGCGTGTACATGAGCTTGGCCTCCTCGAGCACTCGCTGGAGCACGACGCGCACCTGTGCAGAGTAGAGGACTTGATGACCTGTCGGGAGAGCGGGCCGGGGCCGGGCGGCCGCGTCCCGCCTGTGGTGCGCTTACCTGCTCCTCCAGCAGAAGCGCCTCGCAGTCCAACCCGAGGTTGACGCGAATGTTGTCCATGGCGGGCTGGAAGAATCGCTGCAGGGAGAACCGGATTAAGGACATGGTCCTCTCACACATGACTTTTTGCTGGCCAGTTTCACCCACCTCCATGTATTTGTTGAGCACCGCCTGTATGTCCTTGTTGATGGCGGACTGGAGGTTGACTCTGAGGAGGTCCAGGGACCTAGCCGCCCCGAAGCTCGCGCCCGCCGCCGGGACCCCGGGAGTCGCTGGCGCCCCAGCGACGCGCCCGGCCCCGGCCCCGGCCCCGGCCCCGGCCCCGCCCCCACCCCTGCCCCCGGTGGCCCCGGGCCCCGCTGCGCCCTGGCGCAGCCCATTGCGCCGGGCTCGGAGTGTGTTCAAGAGAGCAGGACGGACGTTGAACGTGTTTCTCTGCGAATCGAAAGGGTGGCCATAGCTAGTGGTTCAGGCCTCGCATTCGAGGGTATCAATGCGATGAATTATGAAGAGTCCTTACCCACTCCACCATGGCAGGGGTTGGAGGCCTCCGCTGCGGCACTGCGAACTTGTGTGGTCGGTGCTTCTCGGCAGTCGTAGGGCAGGGGCCGTGGTCACCTGGCAGATGCTGTTGGTCGCTCCACCCCCGTGCCAGCGACTGCACCACCATGCTGGGCACACACCATGGGCCTAAAACTGAGAAAACGTAAAATAAAATAAACATATTAGGCGCTGCAGAAGGCTGCAGAGCACGGAGTCACGGTGGAAAGAAATGTTTCTACGAGCAAAGAGCATCTGCTCATGCATGTTCTCTACCCCCACCCCCCACCCCCACCCACCCCCTATCCACGGCTTTATAAGGAAAAAAATGGAAAAATGGGCCACTGTTGTGGGTAAAGTAATGCTAATGCTGTTAGCGATAATGGGGCATCGCCTTTTGGAAAACAAGACCAGTCGTCTGAAGAAATCCGGCGCGTAGGCTCGTAATGCATTGTGTTTGTCGCACAGAATCCTACTCTGGACCAAAAGTAGAAAACCCTTTGCACTTAACCAAATTGTTGCCACTACTTTTATCGAGAAACAAGGAATTGGTATTACGTAAATGATTTTATGGACTTACTTCCACGAAACTGCGGCTGCAATGTTTGCCTTCAAGTGAAAAATCACTTAAAAAACAACACAAGATATAACACACACCATATCTAGCAGACGAAATAAGCTACAGACGTCTTTTCTTTCTGCTTGTTGTTCTTTTTCTCTTTCTCTTGATAGCCTTCTGAACTAGGGATGCCATACAACCAGCCTCGCGCAGTATATCTAGGAGGCCGTGAGCAAATTCAGAGAAGGGACGCCATTGCCCGTGCCTTTGCCGCACAAACATCTATAACCTCTCATCTTGTTGGTGCCGGATAGTTTTCATTTGTGTGAAGCCCAGTTTTTCTAAAATGTCGACTGATTTCTACATTCGTTACTACGTTGGACATAAAGGCAAATTCGGACATGAATTTCTTGAATTTGAATTCAGACCAGATGGCAAGTTACGTTACGCCAATAATTCCAACTACAAAAATGACACCATGATCAGGAAGGAAGCCTACGTCCACAAATGTGTTATGGATGAGTTGAAAAGGATCATTGTAGATTCCGAAATCATGCAAGAAGATGACTCCCTCTGGCCTCAACCAGACCGCGTCGGAAGGCAGGAGCTCGAGATTGTGATTGGTGAAGAACACATCTCATTCACCACGTCCAAGACCGGGTCTCTGGTGGATGTCAACCAGTCTCGAGATCCAGACGGACTTCGTTGTTTCTACTACTTAGTTCAAGACTTGAAGTGTTTGGTATTCTCACTTATTGGTCTCCACTACAAAATCAAGCCTATCTAATTTATTGTGTATTGTTTTTCTGACACACTTCATCAGTGAATCCCAGAGTTAATACTTTGTTTAAGTTACTGCGTAAAGTTTCAGACTAGTGACCAATATCAGCATGTGCTGATTAATAAGATTTTATGATGCAACTATAAGCAGTAAATGTCAACTTTCATTTTATTTTCTATCATGAGCGCCTCCTCTGAGTACTTTTGTTTCATGTAAAGTGTCAAGTTCTGTAACCGTAACTTATATTTGATGTGCACAATTGCTAGATGTCAATGTTAGAAATTAAACAACCCAAGCAAGAGTCAAATTTTATGGCCAGTTATTATTTACAACTTATGTACAGTCATCAATAAATAAGTCAAATTCTTAAACAAATCTAATCCTTATTTACAGCTTTTGAACACCTCGCCTTGTTAATTGTTACTACTATCCCAATCTTTCAAGATTAAACTTAAATTCAATTAGTGTTGTTCTATTATTTTAGGTGCAACTAACATGTCAGCACCTTATACAATTACTGAAGATATCAAATTAGTTTTTAAAGACCAAATGGAGACTTAAGAAATACATGGACAAGGCTAACATCCCTGAAAGGGAACTTATTGCTGAATAATGGTCGCAAAAGTTACAAAACATGTAACCCAATGTTTGTAAAGACAGATGATGGGTCATTCACATTTAAACCTGGACAACTGAGACCTAAGAGTCATGCTGTCAAATAATGTGAAAGAATATACAACTACATTTGGTAGCTACAAAGATACAGTTAAGTCTTTTCAGGTAAGATTAAAGACAATTCTACATATATGTTACACATCACAGGTACTCTGGATATGTTGCAGAATTTCATATAACACAAGTCTATTAAAGCATTTTACACTTCAGTTATGGGGGAAAATTCTATTTTCACAGGTGATTAAGGCTTCAACTACTTCCAACTGTCGCCCTTGCAAAACTATTGATAAGATCAGTTTTATGAATTTTCTGTCAGCTCTGAGATGTGCAGTTAGAACTTTCATTAAGAGCTTCTTGTCAAGAAATTAATCTGCAGTACAAAAAATATTTAAGAAATTGGGTGGGGGGGACTAGTACGGTTATTTAAACAACAGGCGTATTACATAAGGGAATTCATCCTTAGGAATGTTGAATGAAATTTCACTTAGACCAACCCTATTTATCTCATCACTGCAACCACATAACATGGCTTTTCGCTAATAAATCAGTATCATGCATGCACGAGAAATAGCCTCAAGGGCCTTACTTGACAAAATTTTAATTAAAAAATTGCAAACTTCAAAAATTTTCTGAATTACATTCTCTTTGCTCTCAACTTTTTAAAATACCTAAAATTTTGCGCCAAAAAGTGTTTAAAATAAAAAACTGTAGTTTAAGCAAGTTCCATAGACTGACATGCAATGCTCAAGGCATAAGACCAAGTTGGAGTGACAAATGCTTTACTTCCAACTTACGACTGATTATCAACTTTCCCTTTGACTAGCATATTCATCTCCACAAAATATCAATAAATTAAAAAAAAAAAAAAAAAAAAAAAAAGCAAATAGTTGCAGAACAGGTACTAAACACAGCATTAATAGAACTATGCAAACTGAAGAAAGTTTGAAAAAGCAACATGCCAGTTGTGGGAGAAATTGGTTGAGCAGAAATACCTCTCACAATCAAATGAATGGAAAAGGATTCATTGTGTTGACAGAACAAACTTTCTTCAATTTTTTGACATGTCATTTGCTACAAGTCAAGTTTCTGTATCAATAAAGGTAAGTTTGTGATTGCATCTCCCTGCCCTTCAAGACAGCCTACAGAAAAAAGTCTCTAAGTTATCCTCAACTGCTGCAATGTTAAGATTATTAACTTTCAGATGATATAGAACATTAAAGGACTTAAAAATCATCACAGATAAAGTTCCAAATCAATGAATAAGATATTACTCAAATTCAAAGATATAGAAATTAAGGGTGCTCTGCTCTTGAAAGCATTGTGTCCCCTAACATACCTGAACCACAAAATAAATCAAGCAAGAAGAAATTATGTTGCTGACCAATAAGACTGCACAAAACAGCAAGGCAGACCACTTGTTCACAGTAAACCCGATTACTTAGTCTCTGTCAAAACTGTCAACACATTCCAGCATAAAAGAAACTGTAAGGAATATTCAGCAACCGATCTTTCTTAGAGCACAGCATGTGTTCTCTACAAATCAAAATTAAAGCACAGTTAAATGCTTAGAGGACACATGAAGACACAGCAAAATATTATTACCCATAAACCACTCGAAGGATAAAAAAAGATTACGTAAGACTTTATTGCTAAGTATTCTAACTCGTCCTCACTTATTGTGGTGCCTGCAGAGCATAGCACACATAAGATAACACACAACACATATTCCAAATACATGATGAAAAGATAGATACAGAAAAGTGCTGATCTTCTGGTATGTTAAATCTGCACTACTCTGCTTCTCAATGTAAGAATTGTAGCAGAATTCTTAAAGTATTACTGAAAAGTTTTATCACAATTACTTTATAAAGATCACCATAGGCAATAAATTAAAGACTGTACTTATTTAGGGGGTTTGACAAGTATTGATTGCTCTTGCTCACCATACAACAGCTTATTTTTCAGTCACTGAATATCAAACATAAATATATATTAATAATAATATAAAATGTATGAGACTGCTGGTAGTATAACCACACAACCAAACACAGAACTCTGAAAGCAGCACAAAAAAGCAATGTTCCAAATTTACAAAACAATATTCTAGGGAATCAAAATCAAAATAATAGCTTTGAGACATTAGTACAGTCTTTTAAGCTTTACAAATTGTGCTATGGTCTTCATGCTACTGTTCATTTAAACAGGTATATCAACTTCACTTTGAGAAGAGTTTAAAGCACTCACATAAAAATTACAATGCATAAGTTTTCATTTTCAAAAATGCTACAGTTTTACATTAATGTTTCCAATGCAGTTTTCTTTGAAGGCACTTACAACATCAATTCATATGCTACAGTGATAGTGATGTATGTATGTACACAATATATCATAGCTATAGAATCATAAATCACAATTCATCTACAATTGAGGCTGAGATCAAACTACAAACACTTATCCATTGTATAAAAATCAGATTGTAGTCATTAGATTAAATGCTTGTTTTTACTGTGGTAAAAGTACGTATTTCAAACAATCAGACAGAAACAAATACTAAAAAAATTATGGAGTAGGCAAACGTTGCAGTGAATAGGTATTTCTTTTTCCACATTTTCAGATACAAAAACTGTTTTGATTGGCTGTTCAACAAATCGTCTTTGTTTAGGTCTGTATTACTATATTATACTCTTGATTTTAAGTATTAGTCTGTGAACACTTTACCATTCTTGATTTTGTTTAAGAAACAAATTTCTACAGAGCTTGTTTTGAAATCTGGAAATATTCAGGTCAGGAGATTATCTACAAGCAGTATATAGAACTTGACAAGCATTTTAATCAATTTCAAAGACCATGACTGATCTTCTATATGGAAACATTAGAAATTAAGTGGACAGTACCTATGAAATAAGTAATGGTCTGTGTTTACCTCAAAACTGTCATCATAGTTTCAATGCAATTAATTAATATTAGATAGTTAAGTAATACTCTTCTAGCAAAGTGAATCAGGATAACAAATTTGCTGACCTATATGTTGTGAAACATACACACAAAAGTTGTTTGCTACCTCTTAAAACTCTAGGATAAAACAACTTTTATCACAATAACATAGACAGTAAAGACATAAAATTTAATGAAAATGTGACTAGAAAAGAGGCATGATAGCCTCACTGAAGCATTTACATCTTCTACAGGAGCAGGAAATCACACAATCTAAAAGTCACTTCTTTAAAGAGTAGCTTCCTGTGAGGTCCATTTCCTGCTGAGGAGCATTATCCCACAGCTTTGAATTATAGAAGAGAGGCTGATCTCCTCCAACTGAGCCGGTTCTAGCCCGGCTCTGTGTCACTCAGAAAACCGATTCAGCTGATCTTGATAATTGGATAGGATGGGAGGGACTGCGTACAAGTCTCTTTTTTGGTAGCTTCTCAAAAGTGTTCAGCAGTCGTACAAAGTCTGGTCTGTCTCCAGGCTTATATGACCAGCACGACATTAAAATATCCTAGAAGATAAGATAAAATAATGAGATTTGAACATTTGAACCTGAAAAAGGACTCCAACATTATACATTGTATTACAGAGATAAACATGAATCAGGGGGCAAAAAAGTTACTAAAATATGAAGTAGTTCTGCAAAGAGTCTTTCAGCAGTAATGGAATGAAAGTTTGTTAGAAGCAATGATAAAGTAAGAAAATGAATAAAATGTAACAAAGTAAATGAAAAATCTTCTATAATTTTGTCTCAAATATTTTAGAATATCAATATCATACGATAAAAGTTCTTCACTACTAAACACCTACAAGCACAATGGAATGTGATTTAATTGCTGACTTCTGCCAAAGAAACAGACAAAACTAGTAGATTTATAATCCATAAAGACTTTACATGAAACAAATTGGCAAACTTGTAAGACTAGATGAACTTTCATAATGAGATGCCAGCAATGCAGTAGAAACACAAATTTATAGACAAACAGCCAGAGCTAAAATGATAAAAAAGTAAAAATAATCATTTGGCAAAAATTACTGCTGCATGAGCAGCCAAGCAAGGTAAATGCAATGAGCAGAGGTAGAAAATTAGACTGTACATGAGATGAGTGGACACTTAAACATGCAGAGCTTTCCTGTATAAGTAACTGAAGATAAAGTATTGTGACAAGTAAAAACATTCTCAAGAAGAATACATATCACTTTGATTAAAAATTCCCAAGTAACTTAGACTACACAAGAAAACTGGAAACATGCATGACGATATCCTTGCTGGTTGACTACACCTCCTCTACTAGGACTGCAAACACTACATGCTGACTGGAGTTGTGCTGGTCACCCAAAACCCACCTCAGCAGATAAACTCAATCCATTATCATCATTATCATCTTCCAAGTTGAGATGGTCAAGGTGCCACTCATTCAGGCCTTTAGGCTTTCCTTGCTCAGCCAAATTGCGTAATGAAGTTACCTGGGAGTTGCGAGGGCGTATTGCCTTTGAAATTGTAATTGTGAAAAATTAAGATTAGAAAGCATTCTTTTCAACAAGGTAGTTAATCCAAGATAAACTGTCGAACTACAATGCCATGAAAGGTTAAAACTCAGTCAATAATCTGTCTGAAATGGCTAATTTCTCATACACTACATAAAAAATGCACAAACTAAACAAAAATTATACTTGAAAACTGTTTTCTTTATTAACAGTCTCATCACTCAAAATATTTCTCCTAACTCCAGTAAAGCACAGCTTATGTCTCAGTTACTGTTTACAACAAATGGCAAACTTAATTCAATAAGTTTCCAAACTCAATACACACAATACAAAGCAGGAGTCTCAACAGAGTTCCCCATTCAATTTAGCACTCCACACTCAATACCCACCTCACTTGATGCACTATGACTAGTATCTTTGGGAAGGTGATAATGCCGATCGTGATGCTTGGGCTTTCCCTTCTCCGCAAATTGGCGAAGAGAGGGAAGAGGAGAGGGAGAAATGGGGAAAAGAGGAGCCTTATGTACAGACATGGAAAAGATGGGTTAGTTCAGGGTTAGAAGACACCAGTATGACTAACCAACTTTAAAATGATAGAAGAGAAAAGCACCACATACACCCCTCCATGGAACTTGAGACAAAACACAGATAATGGTTGCTTGGGAGTGACACATGCCTTGAAAAACACTAATTACACTTACCTTTACATCTCTGCTAGCTTGAAGATTGGCTAGTGTCTGTTTCATTCCTTTCCCAACTTGCCAAATAATTGACTCAGGGGGCTGAGCTT
This sequence comes from Frankliniella intonsa, assembly GCA_033675135.1. Lineage (NCBI taxonomy): Eukaryota > Metazoa > Arthropoda > Insecta > Thysanoptera > Thripidae > Frankliniella > Frankliniella intonsa. The sequence goes on from CM066256.1 coordinate 2,707,157, forward strand.
TGAATGGCCACTCTCCACACAGAAGCTCATACCACACAGTTCTACAAGAATGAGAGAAAGTTAGGTCATCAGATGATTTGAAATAGTTTTTGTCTTTCAAAAGCATCAGAGTATACCTAACTTACCCAAAAGCATAAACATCAGAAGCTTTTGAAAATGGGAGTTCATCATCCAGTTGGTTTTGCTGAGCCTTGAGGCTACACATAATTTCAGGAGCCAGATAACATAACCAACCGCGGGGAATACTGAGGCCTTTCCCTTTCCTAAAATAACAATATTAAAAAGGAATTAAATTTCACTAAAAAAAAAGGCAAGAAATGTACAATAGATTTGAGTATATATAAAAAATAATAAGTAATAAACTATTGCTGCTACCAGAATTTACATAAAAAATATTGTTCATTGAATAATTTTAAACATACTATTAGAAGACGTGACTGGTGTACCCACCTGTTTCCAAAGCACAACTTCGTCACACTGAAGAGTCCAAAGTCGGTTATTACAACTTTCCCATTCTGAAGAAATATGTTTTTACTTTTGAGATCTTTGTGGATTATACCGCGGGCATGAAGGTATCCCATACCCTGAGAAATTTGCTGGGCAACCATTGTGGTGCGATTCATGTTAAATTTATCTTTGCGGACATGAATATGAGTGTAAAGGGTAAGCCCTTTGCACATGCTTGTTACTATAGCTAATCTGGGTGGTTTCATACATGCACCCATAAACAAAACTAAATTTTCATGTCTAGTTTTCCGAAAAATGGCAACCTAGAAAAAGCAATGGTAAAACAGTGATGCAGTTTACAATTTCCTTGCCAATGAGTAACATTAAAATGTTCATACTACCTCTAGCTTAAAGGCTTCTAATGTTTTTTCCATGTCTGTGTCATCCATTTTGTCCATGTTCAGAACTTTGATAGCTACATCACCATACCAACTACCTCTGTACACTGTGCCAAAATGACCAGTTCCTAAAGGATCACCCAGGTTTAAGTCATCAAATGGGATATCCCATTCTCGCATTGATAACTGAAGACAAGAGAATAAATTAGATTTTCTAAACTATAAAGCAAAACTTTGATTTGAATTTACATTTTAAAAAGTACTTACACTATTCTGTCTTGGCCATCCTTTACCATCTGTAGCCTCTCCATCTGAAACCTGGCTGTCCTGGCTATCAACACGAACAGGTGTTCGTTCTGAATCTGTGCTTATACTTCCAGACCCTGACACTGATAATGTTTTATCACTATCCTGTAAAGAAAATATCAAGGTCAATGAGAAAAAATGTATCTTATAAACAGACATGTGCCTTTCAAACTATGCATTGTTTAGTATTTGATTTACCATCGACACGCCTTCTTTTTGGGCTTTGTGGGAATCCATGATCTCCTCCAGAGCTGGAGGTGCAGTGAGAGGGTGAGTCTCAAGGGTGACTCCCCGAGAGAGTGTTACCACTTCAGGAAAGTGAAATGATTGCTGCTTAGTGGAAGGAGCAGCCGATGATGCATGCTGTTGCATCATCAGTGCAGGTGATGATGGAGTAGAAGAGTTACAGCTTGAAGTATTGGAACTTGAATCTGGACCCTGTGCGCCCAGCCCAGAAACAAATATAAATAAAATCTGGTACAGTCATCTAATGAATCAAAATTGTAGGGAAAACCGACTGACCTGAAATGGTGGTATTTGAATAGAAGGCTGTGGGTGAGATCGCTTGCGATCTTTACGAGTAAAGAAGTTGTTGTTTAAGGAATGACTTGGAGAAGGTCTTCTCATGCTAGGTGACTGATTGGAATTTGGTTGGCCAATACCTGATAAAAAAGTTGATAAAATTAGATACAAAGTGTCAGTTTTAACTCTTAACCAAAAGAGAAATTTATTTTAACAAACCATCTTTTAGAGTCTTTCGAAATTCTTCAACGAGAGCTCTTGGTAGGCCACAAGATGGGGGAACTTTAGACTTACAGTCTTTATGACATTTATACTTGCATTCAGTGCACTTCAGACCTAAAATGAGGAAATACTGAACTAGTGAATTCCCTTCTTGTATATTATATAAGCAGTAACTTAGAAAACAACATAATATACCCATGAACATCTGCTTATCACAGTAATCGCAGTTGGCAATCATCTTGTACGTTTTTGTGAAACGGTGAGAAATATCATGAGCCATGCCTCTTGTCAAGATTGGAGCTGGGCGTGGAGATTTTGGGACTTGGAGGCTCGCTGTTGCGTAAGTTTTTAAGGTGAGGATTAGAAAAGGAACAAAGCAAACAGTAATACGGTAAGACTGGAAACAAATCACCAAGGCATCAACTTACATTTAGCACTATTGTCATCACTGTCAGTGCCTCCTGTACTGTATGGTGGTGATTTTATAGGGCTAGATAAGAGGGGTGAAGTTTGGCCATAGTCACTATTAGGTCCTGGTTCTGTGGGAAGGCGACCTCTTTTCAAACGCTGGCCATTAGCAGTACCAGCAGCATCACTGGAAAATGATAAAAATTAACAATGCAAAACAAACTACAAAAGTTTGCAGACTTTATGTTGTATTTCATTTACCTGCTCTGGCTGCTTTCTGCTCCTTCAACCCTGTTTCCTAATTGTGATTCATGTGACTTAGACTTTGTTAAGGTTTGAGCATCACCAAGAGCATTCTGCATCTGCTGTTGAGATTGTTGAGACTGTTGAGACTGTTGAGACTGTTGAGACTGTTGAGACTGTTGCTGCTGCTGTAGGTGATGTTGATTTTGAGGGTGATGTTGAAGATGGTGATACTGAGACTGGTACCTTGCAGTTCCTTGATCGGTATTCTCTTGAGATACTAAGTTTTTCAGCTCTTGTACAAGCTGGTCTTGACTAATTTGATTTGAATGAGGATGACTATGTGCACTAGAGTTACCATGAATCTTTCTCCTAGGAGGTGGAGTTGTGGGAAATCGTAATTTTTCACCTGAAGCAGTAACATTAAATATATCAGTACAGTATCAAGACAGTAACGAAAAATTGAGACCAAATCATTTACTAACCTTTTCCTTTATTTACAGGAGGAGTTGAGGGAGGTGTACAAGGAGGATAGATAGGTAGAACAGGGGGTGAAAGAGGAGGAAAATGGGTTGGTGTGCTGCTTCCCAACTGGGGGAGTGAATTAACTGAAGAACTTGTTGAGCCCCCTAGACTTGGACTGTAACTAAAATTATTGTTATTGTGGGGGAAATAATCTTCGGAGGGCACAGACCCACGTGCTGCTCTTTGACGAAGATGCCTTGGTGACACACTGGTAGGTGTGCGCTGAGGACTTTGGTGCTCCCAGGAGTCCCAATACAATGGGGGTTCTGTATCATTGGCTTCATCTCCTCGAAGTTTCAAATCTGTCAAATTTAGGGACATTAAGCATATGTACAAATACAAAAACTATTTAGTAAGCAATAATGAACTATGCCTTATAAGAAATATACCTTGGATGTATCTTTTTAAATTGTGAAGTGACCTGATGAGCCTGCGAATATCCTCTTCTCTTGCTTGTCTCTCAACAAGCATTCCACGCAATTCGTTGTCAGATTTTAGTTGTAAGTCTTCTAAAGTACTAATACGTTTACATAAACCCTGTAACACAGTTTTTGTTGAAATACAAGTTACGACTGTGCTTGTAAGTGAGAACATACGGATTGGATAAGCTTACCGTAATAGAATCAGGTGTTAAACCCACGACTTTCAGCCACTGATCCAAAGGAGGTATGTTTATGACTTCATTTGCACTCAACGCACCATTCTCTATGAAGGATGATTTATTTAAGAGCAGCCGAGAATAGAGTTTCACTAACTTCCCCTAGAATGTTGAAAAGACATTTAGACTAAGGTTGATAAAAGAATAAATGAAGCATGCTAATTGATGAGAGGAATAGATTCATGTTAGGTTGACATTTTCTCAGTGAGGTTATGAAAACAATGCACGACAGTCTGGAAGGGGGTTGAAAATAGAGTCGAGTTCTGTGGGGAAATTGCACAAAGAAGCTAACTTAAGGGGCAAAATAGAGAATTACCTCTAAAGTTCGAATTTCTTGTTGCGTCAATTCTGCACTAGTTGCACATTGTGTCCTTAAACCATCCAGGCGGTCAGCAGAAATGTCAATCATTGACTGAACTACAAGTAGGGCACCCCGAGGATCCCTTTCTGTTTTATCTTCGTTAGCCATCCCGACCAGATGTGATAGGTATTATACCGTATCATACAAGTTGGAAACTAAGGTTCATGACGAAGGGACAGGCTTGACATCACTTCATCATAATAATACTTCATTCCTTCGCCTCTCCGTCACGTAAAAACTTCAGCCATCTTGCGTTTTCACACTCACGAAAATCACCACCCTCTGCTTCTTGCCGTTCTTGCCCCTTCCCCTTGGCACCCCCCTGCTAGTGACCATTATAGACCAAAAGTAGTTAAAGATACGACATAAAACCGTGTCTGAAGTAAAATACATTAAATCAAATTTATTACGGGTAGAAAAAAATACTTAAGTATGGTTTGGAGCCCTCATATATTTTACTAGAAGCCAAATTACTAAAGAAATACTTCTGTATGTGCACCACAAAGACGAATGACTCGTAAGGGAACGAGCCCTTTAGAATAGAAAAAGAATTGTGTGTTGTGATATTGTTTGTTGTTGACCGTATTTTCATCGTTTAGTCGAAATCAGCTGTTAGTGTTACAGAAGATCAGTTTTTCTCTTTAATATTTTTATAAGTTATTATTTCAATGGAGTATAAGGTTGTCAACTCTAAGCCTCTGAAGCTAAAAACTGAAGGTGTTAAGAAGTAAGTAACCGTAAAGCAAGTGTAACATAGGCATAACCTATTTTACTTTGTAGAAGCATTAAAATATTTCGAGTGGTTGGAAGTTTCATAAATCTTTAATGCGACAACAGATCTATTGATTGCGATGAGAAACATATTTTCTTCTTATTCTTACTTTGCAGAATTTTTTACTGTGGTTGAAGTTGAAAAGTACCACAACTTATTGTGCACCTCTGATAATGTCAAATAATTTAGCAATTCTAATGAACAAGATAAAATGTGTACATAAAATTAAGTGGTGTAGTTGATAAGTGTTCAGTGTCATTAATTTAATTGTACTGTCACGCTAATGCCAACCAAGCTACAAAGATTTCACAACGTTATGATATAACTCTGAAGACCCACTAAAACAACTCATGATCCTAATTACAACACTTCCATTGCAGAAAAAAGAAACATAAGGAAGAAAAGAAACTGCTGGAACAGGTCACAAAAGCTACTGAAGTTCCTCAAGAAACCCAGAAACCACCTCAAATTCAACGCACAAAGGCAGAACTTGCCTTTCTTCAGCAACAGGAAAAAATGGTAAGAAATTCTTTTAACAAGATTATATAAGAGAAGTATGAATGTTAATTGTTCTCTGTAATCATAATTTTTTTTTCTCATTTCCAGCAAAAAGAAAGAATAGCTCAGAAGGCATCCAAAACACACAAACAAAGAGTAGAAGAATTCAATCGCCACCTGGATAGCCTCACTGAGCACTTTGACATTCCGAAAGTCAGTTGGACAAAATAATTTTTTTCCATTGGATTTATGTAAATATTTATTGTTAATTCTTTGTGTAATATTAAGAATGTAAAATGCAGACAGACTTTGGTTTAATATTTTTAAAATTATTATTTGTAACATTGTGAGATGTCATTTATGGAAATTGTCCTGCCATGGCAAGTTTTGCAAAACTTATGTGAATTAAATTTCCTAGAACACCTTACAGTACTCTATTTCCATTTTTCTATTGTCAGCATATTTTTATTAGTATTTGGAATATATCTGCCCTTTCATTGGGTACATCCAGCACATTTATAAGTTAAATGGTTTCCAAGTTGACCCAGAGTATTTCCCTACAGCTAATAGCGAGTCACAACCATAGCTCGCTGTACTCCACTACCCACCCAGCTGTCTGCGATTCGCCCCATCCGGATCCGCCCGCCCCTCACCCGCCGTCACGCCGTGCACGGCCACCCGTGCAGGGCAGGGCTGTAGTATTGAGGCTGGCTGGGCGGGGCGCCTACGCCTTGGGCCCAGCCAGACCAGACCAGACCGGGCTGGCCGATTCCCCATTCACTTTGAGCCGAAAGCGAATGGATTCCTTTTGTTTAAGAATTCTGTGTGGCCGGTGGACACAATCCCAAACAAGTTAAATAAATGTGAAGTTTGTTGCTCACCGGGCCGAGTAGGGGGCGTGGGCAGGGCACGTTAGTGCAGCGCAGCCGCGGCTGTTCCAGCAGCTGGACCAGCGCGGCGCCTCCCTGCAAGCCCTCAGCCTCCAGTGCGCCTGCGAGCCCCGGCTCGACCGCCCCGCCCCCGCCCCGCCCCGCGGTGGTGGCTGGCAAGCACACCGCTATGCTGTTTTCCGAACGTAGCCCTTCGGAGGGGGGGGGGGGGTCAAGGCGTAAAGAGTTTACGGGGCGCCGTAAGGCCGTAAAGAGGAAGTGAGCCTGGCTGGCTCTGCCCCCCTCCGCGGCCTGCCTTGTTGTGTTCCGAACGGATACGGACGTGACGGGGATGCCCTACGCTCGTGGCGGGGCCGCTCCCGCTCCGCTCCGCCGCTCGCTGCTGCAAGGTGGCGCGGCGGTGTGACAAGCACGTTACGTGACGGGCGTGACCGCTGCGCCGCGGTGTAACGGGACGAGCTCGTTGTAACGAGGTTCCCGCAGCGGAGCGGGGCGGCGCGGCGGTGAGGGACGCTGCGCTGCGCGACGGCCATCCCGAGGGCGTCTTTCCCTCGCGGGGCGGGGCGGGGCACCCAGGGAAGGACCACGGCCCGCCCCGCCCCGCCCCGCCCCGCCGCTCCCGCGGCTTTTTATGTGCGGAGAGGACCTGCCTCAGCCGCAGCCCGCCCGAGCCGAGCCGCGGGGCTAGGCTAGGCGCGGCCGCGGCGCACCGAACGGATGTATCAGAAGAGTTTTATTCCTTCCGTGTGCTGCCTCTCACCGCGAGGGGCGGTGGGGATCCTTTGGGCACGGCAGAGTGGCTCGTGAAAGAGCAAAGAAAGAAATGACAGAGAGAGAGAGAGGGGGGGGGGGGGAGAGGCATGCTGCACCGCATGCAGGCGTGCGTGCGGGTTGCCGATCGCCTCTGGGTGCGGCGCTTCGGCTGGGGCGGGGCATGCAGCGGCAGAGGTAGCGACAGCGGTACCGCAGCTCCCGCTCCCCGGCCCCAGCCAAGGGGAAGTCTGCGGGGGATCGAGGAGGATTATGACGATGACGCAGAGAGGGAGCAGGGGAAGAGAGAGAGAGAGAGAGAGAGAGAGAGAGAGAGAGAGAGAGAGAGAGAGAGAGAGAGAGAGAGAAGAAGCATGAGACAAAGAAGAGAGGACGAAAGGTGAGAGGAGGCGTGCGTGAGGGCCGGCGAGGCACACGGCGGCGGGGCGGGGCGGGGCGGGGCGGGGCGGGGCGGGGCGGGGCGGGGCGGGGCGGCGGCGCAGAGGCACCACGATAACAAAGTTCGGTGAGACAGTAATTTATTTTTCCCCGGCGCAGCGCAGCGCAGCGCCACGCCCCGCGCGGTGTTCTTGAGAACGGTACGGCGAGGGGTGGGTGGGTATCCCCCGGGGTAGTCGTCGCCGTCATGAGCAGCGAGATCCACAGGTGCAGCGCAGCTGTGTGAGTGAGAGTTATCCAGGAGCCGGGATGATCCTGCGGGCCCGTCCCGGCCCGGGTCTTTGTCTCCACCTGAGCTCCCTCCGCCGCCTCGCCTCGCCTCGCCTCGCCTCTCGCCGCGCGGGGACCGGCCGGGGCGGGGCGGGGCGGGGCGGGGCGGGGCGGGGCGGGGCCTGCGGCCCGCGACAAGTACTATTTGTACAGCTGGGGGAGGCGAGAGGCGACAATTATTTTTCCGCGCGCTAGAAACGCTTCGCCTCGCCGCGCCCGCGCGCGCCTCTACATCATCTCCCGCCCCCAGCACGCTGCGGCCCGTTCTTCTTGTTCTTGTTCTCCTTCTCCTTCTCCTTCTCCTTCTCCTTCTCCTTCTCCTTCTCCTTCTCCTTCTCCACTCCTTCTCCCACTCTCCTCCCACTCCCACTCCCACTCCCACTCCCTCCCTCCCACTCCCTCCTCCTCTCCTCACTCCTCCTCCCTCTCCTCCTCTCCTCCTCCTCCTCCTCCTCGTCCTCGTCCTCGTCCTCCTCGTCCTCGTCCTCCTCCCTCCTCCTCCTCCTCCTCCTCCTCCTCCTCCTCCTCCTCCTCCTCCTCCTCCTCCTCCTCCTCCTCCCCCTCCTCCTCCTCCTCCTCCTCCTCCTCCTCCTCCTCCTCCTCCTTCTCCTTCTCCTTCTCCTTCCTCCTCCTCTTCCTCTTCTAGTCTCCCACCCCTGTACCGTGCGCATTTCGGCAGACGCGGAGCCCTGCCCCCACCCTGCCCCCGCCTCACCCCCCTCCCGTCCCCGCCTCTCCGGACCACCACCCCTGTACGGGGCTTGGGGGTTTTACGGCCGAACAATAGAACACGCAAGGAGAGGAAACTGCGAATGGAAACATGTGAAGAGTTGAGCGCGAAGGGAAGGAGAGAGAGAGAGAGCGAGAGCGAGAGGGGTCGTAGGCGCGTCGGATGAGGGCGCGAAGAGAGAGAAACAGAGCGTGAGAGAGAGTGAGGGAATGAGAGAGAGAGAGAGAGAGAGAGAGAGAGAGAGAGAGAGAGAGAGAGAGAGAGAGAGAGAGAGAGAGAGAGAGAGAGAGGGGGAGACGGCCCCTCTCCTCTTTTACTTTCCTCTGTCGATTTTCCGGCAGAAGCCACATTTCAACCCCCACCTCGTCTCTCTCTCTCTCTCTCTCTCTCTCTCTCTCTCTCTCTCTCTCTCTCTCTCTCTCTCTCACACACACACACACGCACCAGATTGAGGGGAAATAATAAACGGAGCTAAATAAAATCCCTGGAAAAATTCCGTACCTTGTGCAACCCCGTCTCGACATGACGGCGTACATCTTTTTTTTTTCACTCGCCCGGAAAGGAGCCAGCGATGCTCACCGGAAACAGATGAAGGGGGGGAAAGCTGCGTCTGCTGCTGGTAGCAACCGAGTGTAGAGTAGGGATGGCGGGATAAGGGAAACAGATACAGGGCGGTGAGGTGAGGTGAGGTAGCGGATATAGAAGGAGATTAAAAGGCGGGTCGGGTGTTCCGGGCCAGTGGTTGCGATCGAGTGCAAGGTGAGGGCGGGGCGGGGCGGGGCGGGGCGGGGCGGGGCGGGGCGGGGCGGGGTGGGGCGGGGTGGGGCGGGGTGGGGCGGCTACTGGGTCAGACAGCTGCACAGATGGAACTCGATCAAAAGAAGCCGAGGGTTTCAATGGATGAATCCAATGCGAACGAATGCCGCTCACTTGACAGGCGAGAGAATTGTTTCACACACTAGGTGCTACACCTATGTGTGTAATCATTTTGTCGCACACCTTACAAGAGTGCGAAAAAAAATAAAAATCACTCACCTGCAAAAGTGAGCGGCGACATTCGTAGACATTTTGATTTCCAGTGTAAAAGGAAGGAGGTTGCTGTGGGTGTGGGTGATATAAGACACGTGCGGCGTAAGTAACGCGAAAAAGGCGGATGCGTGGGGTAGCGGGGGGTGGGGGTGGGGTGCGGTGGGGGTGGAGGTGGGGGCGGGGACTCTCGCGTTGGCGCCCTGCTCCCGCGCGGGCGCGGGGTGTGATCGGTAAACAAGAGGCCTCTCCTCCTGCCTACACTGGCGCGGCGCGGCGCGGCGCGTGCATATATAGCTTGGCCAGACTCCCATATTTGCCTCCGCGTACACCGCTAAGAGCAGTACACTCCATGCCGACGCGCATGAACCGATAATTGTAATGTGCGATATGGACAGGTTTCGATTTAACATTCCACACACGCATTTAAGAAGTGTGGTTGTTGATTAAAGCCAGGCAAAGTTCGCTGTACCGGCTGAAACTATTTATTTTGGTTCAGCCCGGGGCTGGCCTATGCCCGGGCCCGTTCCGCTCGCAGAGCTATAATACCGTACCGCATGCACGGATGTACGAGGGTTGCATACTCGCCCGGCGCCGTGGTAAGGTTAGGGGCGGAGTAACCCAGGCCGCACTGTGCCTGTGTGACCGCCCTCCAGAGGGGGCCAGGCCCAGCTCAGCTCAGCGCGCCCCGCCCCGCCCCGCCCCGCCCCGCCCCGCCCCGCCCCGCCCCGCCCCGCCACTTAGGCAACGCCCACGACCCAAAGAAAGCAACACGCCGAGGCGCGCCCAATTACCGTAAATCCAGATCGCGCACGAATTTACCCTAACGAACTATTTGCAGAAAAAGTAATTACGGCGAGAAATATCGCGCCCGAATCGTGTGCACGGCGGGGTGGCGGGTGTTGGGCGGCGCGGGCGGGCCGGGGGGAACAGTACACAGACGGGGACCTGCTCTCGGACGCGCCGCGGCACCTCGCCTCCAGGAGGAGGAGCCTGGGGGGAAGGGCAGAGCGGGAAATCTTTTGCTGGGACACGGACGGGACGGGGACGGCGCGATCCCCTTGGAGAGAAATCCCAGTGACGCCCGGCGCGGCGCGGCGCGCCCCGATACGCTGCAAAGCAAACTGCACTATGCGTCTTCGCCTTGCTCTCCTCTTGTCACCCGCCACGCTACCCCCCCCCCCTCCCTCCGCGGGTCCACTCGTTATAACCCCTTAAAGCGACAGGGGCTGTAAATTGTACCGCGGCTGCTCGTGGCGAGGACAGGGCGGGGCGGGGAGGGGGAGAGGGAAGTGGAGGTGCGAGGGGCGGACGCGCCGTGGCGCGGCGTGGCCTGGTCCTGGCAACCGGGTCGGGTCCGCGCGAAGGAGCCGAATAGAAGAAAAGAGGTTTGGAGGAGAAATGGAGGGGGAGGTAGCGGCAGCCGGCAATGGCGCTTTATATGCATGAGGACGACGGCAGGTTGCCTATGTCACGGGGGCCATTACGGGAAACCCGAAAAGCTGAAGGCGGGTCGCGGCGGTGAGGGTCCTTCCCGACGGAGAAGGGGAAGAGAGGGGAAGGAGGTGGAGGCTGAGGAGGGGGGGGGAGGGGGAGGGGGAGGGGGGAGGAGGAGGAGGGGGAGGAGGGGGACGTGAAGGGCGATCGCTTCATAGACGTTCGCCTCCTGGAATGGAATGATCAGGGGCATTTGCATGCCAGCAGATCGGGGGCCAACCTGGAACGTCTTGCTCTCCCCCCACCACAGCGGGAGGCGCGCTGCAACACAGTATACGACCATTATATTTATTTTTATGAATAGTCGAACGTCATATTTGCTTGTTTTTCGATTTAGCCAAGTAAGGCAAACTTCCAGCCTATGGAGATGAGGGGGCTATTCCGCCGATTACTTTACGGTTTACAAGGAACAAAAATGCTGCGCAGCGGGGCATCCGGGTCAGGGCAGCCCAGCCGAGGTCTGGCCCAGGGTCACCCCGCTCCGCCCCGCCCCACCCCGCCCCGCCCCGCCCCACCCCGCCGCGCCCCGCCAGCAGCCACAGCTAGAAGCGCTCAGCGGCACTCGGCTCAGATTTTCACCGCTTTGCTCACAGCCACTCCACTCTGCAGCGGGCGGGCGGGGCGGGGCGGGGCGGATAGGGGGGTGTTACCCCCTCCCTCCCTCCCCCTCCTCCTCCTGTTGGGGGCTCCTTCTTCCCCAACAGGCTGGCAGCACCTTTGCCTCTTGGCGCGGTACACTTTCGCTGCTTTCGTCTCGGCTCAGGTGAAATGCGCGCGCCTCGCCTTAAATCTCTCTCCCTACGCCTCGCCTCTCCTCTCCTCTCCTCTCCTCTCCTCTCCCCTCCTCTCCTCTCCTCCCCTCTCCTCTCCTCTCCTCTCCTCTCCTCTCCTCTCTCTTCCCTCCACGAGCCGCGTGCCGCTTGCCGCTCCACTACCATCTCTCCCCCCCCCCCTTCCCTTTTCGAGAGAGGGTTTCAAGCAGGTAAGGAGTCGATTTCTAGCCGAATACCGACGTTGGAAAAGAATCCAGCTAAACGCGTATCATATGCAGTCCCCGTAGTGTTTACTCCAATAACTTACGAGGTAGACGCACGTTAGAACCGTGTAAGGCTTAGCTAAAAGTGCGTCTACCTCGGCCTGCGGCGCGCTAAAGCTGGAAGCTAAAACACCGATAAACTACAACTGGTAGTTGTGCATAGGTGGTTGGCAAGCCTGTCCACACCTCTCATCCCACGTCTCACGCCTGGCGCCTCACCTCACGCCGTCTTCCCGTCGGTCTCCCCTTGGCGCATTCTGACAGGGGCTGAGCATTTAAAGTTCAAATTAAATTTTAATTTAAATTTAGCTCAGCCAAAAATTCCTGGTCAGCCTCCCCGCATTGTGACGGCGATAAAAGTGAAGAAAGGAGCGAACACAGAAAGAGAGGGACCGCGCCTCGGAGGCCAAATGAATGTCGGTCGAACACGCGGCCTTCTTGTGCTTCCTAAACTCTAACACATAACGAACACGAGGGAGGAAAAACGCAGCTTGTAAACTGACCGCCGAGTCGAAACGGGGCGGGGCGGGGCGGGGCGGGGCGGGGCGGGCAGGGCAGGGCAGGGCGGGGCAGGGCGGGGCAGGGCGGGAGGAGCGCGTCCGACTGCCCTCGATGCATTTATATACACAACACGTTGGTATCGGTTCTGCCCCTGGCCGGAGGGGCGGCACAGGGGGATGGGGAGGGGAGGGGCGGGGCGGGAGGGGCTGTTTGTTGCTGCCACTGGGGGGAGGGTGGGACGGGGTGCAGCTACCCGCACGTACTGAGGGGAGGATAGGGGGGGTAGGATGCCGAACGGGCGGGGCGGGGCGGGGCGGGGCGGGGCGGGCGAGCACAGCACATCGGCCCGAGACACGCCATCCTCAATTAGAGTCGCCGATACGTCAGGAGGACTGCCGGGCAGGGCCGGGGCGGGGCGGGGCGGGGCGGGGCGGGGCGGGGCGGGGCGGGGCGGGGCTGCGAACGCCGGCGGAATCAGAGAGCGCTTTGCAGCGCAGCGCGCAGGAGCGGGGTGAGCTGGGCGAGCAGGGCACGTGGAGCCAAAGCATCTTGGAGATAGCGAGCGATTGGGGAGGGGGGGGGGGGGGTGAACGGCTGCGCTTCGTGCAAGTGGATCCAGCCAGGGCTAGCGCACATGCGAGCGCCACGACGCTCAAACGTCTGGAGGTGCGAGCCGAGGACGCCGGGCCGGGCCGGGCCGGGCCGGGCGCCGGGAGAGAACTCATGTCAAAGAGCAGTCCTGACCAGCGCAGCAGCCCTTCTTGGGGACGGCGTAAGAGTGCAGCCCCGCTGGGCCGACCACGAGACCGGCGCCCGGCGGATAGGCAACACTCCGACACGCACACACTCGGGCTCGGCAGGTCGCATGGCGAAGTACACGGAACACGTCCAATATAAAGAGCGCCGAAAAACCGATAAAAATGATTGGTCCGGAGGGGCACGAAAATTAATCCAAAGACTCATCATGGAAACATTGGAATACGCATGAGGAAACGGCGCCCCCGACGTTGAGCAAGCCCGAAGGCCGCCGTCGCTGACGCCACCGCGCGTCGCTCCAACTGTCAAACGTCTGGCGCGGCGAGGCGCGGCGGGGCGGGGCGGGGCGGGGCGGGGCGGGGCGGGGCGGGGCGGGGCGGGGCGGGGCGGGGCGGGGCGGGGCGCGGTGGTTGGTGGAACAGCCCATGACACTCCCCAAAGTGGCGCTGCGACGCGGCACTCAACTGGTTGGGATTGACGTTATTATTTGGCTTGTGTAACTGTCAGGCGGGGCTCAACTCATTCCACACACAGCCAGCCCCGGTTAGGATAGCGACACCCCTCCCCTCCCCCCCCCCCCGCCCCCTTCTTTTCCCTTTCGCGCTCACTACCTCAACACCAACGGTCTCTCTCTCTCTCTCTCTCTCTCTCTCTCTCTCTCTCTCTCTCTCTCTCTCTCTCTCTCTCTCTCTCTCTCTCTCTTTCAGTTCACGCCTCTTTCTCTGGAATGCTTTGCCGCCCCATCCCAAGCAGTGCCAAGCCCATTCCTAACCCGAGTGACGCGAGTGGTGTGGCGTTGCGTGGGGGTGTGAGGGGCGGGGGCGGGGGCGGGGGTGGGGTGGGGGTGGGCTGCATGTTTGCGTTGCGCCCCCCACAGAGGCAGAGCTCCACTATCGCCCGCGAGGACCCCATCCTCCCCCTGCCTTTCTCTCCTTTCTCCGAAAACGCGTGCCTCTCTCTCTCTCTCTCTCTCTCTCTCTCTCTCTCTCTCTCTCTCTCTCTCTCTCTCTCTCTCTCCTCTCGGATCGCGACGCTTCAGAGACGGCGCGACGACTTTTCCCACTCAATACGAATCTGAATCGAGAAGGTTCAGTGTCGCTCTGTGGCGCTGTGCGGCGCGGGTGGCGCTGTGCAAACTAATCGGACCCCGGATGATTATCGGCGGGGCCGTCGCTTCTCGGTGTCGTACACTCACATTTTATATGACGCAAGTTTGGTACTTCCCCTGTAAAGTCAAAAGTCCGAACACCGACCAAAGTTACTGCATCGCGGGATAATGCGACTGTCAAAATCTACGACCATGATTCGAGAAAACTGATCAGTGTCGAAAAAAAATTCTGTCACATGAAAAATGGTTGCAAAGCCCCCTAATCCTCACGCCGTAAGGCGGCATGCGGTTCCCCCTGCTCCTCCTGGACCCGCCTCTCGCCCCGTCAGGTTTGCACTTCCCAGCCAGCACGTCACCCCCCCCCTCCCTCCCCCACTCCTCCATATCGTCGCGCAAACTCATTACTCTTGCCTGCGGACCATCGTAAGTAAATATCACGCAGGCCTGGTTACGCCCCTGCCGGCCGGGGGAGGGGCGCCGCCGCCGCTTAAGGAGGCGCGTCCCGACGCCCCGGCGCCCCGGCCCGGCGTCCCGACGCCCCGCAGACCTGAGTGGCCGAGTTAGGGCAGGAGGCCGCGCGTCGCCATTCAGATTGGCTCTCATCATGGCGCCTCCCCCCCCCCCCCCCCTTTTCCCCCAAACTCTTCTCCCATCCGCTTTTAGCCGCGCCGACGTCAATTTTCCCGCCCTCCTTCTCCTCTAACCGCGCGAGTAGAGATTCTCACTTAAATTGTGTTTTACGCCCCCCGCCGCGACCGCGCCTACCGGCTGGCCAATAGCAAGAGCCGCGAAAAGATGGTTGCCAGCCGGCTTGGGGGAGGGACTTCCCCGCGGGGAAATACCAACACTTCCGAGATGTGATGAGGTCACTTCGCACCGCACCCGACCCGCCCTGGTTTTCTTCTTCTTTTTTTTCTCGTTTGGGAAAAACTTTTCGCTCCGACTGTCTCTCTGGCGCAGCAGCAGCAGCAGCAGCCACTGCATCGCCGAGGAGGGGTGGGTCGGGGCGGGGCGGGGAGTGGTGGGCAGGGTTTAGGGCATTTACCTCCTGCTAACACCACGAGTGGGCTACTTGACACTCTCAGCGGAAGTCTAATCCTGACGAGCAGCCCGCTGCGCGCCACGCCGCTGCGGCGAGGGGCGGAGCAAGAGCGAGAGCGAGAGAGAGAGAGAGAGAGAGAGAGAGAGAGAGAGAGAGCGAGAGAGAAGGGGAGACGAAAAGAGCGAGTGGTGCGCTGTGGGGAGAGGCAGGGCGGGGTCTGGCGGGGCATATGGGGCCGGGCTAGAGAGCACAAGGCCCTTACGAGCCTCGACGGACATTCGGGCGGAAGAACAAATTTGATAATACTGTATAGTTTTAATTTCAAATATTTTTAAAACGTTACAGGCTGGTAACATTTTACGCACCGTTCGTTACGCTTATCCGCGTCCGGAATAATTCGTAAAGTGGTGGTGATACAGGTGGTGTTTTATGCACGCGAGCGTACGAACTTGTCTGGTTTGAACTTTCGCACCCTTCGAAAAATGAGCGAGTTTCGAGAAGTGTAGCACACGGCTGCACCGTTGAGGCAAGGCGAATCGCATCGCAGTACGTAATCCGACCTCTTATCACCATAAAGCACGTGAAGGCAAAGCAGGACCTCCCCCTCCCACGCACACACGCACACCCACCTCACACCCCCTCCCCGCTGCCTTCCCTCCCCCTCCCCCTGGCGCGCGCGCGCGCGTTCCGTTGCGAACCCCGACAACATCAAAGCGAGGACAGTGCTACTCTAATTGGACGAATGACAATGGGAAAGCATCTGCTAATGTTTGTTTTGGAAATATGACAAATGGTGGAATGTAGCGCGCGACTTCAAAGTAAGAGGGGTTGGGGGCGGGCAGGGCGGCGGGCAGGGCTGCGGGCAGGGCGGCGGGCAGGGCTGCGGGGCGCAGTGCGGGTGGAGGGGACCAGGGGGATTGGGGGCGGCGGGGGGCGGCGGGGGGCGGCAGGGGCTGGAGCACGGCTTTGCGATCGCCTTTCCCCGTGTCCTCATCCTTCGGAAAGCTTTCGGATTCAAACTGCGGAGCGACGCGGCGGCATCAAGACACAATCGTATTCAAAGCAGAGGACGCGCGCGGCGCACGCCCCCGACCGGAAGAAAAAAAAGAAGGGAAGCCCCGCTCCCTATGAGAGCCGCTCCCCCCTCCCCGCGCGGTCCTGCTCTGCGGGCTCAGCCGAGCCGAGAGAAAGAGGCATTAACTATGAAATGTGCGCGACACATCTGCCTAACCGGAGCGAGCCTCGGTGAGGCGGGGCGGGGCGGGGCGGCCCGCGGGCCGGGCCAGGGCCAGCCCGCCAATACAATAAAGTACCAACTGCGAACAAACCGGCGGGAAAAGCGGGACCGAGAGAAAGAGCGCGGTGGCCAGGGGGAAGAGAGAGAGAGAGAGGGAGAGGGAGGGGCACCAAATCGCTGTGTCCGGTGGGAAGATCCACGGCAACAGCAGGGCAGACCAGTTTCGGCGGACCGGAGCTGTTCCCCAGCCATTCTGCCGTCCGATAGTTTGAGGTTAACGGGGTACAGGTGATGCATGGACCGGTGGAAAGGTGGGGGGAGGGGCGGTGGTAGCCCCGGGCCCCCTGGGGGCTGTAAGCGCCTCGCCGTCGGCACGAGCGGGGCGGGGCGGGGCGGGGCGGGGCGGGGCGGGGCGGGGCGGGGCGGGGCGTGGCGGAGCGCGGCGGGGCGGGGCGGAGCGGGGAAGGGCCTCACTCAGCGAGCCGGGCACAACGGGACCGCGCTGATCCGCCCCGCCCCGCCCCGCCCCGCCCCGCCCCGCCCCGCCACACCATTTGGCAGGGCAGGTCCGACTCACAGACACGTGGAAGAGCATGTCAATCTCACACGACCACGAGTCCGCAAGGTCTCCGCCGCAATGCGAGGCTGCTCGGACATCTTGTCGGACCTTTGACGTGACGTCCGCGCTGCGCTGGCCGGGCCTGCAGGCCTGCAGTGGGATGCGGGGCGCGTGCCGGCCCACAGGGCCACAGGGAGGCCTGCAGGGCCTGCAGGGGGGACCTGCCCTGCCCTGCGCTATCGCCCTTTGTCAGGTCGCCCTCCGCTCGCCCTCGCCCATCCCCGCCCTTTTGCGGCGTCCCGCGGGATACATGTCCCGCGCGTAACAAAAAAAAAAAGAGTTCTCGCCTCAGGGCCGCCGCACCCCCACCGCCCTCCCATCGGGTCGGGTATCGGCTCGCAGGTCTACGGGGCCTGGCCGCCCCGCCCTGCCCCGCCCCGCCCCGCCCCGCCCTCCCCGACCTCCTGAGCCGTGATCTGCATGTCCTTGGGTGTCACTAATCACCATCACAGAGGAGAAGCCCCCCCTTTAGCCCCCTCCCCCCCCCCCCCGCAGCTCCACCCACCACCCGAACCGTTAACTTGGTGCGGCCTGGCCTGGCGCGGACCGGCCAGCGCGCCCGCGCCCGCGCCAGCGTGAAATTGTGTTTGTAATTGGGCGTGGCGGGGTTCAAAAAAGGGTTGAGCCCTGGGCTCAGGGCCGGCCGGCCGAACCAGGTGAGGGCGGGGCGGGGCGGGGCGGGGTGGGGTGGGGCGGGGCAGGGCTGCTCCACTGCGGGTGTAACGGCAACTCTTCCATCTAACACCCTCGAAGGGGTCGATAAAAAGCCGATGAGCTTGCGATGACAACATTCGCTTCCACCAAATCCCCTATATACCCCGCCATCTCCTTTTTTTGCGTGAGAAAAAAAAATTTGAGGGAACGGTTAGCAAGAAGGAAGAGAGGCCAGGAGACGCGGCCAAGGGGGCGGGGGAGAGGGAGGGGAGGGGCGGGGAGACACATGCCCGTCTCGTCTCCAGTCAAGGCGGACCGGATTGTTTGGGTCGTTTTGTGATGCAAATATGCTGCGCTCGGCAGCCTCGCTGGGCCTGGCCACCATTCGGTTTAGTCCCCCCCCCCCCCCCCGGCCCCCCACTACCCCTCCTTCTCTCTCGCTTGCTCTCCCGCTGTGCCGATAGCTGTCTCCCGTCATCCTCAAGTTATCGATGCGGAACTCGTCACAGTCCTCAGCAAGTCGCGCTGTAATCAGAGTCCTGCGGGGCGAGGCGAGGGTCGGGCCCCAGTCAGCGCTGCGGGCCGGAGCGGGAGACCACGCCGGAGAGCGTAGCAGGGGCATCAGCGCAAAAATTCCTATACCCGGAAAGTTGCATCAATGAAAAAAAAAATACCTATACCCGGAAAGTAGCATCAAAGCAATAATTCCGATACCCAGATAGGGGGGCCGTGCGACACGCTTCCGATCTGAGACTTGTACTCTACGGAAACGAAACTCCGGGCCGGGACCAGACACTCCAAACTCTGGAGGGCAAGAAGACACGCCCCCGCCCTGCAGGAGGCTACGCCTTGCTCAATAACCCCGCGCTGCGACGCGGCGCAGCTGTAAGAAGAGAGCGACTAGGGGGCGAACGCGTGGCGTGGCGCGGCGTGGCGCGGCGTGGCGCGGCGTGGCGCGGCGTGGCGCGGCGGGGCCGTATGGTGATGACGCAGTATGAATGTTTGACGACAAACGCAGCTTTATGTGTCCCAGGCGCCCTTTTCAGCCAACTGGGCCAACCATCCCGCAAGGAGCCACTCGAGGACCGGAGCGGGGGCGGCGGGGGCGGCGGGGGCGGCGGGGGGCGGGGTCGGAGGCGGCGCCGGGGGTGGCAGGGGCGGTGCAGTCACGACCGGGTGGATGCAACGGTGTAGGGAGAGGGGATGAGTCGTGCTGCCGTCAAATACTTATGGGAGACACCTTGCGTGACAGGGCGGGCTGCGAAGAAGTGTGCGCAAGTGAGTGAGTGAGAGAGAGAGAAATAAAGTAGCGAGATAGGGGGAGAGAGAGAGAGAGAGAGAGAGAGAGAGAGAGAGAGAGAGAGAGAGAGAGAGAGAGAGAGAGAGAGAGAGAGAGAGAGAGAGAGAGGACACTGTGAAAAAATAGCCAGACGGCATGGATCGCTGCTCCACCTCCCTCCCCTGTCCTGTATCGCGCCGTGCGGCATGGCACCGCAGGGAGGGGCGGGGTAGGCCACCAGCATGCACAAGTGGCGTGCGGGACGGCCTACCCGCCCGGTGGCAGGCGCACAGCCCGAGCCCGAGGCGGCGCGGCGCGGGGACATGCCTGCTTAAAGCGATACTGCAAGCAACTGTCGGTCATACAGGACACGGTCTGTGAGCTGCAGCCGTAGTTTGTTCAAACGTTCAAGGGGGCTACTGGACCGGAGGGGGACGCCGCTACACGCGGCCGGGGCGGGACGAGCCCCTCAAAATTCCTTCCTTTGTCTAAGCCGGCGGGGCGGGGCGGGGCGGGGCGGGGCGGGGCGGGGCGAGGCGGGCGCGGCGCAGCCCTTGCAGCTGCTCGCCTGCCCTGCCTCTCCGATGACTTGTAAAGCAGCTTATGCAGATGGCGAGAGCGAGGGCGAGGCCCTGTAAAGCGTCCCCTGCTGCCCGGGCTCGTGACACAAGTGGGTTTATGTTACGAAAGAGCCATAGGGAAAGCACGGGGATGCGTATTGGATTGCCAGCAGCGCCGGCGCCACGCTCTACACAGCCGACAACCTGACGCCGCGGGGCGGGCCGCGGATACCGAGCCTGGTTGGGCAGGGCAGGGGAGGGGGTATTTATTCGAAGGCTGCAGAGGGCCCGTGCTGCACGGAGACTCGGGCGGAGATGCTACGAGCGAGGGGAGGAGCGAGGCTCCGTGGGGGCTCTCGGGGGCCTCGGCGGAGGCCTGTGACTCCCCCAGCCACCCTCCTCTTCGGCCCAGGGCCCAGCACGTCTCGGCGCCGGCCCCCGGGTGCGTCGCACGGCGTTTAGCGTAACACCTATCAGGGGACCAGCATTACGTGGAACTGTACATCAGACCGACCGGATCCCCCGCCCCGCCCCGCGCCCCGCCCCGCCCCGCCCCGCCCCGCCCCGCCCCGCCCCGCCCCGCCCCGCCCCGCCCCAGCTCCGTGTGCATTAATATTGCATATCGGGACCGGGAGATCCGATTGAGGAGAACCGTTTCGCCCCAGACCTGCCTCCCTGCCGCGCTGCCACTGGCGGCCCGCCACGCCCCGCCACGCCCCGCCACGCCCCGCCACGCCCCGCCACGCCCCGCCACACCCGGGCGCGAGTTAGGGTGTGCAATAATGCAATCGGATCGCTCTCTCCTCTCCTCTCCTCGCGCGGCTTGAGCGTCGCGCCCGGCCCGCCCCGCGCCCCGCGCACCCCGCCCCGCGCCCCGCGCCCCGAAGAAAGGCGGCAAGAGGAATGTCTCCTCGTCGGTCGCGGCCAAAGCTGTTCGTTCAAAGTGGGAATTCGTCCGTTCGACACGATTGAGAAATTTGTTTCATCGAACACTCGTCGGGGCACAGCAGGGCGGGCAGGCCAAACGAACGCCAGGGGAGACGCGGCCCATAAATTCCTTTCGCCCCCTCTCCCCCCTCCCTCCTTTCCTTCCCATCGCCATCCGTCCTCCAACTTCGTCGCCACCATCCGCAATTGAAAACGAGCGTCTTTTTACTCTCAAAGAGAAAGGAAGTGGAGAAAAAAATCACTCGATGCGCGTGCTGCAAGCCCCAGGGCCCTTCGCTCCCTGCTCTTACTTCCTTGCACAACAATGCACTTAAGCGCTATGCTGTGAGATGCGAATTCTGTATCTGTTGTTTATTCTTCAGCAATAGAAAGGGCCACAGTAAAGACAAAGTCCGCGCATTGGAAAAGTGAAGCCCCACGAAGTTCAAAGTTTCGACAAAGCAGTACACTTGAAACTGACGACACCTGTTTTTCCGGCGCGACCGTCGGTAAGGGCTCTATAAAAGCGGACGCAGAAAAATAGCTGGATTCAGAGGGGAGGGAAGGGGCGGTGGCAGAATAACATAGCAGAGAGAGAGAGAGAGAGAGAGAGAGAGAGAGAGAGAGAGAGAGAGAGAGAGAGAGAGAGAGAGAGAGAGAGAGAGAGAGGGCGGGTGCGTTCACAGGGACCAGTTTATTGCCAGTCCTGGTCAAGTGGTCCGCGGGGAGCGCGTTAGAGCAAGGCGGGCGTGCGCCCATGACACGAGCGCGCCACGCCACGCCACGCCCCTGGACGTAAACTGCTAGATAAATTACAGTATGCTCCGTTGCTCGGTATTTCGGCCATTTCACCCCCATCACACAGTACAACACCAGGCAGGTGGATCGACTGGATGCGGAGACTTTTGAGCCAGGGAAAGAGTGAGAGAGAGAGAGAGAGAGAGAGAGAGAGAGAGAGAGAGAGAGAGAGAGAGAGAGAGAGAGAGAGAGAGAGAGAGAGAGGGAGCAGCACGTCCGTCACCATGCAGCGTGTTGTCCGCGAGCTCTTTCAAAGTGAGGAGCAGACCCCCCCACCGACCGGGCCGAAGTGAACGCTCCGTGGCGCGCAGCGTTGCAGAAATATAATTTGATGACACAAAAGCACTTCCGCTCGCCTTTTTCTTTTGTCTCCCCCCGCGGGCCGGCGCGGCGGGCGGGTAGGTTCTGCCTGGCGCCACCCCCCGCCCTGCCCCGCCCCGCCCCGCCCCGCCCCGCCCCGCGTGGCAGTAGGCTCAGGCCCGGCCCGGCCGCGCCCCCACCTCAATTTATCAGCCAATCTATCTCCTTCCCGCCCATTTGCTGCCCCCCCCCCCCCCTCCGCCGTGTCTCCACTACCTGCTTATCTGTGTTTAAACAGGAGTGCCTCCCCGCCGCCCTCGCCCCTGCCCGCCGCCACAGCCTCCGCCCGCCCCGCCCCCGCCCCGCCCCCGCCCCGCCCCAGCCCCGCAGCACCTGACTGTTTCTCCCCGGTGGTAAGGGTGAGGTGGGGCGGGGCGGGGCGGAGCTGGGACCACTGCAGCCGTGCGCCGCCGCCGCCGAGTAGAGGTAAGGGGTGGTTTAGAGGGGGGTGGACCAAAGGGGCCGGCTGGTCCAGGTTGGCGGGGAGGCGGGCCGGGGGCTGTCCTTAAGAATTGTGAACAACCAGAGCGTGTAGAGCAGCAGGTTGTTAAGAGCCAGCCCGTAAAAGAGAACGCTATTACTTAGTAATTTATTAATTTTCGAGAGAATCTGACAATTAATCGACGAAGTGTATACATACTTTGGAGTATTTAGCTGTCACATCAGTTAGAAGTAGAGAGAAGCGAATTCGCAATCGTAATGAGCATTGATTTCTCAATCTGTACCTAAATGGTGGCCGCAGCCTGGACCGACCCCGTGCCGGCGCCCCGCGGCCCGTCCCGTCCGGCCCACCATGCCCGAGTTGAGAACCTGTTTGGCCTTCCACATCCGCTTAACAAATCTCATCTAACTTTTGCATGCCCACCTAGCTCCGCTCTGTTATGTGCCGGCGCCGGGGCCGGGTCCAGGGGCCAGGGCCAGCCGGCCGGAGAGGTTAGCCCAGAGCGCAACAAAACTGTCCACGGCTGAGAATTACCTCCAAGTGCCTTATTTTCTGTCGCTGACTGGACTGGAGCGCGGGCCCCCTACCCTACTCCTGCGCGCAGAAGTGCTCGTCAGGAAATCTCCAAACAGGTCATGTACACTCTCCACTCCATTGCTCTGATAAGCTAAGAGACCGCGCTTCGCAAATGAATCAGGTTGTTTTGAAAATCCCGTGTAACCCCGAACAGAGAACTCAGTCCGAGAGACTTACAAACAAACCATTACGAACCCGTCTGTCGCGGCATTAGAATCGCGCCGTTCTCGGCAGCTATTTTTATTGCCCCGCGATGACGAACACGGGAGGAACGGTCCTCAACCTGTCGACGGTGTACCGACCCTGACGAGTACTTTGCAGACGCGGCGGGGCGGGGCGGGGCGGGGCGGGGCGGGGCGGGGCGGGGCGGGGGCGGGGCGGGGCGGGGCGGGGGGGGGGGGGGCGGGGCGGGGGCGGGGCGGGGCGGGGAGGTAGCACAAAGCTCACAAATAATGAGTAAGCCGTGCCCGAACCTTAAGACCTCAGTTTAGTCCGAGGCTTCCTGCTCCTCGGCCCGCCCCGCCCCGCCCCGCCCCGCCCCGCCCCGCCCCGCCCCGCCCCGCCCGCCCGTCCTCTCGCCGGGACATGCAAATGATCCCGGCGACCCCCACTTAACCCTTCCCTCCCGCGCCCCCTAGCTTCGCTGCGGTTATTTAAAATAAACCGCCCGACGCGCCGCGCCGCGCCCCCGGACGGGACGGGACGGGACGCCCACATCCTGATTGGCCTGAGGCAGGAGACAGAGTATACTTATTGCACAGCCTCTGCAGGTCACGTGCTCACGCACACTGTATACCGACATTCGTACACTTGGATTCCCAGTCCAACGTTTCGGTTTTCGGGATCGTGAGATAGGCCCCGGGCTCCGCCCCCCCACCCCCGCCCCGCTCTGCTCCGCCGCCCCGTCACCCATCAGCCCGCCCCGCCCCGCCCGCCCCGGACGCTGTCGTGGACACAGCCGGACCGGGACGCGGGTCCTGAAGCCCTAAGGAGAGGGTTTGCGCCGCCGCCAAGCGCACTTGTGTTCCATCCATATTGAAATTGATTACATTTCCATACAGATGAGAGTGTTTGCTGGCGGGCCGGGTCGAGTCCTGCGAGGAGTGGCGGTGAGACTGATCTGCCCCGGGTCCACCACTGTCGACTGCGGGCGGAAATCACTCGAAACCCCGCGCCCGCGCGCCTGCGCACTGAGCACGCCCGAGGCACGCGGGCGCATTACTCTGCAAGGTGTTTCAGTGTGACGCGGTGTTGCGGGTCTGCCTACCCACGGGGTCACGGCTGGAGCGGGTTGGCAGACCTGCCGCGTACTGTTACACTGAAACACCCGGCACAGGGACACCGCTCGGGTGAGAGCGCTCTGTGCTGGCGGGGGGGATGAAGAGGGGGTGAGGGGAGGGGGCGGGGGCGCGGGCGTAGAGAGCGTGGCGCGGCACAGGTGCCGTGCGGATGGTACGGAGCTCCCCCCGGCCCGGCCCGGCCCGGCCCAGCGCGGCGGCCGACATGGTTTGTTGACCAAGGAGCTGCGCTGCCGCTACCTCTGCGTCGCCACTACCAACCCCCACCCCACCCCAACCACCCGCTTTCAAACGTTACCATCCCCGCCCGCATTGCCCTACCTTCGCCCTCTCCTCGCGACAGTTCTCGACGAGACTCTGCCTCGACTGACGCAACAATCAGAGAGTGAGGAGCAGCATTATTGCGATGGTTGCGCAGCCCGTCACTTTGTGCAGGATACTCCTGGGTACACGCTGCAGCTGGTTTTTAAGGCAGTCGATTGCAAGATGACTCTGCGATGAAAAGACTCGCTGAAGAATGGGCTCCCCCCGCTCAAGTGGAGGCCGCGCGCAGGCAGGCCGCGGGGCTTCGACTTCTTTTTCACTCCCTGCCGCACTTAATTACTTTCGCAGGGAGAAGCCTACGGGGCTAGAGAAGAAAACGTGTCATCACAGTGTACACGGAATACAAGAAAGAAGCGGGCGCGGGGCGGGGCGGGGGCGGGGCGGGGCGGGGTGGGGTGGGGGCGGGGTGGGGCGGGGCGGGGACGAGTGTACACCTCTGCCCGCCCAGTCTCTTGGCTTGACCTCCCCACAAAGAGAGACGCGGTGCCCGCCCGACCCGGTGGTGGCCGGGAGGACCCCAGGAGGAGGAGGACACTCCGGGAGGAGCTCGGAAGGACCCCGAAGGACGCGAAAGGACGCGGCGCAGCGTGGAGCGGTCGGGTCCCTCCCGCGTACGTACCTTTGTCCTCGCCCTGCCCTGCCGGGATGGGTCCGGTACCTCTAAGGGAAGTACCTCTACAACCATTAGCAATGTTGATTTACCTCTAAGAAATTTACCTTGACAAAAATAATGGTGTTTTGACCTCTATTAAAATTACCTCTAAGCTTTAAGAAGTAAATCCACATTGAACCGCGATTTTGAAAATTACATTATCGCCCCTAGCGTCTCTCCTATGCTGGGTAAAACTCTGAAAATCACATGGAAGGTGTATCTTGATCGACTTCTTAAACTTAAGAGGTTATTTTAGTAGAGGTAAAAACACCTTTATTTTTGCGCGCGTATGCAATAGACCTCTTAATACGGTTAGAGGTAATTTCTTTAGAGGTTACGGGGTGCGCCCGCCCTGCCCCGGTCTCAGCTGCACGCACGCCACCCAAACCGCCGTCCACGAGTCACAATGACTACGAAAATGTTGTGCAGTAGATCTTTTTTAGGACTCGAGCCCGCGACCTCAATATTGGTGCAGCAGAGTGCAGGCCTTGTCACCAGAAGCGCGCTCGTGTTAAGAACAGTGCCGAGAAACGTTTGAAGAAAATGCCGTGTGTCGTCCTTTGAACTCGATGTAATCAGATTTCAGCACGCACGCACGTGTGTGATAGTGTGTGTGTGTGTGCGTGTGTGAGAGAGAGAGAGAGAGAGAGAGAGAGAGAGAGAGTGAGAGTGAGTGAGAGTGAGAGCACCACACAGCCCTAGGCTCCGCCTGAGGTTACACGGCGAGATAGAGGTGAAAGTGACAGACGCGGAGACGGCCGCCAGCGTCCCGGTCGGTTGCGGTCCCCTTGCTCGCTCTCGCTCTCGCTCGCTCCCTCTCTCTCGCTCTCTTTGTAGTTTTTCGCGTGCCTCCCGCGGCTCGAGGCTCGTGAGGGAGGAAGTAATAGTGGGCGCGGCGTGGGTTGGCTGGGCTGGGCAGTCACCAGCCGGGCCGGGCCGGGCCGGGCGGGGGCGCCCCACGTGTGCCAAACACAAACAGAGACTTGGCTCGCACCTGTCTTTGCGTCTTTGCCCTTTTGCTGCGTCCCTTTCTTTCTTCAGCCCTTCCCCTCTCGTTCCCTCTCGCTCACTCTTTTCATACTTCTTTCCTCAGCCCGACCCGCACGGCCGCGATTCACTTTCCATCCCACGCGGCGCGGCTCGCTCCTCAGAGGTCACGGCGTGCGACGCGACGTGCGAGGCGCCGCGGACTTCTCCAAAAGCCTTGGCTATTGTTGTCATTTTTCATCGTCAAAGTAAAAAAAGTTTCTCTTTACTCACGACGCAAAGGAGCGCAGCAAAATTCTCAATGACGCTATTCCTCGAGTTCGCAAAACTACTGACAATATTTTATTAACAAACAACCATTTCTTACAAGATTTACGAGGTAAAGGAGTGGGGAGTGGCAGAAGAGAGGGAGAGAGAGAGAGAGAGAGAGAGAGAGAGAGAGAGAGAGAGAGAGAGAGAGAGAGAGAGAGAGAGAGAGAGAGAAGCGGCAAGTCAGGTGCGCCCTTCTGGGTCGCCTCCGCTCCCGCTCTACCGTCCACCCTCACTCTCGGCTGACTGACCCCCCCCACCACCACCACCACCAGTCCGCGGGCCCATCGCCACACGTAAGAGATTCGTTAACCCCTCGGTATTGAAAAAGTTTGGGAGATGGATTTAAAAGCTGCGGATGGAGGGAGCTACGCCCCGCCACGCCCCGCCACGCCCCGCCACGCCCCGCCACGCCCCGCGAGTGGCCGAGCCGTTCAGGAGGGGGTTGGGGCGGGCCCAGGGCCCTGTGCGGCGGGGGGCGACGATTCTCAAACTCTGCTTAGGCCACAAAGTTTGGTATCCAGTATCCGTTGCGAGGCGTGCCCGGGCCGGGCGTGCCGCCCCCGCCTCCCACTGGTACCCCCCCCCCCTCCCCTCCGCTCGACCATGGCCTTGTTAGACCTGCTAGATCATCACGGTGAACGTGGTGCCGGCGATGATGATAATGTCCTCTGGTGACGCGGGGCGACGAGGAGGGGAGGCGATTGGGAGCGAGAGAGGTCTGCGCTGCGCGGGCCGGGTGTGTGTGTGGGGGGTTTAGGGGTTGTTCAAGGGGATGATGGTTACGACGCTAGGTGTGTGTCTGTCGGTGTGGCGTAAGTTTTGGGAAGTGCGCCCAGGAGAGGGTGGATAGCCTGGGTATAATATGACACGTTTCTCCGATACGTCCGATCTGGGGAGGAAGGGGAGGGGGGGGGGAGGCTATGGCGGCGCTAGCCTAGACGATGCGTCTATAGGAGCCCGAGAATCATGATCACCATCTACATTGTCTTGCGGGTCAAGCTTGATTCACACTCAATTGAACGCATTCTGTCAAGCCGAAGGAACGCCGCCGCGCCCTGGCCGTGCTCAGCCCTCGCCCCGCCCCGCCCCGCCCCGCCCCGCCCCGCCCCGCCATGCCGCGCGTACCGACCGGGGCTCGAGGGTCTGATGAATGATGGTCGATTTGCAAGCAGCGGAAGGCACTGCCCCGCCCCGCCCCGCCTGCCCACCCCGCCCCGCCCCGCCCCACCGTCCACGCCCCACCCCGGCTCTGGCACAAGCACTGCCCAAACGCGAGCGAAACAGAACCAAAACAGAACTACAGGCAGCTCATTTAGACTGCTATAGCAGTACCGCAGAGTCAAGGCGCCCAAGCCCATCACGAATCACTTGGCGAATGGTCGTATAAACAGTTCCGCATCGAAGTCATCGTCTCACTTGACGAGAGATTGTCACCCCGGGAGGCTCCGCGCCGGCTCCGGGCCACACTACTGCCCATTACCCCTCCGACCCCTGCTGCCACACGCTGCCATCATCTCAACTTCTTAATTAACTTTCCAATTAACATTTTAATTTCGAGCGTCTTCCCGGCCGAATTTCTGCAATTTGTGTGACTTGGGTTGGTGGAGGAGGAGAGGGGAGGGGGGAGTCCGAGGGGTCGGGGATTTCGCACCCCGGATCGTTCTGCGGTGTTTGTCCCGCTTCAACCTTAACCCCTTCCACCCCCTCCTACACCCGCCCCTCCCCCTCTGACCCCGTGTTCTGTCTCCAAGTTCAAGTCACGGCTGGTAGAACGCACGGATAGTGGAGTCAGCAGACCCCTCCCTTCCAACTCACGAATACCAGATTGAACTCTGTTAATATAATTAATCTTCTATCAAAGTTCGTAAATTGGCCAAAAGTATACGCCGTTCATTTCAAGCA
Organism: Frankliniella intonsa; assembly: GCA_033675135.1. Lineage (NCBI taxonomy): Eukaryota > Metazoa > Arthropoda > Insecta > Thysanoptera > Thripidae > Frankliniella > Frankliniella intonsa. Next base: position 2,735,509 of record CM066256.1, read on the forward strand.
ACTAAATATAGTGACGAATAAAAATGTTTGAAATTGAGTTTATACACAAATATGTTTCTCATCACCAGGATTTGTTTTACAGAATATTTGACAAAGAGTTTAATTTCTTAAGAGCCTCGCGGATTTAGATAAAATCCCTGACTTGCTCATAACAGTCGTAACAGTTCGTCTTGAGCGTGTAGGGAGTAGACGTGAGGAGAGCCGGGCCGGGCGGGGCGGGGCGGCGCTGTTCTCATAGTGAATGTGGGGGACTCGACCGCAGCGCAGCTCCACCGTGAGGCCCGGCGGCCGACAGACTGCCGCCTTCCGTGCTCCGTGCATCCTTTCATGTGGCGTCCTGGGCGCCGCGCAGCGCCGTGACGGGGCGGGGCGGGGCGGGGCGGGGCGGGGCGGGGCGGGGCGGGGCGGGGCGGGGCGGGGCGAAGACACCGGAGCAGCTGTGAGGCGCTCACAAGCACTTCACCCTGCCGCTCCTGCTACGAGTTGGAAAGGACGACCCGCACCAGCGAACCAGTACTGTAGTTTGAGGAGCGGGGAGCAGGGGGCGCCATGGCCGGGGCCGGGGCCGGAGCCGGGGACACCAGGGGATCACCGTACTCAAATACAAATCTGTCTGTAGCGGAACACGGAGACAGTATCAAAAAATTGTATCTAGGATAGGGACAAACTGTATATTCTTTGATAGAAAATTGAAGCGTGTCAGGGATGGTAACAGAAGAAGAGAGAGAGAGAGAAGGAGAGAGAGAGAGAGGGGGGGGGTGGGGGCGGGGGGAGAGAAATGTAGAGCAAGAGGGGCAGGGTGTGACTGTAATTTCGGACGCGCGAGAAAGGAACGATTCCTTTGTCAACTCAAGTCGCAGTTACATCAGAGGCCTGGGGCCAGGCCAGGGCTGGGTGGGGTAGGGCTGGGCGGGGTAGGACTGGGCGGGGTAGGGCTGTGCGGGTCGCACTGGCGCCGTCCCGTCGCACGTCCCATGAAGTGTGTTTGATTCTCAGTATTATGCAGAACACTTCAAGGAGGGAGGGAGAACGAGAGAGAGAGAGAGAGAGAGAGAGAGAGAGAGAGAGAGAGAGAGAGAGAGAGAGAGAGAGAGAGAGAGAGAGAGGCAGTGCTAGAAAAAGAGGGAAGGAATCAGCGAGCGAGAGCAAGCGAGAGAGCGGGGGGAGGCGGAGATGAAATGGAGATAGACTCGATGGTAATGGCGTCCCTACTGCGTTTCTCGTCTTTGAGATCGGCAGGGTGGCCAGCAGACCCAGGCCAGGCGCACCCCGACGTTTGAGGCGGCCAGTCCTCGAGAATCAGAGGCTCCTCCGTTTGTGATTCAGCATCATTCCCCTGAACGTAGACGGACCAGGGGCTGGGCTGGGCGGGGCGGGGCGGGGCTGGGCGGGGCGGGGCGGGGCGGGGCGGGGCGGGGCAGGTTGCGGTAGCCCTATATCCGAGCTTTGGCGGCGGGCCGCATCGGGCAGGGCGTCGGCGTCGAGCCGCCAATCCGGCCGGTTATGATATTATTTTTCCTTTCCCCTTCCTCGGCTCGAGCGCCTCGCCCCACCCTTGCTGCACAGCGCCTCTTCTTGCCCTCACTCAGGGTGGTGTCCCGCCGCGCCCCGCCCCGCCCCGCCCCGCCCCGCCCCGCCCCACCCCGCCCCGCCCCGCCCCGCCCCGCCCCGCCCCGCCGCGTTAATCGCCAACTAACCGTTTCTAATCTGCATGGCGCGACGCTGGTGCGCTCTGCTTGGCTCTGCCCCCCCCCCCCCCGCCCGACAGCAAGCGCGCCTGGCAATCCAAGTGTACGAGTGTCGTTCACTCGCAGGTGACTGCTCTGTTCCTCACGCTTGTAGGTGTGCGAGTGAGTGCCTCTCTGTCGCACACCTGCAAAAGTGTTTTAAAAATAAAAAATAGTAACTCAACTGCAATAAGTTCATGCGGATACTCTTTGATTTACAGTGCACACGTGAAGACGAATGGACTACGGAGCGGAGGCGTGGCGAGGCCCAGCAGTCAACACGGTCGGCCCCGCCCCGCCCCGCCCCGCCACGCCCGGCTACTAAGGGGACGCACTCCCTCCATTAGTCAGCGGCGCGGCCGGCCGCGCTGGCAAAAAGAGGCCGGGCGGGGCGGGGCGGGGCAGCCGGGGCGAGTCCGCGCCAGCAGGCCAGTGTCCACACTGCGAGCCGCCTCGCCCGCCCCACGGAAACGTGTCAATTTCATAGGGCGATTGTACTCGCGAACATTCTAAACTTATTCAACTGGAAAACCGGTACTCTGCTGGGAACGATCAATAATTATTCAACTTTGCACAAATTTTAGGGTCGAGTTGCGAGCAAACTTGTGCTTTGTTTATTTTGTCCTGTTTGTTTCGACCTTCCACCGGCCGTCCTCGGGCCGCCGCGCGCGCGCTCCAGCAACTCCAGGAACAGTCGTCCCGCTGCGCGGCGCGCCCGTCAGACGCAAACAGTGCGTCCCCGCAGAGTGCTAGTAGACCTGTTCTGTTCGGTTTAATTATCATTCGTCCGACAATTTGAGCACCAGCTAAACCCGCATGTAAATTCACTTCCATATGGCATACAGATTAAATCCGCGTCCTTGCGGTGGTCGCCGGGGCCGGGCCCGGGGCTGACCGGACACGCTACGCCCGCCCCGCTGTCCAGACTACTGCAGTGGCCCGGCCCCGGCCCCGGCCCCGGCCCCGGCCCCGGCCCCGCCGCTACCCGCCGCCCCACACCCTTTGTGCTGCCCAAAGTCAAAACTGATTTGCATAGCTCACAAACTCGCTCACATGCAAAACCACTCTGCTGCTGCGGCTGCTGTGTGCGGCATGCACCATTGGCAGTGCTGGCCCACTACATCGCCATCCTCCTCCCCGCGCCCCGCCCCGCCCCGCCCCCGCCCCGCCCCGCCCCGCCCCGCCCCGCCCCGCCCCGCCCCGCCCCGCCCCGCGCACTTCCCTGGCCGCTGTAATCAAATCAAACCAGCAGGACTAATAGGCCACGCGACTTTGGCCCGTGGACCTGTTGCCAACACGTCGTTACGCACGCGCCGGGCGGGGCGGGGCGGGGCGGGGCGGGGCGGGGCGGGCCGGCAGCCGCCCGTGATATTGCCAGTTTGCGAAATGGGAAGCGTACACAAGTAAGTGTGAGCGCAGGGGCGGGGCGGGGCGGGCGGGGCGGGGCGCAGCAGGGTGTGGCGGATTACCAAAATCTATTTCACTGACCAAAAAAATAATAATCCAGACATGGAGAGGATTAGAATTTTTTTTTAGTGAAATGACTGCGCCGAATAGAGTTGATTGTGCACTGGAGAGGTGGAGTAGAGCCCGGCTGCGGGGAAGGCGATGGGTAAGGGGGGGGGCGAGCGCAGCCAATGGGGAGGGCCGTCTTAAGGGTCTGCAGCCACAGGATTATCCGGCTAGAGAGCGCCATTGTACACAGCAAGACACATGCACTCCGCCAGATAACCCTCTAGCCCCTCCCCCCTACACCCGCTCTCCGCTAGCCACCCGGCAACCCCCTTCTCGCCGCCCCAACACTGCCCCGCCCCGCCCCGCCCCGCCCAATACACACCGGCTCAACAGCACAAGTAGCGCGCGCGGTCCAGCAGCATACCCGGGACAGACTCTCCCGGGGCACAGCTGAGTGCTCATCCAGTGCTTGAGCAGGCCCGTGCCAGCCGCTCAGGTGCACGGGCCACCCAGTCCAGTCGATCAACCAGTCAGCCAGTCCATAAATCAATCAACCAATCAGTATGGTCGGCCATGCGTGAGTTGGCGTGTATATTTGAGTACTAACACCGGAAAAACAAAGGTCCTAAGCAACGCCTTTCCTGGGGCGCTATTTGCAAAGGCACTAAACTTGTATGGAGCTCATACTAGCAGGTCAGCTAAAGGTGCTAAGTCCTACCTTTAAAAGGCATTAACAAAACTTAGTGCCTTTATACAGGCACTAAGCATTAGTGCCTTTCCAAATGCACTAAATTTTGTTAGTGACTTTTAAAGGTAGGACTTAGCACCTTTGTTTTTCCAGTGAATACGGAGCTGAAATACTTGACATACCACAATGTCACGTTATAGCGATTCTAAAATAACAGCTTGCAAAAAAGAAATACACAGTTGGTTTAATGTAGGACGATACACATGGAACAGAACAAAGAGAAGGGTGGAGGGCGCGCAATGCCATGCGCTGGTATGGGAAAGCGACGGGATCGGGAGGGATACCGGCGCCCCAGATTTCGACGGCCTGTTCGCGCAAAATCACATCTCGCCATGGACCAGGACCAGAGGGGTTAGCGGGGGGGAGGAGAGCTGGAGGGGGTGAAGGAAGAGGACATTGGGGGGGGGGGGCGGGGGTAGAGGGGTGCACACCGAGGAGAAAAGGAATATGTGCGAGGCGGGGCGGGGCGGGGCGGGGCGGGGCGGGGCTAGGCGCCGAACGCCGGGCTGGCGGGCGGGATATGTGTGGCAAGGATCTACGTGCAATCGAGAAGAGAATTTGAAGACGAGCGCCGCGCCGCTCGCCCGTCCGTATGTCACGCCGTAAAATATGAAGGCGAGGCGAGGGGCCCGGCCCCAGCCCGTACAGCACCCCACCCCGCCCCACCCCACCCCCCCCGCCCCGCTGCACAGCACAGCGCATGGCGATATAAAAGGTGCGGCCCGGGGACCCGAGGAGGACCCCTACGCCCAGGTTGAGGCCGGCGCGGCGCGGCGCCGATACATTGCCGAGGTGAGGAGCGACCCTCGAGCGCGGTACTGTACTGCGACGGTAAAACATCTCGTAGCTTAAATTGTCCATTTCGAATTGGACGCACAAAGTAGGGCGCTGCGCGGGGTACGCCAAGTCGGGGTAGATGTGGGGTATGGGGGTAAGGGCGGGGGAGGCGGGGTAAGCGTGGGGGGAGGGGGAAGCCGGCAGGCTCGGGACAGGCGAACTGAGGTCTGGGTCTGCACGCAAATTAGACATGAAACATTGAGAGGAGCGGGGAGGACAAAGGATGCGGGATTCCCCGTCACGCCACGCCCCGGCGCGCGCTGTGCCTTGGCGCCACCCGGTCCCGCCCCGCCCCGCCCCGCCCCACCGCGCCCCGCCCCGCCCCGCCCCGCCCCACCGCGCCCCGCCCCGCCCTGAGCACACGCACACGCCCGGCGTGGCAGTCCGGAACAAAAGCGAGAGGATTCCGCGAGGAACAACAAACATTCAGGCGGCGAGGCGCGGCGCGGCGGCGGCGGCAGCAGCCCGGCTCTCAGAGATTATTAGCGAGCGTCTCTGAGGACTCGGCCGCCCCGCCCCGCCCCGCCCCGCCCCGCCCCGCCCCGCCTCACCTAAACCCGCGCTCTCTGCCTATCGGCGGACACACCACACGCACCAGCCACACGAGAGCAGCACAGCACTGTACTCTGCGGACATGGCAGTGCGGGGCGGACAAGGCCCTGCTGGTCTGGTACTGCTGGCCCCGCTGCCTGGACCCGCTCGCCACTCAATTTAAAATTACCGCCCCCCGCCCCCCTCCAGTTGTGCTGTCTCGTCCTGCGCCTGTGCCCCACCGCCGTCCTGCCGTCCCCGCCGTGCCCCACCGGCCGGCTGGGCTGCGCCAGGGCTGCGCGGCCGCGCACACAAGACAGCCGGGCGGGGCGGGGGCGGGGCGGGGGCGCAGGCACGGCTTGGACTTCTACTACTCTGTCCCCAATGAGAGTCCTGGAGCGGGGGCGGCGCGGGGGCGGCGCGGGGGCGGGAGCAAACAGGCGCCGAACCTATCCCACCCTATTGGACCCCTTCACCCCTCCCCTTTGCTCCGGGCCGGGCGAGCAATAAGTGCCGAGGGCCTTTCTCCCGCCCTCTCCGTAAAGGCGCACGCCATTTAGAAATGGACCCACTCACTTCTCCTGCCTGCTCGCTCGGTACCGTACCTGCTGGCGCCCCCTCTCTCTTTCTCCCTTACTCTCACTTCCCTCCGCCGGCCCATGTTGTTCTTTCTCTCTCCCACCTGCGCGCGCGCTCCCGCGCAATCTCGTTGATGAGCGTGGTGCAGTGAGCACGACGACATGCAGCGCGGCGCGCGGCCCAATACCAGCAGCTCCCTCCCCTTATCAGCGCACGGACAAACCGGAAACACGTGGATAGTTAGGTATTTTGTTTTACTTCCCACCCCGTTTCTATCTCGCCAGAGCAGAATAAGTGACGTGCGCTCCATCGATATGGTTTCGGGTGGTTCGACATCCCATCCAACTGTTCTGCCCCGCCCCGCCCCGCCCCGCCCCGCCCCGCCCCGCCCCGCCGCTGCACACTGCGACACGGCGCGGCTATGCGGAGGGCGGGGGGCACAATGCAGCCTCCCGCTCGCGATCATGACGAAGTGCTTTGCGCATCATTTTCAGCGCCGCGGAAAGGGAAGTTTTGTTGCGCGGAAACTGAAGGAGATCGTATATATCATACCAAGCCACCAAAAAAACACACAATTTCCATTTAAAAAAAGAAAAAAAAAACTTTGAAATATTTTTGGTAAACTTTCTCCATTTACCACTCTCATCAGTGGAGTGTGTTATCGGGTCGCTTCAGCAAGTAGGATGGGCGTTTACCGCAAACACGGGACCATTGTTTGGACACACTTTACGTGTTTTGCCCGCGTTTTGAATAAAACATTACAAAAGTACTGCTCGGCGCTACATGTGCGCGCGAGCTGGCGCGTTGTCTGCCCGTGCGAGGCGAGGCGAAGCGTAGCAGCCCCCTTTGTGAGGGACACGAAGCTCGCGCTTTCAATTAAAATAGTTAGCTTTGGCATACGAGAGAGCGAGAGAGAGAGAGCGAGAGAGAGAGAGAGAGAGAGAGAGAGAGAGAGAGAGAGAGAGAGAGAGAGAGAGAGAGAGAGAGAGAGAGAGAGAGAGAGAGAGAGAGAGAGAGAGAGAGAGAGAGTGTGTGTGTTTTAGTTTTATAAATGTTTTACTAGGGGATTTTAGTCTGAGACGACATATACCGCTCGACCGGACAGACAGGCATGATTCGCGTCGCATTACCAAAAATAGAAAGAGGAAAAAGTCGCACCGCACGCTTCCATGTCACCAACGAGTTTTTAATAAATTGTAACCGCGTCACTGACTGGCGTGGAGAAAGAAGATTCGACGAGGAAAAATGGCAGGCGGGTCTAGTCCTTTCTCATCCGGGCTGGACCGGACCGAGGCCCAGGCGAGTTAGCTCTAGCCGGGCAGGGCCGCAGGGCCGGGCCGGTGTCCGCCCGACCTTGGCGACAGGAGCTTAAACTTTGCCACCACGAGAGAGAAAAGTAAATGCAGTCGGACTTGCTCCACTGCCGAGTGCGACCCCTGGACCCCCCCTCCGCTGCCACTCGCACACACAGCTCTCGCCGTCCTTTCTGCCTGCCCGTCTGCTCGCTCCGGGGGAGTAAAAAGTTTCGCGTCTGCTGCTAATTTTCGCGGTTTCTCGCGTTTGCCTTGTTCACGCCGACACGCACCCTCTCGCATCCTCCCCCGCCGCGCCCCGCCCCGCCCCGCCGCGCCCCGCCGCGCCCCTCCCCGCCCCGCCCCTACCAGCAGCCAGCCAGAGCAAACACTACTGGGGCGGAGCAAAACATTTCCGCAGGCCTGGCCCCCGGCGGGGCCCCGGTGGGGCCCTGGCGCTGAGGCGGGGCGGGGCGGGGCGGGGCGGGGTGAGGCGGCCTCCTCTGCTAGGCTGGCTGTGCCCCGGGCCGGGCCGCCCCCCGGTGGGGATGCGGGCGGGGCGAGGCGCGAGGTGCGGGTGGAGAGGTCTTATTGAGACGATGTGCACTCGCAATGCACTCCGCACTCTGTCATTTTGCGCCCTCGAAACGTCTCCCGCTCTCCACGTGTATGTATATAAAAGTCATACATTGAAGCTATTCGCATACAACAAGCTATGTCGTCTCGCCGGGCTGGGCGGGGGGGGGGGGGCGCTGCTCGGGGCAGGATCTCAGCAGCGAGAGGCAAGTGGAGGCAAGCGAGCAGCACGCCTCGGGCCACGCGGCGCGAGTGAGCGAGCGAGTGAGCGAGTGAGTGAGTGAGCGAGTAAGCGAGTGAGTGAGTGAGTGAGTGAGCGAGTGAGTGAGAGGTGAAACACATTCTCCCGGCTGCTCGGTCCACTCACGCGCGTGTAAGACTCGCCCTCCTCCCGATGCATCACGCATCATGCCAATCTCGCGCTGAGAATTTCAATTAAAACTTTCGCCTACACCGCCCTGCCCTGCCCGGCTCGGCCCGGCCTCGGCCCGGCCTCGGCCCCGGCTAGGCTCGGCCTCGATCAGCAGCGTCGCACATTGTTTCCACCCCTAACTCTTGGAGCCGGGCCCGGCCTGGCCTGGCCGGGCCGGGGCAGGTCTACAGCACGGCCGAGGCTTTACCTCGGCCGTGGTCCACACAGAATACCCAAGTGTAAGACTGTCGTACACTAAGATTGAAAGTGCAAGTGCATGTGCCGCACGAGCGGTGCCGCCGTGCCCGGAGGCTTGCGAGGCGCCCGCGCGTGCTCCGTGCTCAGGCCTCGGGCCGAAAGAAACAAGGCGGAGTAGGGAAGGTTCGGCAGGGTTCGGCCTTGTTGAGGGAAGGGAATCGGAAATGAAAGCATTAGGACAGACGGACCCATCGGCATGGAGCCGGCTGCCCCCTGCCCTGCCCTTCCCCCCGTCTCTATAAGGAATGCATTGGCAATAACGATGTCATTTGCATAGTAGGTAGGCCCCCGGGCCCCGCGCCGTCGCACCCCCTAGCCCCGGCCCCGCGGGTCCCCTCCACAACCTTCTCTAAAAGCGTTCTCGTTTGTTTCTCCCCCAATCTCATTTGTTTCCCTTCTTCGTCAATCCTGCCCCCTTCCTCCTCTCCGGCCCCCCTTGACGCCGCGCAACCTGGAGCAGGCGGATGCGTCAGATTGGCGCTCTTGGATCACGGGAGGAAAGGTTTTCAATCACAACTAAGTTGTATTATTCTAATTCTTTAATACGTCATTTTTTTCCTGATAAACCGCACTTTGAGCAGGGGAACATGGCGCCTTCCAACAAAACATACATATAACAAACAAACAGAAAAACGAAATAAATCAACGCCAAGTCCGCATCGACTTACACTTATAATAGTATTGCACCGCAAACAGTCGCCAGCACACACAAGTGAGTTGAAAAAAAACCTAGTACTTTTTGATGTGCAGGACTGCAGATTATAAATAATGGCTTAATATTTTTTTATCTCATAGTAAAATTATTTCACTGTTCAAGTAAAGTGGACGACTCCGTACTGCTACCCTCATTAACTGGATACAAAGCAATAATTCAACAAATTCGCAAAATATAACATTACTTTACAGTAGTCTGTACATATTTAGTCAATGGAAAACGACACAGAAAATTATTTTACGAGATAAATAATACACATATTCGGAATGGTTGAAAATAAAACACTTTCTAGCGTTGATACATCCATAATTTCAGTACGACGTTACGCAACATATCACCATTAATATATACAGCCTATTTACACAATATGTACAGAATAATTGATTTTTAGCATACAAATGATACGCATTTACTGCGTATTACAATGTGAGCTGGATATGTCAACTCCAATCGATATGTGGTCCGATCTTCTGTCATATGGAAACACACTTCATCTTAGATATAAAAAACGTGTATGTCATTGGTTCACGAGCCGAATCCAAAAATGCTGACACATGCTCACTTTATAGTTACAACATAGGACAAGGAACTTAAGAGTTTCGTCGCTTATCGGAGACTAGAATCAGGCTTACAGCGTCAATTATTCGACGTTAATCTGTACAGATATTTATTTACACACTTTCGAAATAACAAGTACAAGCTTTCAGTCCAGGGAGCAAACCTTGCGATTGTGGACATTTATCTAACAGATTCAATGCTTTTTCAGTTCATCTTCAGTCTGATGTCCAGTTTTTTTTTTTGTCATAAACTACAACGAAAACGTTTTCGTTACATGCAGGACATTAACGTGGTATCAATAACACACGCTCAGAGCTAAAACGGACCACGGGTCAGTCCGAGCACAACACTCTCCACAGCATTGCCGTCTCCCAAGCATTATCCTTCTTTCTCTCACTCACACAAAAGCACACACACAAACACACATTCACTTTCACTTTCGGCTGCACCGGCCGCATTGGGGCGTGGCAGCAGGGTGTGGTCAGGCGCGCGCTCTCAGCTTAAGTGCTGCAGTTTGTTTCACGAGCCGAAATAAACCGCCCACCCGCAATGAGCGAGTGGTGTTCACATAGTGGTAGGGTTTTTTAGTCGGCAGGTTAGCAATCAGCGAGCAGCTTCAAGCAGTCTACACGGCGTTTCATTTGCATCTGGGACAGAATACCGGAAGGCGAGGGCGGTGGAGAAGAGAGGCGAGAGTGGGCGTGGCCCGGGGCCCGGCCGGGCTGCACCGTGCTGCATTACAACTCAAGCTCAAGAAACAAACGGCCCCCAGAGGGCTGACCTGCCGGCCCCGCCCCGCCCGCCCCGCCCCTGCTCTGCGCCCCACCTACTCGCCGCCAGCAGCCTTAACCTACATATGTACCGAGACCAGACCGCGCCACACACGACAAGATAAATACGCGCGCATATGTGCAGCCGCAAATTACAAATTCGGACGAATAATTCAGGATCGGAATTTCATATTAAACAGACGCAATAATTCACCAAATTGGTCATCATCGAATGATTTTAAAATACTGCGCCCGACTACGCCAGCAGAGACGCTCAGCTATTTTTAGTAGTGGCAAATCTGATTCTTTTAAAAGGAAAAATAAATATTTGTGAATATTAAAATTGAAAACTACGACCTTAGTAAAATTAAAGATCCGCATTTATATAAAACTTAAATTTGAAAAACGGTAAAAATTGGAAGAGGCCATTCAACGTTCGGGAAGAAAAAGCCGCGCCACAAGTTGCGCTACAGAAGCCATAACCATGGCGACCACCACCACGCTAAAGTACATTCTCTCACTCACTCACTCACTCACTCACTCACTCACTCACTCACTCACTCACTCACTCACTCCACATACTCATGCACGTCAGACGCACCCACTCACTACACCACAAAAGTCGATGGATGGTCGGGGAGATAGCCCCGCCCCGCCCGCCCGAGCGAGCGAGGAGACGGGCGAAGGAAAACATTTCCGCACTCGATATACGTCCGATATCAGCGCTAAGTCTTTGCTTGAGAGATGACGGTGCCCCGGGCCCGGGCGGGCCCCGGCGGCGGCGCGCGGTGGAGAGTTACCCCCCTCGTCACCGGACGAGGAACAGCACGAGCACGAGCAGGAAGTCGAACACCACCTCGAGCAGCGCGCTGCGCCGCTGGTCCGCGCCGGCCGAGCGCGCGCCGGACCGCTGGCTCGCCCCGGAGCGGATCGTGTTGTCCAGGTCGTTGGACGAGCGCATCATGTTGTTCTCCAGAACGGCTGGAACGAGCATGTTCGGTCGGTCAGAGCGCAGCGCGGCGCGGGGTCACAGAGTGGCCACCACCACGCACGGAACAGTCGGGTTCTTACGCAACTATCTCACTTTTTCGCCATAAATTTGGTTCTTACGCAACTATCTCACTTTTTCGCCATAAAATTGTCATCGCAGCCAAATTGATACTGTGCACGCCAAGGCGAATATATGCGTATCCCCAGTTCCGCGCGGCGGCTTAATTTTAATTCGCAGAGCAGGTACTCACGTGTGGATCGAAGTGGAGGCCAGTTGTTGCTGCCTGGAGTCGTCCTTGGGCGGTGGGTTGCTGCAGGAGACACATATTGCAGTCAGTTTTTTTTTTGTCTTGCATTTCTGCGAGAGCGCAGTAATTCACAAACCAATAAATCATTGACTTACTCGTGGTCCTCGGCCTCGGCGTGGTGGTGGTCGTGGTCGTGGTCGTGGTGGTGGTCGTGGTGGTCGTGGTGGGCGGCAGCGTCGACACCTTCAGCTCTGCAACAGGCGGGGAGGCACGATCCTTAGAGACAGCAAGACTACTTGACCCCGGCCCGGCGGCGATTAAGGGCAAAACGGGACGCGTGACATTCGGCCGGAAACAAAAATAGTCTGAAGGCAACGCGAGGATGAGTGAACACGAGGGGAAAATAAGAAAGAAAAGAGAGAAAACGGAGGAGAGTGGTACTGAGCCAGAGGGAACGGGTGAAAAGAGACGACAGGACAGGGTCGACGGGTGGCGGGAGAGAGAGAGAGAGAGAGAGAGAGAGAGAGAGAGAGAGAGAGAGAGAGAGAGAGAGACGGCGCCAGTGGAGTGCAGCGGCTCGGAAAAGGTGATGGAAAATGGATGAAACAGAGCTCGAAGCTCCGCTGCGCCGCGCGGGGTGGTCCTCATGCCCCGGCCCGCCCCGGCCCGCCTCCGCCAGCAGCAGCGTCACGGGGCGGATAGGCACCCCGCTCCACACACTTGCCAGGCGGGTGGCCTACCCTTACGGAACCGAGCGCGGACGCGACAAGCCAAACGGATCACAAGGTTGCTCCTGCTGTTGAGTGCCTGGAATTGGTAGGTTTTTCTGCCTCAATTTTTTCGCTACTTTCTCTCTCACTCTCTTTCTCCCTCGAGTGAGCCCGCACCCCGCCCCGCCCCGCCCCGCCCCGCCCCGCCCACTCACGGGCTTGATTATATTTACTCGGCGATGCATTATACATCAGGTTACGGGGACGCAGGCTAACGGCGTTCTGTGGCCCGACAATACCCCTCGATGCACACACACACACACACACAGAGGAGAGCGCTGTCTGTATGAAATAATACAACACCTTCCATCTTCACGTCCGACAGGCAGAGGCGCACGAGCGAGGAGGGAGATGTAGAGACTGTTAGCAGGATGGAGGACTCGAAGAGAACGGGGAGGTGCGGGCGAGAGCGAGCGGCATGGATGGATAGGGGGCAGAAGGAGGCGAGAGTGACAGAGAGATGGAGAGGGGGGAGGGAGGAGGGGGCGCTGCTTTCTCTTAGCAGATTGGACGGCGTGCCGTTATGAAAGCAGGACAGCTGCAGTGTCCCGGTGCGGCGGGCATTGAAGTGCGAAGCCTAGGCGGGGGGCAGGGGACGAGACGCGGGACGCCGCACTCACAGTAGTTTCGCTCCGTATCAAAGGCGCGTATAGCTCCCACTGCAAGCCGCCGCCCGCCCCGCCCCGCCCCGCCCCGCCCCGCCCCGCCCCGCCCTCCCCTGCTGCTGCTGCTGCCGCGCTGTTGCTTTATCGGAATCTGTCGGTTATGCCCCCCCTCCCGCCCTCTCCCTCTACTCGCCATGCTATGAAAAATCACCTATCGCATATTGAGGTCGACGAACTCGTTCCGGATTCTTTCCCTCCCCTCGGCTCGGCCCGGCTCGCCTTGCCAGGCGGGCGGCAGGCGGGTGGGCGGCCCCTCCACCACACTACCTCCATCTCTGCATCAGGGTGGTCACTGCATCCCTCCGCCCTGCTGTGGGCCGGGCGGGCGGGCGGCCCCTCCACCACACTACCTCCATCTCCTCTGCATCAGGGTGGTCACTGCATCCCTCCGCCCTGCTGTGGGCCGGGCGGGCGGGCGGCCCCTCCACCACACTACCTCCATCTCCTCTGCATCAGGGTGGTCACTCCATCCCTCCGCCCTGCTGTGGGCCGGGCGGGCGGGCGGCCCCTCCACCACACTACCTCCATCTCTGCATCAGGGTGGTCACTGCATCCCTCCGCCCTGCTGTGGGCCGGGCGCGCCGCGCCGCGTCGCCCCGTCCGGTTCCGTCCCATCCATCAAGCTGTAAGGTCTCGATCACGTCTCGTCAGCGTTTTTCGGCCCCGCGCCGCCCCGCCCCGGCTACATGTCGTCGCCGCCCGAAGGAGGAGGGGGGGAGGGAGGGCGCCAGGGGAGGAGTACACGGCTCCAACTAAGCCGTCCAGACCTCGCCTCGCTCCCCCCCCCCTCCCCCCGCCCGCAGTACACAAGTAGAACTCGACGCACAAAGAACTGTAGAAGAGCAGCGCCTGGAGGTGGAGGAGAGTGGCGAGGCGATGCAGAATGTCCGCGCCGCGCGCCGTGTGGCCGCCGCGCAGTGTGGCCGGCGCCCCGGCGCCCCACCCCCTCTCCTCTCCTCTCCGCGACGACAAAGTCCTTTCCTCGCCTCTCGTCCGCCCCCTCCCCTACCAACCCCTCTCCCTTCCTCCCTCCACACTTTTCACTTTCCTTTCTTCTCCATTTTGCCAGCGCGCCCGGCCCCGCCTTGCACTCCAGCCACGGTGGCACCCGCTGAAGAGACTATGGAATTTCGTAAGGCACGTAATCACAGGCCTTGTTTGTCTCCTTCCTCCTCCTCCTCCTCCTCCTCCTTCTTTCCCGTGGGCCCCACAACCCCCTTCGCCCTACCGGTCTTTGAGCTGTGCCACGCGTATCCGCAGTGCTAGTCGAGAAAAAGACGGGATATTTTTGTAAAATAATATTTCGAGATGAGCACGAGCACGCACGGACACACAGCCAGGCGCGGGCGGGGCGGGCAGGCGCAGGCGAGCCCTCCTATCCCGCCCCGCCCCGCCTCGCCCGCAGCTGAAGGCCATTCAGTGATCAATCACATCCGATATGTCTGCTGTGTGCGAGCGAGTCTCTACCCTCCCAGGGTAAACCAGCCTATCTGTATGTGTGCAAAGTCAAGTTCTGTCAGAGTAAAAGAGAAAGAAGACAAAAATAAGTTTAAACCGCGCGAATAATGTTGGGGTGTTTTAAAAGGTCAACACACATTCGGATGCCTAACTTTTCCGATGGCCGCTGCGTCGTCGCCCTCGTCCTCATTTTTCTCGCTCCCTGGGCTAAATCCGATCCAATGTATTGTATTTCTCACCGATGGAAACTCGCGCGCGAGCCACGGAACAAGTAAAAATACATAGAAAAAAAAAGTTGGGACGTGAGATGGATGAGCGGGTGCGAGGATTTGCGAAGAGCCAAAGACAAAAGAGGAAAAAAGTGCGAAAAACAATGGAGCCAACTGTACCACCAGGAGGAACACCTCGCGGCCCACCGGCGCAGGTCTGAGGGAGTGAAAAACAGGGGAAAAAATACAGCCAATAGCAGCGAAGCGAAAATCGAGCAGCGCTTACGGCTTTGACTGTTTTCTCGCATAATATAATGCTTAACCAACCGCCAGGGAGCCGCGATATACACAAGAGCGAAGCGGCAATCCTCTTGCCTTCCACATTAAGAAGGGGGGGAAAAAATATACTTAACAATGTAAACAGCAGGCGGAGGTAGCCGTTACTTGTCCATCCCCCTGAGGACGACACCTCTGCTGAGGTTTAGCCCCGCCCGCCCGAGGCCTAGCTTACGACTCGCACATATGCTACTGTCGCTGCATGTCTCGCGCACCATTAGGTGTGTCAGTGGCGGGGGCGTTGTGTCGTCTGCTGTGCTAGGGTGTTTGTTTGCCTTGGGTTGGCCCCCCTGTCACGCGCAGGTGGCTGCTACTCATCTCTCTCTCTCTCTCTCTCTCTCTCTCTCTCTCTCTCTCTCTCTCTCTCTCTCTCTCTCTCTCTCTCTCTCCCCCCACACCCAGCCACGCCTTCCCTCTTTCTTGCCCGCCCCTGCTCCTCGTCTCACCTCCGCCTTTGCTAAGAATTACATTTCCAGCCGCCTAAAAAATATGTGTGCCGTGCCGTGTCCGGCCGGCGGTCGCCTCTCGTGTACGACATGTCCCCGCGCGTCCCCGCCGCCATATTAATAGCCGCGCCGCCGCCCCGCCGCGGTGAAACCGCAGGTTCAAATGTTGCTCGCTAAATGTTCCTTTTCTTCTTTTATTTGCTTCATCCTCCGTAATCCTCCCGGGTGGGCGCCGCGGGGCCGGGGCCGCCGCAGCAGCAAGCGGAGCGTCCGCCTGCGTCAGGCAGCCTGCCCTGATTTCCAATGGCGCTGCGGCGGGGGCGGCGGGGGCGGCGGGGGCGGCGGGGGCGGCGGGGGCGGCGGGTCGGTCAGCGGAAAGAATCAAACCAACTCAGCAACAACAGTAAAAATAAGGTAGGTGAGGTGGCTCGGCGCGAGTTTAACCGCCGGCACGCCAGCGGGGAGTGGGGAGGGGGAGGGAGGGAGGGAGGGAGAGGAGGAGAGGGAGAGGAGAGGAGAGAGAGGAAGAGAGAGAGAGAGGAGAGAGGGAGAGGGAGAGAGAGAGAGAGAGAGAGAGAGAGAGAGAGAGAGAGAGAGAGAGAGAGAGAGAGAGAGAGAGAGAGAGAGAGAGAGAGAGAGAGAGAGAGAGAGAGAGAGACGTAAAATAGGGAAGGTCGCGGCCGCAGGAAACGCGCTGGAAAAGAACTGCGTCGGGATTATGCTATCATTTTAGTTGCGAGTTGTAGGTTTAAGTACTTCGAGGTCAGTTTTGGACAGTTTTTCAAAAACTAGTCACGATGGTCCAAACTCCAGCCAACATTCCGGCCCGACCCGGCCAGGCCGCGTGCCTCGCTGGCACGGAAAGCCAATCGGGATAGGCGGGGGTGTTTTTCACTCAGCTTCGCGCGCTAACGTTCCCGCAGGGGCGCCCAGCACGCATGCGCGCGCGCGCACACACATACACAGGGCCGCTGATACGGGCTGACCTGACAGTGTCTGTTTTCCGCTTCACGGGTTCCACATCCACACCGGCAGCCGGCCACGCCCAGCAGTGGCTACGCCAGGCACGCACGCTCCTACTCTTTTCCCTCTCTCTCTCTCTCTCTCTCTCTCTCTCTCTCTCTCTCTCTCTCTCTCTCTCTCTCTCTCTCTCTCTCGCGCGCGCGCGCTGTCCATCCCGCTTCTTCCACCCGCTCCGCTCCCGCCCCATAATCGTTCCCTCCCACCCATACAGACTTTCTTTCTCTCTCCTCTCTCTCTCTCTCTCTCTCTCTCTCTCACACACACACACAGGCGCACCTTCAGGCACAGAGTGACAAGGGCTTAGGTATTGTGGGAGCTTCCCTTACTCAGCGACAAATGATGGAGCAGAGCTCTCTATGACTGGACAAGCCCCGCTTTCCCCGCTGCCCTCCCTCCTCTCTCTCTCTCTCTCTCTCTCTCTCTCTCTCTCTCTCTCTCTCTCTCTCTCCTCTCCCTGGTCCCGCCCCAGGGTGGACAGAAGAAGGCGCTTCCTTTTGTGGAAAGAATTGTGTGGCGAGTAAGTATGGTAAAAAATATTTTAAAAAATATAAATAAAAAAGAGAGGGGGAAGCGGGTCACATTGACCGTACAGCTTTACCGCAGGGGGCCGGCGGGAAACCACCAGCCCGACAAACTGACGCCGACGAGCTTCATTCGATAATTATTGCCTTCATTTCGCGAAAAAAGAAAAAAAAAAGACAGCGACAGGCTGGTCAATTACGTGGGGCTGTGCCGCTTAATTTGGCTCCATAGGCGTCATTCGATTACGCGTCAATAAACTGGCCCTGGGAGTTGGAATCACGAGACCCAAAAAATTAGGAGGAAAGAGAGAGAGAGAGAGAAGAGAGAGAGAGAAGAAAAAGGTTAACGTTGACGTGCTGGTTGCTAATTTGACGCGAGCGACCGCGCGCGTGGGGCGATAGGCGAGGCGAGCCGCGGGTAAAAGAGAGAGAGTGAGAGAGTGTGTGTGTGTGAGAGAGAGAGAGAGAGAGAGAGAGAGAGAGAGAGAGAGAGAGGGCGGTGTGATTAATGAATCGAGAAGCTCTGTCGCAGACGCGAGGGCGGGCCGGGCCGGGCGGGCGATCACAACCCCACACAGAAAAGTGAAACAATGCAGAGAGTGGGGCAGAGCGGAGGCGGGACAAAGAGCGAGTGAGATGGACAACACCGCTAACGAGTTCCCTCCGCTGTCACTCAATAACCCTTTGCGCCCGTGTCGCGTTACGCCCCGCCCCGCCCGACTAAAAAGGCGGTCGCAGAGCTCGCCAGATTGAATCTTTGCGGATTACATTTCCCCATTTTCCAGAGTGTTTATCTCGCGCACCCGGCTGGGCCTGGCCCTGGCCCGGCCTCCCCCGCACAACCAGAGCCAGAGCCACACAGCGTGCTTCATTTAATTAATAAGCCACCTCCCGCCATCCGCGGGGCCCCGCCACAAGCTGTCACGGAAGTTTTCAGACGACGTTTGAATTCACTCGACGACGTCACAATTATTACGGGAGCAAAACTTGCGCCGTCCTTTTGCGCGTCGCGCGGCGGCGGCGGCGGCGGGGGCTGGAGAAGAGCGGGGCGGAGCGGTTGAGGTAAACGCCGCGGCCGGCAGGAGCCGCCCCGCCCCGCCCCGCCACGCCACGAAAATTATTTTTAACGCAGCCTGTCACGAAATGCAGTCAATGAGGGGTGGGCTGGTGCTGGTGCGCACTGGCCCTTTCCACCCGCGAGTAAACCCGTTTTTGTTTGCAGTGTATTTTGGGCGCGCGCCCCGTGCCAGAGCGCTGGCAGTAGTTTCGGACGCTTAGTGGTTATGTAGCAGCAGAATCGGTGGGACCTGCGCGTCTCGATCGCCGGCTTATACCCGGAACGGAACCTCGGCCCTAAAGGGGCCCGGGGGGGGGGGGGGAGAGAGGCAATCCGTCCGCCAAAGCTGGCGGGCTGTGACACTGCCGTGCAACTGCACAGGACGGACTTTTTATAATTACTCTGCCAGAGCTTCCCCGCGTGAATTTACAGCAGCACCCATTTACCTGTATTTTACGCCACACTTTCCGGCCCCGAACGTTTGCTCTGTGCGCCTCCCTCACCCTGCTCGCACGCATGCCTGTATAGGTGCGCGGCCCTGAGCCCCGTGTCCATGACTGGGCACGGCCGGGGCCGGGGTGCGGTCTGGTGTGAGGCTCGACTCGACCTCCATTAGGTTTACCTGGACCCTGCGATGCCCCCGAGCGATCGAGCACTGAATATGCTGCGGGGTCCGCTGCAAAGTTGTTGATCTATAGTATTGCAAAGTTACCGCAGAGGTCGGCCCCCGAGCGGTAAGCTGCGGGTGTTTATCTGGGCCTAGGCTGGCGTGGAGGGAGGGGGAGAGGGTAGGGATTATTTGGGTACCTGGTCAGGGGCAGCGAGAGATATAGAGAGAGAGAGAGAGAGAGAGAGAGAAGGCAGAGAGGCGGAGGGAGATATGGGAGAGGAGCGAGAGGGTATAGAGGCGAGGGGGGATAGCGGAAGGAGGGGCAAAGAGAGATAGGGGTGGACACACGTCACTGGCCATCTGACCCTCCTTCCGCTAAAACCGTTTCAGTGACCCCTCAAACGCGGCGGCACCGCCGTATGCAGGGGGAGGGGCGGGTGAGGGGCGGGGGTTGGAGAGGGCGAGGGCGAGGGGAGAGAAAGGGGAGGGGCGCAGAGAGACAGAGCGAGATGAGAGGATATAGCACGGCTGTCGCGTTACGCCCGAACGAGTTTACGATGGGAGCAACAGTTCCAGGGGCCTTCTCAGCTATCTGGCACCACTGGCCTGTTGGTTGCAGCTGGCTGGACTTGCGCTGGCCGAGGCCGGCCGGCCGGCCGGGCAATGGTCTGAGATTGTATTGGGCCCGGCCCGGCCCGGCCTCGGCCAGCCCGGCCGCAGCTGCACTCCGCGCGCCGAGGCCGAGACCCAGGCAATCAAATGCGGGGAAAAGGAAGCCATTTACATTCGGACAGAACGCCTGACGCGCCTAACGCTGCCTCGGCGCGACAGGAAAAAGTCGAGTGTGAACGGCGTGGGCCCGGCCGGGCCAGAGCGCACAGTTAATACCTCTTTCATACGGGCGTGGATGTTAAAAATTATGCAATTACCAAAAATAAAAAATGTTGTTTTTGTTTTTTTTTAAATCATCAAAATTGACTTAGCATTTCGTGCAAATACCACTTTGATGGATGTGCGAGAAAGAGTGTGTGACGCGGTAGAAAGAGAGAGAGCGTAGCGGGTCGGGACGGGGGCGGGGCCGAGGGGGAAACAGACGCAGCCAAGCGAGGGTCGCGAGGGTGCTGAGGCGTCTTGGCTGGGGCGGGCTGGCTGGCTGTGGTTCGGTTGACTGCAGCCACGCCCCCCCCCCCCCCGCCCCCACTTCGCCCCGCCCCGCCCGCTGAGCCACAGCTTGAGCAGCACGGATGGAGCAGTCAGCTGGCAGCGAGTTAGTAGAGGGCGCAGGATTGGCAGGGGGAGGGGGCTGTCATCACTGTGTCATCATCACCATCGTAGCCTTGTCAGCATTTTCAGGGTCATAAAAGAAACCGCGCCGCCCACTCCACAAACAAATTGTGTACAAAAAAGGGGTGAAATCACAAGCTATACCAGCTAGCTACTCTTGGCGCGGTCAGTGCGCGGGGAGTTTTCATCCCTTTTGACTTAACAGAGGAGCGTTACCATACACTGTAAAAAATGTCTTTGTAAATTTACGATTTTTTCGTAATTTGTGATTTACAAACGGTGTCGTAACTCTACGATCAAAATCGTAAACTTACGAGAGCCCATTTGTGGTTGTTGAAGAATCACAAGTCGATACCCAGTGTCCTTATAATTTCGTAATTTTACCATGTTATATCGTAACTTTACGACAGTTATCATGGAAAATTTTCCCGTAACCCTTACAAATTCTTCTCACAGTGTATAGAAGTCAGGCCGCACGCAGTGTGTTAGACAAAAAGAAATATGAAAGTGCCCTAGCCTGGGCTCATAAATACTCCTGCCTGGAAGTTAGGGTACTCCACTCACCGTAGATCCTGACGGTGCTCTCCGCCGCGCCGAGGCTGTTCTTTGATATGCACTTGTAGACGCCGTAGTCCCGCAGCGTCAGGTTCAGCACCGTCAGGTACATGTGCACGTGGTAGCTCTCCCTCCGCTCGTTCACCACGTGCTTGGATCTGCCGCAAATACAAAATCGAGTTGTTGAAACCTCTGGCCGCAGTTTCCGATGGAAGTCGTGAAAATTAAAGTGGGGATCCAAGCGTGTAGCTTCGGCCCCTGTCATCGAGCGGGTAGGCAGACCCGGCGCGCGCGCCAGCCCGGCGGGCCTGCCTACCTCCCGGGCGCCCGCGTCGCTTCCTTACCCGTTGAGCAGGATGGTCGACCGCTGGTCCTCCCAGTAGTTCATCGTGTTCGGGTAGGCCTCCACCTTGCACTCGAGCGTCACGTCCGTGCCCACGGGCGCGCCGAGCAGCTGGCTGGGCGCGTGGATGGTGGGCGCGACTGCGACAAAAGAGAGAGCGAGACAGAGAATATGAGGCGGGGAGTCAGAGCAAAGAGATAGACGGTGTTGTGCGGAGAATAAGCGCTGCCGAAAGGGGTCCGCCCGTCCCCACCGCGCCCCGCACCACCCCACCCCACCCCGCCCGCCTCGCCCCGTCGCGGATTCATTAGTCAAAGCACTGGCGAGGATGATGCGCGCTGTACCGTCCCGCGCCATACCACCCCGCCCCGCCCCGCCCCACCCGGGCGTTCTGTTCCAAGCGGGCGGGGCGGGGCGGCGGAAGCAGCAGAAGCCGTCCCGTTAGCGCGCCCAGTCCGTGCGCTGCATCGCGCTGGCCCTGTTAGCGACTACCCCTATTAGCGGGGCTTAAATACCTCGCGGAAAAGGGTATGCCGGCCGGGCGGCGCGGCATGGCGTAACAGGAACGTGACTTTTGAGGGATTCAGCGCGAGATTCAAACACTCGCGGGCGAAACGTGTTCCACGATCTGAAATTAAACATGTCTAACGTGAAAAAAGCTTGAACAAAAGTTCTCAATTCCCAGGGTTGTTTTTTTTGTTAAATCACTGACCCCTGTGGACATCGTTTTGTCTCAACCCATACATGGTTCGATATTTCTTTCAGCTTTCCTTTTTTTCCTGGGACTGAAACCCTCCTCCCGGCTCCTCCCCGCGAGCTGCTCAGTCGTGGTACCAGAGCACGGTGATTACTCGGAGGTGGCTTTGATGCAGCCGGGCCGGGTCGGGTCGGAGTCCTCCCGCGGCTTACCGTGACCAGCTTCGGCCCCGCCCAAGGCTACTTACCCCGGCGCTGCCCAGTCCGGCCCAGCCCGGCCCGGCCCGGCCGCGGCGGCCGACTTTTACTTTCAGAGTGCCCCCCGGACTAGTATAATTATATTTTGCTAGTCCCGCTTCGGGTGGGGTGGGGCGGGGCGGGGCGGGGCGGGGGTGTCTGGTCCGGACCGGGTCGGGTTGAGGGGGGCCCGGCCGGGGGCCGTCTCGGCGGTGAAGAGGACGAACAGGACGCAGAGATGAGGGGGGGGGGGGGGATGTGCCGGGCCGGGGAGATAATCCGTCCTTGAGCCAAGGCGCAGGCCGGGCTGGGCTGGGCTGGGCTGGGCTGCCCCCTACCTACAACCACCCTGTTCCCCTCTCACGTCGTCCAGTGCATGTTTCCCTCCTTTCGCGCGCGACCCGTAAACAACGGGGGGCTGGGCCGGGCAGCAGCGGCGCAAACATTGTCCCGGTGGCGTGCGGCTCACTCGCGCTAGCTGCTAACAAATAGCGCCCACCGTGTGTGGGGCTTTTTTGCTCCCGCCCCCCCGGGCGCGCAGGCAGGCAGGCCTTTGCGACCTAGGCCCCGCTTGTGACCTTGCATGACTACTCACTGTCGCCCACAACTTGCTCCGTTATATTTAGAGGGATACAGTTCACCTCGAGTAACGAATAAGTAACAAACGCAACTAAAGCAAGGTGGTTATTTCTAAATGAAACGTGCTTGATTGTGACGTTCATTAGCATGACTGTATTTGGAGACGTGTTAAAAGCAAGTTACAAGTTCCAGGCGCAGAGCTGTCGGCCAGTAGGACTAGTAGGACCAACATGACGGCTGGATCTGTCTCCGGCGGCGGCGCAGATCTCGTAGGCTCGACACTGTCAGGAGGATTAGCACGCACGACGGGGGGAGGTGTTTGCAGCGACAATGCGCCGCTGCCCCCCCCCCTCCCCCCGTGAGAGGTGGTCGCCAGGAGCAGGGCCTCCGAGGGGCTCTCGAACACCACCCCCCACCCCCCCTCCCCGGGGCGCTTTGTTGGTTGCTGGTCTGGTCGCCCCTAACCGGACACGACTCGCCCCGCCCCGCCCCGCCCCGCCCCGCCCCGCCCCGCCCCGCCCCGCCCCGCCCCGCCCCGCCAGGCGCCCGAGTAGTTTTGGAGTGGAAATAAGCGACACGCAGAGAGAGCCGGCCGGCCCATAGCGAGGCCCGGTGGTCCACTAGAGTGGGGGAGAGAATGAATGTCCTGCCGGTAATACATACTCCCGCGGAATACGGTATTGTGTGCCGGCCGAGCCGAGCCGAGCTGGGGCGTAAGGGCGCCGGGGTGGGATGGGGCCCGGGCCGGGGCCCCGGCCACCACAAGGAGCGGCCGCCCCGCCCCGCCCCGCCCCGCCCCGCACCCTGTGCGGCCGCACATAATGGCGCGAGCCACGACACATGGCCACGGCAAGGAGGCGCCCCGAAAAAAAAAAATTATCGCAGACTAAACTCTCCCTCGACTTACAGTTGACGTTGAGGCTGATGCGCTTGGACACGGCGGGCGGGACCTCGTTGGACGCGATGCAGAGGTACGCGCCCATCTGCTGCCGCGTGATCTTGTACAGCGGCAGCGTCTCCGAACTGTAGTTGTCCACTGAAACATAGGGGAAAAAATACAACTTAGGCTGCGAAAGGGAATAAAAGTGTGTTGCGCCGTCCGCCGCGATGAAGATTGAAGCTTTGTGTCTTTTTCATCGGTCGAGGTGCACACTCGTTCTCCTGCGCGGGGTGGAGTCTTGACCGCCGCCCCGCCCGTTGTTTCGCTCCGGTCGCCGCCCGGCCCTCTGCTGCGAGAGGAGAGCAGGCCCCGTACATAACGCTGGACGCTAAACCGCGGGGGCCGGCGGGCGGCACGGCTGCGCCAGGGGCCAGGGGGCCACGGGGCCAGGGGGCCGGTGGTGGCCACGTGGCCACAGCCATGCCGGCAGTGTACGGCGTAAGCCGGCGCCCGGGCCGGGCGGCACGCGCAGCAGGAGTAGGCGCCGTGTGTGGCCAAGATGTGACACAAGCAGGACAGAGGCGGGGCGGGGCGGGGCGGGGCGCGCGGGGGAGAGGGGGGGGGGGGCGCTTGTCACCCGGCCGGCCGGGGTGGGCCCCACACTGCGGGGACATGACGCGCCAGCGCCAGCAGGGACCCCCCGGGGGGGGGGCACAGTGCCGCGCCGCACCACTGTACCTCGCGGTAAGCTAGAGTTAAGTGGCGCTAGCGCTGGTCTAAACGCGCCGCTGTCAGCGCAAAGAGGGGATGGGATGGGGTGGTCACTTCCGCCCCGCCTCGGCCGGTGAGTTAAGGTTAACTCACCTTGGGGCCGGAGACCTCGTCTCTCTCCCTCTCTGCTTACAAACGTACCGGGAGTTTCTTTGAATGTGCAGCAAGTGTTGCGGGATTGCCTACTCGCCAGGGCTATGGCGCCTATTTCGGGCGAGTGCGGTAGGCGAGCACTGCTGCGCGTTCACCGAGGGGGTACGCACTCGCGCAATAGTCGGGTCACTCTACCTGTAATGAAGCAGGCGTAATAGTATGCGTAATAGAAGCGTAATAGGAGCGTAACAGCCAAAATTCTCCATTTTCCCACTAATTTTGGAGTTCTTTCGGGCTGTTTATGCTTATCTTTGGCTAAACTTGTTCAATTTTCGAGCGTAATACAGCGTACTTAGACGTAACCGTCGGGTCACAGATTTTAAGAGTGAATACCTCCTCGGCGTTCACAGAAACACCCGTCTCCTTCTCCACTGTAACTCGACCGCAGTGGATTGGCGACCGCCGCCGACGCCGTCGGCCGCCGCCGCGCCGCGAGACAAAGAGGAACAGTTGCTACAGAGTAATCTACCCGGGGGAGTGGAGGGGGGGGGCGGCTGGCGGCAGCAGGCCGCGTATAAACTGAAGGATCGCTGATACTTGCTCCGGAAATGAACCTGCCAGGCGAGTGAAGTGAGACGCGAGGAGCGGGGCGGGGCGGGGCGGGGCGGCGGGGTGGGGCGGAGGAGGGAGGGAGGGGAAAACGCACCGTTCATTACTATCCTAATTACCAGGCCCGTCATTTATATTGTCTCGGCGGAGTGGCGTGGCGGGGCGGGGCGGGGCGGGGCGGGGCGGGGCGGGGCGGGACGCCGGCCGGACGGGACGAGCTCCTCCGGCTCCGGATTAATAAAGGCGGCTTCCACTGCTGGCGCTGCTCGTCGCTCACAAACAAGGCCGCGACGACTTCCACTCCAGAAAGAGATTCTCCCTCGTTCACTTAAAACAAATATTAGTACGGAGCGGCCACTCGGTGCCGGCCCGGCCCGGGGTAGGGATCACCAGCATGAGCGCTCGCACCTGTTCCGCTCGTGTTTGCAGCTTTATTAAATGTCATGATAAAAATTACGTATATATATATTTTTTGTATATAATAATCATGTGCCATAATCCTTAAGAGTAGGGCCAAGGATGTAGGTGAGGAGGAGAGGAGGGGAGAGGTGCGCGGGGGGCGAGGGGAGGGGTGGCAGGCCGTTTAGGGGCCTTCCATGTTTACACCGACCGAGCTGCCATTGTCACCTGTTACAACGCAAGGGGACAATTTACGTGCGCAGCTGTGCGCGGGTTAGAGTGTGTGTGTGTGTGTGTGTGTGTGTGTGTGAGAGAGAGAGAGAGAGAGAGAGAGAGAGAGAGAGAGAGAGAGAGAGAGAGAGAGAGAGAGAGAGAGAGAGAGAGAGAGAGTTGCGGTGAGGAGAGTGCAGCCGCAGTGAGGAGCACGCGTTGCGTAGCGATGTTAGCGCCAGAGAGATTCAGCTACAGCGCGATAGGATAAAAGTTGCAAAAACAAAAATATGTAAGCCGCCATAAAATTCCTACCCATTAGTTTGTATACTAAAATTAATAATAAAACTCACTTGGTTTTTTTTTTTCCAGATCAACCATTGAGCCCGACCGCAGCAGGCCGCAGCCATATCGAAATAAAAGTCTCTCCGGCCCCTCCCCAGTCTCCCGCGTGCGGTACACTTCCATAAAAGACGTTCCATGAAAACCTGATCATATACGTTATTGAGAAGAGAAACTTTGCTCCCCTGCCGCGCCGGCCGGGCCGCCAGTCCACCCCTATTGGGAGGGGCGAGGTGCAGCGGACCGGCCGGACTTCCCGACGAACGCGGCGGGGCGGGGCGGGGCGGGGCGGGGTGCGGTGGGGTGCGGCGGGGTGCGGTGGGGTGCGCCGGGGTGCGCCGGGGCTGTAGGGTGGAGCTCCCCTGCGTGTTCCCCGACTCCCTGCACGTTTTCATTACCTTCGTCTTCCCCTCGCGTACGACAGCGCCTCTTCATACGGCTAATTTGTTGCCAGCCTCCCCCTCCCTGCCGAGCCGTGCCGAGTCATCCAGTCTTTCTGCTTTGCCGCCGCGGGCCGTGTGTCTAGGGCTGGGGGCGGAAGGAAGGTGCATCGAAAGGGGGGGGGGGGAGGTACAAAACGCAAGGATAACAAGAACGTCATACGATATTTTCTTGAGGGGAAAAAACAGGCTAGCACATGTTCACATTAGAAAGAAAAGAAAAAAAAATTACCAGCAGTTACGGTTTTTTACGGTCCTTATGCCGTAAGCATAAGTCACGGTTCGGACCCAGCAACGAATTTACAGAGCGGAGCCGTCTACACTGTAAAAACGGGTTGTTGGAAAACAACCTATTTTGTAACAACCATGTTGTTGACAAACAACCATGCTGTTCAAGAACAACAAAGGTTGTTGAGAAACAACAATGATTGTTTACGAAGGAAAACAAGAGCTTTATTGTTCCTGGACAACTTCTGTTGTAGCTTTACAACATTTTTGCTGTCACTTGACAACTTTTGTTGTTACTGGACAGCTGACGTTGTTGCCAGACATCAGCCGTTAAAAACTTAACAACAATTTGCTGTTAATTCGCATTACTGTTAATTTTTACAGTGCACCGTGTTTTTTCTAACAGTGTTGCACATAGAAATCCCCGAAACTAACTACATTAGTAATTTGCCGCCAGCCACAAAAAGTGCGCGTTTGGGAGGCGGCTGCCTACAGCGAGTAGAGGGGGGGGGGGGGGTCAGCTGCACGCTCCCACTCATCCTTGAGGCGGCCCTCCCCCTCCCCAATCATTTCCGAGCGATCACTCAATTTAACGCGTTTGCGGCCGAGCATAGCCGCGCCGGGCCGAGGCCGGGCCGGGCCGGGCAGAGGCGGCGCGCGGCCTCGTCAGAAATGTGAATGGCCTCAGCGGGAGCTCTGGGGAAGAGGGGGGGGGGGGACGAGCGGCATTTAGCGAAAACTCGACCGCGGCAGAGCGCAGCGCGTGTCGAACCACAAAACGAGGAACGACTCACTCATTCAAAACACTTTTACAGTCAAATGAGTTTGTAACGCCGCGGCGCGTCGTGAACGCGCTGGAATTATTTCCAGAGTCCGGGACGGCGGCGGCGGCGGCGGCGGTACTACCGGTTTACGAAGTTGAGAAACACACCCTTTTCACGTCCCCTCCTTGCATTTCGACGATATTTCTTCACGATTGTTGTTCGTTATTCACGCACGTATTCATGCATTTGTTACCGAGTAACGATTAGTTCGACACGTGACGTGAGTGAGATACCAGGCAGGCACACCCGCGGGGGCAGGGTACCCCCCCCACACACACACACACACACACGCGAGTATGTCCGCCGCGCTCGCCTCGTTTTGTGTAATTTGTCGCACGAGCCATTTAACAGTCCGCCGCGCCGCGCGTGTCACACTGCAGCATAATGCACCCATCAAAATTCAATTACGCGGCACCCCCCCCCCCTCCTCCGCGCAGAGATGCCCCGCGCCATCATTACGTTCTTCATTTCCCTCCCAATTCAAGACCAGGTCTTTCTTTTCCCCGCCGCGCTTTCCTCCTCCTCCTCCTCCTCTCCTCCTCCCCCCTCCCCTCCTCCCCTCTTCCCCCTCCTCCTCCTCCTCTTCCTCCTCCTCCTCCCCTCTTCCCTCCCTCCCCTCCTCCCCCTTCTCCTCCTCCCCCCTCCCCCTCCCCCTCTCCTCTTCCTCCTCCACGAGCCTCGCACGCAGTCCATTACAGTTTCTTCCCCTTTATTCGCAACTTGCCTGCCTGCCTGCCTGCAGCGGCGGCGGCGGGCGGTGGCGCGCGCGGAGCGGCCAGACAGCTTCAAGTACACAGAGCCGAAAGAGTTGTCTCAAGTTATTACCCTCACCGCAAAGGCAAACTCATTCCGTCAATCTGCATAGGGGCTTGTACAAGCAGACCGCGGCGCGGGCCGGGGCCGGGGCCGGGGCCGGGGCCGGGGCCGGGGCCGGGGCCGGGCAGGCACGGGCGCGCGGGGCGGGGGTAGGCGCGCTGCTACTCCGCTTGGATCTCCGCCGCGCGCACTTTTTTTTCACTCCTCTCTTTCTCCCTCGCTTTCGCTCTCACTCGCGCACACACACTAATTCTTTTTCAGCGCTGGCGTACTACCGATTTCCCAAGTGGTGAAAGCATGGCACGGGACGAGTGGCACAGGGGCGGGGGGGGGGGGGGGGGGAGAGCTTGGGACTTGGGAGGCTGCTGCGCTGGGCTGGGCTGGGCTGGGCTTCTGCCGGTGCCGAGTTGGCTCCCACACAAAAAAAGTGAAATCTCTCTCTCTTCTATCAAGGCTGCCCAAGAAAATTATGCTCCTCATAAATTCGTGATCCTCTGCCTTGGCGGTCGCATCGCAAACCCCTTCGCTCTCCCTATTGAGCTCGCCAGGGGCGGGGGCCGAGGGCGGGGGCCGCGTCGCACTCACTGTGTCCGAAACGCTGCTGGAGTTCGAACCGGGGAAGACCTTGGGTAATACTTTAATAATATAAGAGAACAATAGTGAAAAATTACACAAAAGCGCAGGCGCTGGTCCGCTTGCAATCGCGACAGTAGTAGTGCTTTTACGGTTTGGTTATAGTGACAGGCCTTCATACACAGGTCTGATATTATTTGTAGAGCGAGCACGGCATGAGCTCGTTGGCACAGATTAGCAGAGGCGCTTTTCAGCATGCCCAATGGCCACCCAGACTGAGGCAGGGCAGGAGAGGGGCCCTGTGCACACATACGCGCAGCCTTGAGGCCTGTGTGAGCCTCCTTTGCCCCCCCCCTCCCCCTCCCCCTCCCCCGTCCCGTTCACCTTCACGGCTCGGCACCAGTAGAGCCGGCCGGGGCCAGGGCGGACGGGCTGATCGGGGATGAGGGAGACACAGACAGGAGAGGAGGGGAGGGGAGAGCTGCTTGTGGGACCAGCGCTGCTCATCTCAGCGCAGCCCGCTCTGAGTCCCGCCCCGCCCCGCCCCGCCCCGCCCCGCCCTTGGAGCGAGTGGCCAATCCGAGTTACAGCCCACTCGATTCCCTGCGGGGCGGCCCGGCCCGGCCCGGCCGGGCCGTCAAAGGATTGCCGCGCGTGAAACTGGCGTTTATATATTTCCGTTCCAGATGTCGCCTCTGCGGTTCTCGCCGCAGCAAAGACTCCGCATACGCGCTAAAAGAACGGCGTCGCAAAAAACAAAAAAAAAAATAAAAAAATAAGCGCACACTTCTTGTAACCGTGTGAATCTGCATTCCTACACTTGTCCCGCTTCAATACGCATGCGAAATTCCTAGAATAATTCTCATCACGCCCTTTTACTTGGGCATGGAAATGCACACATCTGCATGTAGTATGCGCCAGCCTTACTTCCATGACGTAAGGTCAGACCAAACTACTTTTACATTAGCCGTTTCATCAGTGGGGGTTAGCTGCGCGCGCGCGGTTGTGCGTGTGTGCGTGTGTGTGTGTGGGAGTGAGCGGGCACGAGCGCACTTGCGTATGCGCGAGTATGGGAGAGAGATTAATGATGTGCAAAATCGCCCTTGGAGTGACACTGATGAGGAGGACGCCGGGCGTCGGGACGCCGGACGCGGAGGGGAAGCAAGATGACGCGACGGAGGGGAGAGCGGGGCGGGGGCCGGGCGGGGCCGCACCGCGCCGGGATTGGGGGAGAGGGAAAAGGGAAAGAGGGTGATTGCATCCGACCGCCATTTGAATACATAACTCGCTGCCGTACAAATATTGCAGACATTATTGGTTTACATCGGCCCGGGAGAGAGAGAGAGAGAGAGAGAGAGAGAGAGAGAGAGAGAGAGAGAGAGAGAGAGAGAGAGAGAGAGAGAGAGAGAGAGAGAAGGGGAAAGTGAAACTGAAAGTGGAACCTGCAGTATTGGCAGCGCGCGGCGAGGTTTATTTGGTCCAGAACAGAGGCGCGCCGCTTGAGGGTGGGACAAATAAAAAGTTGAACCGTACTGGTTTATTTCCACAGAGGGGAGAGGGAAAAAAAAAACGATGGTGCGGGGCCTTTGAAGGAACTAATCTTCCTCGGAACGTCTCGAACAGAGCGGGCCGGGCAGGCAGGCAGGCAGGGGCGGGCTAGGCGGTTCACAAGCCTGAGGGCTGGTCCAAGGTCCAAGCGCCTGGGCGGGCACGCCTGGGCCGGGCCAGGGGGAGCCGAAGCACACCGCAGCCGGAATCTTGTCGGGGGCGTGTAGTGTTTGGGAGCCGCCTCTCCGCCCCGCCCCGCCCCGCCCCGCCCCGCCCCGCCCCGGACTAGAGGTAAATCGAGGTAAACGGAGAGGTACGCCGCCGGTGGGGCTGCTCCTGAGTGGTACTGATTTGGCCAGATTTAGACCAGACCGATCTGGGCCAACAAGTCCGAGCGCCTGAATCGTACCGCCGCACCAGCGTGAATGAGCTCCCCCTCCCCTCCGCCCCGCCACTGCAACCAGATACCCTTGGAGCATGAGGGTGTTTGATTGCGTTGGCTAGGCCCCGCTCAGGCCTGGAGCGTCCTGCGGGCCGGGCACGGTCCTAAGCAATAACACCCCTCTCCGCTCTCCCTCCCCTGCAAAGCCCAAGCCTCCCTGCAGGAGTTTCCTTTAGAGTCCACTACTCCTGTAAACACGGTTTAGACGAGGGCAGCGCGGTAGCGGCTCCGCACCTCATCCGCCGCCTTCATCCCGCGGTAAACTTCCTCCTTAATACGTCATTCGCCTGACACACAGAAAACGGTAGGCCGATTTTTCATTGCAAAATAGCTTTGCCACCAGTGGAAAATTGTCCCTTGGTCTGAGAGAAAATTCCACCGAGCCATGTAAGGTTAAGTTTGGCAGAATGCAGTGAATTGTCACATGTCATTTGAGAAAAACACGACAGCCTACACGTTTGCCGTGGATAGTCTCCCTACCACACATTTAGAAGGAGTGCGCCAGGGGATAGCGCACTAAAAAGACACGGGCCAAGCGGAAGAAGGAGAGAGGGAGAGAGAGAGAGAGAGAGAGAGAGAGAGAGAGAGAGAGAGAGAGAGAGAGAGAGAGAGAGAGAGAGAGAGAGAGAGAGAGGCGACACACGCTGGAAGTTTGTCCGTAATGGAGCAAAGGCTGACGGGGCAATAATGAGCCTCGAGCTTATTCCCAGTCCAAGCTCCCCGGCTAGCGCTGCGCTGCGCCGGCCCGTAGCCGCGCGCCGCCACTGCGCCACTGGCTTTACCGACCGGACTTTGGCCATTTCCCCTCACCAGTTCGCTAAGTCGTCCCATCCCTAGCCACAGGTCCTGCCGGATTTTTCTGGCTGCTCCGCGTCCCTTTTCAGCCCACCGCAGCAACAGCAGCAGACGACGCTAGCAGACGACGCTAGCAGCCGCTACGCGGTGACCACATCGCCTCACGTATGGGGCTCACAACTTGGAAAGACTCGGCCGGGTTATTTCCCCCAGTGCAGGGGGCGGGGGGAAGGGGGGGGGGCAAGAAGCTGCGCTGCGGAGGCAGTCCCGGAAGAAAACGAGAGAAGAAAACTAGTTTCGATCGGCCGCGTCGTAACCATTTAACGCGTGAGCGTGAGCCCCCGCCCCGCCCCGCCCCGCGCGCCGACGACGTTCACTGCTCACTATTTGCAGTCGGATAAGTAAACTACAAGTCATGCGTGCAGAGAAGGGGTAACGAGGGCTGGGGCGAAATAAGGCGAAGAACGGGAGAAGGAGGAAGGCCAGCCAACACAGACAATGCCACAGTAAAGTGCGGGTCCAACTCTGGGGCGGGCACCCGCCCCGCCCCGCCCCCCATCCCCCCCCGGGGGGAGACCGCACGAGGAGATAGCGAGCGACCTGGAGCCCCCCCCCCCCCCCCCCCCGCCTCTTCTCTCCGCGCGGCGCAGGTGTTTTAATTGCTACCCTTGTTTGCCCTGGCGTAACTGTTGCTGTACGACCGCAGAGCGCGAGGCGAGGCGGGGCGGGGTGTGGCGGGGCGGGGTGTGGCGGGGCGGGGCGAGGCGGGGCGAGGCGGGGCGAGGCGGGGCGACACTGCGACAAACGATGCGCCGCTCGCACACTGGCGTGTCATTTTACCACCTTCCGGGGAAACGGAGGCAGAATAAGGGTTTCAGCCCAGAGCCCTGCCATGACACAGGCACAGGCTTCCTCCGCCTCTCGCTACAGTACAAGCAAGCAGGTACAATTGGAATCGATGACAGTTGGAACAGGTGCTACCTTATTTCTTTTCAGCCTGCTTATTTATTTACTAAAGTGTAACATCTGCTGAAAAATTGCACGCATCGAAATGATTCAAATCCTCTACAGAATTTAATGGAAAGTGGTGACGCAGTGAGACAGAGTGTGCATACATATTGTTAGAGGAGATGCCGGCACTGCTGTTTCACGCAGAGAGAGAGAGAGAGAGAGAGAGAGAGAGAGAGAGAGAGAGAGAGAGAGAGAGAGAGAGAGAGAGAGAGAGAACTTGGGCGCACGCGCGAGCGGGTTTGGTCTCCACGCGGCGCAAGTTCGAGGCACGCAGCGCGGTGCGGCGCGCAGTCTGGGGCCTATCCAAGTGTTA
Organism: Frankliniella intonsa; assembly: GCA_033675135.1. Classification (NCBI taxonomy): domain Eukaryota; kingdom Metazoa; phylum Arthropoda; class Insecta; order Thysanoptera; family Thripidae; genus Frankliniella; species Frankliniella intonsa. Next base: position 2,768,288 of record CM066256.1, read on the forward strand.
TTTGTCCTGGAAAATTAAAGGGGCAGGTCCTGCGGCTGCCGCGAGCATACCTCTGTGTACACGGGTCTCTTTTAATGATGTGTGGCTAGCCTAATTGTCCCACACGAACGGATCCGCGCGCCGCCCCGCGCTGCAAGTCTGCGCAGCGCACTCAGATCACTCTCCTGTCTCCCGAATTTCGCAATTTTCTTTTACCTCTTTTCTTCGACTCTATCTTTTTTTTTCTATTATTATTATTATTCCGCTTGGCGCAAATTGAGCCTGCAATCTCGGAATGCAGTAAAATATGCGCGTCTAAGATAGCGCGCGGGCTGTCTAATTTATTGCGTCGTTTAGTCCCCCTTCCCACCGCTTCCTTAAACTTTGTTCTTTTTTTCCCCACTCGAGCACTGCTTAATAGTGGAGATAGATTCAAGTTAAATGACGAAATGCACTCCGAATGATGAAGTTGCAGGGAGGAAAGTGAGTGTGCGCGGGGCAGAGGAGCAGGAGGGCTTGGAAGTGCAGGGGGAGGGGAGGGCCGGCGCGGCGTAGAGGGTGGAATAACAATCGGACAAAGGTTAAGCGGATTACCAGTTCGAAGGGTCCGGCCGGCCGGGAGCGGGCAGAGGGACCTGAAGAGCCAAAGGGCCCAAAGAGCCGGCCGAGACGGGCGGGACATACCCTCTACCCCTAAACACAAAAAGAAAGAGCGACGCCCTGCCCTGCCCTGCCCTGTCGGAGAGAAAATTCCAAAAACTGCTTTCATGATGTATCAAGAAGATCCGACGAACGTCACACCTGCGAAATGAACTCTGCCAATTTTTTGCGCAAAAGTGTCGTCTGCGCTAATGACGATTTGGCAACAGTGTCGGGTTGCAATTCTTTCTTTTCTCTCCTCCCCCTGGCCGGGCCGTCACGTGGCTGCCGACAGCCCCTGAATGGCGTATTGGCAGCCACGTCGTCTGCACCTCACGTGACGAGGCACGAGGCCTGCGCCTGTTGTGTGTCACTCCCGTCATATTTATCTGCCGCACCTTGCAGCAGCTCCTTTGTGCTACGGACGTTTAACGCAATGCAGTGGCACTTCCCCCGCCCACTCTGCAGAGTGGCTCGGCTCATCACACCGAGCTGTCCTGCCCGATAAGCGGTTACTTTCTGTCTTTTCTTTTCCGCGAGTGTATGCGTACAACGCGGAGCGTGCAACTGACAAAATGCCACACTGCAGTTTAAGGTGCCTGTGAACAATAACTTTGGCGAGCAGCGCGAGAGCGGCGCGGTGAAGAAACAATTAACCACAGCCTCAGCCTCGCTCCTCCTGCCATAACCACTTCTCCTCCCCGGCCCGGCCTGTCGCGATATTGGGTTCTGCGGACGGCGGCGCGGCGTCTCGGAGAACGCCATCGGGTGATTATGCCTGCCTCCCCTCCTGGCCTCATGGCACCTCGCCCCGCCCCGCCCCGCCCCGCCCCGCTCCGCCCCGCCACACCTCGCCCCGCCCCGCCCCGCCCCGCCCCGCCCCGCCCCTCCTCCGCTGCGCTCGGAAATCTGAGAGAAGCGCCGTCATTAACTTACATCAACCCTCATCCCTTTCCAATTCATCCCCGGTATGGCGAGCGGCATATTCATTATACCGTCCCGCAACCAAAACAGCTCGACGCGTTGTTTCATCACATTTTAACGACTGTGACGCATAAAGAAGAATAAAAACGCATCAAAATACATTTTTTTTAAAAAAACTGGTACAGTAGTCACACATATAAATGCACCCTGAGGGCATTTTCATGACCCACTCAAGCCTGCTGCTGCTCGCGTCTCCCGCGATCAGCCCCCCCAAAATAAAAGCAATTTGTGTTTCACATTTTCGGCGGCGTACATGTCTGCATCAACTTGCGGGTCCCTCTTCAGGCTGCTCCTTAATGAGAAGCAGTGCGTGCCGCCGGCTGCAGCCGCGTGAGGCGCGGCGAGGCGCTGTGTATCCAATAACAGCGCACGTCTGGCCCCGCCCCGCCCCTTCGCGCTCTAATAACGGATTCAAAATAATTGCAAACAAAACCCCTGCAGCGCGGATCACTCACTCACTCTCTCTCTCACTCTCTCTCCTCTCTCAGGGCGTGCCGGCCTCCCCTTCACCGCGATGCCCGTAAGGCACAGGATGAGGAGGCCTGTGGCGGCGGCGCGTTTAATGCGACGCGTTCAGTACCGTCCTCTCCTCGGGGCGCGAGGCGTCACCACCCAGAGGATCGTGTTCTTCTATCATGTGCGATTTACTCGATATATAATCTTAAAGTACCACTGTGCCATAGAGTGTTTTGGCTCAATTCGACCCCAATTTGTTCTCGAATCGTTCCTTCTGCTCGCGCTTGAATGAAACGGACGTTCTTGGTGCAAGGCTAAAATGGGCCTGGATTGAGCGCCAAATCGTACTTGAGATATTCAAGTACACGCTCCTCTGGGTGGGTGGTGACGCACGACTGGCGCGGAAGACAAGGACGAAGAGGAGGAAGAGGAGGAGGAAGAGGAGCAGCAATCAGTCGCATTAGGAAATACTCGTTGCGCGAAAGAGAATGTCGCAGCGGCGGACGGGGCGGGACGGACAGCTGCTGCTGGGCAAACAGATAGCAGTAGCAGGGGCGCAGCGCAGCGGAGATAAAAAAAAAATAACAATGAAAAAAAAAAAAAAACCACACACCCACAAAAAATGGGGAAAAACGAAAGCTTGCGGCGCGCGCAGAAATCCCCCTACTCTGCTCTTTGGGCCTCATTCTCATGCGATGACCAAAGACTCCGTGGCTGATCCGTCATTTCCTCGGGCAGGCGGCCGATAGGGCGAGGGGCGAGCGGAGCAGGAGGAGAGGGGAGGGAGGGGAGAGGGGGGAATCGTTTAATCTGGGGCCAGCGGTGGGTGCTCACGAGGAGGGGAAGGGTTGGCCGAGAGACTCCCCCCCCCTCCCCAACCGCCCCTCCGCGCCCCCGGCGCCGTGTTTATGTTAGCGTCGCGCTGAGTGACGCCGATGCCGCCCCGCGCCCCGCGCCCCGCGCCCCGCGCCCCGCGCCCCGCGCCCCGCGCCCCCGCGCCCCGCGCCCCCGCGCCCCGCGCGTCCCGTACGGTCATCACCAACCAAAATGACCGCCAAATTTCATTTCCGATCGCGGGCGGCGGGCAGCAGCTGTTGCTGCCGCAAACATTATTCACACGTGCATGCCCTGTATTGGCCCCGCCCCGCCCCGCCCCGCCCCGCCCCGCCCCGCCCCGCCCCGCACCGGCCTAGACAGGCGACACCCCTCACCGGCTGCTTCCCACACACCAGGACGATTACTTTAAGCACCGGGCGGGCCGCGAGGGGAAGGAGAAGATGAAATGCCTAAAGCGGACTAAATCCAAAGACAATTCAGAGAGGAAGGGTGTCATTTGGAAGACAGGGAAAGAGAGAGAGAAAAAAAGGCGAACGGGGGTATCTTTCCAGCTGCAGCAGCAGCAGCAGCCAGGGAAGAACGTGAGGACACAGAAAATACGGAAAGGGAGGCGGCGGGGGAGAGAAAAGAAACTTATCGCTTCATTTCCAGCGTGAGCTCTCCTGGACACAGTTCGCATCAAGTCGACCCACGTCTAGCGCGCTGCCAATATTGACATGGACATATTCGGAATGTGGTGATGGATCAGGGTGGCGAGCGGGATGCCCTGTCGGCCGGAAAACGGAGAACGCCCCTCCGGTCCAACCACCCCGCCCGCGCCGCCGCACCCCGCCCCACCCCGAGACCCACCCCTTCCACAGGCGGCTGATATCCGGAGGGATCCCCTTCTGGCGCCTTGGCAGTCCTGCCAACTCAAGCCTCAAACAAATCCCGCCAAGCACGCTCGCCTCGCTTGCAGGAAAAGGTCTGGGTACCGAATGGAGGAAGAACGGGATACCGTCGATGCGAAAGAAACGAAACTGCAATCCGTGCGTCCGGAAGGTAGGTATTTTGTGAGATCCGGCAGTGAACTGTGTGCTTCATCTGTGGTGAGAGAGGGAGGGCCGTGAGCAACAGAGAGAGAGAGAGAGAGAGAGAGAGAGAGAGAGAGAGAGAGAGAGAGAGAGAGAGAGAGAGAGAGAGAGAGAGAGAGAGAGAGAGAGAGAGTGCATGTGTGCGACAGAGACAGCGACAGCAAGGGGCGAGGCGGTGGGTCGTGACATTTTGGAGGGAAATAATATTGTTATACTGCGGCACAGTGGTGTATCATAACTCGGCGCGAGTATGTATGTGTGACCGCGCGCGCGCGCACGCGCGTGTGTGTGTGTGTGTGTGAGAGAGGGGGTGGACGAATCCGACGGTACACGGTGTCCGTCGCGAAGCAATAAAACGATTCCGCCCGCGCAAAACTTTTGTTCCGCAGTAGGTCGCCTCTGGACACAGCCTGCCCGTGACACTGCGGGCGTGGCGGGGCGTGGCGGGGCGTGGCGGGGCGCGGCGTGGCGGGGCGGGGCGGGGCGGGGCGGGGCGGGGCGTGGCGGGGCTGCGCCGCTCAAGAGCCAGGAGCAGCACAGTAGGAGCAGGACAAATAGGGCACAAACTATTCCTACCCACATCCAGCCTCGCCTCACCTCACCTCACCTCACGCCCTTGCAGAACACCTTGAGCCAGCCGTTCGCCTCAGGCGGCCGATTCAACGGCGCGTATCCCGGCAAGGCCCCGGGAGCGGTAGCTTTGAATTGGTGTGTACTGTACAAGGAATTTAAGGACGGAAAACATAAAAAAGTAAAATAAAGGAAAAAAGGGATACACATCATGAAGGTGGGGTTGGAGGAGGGAGGAGGAGGGGGGAGGGAGATCGGGCGTAGCATCATTACACAGGGTGACGAACGTGACATGTAGCGGCGCTTAGGGGCCTAAGCCACGGCGGCACGTGGGGGTCTGCCCTGCTCGCCCGGGGCGCAAGGGCAGGCAGGCCAGGCCAGGGGTCGTCGGTACGGTCCAGCCCGCCCCGGCCAGCCGAGGTCGCTCTCAGGCCCCGCCCCGCCCCGCCCCGCCCCGCACAACAATGCCCCAGCACGAGATTAAACAGTCGCGAAGGGCCGCTCTCAAACTGCCCCGCACTGCCCCGCACGCACGGCCCGCCCGCCCTCGTGCCGCTGAAGCAGGCGGGGAGGGGTGCAAAATCCAGGCTTATCCTTGTAAGGAGCGCGCCTAGAGGCCGGGTGCCGCGCCGGCCGCGGCGCGCCGCCAGGAACAATGAGGCTCAGTACGCCCCCGGCCCCGGCCCGGCGCCACCCCACGCGTGTTCCGGTAGGCACGGTAGGCACGGTAGGCGCGCGGGGCGGCCGTATCTTTTCGCACGGAAGCACGGCGGGAGGCATTGCCTATCTGCCTACCTTTACACAGCCGTTAGTGGGAAGTCGTTGTTTTATAAAAATAAAAAGGCTCGACGGCATTAGCCCTCCTTTGGGGTTGCTATGTAGCGCCCCTGTTTTTCCAATGGCGGCGGGCGGCCGAGGCTGAAACGTGTCGGGTCCAGCCTGCTGGCGTGCGGCCCGAGATTGGCAGTGACGTCATAAAACGAAGACTTGCGCGCCGATTGCCGCCCAGCCGCCCGTCCCCTTGTGCCGTATGCGTCCTGTGGCGCTGAGGGGTAAGGGGTGGGGGCGTGCTGGTAAGGGGTAGGGGCGGGGCGGGGGGCGTGCTGGTTAGCGGTAGGGGCGGGGCGGGGGGCGTGCTGGTTAGCGGTAGGGGCGGGGCAGGGGGCGGGGGGATCGAGATTGGTTACGCTCGGCCCGGCCCGGCCCGGCGCGGCCGTGTCACACAGCCTCATCCGAGGAGAAAGTGAATTCCCGGGCCGGGGCGGGGCGGGGCGGGGCGGGGCGGGGCGGGCGGCGCGGCGGGTAGGGATATAGGCACGTGGGGTCTCTAACCATATATCAAACAAAACTTTACACGAGGCTCACGGCCCGATTTACGGCGCAATAGCTCTCGCGACATGTCCATCCCCCTCGCTCGCGCGGGGCGGGGGGGACCCGCCCGCGCACTAAAATGGCAATAAAGGGAATGACAAACTATAAACGCCGTTGCCACTTTTCTTTCCGGGTGAATAGCCTAAATAGCAAAACGCGAGCCGCCGCGCAGCCGCAACGCGCGAAGAAGTATTCGAAAAAATAAATTTTGTGATTTTTTTTTCTGACTGAAGTGCAAGTCAACCGTATAATTTATCGCAGCGCAATCCGCCCAACATGTTAATGATGATGATTTCGTTGTGTCACTCACCCCTCGCCACCTTGCCGGCCCGCAGCACGGCCAGCTGGACGCCGTTCTCCCGCCGCCACGTGATCCTGGGCTCGGGGTGGCCCGTCGCTCTGCACGTCAGGTTGGCGTTCTCACCCTCCGTGGCCGTCACGTCGGAGCTGGTGCCGCCGTCGGAGATGTCGGGGGGAACTGCAACAGAAACAGGCGAGCGACGAGCTCCAATCATTTGTTTCATAAAAAAAGGAATCACTAAGGTGCAAGCAAGCGACATTTATACAATTAAATTGCCAGAATTTATTTATTTATTTTTTTTCCGCAAAATTGTCATCACACTTTTACTGCTGTTATGGCAATATGCATACAGGAAGAAAACAAAGAACACACGTGTGTAACGGGGGGCGCGCGCATTGGACGCAGTCAGTGTGTTTAATGCTCTCTGCCCTTTGCAATAACACTTGCGTGTCGCGCGCGCGCGCGCACGCACTTGGCGCAGTTGAATGCACACTTGTTGCAATAATGAAGTACATCCGGTGCGCGCCCATTGCATTGCACCCAGTTTAGTTCTGACCCCCCTCCCCCCCCCCCCCCCCCCCGGGAGACTGGAGTTTGGAGGGCAGCACCGGGCACAAGGCTTCGTTCCGATGACCCGATACAACCAGCCTCCTGCCCTCTACCCCGGCAAGTTCACAGCGGTCCATCGCGCGGTGTAATCAGCGCGATGACATCACTCTAATCAGACCAGTCAGTTAACACTGCGGTCCTGGACGGGGCGGGGCGGGGCGGGGCGGGGCGGGGCGGGGCGGGGCCAGATATTAACGCGCCTGACGCCAGCTGCGGGTTCTCAATATCCAGGCGGCACCGAACATCCGCGCGGATAGACAGCCCCCCCCCCTCCCCCCTCCTCCTGTGGCACCGCCGGGGAGGCGGAGGATTTGCACATGACATACGTACGCTCTAAACAGGCAGCCCGTCGCCGCGCAGTACCTCATCGAAGCAGATCTGTGAATGAATGTGCGCGTGACCTCCCAAGCAGGTACACCGGGTGTTTCTTTGAATGCGTACCTGTGCTGCGGGATTGCATACTCACCAGCGCTACAGGGGCCATGGCACCTTACGGGCAAATGGGGTAGGCAAACCCGCAACACCGTTACGCATTCGAAGAAATACCCGGTACAAAACGTAATGTAAACGGAAGAGAGACACTCGCACAAACCATTGCCTACGAATAATGCGTCGCGAACGAGGGGGAAACAACTCTAAAATTTTTGTACACCTAGTAATTCAGAAAAATTCAGAAAAATTCAGAAAGATTCAAAAAAATTCAGAAAAATTCATAAAAATTCATAAAAATTCACAAAAATTCATAAAAATTCACGAAAATTCATAAGAATTCACAAAAATTCTCAAAAATTTAGGAAAAATTCAAGCAAAAATTCACAAAAATTCAATAAAAATTCACAAAAATTCACAAAAATTCACGACATTTGTACACCAAAATTCAGAGTTGTTTCCCCCTCGGTCGCGAATTATATCGGCCCTTGTCGCCCCTTGTTCCGTCTCATCTCGCATCAAAGGGTTTGTCTGGTACAGTAATCGGAGCTAACGCGTCTCGACGTCCCGGCGCAGGCTCCTGCAGGAGGCGCAGCGCGGCGCGGCGCGCTCATATCACGTTGCAGGAGCAGCGCCTTGAGGGCGGAGCAGGGGAGTCGTGGGTAAACTGAAAGGTGTACAGGGAGGGGGAGAGGCATTAGGATGCAGCGGGCCGTGCAGGCCAGGCCGCGTGCAGCAGCGGCGGGGCGGGGCGGGGCGGGGCGGGGCGGGGCGGGGCAGCGGGTCTAATTACTTATCCTAAACTTGTGCTGGTTCGAGAAGCCATACCTAGAGTGGAGCAGGAGCTCCTGGAGCAGGCGAACAGGAGCGGGAGCAGGGAGGAGGAGACCGCGGGGGAGCTCAGATTAAGAGGAGAGACGTGCGCCCCCGCCCCGCCCCGCCCCGCCCGGTCAAAAGTTTTACGGCCTGCCGGGGCCTGGCCTGAGCCCACCTGGCCGCCTGGGTGGGCCCGCCCCGCCCCGCCCCGCCCGCCGCGCCCCGCCCCCGCAGGCAGGCCGGCTCAGATGAACGCGCGGGACGCGCAGGCAGGCAGGCAGGGTTAAGCAGTGCGCCCCTGCCTGCCTGCACCAATAAGCGCGCCGCGGCGAGCGCCGCGTGAGGGACGGGGCGGGGCGGGGCGGGGCGGGGCGGGGCGGGGCGGGGCGTGTGTCGAGCTGTCAACTCTGCAGGACTGGACTGCGGAGCCTATCACTCACCCCGAAAAATCAATTTCTGAATTACGTCCTTTTAGGGATTATCGTTAAAAACTGCGGCTGCAGCAAAAAAAAAAAAAGCCTGCTTATAATCAATCCCACGTGATTCTATAGGTATGAGCCTCCTCCTCCCGATTGCAAATGCAGAAGCCTGCCCGAGCGGCGCGGGTGCAAAGGGCACATCTGCCGCAGGGCGCAGGACACGGCTGGGCTGCACGCGTCCCGGCCCCGCCCGGCCCCGCCCGGCCCCGCCCGGCCCCGCCCGGCCCCGCCCGGCTGGACCATTCTGCGAAACCTTAACCGCTCGTATATTATTCAGCTGTCGTGTTGGCGCAGCGCTCGGCGCGGCGGCTGGTGGAGGCAGACAACAGACAACCGCACCGGCCTGGGCGCGCCGGCCGGCCGCGAGTCGCAGTACAGTCTGGCCATCTCTCCCCCCACGGTAAAAACAATGCCTGATTTTTTGAAGAAAAAGGGTAAACTTTGAGGAACTACCACAATAGGGAACCTCCTCAGATTTTGAGGATGTCTCCTTAAAACTTGAGGAGACTTCCTCAAAATCTCAAAATCAAAATCCTCATATGATGGAGGTTCTTCAAAATTTTCCCCTTTTCCTAAAATAATAAAAAAAATAAAAAAAAATTAGACATCGTTTTTACCGTGCCATACCTAGAAATAGCGACAGCAGTTGTTTTTACACCGGGCCATTTTTCATCTCGCAGTTCTAGTAGAGCTTGTCGTGATGATGACCCGCATAGGCTAAATAGGTGGGTCCGGCAGGTACGGCGGCTGAGTACCGGCCCGAGGGGAGGGGAGGGGAGGGGAGGGGAGCGCCCCCGTAATAAGACCTCACCTCAGCGCGCCGTGCCCCGGCGGGGTGGGGCGGGGTGGGGCGGGGTGGGGCGGGGCGGGGCGGGCCGGCCTTGCCCGGCAGCGGGCGGCGGCGCGGCGGCACTTAAGATTACGTGCCGAGGCTGCTTAGCGTTATGTCTTCGCCTGATTAGCCAAACATCCGGCCACCGGCAGGAGGGGCCCCGCCCCGCCCCGCCCCGCCCCGCCCCGCCCCAACAAGTTCCTTAGGCCCCCGAGGGCCGGCCCGGCCCGGCCCGGCCCGGCCAGGTATAACGCCGGCCCGGCACGTGCGGCTCCTTAACGACAAGTTTTACACGAAACACAAAAGCCCCGCCGCCGCCGCCGCCCTCACCCATACCAATCCGGCGGTCCCCACCGGCCAGGCTGTTTCACTGTTATAAAATACCACAATTTGACAACAGTGTCGAACAGTTATTTCTAATCACAATGGAAAACTGTTAAAATTGATTGTACATTGTAGGGTACAAGTGGTACAGTGCTTCATTGTTAATTTCAAGTGCAAAAATGGTTTGAACGGTTCATATTTACAATATTTTTTTACAGTGTTCTCCGAAGAGTATTGTCCATGATTTCTTTTAACCGTGTACAGTATTCGCTGCCCATTTCATTAAGGGCCCCCTCCCCCTCCCCTCTCTCTCTCTCTGTCTCTCTCTCTCTCTCTTTCCCCCTCTCTCTGTCTCTCTCAACAAGGAGTGTATTGCTAGCGGGCGAGCTGCGGTGTACCGACCTGGTCCGCCTCCCTACCTTGCGACCTTGCGACAGCCCGCTGCGCGCTCTCTCCTAGTGCGGCCCGTGATTTAGCGTGGCGTGGCGTGGCGTGGCGTGGCGCGGCGTGGCCCCTAGTTAGAACAAACGCCTCGGCGAGCACGGCGCCGCCACCAGGTCCCTGCTGTTGCAGCCGCCCCGCCCCGCCCCGCCCCGCCCGACCCGAACCACTCCTCCAGTCCTATTAAGGGTGTCGTTCTCTCACAATAACACGACCCCCAGCCCAGCCCGCCCGGCCCGGCCCTGCCAGACCCGCACAGCCTCTCATTTCCATGTTAAATCAGCGTATCTGTGTCGCGCGTTAAATCAATGTCGGCGTGAGCGGGTGGAGCGCGGAGAGCGGGAGAAGGTATAAGCAAACAGAGAGAGAGAGAGAGGGAGAGAGAGAGAGAGAGAGAGAGAGAGAGAGAGAGAGAGAGAGAGAGAGAGAGAGAGAGAGAGAGAGTGAGTGAGGGAGGGCGAGGAGAGGGTTCGAGCACGGGTGGCCCTTATTTAAATTGCTTGTGGCATAACGTCATCCAATGCTGTATACACTCATAAAAATTGCGTTTTCAACGCGGGCATCGCGTAGAAATCTCGCAACAAGGCATAGCAGGCTTGATTCGACTTCATCTCCAGCCCCGCCTGCTGCCTCCGCGGCCCCTCCCCTCCCTCCCCTGTTCCCCAGCCCGCTTCCACATTTTTTTCCGGGGGAAGAAAAAGAAAATGAGAGAGGGTTGCGCGCGATGAGCGCGATGCACACAGAGAGTTGGCAGTTCTCCTTTCTTCGCCCGCCATTATTTTCAAAGCGAGATTCCAGTTTTAATGCGACTTCCCCGGGGGCTTAAGCCAGCAGCTGCCCCGCCCCGCCCCGCCCCGCCCCGCCCCGCCCCGCCCGCCACTCTGTCTAATGGAGTGTTCGGATCACTTATTCAAATTGGGCCACATAAACAAGTGCGCCCAGCGCGACGGGCAAAGGTATGGCGGCTGGGCTAGGCGGGCCCGAGGCGCGCGCCCGGTCCAACGACGTGACGTCACTCCCAGGCCAAATTGCGATGGCTAGCTGAAGGAGCCGCTCGGTGCAACCAACGCTTGACTGATAAGGCCCGAGCCTGACCATCTGGCCGAAGTGACGTCAGGGCGGGAGGGGGGAGGGGCGGGGCGGAGGATAACTGACTTATGTCGGACTGGGTGAGTAGGGGTTGGGGGTCGCAGGCGGTGCAACATTACACCGCTATCAGAGTAATTTGAAACCCTCGGGCTGGGGACTGTATAAGGGAGGAATGTAGAGAGAGCGAACAGGGGACGGAGAGAGAGAAAGAGAGAGAGAGAGAGGGAGAGAGAGAGAGAGAGAGAGAGAGAGAGAGAGAGAGAGAGAGAGAGAGAGAGAGAGAAGGGACGAGGACAAAAGGCACAAAGCGGTTGGAGAGCGAGAGGAAACAAATTTACTCGCACTCTGCATGGCGCCAAGTGGGAAAGGGAAAGTAGGGGGTGGGGGCTTACAAAACTGAGGTGGAGGACAACGCGGCTGGTGCAGCGCAGCGCAACGCGAGCAGCAAGCCAGAGCAGGGCTCACGAAACAGCATAGAGCCATTCAAAAACTCGATCTCGCCTGGTGTAATATTGAGCGGGCGCCCATAGTGTTCGGGAGGTGCGACCACTCCCCCGTTCCGGACTCGTCAAACAAAATTAAGCCGCGCGGAATCGACTATGCATGCGCACGAAACGGAGCACAACCGAACCGGCGGCGGGGGAAAATAGCAAGACTCGAGCAAACCGGTCGGCAAACGCAGACAATCGGCCAACACGATCAATGTGTCCGGGAGCCGGGCGGCGCGGCCGCTGATGTACAGTCACGAGTCACCATTCCGGGAAACCACCCACTGATGCCGCAAAGACGCCCTCAAATTCCGGACAGCTGTGCTAAATAAACGGCGAAAAGTGTCCGGAATAGGACACCTGACTGTACATTTTCTGCGCGACCGGACCGGGGGCGGCCGGGGCGAGCCGGGCCGGCTGGGCCGGCGGCGCGGCGAGCTAACGGGCCTGGCCCGGGGGGTCCGAGTTGGGCGGGGCGGGGCGGGGCGGCCCGGGGGTGAGTGAGTCGGATTGATGTTGACCGAGGCAAGTCTCTCTAAGTCCCTGCTGACGACGCGAACACCAATTACAAACATCTGGCGCGACCCGCCCGGCCCGGCCAGGCCCCACCCAGACCCCCCTACGAACGACCCCGTCTCTCCCTCCCCCCTCCCTCCCCCCTCCCTCCCCCTCCCTCCCCCTCTCTCCCTCTCTCTTGCACCGCTCGCCATCACGACGACATATGACCCACAAAAAGAACACCCTATGTGTCAAACGGGAGGCCGGACCGGAAGGTCCGAAATACCAGAGGAGCCATTATTATTTCTATCCGCCCGCGCAGCCCTGCCCGACGTGTCCCGTGCGGCCCGCCGTCCCGCTGCAGCTCTATCCTCTATCCTCCTGCTTAGAGCAGCATGTGCGGCTCACAACACGCCCTCAATCCCCGCGCCGCCCGCTCCTATCCGATCACTGTCCGTCCGGCAATTCCTACTTAGAGAGGCCATTGCCTTTCGGGACACGATCGCAGGTAATACAATTAAGGCGATAAGAAGAAAACACGGGCCGGGGCCTGGCCCTGATGGGGATGGGGCGGCTGAGTCGGCGGGATAAAGGCGAACTAGACAGAGGGAGGGGACGCGCGCCAGGCCAATTCAATTGTATTTTGTGTCCCTTTTCTGAATTTCAAAACCGTTCGGTACGGCCGCATAGTGCACAGTACCCCTCCCCCTCCACCGCAGGCGCAGGCCCGCAGCACGCGCGGGCGGGCCGGCCGGGCCGCGGCGGAGTTTTGGAGGGGAAGGAGCAGGGCGGGCGGAGTCCCAGAGCCGCCAAGTTCATTTCGTTTCATGGGTTTGCTTAGTTTTGTTTCTAATCCAAGACAAGCTTTGCCACCACTTTGTTCTTCAAGTAAACCCGATAAAAGTGCGCGCAGGTGCCGGCCGGGCCGGGCCGGGCCGTCGGCAGCGGGAAGGAAACTTTCTTTTGTCAAGGTAGGCTTCGCTTCTTAATATACACACACGTGCATACGGAGGACGGGCGGGGGCGGGAGGGCAGGGGAAGAAACGATAGAAAGTGGAGGGGGGGAGAGTTTGCTTTGCAGGCCCAGCCAGCCCCAGCAGCAGTCCCTGAAACTTTTCGATGAAACTGGGCGAAACACCAAGACGAGCCAGTCAACCGTCTCTGATTACTTTTTGGTGAAATCACACGCACACACGCGCACGCGCGCACACACACACGCACACTGTGGTGGCGCGGCGGGGCGCGGCGCGGCGCGGGGGGAGTGCTCGCTCGCGCTGAGGCATCGGCTGTTAAGACAACTTAAGCCCACCGGTCTTGATCCTGATTTGTAGAAGGTTTTTGCCGCTGGGTCTGGTCTGGCCTGGCCTCAGGTGGCGCCGGCGCCGCAGCGCGGCGACTAGATCCGCCACAAAAAAAAACTTTGGACGCTGACGCTTCTTGCTGAGGGCGGAGGAGCCGTGGGGCGGGGCGGGGCGGGGCGGGGCGGGGCGGGGCGGGGCGGGCTGGCAGGATTGAGGAGGGCAGGCAGGTGGCTGGCGGGGGCGGCCGCGGCCCGCGACTTGTTCGCAAGCGATTAAAACGTAACGAGACTGGTTCGACACCGCTGTTGTAATTTTGCACGTTGGGGTGGTACGGTACGGGGTTCGCTCGTGTCGCAGATTGAGTTATTCCTTTCATTTTTCGCTTTCCTGCCCCCCGGCCCCCCGGCCCGATCACTCGACAGGCGCATGTAGAATAACGCGGGTGACCGTGGAAACACGCGCGGCAAAGAAAAACACACCGATATGACCTGGCGGGCCGGGCGGGTCAATGTGGGAAAACGCTGAGGCGAAATTACTTCCAGGGCACAGTGAGCAGTAGGCATATCCTCCGGGGGAGGGGGGGAAGGGCCTTAGCCTGGACAGTCCTGTCACTGAAGGGCAGGGCCAGTGTGACCTGCCGCTCGGCCCGGCGCGGCCCGAGCGATCTGTGTCCGTCTCCGACCCGGGCCGGGGCCGGGCCGCGCCCCGGGCCCTCAGCGAACACAGCCGGAGCCCATGGCCTGATCGAGTTGGTGTATTCCCTACGGAAAGTAGCGACTCCTGATGTGATTGCTCAGGGCCAGGAGGTCGAGCGAGAGAGAGCGAGAGAGAGCGAGAGAGAGAGAGAGAGAGAGAGAGAGAGAGAGAGAGAGAGAGAGAGAGCGGGGGAGACAAAGCGGGCGTGAAAGGGAGGCCGAAGGAGGAAGTAGAGAAAGGGGAGGGCAACCCTTCAGAACTGCCAGCACCCCTGCGGGCCGTCTCCATTTGGCGCTACGGGCCAGTCGCCCCGCCCCGCCCCGCCCCGCCCCGCCCCGCCGCAGCACAGCCTCACCTGCTGGACCGCAGCGCAGCACAGCGCAGCTCAGGGGGCGGGTCGAACCCTTTGCACCTCATCCCCGCGTCTCCGTTTTGTTTTCCGTGTCTGCGGGGTGCAGAGGAGATCACAACCTGCCGGCCTGGATGCCGCTTGGGAGCCGAAAACGAAACCAGATCAGCAGCGGAGTAGGCGAAAAAAGTAAAAAAAAAAGTCCGAGCAGAGAGGAGGGAAACCAGCCTGCCATCTGATGGCAAATGTCTGCCTGCCTCCGCAGCCGCCACCAGACTGTCAAACAACCAAAGATAAACATACGTATCACGTGACTTCTAGCGGCGTGACAAAAATAAATTTTGGGACGATTTTCTAATGTTTTACGCCGTGTGGTCATGTCTATATATAGTATACTATAAATTTGTGTCCAACAAAAAGTGTGCGCAGGTCCCTGTCCACAGCCCTGCACCCGGCTTCGGTCCACCCCTCGCCCGCCCCCGGCCCGCCCCCGGCCCGGCCACCGCAGTGATCCATCCTGCCGCAATGCACATAACTCAGCTCTCGCTCGCTCTGCCGGGCCGGGCCGGGCCGCTAGTTATCCATACGGCGGCCTCATTTATTTCCCCGCATTTCCCGCCCGCACCGCCGACTCTCTTTCTCCGCCCTCCCCCACTTGTTCTCATACTCTTGTCTTTTTATTTTTTAAGCCGAGCGTCGCGGTTGCGTCGGCCCGGACGGCGCCGGGCCGGCCAGCTGACCGGCGCGCACCGCACCGTCCCGGCGCTGCCCTGCGCTGCCCTGCGCCGCCCTGCGCTGCCCTGCGCCGCCCTGCGCTGCCCTGCGCCGCCCTGCGCCGCCCTGCGCCGCCCTGCGCTGCCCTGCGCTGCCCACGGGGTCAGCGGCGCGATAAATCTCCCCGTCGAACTGTTAATAATAGCGTCCCCCAGCGTTGTCACAGAAGCCCTGCGGAGTCAAACTCGCGCCACACATCTCTTTTGCAGCGGCCGGCCGGCCGGGGCCAGGCCGGCAGAAAGTAATAAAATCATTGCAGCGCCAGGGGACGCCACGCCGCGCCGCGCCACGCCGCCGGCGCTTCCTGTTTCACAAGTTTATTTACTCTCTGGATATGGAAACACTGCGGCTGCGGCCCATCGCCTACACTGCCAACGACATTATTCAGAATTACCCCTGACGCGGTGAAGAAACAAGATCTTCGCCTTCCAATATGAAAATATCACAGCAGATGCGCGATGCTGTGCAGAGCTCTGCGCGGAGCACAAGTGCGGAAAAAAACTAGTACCAGTCCTATAACCTGCCTCCTCTCAATCTCTGCAGCGCCCCCCGTTTATGCGCCGCGGAGAAAAATATCCCGCCATTAGTTTGGAGCGGCAGTATTGGCGCGGGTCGCAACTCATCTCCGGCGAGGATCACTGCGGGCCGGGCCAACTTAATATTGACAGCAGTCGCTACCAGGGCGGTCTGGCGGGGCGTGGCGGGGCGTGGCGGGGCGGGGCGGGGCGGGGCGGGGTCGCGGGCGGGCGCCATCATCCCTCCGCGCCCGCGCCCGACATAGCACCTCATCTCCGTGCCAACGACGGACCGTAAATTCTGCCGCCCGCCCCGCCTCGCCCCACGGCCGCGACGCCTCCTAAGACGTGCAACAAACTGGCGGGTATAGGAAAGACGTGCGTCATGGGCACCGCCCCGTCGTCGTGATGAGGACAACTTCGGGCGGCCGAGAGAAACGGCACCTGCATAGAGGGCTGCGGGCTGCGCGGGGCGGGGCGGGGCGGCGGGGCCTAGTGGGCCGGTGTGGGGCTGTGGGATCGATGTAATCCGGTCGGGGAAGGGGGCGGGGCGGGGCAGCAGAACAAAGATACAAACAAAATGCGTCAATTTTACGCCGCCTGCGTTCGAACGCGCTGTTTATCCACCTTCCGCTCAGCGAAGCACTTCGGACGGGGGTGGCGGGCGGGTGACGGAGCGAGGGAGGGTTTAGAAGTGTCGCGCGGGAGGGACGGACAGGGAGGGAGGGAGGGAGAGAGGGAGGGAGAGAGGGAGGGAGGGAGGGGAGGGAGTCGTGCCGACAATTAGCCCGACTCTGCATGCAAATACCGAGTAATGCCGCGAGTAATTACCTCACAGAGTTCATCCCCTTTGTTGGGATTTCTATCTCGCTCGCCACGCCGCGCCGCGCCACGCCGTCCCTCCGTGTCGGAGCGTCGCAAGGGGGGCTCCTTTAGCCGACCGACCAGGTCGAGCCATGCCCGCCCCACCTCGAGCCGCCCCGCCCCGCCCCGCCCCGCCCCGCCCGGCCAGACGCGGCCCCACCCCATGCCAGCCCTCTTTAAACCACGATTATCGTCATCATTCGAGGAGGGCCGGGGCGGGACCAGTAGCGGCAGCGGCCCGGGCGGCAGCAGCAGGAAGACAGATCGACGGGTAGATAGCCACACGTCACGTCTGTGGGCGGGGCGGGGCGGGGCGGGGCGGGGGCGTTGCAGCGGGCCGGGGCGGGGTGGCACTCCTGACTCGCCTGTTTCCAAACTAGGCGGAAGCGCGACCGGGACAGTGAGATATCATAGCCCTCTGCCAAATAGATCGAAGGGGAGGGACGCAGTGCGTGGGGCGGCGAGGCGCTCCGTCTTACCGAGAAGTTGTGGCGGCAGGGAAATCAGCCTCCACTCGATCAAGCCGCCGAGCGAGCGGGGCCAGGCCAGGCCGGGCCAGGGCGGGCAAGGGAATGCCCTACTCGCACACCCCCGCCCCGCCCCGCCCCGCCCCGCCCCGCCCCGCCGCGTGGCGACTTGTTCGGTTATAAACGCGTTTCCTCCGATCAGGAGGCCCCGGTCGTCCCACCGACAACTCGGACGCCATGGACGCCCCCGCCCCGCCCCGCCATGGCGTCCCGACGCCGCTATTGAGACGTTAGTCGAGGAGATGAGGCGCAAGAGAAAAGCGTCGGGCTGGGCTGGGCTCTGTCACAGTGCGGCGCCCCGGCCCGGCTGTGCGCCAGGATGGTGAACAAGGGCGGCGGCTAGGAGCGGCGCGGCGGGCCCAGACCAGCCCAGGCCCCGGGCCAAGGCGAGGCGAGGCCCCGGCTTCAACTTCCAATCAATGGACCTGTCCGCCAGCGCATATATACTTTGCCGTAGTCCGAAAATTAACGATAACTTGCTCAAACTCAAACAATCCTTGCGCACACTTACACTTACGCCCGCCAGCCCAGGCGTGCCCGCCCGCACAAACACACACACACACACGCACGCACACATACGCCGAGCAGTGTATACTACTTTCCCTGAAGTATAGCCGAGCTGAGCCGGGCCGCCGCGCCGGGGCGGCTCTCAGGAAAATTACGGCACACAGTGACATAATAAGCGAGCTCGTGCACTATTCAGTCACGTGACTCGCGATACGCTGCCGCCCGCCGAGCAGCCTACACCCCCACCCCTTCTCCTCCTCCATCCAAGAAAGACGAAAAGTGCTGCTCAACGCGCAACACTAAGAACAGGTGTACTACTGGGTTTAACTCGAGGGGGTATGCACTCGTGTAATAGTCGGGTCACTCTGTCCGTAATGGCAAGCGTAATAGTATGCGTAATAGTGGCGTAATAGTCGAAATTCACAGAAATTTACCTATTTTTGGGTTGTTTTGGGCTGTATTTAGCTGAATCCCGATATTTTTGAGGCGTAATAGAGCGTAATAGACGTAATAGTCGGGTCACAGGTTTTGAGAGTGCATACCCCCTCGGTTCAACTGATTTATAATGAATCAGTCATTCGTACTGTTTAATTTTTTTTATGGCATCACTCACTTCTATTTCACAGAAAAAATGTAAAAAGAAAATTTCATTCGGTAGGATTAACGGGCATGTGATGGTATGTGGTGACGCCAGTGCCGCGGCCAGGCCAGGCCGCCCCCGCACGGATGGGGAGGGGCGGGGCGGGGGCGGGCGGGGGCGGGCGCGGCCCTCGGGGACCAGCAATGTCAACTATATCTCTCCCTCCCCGTGCACACCCCCGCACCGCACCGCCCCCTCAAAATTACCAGTCCCCGTGAGACGACCGCCCGGGCCCGTTCCGAACATTGGCCTGTCCGTACACTCCGCGCGCGAACAAACACTCCACGGTGTGCGGGCCGAGCCGGGCTGAATGAGGTCGTTGCCGCGCCATATAAAATAAAATAACGAAGGAAAAAAAACAAGGAGAAACAACATTACTTTTGCTCGATATAAACATACCACTCTCCTTGCCAAAATTCTCCATTACGTTAATGTGCGGCGGGCTGGGCCGGGCCGAGCCCCTGGGCCCGCCCCCCCCCCCCCCCCACACACACACTCACTCACTCTTTTGCGCACACACGCACAACACACACGAGTTTCACATTTCGCAAAGAGTCGGTCTTGCAGCGGTAGGCCAGGCCCTCGCTCCCGCCCAGTCCGGCCCCTCTCATATAATTCGTTCGTTTGTACGTGCTCATTGGAATTCCAAATGTTTGCGCGCACGTCTCTTGCACGGAAACACTCCCTCGAGGGCAACCTAAACCTCACAAAACAGCGAGCGAAAAGGAAGCGCAAAAGAGGGGGGTGGGAGGGACAGCCACAAGGGCCTTAGATGGACGTCAAATAAAAACAAAATAACGCACTCACAGCCAGCCGTATTAATCCATGCCATATATTCTCGAGTACCTAACGAGGCTCGGGTCTGCAACGCGATCTGTCAAGAGTGACTTCGCACGCCACCCTTTAGAGGTTCAGAGAGAGAGCAGGAAGCCGATCCCTCGCAGAGATGGATATAGGCCCTTGTCGCTGCAGAACTATGCCGGAGCGGATCTACGGCGGAATATGAAATATGGAGTGAAAAGCACACGAGAGAGAGAGAGAGAGAGAGAGAGAGAGAGAGAGAGAGAGAGAGAGAGAGAGAGAGAGAGAGAGCGGGGGGTGAAGGTGACAAGCAGGAGTAAGGGGGACGGAGAGGCAAAGGGTGGAAGAGAGTAGGGGACAAGTCCCTCGCGGCAACAACAGCTAATACCACTAACAGAATTTGCAACGACACAGGCAGGAGGGAGGCTGGGTGTAGTGGAGCGTGGCGGGGCGGGGCGGGGCGGGGCGGGGCGGGGCGGGGCGGGGCGTGGCGGGGCGTGGCGGGGCGCGGCGGCCCCCCACATCCGCCCAATCTCACCTCACCTCACCGCGGCCCTGCCCTGCCCGGGCGCCACGCGTGCATTACAATGTGTTAACTCTCTGCCTCCATTCAGCGCCATCATGTTAATTGCCACGCCAATTTGCTCAGTCGTTTATATATACTCTCTTTTTTTTTCCACCTGCCGCCCTCGCCGTTCGCGCTACGCCACCTATGTTCGCTGAACGTTTGCGACCGCTCGTCTCTCACCCCTCCCCCCCCCCTCCTCTCTGTCCAATCTTTCACCCCTCAGCTCTCATCAGCCGCATCAGCGCAGCACAATTCTCTCTTTCCTCTTTTCAGCACAGTGTCACCAGCTGCCTCGCCTGCAGCGCCGCGCCCCACTCCATCTAGATACGATGATATTGTAGTGTAACGCGCGACCTTGGTATCCCATCCACCGTAAAGGAGGCTCGGGTGACTGTCTGGGCTGAGCCTGCGGGCGCTAGCGGGGCGGGGCGGGGCGGGGCGGGGCGGGGCGCGCGCTGCTGCATATTGTATTAGGAAAGACACTCAAAGCGAACGCGCATACACATACCGGCGCGCGCGCACACACACACACACACACACAGAGGCCAGCACTACTTGCGGCTGACACTCCTTTGTTTTACCCCTTTTTTTTCCAGACGAGTGGCTGAACACAACCCATCAACAGTCTAGACAGATGATTGATTGCCCTGGGAGATCCGAGCCAGCAGCAGCAGCGAGGCCGCCAAATGAACCAGTACTGCGGGGAAGAATTACGACGCTGTAAGCGGAGCAGAGAGAGAAAGAAAGAAAGAAAGAGGCAGACGAAAAGAGAGATGGAGGAAGGAGGAGGGGGGGCGGAGGCTGCGTGAAATAGAGGCGCAGCTTTGAAGAAGCACATGAGGAATTTGAGCGAAACGAGAAAAAGGCTTCGCGAAGCGATCGCACGCACGCACGCACGCACGCACGCACGCACGCACGCTCCCGCCCGCGCCGGAGACCGTGTCGATCTCGAGATATGCGTCGTCGTTTCAATACGACATGAGACGCCAGGGCGGACCGTAAATTCCACTCTAGTTATGGCAGAGATAGCGTGGAAACGAATAAATAAAAACAAGTATTCCTCGGCTCGGCGGGGTCGCGGCGCACGGCGCACGGCGCCGCGCTCTCCGCCGCTTTGCATGATCCCCGCACATCACTCTCTATTCGAGTCACACTCGCGCCTAGCCTAGTCTAAAGAGAAATCTCTCCGTCTCTCCCCTTTATTTGGGAGAGCAGAGAGATAGTGAAGAGATAAATGTAGAGGAATCAAGAGGGGAAGGAAATGTTTTAAAGCCCAGTCCATCAGCGCGGTTCCTGTGCGCGGCATGCGCGTATCTTGCTGGTGGCGAATATTCACTCTTAAAAGGCTCAGGCACGCGAGCGCTGGCCGGGGTTAAGAATTGTGGGTGGAACAGAGAGGAAGAGGTGGGCGAAATAAAACGCGGATTGACAGGAGGAAAGGTAGCGGGAGAGGGGAGCGAAATGGATGATCGGAAAAAAGAAAGGCACGGGATAAAGGGCGGGAAGGGGATGGGGGGCGAAATGGGTATCGCCACCGCAGATTTACGGACCCGGTGTAACGCCCCACATACATCCAATTTCGTATGGGATTCGCGCTCCGATAAATTTGAGGTAGTGATTAGCGCGTGCCCCACGAGTCAAGAGCGGGGCGGGCGGGCGGCTGCGCGTCTGGCGGGCCTGCCTACCTGCCGGGCGTCAGAGGCAACACGGCGCGGAGTAGCATCGAGTAGCATCGATCATACCACTGACTAACAACGATCTCCACCTTGAACATGACACAATGAAAGCGCCCGAGACGGAAAATTTTCCTGGTTCTACAATTTGTTTTCAGACAGAACCGTACTTCGATCATCGTAAAAGAGGACACCCACCAGTCTCTCACTCCGTTTGGTGAACAGAGGCCCTGGTCCATCGTGTGCTTTTTTTACAGCTGCCGTACCGTACGTCGTCACGTCCGCCCGTCCCGTCCGTCCGTCCGTCCAGCGGCCGTGATCGAGGCAGCGCCAGGGCGCGTCCAAGGCCGCCGCCCTCACCGAGCACCTTTACCCACATCCCCGCCGCGCCCCGCCACGCCCCGCCCCCCGCCCCGCCCCGCCCCGCCGCGCCCCAGCGCGCGCCATTGCTCGCGGGTGCTCCAACTTTTATACTCTGCCAGTAAAAAGTTTTGATTGCGACTAAGAGCGTGATCAGCAATGGGGCGCGCTGCTGCAGGGGACACGGCCGTGATTTAGCACTGCCCGGCAGCCGCACCCTACGACTACTACTACTGAGGAGGCGCGGCGTGGCGGGGCGGGGCGGGGCGGGGCGGGGCGGGGCGGGGCGTGGCGGCGAACATAAACTGCAGGGCTACAAGACTCCCGGCGGCGACAACTACTGGAGCAGGCCACCGTAATAGTTAATATTAACAGCCAAGAATAAATTGCGCGGGCTCGGCTGCAGACGGATGAAGCCTCCGGGGCGGGCGGGGGCGGGCGGGGGCGGGCGGGGGCGGGCGGGGCGGGCGGGGACGGGCGGGGACGGGCGGGGGCGGGCGGGGGCGGGCGGGTGTCCGCGGACCTGACCTGCGCAGGCTTCCGGCCCCGGCCCCGGCCCGGCCAGCGCAGCCGGCTGACTGGCCTGCCTGGATGGCCAGATCCCGGCGACCTCCAAACTTTACTAGACCCGCCTCGCTGGCCGCTCGGAAAGAGAAGAACCCCAAACTGCCAGAGCGACTGCGTTTAAATCACCCGCGCGCTGGCCAGGGCTCGGAGCACGGCCCGCGCGTACCTTCCTACCCCCCCCCCCCCTCACTCCTATCTCTCTCTCTCTCCGACCTTTAGATAGGCAGAGTGAGTGCGAGAGATAGGGCGACGGAGGAGCCATCCCCCACCCGCGGACGCGGGCCGAGGGGGCTGACCGGCGCCATTGTGCGCGGGCTGCAGAGTTAAAAGCCAAATTTCTTTCGCGAACTCATTTAAATCTGACTTACGAGCGGGTGGAGTGGGGCTGGCCGAGACAGGGCAGGCGGCCCGGCCCGGCCGGGGTCACACGCACCGGCCGGGCTGGACCGACCAGTGCCGCCTCGCTCGCCTAGCTCTCCGTGGGGTCGACCCGCGGGTCGGTCTCTGCGAGGGGAGCAGCACCGGCCCGGGGCGACCTGGCCGACCTCGCCCCCGCCCCGCCACCTCCTACACACCCCCAACAGGTTTTGGGCCAGCCAGGCGGAAGACACATGTAGAGGCCCCTACCACTCCGCCCGGCCCCGGCCCCGGCCCCGGCCCCGCCCGCCCTCACGCAAAGCCCGTGCAAAGCTCCTGTGTGTTTGCTTGGAGCGCCTGGGGGCGGCCGCCCCGCCGCGCCCAGCCGCGCCGTGCCTCCAGGCCCGGCCGGGCCGGACACAGCTCTGCTCGGGGGCGGGGCGGGGCGGGGCGGGGCGGGGCGCTCGGGGGACTGCGCGCCCCTGCGCGTCCGCTCCATGAACCACTCGAGGCGACAGGCTGCTGTGGGCTGGAAATAGGAGGGAACGTCAAACAATAAACGGGCCTACTAGCGGGCGGGGCGGGGGCGGCCAGCTGGACGCGCCCGCCCGCACCCTGCCCTGCGCGCCCGCCCCGCCCGCCCACGTCCCCGACTTCATTAGCAGTATCTCATAGCCGTATCGGGTGCACGCCGGTCGCGTTAACACCCCCTCCCATACGCCCCCGCCCACGCCCCCGCCGCCGCCCCCGCCGTGGGAGTCAGACTTTCTCGTGAGCCAGAATGTCGAGAGGTATGTCCTTGGAATCCTGCTGCGGCGCGTTGCCAACAGGTACCTGAGCTGCCCTGACGCGGGTAAAGTTAGTTGGCGCGGCGACGAACCGGCGGGGGCGGCGGGGGCGGCGGGGGCGGGCCCGATGCTTGAGCGTGCTTGAGGTGTACGAAACCCCTCCGCTACAAACTCGTTGCCTTTCCCCCGCCACGACCGCCGCAGTTCACGCGCATGTCACTTATAAACTTATCCCGACCACGTTCTTCCTTTCCTTTCTTGTCGAGAGTTTCGAAACGTGATTGTTTCTTTTTCTACTCTGCGCTGGGAGCGGCAACAACACCGCCCCTCTCACTCTCGCACCTCCCACAGCCCTCTGTTTTCTCCTCTCTCTCGCCCCGACTCATCGCCACTTTCTCTTTCTCGTTCTTTTCTCCATCCACTCCTTCGCAACTTGTACCCTCTCTCTCTCTTTCTCTCACCTTATTGCGACCACTACTCCATTGTATTTGTTCCACGCGGACTGCGGAAAGAAATACGGAGAGACGGACATTTTCTGCCTCTCCCCTTCGCTTTTAAGTTGCAGATTCCATTCTCTCCCCGCCAGCCCCGCCCACTCCCACTCATTCCATCAGCCGCGGACATCAGAGACTGCCCTGCCCTGCCCTGCCCGGTGGAGGTGAGTGGGGGAGGGAGAGCGCACGAGGGGGAACAAGAGGGAACCGTGAAGAGCGAGGAAGACAGAGGCAAAGGGAGGAGGAGAAAGGAGCGGGGGACCGGGGCATGCGTGTGTCGGACGGGCCCTGTTCCAGAAGAAGCGCGCAAAGAGTGGCCAACTGGCCAACTGGCGTGGCCCGATAGCACAAGCAGTGGCCAGCCGCTCGGGAGGGCCCTCGTGAGGGAGGGAGGGAGGGAGGAAGGGGGAGAGTGTGTCATAAGTACAGGTTATGCGGTATTTTATTGTGTTTCTCCTCCGCCTCGGGAGAAAGAAAAGTCGCCAGCAGCAGAAAGAGAGAGAGAGTAGCGAGAGATGAGAGGAGGGAGTAGAGAAAAAGAGAGAGAAAGCGGCGAAACGGAACGAGGGGTCAAGAAACTAGTAGAGGCTGGGCTGGACGGGCGCCCATTCCCGCGGGGCGGGGCGGGGCGGGGCGGGGCGGGGCTCGCAGGGCTGCCACAACGCGGCCGATAACGGGGGCGAGTACAGGCCGGCCGCGCTGCGCAGCGTGTCCTTTTGCGATTCGACGACTTCCAAATGAGGCGCAAAAAACAGGCGGGGTGACGAAGGGAGAGCGAGCGAAAGGGAAAGTGAGCGAAATATAGAGGCAGAAGGCTGCAGGGCCGGGGCCCGGGCCGGGGGAGGGGGGAACGGGAATAAGCAGAGTAAGGGTGAGCACAGATGCTACCACGGTGCGAGAGGAGAGGAGAGGAGAGGAGAGGAGAGGAGAGGAGAGGAGAGGAGAGGAGAGAGGCCGCTGACGAGAGAGGAGCCCGGGGCGGGGCGGGGAGGGAAGGGGTGGGAGCGCGTTCTTTTTCATCCCACTCTCACGGGATTCCTCTGTCTCTGCATCGCGTATATAATATCGATAAAAGCTCGAAAGCGACATCAGAGGCACGCCAAGGAGAGGGGCGGGGCGGGGCCGGGAGTGCGCGAGAGCGCGGCCGCGCCCCGCAAAAAGCAGAGCAGATTACAACGATGCGAAGAGAGTAATAAAAATACCGACTCGTGCCTGGTCGACCGAACGACCGCTTCCTCATCCTACCCGCACCCGCACCCACACCGCCCCGCCCGGGTCCGAAAAACTGACAAGCAAACGGCAGGGTAGGGAGGGGAATAGGGTCCCCGCGGAGGGGACGGCGGCGGGTTTCGAATCCGACGGAGGAAGGTGTGACCCCATCCTATCATCCAGGGCAGCAAGACCCGGGCCGGGCGCGACCGCCGGGGCTCGACTCAGCAAAACAGAGCTTGTTTGAATATGAATGGTTTGATCGTAAATGTCGTATACCTCGCCAAGCGGTGTCTGAGTTGGGTGGGTCGCCGTGCCACCGCGTCGCTCCATCCGGGTAGGGGGTGGAGGTGGGTGGGGGCGCAGGGCGGGGCGCGGGGGAGGGAGAGGTGGGGTCAAGTTTTCGCTGGGGTGAGTTTCGAGAGCTCCTGCAGTTTGCTTCACGCCTCGTCGCCAGCAGGGGGCAGCCGCTGTTGGTTTAGCTGTCGTGTCGCCCTGGTTTTGCACGTCAGACCGCGTCAAGCACATAACGGTGGAGGTGCAAAAAAAACTAAATGCAGGGAGCTGTGGAGCCCCTGGCAGGTGGGCATACCCGCACCACGTGCGTGTCTCTGCGGTGCCTACCTCTCGGGCGGCGCCCCTGTGAGATAGGCACAGCTGGACACACGGGTGACTAGGCACCCAGGCACCTCCTGCCCCCCCTACCGTCGGGTCCATCCCCAGCTGCACTGCAGATTATTTAGTCCGAGAGAACAAAAGCGCGCGATGCGCCAGGCTCGCCACCACAGCCACACACACACACATGCACACGCACGCACCAAAAATAATACGAGCCGGCTTTAGGCATTGTCGGGGTGGGGGGCCTCCGGACGTGGCGCGGAATGGGTCGGAAAAGGGGGAGGGGGTGAGCGCGCGCGGTGCAGAAAGAGGGACGGGTGTTTTATGCAGTTTCTCATCAACTTTGGCGAGCAGCAGCATAGCAAGCGAGAAGAACTTTTCAGTCGGCATCAGCAGCAGCAGCAGCACCAGGGCCTGCAGCCAGCCCGCCAGCCAGCAGCCAGCTCGTGACAAAGGCGTTGAGACGTGAGCGCTGCGACCACAAATGGCGAAGCCTTGTCCCGCGCGCCGCCGTTACTGTAACTCTGATCCCGACAGGCAGGCACGGCCCCGCAAGGTCCCGCAGGGCTTCACTACAGGACCGCGGCGGGCACGGCCCCGCAGGGCTTCACTACAGTGCCGCGGCGGGCACGGCCCCGCAGGACTTCACTACAGTGCCGCGGCGGGCACGGCCCCGCAGGGCCCCGCAGGGCTTCACTACAGTGCCGCGGCGGGCACGGCCCCGCAGGGCCCCGCAGGGCTTCACTACAGGGCCGCGGCGGGCCGGCCCGGCCGGACAGAGGCGCGCCTAGGCGGGGCTCTAAAGGACCTCATTTCGGAGACGAAGAGACCAGGGCAAATTTTATATTTTCCGTTCTGGCACGCCGGTAAAATAATTTTAATACATGCGTCTTCACGCAAAATAATTTGGCTACCACTGACAACTTTTTTTGCCGTTCGTGCGAAATGTTTTGCAGGAGTGGCAAAAAAGTTATCAGTGTTAGCAAAATTATTTTGCTGTTACCATAGTAACAAAAGTTTTTGGCTAAACCAGCTTACCCTCTTTTTGCGTGTTTCATGACCGAAAAATATAATCTAGTTTCATCCTCACAATTGATTATCGGTCGAACAAACGCAGTACCTAAAAAGTAGCGCATTTCAATAGTAAGGGTGTAGAAAAAAGAATAAATGCTGGCTTACCGTGCACGTCGACGCAGCCGGTCTGCTTCTTCATCTGCGGCGTGTTGATCTGGCACATGTAGCAGCCGGCGTCCGACACCTTGATCTGGCGGATGTGCAGCTGCCACGTGCGCTGCGTGTCGTGCGACACGGACACGCGCGCGTTGTGCGTCACCACCCTGTTGGCCAGCGCCAGGATCGTCTGGTCCGACACCTTCATCCACCCGACCTGCAACCAAAAACAAAAGCGTACAAATATTAGCTCATTTGTTCATTATTATTTTTTTTTATTTTTTTTTTGCTTTTGCAAAAGATTAAATTGATTTGTACGAGTGGAACACGTCCGCTAATATTCCTAGGCACCGCTAGGATATGCTGGGGGTGGCTCCTCCTTCGCCCGAGACCAAAGCGCCGCTGCAAGTTTGAGTTTTGGACCGCACCAGATGTGCTACAGACCCGGCCCATATTTGTTTGGAAATATTCAGGCGGGACAGCAATAGCGGCTGCTGCTGCCGCTGGCTGACTCCACCGCGCCCCGCCCCCGCCGCGCCCCCGCCCCGCCCCGCCCCGCACCCGCCCCGCCCGTCGGGACGCGCGCGCGGCCGCGGGTGACGGCATGAAAATCGCTCGACATTCCTTCGGAAAACCGATACAACGGGAGCAGGCAAACTCGAGGAATTTCATATTCGTCTTTGTTTTCCCGTCTTTCCTCCGCAGAGCGGCTTGCGACGGGGGGCGGTATGAGGGGTAGAAGGGGCAGGGGGGCAGGGGGGGCAGGGGGAGGGGGAGGGGGGCAGCAGCTGCCGAGCGAGCGAGGCGGGCCGGGACTGACGGGTCATCTTTTTACCATATTTCATCAACGATTAATTGGACGAGCTCGCGCGAGACGCGCATCAGAAACATTTAACGTCTCGTGCGATAGAGCTGCTGCGCTCGGTGCTGTGTGTGTGTCTGAGAGAGAGAGAGAGAGAGAGAGAGAGAGAGAGAGTGTGTGAGTGTGTGTGTGAGGGAGCAGTCAGCAGAGCAAATACAAAAGGCCAGAGCGGATCCCGCTGGACCGAAAGCTGCTGCAGCAGCGGGCGCGCCTCATCAGCCGCGAGTCAAACAGAGACCCTCGCCGCTCCTCTCTCTCTCTCTCTCTCTCTCTCTCTCTCTCTCTCTCTCTCTCATACACACACACACGGGCACTCGCACACAGAGGCACAGACACAGAGCCCTCCGGGGCAGCGGCCACAATAATCACCCTAACAGTCCCTTGTTGTTTCTCGCTGACAAATCTGGTATCGCGCAGCAGGCATTCCTCCATTCATGGCCGGCGCGCTGAATGCAACGTGATGCATGGAGTGGTGCTGCGGACCCGCGCGCGCGCACACACACACACACACACGCCATATAGTGGATGAGACCAAATGCCAGCGAGCCGGCACACCAAATATGCACGAAACTCGACACTCGGTCGCGACGAGCCAAACCCAGGCGCCCTATGCACCCAGCCCCCTCCCCCCCCCCCCCCCCCAAACACACAGTAGTCATACCGTCGGATAGAAACGGCAGAGCGAAAAGGCTGGCCGTGCAGCAATCACTATGGCGTGCTGGCCTACGGCCACAATGTTTTACACGAGCAGCGCCCCCCCACACACACACAACCACCGCACCTAGGCACAAATGACTGGCAAAGGACGCCGCCTGTTGCTGAAAGCTCTCGCCCGACTCCATAATATGACCTCTGAGCCTCACGAAGTGCGCGCGCGGGCTCACAGAGGCCGCCCCGCCCCGCCTGCTGCTGGCCTATGACTGCACTCGCACTGCCGCCAGCCTGCTAGCTAACACAATGCCGCGCGACACCGCGGGGACGCGGCCCCTGCTCCTGTACTCCCCTCTCCCCTCGGCCTGCTGTACGCGATCTGCTACAACAGACTGTTCATTACTGCAAAGAATACGACAGTGATGAAAACCATACTCCCCCGAATGACCTACAGGGAGAAAGTTATTATACACCCGCGTGTCCCCACACATGTCCCGGTGCCGTTATGATAACGGCGATCCTGACCCGACCTCCACACATGTACCCCCCCTCTGGCCGCCTCCCCCAGCATGGCGCTGAGCTTTGTCGTGCGGCGTGGGCCGCACAGCAGGTGCAGTGCGGGGGCGGGAGGGGGCGGGAGGGGGCGGGAGGGGGCGGGAGGGGGCGTGCCCGGGCCGGGCCGGTTCGGGGAGCCAGGTCCAGCACCATTGCGGTGGAACGTGGGGGACAGGGAGCGTCACAAAGGGGAGGGGGAGGGGGGGGGTGTAGGCACGTCATCTGACGGAATGTGTGGATTCCGCGCCATATCCCCAGCCAGCCGGCGCGAATTCCAGCGCTGGGCGCGGGCGCGCGGGTCGGTACTAGCGCGACCAGCTCCATCTCGCCAAACGCTTTACGTATATCTGCTGCTAGTCATAAATTTCACGGTGCGCTCATCCCTGCCCCCCGGCTCCCACCCCTACACCGTTCCCCCGTTTCCCCACTTTTCCCAAAACACACACACACACACACACGCACGTACGCACACATCAACCCCGCCCCCTGCTCTCCCCACTTTTTCCCACAGACACCTGGACACGTCCGAGCACACACACACACACACACACGCGCGCCTTTTGATTTCCTTCGTATACTGATTGCGAGGTCCACGGCACGTTGGGACCCGGGGGGGCAATAGCGCCGCCAAATCGGAGAAGGTTCAGTCAGAGCGAGAAGGTGCGGGCGGGCGGGCAGGAGGAAACTCGGCGAAAGGGGTAAGGGTGACCGGTGAAACAAAAGTAGTACACACTCATGCACAAGAACGTACGTTGGCACATTTAAAGTTGCACTGAAGTTTGATGTCCAGCCGGCGAAAAATAATAGAACATACTATGGCTTATTTTAAGTTATCCGCGTGTTGAGGGATGAAAGCTGTACACTTTCTTCTCGGCTCAGTTCATCTCCAGTTCAAGCAAAAGATTGAAAGAAACCCGGCCACCGCCCCCACTAGACCAGCGCAGCGCTGCTAGCTGTCCTCGCGAGTCAAGACTTCACGAAAACTTCCTGCACATTTAATCTCGGTTACTATTTTTAAAGAAAACTTTAAAAGAAGAAACACGAAAATGTCAGAGATGTGGCCGCGGTGGCATTCTCGTCGCACAGAGTTCGTGCGAAGCGCAGCGTTCTTCCCAAGGACGCTCACACTGCTCTTCGGCAAATGGCGCTTACGTAAGCGCGCGGCCGGCCGGGGCCGGGCCGGGACCCGAATACCGGCGGCCGCCTGGCAGCGCACGACGGAAGCGGAAGCAAAAGAGAGCTAAGAAGGTGCTGTTGCTGCTGCTGACGGTCAAAAAGAAAATACAAAGCAACCGACCCTCGCCCCACGCTCCTTCTCTCCGCTCTGACCGCCTCTGCCTTCCCCTCTCTCTCTCTCTCTCTCTCCCGTGTCTTCCCACTCGTTCACTTTTCATGCCGGCCACTGCACACTCGGGAAACGTTCGTGTTAAACTAGCGGGGCTTTCCTGACGCGGCAAAAAAAAAAAAAGAAAAAAATCTGCGAATCCTATGTGAAAAGACACGAGGGGGTGTATTAACCGAAAACACGGTGTACCTTTCCTCGCGACCACTCACATCTCACCCGATGAAAAATAATAATGTAAAACACATTGTGGAGAGAAAAAAACAAAAAGAGCGCTACGTCCAGACTATTTGGGCACTCTGAATATTCAAATGGCACCAACCTCGCTCACAGGCGGGTGAGTCCTCTTCTCCACACACTTGAAAGAGCGCCTGTAAATGACGTCTGCTCCGCTCTACAGCCGCTAGCAGCTCCGTTTTATGGCAGCTGATGATCTGATGCGCACAGCACGCGGGGCGGGGCGGGGCGGGGCGGGGTTAATTAGGGGCGGCACCACTGTAACTGCACAAGTTCTCATATCCGCGTGTGGGAGTGGCGGGGCGTGGCGGGGCGTGGCGGGGCGTGGCGGGGCGTGGCGGGGCGTGGCGGGGCGTGGCGGGGCGCAGACTGGCGCCACTGGCGTCATGCAGCAGCAGCAGCAGCGCAGGTGCGCCGTGTGCCGACACCATTGGCGCCGAGTTGTCTGCTATTCCCATCCGAATCTCTCTCTCTCTCTCTCTCTCTCTCTCTCTCTCTCTCTCTCTCTCTCTCTCTCTCTCTCTCTCTCTCACACACACACACACACACACGGCGGAGAAAACGAGCTGCATAATAAATTTGCCAAAGATGGCCTCACTGGAAGAACAAAGGTGCGACCTAATGCCTTTAAAAGGTGCTATTCTATTGCCTTTAGAAAGGCGCGATTGTGTTCAAAGGCACTAAAATATATAGCACCTTTCAGTCAAATTAGTGCCTCTGTAGGGGTGCTGTTTGAATAATGCCTTGGTAAAGGCACTATTACGAGTAGCACCCCTAAAAGGGTGTTATGTCCTACCTTTGTTTTTCCAGTGCTGATCCATCCTGGATTTAAATGTTACACAAAGGCAAAAAACAACGCAAGACAGAGAACTAGTACTGTAGATGATATTTTTTCTTTCTTTTGCGCGTGGTTGTTTTGCTGCTCCGTTAGGAACATTCCCCCTCCCCGGCAGGCACAGCGGTCTGGATCTCCGCTGTCGTGTCGCCGTCATGTCACCGGGCCGTCACCGCTGCGTCAGCGCCACACGGCGCGAGCCGAACAAATTGATTGTGCGATCAGCCGACATCCGCCGGGGAAGAGAGAGGGAGAGAGGGAGGGACAGACAAGTTGAGGTGGTTTTCGTCGTAAACTTATAGAATCACACTTCGTTACGATTTTTTATACACTAGCGAGATGTTCGTTTATCGCCTCCTCCCCGCATTCCGAAAAAAAAAAAAAAAAAAAAAAAAAACACAGTCAGTACACAGCGCAGTATATACTAGCGGAGTATTATTGAGTATTATTTTTTGCCCCAAAATGTCCGGTTTACCACCTCTACATCATACGTTCGTGTACACAGCGCGCGCGCACACACGCACGCACAGTAACATTATTCAGCGAGTAACGCGCCTCCTGCTTCCAAGGAAACATCTTGTTCTTTGTTTCGGTTATCTTTCCTCGCGCTCGGGTTGCCGTTCCATCGGGTTTATGATACATCGACCGACACGCAGAAAGAATCGATCGAGTATAATATTTCTTGTGAAAAAAGCGTGCATCATCGAGAAAAAGGCAGCAGCAGGCATATAGCGCCGTGCCGCCCCACCCGCTCCGCGCGCAGGAGTAAATCACAGGTGCAGAAAAAAACTAACGAACAAGAGGGAGAGAGGGATTTGAGATAGCGCCCCGCTGAAGTAACAAAATGAAAGCACTGCAGTTATTACAAAATTGCTTTGGGCGTCTGCATTCAGGTAAATAAAGGCACCCCTCTGGTCCATGCAGAGGGTGCAGCAAACGTGCGGGTATCAAGGAGGGGAGATGAGGAGGAACAGGTGGAAGAGAGAGAGAGAGAGAGAGAGAGAGAGAGAGAGAGAGAGAGAGAGAGAGAGAGAGAGAGAGAGAGTGGGAGAAGGGAGGACGAGAAAGTAAAGAGAATCCAGGGAAGAAAGGGGGCTAGCCACGCGAGGTGGGGCGGGGCGTCCAGGCCAGGTAGTTCCCCATAAACGTTAGCCTGAATATTCTCATCCCATAGCGCCGTCCTTATCGCTCTTCCTTCCCTCGTTTCGTCCTTCTCGACGTCCTTCCTGGGCCCCCGCCGCGCCGGCGCACCGCATCAGACAATATGACCGGTGCATAAGCGGGGGCCCTTCTTACGCGGGGCGGGCGGTGCACCTACCGAGGAAGAGGGAAAAGAGGGCGCAAGAACAAAGGGAAGGACGGCGGTGAGGCGACCAGCGGCGTGGACGAAAAGGGGATAAGAGAGAGAGCGAGAGAGAGAGAGAGAGAGAGAGAGAGAGGGAGAGAGAGAGGGGGGGGGGGGTTGGGACGCGTAGCTGCGCCCTGTCGCCTGTCGCCCCGCCGTGGCCCGGAGGCAGGGAGCCCCTTCCCTTCGCATTAAAGATTCACACTCTGCCATCTCGTTTCGAATTAACTTGTTCATCTCTGCGGCACTTTAATGCGTGCGGGCCGACCCGACCCGACATCAAGACGCCGAGCCGAGCCGAGCCGAGCCGAGCCGAGAGGCTCCGCTGCGGGACCACGTCACCTGCCCGTGCGGGACCGCGCGACCGCCACTCTCAGCTACGCTCCGCCACGCCCCACCACTCTCGGTTATACGCCGCGACACTCTCTCGCGCGCCGCGACGCCCCCCGCGACGCTCTCTGCCGAGATCAGCCCGGCCCGGCGCGGGGCGGCGGCTCATGAACCGCACGCTCGCGCGCCTCAAAGCCAAGTAGACACTGCCGACTGATTCAGAAGATCGCTCACGTCCCTCCTCATTCCTTGTCGCACCTATGGCGGCGCCCCATGCTGGGCATGGCGGCGCTACATGAGTGCGACAAGGACAGAAGTACGAGAGCGATCCTCGGAATCAGTCGGCTGAATTAGAAAAGGCCGCGGTGCAATACGTCCCTGTGCGGGCCGCACGAGGAGAGTGAGGCCCCGCCCGCCCACGCCGCGCCCAGAATGGAAGAAGCTCGTAAATCGCTCCAAACGCTGAGCTGCGGGAAACGTCGAATCAGTGATCCCGAGCTGCTCGGCTCCATGGAGGGCGAGGGCGGAGGGAAACCAAGACGGGACGCGACGCGGGAGGGGCGGGGAGGGGAGGGCAGGGGAGGGGAGGGGAGGGGAGGGGAGGGGAGGAGGGCGGCTCTCACCTGATCCGGCCGGCCCGGCCCTCTGCAGCGCTGCACGCCGCTCACATATACCGGGATCAGATTCCATATTGTTTCGATTGTATCGTCGTGGAAAAGCGAGTGTCGTGCACAGTGCACGCACCCCGGCGCCGCGCCAGATACAGACTAACTGACACGTCACGACGCGAGTGCGGCGCCCAGGCCCAGCAGACTGCACTCCACTACAGACCACAGCAGACCGCGCGTGCTCCTCCCTCGCGGCTCGCGGGCCGGCCGGGGCGGAGCGCAGGGTGGCGGGGAGAATCTCGCCTGTCCCCCATCTCCTTGCGCGAGCGAGGGGCGGCGCACGCAGAAGCAGGCAAAACGGCAATTATGGAGCAGTGCTGGAGGGAGGTAGTCGTGTGTGTGTGTGTGTGGGGGGGGGGGGGAGGCCTCACCCGCGAGTCTGCACTGTAGCACGCCACCCTGAGATTTCACCCCAGCCATCCCCCACAACATTTTACGAGCGCTGCGCTGCGCGCGCCCCGCCTCGCTTACCCCGCCCCCCGCACGCACTCCTGCCCCAGTGCTGTTTATAGCTCACACAAGCAGCAGCCTTCGGCACCTGTAGCTGTCCGGGCGGGGCCGCCCAGGGCCGACTGTTTGGTCTGAAAGAGGCAGATCCGTTCTCATCCCAGCCCCTCGCCGCCCCCGGCCCCCGGGCCGCCCCCACCACCGCCGCGTCGCCCCCCTCGGGCTTTTTGTTTCGACTTTCTTCAGGAGCGCGGCGTGGCGTGGCGCGGCGGGGCGGAGCAGGCGGGGAACGACGGGGCGGTTCGCAGTTTAATGTCCTCCAATGTAATCAGTAGAGAGTGGCGGGGCGGGGCGACCCCTCCTCTCCTGCACCACCGCCCCCGCCCCGCCCCCGGCCTGCCCCCACCGGCAACTCCCCCCGAGGTATGAAAACAACAGGGGGTGGGCCCGGGTTGGGCCCGGCCCGGGGCGGGGTGGGGTCTGCTGGTGATAGTCATAACCATAATTATAACGCGGATAACGCAAACCCTAACAACGACATCTAAAATATTTGCTGAGGTAGTGATTTGAGAAGGTTCCTATACTGCAGGGCAGCGAAACAGCATGGACGGGAAAGGAGGATAGCTAAATTAGGAAAGCGATCGCTTGCCCGCACCGTGCTTGACGAAAACTGCTGCCTTTCCAAGAGTGAGTGTTGGCCGCAGCGCACAACATTTTCTCGGCACAATGTCCAAAAGCTTCGATGCCCCTAACCCAACTCTTTACCGTACACACACACACCCATCCACACACGCAGTACACGACCCTCCCCCTAAGGCGAGCTGATGCCGGGCTCGGGGTCAGGCTGGGGAAGATGATATGCGGATAAGGACCCCCCCCCCCCCCCCCGGTCGGACCGCCCCCGGCATGCATTACACGCCGCCTTGAGACCCCGCACCCTGCCTGTTCATAAGCGTATTCTGCGCTGCTGGATGCACTTACGCCGTATTGCTCGTAAACGTCGCAGCCACCGGGGGCTGTGGTCGGGCCCGGGCCCCACCCCGGCCTCGGCCCGGCCTCGCCTCGCCTCGGCCTCTGCTCCAGGCCAGACGACTCTGCCGCTACACGGTAGCGACTTCAGTCGCGTACACCGTACCGTCATCAGAGATGACGATACTAGCGGTCCCTGCCCCGCCCCGGCCCGGCGCTCAAATAATGACAAAAAGCCGGATAACGACGTAAGACTGCAGCACGCCGGGATCCTTGCCTGTCCGTTTTCATCTTCCTCTTCCCCTACCACGCACACACACACACACACACACACACACCGTCTGCGCCACCAGGAGGGGAAGGAGGTGTGCTATGTAAAACATCTGCTGCACTCGCCCCCCCCTCCCCCCCTCTCGTTCGGTAATTTATTGCGACCCTAAACTTAGCCGCGGCGCCTCAAAGTGCCCACGAAACACAGCAATTAGCTGGGTTCAATTCAACCCCCCCCCCCCCCCCCCCCCCCCCGCCCCACCGGGCCCCGCTGCCGCCGACGCGTATGGCGGTCCTGGAGACGCCAAGTTCCAGTTGGCGATCGACCATCAGGCCGGAGGAGACGAAAAAAAGAAAAAAAAAAACGGAAATTACGGCGTCCTAGCCCCAGCGGGGCCTAAAATACGCACAGCAGCGCATGGCACATTATTGCCTCGGCCTGCTGGCGAATTCCACGACGTGAATTTCCCTCGTACTGTCCCATCCTCCACCATACCCCGTTCTCTTTCCCGGGCCAAATATTCATGCGCCCGCGAAAGTAAAATGGAAATCTGCACCCTTCTAATTATTTCCCGCGGCCTTTCCCCCTCATTCGCTTTCCGTCGAATTGAAAAACAGAAAGAGAGACTAATTTAGTGTGGAGCTCGCGGTCTTAGGATGCGGAGTCCTATGAAACGCCAGGTTAGACTGCAGCTCATTCTGAAAAGTTTTTTCCACCGAGTTACAAACCGGCGCGCGTATATTTAAACAAATCGCCTGCGCCCCTCGTGACACAACTAGGGCTGTGCATGAACTCCTATATACCTTGTCTCATTTCATTCCCCGCACGCCGGCGACAAGAGCGGAGGGGCGAGGGAGGGGCATTCATTCAAAACAGAAAAAAAAGTACTGCGAACATGTCTACTGGGGCGGGTAAACTGCAAATGGAGAAAGTTGTGGTCGCAGCGCCGGCCCGTTTGTGACGCATCCTTGATACACGAGGTAGCCCGCCACGTTGTGGCCACTTTCGCAGGACAGGGCACAGTAGTCCTGGCCAGAGGGCCTTGTTCTCAAACATTTTCAGGGAGGTAAATACAATTCTTTATTAAAATTTATTCGAGTTTGTATGCGCACTACCGACGAACGGAAATTGCTGCTCAAAAATGCATCACTCCAATCGAAAACGCAGACACAACTCTCGGAGTGGCCCAGCCCAAGGGCTGCTGCGGGCGCCTGAGAGCAGAGGAGAGGGAGAGAGGGAGGAGAGAGGGAGAGAGGGAGAAGGAGAGAGGGAGAGAGGGAGAGAGGGAGAAGGGGAGAGAGGGAGAGAGGGAGAGGGGGCAGCAAGAAGGAGAGCAAGAGAGAGCAAGAGAAAGAGAGAGAGAGAGAGAGAGAGAGAGAGAGAGAATGAGAGACAGAGAGGGGAATGATGAAATCCGAAAGAGGGAGAAAGAGAAGCTAGAGAGGCGGTGTGGGGCGGGGCAGGGCGCGTCCGGGGCAGCAGCGGCTTAAACCTCTGCCACAACCTTATAATTACTAAAACCCGCGTTTCTTGGCGCCGCTCTATTAAAAATTAACCGCGCCGCTCCGGCTGGCCAGTATAAGCTCGTGTGCCACGGGGCCCGGGGCCGACTGGGCCGAGCGAAGGCCAGGCGGCGCGAGGCACTTCGAGCCAAAGTACCATTTAAAGGGCCACCAAGTGTTTCCAGTTTGCGACGAAATTAATTTCGCGCGCGTCTATATGCCAGTCCACGCTTCGCGAATAAAATCAATATACTTTTGTTTCCGAAAATCTTCCCTATGATTCGAAATACGTACCGGGAGTTTCATAAAAGACGCAGGTGCGAGCGGGTTTGCCTACCCGATCTCCCCGTAAGGCGCCATAGCCCCTTGGGTAGGCAAACCCGCTCGCACCTGCGTCTTTTATGAAACGCCAGGTACTGTAGCCGAGGCAAAAAAAAAATAAATTACGACACGAAAAGAGAAGTTTCTCAACCTTCGGACCAGGCGAGCAGGCGAACGGTTGCAGACTGCCTATAGTGGCGCTTAGAGCGTGGCGCTTAGGCCTCTAACAAGGCGATGCCGTGCGGGAAACACTTTCTCCCGCCGGGCCCAGCCGGCAGGGGCAGGCCAGGCACTCACCTCACCTCACACGCCCCCAGCAGCAGCCCTCTTACCGAGTCCACTATTTTTTCGCTCACGGCACGTAAGTCAGCCCTGCGCGGCGGGGCGCGGCGGGGTAGGGCGGGGTGGGGCGGGGTGGGGCGGGGCGGGTGGCGCACAATCAATCTCCGGCTCTGTCATTACTCCAACACCTCACACCTCTGCGCCTGCGGCCGCGCCGGCCGGGCCGGACCAGGCCAGACCGCAGGTGAATAAAGTGCCAGCAGGGCGCGCCACTTAGGGGGAAAAAAAGGGCTGAAATTTCTCCGCCCACGCTGACACATGCAATGTACGCACTAGCGTAAATGTTTCCTTTTATATCCAATATTTTGGCAGACTTTAACAATAATTCAAAATACATAAGTAAGTACAGCTCAATTTTTTTTTCGCACCACTGCGTTCGTCCTTTCCTCTGCTACTACTACTATACCCTTCCCCAAAGTCCGAGTCGGGTGTCCTGCCCTGCCCTGTCCTGCCCGGGGTCCGGCCTGGCTCGTTCGGTATGGAACAGGACCGCCCTTGCCCTATCATTATGGATTATAACTTTTCCTTTTCCTCCAGACGCGGCTGCTGCTGCTGCTCACTACGCGGCGCTCTCTTTTCCCTCCGGCTGCCTCGTCAAACTTCTTGTTCAAAGCGACGGATCGGGTCGCGTCGGGTGTCCCTGTGCCGTGGTGGGCAGCGGTGCCGGGCCCGGCCGCCCCACCCCGCCCCGCCCTGCGGCTAATGCGGTGCGCAGCATTTCGCGGAACTGTCGTCCGAGACCTCCGGTACGGATCGACACTGTCACGTGATAGTAGTACCCCAACTGTGCACTTGCGTATATTAGTACTTTAAAGGTTCCCTGCCGTATTTTACACATACGCGAAAAACTAGAATCGAGAGTAAAATGAAAGAGGGTTGTGCGGTCTAACGGCCACGATTACAAATACAGTTCCTACGGGCGGGGCGGGGCGTGGCGGGGCGGGGCGGGGCGCGGCAGTCCTTCACACCCTGCGAGGCGCCAGCCACGGCTGACGAAGACGTGGACACATTAACACGTGATTAATGGCGGGAGGGAGACAAAGGGGTGGCGGAAAGTGGTCCGCTTCAGTAATTCTTCCTTCCTCCTCCCTCGTATGCATCCCTCTCACTCTCTCTCTCCCTCTCTCTCTCTCTCGCACGCGGTGGAAAAACACGCCGGCCGATCGTATCAGGGGAGGAAGGAAGAGAGGAACAAAAAGAACGAGGCAAAAGAGACGAGTGAGGGGCAGCGCGGAGGACACGGGGGGAGAAGATGACAATAGGTGGAAAGCGAACCACGAAAGGGGAAAAAAGCGGGAAAAGAAGAACTCGCATACAAGAGACGGTAGACGTTCATCGAGTAGAAACAACTAATGCTGCGAGCACCACCAACTTGGCTCCGACGCGGCACGACCAACATCCCCTCGTAAAGGTGAAAATAATTGAAGTGGCGCAAAGTTCCAGCGAGCCCTCCTCGCCCGGCCCAGCCCTACCATCCCTCTAATCTTGAGGTTAATTTGGCTGGAATCTCAGCAGATTGACGGGGCGCGCTGCGCGGCCCGCAGTGAGTCGGTTTGAGTTGGATCACCACGGCTTTAGGCCCCCGAGGCGGCCGGGCCGGGGCCGGGCTAGGCGGCCCTTCTGATGAATGTATGAGAATGGCGAATGAATATTTGACTAGCGAGGACCGGCCCGGCCCGGCCCGGCCCGGAGAGGAGGCTCATTTTAGTGCTTCGCCCTATACTTTGCTGCCGGGATGCTGCCCCTACATTAGTGAACAGGACCAGAGCCAGGCCTGCAGGCGGACGCCAAGGAGGGCCCACGGCCTACGGCCCAGAGAGCCAGACAGCTTCTCCAACTTTCCTGAGGACCAAAAGAGAAAATCAAGTCTTCTGGTGAAAGTGCGTTGCGCATGTGTCCGCGGGAGCGGGAGAGGAGGGAAGAGATATAGAGCAGGCGAAGCAGAAATAAAATGAGACAAGGGGACAATACCCAAGGCTGCAGCCGTCCGGCCCGGCCCGGCCCGGCGCACACTCATCTCTCATGTGCTTTTTCTACAAAGCTACGCACGTTTTCGTGCATACCAAAAAATATATGTATACTTATCGAGCATATTTTTTTTCGATAACTACGTAAGAGCTCGTACAGAGTCATGTAAGAAAATCTTACGAGTGTTCCGAATGAACAACGAAAACGTACGAGCTACGTATGAAAAGGTACATATCCCGGAATCGAGTGGTACTCTGATTCTCCCGCAACCGTACACCCGCCTTCCGTTCCGAGCAGCGGCGGTGGGAGGCGAGCGCTCTGCACAGCCAGCCGTCGGGTCGGGTCGGGACGGATTGTCTCAATAAGCTTTTGCTTCATCACCCTCATACCGGTGCCGGCACAATGGGGCTGGCGAGCGGAGCGGAGCAGCCTCTCCTCTCCCGCCTCCGCGGGGATGCACGAGGCCATTCCGTGGAACGCTCTCATCCGTAAAGACGCAGTGGCGCTTTTCTACGAAAAGTGGGTTCCGGTAATCTCTCGCACGCGCACGCAACCGCAGTTAAACCTTTAAAGCGTTAAAAATATTTTTCAAACAGGGAGTAGCGCAGTGCTTGTAGTAATACGACTGCTGCGGCCGGCGGCGAGCGCGCCTGCGGATCGCAGGTTAGGCAACGCGCTACACACGCCTGTGCTGCAGCCGCCCCGCCCGGCAGCCTGCCAGGCGGACTAGACAGGGCAGGGCCAGGGCAGGGGGCTGAGAGGCGCATCACGTGACAGTGGGGGTGCGAGGAGGGCTCCACGGCTGCAGTGCTGGCTGAGGAATGCTTCGAATATCAGGCCAACCCCGGGGGGGAGGGGGGGGGGGGGGCGAGCAGAAGGGCGATCAGTTCCAATCAGCGGTGGCAAGCTCTCCCGGCCTGAATTATTTCCCTCCTTTAAAATACGACGACAAGGAGGGTCTGGATATTGGAACCGATTGCAAAGCGACACATCGCACCGGACCTGGGGGAAGGGGAGGAGGTTTCAGAGTGGCGTATCTGCGGGGCCACGCGCGCTTCAATGCGGACCCATTATACAGGAGAATTTTCGACGGGTCGCGTTCGGATGCCGGTGCTCCGTTAAGTCGAAAAGTAGCCAATCGCAAAAGGGAAACAGAAAAGGGCAGGATGGAAAGAGGTACCTGACACGACACCTTCTCTGAATTAGTGGCTTGTATATCTGTAACTTTGCAATCTACCCGAAGTAGCATTTCCTTGCTTTCAGTGGCAGCTTTGCCCGGGGCGTTACAGAGTTATTTAACTGTTACTTTTCAACGTGACAGTTGAGGTCACGCTCCAACACAGCTGTGGTCCACCGAGTCTGCCCGCTGGACTACGCCACAAACAACGCTGGCGCAACCCGCCAACCAAAGCGCTCCGAGCAACCAGCCACTGCCCTTCACTAACCTCTCCCTTTTCGAAATATTGAAACTATTAGCGGACCTGGGCGCGACGCTTAAAATTGGATTTGGAAACAAACTGGACGCAGGGAAGTGAGGGGGGGGGGGAGGGGCCAGGGTCCGTGGCGTGACACGAATACCAGACCGGTTTCTCTGTGCCCCACCCCGCCCCGCCTCGCCCCGCCCCGCCGCACACGTCCCCCGCGAACTGCACCTCAATTTCCGGCAGCGTCGCTGTCGCTGGTAATCCCGATGAAATGGTGTATGGGCCCCGAATTCATCTACGTATCCGCTTTTCACTCCGGTGAGACTATCCGAGGCCCAGCCAGGCCCCGCGGGGAGGGGAGGGCAGAGCCGATGGGGAGGGAGGGTGGCCAGGAGCTGATTCGACACGCCCGGCCCGCCAGCGCCCGCCAGCGACGAGTCGGCTGGCCTGGCCGGACCGACACGCGGATTTCGCTCTCGCCAAAAGCCTCTCCAATTGTTCGCGCCAAATCGCAAACGTTACATAGAGAGTTACGCGTACGTGACGTGAGCAGCGGCAGAGTTATTGATGAGCGTTACGTCCTCTGTCCGTTAGGAAAAGCCGACGCTATGGGGGGAGGAGGAGGAGGAGGAGGAGGAGGAGGAGGAGGAGGAGGAGGAGGAGGAGGAGGAGGAGGAGGAGGAGGAGGAGGAGGAGGAGGAGGAGGAGGAGGAGGAGGAGGAGGAGGACGGGGAGGAGGAGGAGGAGAAGAGAGGAGGAGGAGGAGGAGGAGGAGGCGGAGGAGGAGGAGCAGGAGGACGGGGAGGAGGAGGAGGCGGAGCAGGAGGACGGGGAGGAGGAGGAGGAGGACGGGGACGAGGAAGGGGACGTGAGGGGAGGGGAGGGGCAGGTCAAACAGCCACCACTACATCCCCCATCGCGTAAGCCATTGTCGCAGGGCCGGGCCGTGCCGGGCGGATACTGTCGTCTGCGACAATAGAGCGCAAGCAGCGCTCCGGGCGGGAGACCGAAGAAGCGCCGGGGCGGGAGATGAATAGAAGGAAGCGGGGAAGGAAGGGTGACACGGAGAGAGAGAGAGAGAGAGAGAGAGAGAGAGAGAGAGAGAGAGAGAGAGAGAGAGAGAGAGAGGGGGAGAGAGAGAGAGAGAGAGAGCGACACCGATAAAGGTAGCGAGTAGTATCCGTGCCGATACGTCCACAACATGCCGGGCGAGGCGGACCCCCAGCCCCGCGGGCCCGCGGCTTGCTTGCCGAAACAGGACGGACACACGAGCACACGGCACGGCTGCCATCGCTCCGACGATTTTTAAGGAATTTTAATTTGCATTTCATCCGGGAACGAATATCGTACTATTATCGCATAAGCCATGCGGAAAAAGTCTGCTTCTTGCCGTCTTTCAGCTACCAAACTTTCAAATTGAAACAGGATGGAAGATTCATCGATGAATAATTGTCCCACGCCGGAAGACGG
Source organism: Frankliniella intonsa (assembly GCA_033675135.1). NCBI lineage: Eukaryota > Metazoa > Arthropoda > Insecta > Thysanoptera > Thripidae > Frankliniella > Frankliniella intonsa. The sequence goes on from CM066256.1 coordinate 2,810,820, forward strand.
GATGGGACGGGCAGGGTGTTCTCCCCCCGGATAGGATCGGGAAAAAAATGGGGGGCGGGATAGTCCAGCAACCAGCAGTGTAGTGTGGAGACCCCGGGCCGGGGGATGGGGTGGGGTGCGGGTGGGGGTATCGGATCCAGGCCTGCGGTCCTTCAGTCCGACCTGCTGTCCCTTCTCATGTAAAGTGGCATATCATAAATCGTTCTCTTCGACAGGTGGGGACCTGGGAGGGGGCGGGGGGGGGGGGAGAGGAGGGGGAGAGGGAGAGAGAAGAGAAAGAGAGGGGGGGGGGGAGAGAGAGTTGCGCGGGGAGCCCGGCCGGGGCCAGTCGCCATGTAATGCACGGCACATCGCCGCGTGTCGTCGACGCAGATGGACTATGGGAAGTCATGAGATTCAAAACATTCTCTCTCTCTCTCTCTCTCTCTCTCTCTCTCTCTCTCTCTCTCTCTCTCTCTCTCTCTCTCTCTCTCTCTCCCTCGTTTTCCGGTCTCTCCCGAGTGGCACGACGCGCCGCGCCGGCTCCTCAAACATGCACGCGGCAACAAAGCTCCTTCACCCCCCCCCCCCCTCTGCCTGCTGTCATTCTGCAATCCTTTCTCCCCGCCGCGTCATCATCTTGCGCTCCAATTACTCTGGACCGCTTCTCCACGCCGCGCCGCGCCGCAGAATGGCATCAGCAGGAGCCCATCACTGTGGATTGCTTACTTCAAAAAGAGAAGGAATAAAAGTAGTGTTGGGTTGAAAAAGGTAGAAAATAAAAGTCTTTTCTTGATGCACCACAGCAAACCGCTCTGTTACCGCTGCAGATGAACCCCCCTTGGCTCAGCCATCGCCACCATCACGAGCAGCGCTGCGCTGCGCCCCGCTCCTGTCTCCCGCACCCCTTTCTCTCGCGCTCACTCCCTTTGCCACTAGTAAGCTCTCTGCCGCGGTCGCACTGAAAGGGCGTGGCCCCCGCTCAAGACCCCGCGCGAAGGGGAGAAAAAAAAAAGAAGGAAAAGAAGAGTCAGGGCGACAAAGACCGTCGGCTGTGTGGGCGGCGCGCCGTGGGGACGGGAGGGGGGAAGCTGCTAACATGATAAAACTTAGGAAATGTTACATCGGGCACGGCGGCGGTGTGGTGGCGCGGCGGGGCGGGGCGGGGCGGCAGAGGCCTCTGGCGGGGCGGGGCGGGGCGTCACCGAGGTGCTGAGCGCCGGGGGAGCAGGGAGCAGGTGCCAAAGGAGAAAGAAAAGACGGCCAGGACAGGGAGAGGGAAGGGGTGGAAGAGCGATAGTGCGACGGGCGAGCGAGGGGACAGGAGGGGCGAGTCAGAGAGAGAGAGAGAGGGGGGGTGGGGAGGGAGAGAGAGGGAGCGACAGAGAGGGAGGGGGAAATCTGGTGAGGTTCGAGAAGGCAAGTCAATATTGAAGAACCTGATCACCAAGCTCGATTCCACGTCCCAGTCCTCCATACCCTCCCCCCTCTCTCTCCTCGCTCCTCCCCCTCCGCCCCCTCCCCCTCCCCTCCGGCCGAGCGGTACGCCGTACCAGCCATCCGTCGCGTCGGTCTCAGAGGCGAGTCGCCGGGCCGGGCCGCGCCGGACACGGGGCAGCGACACCGAGAAATATCGGCAACCCCGCTGCGTCTCACGCTCACGGCGAGGAATACGGTCTGCGGCAGCGAGCGGAAGGGTTGGGGCTGTAAAGGTGAGACCCGTCTGGACTGAAACCCCGGCGGCGTACTGCGCACTGCCTGCCCCCCCCCCCTCCCAACTACCCTCCACCCTCCCCAGCCCGAGGTAAAAGCAAAGCCGTGTGAAAAATTCAGCAAATATGGTTGTTGTGGGTCCGGGCCGATATGGATACATTATTGAAACCCGCTGGCCCCTCTCTCATCGGGGATCCCCACGGAGAGGTGAGTGGGGGGGCGGGGGGCGAGAGGACAGGAGAGGAGGAGAGGAGAGGAGAGGTGGGCGCCACTGCGGCGCATTAGCTGGTCGTGTCGGAAATAAAGATGGAATCGGAACACTACCCTCCTGTTCTCTTTCTCTCTCTCTCTCTCTCTCTCTCTCTCTCTCTCTCTCTCTCTCTCTCTCTCTCTCTCTCTCTCTCTGCACACCACCCCCCTCGACCACAAGGCGAGGAGCAGCGATAGGCCCTGAGGGAGGACGGCTCCTCGGGGGAGTGTATTCGATTGCTTCTGTTTGCAGGGGGCCGTGGCGTGGCGCGGCGCGCCCCTTCAGGGCAGGCCTTAATGACGGGGTCTTCTAGTCTGGCCGGCGGGGCTGGGGCCGGGGCAGGGCCCGGCCCGGGTACCTGGGGCGGGAGCAGCTCCAACTGTGTCACGGAGCCCCGGCTGGCCCTGGGCCTGGGCCCGGGGTCGGGGCGCCTCGGGACCAAGTCCGAGCAGAGGCGGGGCGGGGCGGGGTGGGGCGGGGCGGGGCGGGGGGCCCCGGGCGGGTCCGCGCGGCCTAGCCCCTCAACAATCCTGACCCGGACCGGACCCCTTACCGCCCCTTACGTACTAATTAGAACAGCAAAAAGCGGCCCGAAATGTTCCTACGCTGAGTTTACGGCTGTGCAGAATTATTGGCAGCAGCATTTAGAGCCAACACGCTGCAGCGCGGAGGGAAACTAATACTACACGTGATTCAAGAGACGACATTTTTAGGGCATTAAGTAGCTACAATACCTTGTTTGTAGTACAAGAAACTGTTCACTTTTTCCGAACTTTGTCAGAAACATTTTCTCAACGTGCGAGTAAACCGCGCAGAAAAACTGTCACGAACAGGGGTGGAGTATAGCAGGGGGAGCAAGAGGCAACGCCATGATATACGTGCTATCCAAGTTCCCCTCCCCATAATCCTATAAAAAAATATATATATTTCCAATCCGTGCATATTTTCTACCTTGCCCGGAGCTGGTTGCCAAACTTCCCCTTAGCCTGCCCGCCAGCCAAGCGGTTCCAAGAATCTACGCAAAACCGCGCAAACTTCATTTTCCACCTTATTCCGGGCGAGGCGAGGCGAGGCGAGGCAGCTGGTCCGTTCCGTGTGGGTGAGGCCGCTGGACCTCGCTCGGGGGCTGGACCTCGGCCTCGGGGACGGGAAGAGAGAAGGGGGGGGGGGCAGAGCCGTCGCGATAAAGAGCTGTATGTGTAAATATATCGGGCAGCCCCACGCTCTGTCTCTCTCGCACAGCGCCGGACGGCAAACACAACGAGATCAGTTTGCACGGCACAGACATAGAAATACTCGTGATTGGCGTGTTGATCTCTCTCTCTCTCTCTCTCTCTCTCTCTCTCTCTCTCTCTCTCTCTCTCTCTCTCTCTCTCTCTCTCACACACACACACATGTTTAGCTTGATAGATCTGTCATGATATGCCAGCAAAAATCCGGCCCGGCGTTCGACAGCATTTACAAGCGTCTCTATCATTTTCTAAAACCGAGCGAAAGGGTGCAACATGAGGATGCTGCGACGTCGCGGGGCGGCGGGGGCCCCCTAGCCATCGCTTTTAATGGCGTAATCATTTAGTTGAGAGCCCAATCCAATATACGGACATTAAGCAAAATTACGCCCAAAATCACGCCACCCATTTTTTTTTAATCATCTCGTCTTTTACATTGGCCGTTAGTGACCGACGCGTCGGGTGGGGAACGTAACAGCGCCGGAAAGAAAGAGATAGAAGAGTGGCAGTTTAAAAAAAAAAAAAAAACAACGTCCGGGCGGTGAGGGAATCCAGCCCACCCCACCGCGCAGGCGCACGCGCGCGCCTCTTTACGGCCAATATTTTTGAGACGTGCAGCGGGCATAATTATAAACAAGTGGCCATGGAGAGGACCGGGCCGGGCGGGGGCGGCATTAAAGTTAAACACTGCGCAGTGGTGGCGGCGCGACGACATGACAGGGGTAGAGGCCCCCCCCCTCTACCCTCTTTAGTTCAGCGCAGTTATGCTGAACACAAAAACTACTCGAATAGAGTCCACTAGTTCCGATTAAAACCGCGGGAAAAAGAAAACAGGTAGGCTAATCCGTATACTGTTACTGTTTACGCATTTAGAAGTGAAATTCCATCGCCGGGGTCCTGAGGACAGGGCGGCCACTCACCGTGAAGGTGCCCAGCTCGGTGACGGAGCACGACAGGATGGCCTCCCTGCCGACGGCCACCGTCACGTTCTCGATGGGCTGCATGAAGTCCGGCGGCGGCGCCGTGGTCCCGGGCTCGTCCAGGGCGGCGGGGGCGGCGGTGGCGCTGAGAGCCTGGCCCGGATCCGAGGCGACCACCGCGGCCGCACCTGCAGGGAGGGCATAAGGATAACACTGTCAATATACATGCACACCCCAAAAAATTGTGTTCTTAATTCAAGAACATTGCCTTAAAGTTTTTAGAGCACTATTCTTGATTTCAGAAATTTAACTTAGTTTGATGACAAAATGCGCTTCACTTAAGCAAAATGTTCCTGAAACTTTAAGAACACTGAAAAATTAAGAACATAGTTTTCTGGGTGTAGTTTTAGTCGTATAACGCGAGGAAAAATTCTAATTCTACCCCTTGAATCCTGCTCGAACAGTTTTCATAGAAACCCGCATATCCGGGCTGAAGTTCAGACCGCCGTCCAGACGTAAGCAGGGGCTGTAAACAGAGCTGAAGTCGAGGCCCTACAGCTAATCAACTCGCTTTTTAATAACGCGCCGCTACCGGCTACCCGGCCTGGCCTGGCGCCGCCCGGCGGCGCGCCCCGTAATCACCTTGCACTCAGTGTGCCCCGCCCCGCCCCGCCCCGCCCCGCCCCGCCCCGCCCCGCCCCTACCGCGCCTCGGCCGAGACGGGATTCCTGCAGCGAGAGACTTTCAAAGAGCAGCTGCTTTATGAGCCCCCCCCACCTGACGGCGCACACAGTGGAGTGCCCCCCGCAGCGCCGCCATTTCTCCTCGTCCTCCTTCCTGGCGCGATGTCTTTCTGGCCGTGTTATATTATGGTCGGATCAAGATTCGTTTGCGGCAAAGACTCGTATTCATCAAAAGCAGCGGAAAAGCAGCATAAGGCTCCGAGAAAAGGGTAGAAGGAAAAGAGTAAAAGACGCCCCGCCGTTTCAGATTCCGCGGCGCCCAGCCTCCAATTTTTTTTCCGCTGTCCGCCGCGGCCTGCCGTTCCCTTTCTGCCCGGCGCCTCCCCTCGGGCGAGCGATTTTCCCACGGTACGTGACGCAAATAAAAGATAGAAACACTCGGAATCAACTGCTGCTTTCTGCGAGATAATTTATCGGGCCGCGTCAAGGGCCTAACCGAATCCCTCGGGCTCACTGACAGACAGACAAGTCGGCTCCACCCCGCCCCAAGCAGGGCATTGGATGGGGACAGCGCGCCCGGACGTCAAGAGTGAAGATCGCTTGACTTCCTAGGCGCTCCAGGCACGGGATAGCTGATGAAATTTGGGGGTGGTATTTTTGAGCATTAAACTTGTAGCACCTGTTTGCAAAAAATTATTGCATACACACACGCTAACCCACCGCACGTTCCACGCGCTCGCCAAACACAGCAAAAGCAGAGAAAGCGGCGAAATGGTCTCCACCGCTAATCCCCGGGCGACTCACTCCCCCGCTTCTTTTCATGAGAACGTTTTAAAAATCAACTCCAGTTTTCCAGTTATTCGGAGTAAAAAGATTTGGCGGTGCGTGTGAGCCTCGCGGCGGATATACGCCCCACCCGCACGCGCAGCCCACAACTCCAGCGCAGCCGTGCCGTGCCGTGCCGTGCCGTGCCGTGCCGTGCCGTGCCGTGCCGTGCCGTGCCGTGCCGTGCCGTGCCGCGCCGGGCAGGGCGGCGCTCTGGGACGAGGAGATAGATGGATACACAGACACGCCCGCAGTCGCACGCGGTGCTGAGTGAAAACGATACACAACCCTCCCCGCCACGCTCCGCCACGCCCGGAGGGGGTCCGGAGGGGGGTCCGGAGGGGGCCCGGAGGGGGGCCCGGAGGGGAGGGAGCAACAACTCACACACCTGCTTCCCATAGTAGTACCAGACCGACCGTGCAAACAGACGCGGCAGGCAGAGACACGGGCGACAGAGAAAAGGGGGAGACAAACTAGGGTAGGGGTAAAAAGTATGGCGCAGATGGTTACTGGTATTATTACTAGCCAGCAAGCCTTCGGCTTGGATGCTGAGCTTTATTATGCAAATGAAAAAAAAGTTATTTCTAAAGGTTTTCCCCTTTCTTTCCCACAACTTTTTATAAACTAGTGATACATATGAACTGGAACCTATATCATTCTTATACATATATACACAGCCTATGCATGCACATGTACGTTAAAAATATAAGATAGCAATAATAGTAATAGTAACACTGTTAAAAAAATTCTGAAAATTCAGACTGATTTTTTAGACTTGCCACTCTTAATTGACTTTTCAGACATGAGACTGAAATTTCAGACCTCTTATCAATATATTGGAACGCCTGGTGTAAAAATTTGGTCTTAGCTGTCTGAAAATCAATCTTCAGACTTTCCGTCTGAATAATCAGACTCGTCGTTCCGACAATTGTCATCTTTGAAGTCTTTTTCATAGATCCAGACTAGGCAGTCTGAATTTTTGAAGGCAGAGTCTGAAGTTTCAGACTGCCCTGACGGCTGGGAACAGACGAGGGCGATGAGGCTCATCGCAGCAGTGCAACCAGTCTCACAGGCGGGCAGCGTAGCTCAGTGGTAACGCGGCTGCTTCGTAACCCAGAGGAACGGGGTTCAAATCACCCCGATGGTAAAAGTCTTTCATCGAACCTAGGAAGTTCTCCTACAATTGCTATGACGATGGTGTGAAGCAAAATGATCGCGTTCAATAATTTTAACTGTTAACCGTTATGTCTGAATTTTCAGACCTAGCACTTACTCATAATTTTCAGAATTTCAACAACCGAAAATTTAGTTTTTCAAAGTAAAATTTTTCGGAGCGAACTTTACTCTGAATATTCAGACAACAAAGCTGAAAAAAAACTTTGGACTTTTTAGTCTGAATTGTCAGACATTTTTTTTAACAGTGAAGATTCCTATAGGATACTAAAGGTATCCGGACAATTTGGCTGCATCATTGCCCAACAGAGTGCTTCGCTACGCTCAGCAAACAATTATTATTTTGAGGCGGTATAGTAGGGTAGAGTAGAGCCCGTCCAAACGGGAACCACACTAATTCTAGTAAACAGTTTCCACCTCTTGACAACAAATCCCTGTTTCCTCTGACATTTGCGATAAGAGCCATGGCTCATATCCATGGATGTGAAATTTAAGAATATTTCTTTTTAAAGTGCAGCAGCTGTTCGCTGGTCACTTTGAGGCCTTTGTATAGAAATGCGGCGGCAGCCATGTGACGGGCACAAATTCCTTTCCCCTTCCGGCCTCCCGTGACTGCACGGCCGAGCAGGCAGGATCAAACGCAGTGTTTGCCGACTCGGCCGACATGTTTTAATCTGACCGCAGAGAGGAGGGGGGGAAGACCGCAGAGAAATCGTCATCCCGAGTTTCCCCCGAACGTGCCGTAGATCGACTCGCAAACATTTCTCCTCAATCACACCGTCCCGAAACCGTCACGGCGAGCCCCGGCAGCCCCTGCCCCGTGAGCACTAATTCACACCATTGTCTTATCCCAGTCAGCGGTGTCGTGACGGTGTTGGATGAGGCTGCTATGGGCGGCGGGGCGGCCCAAGCTCCAGCCCAGCCGGGTGGTGACCGCTACAAATTACGTGCCGTGGTGGTGGACCGTTCGGGTCGTCTTGGTGAGATATTGCACGCTCCCCGCCGCGCCACGCCGCGCCACGCCGCGCAGCCGCGTTATCAAAACGCGCCACGGCCACTACTTGATAGTGTGTGCTGCGAGGGGCGTAAATCAAACGACCTATTCGTCGCCCCCCCCCCCCCTACCGCAACCACTGACCCGCTCTACCCCCTCCCTCATCCCTTCTGAAAGGTGCGCTGCGCACACGCGACCCGCAGCACGGCACACACTCGCAAGGGAGACTGCTATTATAAATCACAGATTCAGACACGGAAATTTTAGTCCTCTGATGCTGCGACACGCACCAAAAAAAATGTTTTTACACTTGGCAGACAATAATTCTATTCATAGTACAACGACTACCTACCGTAAAATCCTACGAACACGCTCGAAAAATTTAAAAGCCTATTATTCTTTTTTGTATGAAAGGTTTTTAACATGAAACAAAAAGGATAAAAAAAAAGGAGGAAGATAATTGTTATTATTGTGACCTGAAGCCCGTGATGATAGAACTCCCCCTCTGCGAAAGTAAGAAAATAAAATAAAATAAAATAAAATAAAAAAGGGATAACGAGAAATGATTTGAGTGCTTCGACTGCGGGGCTTGTTACGGTGGGCCAAAGTGGCAATACCAATCCAGGCCCATCAGTGGCACGGTGGCGTGGCGGGGCGTGGCGGCGCCGACGAGGTTTCTCAGGAGGTAAATAAGCCCGTAAACAATAGGGGGAAGGCTATCAGCTGGCGTGGCACCGCGACGCGCCCCCCCACCCCCTCAAACCCACGAATTCCTTTTGCTCGCCCCTTTTATCTGCCCCGGACGGCTTTGCCTTTCGGACGCGCGCCACGGCGCCGCGAAAAAGATAACAAAGTTTTCCGCGGTGTATAATTTGGTCCTTCGGAGTGATAAGCCCTGCGCGAGGCTACAAAACGAGTCAGCAGCCTGCGGCGGTAGGGCCATGTCGGTCAGGGTGAAAGAGGGCGGGGGAGGGGAGCTGGAGGGGGCGCACATGGCCGCCGTGGAGGGAGGGAGGGGGTGCTTTTGGCAGCCCGGTGGCAGCCCGGTGGCAGCCTGGTGGCAGCCGGACGTGGCTGTCAACAAGTCCGTGTCGATGCCGTCGGGAGGAAAAGTTCTGCTCAGCTGCTGGCCGCGAGGTGCAAAACCCGACTACACCGAGCAGCTGCGCCGTGGCCCCGTGCCAGCGTCGCGGAGTGGGGGAAAAATGGTGAAATGGGTGGGAAAAACCATTTTACTGTCGACCGAAGCGAGTAAGGCGTGATGCACGCGCCCAACAGGCCCGGGGTAGGCAACCCGGTCCACACTTATCACTTGATGTACTTGGGCCTTTCGTGGGTCAGAAAGGAGCAGCGAAACGACGGTAGCCGACGGCCGCACGGGCGGAGGGGGCGGCAGCCAGACTGCGACGGCAACGGGCCGCAGGCCAAGTGGCCATCTCACCGCCCCCGGCCGCCCCCAGCCGCCCCCCGCCGCCCCCAGCGCACTGCCGCGCGGGGCGGGGCGGGGCGGGGCCCGCGGGGGCTCCTGACCCACATCCGGTCGCAGCCGTCTCCGGCCCGTCGCCCGCCGCCTAATCCAGGGTCTTATTTTGTCCGTTAGGTCCGTTACGCCATTCCGTCCGTTACCTGTCCCGGGGGAGACACTCGTACTTACTTGACGACGGTCAAGTCCCCGGTGAGTCCCACTTCAGGTCCGGGAAACGGCAGGGGGGGGGGGGGGATAAGGGGAGGCGCCAGGAGTAGCAGGCGGGGGGGGGAGGAGTGGTAAGTGGAGGGAGGGGAGGAGCGGCTCCACAGGGAGATGCAGCCCCCGTGTTTCCCCCGGCCCGGACTCAAGCGAAATTCTCGCCGTCAACACCAAGAGAGCGAACGGGACGGGGGAGGGGGGCGGGCAACGGCGTGGCGGGGCGTGGCGGGGCGTGGCGGGGCGTGGGGGGGGGTGGGGTGGAGGAGCGAGCCAGCAAGAGAAAGGAGCACGGCGGAAGCACTTTACAAATCGACACATTTCTTCTCCCCCGCTCGCGTCTCGGCTCGCGCCCGGTATAGTGCAACATTGCTCTTCACTCACGACCACGTGGCGGAGGCGTAACGTGGCTGGGGCGGGGCGGGGTGGGGCGGGGCGGGGCGGGGCGGGGCGGGGCGGGGCGGGGCGGAGAGGCGGAGTCAAGCGACACAAGTGAAACGTAATAGGGCAGGAAATTGGGCCAGCATAACCTAATTTTCATCTTCACAATACTGGCCGCTCGCGCGCTCTGCTGGTGCGCTGGGCAAAGAGCACGAAAAAAAGAAATTAGCGACACAAGAGAGAAAGAGAGGAGAGAAAGGCAGGGAAATGAATGAACGAACGACACGACCTAACAGCGGCCCCGCACCGCACAGTGCCGCCACGCCACGCCACCTCGTCCGCGCGGTCCCTCATCTCATCACATTAGCACCTGACAAGGCCGTGCATTGAATGCTGAGGCCGGGGCGGGGCGGGGCACGCCGTGTGGCAGAGGCCGTGGTGGAGGTTGAGGGCCTGGCTATGGCGCCGACCCGCCGCTGCTGGTGCACACATGTTATGAGCGGGCTGGGATGAGGTCGTTGACAACTAGGAATGAGGTGACTCGCAATATCAGCCTGTTTATGAGCCGCTCCGGGGGCGCCCCCACCCCCGACCCAAAAGCCCCCGACCCCTGCCTCCCCGCGATGCTCATTTGCCGTGTTGATCCAGCCAGGGCGCGCTGAGAGCGCTGAGAGCGCTGAGAGCGCTGCAGGCCGGGCTGGAGTGAGCGGCAGACAGGCAATTTGCCTAGTAGGCAGGCACGCATACACATGCAGGAGGTTACGAAAACGTGAACACAAAGTTCGCAGCGGAGGAGACGTCGTCGCGGTGTTAAGTTTTACGCATTGCGGGGGGAAAATAATAGAAGAAGGTGCAGCAACGTTTCTCTTACCCAATTTTACGTTGGAATGAGAAAATTGGGTAGAAGACGCGGGGCGGGGCGGGGCGGGGCGGGGCGGGGCGGGCGCGGGGCGGGGCGGGGCGGCACGTCCCGCGGCAGCGTATCTGGTTTCCACGGCGGCGCCAACATCCCAACTTTACTTACCCTGTCCGCCAACTTTCCCACATAGCACTATACGCATATAACAAAACGCTCGGAAAAAAAAGAAAGAGAAACTGTCGAGGAAAGAAGGAGAGGAAAAAACTATCCAAGTGTGGCGTGTAGGGTTTCGGGTTTCGCGCCCCGGGGACGCAGACGGGACGGGACTCGCAAACCCATCAGGGTCGAACGTCCTTTATCCACCCCCCCTCCCCCCACCTCCTCCCATTTGTAGGGCTGTCCGCCAACATTTTTGCTAACGATATCGAATGTCGGCGGGGCGCGGGGCGCGCGGCGAGGGACTCGCTTGTTTGCATAAAACGAATTTCAAGAGCGCCAACGGTATTCTTCCGCTGCCGCCGAGTTGTGCCGATGGCGCCGCGAGCGAGGGGGCAGCAGAGGGGCGGGGGTGGGCGGGGGTGGGCGGGATAGGGATGAGGGCGGGAGGCGAAACCGTAACCATGTTGGGGCAGGGCGGGCGGCCGCTGGCGGGGGTCGCAGGTTAGGGATGGGACGGGGGAGGGAGAGAGAGAGAGAGAGAGAGAGAGAGAGAGAGAGAGAGAGAGAGAGAGAGAGAGAGAGAGAGAGAGAGAGAGAGGTGAGCGGAGCAGCTAGTCCACAGCTGCAGCGGGAGAAAGGCCATCCAGGCCATCCCATTGCAGGCAGGCAAGCAGCAGGCGATAACAGCTGCAAAAGGACGCCCGAAATGGAATACGGAACGGTCACCGGAAGTGTCGTCGTCGCCGGGCCGGGCGCGTCCTGCTGGCCGCCTCGTCCTGCTGCGGCGCGCGGGGCTAAAGCCATACCGAGACACTGCACACGTACAGCGAATTTCTCCAGCCGTGCGGTACAAGAATAAGGGGGTAGGGGGGGGGGGGGGGAACAAATCGCCTGTCGTCTCCCATAGAATGCAGGGCGAGGGAGGAAGGGGGTGGGCTGCACTTTAAATGGGACGCGAGTGATACGGCGCCGATATTTGACGTCCCGTCGACTGCCTTGGCGCGCCCGCCACGCGCCGCCACGCCACGCCACGCCACGCCACGCCACGCCCTCCTCGTTGCAGTGTTCACCGCATTAACAAGCGCAATCACGAGGGGATGGAGAGAGAGAGGGGGGGGGGAAGGGGTGAGTGGCTGAGGCGGGGGAGGAAGACAGTCAGGGGGAGAAAGGAGGTGCGCTGAGCGCGGGGGGAGAAAAATGTGTACAGTGTGCGTGTATACACAAGACGCCAGCGATAAATTACACGGAAAATATGAAAAGCCAGACGGCAGCCATCTGCCTTACCTCTGCTCCTCCGAGAGAGGGAGAAGAAAAAAAGGGAGGAATATATCGAAATGATATGGTTGTTATGCGAACGCAGGTATGTTTGAGTCAAGCACCTCGGCGCTTCATTTGGCTTTTAATTGCAAATACCAGAGTACCAAGTTTGTATGTCTACAGCACATTAGTGACTTGACAAGTCTCGGTTTGTACACTAGAGCACGCGGCGAACAGGGACAGGCGCTTTTCAGCAGAAGGGCGCTGTTGGTGCTGCGGGGGGCGGGGCAAGGTAGCGAGGCGTTTCGGGAGGGAGAACGCGTTGCGCCGAACCGAAGGGAAGTACATGTCGGTTTGATATTTATGGTTCGCTTTCTCACCTCGCTTCTCTCTCGGTGCTGCGCTGCGCGGCGCGGCGCCCGCGGGGACCTCCAGCCCGCCCCGCCAGCAGGAAGCCAGCCACGCAGCCAGCTCCAAGTCATTTCGCAAGGGTTCGTGGCGACTTTTCACCTTACAGGAGCGCGCTGCATAGCGCAGCAGCGAGCACCTGGCGCTGCTGGCGGAGGCCAAAGTGCTCTCCTCACGATTTCTTTTTCGGCTGGCAGCTTGTTAAGGGCAAAATTTAGCTCCGGTTATAGCGCAGGCAGGATCATAAAGAGGACAGAATATGCAATCAAAAGACCTAGTTTATTGTGGATTTCCAAACAAGAAATTAATGTCTTGAAGAAAATGAAAAATAAATATATGTCGGAGATAATGCAGATTTTGAAAGCGCATCGCTTCCTTTGTCAAGGAAGAGGAAGAGTCGTCAAACATAGCAGCTCTCTGCCCCAACAAATTACAAACACTGTTGGGAATTATTTTTTTTCTTTGCATACAATTTTTGTAAGTCTCCCGAGACATCTCTTTCGGCGCGGCGGCGGCACGCCTTCCAAGTCCTGCATAAATCCGGGGGGGATTTGGAACATTTTCGCGAACACACCAAACCGTCGCGACCTCCCCTCCCCCTCGCCCTGGTCTCCCCTCCCCCACGGCCGGGTCTCCCCTCCGTCCCCTCCCCTCCCCTCGCCTCGCGGACGAGACGGTCGGGTTGGCCCGCGCCCACTCCCACACGTCACACTAAAACCTCCTCGTCTTGCACTGATCAAAATGGTATTCATAGGAGCCGACCCCCAGGCCGGCCCATTCATAAGAAATGACTCTGCGCCACCTACCTCCCCTCCGTCACACCCTAACCCCTGCTACCCCTAGGGTAGGGTAGGGTAGGCGCCAACTACAAAAACACGACCCGTCGAAGCTCGAGAGCGCGCGCGCCGCCACGCCGCGCCACGCCACGCCACGCTCCGCCACGCACGCACTCCACCCCATCAGGCTTGCCAAACTGACAAATAATTTATGTGGCGTATTTTCTCATTAGGGGCGGAGAGCAGCGCGGCGCCGCGGCAGGCACTGCTGCGCTGCACGACTGGAGCCGAATGAAAACGAGATGAATGGATCGAGAGATCGAGCGGGCGGGGCGGGGCGGGGCGGGGCGGGGCGGCCAGACCCGACCAGACCCCGGCGGCGTGCGGCAGTGCCTGGCCTGGTCCGAGTGACGGGGTACGACACTCATCATCTCATCCGAGATGACATCAAACACGAGGCGCAGCCCGGACCCTCGCCACCAGGACCCCCACGGCCAGAACACAACCCGCTCTGATTGCCATGATTTCTGGTGCTGGCTGGTGCGGGATTCGCCCTCCTGCTGGCTGGCGTCGCGTCGGACTCCGCCCCGCCCCGCCCCGCCCCGCCCCGCCCCGCCCTGGTTACGCTGCGCTTCACAAGCCATACTCATCAAGAAAAAACTCTAATACATAAAATAATAAAAATATTCAGAGATGGAATATTGTATTTCGGAGCCTGGTGTTTGCCAGCGGGATGGATTACGTTTCTCCGGCGTGACTCCGGATGTTCCGGCGTGTCTGCGCACCGGATTACAGCGCGCTCCCCCCCACCCGCCTCAGCCCGTCGTCCTCGAGCCGATCGGCGGGGCGCAGGCTTATCAAGCGGATTTATTAGTCGCGCCAGTAAACCTAATTCTTCTCACAGAACGCCCCGCCGCGCACCGCCACGGCACGCCCGGGCCTGCCTGGACGCTCACGCACACACACACACACACACACGCACGCGCAGCGCTTTGATGTTTCAATCTGGGCCTCGTATTGGCTGGCGCGCGCGGGGTTAAGGACGCGGGCGCGGCGGGGCGGGGCGGGGGCCGGCACGTGCGGACTACAAGTACATCCCGTCCCCTCCAGGGGAGGGACGGAGACGCGCATGCTGGTACCCCCACCGCCGCCGCTATATTACACTGGTGATCCAAGAGTATGTCGCTCACTTGCAAGTGAGTGAACTTTCTCACACATTGCGACATTCGAAAACTTGGATTTCCAGTGTGACACACGAAAAACAAATCCAGTTTCAAGACTCTGTGCAAAGTAAATGGGCCTTTATCGGCGCGGATTCTCCGAGAACGGCGTAAATCAGGGTGGCGGAGGGCGGGCGGCGCGGGGCGGGGCGGGGCGGGGCGGGGCGGGGCGGGGCGGGGCGGCCCCGCTGATATGTAGGGCGGAGCGGGAGGCAAGCAGCCTTCAAATTGGGACGAAATGGCCGTGGAAATGATGAGGCCGTAACGCGCGCGCGGAAACGGAGGGCGGCCGAGATGCGTAGGGCGCGAGCGAGACGGCTGTGCTGTACCGGTGGGGCGGGGCGGGGCGGGGCGGGGCGGGGCGGGGCGGGGCGGGGCGGGGCGGGGGCTTGCGGCTCGAGCTGAGGGCCCCTGTGGCGTGGCGCCGACAGACAGCTTACTGACGGCCGGGCCGCGTCCGAACGCGCCCCGCCCCGCCCCGCCCCGCCAGGCCCCGGCCGCACGCGCAAACACTCCACCGCGGCCGCCAAGGACGTCCGCACGCAGCCTTTCCAGGAGGGAGCTGCCGTGGGCCCCTCTCGGCAGAGAGCAATGAGAGGTGGTTTCGTTTGTGAGAATCAAACGCGATTGGCAACGGGTGGGAGCAGGGGTGAGAGAGATGGGGTGTGAGGAGATGGGGAGGGGAGGGAGGTGAGGAGGAGGGGTGGTGGGAGCGATGGGGTGGATCATTGAGAGGCGGAGGGGAGGGGTAGTAATTAGGGTGGGGACGGACGGAAGCGGGCGGGGAAGGGGAGGGAAGGGGACCCTCCGTCAGTCATCAATTCGTGACCAGGGACGGACGAACCGAGGGGGAGGAAGAGAAGGGGAAGTAGAAGGAGGAGGAGGAGGAGGAGGAGGAGGAGGAGGAGGAGGAGGAGGAGGAGGAGGAGGACGAGGAGGAGTAGGAGGAGGAGGGGGAGGAGGATAGGGCAGAAAGCAGCGGCAGCGGAGCGCTGTACGGGCGATTAATGCTGGTGCTTCACCGGCGTACCAACACCGCAGTGCGCTTCCTGACGCCGCCCCGCCCCCCGCCCCGCCCCGCCCGCAGGGCGTGCGGTGCGGCGGAGATCAGTTGGAGCACCAAATCGTAAACGCTTCTGCCGAGGGGTTATACTCGCCACATCGCGGCCAGGCCAACGGCGCGCAGCGGCGTGGCAGCGGCCTGCCCGTGGTCTTTCCCGGCGGGGGCTGCGCGGCGCGGCGCGGCGCGGCGTGGCCTTCCCTGCGAAATGGTTATGGCTGTTTCTGCGGAGGGCAGCAGCTCTGAGGAGCGGCGAGGCGCGGCGAGGCGCGGCGTGGCTCGCGGCCGATAACGCCCCGCTAGCAGTGCCCGGCCCGGCCCGGCCCGGTCAGTAAACCGCTAATGCCCGCCCCGCCCCGCCCCGTCACGTCACTCAGGAGCAGGCCGGGCTGTCTGCAAGTAGGCGAGGCGCACAAGTGTAAAATAAGTTCCATCCCCCGCAGAGTGGACAGTTCCCGCAGGGCCTGGCTTCGACCTCCCGCGGTCCCATATGTTGGACCGTATTTGTAACATCAGTACAAAAACACGAAGCAGCAGCAGCAGGATGCAAGCGGGGCCAGGGAGGGCTGCGATAGATTCTCTCGAGTAAGTTGTCGACATCGATTGTATCGCTCGGCGGGGGGCGCGTCGCCTCGCGTCGCGTCGAGAGCAGAGGAGAGGAGAGGCTCGAGGCAATTTTAGAGCGGCTCGGCACACATTTCCATAATCCGAGAAAGAGATCTGTAATTTAGAGGGGCGCGAGCGAGCGAGCGTCCGCGGCCGGGCCGTCCCTCCCTCCCCTTTAATCAGACGCGCGAGGTCCTGTTTTGTTTCCACAGCCAGCCGCTGCAGCACGCCCCGCCCCGCACCGCCCCGCCCCGCCCCGCCCCACCCCGCCACGCCCGCGCTCTATTTACCGTCCCGGGCGCGCCGCACCGCGCCGCTCTCGCACTTCACATGTCAGCATTCGCACACACTTGTTTTATTTGCGACGTTGCCGCCGCGGCGCGGCGCGCGTCAGAGCTCCGGCTCTGCGAGGGCGACGACCTGCTTTAGGGAGGCCCCCCGAGTGGGCGGGGCGGGGGCGGGGCGGGGGCGGGGCGGGGGCGGGGCGGGACGCACACCGCAGCTCGGCGCAGAGAGTCCGGTCCGGTCGCTAGCCCTGGCCTGGCCGCCCTCGCCCGGCCCTGCTCGCCGCGGCCCGATCCTGCCACTTCCACCCCCTCCCCCACCCCCACCACCCCCCCGCCGTATTCGTGAGCACCCCGCAAATTGGTTGCCGCCCCCCTTAGCCCCCCAATAGCCCTTCGCCCCCGGCGCACCACACCCCCAGACGGTAATCTGTACATGAAATGCACGTATCCTCAACATAAAATATCATGTTGGAGATCTGTACCGGTACAGATCCTCAACGTCTGTAATTTGTTGAGAACAGCTAGTTGCGGACGCCAATTATGTTGAGATTCCGTTGTGGATGAGTTTAGAATCGGTTGAGAAGGTGTACGGCGAACGGGAAAAAACATGTTGAGAACCCGCCGAGAACACGTTGAAAACATGTTGTGGAGGTGTACGCGCTCTGCATCGCTCCGCGCGGCGAACCGTACAGTTTGTGTTGAGAACCCAGCGAGAACACGTTGAGAACATGTTGTGGAAGTGTACGCGCTCTGCACCGTTTCGCGCGGCGAACCGTACAGTTTGGGTTGAGAACCCAGCGAAAACACGTTGAGAACGTGTTGTGGAGGTGTACGCGCTCTGCACCGCTCCGCACGCCGATCGGTAACAAAATTTGTTTAGACCCTGTACGGAACACGTTAAAATGTGTCGCAGAAACTTATGCGTTAAGTGTGAGCAATTTAAAGAAAGCGTATACCAAAAGAACTATTTTTGTTTTCGGGTTACTCTCCTGTCGCCTTTCTTTCCCTTTTCCTCCTCTCGGCCCCTCCCCCTCCCCCCTTCCTCTCTCTTCCTTCTCATCCTCCCTCTGCCTCTAGGTCTCCTGTGTAGCCGGGTCAGTCCTACTGGCCGCGAGATACGCATGTTGTTGGCGGTGCCGGGGATCGAACCCTCAGCCACGCCAACTCAGCGCTCACGCTTCGGTCGGAACCTACTGAGCTACGGAGCCTTGTGCGGGCGAGACGCTCTGCACCGCACCACATTACAAGGCTGCCTGGTGTCCCTTCCGGGCCGTCTGCCCCCTCCCCCTGCCCCCCGCCCCTCCTCTCTCCTTCCGATAGTGGTGCAGTGTTGGGGGCTCCCCGGCGGGCGGCAAGCTGCGGGCTACATTCCTGCGCTGAGGAAGGACGAGTCAATGACACGACCCTTCCGGAGGAACAATAGGCTGACCTGCCCAGCGGCCGAAGCCGGGATGGGGCCCCTGGACCGGGCCGTCGGCGTTGACGAGGGGATGACAGGCGATTAGCCACTCGGAGGCTGGTGGCGAATCGAACGTTCTTGATACGCGCACCTTTTCTAATAATCTAATGTATATTAAACATCTGGCTTGCTGACTGCAAACTGAATCGAATGACATCAAACGGTACTCAATATTTTAAATCCTACTCAACTTATAACGTGAAAGAAATTTAAAGCGCTGCTGGACTATGAGAAAGCAGGGCCAGGGGGACAAAATTCGTTTGTACAACCTTAATTTTTGAGTGTCGCTTGGTATCATTTTATAATTTAGAGACACCAACGTGGACCGCAATCATCTGTTCAAAATCTCAAAGGTAAAAGTTTTCGATATGCACAACATTTTTCGTTATAAGTCAACACGTTCTTTTATGTTGAGGATCCGCACAATTCCCGTACGCGCGGCGCGGTGTTTTCGTGTTGAGAACCTGTACCAGTAACAGATCGCGTACGCGTTCTTTCGTGTTGGGGACCCGCACAACTCCCGTACGCGCTGCGTGCTGGGTTCATGTTGAGAACCTGTACGGCGTACACATTCTGTGCGCGTTCTTCTATGTTGGGGACCCGCACATTTGCCGCACGCGCGGCGCGGTGTTTTCATGTTGAGAACCTGTACCAGTAACAGATCGCGTACGCCTTCTTTCATGTTGGGGACCTACAGAGTTTCGGTACGGGGACGGAGGGCCAGTTTATGTTGAGATTGTGTATCGGATACAGAACGTCAACATAATACTATACGTTGAAATAGTGTTGGAGAAGTGTACGCGCAGAGAGAAACTTTTACGTTGAGGATCTGTACGGCGTACACATCCTGTGCATGTTTTTTAAAGTTGGAGATACGTTCCATTATGTTGAGGACACGTTCCTCGGCCGCGTACAGCTCCTCAACGCTTTCTCAACGGATTCTCAACATAAAATTCATGTACGCAGTTTCGTCTGGGCCGCACCGCACCGCACCCCGCGCCCGCCCCACCCCACGCCCGCCCCGCCCGGGCCCGCTCTCTTCCAGAGACACGAAGGCCTTTTCGCGACGCTTTCACATATCGTTACATGCGGAGGGTGGCTGGCCTGGCTCGCTGTGGTTGGGGCTGTCGAAGCATCACGACCCTTTTCGCGCGGGACAGGGGGGGGGGGGGATTTTACCTTTCACCTCAGCGTTGTTCAGCTTTGTTCAAATCTAAGAGATTCAAACATTTCATCATCATATTTTTTTAAATATCCATTTGTTGCAAACCTTTATTGCCTATAGATCACAACCTTCTATTGCTTTTTTTCTTTCATTTCTTTCAAAACACTACTCGAAGCTGTACGAGGGGAAAAAAATCTCTTCGTTTCACGCACGGATGGCTGGAGACAAACGACACTCGGGAAGCAGTCTGGCACACCGCGGAGAAAAACCGACTTGGACAGCACTACGTGGCAGAGGGGCGGGGCGGGGCGGGGTGGGGCGGGGTGGGGCGGGGCTCTGCTGGCAGGGGGCGCAGATTTCCGATACAGGCCCAATATCCCCTGGTGGCCGCGACGCGACACGTTACGGGCGCGGCGGGCGGGGGCGGGGCAAGGCGGGGTGGGGCGGGGTGAGGCGGGGTGGGGCGAGGTGGGGTGGGTGCTGCCTGAAAGATGTCCCTTGTTAGTACTTAGGGGTGCGCTCCGCGGCGCGCGCCACCGCCGCCCCGCCCCGCCCCGCCCCGCCCCGCCCGCGCCACAGCTACCAGCTGATCAGCATACTAAACACACGCTTTGGTTCGCGGTTTCGAGGCGTGGCGCGGCGTGGCGCGGCGCTGCTTCAATCACGTCCCTACGACTCCCCCTTTACTTCTCTGGACCCCCCCCCCCCCTCCTCCCCCGCACTTCCCCATTCTCTTCGCGCGCGCGAGCGCCAAATATCCCGGCTATTCAAACGAAAGCGAGAAAATAAAACACCCGGCCAACTCAAACACTCGTTCCACCAAGAGTCCGCAACCCGCCCCCGCCCCGCCCTTCTCCCTCTCACCACATCCCCTGCCCGGGATGAGCTCCGATACCCGATGGCGCGACACAACAAACACTCTCACACACACATGCGCGTGTTTAAAATCGAATTTAGAGAAAGGGTTGATATCTGACACCTGCACTGGTCCGGTCCCCAGCCGAAACCCCTCGCAACAGCGATACACAGAAAGTACTGCTACTGCCAAAGCCAAGGCCCTGCCTGGTCGCATCTCTTTTTTCCCCCTTTTTTTCTCTCTCTCTTTTCTCTTGATCCTTTCTGTAGCACAGTGTACCCGAAATCCACTTGTTCCCTCCCTCCGCCTGCCTCCCCTGCCCCTCGCAGACGCACCCTCCGCGGCGGGGCGGGGCGGGGCGGGGCGGGGCGGGGCGACCCCGCGCACCCCATACACACAGGGGTGGCGGTCTGGTCTAGTCTCAGGAGGCCTCGACCAGATCACGGCGTTACATCGCCAGCGGCCCGCCCGATAACGTCTGCACCACGACCGGGAGGGAGGGAGGGAGGGACGGAAAAAAAGTTGCACATGCCGCGAAAAAGGCTTAAGAACAAAACGAGGTACGTATACGAGAGAAAATAAATTATTACAAAGATCAGAGGCGAGATTTGTAGTTGAATTTATTTTCTGTTATTGACGATCCCCGCCGTGTCGACTCGCATGTGATGGGTGCGGGGGCGGCTCCAGGTAAGTGACGCCCTTTTCTATAAGTCGTCTGTTGGGGGCCGGGGAGGGGGGGGGGGGCAGCGGTCGAGACCCGATGAGAATCTCGCCGCTCTAAATTCTGCTTTCGCCCCAGCCTGTCCCGGCAGCCCGGAGCGAGGCGCGGCGGGGCGGCCCTCGGTCAGAACACTCTTGGAGAGCTGAACTGGAGCGGTGCCCAGATCCTGGCACGCCCCGGAAACCTCTAAGAGCTGCGGCGGGGCGGGGCGGGGCGGGGCGGGGCGGGGCGGGGCGGGGCGGGGCGGGGCGGGGCGGTACTGGGTGGGGCGGGGCTCCCCGGCCTAGACCTCGAACGACACCAAGCTTCGGTCAGAACGCCCCCTCCCTCTCTCTCCCTACACCACCACCTCCCCTCCCGGCACCGCGCACCGCCCGAGGGGAAAAGCAGCCACTTGCCAAAGAGGCCGAGGCAGGAGAAAAACAAAAGTCTTGCGGCTAGGTGTTGTCGTTCTAACACGAGGTACGTGCAATTTATTTTATTTTCGTATCGGCTAAAGGGAAGAGCGTCGGCCAAGTGCAGGCGGGTCGTCCAGAGCAGGGGCGGGAGTGCAGCGGTGGGACTGCGCGGTGCGCGGCGGAGCGTGGCGTGGCGTGGCGTGGCGTGGCGGCTTGCGGAAGCGGACGCGGCTGGGCTGGGCGGAGCTGGGCTATCGACCGAGCGGAGCGGAGGAGAGCGGCCACGCGCCGAACGCGCGTCAACACCCCTGGGCGCGCCGGGGCGGGGCGGGGCGGGGCGGGGCGGGGCGGGGCGCCTTGATAAATGGTCCGCACATCTTGACCACTGCACGCGCGCACGCGCGCACGCACGCTCGAGGTGGACCTGCACGAGCGCGCACGAGCCGCGGGCCGGGCGGGGCGGGCGCAGCCGCAGAGACGCGCCCTAAACTCGCGCGCGAGAAGTTTACTTCTGTGACGTCACGCCCAAACTTGCTAATAGAGCGCCGCAAAAGCGCATAATTTATAAAGGGGAGTCGAGTCAGTTACGCGCGGCGGCGGCGGCGGCCCAGTCCCGGGACCGCGGCACCTACACAGAGGCTAGTGGAGCGCGCCCTGGGCGCGGCACCACGCCCCGCACCGCCCCGCCCCGCCCCGCCGCGCCCCGCCAACGGCCGGGACCACCGCAGTGACGGAGGGGATTGCTGCAGGGGCGCCAAGAGCTGAGGGGGTTAACAGCAGGTAAACCCGAGCTAATAATAGGACGGGCAGTGTCTGCTATGCACACTGTCAGCCGCCCCTCGCGATTATTTTAAATCCCCAAGGAACAACAATAAATCAGTAAGAATACATTTATCACCTGAATTATGTCTGTAAAAAATGAATGTACGACGCGGATCTTTATGTACCGACACAATTCGCGTAGTGTCCGACGCTCTTTGAGGGGAGGAGAGAGGAGAGGGGGCGGAGGCCACACAGGACAGGGAAAGCCCTCTCGGAGCAGAGCGGAGGCCTGGCCTGGCCTCGCCGCAGTGCTCCGCTCCGCCCCGCCCCGCCCCGCCCCGCCCCGCCCCGCCCCGCCCCGCCCCGCGCCGCGCGCTCAAAGGGAAGGTAGCCTAAGACCTGCGAGGAGGGATTGCTGTTCGGGATTGAGATATTTACGAGGGGAGCGTGGTGGACAAGAGGCAGGCCAAGCTCCCGCCCCGCCCCGCCCCGCCCCGCCCCACCCCGCCCCGCGCGCTTAACGCCGCTGGGCCACACCCGGCGGTACGCCCCGCCCTACCCGTGCCGCGCGTTTGCGGTCGCCTTGCATCCTGGAAGGGATTTGGCCCCCGCCGGGTCCAGAGTGGCGGGCGGGTCGGACGGCGAGGACGCGCGGCCGCCCCCCGCCCGCCCCCGGCCCGCCCCCGGCCCGCCCCCCGCCCGGATAGATGGGGCCTGCAGATGAAGATGGGGATGGAGATACGGGATCTCGACCAGCAGGAGCGGGCGAGGATAGAAGGACTCGGCCTCGGCCCGACGCGCAGGGATCAGGGCCTCGGACCGCCCCGCGCCCCGCCGCGGACCGGGTTTGAACCTCCGAACTCCGCATGCCAGGCCGTTAGTCACCCGGGCTACTTCGTCACTTCGTCACTTACGAGAGGCGAGGCGAGGCGGGGCGGGGCGGGCTGCAGGGCTGTAGCGGCCATAGCCCACCCTGCGCCGCGCCCCGCCCCGCCCCGCCCCGCCCCGCTGTGCGTCGCCCGGCCCGGCCCGTCCGGCAGCTGTTGCCCCGCAGACAAACTTTGTCACAAGTTTTATTAAAGGTCGGCCTGGAGCCGCTGCAAGGATTGGCGCCTTCCCCCTCCCCTCCCCTCCTCTGTATCCCGGCCCCGACCGACCGGCTTCTATCCTAGCTTTTCACCCTCCGACCCCCTTTTCCGCCCTTTACACTACCCTTATTCTAGGGTGGCCGCGTTACCTTCCGAAGAGTACTACAACAAAAAAGGGTGCGCTGGGCGCTGGGGTTAACAAAATGATTTGCAGAAAGCAGGGGGCAGCATGTCAACATCAATCGCAAATCCGCATTGAACGAGGAAATTTGCCGATATAGAACTGATTATTATTAACGCCTGGGACGAGGCACCTGCTGGGGCAGGGGGACCTTTCGAGTACAGAGCAGGCGTGCTTATTCAGTTTCACTTTGATCGGTGATAGACCTCGTCGTAGTACTATACACCGGTACATCGGGCTGATCCGGCCGGCCGGCCGGCAGGAGCGAGCGAGAGGCCGGGCTCCGGGCCGGGCCCCTCAAAGGCATCGGATCCGGTAGGCAGATAAAGTTAAATTAGTTGAAATTAGTTAGTCGCTCGCACTTCGCCGCCAGGCGGGGCCCGGGCCCTCGGCTTCGCTGCGAACTAACTTAGGGGGATCTCAGATAGGCGAGCGGCGCGGGTGGGGGCCCGCCCTGGACAGTGTTTGTAACTGCTGACTTTTCCATACTTTGATGCAGCATAGTTTAGAGGTCCCCGATCAGCAGGCGCCAAAGATGTTTGTCCATCCATCCGGAAGGCACACAGACAAGCGGGGGCACGGGGCCCGGCCGCGGGGCTCCGTGTGTTTATATTTAATTCATGATTTCCTAGCGGGCGCCGAGATAATCACAGTGAGAGAAGAAGCAGGAGAGAGGGAGAGAGAGAGAGAGAGAGAGAGAGAGAGAGAGAGAGAGAGAGAGAGAGAGAGAGAGAGAGAGAGAGAGAGAGAGAGAGAGAGAGAGAGAGAGAGAGAGAGAGAGAGAGAGAGAGAGAGAGAGAGAGAGAGAGAGACAGAGAGAGAGAGAGCAGACTGGAGGGGGATGGGGATACTCGAACGGCGCATAGCGCTGGGGAAACACCGTAATCCAGACAACTTCCATTCTCCTGGCTTTATAGCGCAGGAGCAGCGGCTCGCAGCCCGGCAGCCTTTAAAAAGCAGGGCGCGGCAGCAGAGCCCCGCCCCGCCCCGCCCCCTCGTCCACCAAATGAGGAGCTAAGGTACCGAACAAAAATAAGGCACCTTCCGGAAAATTATCAAATCGACACTACCCGGCGCCAATGAGCGCGCCCGGAGCCCGGAGCCCGGAGCCCGGAGCACGGCCCGGCCCGACATGCGGCCTGCCTGCTCCTGCACCCCCACCCCCTCAGACTAGAGGAGAGGAGGGGGGGGGGGGTATGCAGTAATGTCTCGACGTGTCCAGCCAGCTGTCGCCAACAACACTCTCCACTCACTCGCCCCAATCTCCTTTTTCGCATCCATAATAACGCGCGCGCCGTGGCGTCGTGTTGGGCCGCGGGCTGTGACCGCGCCGCCCCCGGGCCGGGCCGCTTATTTTGAGAAGCTCATCGAGTTTGGCACCTACATCTGCCCGCTTCACTACGTTTGGCCCCTTTCACTCTCAATTTCAAGGGTTAGGTTAAATTAGTGTAGGCTAACCTAACCTAGCCTAACCTTACCTAACCTAGCCTAAACTAACCTAATCGAACGCTTGAAATTTGGGCTTTTTGGCGGTTGGGTGCCGAACTCGATGAGCTTCTCAATATAAGCGGCCGGGCCCCGCCGCCGTCCCTCATACAATTCCATTTGGTTCACTCTAGCGCCGTACGTCTCGTCTCGCCGCTCTCTGCTCCGCTCTCCACCGGGGCAGTGTTTGACACACGCACACTCTACTCACTCCCTCTATCGCGTCGGCCGGCCGGCCGGTCGGACAATTCAATCAAGCAGCGAGCAATGTGCGACGCATATTCAACCCCAACCCCTTCCTCTCCCTCTCTCTCTCTCTCTCTCTCTCTCTCTCCTCCCTGGTGTAGCGCATGCAGCGTGCCGCTCAGCCCGGCAGCAGCAGCAGCCTTCTGCTTATCTCCGACTCTCCTTTTCTTAAAATCTCCGCCCCGCCAGAGATTTCCATCTCTCCCCTGCTGGCTGCAGCCCCTGCCTGCCTGCTCTCCTCCTGCGCCGTGCCGTGCCGTGCCGTGCCGTGCCGTGCCGTGTCTCCGTGTACATCACGCCGGCCGTTTCCTTTTGTCCGCTTTGCGCTCGTTTCCATATCAAATTCCGTGCGACCCCTCCTCTCCTCTGCGCGGCCCGGCTGCCCTCTCCACCTTCCGCCCTTGAACCATCCCTTTCCTCCCCTTTCACATTCCCTCTCCCCGCCCCTTCCCTCGCCTTTGGCGACGCGGCGGCCGCATCTCCACCGCCGCGCCCGGCTCGTCCCACAGGAAATCCCATCGGAGCCCCGACGCCGCGTGTTATTGGTAAATAAAAAAATGTTTCTCGCGTTATTCGACTCGATCCCCGGCGGCCCGGCCCGGCCGCGGTCCGACCCGACCCGACCGGCTCTGACCCGATCCAGCTACTCTCCGCACTTCTCCTCCTCTTCCTCCTATACTCTTTCTCTCGTTCTTTTCCTTTTCTTCTCCCCCCGTCCCTCTACCTATCCTTCTGCTGAGTTGTGTGAAGTTAGTTCTAGCGGCCGCCGCCAGAGCGCCCGGCCCGCCGGAGCGCTATGGGAGGGACGGGGGTATCGAGTATCCGAGCCGACCCCGGGAATATAACCTTATTTGCGTCCGCCCAAGAAGTCCAGGGCGAGGGGGATGGGATAGATTAAAAACAAAAAGAACAGAAAAAAAAGAGCAGACCGAAAATAATAAGGGTGTGCAGCAGGGCTTGTGAAGAGGCGGTATTATTTCCACTACTCTTTCAAGCATAGCGTCTAGCCTCCGGCCAGGGCCGACCGTCGACCAATAACAATCTGAAAGTCTTGTGCAACGCCGCGGTCACCGCAACTCCACTGTCCTCTCATAGAGGGTCCCAGCGAGGGGGCAGCGCCGCCCCGCCGCGCAAACTCCGGTGCCGCCCCAGACCACTTGACCGAGCCCCCTCCCCTCGGCCCCGGCCCGGACCCCGTAGGGGCCACCGGAAGCAAAGAGGAAGCGTGAGCGAGAGAGACAAAAAGCACCAGGGCGCCCCCCGCCTGCCCCCCCGTAGCTTCTGATAAATTCGTAATTTAGTCGGGACTTTATCGGGGGCGCCCACCCCCGACCCCCTCTGCACGTTTATTGGCCGATCTGTTTGGGCCGGCCGGGCCGCGGCGGGGCGGGGCGGGGTGGGGCGGGGCGGTATCGCAAGACGCCTGGCGGTTGCTTTTGTCCCGGGGCTGGGGATACATTTTTAATGGGCGGCAAACCGCACACCACCGCGCCAGGCCAGATTACGCTCGCGGTTGCCTTTAGGTTGGAGGGGCGGCCACCCGCATGGAGAGGGAAAAAAAAAAAAGGGGGGGGGGTTCAGAAAAGTAGTTTGGTCTATGGCAAACTACGGTTCAATCCGCGGTTCAGTCCCTCACTCCTTTCTTGCGCAACATTCCACACGATCGAAATGACGTTATCGCATTATAAAATCATTGGCAAATAACTATTTCTTTTGCTTATGCGTGAGGATTAAGTTAACAGAGGTGCCACATTGACTCCGCGCCAAACCCTCACGACGCGCCCGAGTACTTGACGTCGTTCCCCCGAGGGCTCGCGCTATCTGCGCGCAGGTGCGCCACCGCTGGCTGCAGCTCTCGGCCCCGCAGATAATAATGTTTGTACTATCCGGCGCAATTATACTGGCCTTTGGCGGCGGCGCCAGCACCTTGTAGGGGCGGCGGGGAGGCGCAGGGAGCGGACGGGACAGGGGGGAGGGGACTAAATCATGGACTAGTCCAACTGGAGCAGCGCAGGGCGGGGCGGGGCGGGGCGGGGCGGGGCGGGGCGGGGAGAGGTAGGCAGCGGAGGACTGGCTGGCCGGTGCACTGCGGTACCAGGCTGTCTGCGGTGAAATAAGACGACGATAGGAGGAGGTTGCGGTGGGCAGGGGCGGGGCGGGGCGCGGTGGGGCGGGGGTCAGCTACTGACCGCATGCTCCGGGTAAGACGAGGCCCCGCCGCCGTGGCTGCTGCGCCGGGCGGGGCGGGGCGGGGCGGGGCGGGCGCGGCGGGAGGGAACAGCTCCCCGGAGCCACATCAAGCCACCCCTCCTTGCGAATGGGCCGGCTGGGGCCCGGGATAAGCCTCCGTGCAGGCGCCTGCAGGCCTCTAAACATGTGTGAGCGCCGGGGCGGGGCGGGGCGGGGCGGGGCGGGGCGGGGCGGGGCGGGGCGGGATGCGGTGGGGCAGATTAATGACGCCGTCGTGGTGGCGTCGAGGCCGACGCCGACGCCGGGCGTACTAGAGACGAGCAGACCGCCGCCGCGCCAGCTGGGCGACGCGACGGGTGCGCGCGCCCGGGAGGTAGGCACCGCCGGGGCACGGCCGCGTGGCGGGACTGCCTACCCCGCCGCTCGCAGGCGCTGATGCGAGCCGACCCCCCGAGCGCGCTTTTGTGAAAGACACGACGGATGTCTGCCGCGATGGGTTCGAGTACCGACGGCATTACTAGCACTATTTACTTACAAAGAATCTCGACACCAACATGCCCTGATCCGCGCATCGGAAGGAAGCCATACCTGTATGGAGAAAAAGAGAAAAACACAATAAATTAGTAAAACGGTGAAAAGGGAATCTTATCCATT
Organism: Frankliniella intonsa; assembly: GCA_033675135.1. NCBI lineage: Eukaryota > Metazoa > Arthropoda > Insecta > Thysanoptera > Thripidae > Frankliniella > Frankliniella intonsa. The sequence goes on from CM066256.1 coordinate 2,838,488, forward strand.
TCCGAGTCCGGCGCGGGTAGGCGACGGGTAGGGGGGGGGGGTGCGCGCCGGGCGAACGGGACGGTCATTGCACGACAGCAAGACAAATGACGGCCACCTTCCTTGTCCGTCTGGGCCAGGAGCAGGGCGGCCGCGGCCCGGGCGGGGCGGGGCGGGGCGGGGCGGGGCGGGGTGGGGCGGGGACAGGAGGACTACCTGTCCCATTATTCCTCCGGGGGGATCCAGGAAGGGAAGCCTCGGGGGGGATGCATGAGGCCTCCGGACAGTCTGCGACTGGGCAATAACGCAGGGCAGCCCCCTGAGTTATCGAGGCCCTGAATTAATATGGCCGAATGGGTCCACACTCGCGTGATGATGCGTGTAATACAGTTTTAATGCGTTGTTAGTGTGACCCTCTCTTTAGGACCTATAGGCATTGAGCTCCTCTCTCCCTATCTTCTTTCTCTCTCTCTCTCTCTCTCCCTGTCTCTCCGTCTCCCCTTTCCCGTTCGACCCTCGGGTCCCCCACCGCCGCGCCGGCACGGTAGCCTCCGGGTCGACGACTGGCTATTTGCTCTCACTCCGTCTTGGGATTGATGCACTCCCTGGCAGGTGGACTGATGGCGTGGCGGGGCGTGGCGGGGCGTGGCGGGGCGTGGCGGGAGGGGAGGGGTCATCTCCAATTCCACCGTCGTTACATTGAAAGCGCATTATCGCTAGCAGGAAGGGACCCGGGGGGAGGGGTGGGGCGCCCACAACACAGATAGGCGGCGGGAGAGAGGAGGGGGAGGGGAGGGGAGTGGAGGGGCGAGGCAAGGAGGTGATATAAGGAGATAAGGAGGGAGGGGAATACATACGGCGCGAAGCAGGGGCCCAGAGACCAGCAGGGGAATAAAGGGAAAACGACAACCGCGGTTGGGGGAGGGAAGGGGTACAATTTCAGCGACACGGACGGCAAGAGAGTGAATAAGTAAAAAAAAAAGGTTCATTGCCCTGCTCCATGCAGCAGCAAAATAAAGAGAATGTCGATGAACGTGCATGCTGATGCTGACCAACAGTGCGATACGACAGAATAAAGTTGAGAGGAGAGGGACGAGGTATGGGGGTAGGGTGGGGGGGCGGGGGATACAATCCACCCCCAGGGGGAGGGGTCTCCTGAGGCGGAGGCGCGCGCTGCGCGTGCGTGCAGCGTGCACTACAGTACACGCCAGCTGAGTGCGTCTGCGACGTGCCTGGAAAATGTAACTAGCATCGGCATGGTCGCGGCCCGGGGCGAGGTGGGGCGGGGTGGGGCCTCCTCTGCTGGGTGGCGGGGCGTGGCGCGGCGGGGCGGGGCGCGGCGGGGCGGGGCGGGGCGGGGCGGGGCGGGGCGGGGCGGGCTGGACGTCAGCGCGCCTTATCGGGCCGCACCTGGCCGTCCCGTCCTTATGTAATCGATCTCACGCCGCCCGCCCCGCCCCGGCCGGCACGTGACCAGGGGCCTAACACGCCCGAAGGGGACACCTTAACGCTTCCGCTCCGGCCCACACGAGGGATACCTTTTCAACATGGCGCCTCTTTTTTTCATCTCAGAAAAGAAAAAAAAAAGTCTTGACAGACCGGTCTTGACTGTTGGAATGATTTGGTGAAGAGTCCTCCCACGCTGCCGGAGCTGTTTGAGTGTGCAAGCGAGACAGACACTAAACTGACACTAAAGTGCCACGCCTGTGTGCTTGTTCCGCTCGCACGTGCGAGTGGGTATAGGGGCGGCCGGGCCTGACGACCTGGTCCGGTCGGTGTCCAGGTCGTAACACCTGTCAGCGCCCGGCCCGCTCCACCACCTGCAGATGCAGCACAACGGGGAAGGGCGGGGCGGCCACAATGTAACATGTTGAGCGATCACATCGCAGGTGGCTGGCTGCTGGCTGCCGTCACTGTAATGGGTGGCGCGGCGGGGGCGGGGCGGGGGCGGGGCGGCGGCGGGGCGGGGCGGGGCGGGGAGGGGCGGGGGCAGGGGGGCGCGGCGCAGACACCTGTCATATTCACAGTCGGCGGCGCGAGCCGAGCGCACCATGCCTCAGCGCACTCGCTTCGCTCGCTAACTCAGTCACACTTACTCGCTCACTCTCTCTCTCGCTCGCTCGCTCTATCTGTCGCTCGCTCTCTCTCTCTCTCGTGCACTTCATGCCCGCCACGACAATGGCGCCCTCGTTCGCCTCCTTCTGCCTGCACGCGCTCCTCGCGGTCCGCCCGGCGCGCGCGCGTCGTGCTGCTGCTAAAAGTTGTGTGAGTAACTTTATTGCGCTGCGGCGCGCCGTGCCGGGCCGTGCCGGGGCGTGTGGGCGCGGTCTGGAGCACGTGTCTGGGGGAGCTGCACCACCAAGCAATCTCCGCGCTCAGCCGGTCGCCTCGCCTCCTGCGCCGCGTCGCGCCGTCCACACGGCGTCGCGTCTTAACAACTTTAGCAAGCAGCGGGGCGCGGAGCGTCTTAGTGACGGAAAGAGACGGTCTGGTAGACATGAGCATATCCACGATATTATAAATAACGACTGTTACGGTGGGTGAGGGGGAGGACACGGGAGAGAGAGAGAGAGAGAGAGAGAGAGAGAGAGAGAGAGAGAGAGAGAGAAGGAGAGAGAGAGAGAGAAGGAGAGAGAGAGAGAGACGCAATTGTTTACTTTCCCGCGCGAGAGAGCATCGATATGGATCGAGCAGTGCGGAGAGCGCCGCGCCGACACGTCTCCGATAACGGCAGGAGGAAGAGAGACAGGACAGAGGGAGGCGCTCCGCTCGCCCAGCCCGGCCCAGAGCCATAGCGTGCGTGTGTGCGAGCGAGCGAGAGAGCGAGCGAGAGAGAGAGAGAGAGCGAGAGAGAGAGCGAGAGAGAGCGAGAGAGCGTGAGAGAGAGAGCGAGCGAGAGAGATAGAGCGAGAAAGAGAGATAGAGCGAGAAAGAGAGAGAGAGCGAGAAAGAGAGAGAGCGAGAGATAGAGAGAGCGAGAGAGAGAGAGAAAGAGAGAGAGAGCGAGAGAGAGAGCGAGAGAGAGAGCGAGAGAGAGAGCGAGAGAGAGAGAGAGAGAGAGTGAGCACGTGTGAATGTGTGCGTGTGAGATGTGGCAGGCTGCCAGCACCGCCGAGGGAAAGGGTGATAATAATTGTTAAATCGCCGCGCCCGGCCCGCGCGCCTCGCGCCCACAAGGCGGTGGCCTTACAAGGCGGCGGTGGGCCAAAAGCGCCCAAACAAAAACATTTCAAATTCATGAGCGCCGCAGTTCGGGGCCGCGGCGGCGCGGCGGGGCGGGGCGGGGCGGGGCGGGGCGGGGCGGGGCGGGGCGGGGCGGTGCCGGGGCCAGCGGGTCCTCGAATACGATCGGGACGTCAAAAGTAAAGGCGGAATAAATCGCGTCAGCTGTGAGGGGGTGGGTGGGGGTAGGGAGGGGGAGATGAGAAGAGGAGAAAGTCGTCCAGAGTGACGGCGCTACCCTCTCTCTCCAGCGGCGGCGGCGGCGCGGAGTCGTGCCACGCCCAGAGAGACCAGGCCATTCTTTGCATCTGGCATTCGCCCCAACCGCCCCGCCCCGCCCCGCCCCACCCCGCCCCGCCCCGCGGGACGCACCCGGTGGAGGAAGGCCAGCCCAGCCCAGCCGCACACTCGATGACGAACGCCCCGCCCCGCCCCGCCCCGCCTCGCCTTGGCGCGCCTCACTCCTGACCCGACACCGGATCTGGGTCATTTGTCAGGGAGAGAGCGAGGAGTGCAACAGCAGACAGCCGCGGGAGGAAAAGAAGAAAGAGGAGCGGATGGCGCAAATCGAGTCCAATAAGACATTTGCAAAAGATTGTCGCGCGCGCGCGCGCGAGCGAGTGCCAAGAAAGTGCGCACCATATGTATGGTCGTCCCGGACAATCTCCTCCGCTCTTTGCTACTGTTACAGTATCAGCCTGTCAGAAAGGTCAGAGACTCTCTGTGGACTGCTTTAAAAAAACTTCTCTCGAAAATATTTTGCCACCCAAGCTGCTTTTAGAATGAAACTCACGTTAGCAGCAACGGTCGCGAGAATCCGGAACGATTGTCTGGGAGGACTGTGGTGCAGAGCGAGAAAGAAAGTGCAGCCGCTACGCTACGCCACGCCACGCCACGCCACGCGCTGCGCCAGCCACACCCTGCGAACGGAGCGGCGGTCCATCACCGAGTCCTCTCCTCGGGCTCATTATCGACGCCCACACACCCCATTGGCGGACAAAGCCGGCTCCATTTGGGCAGGGCAGCGGGACCGAGGCCAGCAGGGCAGGCCCGACTGATTCCATTCCGATCCAACCTCCAGGCCTCAGCTCCCTCCCTCCCTCCCTCACCTCCCTCCCTCACCTCCCTCCCTCACCTCCCTCCCTCACCTCCCTCCCTCACCTCCCCCACCTCCCTCCCTCACCTCCCTCCCTCACCTCCCTCCCTCACCTCCCTCCCCTCCCTCCCTCCCTAGACTGCTAGCCGGCGCCGCCCGCCCAGACTACAAGTCATTTACACGCGCGAAAATCACCCTAACTCGAGGGATTTGCCGGCGCAGATACATCAGCGGGGCGCCATATGTGGGGGAGGGGAGGGGAGGGGAGGGCTGCACCGGCGGCGTCTCGCACGGCCAGCGGGGGAGGGGTGAGGGCGCAGGAGGGGTGCGTGAGGGTTGGGGAGGGGCGGGGGCGGGGGTTGAAAAGAGGGAGAGTAACAAGGGTGAATGGAAAGAGTGAGAAGAAAGGAATGGGACAAAGGTAGTCCACATCTTGGGGAGCGAAAGGGGCGGGGGAGGGGGAGTGCATCACGGGCAGCCCCATTCGCCATTCCCGGCCAACTTGGTACATTTCATTGAGTAGTACCGCGAGGGGCGAGGCGGGGCGGCGCGGGGAGCGGGGAGCGGGGCGCGGGGAGCGGGGCGCGGGGCGCGGGGCGGGGCGGGGCGCGGGGAGCGGGGAGCGGGGCGGGGCGGCGAACACGACGGCACGTTTGTTCCGCCGTACAGCAGTTTCCCGGTAGTTGCAAGGCGGTGCGGTGCGACTGCTGGCGCGACTTGGAGAGGAGTTCTTGTCATTACTTCACAACAACACGCCCGGATGGGTCCCAATCATCCGGCTGCTGCTGCTGGCGGCGCCTGCAGTGGCGAGGTGGGGCGGGGCGGGGCGGGGCGGGGGGGGCGGGGCGGGGCGGGGCGGGGCGGTGTGGGGTTGGGCGGGGCGGGGTGGTGACAGCGCACCATCACGCCCTTATGTGACGACTACTTTGACATGATCCGTCATTCAACGAGGGACAGAGCGAACGGCAGGGCGCCGCCGAGGGGGAAAAAAGAGCAAATTGGACAGAAATCCCGACGCCCGCTGTTTCCTCGGGTCCGGCTGCGGACAGGGCAGGCGGGGCGGGGCGGGGCGGGGCGGGGCGGGGCGGGGTGCGGCCCACCCCACCCCACCGGTCAGTGCGGGCAGGCGCAGGGGCGGGCGCAGGGGCAGGGCAGGCACCGCCGCCTCACATGTGTCGCCATATGCTTCTATCATCCGCACACGTCGCACGTCGCACTGCCGAGGCCCGGCCGGCGCCTCTCCGTCTCCCTCCATCACCCCCCTCTCCCTCTCTCCTCTCTCTCTCTCTCTCTCTCTCTCTCTCTCTCTCTCTCTCTCTCTCTCTCTCTCTCTCTATCTCGATCTCTTTCTGAGGAGCGAGGCGGGCGCTGGAGCCCACCACCGCACAGACACATGGAAACACAAGTCCAAGTCCGTAAATTTCCCGAAAGGAATTTCACGCACTTGAATTTTGGGGACACGTTTACGAAATGGAAATTATTCGCACACCGAAACCGAGTGCGGCATTCTCACACTTGGGTTTGTCCCGGTCTAGCCTGGACGCCGCGCTGGAGCAGGCTGGCTGGAGCTGGAGGGGCAATGGCGGGGAAGGCGAGGCGAGGCGCGTATAGCGTGTGGCCGGGCCGGGCCCGGCGGCGACGAGAGCCAGGCGAGGCCCTTCTTCGCTTCCGCTTCGTTTGGCGCCAAACTATTCAAGAAAATGTCTGCGTGGGCCGTTGGCCGCCGCGCCGGCCGCCTTCCCATCACAGGCCTGCCTGCTGCGAGAACACACTACGGGATGAGTATGTTTCACTACAGCAGCGCATTGCGCGCCGAAAAAAGTCTACAAAAGCACTGATCGAAAAATGCAAAATTTCCCCCCAAATCAGAAAAAAAAGCATCCTTTACCCCACCCTCTATTCTTTGACATAGTTGTTAATCAGCGTAACTGCACGACGTTTCACACTAACTGGATTTGTATTTTTTATTGGTACAAAGTTAAACAATCAAATTTTTCACACGAATTTGTGCGGTGATATGAACGATTTTGTACTTTCATTTGTACGAATTCATGAATTTTTTCACATAAATTTGTGTGAAAAAATATGTAGGTTTAACTTTGCACAAACGTTTGCACAAAAACATACAAATACAGTTAGGGTGTTCGAGGCAAAAGCATGGTGTCATTTCCGGTGGTGAGGGTGGACGCGAAGCGCTTCCGGTCCGGGAGCAGGCAGGACAGGACAGGACACCGCCACTGCACTTTGGATTACTGTGTTTCGCGCCGATGTCAACGCCCGCCCCGCCCCGCCCCGCCCCGCCCCGCCCCGCCCTTGTGGCGCCTCGGCGCGGCGCGGTGGCGCACAGTGGGACAGAGGGCATTCCCTCCGCCCAGCCGACCGGAAGGGGAAACGTACCCGACCCAATCTCCTCTCCCTTGTGCCCGCCGCACGTATGTATGAATGTGTGCGAGGGAAACTCAAGTGTGTGTCTGTCGCACACTTCTAGGTGTGTCTGTGTGTGTGTGTGTGCGGCAGAAACAGCGAGCCCGCTGCTGCTCAGGCACCGCAGAGTCTAATCGGTAAAAGTATCGGCTCGAGGGCAGATCCGCGTGACGCTCCGCGCGTGATGGCGGCAAAGGGGTCCGAGCCCAGCCAGCCCAGCCCCACCATCAATCCTCAAACGATAGGATTTGTTCCGCGGTCGCGGCCCGGCCCGGCATGCCCCTCTCCAGTCCCCATCCCTCTTTCTCTCTCCCCGCCCGCTCCATGATCTCCATCTCCGAGAACTCACTCGGGGCGGGGCGGGGCGGGGCGGGGCTCAAGTGAAAATAACGGAGGTCGCGCGCCGGGCCGGGCCGGGCCGGGCGTGTGCACGTGTGAGGGGAGCCAGCCGTGGGACGAGCATCAGCTGCCCGATAATGTGCTCCCCAGACCGTGCGCGGCCCGCGGCGCGGGAAAAAAGACAAGAAAATAAAAGAAAGTGGAATTAATACCGCCACTTCCAGGGGCCGCCGGGCCGGGGGCACCGCACCGCACCGCCGGCGGTGGCGTCCGCGATCAGGAATTAGATATCTTCCTCCACACTCTAAACTTTTTACTAAGAGCTGAGTTTAGTACATTACAAGGCAATTAAACTGTTGTATATTATCAAGAAATTCTTTAGTAGTACTAAACTTTTTTATTGTAATACTAATAGATTGCATAGTATTACTGGACTATTTCCTAGTATTACTAAACAAACACAGTCTACCAGACATAGCGTAGTAAATTACTAAAAGGCCTCTTAGTAAAACCACTTTTTCGTAAGATATTAAGGTTTTGTTTAGTAGAATTCCAAAAGACTCTTGTATCATACTAGAAAATGACAAGAACAGAACAACCGTTTCACAATAAAAGCCATCCCAAACTGTTTAAAAATAGGGGCGGGTGGGCATTGTCTGCAGTCCTCATAACATACTAAACAAGTGGTTTCTACACCCAGAAAATGTGATCCTTGAAACAAGGCTAAACGCGTTGATTCAAGGGAAAAAAATTACAAGGAAAAATTTAACCCAATTTCTAGGAATTTTCTTTGAGTCAAGGATTTTTTATTCCTCAGTTTTAAAGATTATTCCTTATTTTAACGTATTTAACATCATGTTAAGGAAAAAAAGTTCCTTGTATTTTATTAAGGAAAATATCCTTGATTCAAGGATCAGATTTTCTGGGTGTACGATGACATTTTTTAGTATCTTACTAAAGTGGTAGCTTAGTACTACAACACCACAAACTCCTAGTAGACTACAAGACTATTTCATAGTAGTACGAAGAAATATGGTAGTAAAAAGTTAAGAGTGCAGGAAAAGCGCCCGGGAGGCCCCGCCACATAAAGGAAATACAATACCACGGCTAAAAAAAATTTCTTATGAAAATCCTCGCGATACGTTTCTTTTTTTTCGGATTCCCTAGATTAGTCCATAGTAGAAACGACTTAGTAGAGTGTAAATACTCGTAAATACCAGCATTAATCTTAAACTTGGGTCCGTGAAGCGGACACCACATATCTTATTGCATTAGTTCTACAAAACTGACGCACTCTTTGCTCGAACAATTGTCGCGCATTCCTGTTTTATTCCCGCGACTTCCAAACGTTTGCTCCCCGCAGGATCAGTGCGCGGAGCGCGCCAAAGCCAAAGCTCGCCGCGCCGTAACACGTACCGCACAGCAGCCGGGCCGCGCGGGGCCACTGGAGCGCTCCGGCCCGGCAGAATAAGAGCGCAGCAAGAAGGGAAGCGAACGAGGCGAGTAGAGGGGGAGGCAAAAACAGAAGAGGCAGGCGCAAAAGCAAGATTGAATTGGAATTCCGCAGCGTCACGCATCGAACACGGCGGCGTCGCGTCGCGTCGCGTCGTCCGAAATAAATCACATTTTAGCCCCGCGCCGCGCGCCGCCCTGCGGACCAGCCCCAACCCCCCACCCCCACCCCCAGCCGCCCACCCACTCCACAACCCGCAGCAACGCTGACAGCTTAAATTTTTGAACGGCGGCGCCTCCACCCTCCCGTCCTCCGTCCACGTTGCGGTCCTTCTGAAGTTCTCCCCAACTCATATACCGCTGTGCCGCGCCGCGCCGCACCAACTACTAGCCCGACTCCAATCAGGCACGCTCTCGCTCGCTCGCTCTCTCTCTCTCTCTCTCTCGCTCTCTCCCTCACTCCGCTCTAAAACTCGCCCCTAGCTCACCCCGGCCCTTGCTGCCAGCCCCCCGTTATATGACCTAGAGGAGAACCCCCTGCCAAGCCTGCCTCGTCTTTTGCCTTTCCCCTTGCGTAATCCCGAATTAGGAACAAGGCGCAACCTAACCTTTCTTCATCTGTCATCCTGCAGCTGGAGAGATAGAAAAAAAAAAGCTGAAGGAAGGACATCCTAGTGTGGTTCGCGGCGCTTTGGCCTGCTGGCCTCCACACGGCCCAGCGCAAGGACCCGCCCCCGGCCCCGGCCCCGGCCCCGCCGCGCCATGGCCACATATGTGCATCCTGCCTCGCGCAATATCACAAGCAAGCGGCGGCGGCGGCAATAAAATCCGTGGAGATATCGCGCAAAACGCTGAGAGCGACACATGATATAAAATAATAACGCGCCAGACAAGGACAGACGACGCGGCAGTGGCAGCAGCCGAGTCAAGGACAAGTGAGGGAGAGAGCAGAGGGGAGGAAGCGAGAGGGGGGGAGGAGACAAGGTGGCAGGTAAAGTCTCTGCAAGCAAGAAGGTCTAGCATAAGGGAGACGAGAGGAGAGGAGCGGCACATCATCAGGGAGGACGAGGAGAGAGCTGTGAGGGGAGGGAGGGGAGGGGAGGGGAGGGGAGGGGAGGGGAGGGGAGGGGATCAGGGAGGAAGTGAGCGAGGGGACTTATGAGGGCAGAAATGTGCGAAAGAACGGCGGCCCGGCCCGGCCGAGAAAATGAATGCACGCGAATACAAATAAGCGGGAGGGCGCGAGGGCAGGCGTGAGGGAGAGGAGGGGGAGGGTAGGGGGAGGGGGACCGTCGTATACCAGCCGTGAGGTGGGGCAGTCGAGGACAGGACACGCGTCTGCATCAGTCAAGCCGAACGGGACTAGCATCTGTCAGAGCAGCTCTTGTGAATTAACTGTCGTGAGGGATGGACTGGAGGGAGTGAGAGAGAGAGAGAGAGGGGGAGGGACGAGAGAGAGCGGGGGAGGGACAGAGATAAAGTCTGGATGTACTCACTCGTTACATCAGAGGCCGGGCCGTAGGGAAAATAAAACGGGAGGGAAGGAAGAGCGCGAGGGGAGGGACCGACCCAACAGTGAAAACAAACGCGATGATAGTATACAATAAAACATGCATTAGTCGCGAAGAAATGAGCGCAGCGGAGCGGCCAGTGTAGCAGCGGCATCCTACGCGAGCGTCCGCGCTTATCATAATTTCAGTGAATTCCCGCCACAGCAGGACCAGCAGGGGCAGCAGGGGCGGCAGCAGGGCCCTGCGGGGCGGGGCGGGGCGGGGCGGCCGCGGGGCAGGGGTCGCTGGGGGCCCTAGACCAGACCGCGACCAGACCGCGTGTGTAGTCCGCCCCGCCCCGCCCCGCGCCGAGAGCCATGCTGGAAATCTTTCGCAGCCGACCCTTTGTGGTCCTGCTGCCGCTGCGTTGGCCTGGCAGGCACGTCGAAAAAAAAATAACGGAAATAATTACGGCAATGAGTATGAGCGCGCGTGTCACAAAGCGAGAGCGAGGGCGGGAGTGGGTTAAGGGGTGGGCTCGTGTGGAACATTGTCTTATTGGGGGGCCGATTCATCCCGCCCGGAATGGCAAACCCGAAGATAGTTTTCAGGAGTAGCATCCATCAGGGATTAAGATTGAGATTTTAAAACAAAGCGTGTTTCTTTTAGCAGTGTGTGGAGGGGCCGCGCGCGGGCAGGCCGCACTCCCCTGCGGCCGAGCTGGGCTCGGCTTTGTAGCGGCCGGATGAGGGGCTCTTCAGTCCAAACCAAACCTGCCGTCGAAATTTCTCATAACAATCGTAATATGTGGCGCTGCGGGCCGCCCCGCCCCGCCCCGCCCCGCCCCGCCCCGCCCCGCTCAGCACAGAGCTCGGTGGGCCGCTTATTTGCGGTGGACTGCTTCCACTTGCAGGCAGCCGCTGAGGGCGTCAGAGGGAGAGGGAGAGAGAGAGAAAGAGCGAGGGGAGGGAGGGACGCGGAGGTTTGGCCCGGAAGCTGGCGGAAGGGAGGGAAGTTGGGCCTGTTAAGTTGGCACGGCTGCCATACGGCGCAGGCCAGGCAGCCAGTGTCGCTGAGTTGGCCAGCCGTCCCCTACTGGACGCCACGCCACGCCACTGCCCCCTCAGCTGTACCGGACAGGGGGCGTCTTTTGCGTAACCGCTTGCTTTCGGAGTCGAAGGAAAGGGGGATGAGGGGGCGGGGAAGGGGTTGTGAAGAGGGAGCGGCAGACAGGCGGCCGGGGATATGAGAGGGACGGGGAGGGGACGAGATACGCCTCGGTGGTTTCGACACAATAATGGCAGACGGAGAGCGTTAAGACTAGTTTTACGCGGGTGGGGGCGGGGTGGTATGCAGCCGGTACCCTCCTCCCCGCCCCGCCCCGCCCCGCCGCCCCCCGGGAAACACTTGGCGCACCGTCAAGGAGACGCGGTACGAAATGAGAAACTTCGCCGGGCGTTATACGTCAACCTCAGAGGCAATTTTTCATACATACTTCTTTTTACGACAGTGGGGACCCAGAAGGGGGCGGGGTGCGCGGCGGGAAGGGAGGGGAGGGGGGAGGGTGCAGGTCACAGCGTCGTCGTCGGCGACAAGCAGGGCGTTTTCTTGCGTAAGTTCGTAGTAACGAAAGTGTCGCTGTGGAAACTCAGATATATCACGCCATCTCGGCGCGAAAGTGTTTTTATTCACTACATTATAAACGGGACGGGTGCGCGGCCGGGCGGGCGACACGTGCGTTATAGCGGAGAAGGACTTTCTAGTATGTGCGAGGCGAGCCTCTCGAACTCGACTCTCTCTCTCTCCATCCCTCTCGCTTTCCTTCCCTGTGCCTCACGCTCACGCGCCGCTGCCTCATTCCGCTGATGGTTTTCGGCTCCCCACTCGAGATGAGGCCTGCGGCCGCGCCGCGCCGCGCCCTCGCGTACGGAAATGCAACGGCGCGTCGTCGTTGCGGTATAAAAAAAAACAACATAGAAAACACCAGATCTCCCGCAAAATTTATAAGGCGACGCTGTAAAATGTCCCGGAATGGAATCTGACAGTAAGCAAACTGGTTCCTGTTCCGGCCGGGCCCGGGCCCGTCCCTAAACACCAAAACTTTGTATACATTTTTTTTTTAAATCTCCTGGTCAGGCCCCCACCCTCCTCGCCCACCGCACTTGTTCCTCCATCGTTTCTAATCAACAGCTTCTGCAAAGTTTCTACAGCTTCCCTGTGTTGACGCGGTCGACTTTAACTTCGAGGCGAGGGAAGTGAGTGCATACACTTCTACGAGGGAATAAAAAAATATAAAAACAAGTTAATGAAAAACACCAATTATTACAACCAGCCAAAATTAGAAACACAGAAAAGAAAAAGAAAAACGCAGAGGAAAAAATAAACCGGTTCCGGCGTCTGCTTACGGGATTGGGTGTGCTGCTATTGGGTCGGGCACGCGCCACACAATGGAGCAGGGCGCAGAGTAGTGGCGGAGGGGCGGCGGGGCGGGAGCAAGGTGCACTGCGGCGTACCGGGGCGGGGCGGGGCGGGGCGGCGGTTCTCGAGGGGGCGTCGTTACTTTAAGTGTTGGTCATTTGGCCTGTTTCCATTGCCATAAGATTCGAAAGGCAGGCGAGGCGAGGCGAGGCGGGCAGGGCGGGCGCGCGGGTAGGCACGCAGCAAGGCTTGCAGGCAGGCAGGCAGGGAAAGGGAGACGTGTGGAAAAGAAAATAGCCTTCAAAGCCAGAGAAGTGCTACATCAGGCCAGGCCAGGCCAGGCCAGGCCAGCAGCGGCCCAGGGCTGGGGCCAAGGCTGGGGCGGGCGGGGGGCAGCCGCAGCGCGCGGGGCGGGGCGGGGCGGGGCGGTGAACGGAGCTGCCAGCTGGAGAGTTAAAGGCACCCCGCCGAGGTTCCTCCATTCAACGCGGTGGCCGGGGCCGGGGATTTTCGCAGAAAAGTTTCTCAACGCCCAACGAGAACGAGGCGAGCTAGGCGAGTGGAGAGTGCGGTAGGCCTGGGCCAAGGCCTGGGCCGGCCAGGGGTTGCGGAGGGGCGCAGACCACATCGCGGTTACCATCAGAGTTTATCTCGCCGTTAGATTTTTCTTTAAACGTAATACTCGTGCTTTTACAATGCATCGCAAAGTTTAGTACGTATGATAGCCGGTCGGTTAAAAATTGACAGCCACCACTTACTCACAAGTTCTGAGCACAATGAGGACCGCCCCGGCCCTCGCCGGCGATCACTCAGCAGCGGAGCGGCCCTCCTGTTCGCCTGTGACTCCTTGCCCACTCCAGCCTCGCCCCGCCCCGCCCCGCCCCGCCCCGCCCCGCCCCGCCCCGCCCGGCCCGCCCCGCGACGGACCTCGATCCCCCGGATCCGGAGCAGCAGCAGCACAGGGCCACTGGCGCAGCGCGGAGCGGACTGAAGTATGACTTCCTTCTCGCCGTAATTGCTGCATTTATTGGCGTGTAAACCCGGAGCGCTGTCTGCCCCCCCCCTCCCCCTACGCGCGCGCATTGTCCGCGCCAATCGGATTGCGCGGCGTCGCCGGCACTTACGCAGGAAGCAGTAAACAACGGCGGGGCGGCACGTCAACAAGGGCTAACGACGCTGTTCACCGCTGTCCGCCCCGCCCCGCCCCGCCCCGCCCCGCCCCGCCCCGCCCCGCCCCGCCCCGCCCCGCCCCGCCGCGCTGAACAGGAGGTGGCCGAACCGACGCCCACCACAGGCCACACCCGTGTAAGTACAAATTCGCCAGTCAGCTATTCTCGGTTTTTTTCCCGAAGCGATTCCTTCCTCCCCTTCTTCCTCCTCCCCTCCCCCTTGCCCCGCTCTGGTGCGACCGATGCTGCTTCGCGTTCGTGTTTCCGGCGACCTCCGGGGTCATACGTCCCCTCGGTCCTGTACCCCACCCCCCGCCGCCTCCCCCCTCCCCCCTCCCCCCCCCTCGCACCACTGCTGCCTCCGCCCGCCTCACCGCGCCGCGCCCATCCCGACCGTGGAGTACTTGTCCGTCGACTTCTTTTCCCGCCTTTTATTTTCCAGTCCGCCCTCGGGCGCATCCATGTAATAATGCCAGAGTGAAGCGAGTTGGAGGGGGCGCGGGGGCGGGGGGCGGCAGACTCCGCGAGGCATCAGGGGGAGGGGGAGGGGGAGGAGGAGGGCCGGCAGGAAAAAAGGAGCAAGGTAAAATCGGGAGAGAGAACAGGAGGTTAGCGGGGAGGGGGGTGAAAACCTCAGGCTCGCGAGCCGGTGGCCCATCGGACCAAAGCACTTGGAGAGAGCGAGCGCCCCCCCCCCCCCCCCGCCCCTCCCCAGCCCGGAGCCGCAATGGTCAACATTTACACATCAGTATCCGGGGGAGAAACACAGAGTAAGAAAAGAAATCTCGTCTCTCCCGGCGCGGCGCGGCGCGGCGGGCACTCGTTACTCATTAATCAGGAGGAGTACAAGTTCGGTTTATTGGCTGAGCACAAGAAGGGCCTCTCCGCAGCGCCCTGGCAGCGGCTGGCGCCCCGCCCCGCCCCGCCCCGCCGCACCCCACCCCGCCCCGCTGGTGGGACCGGCGCCGGCGGCGGGCGGGGACACAGCCTACCACCGCCCCGCCCCGCCCCGCCCCGCGCGTGCTATACTGCTATCTGATAAACTACGTACACCTACGTTATTCAAACTAGTCCCCCTCTTCCTTCCTCCCGACCCCGCCCCGCCCCGCCCCGCCCCGCCGCTCTGGCCCCGCTGCCCCCTTCACGGCGCGCGCAGCCTCCTCGCGGAGGCACTTCTTCATCTTGATTTAGAGCGGGGCCCCTGCTGCAGCCCCCCGGCCCCTCCTCTCTCGCCCTAGGGCGGGCGCGGGACGCAGGGGTGGGTGAGGCAGGTGCCTCCTCCGCCCTCCCTCTCCTTACCTCCCTCCCTCCCTCTCTCTCTTTCTCCCTCCCTCTCTCCTCTTGGCCAGCCTCGCCGGTTCTGCTCGGCTTGGATCATAAAGACGCGCTCGGGAGGGAGGGGAAAAAAGCAGACCGTTATGATCCTTCATTTTTATTATCGTCATGATAATCGTTGTTTTCCGCTCTTTTTGCGCGCGGCCAGGCTGCTCCTGTCATTCCGCGAGTCTCCGGAGGGGCGGGGCGGGGCGGGGCGGGTCCGGCCCGGCGGCAGGTGGGTGACCGCGCCCCGCCCCCCGCGACCTGCAGCTCGCGAAAAAGCAGCCTCTTTTTCGGCGCGGTTTAGCAGATACTCGAGTTCTGAATAAGTTTCAGGCGCAACGGCTTTAGAACGAAACGGGTATCGAATACGGCGAAGTGCGAGTGAGGAGAAGCGAGAGAGCGCGGGAGAGATTACAGCGAGATTCAATAGGACCGCAGAATGTAATTAACGAGCGAAGCCTTTTTTGTGCGGCCGGGCCGGGGCGGCAACGCTCCGTCAAAGGGGGTTCCACTCACCACGCCGCCACCAGCAGCCAGCGGGGGCACCGCGCGGACCGGGGGAGGCCGGGCTTACCTAGAAACAGAGAGACAAAACGCTTTTATAATATGCTCCTTAAAAGAAATATGTTTGACGTCCGCCGCCTCGCCGCACCGCCCACGTTCGGCGCGAGCGCGCGAGGCAAGCGGGGACTCGACTTTCAGTGGTTTCCGTCCTAGAGGGGCAAAATTAAAGGAGAGAAGATTTGACATTTATTCCGGCAGACGGCGCGGCAGCGCAGCGTGTGGCGAGAGAGCGAGTGCGAAGGAGGTGCGGTCGGCGGGATATTAACGCTCCGTCTCCGGAGGCGGGGAGGGGGAGGGGGCCACCCCGCCCCGCCCCGCCCCGCCCCGCCCCGCCCCGCCCCGCAGTCTGCCTCCACCACGGCCTGCTCGTGCTAGATTGACATGCTGTATGAAACTTAGGCAGATTAAAACGGAGAGGCCCGAGCCGGGGCCGGGCGCCGCGCCGGGCGGAGCGAGGCGGGTCGGCACCCTGCGTCTCTCAACACGACCGGCAGAAAACTTTGCAAGGCCCCACAGAGGAAATCAGGACCTGTTCTCACCCTTTGATCCGTCGATGTGATGTGACAGGCTAAAGCGAACACAACGAGGAAACAAGGCACGCGATTACGTGCGTGATGACAGTCACTGAATCCAGAGAGTGTTTGAAGGTGCGGAGGGAAAAGCTATTTCAACAGTTCGCGGGTACAAAGCTGTAAAAGGAGAGGTGACGCGTTGGAGTGAAGAGTGAGCGAAATAAAAAAGAAAACTGAGGCCGAGAAGGGGCTGAGAGGGGGGGGGGGAGTTGAACGTGGAGCCAATGGCGCGCGCATTATCCGTCGCGGCCCGTCGCGCATCCACCCCGCGGGGCAACACCGGAAGTAATGCGAGATTTATGTGACGTAGCCTCGCACGGGGCCCCGGAGGAGAGGTGAGGTGGGGCAGGGGACACCGGGGTAGCAGCGGTGGGGGAAGGGAGGGGGGCACGGGGTATGGGGCTTGGGGCCGGGCCGGGCGGCACAGCCGATCGGAATCGGGAGCTCGTTAGTATTCCAGGCCTACCCGCACAAAAAATTACAGTAGTGCTCGGCAAGTTAATCACGAAAAAGACTGTGAAAATTATTTGGTAAGATTGTCGCTGACGTGCCTCAAAAAAATATCTCAAAAAGTCAGATTGGGCACCGGGCCTCGTGCTTCTAAAGTGGAGTTACGTAACTCGGGCCCAGCCGGTCCTACCGCAAGTGAAGCCACGGCGGTGGTGGGCCGCAGGCTCCCAGCCTAGAGAGACTGAGTCTCTCTATCCCAGCCCCGCCAGGGGCGTTTGTTGCATCACCAGATCAGCGGGGTTGTGCCGTTTGGCGGGGAGCGGCGGGGAGCGGCGGGGCGCGGCGGGGCGCGGCGGGGCGTGGCGGGGCGCGGCGGGGCGCGGCGGGGCGCGGCGGGGGTGGCGTGCCGTGAGGTGGTAGGACGGGCCCCCGCCGCGTCTGTCCCGCTGGGCCCCCCGCAGCGCTAAACTGGCTCCGCCCCGCCCCGCCACGCCCCCCGCCACGCCTCGCCCCGATGACTGGGGTGAGAAACTCACGAAAAACTATCTGTTTGAATCTCGCACCTCCCTGCCGCCGCCGCCGCCGCCGCCGGAAAGTTTCGCCCTTTCAAGGTGTGTCATTTTAATTAACGCGCACCTCTCTCTGCCGCCAGGGGACCTCACCTCCGCGACCGCACCACGTTCCGCTTCCCGCAGCCGCGCCGTGCGTATGCGGAAAATGTTTACAATTGCGTTTAGAGTTTTGCCCGAGTACCACTTGAGAAACGATTTTATTCTTTTACACGCATGGCTTTTTTTCTTTTACTCCATGGAGTAAGGTACAGGATAGGTGCCGGCGTTTACAATTGGAGCTGGAGTCCCTCGGCAGCCCGACACTGGTTTATTGACAGAGTTTGCAGACGTGTGCCGCCCCCGGCGCTGCCCGCCCCGCCCCGCCCCGCCCCGCCCCGCCCCGCCCCACGGAACAAGGCAAAAATCATCGTCCGCTGCGACACGTGGAGGCGACATGCCGTCACGCGGGCGGCAAACTTTCCCCGCCCCGCCCCGCCTCGCCCCGCCCCGCCCCGCCCCGCCTCGCCCCGCCTCGCCCCTCACGGGTAGAAAATTAATCGTGTCTCTCGAGGACTCTCTTCCCTCCCCGCTCCCCCCCTCCCCCTGTTCGACTCACCTAACCGCCGAGCCAGGGGGAAGGGGGAAAGGGGGGGGGGCCTCGCTGGCTTTTCGCTCCCACACAATTAGTTCATCAGCAAATGGCGGAGAAAACGCCGCCGCCGCCGCCGAGTCTGCCGCCTCCTCAAACAAAAGAGGCAGCGAGGGAGCCGTTTTAACATTTACACATTTCTCCACACAAATCTTTTCGCCCGTGCGATTTTTAGAGAGCGCCGAACCGGGCGTGAGCGTCCGCGCCAATCCAGCCAGACCAGCGCGCGGGTACAATCGGACCCCGAGAGTCATTTCTCAGCGCCCCGCCCCGCCCCGCCCCGCCCCGCCCCGCCCCGCCTCGCCCCGCCCCTCAGCGCTCAGCCCCAGGCGGGGCGGGGCTGGACGCGCGCACTCGACGCGTATACGGCGGCCGGGCCCCGCCATAGCTCCTGCACACACGCACACACACGCACACATTCATGCCAGATTCGTTAGATTGACTAATTGCCGGCGGGTTTTGTATGGATGGGAGCCATTCAGCCTGTATTGACTTATTGAGGGCCCATTTATCACGCTCTTCATAATGTGATCCCGACAGTGTATCCGCGAGAGTGTGTGAGTATGTGTGTGTGTGTGAGTGAAAGTGAGAGGGAAGGGGCGAAGAATAGCAGGCGAGAGTGAGACCGAGAGAGAGCGGGAGAGGGGGCGAGAGAGATTGTCAGCGCAGGGGTGTGTAGCCCAGGCGAGGCGAGGCGGGCCGCACCCTAAACCACTATGTTCCATGCGGTCGCAAAGTGACGGACGCCCGATCAGCGTCACTGGCCAGAGGGAGAAGGGAGAAGGGAGAAGGGAGAAGGGAGAAGGGAGAAGGGAGAAGGGAGAAGGGAGAGGGAGAGGGAGAGGGAGAGGGAGAGGGAGAGGGAGAGGCCCGCCCCGCCCGCCGCGCGTTAGGCCTCGCGCCCTCTACTGTCGGCGAGAAGCCCACGCGTGGGTTTAGTTGCGCGTCGCGCCGCGGGTCCGCCACATAACGGCGGTACGGTATTTCTATTCAAGAAGCCGCAGAAAATAGAGCCGATACTATACGGGCCGAGAGGTCAAAGCAGAGCGGGCCGCGCGGGGCGGGGCGGGGCGGGGCGGGTCGAGGTCGGCGGCTCTCTAATTACCTCCTCGAGCGCGTAGAGGAGAGGACAGCAGAGTGCCCTTCATGTCGTGGGTCCCGCCGGAGCCGCGCGGTACGGCGCGGCGCGGTGTCCTTGAAAGACAATAGGGGCGGGCGGGAGGGGCGCAAAGTAGCGAGCGGGGCGGGGCGGGGCGGGGCGGGGCAGGGCGGGGCGGGGCGGGGCGGGGCGGGGCGGGGCGGGGCGGGGCGGGGCGGGGAGGGGCGCACGCGGCCGCGGCCCGTCGGACACCTCAGCGCCGCGGCCGCGAGCACGTAAACCACCGCGGTGCAGCGCGTCGGCTGGGGGACGGCCTGCTTCAGCACGAGGGACAGGGGGCGAGGGGGCGCCGGCCCCGCCGCCCGACCGACAGCCACGCCACGGCGACAGTGGCGTCCTCGTCCTCTACCGCCAGCGGTCGGACGGAGGGCATCGGTCCAGTCCGCGGGGGACGCGACGTCCTGCGAATAGGACAGGAGAGGGGGGGGGGGGCGAGGGAATAGCAGGAGGACACGGCGCGGCGCGGCGGCGGAGTCGACTCGACACCCCCAGAGGATTCGGCCCGGCCCGGCCCACCGTCCCAGGCGGGGCTGGGAGAGAATAGAAAAGAGGAGCAGACGCTACTCTCCCCCCGCCCCGCGAGAAAAACGCACGCGCACCTTTACCACCAAAGGCAGCCGCAGCGTGAGGGACAGCGATCGACACTTCGTAAAGGGGACCGCCCCGCCCCTCGCTCAGATACCTGGGATTCTCGCTTTTGCTGGAATGTGCCTCAGTCGCGCGCAGCAATTAGCCCCATCTCTCTCCCCCTCTCGCTCCCTCTCTCTCTCTCTCTCTCTCTCTCTCTCTCTCTCTCTCTCTCTCTCTCTCTCTCTCTCTCTCTCTCTCTCGTCTCCCACGCCCAACCCAACCCTATTTTACATCCGCGAGGCCAGGCTAGCGCGGTCGGTCATCAATGGTGGCCCACAGGCCCTCCCGCCCCCGCCCCGCCCCGCCCCGCCCCGCCCCGCCCCGCCCCGCCCCAACCCCAGCCCGACCTAATTGCAACCTTTAGTCTTCTCTCCCCTCCTCGGGCTCCAGGGGTCGGGTTTGAACATTCCTCGGCAATCTCGTTGGCAGGCCAGACGAAACCTTCCACTCCTCCCGCGGGCCGCCCCTCCCCTCCCCTCCCCTCCCCTCCCCGCTCACTACCGCGTAGTTCCGTCTCTCTCTCTCAAAGTCTTCATCCGACTTGGGTTCGCTGCATTTAGTCTCCTGCCGGCCCCGGCCCGGCCCCGACCTTCCTCAAGCTGCTTTGGCAAAACGTCGCTGCTCTCCGAGAATGAACTGGCAAATCAAAGTTACAGCTAAGGGACCGCCGAGTTTGGAAGTTTGTAGAGTAGACCGCGGGGTGGCCGGGGGGGGGGCGGTAGGGGGCGGGGTCGGGACCCGGGCAGCTCGGAGGGAGGGGGGAGGCAGAGTAAGATCGTGCCGGCCGCTGGCCAGCGCCCGGTGGGTAGGCAGCCCAAAAGCCATCCATACAGCCGGGTTGCCTACCCGCAGGCGGCCACATTGCCCCTCCTTGCCGGGCGCGAGAGAGCAGGGCAGCGATGCCGCGGTTTACAACGAAAACTGTGCCCGGAATCAAAGAGCGAGAAATATAGAGGGGAGAGGGAGCGAGGCGGGCATCGTCCCGTCGCAATCACGGGCGCGAATCGTTTGTGTCCGATGAGTCCACTGTTGGTATTGGCTCCAAGGTCGCGGCGCCGGCCCGCCCGGCCAATAGGAGCTGGCGAAACACCAGCGCGCCAGCAGCACCGCGCCGCATATCGACACATCTAACAACGCCCCTTGATATTTATTTTCTACCCATCTCCCACCCGCCTGCCCTTTCCTCCCTGATCAACCAGAATCTGAACCGGACTGCACACCCCTGCAAACCCCGCGGCACCCGCCGCCCCCTCACCCCCATAAAACCCTCTATTAGACCATCCCCTGTAGCGCCCCCCCCCCTCCCCCCGACCTCCACCCACTCGGCTCCCGATGGGCGCAGCTCGTTTCATTTTAACTACTATCAAGCCAATTTTTTTTTACATCGTTTTCCCGGTGTTTCGGCTCGGCGCGGCGCGGGCTTTGGCGTTGCCTTGGGGGGCGGGGGAGAATTAAAATTGTGATTGGACGCGCAGCGCGGGCCGGGCCGGGCCGGGCAGCGCCGATATCAGTAATAATACTACATTGTGATGTTGAATGCGCCGCCATTACCAGTCTGCGCCAGGCCGTCTGTCTGTCTGTCTGTCGGTCTGTCGGGCAATCTGTCTGTCTCCACAACAAACACTGCTTACGCCCTCCAGACTCCACGGCCACTCGCGGAACCCACCGACAAATTACTTTCCAGAAAGAAGAAAATAAAAAGAAAACTCTACTTTCCGCAATAAACCAGGTACTTTCCAGGCGCGGCGGTACAGCGAGAAGCACACTGCTCCGCAAAGATTGCCGTGGCCGCGAGTATTTTTAAAGCCACGGCCCGCGGCCGGCGGCCGGCCCGGCCCCGGCGCAGCTTCAGACGGCGGTGGCGTGTTCTTACCCCGTCAAGTTACCCCTAACTACCCCCGGCTACCCCCGCCGCCCCCGTGAGAAGTTAGGCCCGAGGCGGTCGGGGCTAAGCCGTCTCCCAAACTAATAAGGGCGGGGCGGGGGAGGGTCAAAGGCCGAGCCGTCCGAGCCGAGCAGGGCGACCGCCAAAGAGCACCGCGATCCGCCCCACGTGCACCGGAGGGGGGGGGGGGGGACTGCAAAATCGAACAAAAATGCACTCGCCTCTGAAGGGGCGTTACTTAAATGAATAAGATTGGTATCCCCGTGGAGGTGCCCATAGGGTAGTTTAATACGACCTGGTCTGCCCAGTGCGTGGGCCCGGGCCCCGGCGGGCCTGTCGGGTCTCCGGCCAGGCGCACTCGCTGGAGCTGGAGAAGCCCCTCCAGCTCTAGCACGGCCGCCGCCCTCGCCAGAAAAGAAAGGAGAGAGAGAGAGAAAAGAAATAATCCAAAGTAAAAATAGATGAAGCTTTTGGAGATGAGGATCCAGCGGCGGGCCCGGGCCCGGCCCCCTCTAGGAGTACCCTCCGCAATCACAGACCATTTCGCTCAATCCTGTCCATTTTTGATTCGCAAACACTCTCAGTCGTCCCCGCCGAACACCGCCGCACGCAGCGCCCCTCCCCACTTATCGTTAAATATTTGCACAGGAGCACAGGGATGGGAGAGAGGAGGGTGCAAAGGGGGAGGCGGCTAGGAGCAGGAGAGAGAGAGAGAGAGAGTAGAAGAGGAGGACGAGGGGGATGAAGAGGGACCGGCCTCCGCCTCCTCGCACCACCAGGACGGGGCCGAGCCGAGCCGCTCGCCGCGCCCGCGCCACCACCACATCGCTGACCAGAGAGGAAAGGGGGGATTAATCGAAAAGGTAAACGAGGCCATCGAGCGCCAGGATCAAACGAATTCATTCGCCGCTCGGGCCTACAATCGCCAAACAAATCGGGCCGGCTCGGGTCCCGCCACTCGCGGGGACCCAATCAGAGGGCCTCCTCCACATTCATTGAGGCCCACGCCAATCGCCACCGCAGGCCAGGCACAAATACACACAGCGGCCACCTCACAGTCCGGCAAAGCGCTCATTAAACCACGGGCCACGGCGAGAGGCGCGGCCGCGGCCTGGGCAGTTCTGTCAGCTCACCTCGCGGCCTCGGACTTCCACCGCACACGAGTTTGCCACCCCGCCGGGTGGAGGCGGTGAAGGCCTCCACACCCCGAGCGCCCCCGGGTGCCGCCTAAAGAGGGTCATAGGGACCCTCTTTAGTGCCGCCCCCGCGGAGGCCTCCCTCCCGCTGAGTTGGGGCACAACTGCGGAGGGTAACGCGCAGTGAGGTGCCGGCCGGTCAGCCGGGCAGGCTTCAATAGTTTAGCACATTCGCTGACGGGTGGCGGCGCAGGCCCCGCGGGGCGCCCCACCCTCCGCCTGCCAGCGTGGCCGCGCCGCGACGGCACAAGTGTCACCACAAAGTTACAAATAAATAAGTTTTAAAACGCCAAGTCAAGGTACGCAGGTCTCATTCAAAGATTTAGAGGGGCGTTGTCGACGAAGCCGCCGACGAGGCCCCCGACGAGGCCGCCGACGAGGCCGCAGACGAGGCCGCCGACGAGGCCGCCGACGAGGCCACCGACAAGGCCGCCGACGAGGCCGCCGACGAGGCCGCCGACGAGGCCGCCGACGAGGCCCCCGACGAGGCCGCCGACGAGGCCGCCGACGAGGCCACCGACGAGGCCGCCGCCGAGGCCGCCGCCGAGGCCGCCGCCGAGGCCGCCGACGAGGCCGCCGCCGAGGCCGCCGCCGAGGCCGCCGCCGAGGCCGCCGCCGAGGCCGCCGCCGAGGCCGCCGCCGAGGCCGCCGACGATGCCGCCGATACGAGGCCGCCGATACGAGGCCGCCGACGAGGCCGCGGCTAGGACGGGCAATGCTGTCTGCGACACCCTGTTTCCTGAGCTAGGTTTGCAGGGTGCGAAAAGGGCAAATCGCGTTACGCGTCAAAGGCGCACCGCCAGCACGACGCCCACGGTGGTCCCGCCAGACGGGCCGGGCCGGGCCGGGCCGGGCCGCGGCCCCCAGCAGCAGCACGCCATGAGCCCCCCGCCCCTGCGCCCCTGCGCGGCGCCTTCCTGCCGCGCCCCTCCTCCGCCCCCCTCCCCTCTCGCGCTTAACCTTTCACGGCCCGACGCGCATTACTTGAGCATTCGATAGCCCTCGACAGGAGACAAATGGTTGAAACAGTTGCACTAACGATGGAGTAATTTTAAGAGAGGAGGGGGAGAAAGGGGGAGGTGCCGCCGTCGCCGACGCGACGGTAGGCTGCAGGGGGAGCGGCGGGGGCGGGGCGGGGGAAGGGGGGCTGGAAGGTGAATTAAGATGCCACTCTGACGCGCGGGCCCTGCCCGGGGCCGGGGGCGAGGGGGAAGAAGAATAACATGTAGGCAGCAGAGAGACGGGGGGCAGCAGTGACAGAATTTAGGCGGCGGGGAGGGGGAATGGAAACTGAATCATGTGGACCTAGCGCTGCGTCCCCTCTGTGCCCGCCCCGCCCGGCCCCGCCCCGCCCCGCCCCGCCCCGCCCCGCCCCGCCCGGTGCACATAGTCCACATACCAGCTGCCGAGCCGAGCCGAGCCGGCGCGGGGCGGGGCGGCCGACCTCCCACACCCTAACCTCTGGCAGCACTCTGCTGCCGCTCGCAATGTATGTACCACTTCACAATCATTTTAAACAAGTCAGGAATTTAAAACGGACGCTCCACATTTTCAAAGAACAAAAGTAGCGATCGTGGGAGCTCAAACCAGGCGGTAGAACCGAAGAGCGGAGGTATGAGCGCCTGTCGGCTCGGTGTCCAAGCACGGTCCGGTTGGCGAATTGACTTACTTGCAGTTTTGTCGTGATTCAGCTGAATCCAGGTCACTAAAACATTCTTCATGCATGCCTCCTTGTGTGAACAATCTTCCTGTACCACCACTTGCAGCACCAGTCTCGAAACTTCACTCTCACTCCCGACCCGAGCCCAACCGTCCCGTCACTGTCCACTGTCCACCGTCCGCCAAGATGGCCGCCGTCATTTGTTTTCGTACCATCGTTTCCACGGTTTCTACTCCCTGCTCAAACTCAGCTCTCAGCTCCCGCAGTGGCGTCCCGTTGCTTTTTTTTTCTATCTTTTGAAAATCCCTAAATATTGTCACTAATCTCATCACGACGCCCCATCGACTTCGTTTCCCCCCTGCTTGAAAATAATGCAGCGCACGGTGGCAGCCCTGGGCTCCCGGCCTCCTCCCACCCCAGCCGTCTTCTTTCCCTCCTCCTCCCCTCCCCCAGGAAAAAACAGCCACAGCGAGTAGAAGAAATAAAGCTTCTGCTTTCTTCTAACGGGAAATGCGAAAGTGTTGGGATGAAAACTAAAATCAACGCCCAGCTCTGAGTAGCCAGAAAATATATTCGACTGAAAGGTACAATACAAAGAACTGACGGAGGATTAGAATGCGCCGCACGCGCGCGCCAGAGGCTCGCCTGTCGATGTTCACGTTGTCGGCGGGGCTCGACGGCGACCCCTCCGCGAGTCCAGCTGAGCCGGCGGTCACCACATTGGCGGCCACGGACACACACACACACATACATACACACACTTGTAACCCCTCGCCGGTGCAGCTAGATTGTCCGACCTATCTTTGTGCGACCTGGCGATTTCCCCAAAATCCGAAAAAGCGCTGTCCGACCTGGATTCTGTCCCAGCTCGGATAAAGTGACAGCCGCAATAACTGCGATGTTTGCCCAGGATGACTAACATTGAACAAGACCGTCGAGGTAAAACACTTACCAGCGGAGTCCCCCGGGGACGTTCATCCAGTCAACGTTCCAAAAAATGGCGGCTGACATAGGTAACCAGCGGCATCACGTAGGCAATCTTGACATCACACACAGTCCCGATTTAAGACTTTTACCGAAGAATAGTCTAACCTGACACTACTTGAATATCTTATGTTCACGCCGATACTTTGCACGGATGCTAAAAGTTTTGTTCAAACCGCGAAAACGAATAAAAACGCCGTACCGAACGAGACGCGCGCGTCACTGAGCGATGCTCATTTCTTCAAACTGTCACTGCAACCGTTTCTGCGGGGCTGCCAACTTCAATCCAACCTAACCACACTCGTTGCTGATGCATTAAAAATTCCGGATTTGAGTGGATGTGCTTACTGCCATTTTGGCCAAAAAAAGCAGATGACGAGACGGAAAAAGAGACCTTTTCGGGAACTATTATTGTATAATTTTTGACTGAAAGCTGTTACTGAGCCTGGTCGGGTCAGGACCGGGGGGCTCTCGATCCTCTCGATCCATCACAACAACCAAGAGAATCGTCTGCTGAGACGACTGTAACATCATAACATCATAACCTAGGGGCGAAATCCAGCGCTTTTTCGGATTTCGGGGAATTCGCCAGGTCGGACAATTTACATACACCCCTCCTCGCGGCCGCGTTTACGTCGATTTATTTGCACATGGGCAGCAGATGCTGGCTATAAAGTGGAAGAGATGATCGGAAGAGGTCGGGGGTAGCAGGGCGGGGAGGGGTGGGCTCGCGCGGCGGGCGGGAGTATGGGGTCGGGAACACGCCGGACCGGACCGCGGGCGGGCGCCATACGGTCGGCGGAGGCCACGGCGCCGACAAGGGACACGCGCATCGCGCAGTGTACTGCAAGGGGTCGCGTCGGAACGAATGTCGCACCACGGCGGAGGTTATAAGGTGGAGGGAGGGAAGGGGGAGGGGAGGGAGGATAGCGATAGCGGATGGGAGGGGAGGGTGGCGGCGGCCGGGCCGGGGGCGCGCCGCGCCGTGCTGCCCGCGCGCGCGGAATACATAATATTGGACGGGGAGGTGACAAAAGAACGGCGCCCAAGGAGTGGCGCTCTCCGCGCGCCGTCCAGGGCCAGGGCGTCCAGATAGAGAGGCCAGGCCATCGCGATATCACAGTCGAATACTTCATCCGGGTCGGCTCCGGGCTCCGGGGCTGCTCACGCCTCTCCCGCGCCTCCGCGCGGGGCGCCGCGGGGCGCCGGCGCCAGGGGAAAGAAAGGAGGGCGGGAGATTCCTTACGACGCGAGTCCTTTCAGAAGTTTCGCGGACGAGAAGATTCCTGCACCTTTATTCGCGGGGCGCCCGGGAGATTTGCAGCGACACCGTCCGCGTCGTGCGACGTATCGACTGTTTCGGAACGACTGTGTCGCCGCCTCATGTCGGGGAGATGTCACGTGTCGTGTCACGGGCGCGCCTGGCCGTCACCGCGCCGCATGTGTCCGTGACACGGGCTGTAGGGGTAACACACGGGCAGAGATCAACCCCGTCCCGTCAGCCTCGATCGCAATTACGATAATGTCTGCGCCGAGCGGGGCTGGCCAAAGTGTCGGCAAACACTAGACGATTCGAATGCACAATCGACCCTCCCCCTCACTTATCTCTCTCGCTCCCCGTCTCTCGCTCTCCCCTCTCTGATCCTCTCTCTCTCGCTCGCTCGCTCGCGAGAACAAACTTCGCATCTCCCTGCATGAATCACGACACAGCGGAGCAGGGTAGGGCAGGGCGCCGTGCGGGCGCGGGGCGGGGCGGGGCGGGGCGGGGCGGGGCGCGTGTGAGGGACAATACACCCCTCCGCGCTGCGCCCGGCCCTTCCCTGCGCCCGCGTGCGCCGCGCGGCCCGCTGTTGCTTGATGGGGACGCGAAAAATACAAGGGGACCAAACAAAAAAGACGAGGCTTGATTTTTATCCTCGATCCAGAGAGTTATGCCATGGACCCTCTATCGTATCGCGGTGGATCCGGAACAACAAAAAAGAACATAAATTATGGGGCATTTATAAGCCATTATCTTCATACATTTCCCCTGCAGCTCCCTTTGAATAAAAAATATGAAAGCATCTCTTTTTTTTTTATTCTTGGCTAAAGACTTTCGAAGAGGAAAAATCCTGGCGAGAAGGTCCTAAGTCGTGGCATTGCGGCAGTGTCATCTCCCGCCCCGGGCCGGACCATTTTGCTCCGGCACCCCGTCGCCTCCGCGCTGTGCCCCGCCTCACCCCGCCCCACCCCGCGCCGCCCCGCGCCGCCCCGCGCCGCCCCGCGCCCGCGAGCAAAGCAATCTCCTCCTCCAGCCGCCCGCCCCGCCCCGCCCTGCCCGGCCCGGCCCGGCCCGACCCACGGAGACGCTCGTCTTAATTTGCTGTCAATATCCGGCAGGAGCTCGCGCAACGCTGCGCCGCGCCACGCCACGCCACGCCACGCCACGCCACGCCACGCCACGCCACGCCGGACCACGCAGCACCACCCCGCGCCAGACCGCGCCGTTTGCAATAAGGAGCGCTTAAGCCGAACGCCCTTAATGGCCGCGAGGGCCCGCGCTCCGCTGCTCCGCTCTGGAGGCGCCGGGGCGGGGCGGGGCGCGGCGGGGCGGGGGTGTCTTACCGCGGAAGTAAGGACCGGGCCGGGCCTGTGTGGCGGCGCGCTGCTACCCTCCGCGAGCACCGCCCTCCCCGCGCTCCGCCCTCCCTGCGCCCGCGCCCCGCGCCCCGAGTGCGAGGTGGGCGAGTAGGCGCATGCAGTGCAGACCCCTCCTGCCCGCCGTACGCTGTAATACACTCTGCGGCCGGGCCGGGCCGGCCCCCGAGGTTCAGTTCAGCGTATGC
Organism: Frankliniella intonsa; assembly: GCA_033675135.1. NCBI lineage: Eukaryota > Metazoa > Arthropoda > Insecta > Thysanoptera > Thripidae > Frankliniella > Frankliniella intonsa. Next base: position 2,866,522 of record CM066256.1, read on the forward strand.
GGCGCCATCCTCCTCCCCCACCCCTTGCTCCTGCTCATGCTCGGATCCCATCTGCAGCGGATTTGGTTTCCGTGCGGGGCGCCTATAAGTATGGGGAAGGGTGGGACGGGCGTGAGTGCAGGCGAGGCTAAGCTCCGAGGATGCACCGCGCCTAACAACAGTCTGAGTACAGGCCGCGCCCCGCCCCGCCCCGGCCCCGCCCCGCCTTAGCCCCGCCTTGCCCCGCCGGGCAGGGCCAGGCGAAGCACAGCACGGCGCAGCAGTCCCACCCATACAAGCGGGGTTCGGATGTCTTACAGAAAACAGGCCCAATAACACAGCGTGGGGGCTTGTTTCCGAGCCTGAGCATCCTTATAGAGGGCAAACGACCTCGACTCGCCCCACCCTGCCCCGCGGCACCCCGCCCTGCCCGCCCCCGCCCGCCCTGCCCGCCCCCGCCCCGCCCCGCCCGCCCTCAGCTCAGGCCTCATAGATGTATGCAGGCGGCGCGCAACGGCAGGCAGACGTGCGGGGCGGGGCGGGGCGGGGCGGGGCGGGGCGGCGGGCCGCAGGGTGCACCGCGAAATGCGTGGACGAGAGCAAATAATTCTTTAAAAAAAGACTAAAAAGAGGAAGAAAAGTGGTGCTGTATACAGTCTCCGGTGTGCTGGGCGGGGCAGGCTCAGGCTGCTCCGGGGATGCTTTGGGCGGCGGGGAGGCGGGCACGGAGGCGGGAGGCGGGGAGCGGTGCAGTAAACTGCTCGGCTCGAGACCACTTGAACTGCCCGCGCCGCCCCCCTCCCCTTCCCCTCCCCGGCCTCTCACTTTAACAGCCCCTCCGGCCTGTAGCGCAGGGGAGGGCGCGGCGCGCGGCGCGGGGACGGAAAGGGCTGGACCCGGCACGGCACGGCAGGGCAGGGCACGGCCCGGGGCGATGCATCACGCGCACGCGCGCACACGCACTACCGCAATACTTGAGCCGCTGCCCCCGCCTCGCCTCGCCCCCGCCTCGCCCCCGCCTCGCCTCGCCCCCGCCCCTCATTCGGAGCGCGAAACAAGGAAAAGGTGCGACGGAATCGCCTCGTCCGTCACGTCGGCAAGAAGTAGTGGTGAAATAAACGGCATCTACGACCACTCCCCCTTTTCTCCCCCACACTCTCACCACTTTCACGACCACCTTTTACTCGTTTCCTTCTTTCCCTTTCCCAGCGCCCTTCACGGCGCTACCTTGCCAAAAAGCATTGCCAAAGGCAGGGGAGAGGGGGAGGCGGGTATAGGAGCCTCATGACTGCCCTTACCCGCCCCACCCCCTTCTAGCCCTGTATAAAACGAATTTCGCTAGACCTACGCCAGTCGCCAGTCCTCACGGTTCGACTCACTGACAACAGTTAATTAATCCAGCCCCCTCCCGCCTCCCGAAATCCCAGAGTCACAACAAAAGGGGAAATATTCTCGATTTTAGCGAAGCTAAACGACCGTACCGGAAAAATGGTGTAGCATGGATGACTGCCAGCAATGAAAAGCGTGAACGCAGCGCGGCGGAGTCCTGGTGAGGCGGGGCGGGGCGGGGCGGGCGCGCCGAGGGTGGGGTGGGTGGGGCGGTGCGGGGTAGTGTGAGGGGCTGCGGGTGGCTGTGCTTTATTTGGTTTCCGGACTGTCGCCCGCCCTCCCCCGCCACCGCCCTGCCCCGTCCCCGCCCGCGCGCCTCGTATGCTGGCGGCGTACAGCTTCCCTTTCTCACACGGAGATGACCAGCGCGCCGCCCCCGCCCCCGCCCCGCCGCACCAGATTTGGCGGCAGCAGGACAGCGCGGGCGGAACACGCATGTATTTCCGGAGGCGACACCCGGCCCGGGGAACCCGGCGCGACGCGACACCCGGCAGGAGACGGAGCGGGGCCGGAAGAGAGGGATGGGAGACAGAACAGCGGGGAGGCGGGGGCGGAGGGGGCGGGGCCGAGGCGGGGCTGATTCATTCCCAGCTCAGCCTCGTTGTTTTTGAGACCGTCGGGGAGCTGGCGAGGCGATGTGCATCAGGCCGAGGGACGGCGAGGCGGGGAAGAGCTTCAGCGCGGCGTGGCGCGGCGTGGCGCATATCTTCTTAAAAGCATAGCGTGACTACAACCTGTGACCCGGCGGCCCCGCCGCACTCCGCGCCCCGCCCCGCCCCGCCCCGCCCCGCCCCGCCCCGCCGCGCGACCCGCGGCAGCAGCGAGAGGAATCACTTCCCTCGCGGAGCGGGCGTTAAGTGACCCATAACTTAACCCGGGGTGCATGCGGGGCGGGGCGGGGCGGGGCGGCGGTGGGCTTCTGGTCGGCCGCGGAGCCGCGGGCTGCCGAACAAGTTTCCGACCCGCGTGTACGGTCCAGACCGCGTCCCGTCCCGGGCAGACCACGGGCGGGGCGGGGCGGGGCGGGGAGGGCGGGGCGGGGCGGGGCGCAGTCACCCACACCCCCTACCCTTTGCCCTCGCGGGTCGGACCGACTAGGACAACTGGATGACCATAGCCGCACCCTACAGACAGAGGGTCCTGCTAGGGCCTCAGGGCACTCCCTCTCTGCAGTTTGCTGCGCTCGTTTTTGCGTCCCTGGTTACCCGCTCGTCGCGCCCCGCCCGCACCCGCACCGCCCCACAGCCTGTATCTGGGGCGGGGCGGGGCGGACTGGCGCGGACTCGCCACACCGCCGCGGCGGCGGTCCGTGCAGCTCAGCCTGGCCCGCCAACCCATGGACCTGCATTAATTTGGGGGTATATGTTGCGAAACAAAATGAGTGTCATTACTCAGGGCTGCCGCAGATATCAGCGCGGCTCGAGCGGCGGGGCGGGGCGGGGCGGGCGGTGAAATACGGGCGGGCCCGGGCCGCGGCCACGGCATGGAGAAGCAAACGGCCCGGCCCGGCCCGGCCCGGCCGGCCTGGCCTCAGCATGCATCTCCTTGATTTCTTTATTCTATTCGCTCGGAGGAAACGCGGGAGAATAAGAGGCAGAGAGGAAATGAGCAAGGCAACCTAATCCGTTAAAAGATAAAGCCAGGTGGACAACAAAGTGTGCTCGTTTACACCAGCCGAACCGGGTCGCCGGATTGAATAAGACACCCGGATAGGCAGGTAGATTACTGCAGCGTGCGGCGGTGCTGCCTACCTCCTCGGCGCCTCGCAGTTCAAGTCATGGCGTATACGGCCAGATTACTCGAGCTGCGCACGGCACACCCTTCTCTCTCGCGTCACGCCCCGCCCCGCCCCGCCCCGCCTCCATGCCGCCTGTGTTCAGCCCGGCGTGCGCCCCGGGACGCCCCGCCCCGGCAGCGCCAGCCAGGCTCGCTAACGGGGCCAATCTCGCGACTCTAATATGATTACGCAGGAACAAAATGGCGCACAAGTTGGCCCCGTCACAAGGGCAGCACAGGGCGGGGCGGGGCGGGGCGGGGCGGGGCGGGGCGGGGCGGGGCCGGGGCTGGAGCTGTGCGACGCGGCCGGGCCGGCGGGGCGGCACCCGACACAGGGCTAACGACGTCCAGGACCACCAGGACCAGGGCAATGGCACGGCGAGCTGGCGCAATAAGGCGCATCCGCCCGCCCCGCCCCGCCCCGCCCCGCCGCGCTGCCGGCGCCGCCACGCCTCGCCACGAGCTCGCCATCGGCATGGCCATCCTCCGGGTGAAATATAACGGCGGCCCTGCCCTGCTCTGCTCGCCCGCTGCTGCCCCCGTAGCATCGCACCCAGATTTATCTCAAACGCTCGAGCATCACGTATGTCTCATTTTTACCAGATCAGGATTTCCATCTGCACGTAATTCCCGATTAATGGGACACGGTCGACCGAGCCGAGCCCCCGACCGCCAGCCTGCGCAGCGCACTGCCGCGCCGCCCCGCCCCGCTCACGCGCGCGCTGCGGGGCGGGGCGGGGCGGGGCGGGGCGGGGCGGGGCGGGGCGGGAGGGGCGCGGAGCGTATGGACGACCGGAATATGGGAGAGGAACGGAAGCAATCCACGGGTTTTGCGGGATGTGCGCAAAGGAATGGGGGGAAAAAAATATGTGGGTCAGTGGAAAAATGAAAATGAGACATTTACATAAACATCGATGGCAGGGACGACTTTTACTACTTGTTTTCTGGCAGTTCTGTTGGTGACAGAGACTGGCCGTCTAGCACACGAGTGAATGAAAGGCACTGGCCGGGCCTGGGGATGGAGAGGGGAGGGGAGGGGAGGGGAGGCGCACCGGGACAGTGCTCTTCCCCCAGCACTTTGGGGGCGGTGCCCGGCCCCGGCGCGGCGCGGCGCGTCCCCGAGGACGTTGGGCCGGCCGGGCCGGGCACGCCGCCGCGCCGGACACAGGTCTCGGTCCGGGCCTCTGGGCCTCTTAGCCCACGACCGGCGACACACACACATACATACTCTGGAAACCTTAGTGTGCGGCAGTCCAAAACTCTTTGGTGTAGGACTAAAGTGTCCTCCACCTTGGGTGTGTGAGGCACGATATGGCCTACACGTCACAAAGGTGTCTTTGGACACTGGTCCTGCACCAAAAAAAAAAAAGCTTTCCAGAGCGCACACCTTGGGACGACATGACATAAGGCCCACGAAAACCGGGGCTCTTAAAAAAAATCCGCCCCTGGTAACCCGCGGGTAAGATCCCGGGAAAGGCAAAGCGTTTACCCGGGTACAGCCGGCTACGAGGACTCCCTTACCTTGAGGGAGTGCGGCGCGGGCGGCCGGCGCGGCCAGGCCCGCCAGCAGCAGCAGCGTGAGGGCCAGGATGCAGGCCTTCATGACGGCGAGGACGGCGGCCATGTCAGCAGGCGCATGCTGCTGGTGCACTCACTCACTCACACGCACTCACACACGTACGCACTGGTATTCCTCGGGCTGACACTGGGGCGCACCGCACACTCACACTCACACACACTCACACACAGTAATCCAAAAGAGAGTGGGGTTCACATGGCGCCCTCGCGGCGCAGCGTGGCGCGCGGCGCGGCGCGGACTGCAACTCGCGTGTTCGGCTACGCGCGGTGCGTCGCGGCGCGGCGCGCTGGCGGGCGTCGGGTCGGGGTGGCGCGGTCCAGCAGCAGAGCGGCGTCCTCCCGGCTAGGCGTCGCGGCGCAGACTGGGCGGGCGGCGCGGGCGCCACCGCCGCTGTGGCTGCTGCTGGAGTCGCCCCGCCCCGCCCCGCCCCGCCCCTAGGCACCCCCGCGTGCAGCCCCAGGCCCCGGCCCGGCACAGCATCAGCCCCGTCCGGCAAGCAGGCCCGTCCCGTCCCCGTGCCGTCCCTTCATGTTGCCTTGATTAATCGCGTGTGGTATTTGATAGTTGAAAGGCCCCGCGCCACGCCACGCCACGCCACGCCGCACGCGGTAAGAGCCCGGAGCCCGGCAGAGAAGAGGGGACCGGCCGGGGCGGGGCGGGGCGGGGCGGGGCGGGGCGGGGCGGGGCGGGGCGGGGCGGGGCGGGGTGGGGCGGGGCGGGCACGGGGTGTACCTCTGATACCGCTATCGGGGTGCAATTAACTCGGGCTGGGCCGCTGCCGGTGCCGGGCTGGACTGGGGAGGGAAGGACCAGAGTGTAATATGGACCGCAGAGCCGCCGGCTCTGACCGCTGGCTGTTGCAGTAAAAGGGGACAGGGAAGGACAGAAAAAAGGTTCCAATTTAGGACACTGAAAAAATATCTTACGCGCCTGTATTTAGAAGATTTTGAAAAGGCGGAATTCATCAAAATTGCACGTTTTAATTTGGAGCGTCCTAAATTGAGTTGTTTTTATTTCCAAAAGCTGTGACAACCCCTAATTCCTGGTTGGTTCACAAGTCCAAAGCTGCTGCTTGGGAGAACCTCCGCCTCCGGTGAAGGTGTGACGATGCCACTTGTTTGAACGCCGCTAAAGACAAATTAGTCTGTCGAGGGCGTAGAGGGGAAATTGGAGGGATGCCGTGGTGGGGGTGGGGTTGTAGGCGCCCACCCCGCCCCGCCCCGCCCCGCCCCACCCGGCCCGGCTCAGAACCCCCGCACCCGCTCAGTCCGGCAGTGATTACGCGCGGCCTGCGGCTAGCTGCGGGGCGGGGGAGGGAAGGGGGGCTGCGCGTTACAGCCCCCTCTCCACCACCCCTGGGGGTGACACGGCCCCTAATATTTACATGTTAATAGAAACCACACTCGTGGAAAACCTTCTTCCCTGTTTTGTGCAAATCTTCTGCTGGTCCCGGGTTGTGCGCCGTGGCGGGGGGGCGGAGGGAAGGATCGAGGTTGGACACATACGTTGAGCAATATTATGTTACTCGAGGTAAGGCCCCTTTCTTTACGGATTACTGGCAGGAAAACAAAATCGCGAAACATGTTAAAATGTAACACAGACTCCTTTACTTTACGGCTATTCTTTATAGGGTCGTAGGTCTCGCCGCAATTGCATTTCAGGACGCCCAAGCAGAGTGCCATTACGGGCGTGACCTCTTCGCCATGTTATTGGCCAAGTTCGAATCTACCAACGAATGGGATGGGGGATGGGGATGGAAGAGTTCGGTTAGGGGGTCGTCGGCGTTGTTGGGGCGGTTGGTCCCCGAGAAGAAGGGGGATGTGGTAAAAAAAAAAAAGATAACCGATAGCCAAGTAATGGCCGCAATTAAAAACAAATTACGGAACTATAGAGGCAAGTACTGCGGCGTTCACCATGGCGGCCCCAACCGGACCCCTCCGGAAAGAGGGAAGGCCAGGGGCGGGACGAGGGGGCGCAGTACTCTGCAAACTTAAAACGCTCAAGGCGGGGGCGAGGACAATCAATGAGATTATCTAAGACGACATGAAATATTATTTGGCTAATCCTAAATCGAATTTGCTGTTATGATGACAGATACGCCACAGAGAACGCGGGGAGAGAGGGGGGGGGGAGTGATGGGGAGTGTTTTTAGCGGATGATACATTCTAACTAGCCTTAACTTAAATGGCAATTACTAAACGTAAGATATTGTATCAGCTAGCTTGTACTCTCATAAAGCGAATGGCGAGTGTGGCAGAATATTATACAGGGGGGATTGTGTCGCCCACGCGACAATGCCCTGCATGAGTTGCTACTGCCGCAACGACCGAACAACAATGTTCGTTCGGACCTTAGGACCCAGCGGACCCAGCGCAACCCAGTGACCCGTCTCCCTATTAGCTTTAAAACTTTAAAATTAAGAAAACTATTTTAATTTTTACCTTCCCAGCTACCCTCCAGCTTGAACACTCTAGATAGTATAATGAAATTATAAATATGCCTACCGACGTAAACGTAAAAATATAGCAACAAAATGTATCATCTGCCTTCAATTCCTTTTTTTCAGTTTTAACAAGGAATTTATTGTGAGAGCGAGCGAGGGAATTCCTAAAGAAATAGACATGAAACTTCAACTTCAAAAAGGGTTATAACAAACATCGGACCTCAACCCAAAGGGCACGGAGAAAGTTTCTCACTTAGAGACGCACAGGTCGGGGGGCAAACTGCCGCCCCAAAGCCATGGTAGACCATATTTTTCACCGCCCAATTCCCCGGCACCAAAACTACACCGAGTTCGCGACACTGATTCTCACGTCGCCATGTCGACGCCGTCTGTTCTGTTTTCCCCCAGGCGTCGCCACAGTCGTGGCCAGACCGGACCAGAGGCAGGCAGGCCGAGCAGACTAGACCGCCGCGACGTGAGGGAACGACTTCGAACGCAGACTCAGCCTCCTCTCTCCCTCCCCCTCTCCCTCCGGGCCGCCCTTTCTCTCTCCACGCCGCGCCCGCCGCCGCATGCTTCGCGCCAACGCGGCCACCCTGACGTCTCTTAAAAGTTGGAATTGTGTCTTAAGAACAAGTTTAGATGAGCTCTCAAACGATCGTGGCTTTCTCCCTCTCCGTCTGACGCAAGGGGGTTGGGTAGGGTGGGGTGGGGGAAGTCGCAGGAGGCTGTGGAGGCTGTGTCGCGGGTTGCCCGCGCCCGCTTCTATCCTGTCCTTGTGACAGATCGCAAGGGGAAATAAGCTTCGAAAAGTGACACCGAAGGTCGGAGTTCATTAACATTTTGAAAAAATTAAGTTTACCGAAATTTCTCCTCGAAGTTGCTGAACTTCAATTGAAGTTCATGGAAGTCCGGCCACAAAATTTCACCGAAGTTCATGAAAAATCTGCGTAGTTTACCGAAAATCTTTTCTCAAGTTTAAAATATCAATAGACTGGGGCTCAAGCCTATAACTGTCCCTTGTCAGATCGCGACCGGGAAGTCGGGAATGGGCCGGAGGGCCGAATGGGGCTGCCTCGGCTGGCTCCCAGAGGTGACGGTGATGAAAGCCCCAACCAACATGCTGGCAGTGACAGTGACAGACATGTTGAGCCAAGCCAACACCTATCCGGTGAGCGAAATTTAAGTAAGCTAATATGAGAAGTAAATTGAGTAATAAAATATGAAAGGGCCAGATGATTTTTGGAATGAAAATGGTTTTAACTTTATAAAAAATAGATTATAATTTAAGTCTAGGGAAGTGTTTTCTACCAAAATGAAACAACAAATGTAAAAATAAAAATACCCATCACACAAAGAGGTGGCAATCATTATTCCAATTTACAATTTTTTTAATGTTTTTTTTTTTCAGTCTTTTCAGTTTTGTTAGCAAATATATCACAGTATAATTTTTTTTCCCTCTGTAACTTCACTGATTGAATGAAAGCTCTAACCACATAATTTTATGAATTGTTTTAAACAGCTAAATCAAAAAAGGGACACAAATTGCAATGAGCATACAAAGATGAGTCTTCTTGCGAAACAAAAAACAGAGTTTGGCTTAAACAACCAGTCTCTGCATGGGAAGTTGTGATTGTGTAGATACGATCTTTTACATCAGAGAGCGGAGCACGTGCTGGCACAGTCATGGGACAGTTTTCACAATTAATAGTGCGTTCTGATGCATTACACATTAAATTACCTTTCAAACAGACTGGGCAAATGACTAGAAGGGTTTCTTCCCATAATTGTTGCAATGCATTATCATCCGCCATGAAGAGGTCGTACTGCTGCATGAGCCAGTTCTCTACAGAAAAATCAGAATAAATCATAAAATAAAAATATAAAACTTCTAGCATTTTTGACGTATGTAAAATTTCTTTGGAGATCTAATTATTTACCTTGCTCCAGAAAAGATTCAGATATAAGATCCTCCCTGAAGCGGGTTTCATCTTCAACATCCATTTCACTGAAAGGGCGAATACAAATGTCAATGAAAATGAAATTTTAGATAATAATAGAAAAAGTAATAGTATACACTTACATAAAATCTTCCGTGTCCAAAATGTTGGAAACTTCTTGTCGAATAGCACTGAACAAAATATCACTTTCTGCGGTACTGACATCTCTTAATTTATCAAGCAGACGTCCTCTATTCTCCTTTATTCTATTATGAAACCGCTAAAACGCCAAATTTGAAGGTGATTACTCGCGGACATTCGTTGCGACACTTGTGTTGGTTTTTTCGTAGTATTACAAACCACTAACCTTACGCAGTACGTCTTTAAACTGCGGCACTCCATGTTTCAACCGCATGGCAGCATTTCTGGATCGGATTTTTTGATGAGTGCTAGGACTAATAATTATGCCAGCACTAGAGAAAGAGCCAGATTCCATTTTTATCGGCTACTGAAAGCTCGAACAACCAAACACATTAAATAAATTAACAATGTTTACGACGACAGATTTTCAAAACAGCTGTGGAAACAAAAGACTAACAGAAGGGGGCGGGAGGAAGGGGGTCTGCTGGGCAGGTTTTCCAACATAACAGAATTGGTTCAGTAGTTTGAACCCTCTCTGTCTTCTTTTGTAGTTAAAGTTGTGATCCATATTTAATTTTTTTGTACTTTCCCAAAAACACATTTTTACCCTCTACTCATGTAGCACACTTATCTATTGTGTGGTTGGCAATACGAGATCGAGATCAGATCTTTTGGCGGCAAAGACCCCCGCCAGACTCAAATATTTTCATGCTTTGCATAGATTTTGTATTTCCTGTGATTCTATTTTCCAAAAAGTACATTGCGGGTGCGGGATGTAGCAGATTTAAAAAAAAAAAAAAAAAAACATAACGATTCAGATGAACCCATTTAAAATGTATTTCAATTAAAATATTGAGCATTTGAAAACATTCCCATTTTACAAATAAAGCTGTACTAAGAAAGTTCATTGTTGACAAGCAAACTTAGCTTCTGCAATTTACATCAAGTGAAGTACAGATTGTGGACAGTATCTGTTAATTAAGTTATTTTCTTGTAAAACAAAGAAAAAAATACAAGATTTGCCCATGTTAGAAGATAAAAGAATACAAAAAAGAAAAAAAAACTTGTGAGAATGAGAGCAAATTAGGAAGACTGACATTCATACCATAATACCAGTTGAACTGTTTACTGTTCTACCACAGAAATTGAAAAATTAAAAAAAATCTACTGCTTTTAACAGATACAACAAATGACAGATACATCACTGTCAACCTTCTATAAGAAAATTAAATGTCTTGTCAAAATATCACTTGACTAGCATTGCTCACAAAGATGCAAAAAATGAAATAAACATTATAAGACTAAAATTAAATTAACATTAACAATGTTTTGTCCTGGGTGTAAGAACAGTGTTAAGAAAATAAAACTTGAGCAGACTATCTATTTATTATAACAATAACCAACCGTACCATGGCCAACAACCAGTTATAACAAGGCAAAAAAGTTGAGTTTGAAATCTACTTTTAGCTTTCCTTTGCTATTATGGAATTGTTGCCTCCAAACATATTCTTTCTTGTAGAGAAATATTTTGAAGTACAAAGGGATGCTTGTATATATATATATGAAATGATCAAAATCAAGGTATAGCAAAGGAATAGGAAGATTATAATAACTGTCAAGATGGTCATTGGAATAACCAACTGCTATGAAAAACATAGCTACTAATTCAAATCACACTCAGTGAAAGTTAATGACATTGCCTTCTTGGCAGAAAATACACTGGACTAGAAATCCGTGGACACTCACTTTAAATCTCAACAATTAGATTCCTTTCAGTAATTTCCAAGGTTTAGAGGCAATCGTGCTCTAAGCAGTCAAAACTTCATTGACATTGTAATCCTTATAACTTCCACAGAGTCTCTTTGACAACTGTGAATAAGATGTTTTCTTTCCACTGTGACAAAATGACACATTTTATCTTCCACCAAAATGGCTTTCCTTCGTACAATCAACATGTGTACTCTTAAAGGGTTTTCAAATATGAATCACACTAAACTTCAGAGAATAAAACAGTACGAAAATTACCATAGATACAGCATGATCTGATAAAATGTGACATTTTGTCAAAAATGGGAAAGATTCTTGATCACTCTGTTTGAGAACACAGTGTTCAGTGAAGGTCACAGCCCAAAACCTTCTGATTTCTGGCTGCTTCATTGCATTAGCTCCGAAGTGAGCTGTACTTGACTTCATCCATGACTTTTACTAGAAGTTTTCCACTTTGCAAAGAATGATTCAATGTGCTCCATTGAAATACCTGCAAAAACAGATGTCAAGAGATTCATCATTAATATGCTTCTAGTAGTTTGGGTGTTGAAAAAGAAAACAAAAAATTGTTATAGAAATAGTTTTTGCACCTACCAACAGCTTTAGCAACACCAACAGGACTGAAAGTTGGGCTATCATCCCAGCTATGTCCAGTGAGAAGAGTAACAAAGTTCGCACCTGAATCCTTGTTGTGACATGCACTACTTTGATTATTAAGGTAGTGACAGCATTCCAGTACTTGAAAATATGTCCTGAATGATACAAATAATAGAATACAAATTATCTATACAGTAGTTATAATAAGTTTCAAGAGATACATATATATTTCCAAAAATCTTACCAGGCTTCACGAGATTTTTGTTTAGGATAAGCTACCAGTGGTAAGTGCAAAGCTTCTTGGGATGTTTGAGCTCTAAGAAATCTACTGCCTTTCTGGAACTGGAACTCAAGCCATCGGATAGCATCACGTGCTAAAACACTTTCACGTTTCAGTTGATCCAAAGCTGTCAAAACTGAAAGGAGAAAATACAGCTGAATGTATTTAAGGTTCAACTTCGTAATAAAATTTTTAAATAGATTTTCATAATGTTTTACCTATGGATGGAACAACCATGATGAACTTCCGACTAGCCATGAGCTGCCCAACCAACTGATAGTGCTTGGTCAAGGCATCTACATCAAGAACCAAATACGGTGAGAATGTTGCACCCTTGCACCCCCTCTTGACAGATGTTTCCAAATTGTGCACCTCTGCTCTCAGCCATAACTGTCCCATGTTATGCATAACCTCCTCCCTTCTTTGATGATCAACACTTGGAGACATTGGCTAGAATGTAAAAGAGATAAATCACAGTATTTACTAAAGAATTTAGGATATTCAGAAAGATTACAGAATGGTAATTACAGATTTGGTTGGAGTATCAGTGTTTAACTTCTTCTTAGGGCAAGCAGAAAACTTTCGCGTTACATTATTGTATTCCACTCCAGTTTCGGGAATTGTTTCCAGAAAGTTGCAAAACTGCACAAGTCTCTGAATTCTCAAAAGTGCCTTAAAAATACAACGAACATAATAAAACCCATTTAAAGATAAAGTATTAAAATTTATTAAACAGGATATTTTTGTATTTACCTCCTCTTTAGAACTCAAGCACTTCTGTCTGATAAGCTCCCAATCCAAGTTTTCATGAGCTCTGTCCAGAAAAGGTAATTTCTGCAAAAGTGCATCTTCAGGGAGTGGTACTTTGCTCTTCAATTCAATCATAGAGTAGTGTGTCAAAAACAACTGAGCCGAATGATCTGCAAACGAAAAAAAATAATAAAAAAATCTATGTAACCTTAACTCTCAATGTGACCCTTTTTTTCTTTTTCAAAATAATGTTTAAAAATGTGTGAAGTGTCAGTACTTTTATTTTCTCACCTGTTTCTATGTCTTTCAAATCAATATTAATACAATTGACCAAATTAACAAATTTTTTGATCAAATCAAATGATTCTTTTCCACAAGCTTCAATAACAGTTTTGTCACCCAAGAGCCAATCTACACATATTTTAACTGCAGGAAGAAGGCTCTCCCCAGCAACTTGTTCAAGCACATCTATGGGACTTGCAGACTGAGAAAGAAAATACTAGTGTTATAATGTGCTCATGCAAATCAGGCATATTATTTAAATTAAAAAATATACCTACTTTTTGAGCCATATTTTTCATTTTTTTAATGGGAGTTGCATGACCATTCTTTAATTGGGGTGATCTAAAGAAAAATACAATAGGATAAAATCTTGTAACAGAAATAAATAAGAAAGACATACAAAAATAAAAACAACTTACAGTAATGTATCATCTGCATCAGTTACTTCCTCTAGAATCACAACGTCTGCATCATCATCAGCACAAGAAATACCCTCCTTTTCCCTACCATTAAGCTCACCATCTTCATCGGAGCTTAAATCTAAGACTACCTCTTCATCCTCACTCAAATCAGATGAAGCAGAAAGATTACAGTATTCATCTAAAAATAAAAAAAAAGGAGTTTAATTGGTAAAAATAAAAAAGGCAACAAAGACCATTAATAACCAACCAGCTTGAAATCATACCATTTCCTTCATCTGAGTCAGATGTACTGGACTGTCTATGGCGTCGTCTTGCTATTCTTTTTAGCTTTTTAGGTCTCTTTGTACTATTTTCTCCAGAAAGTCCATTTGATATGATACTCAAACTATCACCATTCATGTGACCATTTTCCTTAGAATCCTCAGCTGCTTTTGGACCTTCTTTTCCTAACTCCATTTCCTTCTCCTTACAAGATAGTTCACCACTATCACAACTTTTTACAGTGGGCAAGGAAATATTTAAAACTGAATCTTGGAAGTTTTCTTGTACTTGTTGAATTAAAAGACAAAATACAGCCAACAGGAAGGCAACAAGAGAAGACACTTGGTCTGATCCTAGAATGAAAGAATGAAACAATTAGCCAGTGATGATTTCTGATTTCTGTATTTTAGATTAGCCCTTTATTACCTTTGCTTCTTAGTCTATAAAGACAGATAAGTGTTATTACAACTATTTTAAGAACCATATCTTTGGTAAGATATGATGGAAAATTTTCTTGTGGTTTGGATAAAGAGTTGCATAAGTAATCAGCATCAGCATTTGAGTCATTTGATTCAGTAAAACCAAGACAGATTTGAAAATCTAATAGTGTTTGATGGCACAGCTAAGAAAAATTAAACAGTTATAAGATAATGTATGAATACAAACTTGCAGCTAAACATTTAAATCTAAAAATAGGTGAAAAGACTCACATCACTGAGGTTGGAAACAGGCTTCTTGTCAAAATACCACAAGTCAGCAAGAAGCAAAAAATGAGAGAGGAATTGCTGAATTTGGTCCTGTGTCTCAGACAGATGTCCACTGCCAGGAGGCAGACAATGGCATCGCCAAAAGGTTGATCCCAGTCCGACTGTTTGCTCTTGTGGAACTTTTTGAGCATTACGTTCAAATGATCTTTTTAAATTACCTTCGGCACCTTCAAAAGACTGGACACACATCAAACTGGAAAAAGTAGTAAATTATTAGAATCCCGTACTCATTGAATCTCTTAACAAAATGAAGGACACCAGTTGTATTACCATCGTATGTAGTGATACACAGCATCTAAATTACAGTTTGTACTCAGTGATAAGGTACCTAATTGATTGTGAGGCATCCCTATGTCTGGATTCCATGATAGTGCCTGGTAAAATTTTTTTTAACATACAATCATTTATATACTGTTGTCTTTTAAGTGCTGTATATTTACAAGAAAGAGGAAAGAGGTGGTATGTTAAATGCATTATTACAGTACCTGATGATAATATCGAGAAGCAAGTTTGTGGTTCCCACTTGAGGGGATATCCATAAGGTATCTATTCAAATCACCCAAACACACGAGACATCGATGAATAGAGTCACGAGCTGCATGAAGCTGCTTGGATGATGGTCTTGGCTTGCCTATTATACCATAAATAAACAAATATTAAGGGAAGGAAGATGATTTTTATCTCAAACCTATTATTGTCTTTATTTTTATTTCATATTAGACAATTCATAAAAATGCATTTGAAAGCAACAGCAGCATCCAGGATGAAAAATTAGCAACTTACTTTTACCATAGTCTTGATCAGGAAACATCATAGGAAAATCAACACAGCCAGATGATATGCCAAACTCTGTTTGCAGACACAGGATTAAGTGGTGATAGAATCCAATACCACACTTAAGATGCAGCAAAAGTTGTGATCGCTCCTCTGGGAGCCACTGATTTTCCTATGGAATTTGACCATATATTTTATGAGACACACTAGGTGGCGGTAAATACACACACACAACTTGAACGTCTTAGGGAGAAGTTACCTTTCTTAAACGTTTTGAAGTTGATACATCTTCATAAAAACCTTTTCTCCAAAGTATCTCTTCAACTTTGTGCCTTTGAGGCAGAGAGCTAGAAAATAACAGGCGTTCTGCAATCTCTCTCAGTTTGGTTCTCAACAATTGGGCCGGAACTGAAAACAGCTCACGTGTGCTTTTTGTATGGCTCCTCAGGTCATCCAATTGACGGGAGGTATCCATCAAATTTCTGAAACATAAGTTCACAGGCATTGTAAAGAAAAAATTCACTAAAACAAACATGGCAAACATGTATCAACATGAAACCTTTTCCTTTAGTAAGGGACTCGGTTAATTCAATTATCATTTAAGTTAGAAGTTCATAGTAGTATCAATGGCAGTAAAATTCTGGGAAAAAGAGACTATTGATAACTGTTGATATGTAGAAGATTCCTCATTACAGTTGAGGTTAGGGCTACCAAGAGGTAACATAAAACTTCTGGAAATTGGAAACCTTGAGCGTGATTAGAAGGCTACTGTTTGAAGTCTTACATTAATGCTCATTAACCAAGGACTTTCCCAGCGTAATTAAACATAAAGGATGGGGTCATGACATGGAAAATGTGTTGCACAAAGGTCGGTATTACGAACCTGTACAGACGACGGGACACCTCTACACTCTCGTTACGAAGGTCTGAAATAGGACTGAGGGATTGATCCATTGTGTCAGCTTGGTAAATATCGCTTATTTGAAGTAAAATTTAAGGCTGTTACACGATGCATTGATAAATTCCAGCTCACACACATCATGCTATCATTTTATCATTGCACACACATTGCATGAACTGAGCGGCTCCCGACACACCCACACCCAACTCTGGTCAGTTCCCCCACCACTTGTTTTGTAGACTATGGAGGGAAGGGGAGGAGTTTGGGATCAGGATGGCAGCTCTCCCTCTGATTTGTACGAAAATGGTCGACAAGTAGTGCTTTTCCCAAATTTTAGTGACTTCATCTTTGGCATGAATACGAGATGTATTTTTATTATTCAAAAGAAGATATCAAACTAGCCTCATGTCTCCGTACTGTTCGTTCTGTTCGTATTATAATTCGAAGCTTCAGTGCAATGTGGGGTCTGTGGGTGTTCGGGAGCCGTTCCGCCTCAGTTCGAAAAGAGCGGGAGCGGGACGACTTTGGGCACTTACGGTCGCGGCAAAAAATGTCCACATTAATCTTTTCCCGCAATCAAAATTTTAAGATTTATTTTTGCAACATTTTAAAAACAATTTTAAACTTATTTTAATGATCCCTTTCTTCTGGAGGTCGATATTCTAGATCTAGTGCTTTAAAAATTGAATCTTCAGTTGGAGTTGGTATAATGTACCCACTATTTAAAACTTTAAGGCCCTGCAAATACCAAAAAATTGAAATCGTGCTAAATGAATAATTAAATAAAAAATTACTCAGAGAGGCCTAAACCTACCTCACGCAGAATACCCCCATGTAGGCTATGCTCAGAAAGACTCATTCCTTTCTTTGCAGCCAACAGCCGTATTGACCGATTGAAAAGAGCAGAGCCAGTGTAGTGCATCAAAGCTGTAGCTTCTTCAGACTTTGGTACAACAAAAATATCCAAACGCCTGTGCTATATTAATATGGATAAAGCAATAAATCAAGGAAAAGTAAAATTGCAAAATAACTCAGATCCTGGAGTACATACCTTTTGTCCCTCACCAGGAAGACAACACACTCCTAAATACTTTCTTTGATTTCCCTCTTTTTCTAGGGTTACTAAATCATCAGTTATGAAACCTAAATTTAAACATTGTCAACAGTATAAGACAGCTCTCATATTCAATACTATAATTCTAAAACAGTGGCCTTTTTCCAATCACCTGAGCCTTTTAAAGATGTTATTAGCTGTGAAAGAATGGATTTGGAATTTAAATGATCTGGTATACAAATCATTATGTCAACATCTCCACAAGAATTTTTCCCTCTTCGATAAGAACCAACAGGAATAGGTGAAATTAAAGGTTCAATGGTTTTAGCAGCAGAAGCAACCTGCAATCATTTCCAACTTCAATACATCTCTAATGGTAATAAACTTTCAAGAAGGGATGCTAAATGGTTTACTTGCTTACAATACATGCTATTTCCTCAACTTCTTGTCTGGGAATGCGCTGTAAAATGTCTTCATAGTACTTCAAGCCTATCATTTGCTGTTTAGTAAGACACACCTTTTCTCTCACATCATCCAAAGTTCTGTGTCCCTGTTTACGCAAAAATATTTCAAAATTTTAATTTTTAGTGAGATTTTGTATTAATTAATACTGTATAAAAATCAGCAAGAATAAGTTTAAAATTAGAAGAAAAAAAGAAGTTCACCTGCTGGTACCAGCTTTCAGCAGTTGATGGGCCTACTCCCCAGATGTTTGTAAATATTTCCAGAGATACTGTTTTACTGTCCTCACACACTTTTGACACCTTCTTTAATGAGCCTGTTTCCAAAATTTCCCAGACTTTACGAGCCATTTTATCACTTAAACCAGGAAGCGCGATAGCATCCTGTGAAACAAGCAGAGTATGGGAACTTGTTACATTAAAATTTTTTGTCGAGTTATTATCGTATTTACAGGAATACAAACTTACTTCATAGCAGGAGAGGACTTTCCCACACCTTTTAATGGCACTAATGGCTTTGGTGTAGCCATGAGACCGCCAAGTATCACCTTTATTACGGAAGGCATCAGCAAGTTTTTGTAGTTCTTGAATAATTATTTCATTACCTTCTCCAACTGTTGTTGATACTGATGAACTATGAGAGCAGGCAAATTTCTGAAATTCAGAGTTTATAAATTGTACTGGTTCTATAGCTCAAAATGCTGAATGACTAATTTTCATTCTTACATCGTCTTGAATAAATTCCTTGGTAGTGTTTTCTGTTG
The DNA here is from genome assembly GCA_033675135.1 of Frankliniella intonsa. Lineage (NCBI taxonomy): Eukaryota > Metazoa > Arthropoda > Insecta > Thysanoptera > Thripidae > Frankliniella > Frankliniella intonsa. The sequence continues at coordinate 2,884,849 of CM066256.1, forward strand.
GTGATTTACTGCTCAACTTTGCCCTCTTGGAGGTAGAACAGTCTTCAGAGTTTGATGGTTTTGGAAAATGAAATTGATAACTTTCGGTTGGCACTAACATTTTTAGTTTGATACAATCACTTAGCCATCGAGTTCCTACAACAGCCTTGAACTCTGCTCTATAGGCTTTGAGGGTCTTTTCAAGGTTGGCTGGATTTTGTAACAAGGAGTCCTCCACTACAGTATGAGATGGTTCAGATATACCTTTTTTCATATCACCAAGTTGACATAAATTTCCACCCCCCTTCTTAATATGGGTCTCAAAGAGTGACAGACGCTTTTTTCCAATTAGAGCAGGCAAAATGAATATCTGGGTACCTTTGAACAAGCTTGAATGTTCATTGGTCATTTTTAGAAAAATCAGGTTTTGTGAAGGATGTGAATGCAAAATCAAGCCAGAATTTTGAATTATCTCAAGAAAAAATATCTTTTATGAATATTAGCAGAAAAAGACACTAACATGTATAAAATTTCCCAGTACAGATAGAATATTAAATGTTTTCATCATCTTCATCACCACCACCAATTAATTCCTGTTCTTTAATCTCGATAGGTAGATTATTATGGGGCTCAGTAAGCCACTTAGACTCCCATTCTGCTTGCAATCTGCTGACAAGCTCAGCTAAGAGTGCTGCATCAACATCAATTTCTTGTGTTTTGAGATTGGCTCTACGCTCACTTCTCCTAATCATGTACTCACTCAACCAATACTGGAAACCTTCTTTTATTTTCTGAAATAAAAATATGAAAACGGTCAGTATGATCCAAGGGTTAGCATAATTAAATTATAAAGTAAAATCTAATAAAGAATACATACAAAGTCAGTTTCATAATTTATCACACATGAAATCCCAGAATCTACAATTGATATCAAGGAATACAAATCCCAAGAATCAAGAAGTAAAAAGTCATTTCTTGCATCCAGAAGAAGGTCGCTCAATATTGTCAGCTATTATGAGAAAGCAAATAAAGTGTATAAATATATTAATTTAGAATTGAAATCCAATGAAGATAGTTGATAATTGGATCATTTACTAACGTCTGGGACAGCCAAGAAAGTGGGCTGTAAACCAAATACTTTTTGGCAGTATGCCAAACATAAACACCATCTCATTGATTCAGGCACAACACATTCCAGGAGAAATGCAAAACGAGCATGGTGAGACTCAAGTCGGAAAATTTCTGCACAATAGTCTTCCAACTAAGCAGAAAAAGAAATAAAGACAGTTAAAATGCCTAGAGAATTTCAAAACCAGAAGGTTTAATTTGTACATACCCAAGATGAATTGTGAGACTCAGCATAGTTTGCTAACTTTTCTAAGCATTTATAAACATGTGATAAGCATTGCAAGTAATTTTGATCCAACGGTAGTAGTACTAGTAAAACAAATAGGGCTTTTGCAGATAAGTTCTTATCTCCGGCACTTTCTAGATCTTGTATCGTAAGCTGACAATCCAATATGGTGAGAACCTGTAAGCACATATCAACATGTTGAAAGTTTCAGCTGTGGATTATTAGCTTTACTTACAAGAAAGGGGCAAAAATATGTATGGACACAATAGAAATAAAAGATTTCAAATCATTCTTACACCCTCAACATTACAAGGAGAAATAATTGGACTAGGCTTCAAAGATGAATTAATAGTTTTAGGGTCTACACCTAAAATAAAATCTTCAGAAACTACACCTGTGAAAAAAAAAAATTCTCTTAATTGGCAGAATACTTGAAGGACAAAAGTTAAAATTTGAAATTGTAAGCCGGAAAGACTCACCCCAATTAGAGAACACAAAAAGAACTTCCTCATATTTCAGTCTCCACAATGAATTGTGCTCTATAAGCATATCACAACATTTTTGTACAACAAGTGGATCAGAATGACATGAAAGTAAGAGCCACAAGTACTGTAGAAATTGTCGTTTAATATCATCACTTGAACTCTGAGGAAAAGGTTGACAATGTAAACAGTGATATTTATAGATGGACAGATACCAAAACTGACTTAATGAACATACCTTCAATTTAGATTGAATCCAATAGAAATATTCATCTACATTATCTGATGAGCAAAATTTGTATGGGGAACTACAAAAATCAGTAGTTGTCAGATTATCTGCAATGTAAATTGATAATTGAAACAGATATTCTGTTAGAAAATTTCCCATGAAAAGATAACATAGAGAACTTACCTTGATTCAGACATATTAAGCTTCTTTCAGGGTTAAATATTGGTCTATTAGGTGGAAGAGTCTGAATTTTGGGTTTCTGGAGAGTTTTAACAGTTACAAATTCTGCAAAATAGCAACAAATTGAAAAGAAACTTGTAAATGAAAAGAAAACAAAATTCTATAGAATGATTAAGAACAACATAAAAGAAAATTGCCAACCGGGTATCTTCTCTTCATATTCTGATTTTACGATTGATATTTGCTTCCTTCTCTCTTTCCTTTCAAGATTATCAGCAATTTCTTTATCAACATTTATTTTAGTTGGAACGTAAGGCTGTAGAAAAAAATTACAGATGAGAGAAGAGAACTTTTAAGGTGCAGCTGTGCTAATAATATTATCTGGTGTAGTTCAAAAGAATATTTGTATTCATTTAATTGAAATTTAGACATTTAAATGGACAGTAATTACTACATGTTTAATGGTGTGAGACATACTCTAATTTCATTGAAATTTCCAATGGCCAGATCTGGAAGATCGTCTTCTCCTGAGTCACTCATTTTTTTAAATATCCTGATAGGAAAAACACACAAATTCTTCTGTGACACGATTTATAACATTTGCCTTTCATTTAGGTTATATGCTAGAGAATGCATGGAAACTTGGTTCCGTCTTACATTAAAACAATTCTGAATCACTGTGACAATACTTAATTGCTGGGAATTTACTAAGTGCTTGGCAAAACAAAGAACATACCTCACAAACACAGATACAGCTTTTCAAACTTTACTCGGGAAAGTTCAAACTTGTTTAAGCCGTTCAAGTTCAGCCGGGAATAGGGAATAGGTAGGAGGAGGCGGGACGAGGGGGGCGAGGGCGAGGGGGGGGACTGTGTTGTAAACAGGCGGGTCGGGCGGGGCAAATTGAAAGATTACCTTGGACACGAAAATGGATACCAATTTAGAGACGACATTAAATGCTTGTGCAACTTTTACGGAATCCTTAGCAGCCATCGATTGTCACAATCAAAGACAGGACAAAATAAAATGTTTCCTTCATAAAGTAGCCTTGCAAACGGTGTCAGTTGGTGACTTTAAAGTAGGTTAGTTCTTTATAAAAATTTAATTTAATTCAATTGTTACTGCATCTGAACGTAATGTACAAGAATTTTAGTTGAACTAATTTCTGCTGACGTTCCTTTCCCTAGTACTGTCATGTACCTGTTTTGTATTTCCTTAGGTTTGGAGTGGTTTAATTGCAAAGAGCCCTTATCATTCACAAGACATTTAAAAGGCAAAATTGTGGTTTTAGACTTTTTCACCTACTGTTGCATTAATTGTCTTCACATAATTCCTCATTTACGCCAACTGGAAAAGAGATTTTCTGTAAAGGACGGAGTGGTTATTGTAAGTATTTGTTTTTATCGCTTTATGTTCTGTGTTAATTTTTTGTTAAACCTACTTTTCTCCTAATGATTTATTTTCTGGTAGATTGGTGTGCATAGTGCTAAGTTTGACAATGAAAAAGATTCTGGAAACATATGTGCTGCATTAAAGAGATACGATATATCCCATCCAGTTGTAAATGATTGTGATGGCATCTTGTGGTCAAAGTTGGGAATATCTTGTTGGCCAACTCTACTTATAACTGGTAAAATGCAATGGCAGTTTCCTCTTAATATCAATGCTTGAACGAGTTAGCTCCATTTTCCTCATGATTCTCAATTTCCAGGTCCAAATGGTCAACCTCTATTTCAGTTAATAGGAGAGTTTAGAGAAGAAATATTATTTGAATTGATTAATACATCAGTGGATTATTTTGGTCAACAAGGTGAATTATCTTCTCACCATTTACCACCACCCTCTACAACATCTATTGTCAGAGGACCTTTACTTTTCCCTGGGAAAGTAACTGCTGTCATTCAAGATGATGGGTCAGAATTAATTGCTATAGCTAACTCTGGTTTGCACTCTCTGATAATTGCTTCTGCAGAGGGAACAATAAAGGTAACTAAACTTAACTATCTACCAAGAAATCTTATTGCTTCTACTAAATGTGAATGATAATTTTTCTTAACTGTTTACAGTATATTATTGGATGCGCTGACAAACCTGGGCTGGTTGATGGAGATTTTAAAGCAGCGCGTTTTAATGCTCCTCAAGGACTTGCCTTCTCTACCCCAGATTTGCTATATGTAGCGGATACAGAAAATCATGCGATACGAAAGGTAAAGTTATTAATTGTATTGTGTCCTCTGTCTTAATGAAATTCTTTCTTAACAGTCACTTTTATTTTAGGTGGACCTGAGAAAGAAAAGAGTTTTGACATTGGTTGGCAATGGTCTGCAAGCACCTGTCAATGTCAGTCAAAGTAGTGGTGCAGCTCAAAGTTTATCGTCGCCTTGGGATCTTTGTTTTATTCGACGGAAAGTACAAGCTCCTCAGAAAATCACACAACCTTTTTTGTGTATTTGCCCCCCTGCTCCATTTGGCTACAGAGGCGTAGAGGAAAAAAGTGATAATTCTCTCCCACCAACTCCCTTTGGGCCTCCTCCACCTCCTCAACCTCCCCCCGTTCCTACCTCATCTGGGCATCCTTCTTCCCCTCTTATTCCAGTCTCTGCAATGCCTCCTCCTCCTCCCTTGTCTTTAGACTTAAATACTAATTTACCACCACCTCTACCTTCAACTCTATCTACAGAAAATGAAGAAACAGACCTTATTGAACAGGAAATCTTGGCAATAGCTATGGCTGGATCACATCAGATCTGGGCTTACTTTTTTCAAGATACCTTGTGGTGGGGCAAAGAGTAAGACTGGCTCATCATAAAAACTTATTACCTTTCACAGCAGTACATGGAAGGGGTAATGAAATAACCAACATTTATATGTCCTTAAAGGTTTTTCTCCGCTGGGACATGTGCCAATGTAGCAGGTTCAGGAAATGAGGCCAATCGGAATAATGCATATCCTCGATCTGCTTCTTTTGCACAACCTTCTGGATTATCCTACTGCCCAAGCAAAGATCAACTCTTCATTGCTGATAGTGAAAGCTCTAGTGTGAGAAGTATCAATTTGAAAACAGGAAAAGTTTCAGGAGTTGTTGGTGGTAGCAAAACACCCGACGTAAGCTGACATGACTTTCATGCTAATAGAAAAATTATTTAAAAACAGTAATTTTTCATGGCTTTTTCTTTTTGAAGGATCTATTTTCATTCGGAGATGTAGATGGAGCAGGCTACAATGCAAAGCTCCAACATCCTCTTGGTGTTGCGTGGCATGAGGAGAGCAAAAGTATCTTTGTTGCAGATAGTTTCAACCATAAAATTAAAAAGATTAACTTAGACACCATGACATGTTCTACTTACTTAGGAGGTGGTCATGCAGCAGACTTGGCCTTGGTCTGTTGATTTTAAGTCTTCCAATTCAGAAGTTAGTAATGTTATAAAGTCATGATTTTCTAATTATTTTTTTTTTCTCTCTCTTCTCTTTTAGTTTAATGAGCCTGGAGGACTCTGTGTTAGTGCAAATGAAACTAAGCTCTACATTGCAGATACCAACAATCACTGTATCAAAGTGATCTGTCTTCAAACATCATCAGTTGCAGAAGTGTGTTGCCCTTCAGAGTAGTATAATGATAATAAATAATAATAATAATACTAATAATAATAATTATTATTATTATTCTAATTCATGGTGACATCTTTCTTTCCCTCTCTTTGAAATTTATGTTTCAGTTGAGACTGCAGTCAGACGATCAACCCCCAGTAATCCCTCCAGTGCCTACCGTAACTGTTCCATTGAATGTTAACTTTGATGGTCAAATAATTCTGAAGGTGAAATTATCATTGTCAGAGGGCATAAAACTGACAGAAGGTGCTCCTCAGCGCTGGTCACTTCAATTACCAGGCAAGCACTTTAATGCTCTAACCATCTTAGATGTGTCTGCCTTATTCTTCATAATTTTTTTCCCCCTTTAGATGTCAACTGGAAGACTGAATTTCTTAGTGGAACTTTTGACTCTAGCAATGTTCAATTGTTGTGTATTACAGCACCATCTGCACAATACTCTAAAGCTGCTCATGAAGTGAAACTTTCATCAAAATTATTTTTATGTGCTGATGGTGCATGTAGAGCTATCACCTCATCTTTACATTTTTCAGTTGCTTGCAGTGCTGATGCACCCAACAAATTGGAGTATGAGGCAGTAATTACTGTTTAACTGATTTTGTACTGCAAACTTGATATCATGTTAACCCTGTACTAATCCCAGCTTAAATAAAAAAATTTAACAAATTTATTTAATTTCATTTTTAAAAAACCTGTTGTGCTCATGGGCATGTGTTTGAACTAGATTTAGGTGCAAGGACAAGTAAGGAAAATTGGTACAAAAAAATTCATCTCAGTCAAATAATTTAATGAGGCTCTGAAGCTGGCACATTGTCATAAATAAAATTTATCCCTGTGGAAGGATGTTTAGTACTCTTCAGCTCCCTCACCCTCTCCCTCAACGGAATCCATGCCGACTTCTTCATAATCCTTCTCAAGAGCTGCCAAATCTTCACGGGCTTCGGAGAATTCACCTTCCTCCATACCCTCACCAACATACCAGTGGACGAAAGCACGTTTGGCGTACATGAGATCGAACTTGTGATCCAGGCGGGCCCACGCCTCAGCAATAGCTGTGGTGTTGGACAACATGCACACAGCACGCTGTACCTTAGCAAGGTCTCCACCTGGCACAACAGTTGGGGGCTGGTAGTTGATACCAACCTTGAAACCAGTGGGACACCAGTCCACAAACTGGATGGTACGCTTGGTCTTGATGGTAGCAATGGCAGCATTGACATCCTTGGGCACAACATCACCACGGTACAACATGCAGCAGGCCATATACTTGCCATGGCGAGGGTCGCATTTCACCATTTGGTTTGCAGGCTCGAAGCAGGCATTGGTGATTTCAGCAACAGAGAGCTGCTCATGGTAGGCCTTCTCAGCAGAGATAACAGGAGCGTAGGTAACCAGAGGGAAGTGAATACGTGGGTAGGGCACCAAGTTGGTCTGGAACTCAGTAAGATCCACGTTGAGGGCACCATCGAATCGGAGGGAAGCAGTGATGGAAGACACAATCTGGCCAATAAGACGGTTCAGGTTGGTGTAGGTAGGGCGCTCGATGTCCAAGTTGCGGCGGCAGATGTCATAGATAGCTTCATTGTCGACCATGAAGGCGCAGTCAGAGTGCTCGAGGGTGGTGTGGGTAGTCAGGATGGAGTTGTAGGGCTCAACAACAGCGGTGGAAACTTGAGGGGCAGGGTAGATTGCGAACTCCAGCTTCGACTTCTTGCCGTAGTCAACAGACAGACGCTCCATGAGAAGAGAGGTGAAGCCAGAGCCAGTACCACCACCGAAGGAGTGGAAGATAAGGAAGCCCTGAAGACCGGTGCACTGGTCAGCCAGCTTGCGGATGCGGTCCAATACGAGGTCGACAATCTCCTTGCCAATGGTGTAGTGGCCACGGGCATAGTTGTTGGCTGCGTCCTCCTTGCCAGTGATCAGCTGCTCAGGGTGGAAGAGCTGGCGGTAGGTACCAGTGCGGACCTCATCTGAAAAAAATGAAATTTGTTAGAAATTTAGAAATGAAACTTAGAACAATCATTGTTCCAGTTAAAGAGAGAACTCACCAACTACTGTGGGCTCAAGGTCCACAAAGACAGCCCTGGGGACATGCTTGCCAGCGCCAGTTTCAGAGAAGAATGTGTTAAAGCTGTCGTCACCTCCGCCAATAGTCTTGTCTGATGGCATCTGGCCATCAGGCTGGATGCCGTGCTCAAGGCAGTAAAGCTCCCAGCAGGCATTACCAATCTGGACTCCGGCCTGGCCGACGTGGACACTGATGCACTCACGCTGTGGACAAAAAAATTGAAACATGTTAGAGAAAACAGAATAAAAACCTAAAATTATATGCTTCTCAGATTAACGAGGGGCGCACATCTCGAAACCACGCAAGACCGGCAATATCAACCCCGGGGGAGTAAAGCAAGGTGCACGCCGAACATGACTCGATATCATCCTCAATCAGAGTTTGCCCTGTCCGTAACCGGCCTAACTTCACATTCCGACGCACTGTCCCGCAGTTTGATTCCAGAAGCCATGAGGAGCCTCAGCCACGCCCTACGGCCCGGGCGCACCCGAGCCGGCGCAACGGTTCGGCACGCGTCACCACCGGCCGCCATTGGGGAGGGGCCCGGCACGAAAAATTAAATTGGGCCCACAATACACGCGCTCTCTCAAAGCAGATCAAAGAAACAAGGCACGTCAGACAGCATGGAGAACATTTTCTGTAACTATACCCATTACACACAAGTTGAACCGAAACGGCACTTTGGGTTGGGACACGTCATGAGATCTCAGCGAGACTAAACCGTGAGAGCGGAGCCGAGAGCAATCCACAGAAAACTTTTTGCAACGAAACGATCACAACACAAGTGGAAAACAGTACACAGGTTCTTACCATTTTGATAGGATGAGGAGTTTGTCAAAGTAAATGGGGAGAGGGTGGTAACGAAGGGTGTCGTCCGTTGAAGCTGTGAGGATGCTTCTCCAAACTGACTGTGCCGGGAAAGCGGGCGCGGCCTGTTTATATAAGCTCGGGTCGGCGCGTGATTGGCTGCCGAGCGCTCCAACCGTCGCCTCCCCACCCCACTCGCCTCCCATTGGTCAGTTCAAACCTAACGCTACAGCTCTTCATGTGGACTTTTCAAAACTAGTGGGTCTTTCAAAAATGAACCGTCATTATTTTGTTGTTTACAATTATTTTTTGCTCTTTCCTGTTGCATTTTGCTACTTTCTAGGGCCGTATTAAGGCTGGAACGAGAATTCGCGCCATATGTTACTTTGCACTTTGCTCACCAGAGGTCATTGCGAGCAGCGCACCATAGTACGTTCACGTATCACATCGTCTCACTCTGTACTGTCAGAAGTATAGTCCTGACGAACTCAAAGTAAAAACTGACCAAAGAGAGCGAAATGCGCGATTTCTGCGTTTACAGTTTTCATTATTTCAGAAAACCCTTGTGAAACACTTGTTGTGGGCACCACGAAACCCACATAATACCATATGTATGTGCTCGAAACTCACTTTTTGCTTGCAGTGTACTGCGGCAAGGAGTGTCTAACGGTAAAGAGTAGCCCAACCATCTAACTCTGCCGTTCTACGGCAAGCTGAGTAGGGTCTCAGGAAACTTGGAAATGTTCTGTCAAAATTTGACGGCTGTTCGTTTCCACGAGGGCGCGTCGCCGCGTCGCGACGACGCCGGCTAGCGTGACGGGCGGGGCGTCGCGTCACCCCTTGCGAGCCGTGCTGTACCGCCGCGGCGTCGCTCATGACGTCACCGGGAGCCAATGGGGCTCCGCGCAAGGCAACCACACCTGGCGTTTGTCCTTTCCTAACGCTATCGCGACGGCATGGCGACGAAGCCAACGCCAGCCTATTCGCCCCTCTCTGTCCCTCCCGTGTAGGCCGGGCCGGCCGGTCGGCCTCTCTCTCCTCTGCGCCAAGCCCTCTGGTGCGGTGCTGTGCCCCCACGGTGCCCCCGCCCCCGCCCCCACGGTGCCCCCGCCCCCGCCCCGCAGAGCCGCAGCGGATGCGCCCCTCCCACCTCCTTACTGGTGTCACAGTCGGACAATCATCCGAATGAATGGCGAGGAGCGACTCGTTGATTCGAGAAAAATGCGCGGTCTGCGCTTGATTTATCACAGGTCGAGTGCAGCATATCAGTGCTGGTCTAGAGTAACGGTCTTACTGCAGCATCTGGCAGGCCCGCAGGAGTAAGCTGGAGCTATGCAGTCACTTTCTCCTCTAGCTTCTCCAGCTCTCCGCTCACTCCAGCCCATCCCCGTCCCTGCGCCTGGAGGCGAGTGTTCGCCAGCGTTCCTTTCACGGTGTTCGAAGCCCTGGAACACGTATGCTTTCTCCTGAAGGCGACTTATTTCGATCAGTTCTACAGGCGTGAGCGGCCGACGTTGCCTTTCTCGTGTAAGACAAAAACAGGTGGAAATGTATTTGTATTGATTTTCTTTAAAGTGCTCACAAAGAAATTGAAATTATGGGGTAGTTTTTGGTCGGATTAAGCCCTGGCGGCAGGGAGTTGCGCCAGGTGCACACTGCTCGTCAGCGATAGCGTGACCAGAACGCCGTCGTCGAAATCTGCTGACTTGACAACGGCCTCGCACGAAATGCCGTATCGGCAATTCCCTTCGGAGCGTTTGGAGGGCTTAGGCCAACTCAAGTCATCGAGCAAAAAAATTACCAGCTGGAACGGAAAGACGGCGGTCTGCGAGACTCGGCCGGGGCGGGCCCTGGGCGGACTGCACGTGGGCGTCGGCAGGGCGTGGCCCGGCGCGGCCCGGCGCGGCGCCGAGGCGCTGCCCACTCGCGTTGTGCCCATGAGGAGCCCACACGGTGCGGCCCAGCCCCGGCCGGATGGTTCTCAGGACAACAGCCTTCAGATCAGGCCAGGCCAGGCCAGAGCTGGGCGCTGGGCTCTGCAGCACACCGGGCTTACTCCCAATACCCGACCCCGCGGACCTGGGCCCTGGGCTGCCCTGCCCTGCCCACCAAGAGGAAAGGACCCCCAACTTCTTCGAAGCGGAACCAAACTCGGCCCGGCCCGGCTCATCCTGATGCTAATCGCATTACTGTTTCCCGGCCCATCCGTTCCGCAGCTACCCGGCCTCGGGCTCCACCAGGCGGTGGGTTGGTCCGCGAACTCCACCGCGCCGCCCGGCCCGGCCCGCTCGCCCATCTCTGAACCGCGTTCATTCTCCTCTATCCCCAGGTGAACACGACTTCTATCCGGCAACACCGCGGCGGCCGCGGCCGGGCCGGGCCGGGCCGGGCCAGGCCGGGCCCACCTCCGGTACTCGCGGCCCTCGCCTCGCCTCGCCTCGCTCCCCTCCTCCATCTCTGCCCCACTCGCTCTCTCGCGACTCGCGCCGCGCCGGTGGGGCTCCGGAGCACGCCCATGTAAGGCATCGAGACAGTCAGTGACTGGCGCAAGGAGAAGGGGGGGAGGGGGAGGCGTTGTCGCAAAGTGCTCTGCTGCCGCCCACGCGCGGGGCGGGGCGGGGCGGGGCGAGGCGGGGCGGGGCGCCTCGAACACGACGCCCGCGCCACGTCCAGCGGCGCCCTCTTCCTCTTGCTTTAATTATCAAGTAATTGGCCCGAACGTTGCCGCTCTCAAGTTCAATGGCAGGGAGACGGCTGCGGCGGCGGCCCCGGCCCGGCCCGGCCCCACGGTCCGCTGGGCTCGGGCCTCGCCCCGCCCCGCCCCGCCCCGCCCCGCCGTGCGTTACTTGGTACTTTCCTCCATCTCCCTATCTCCGTCTCGCTCTCAAACCTGCCGCCCGCTACTCCCCCCCCCTCTCTCCATCCTGCGCGAGACACGCCTGGCCACATATGGGAGCAGTGAGGCCCATCTGGCGGGGCGGCCTGCAAGTCCAACCCACTGACCCGCTTGTGCACGGGTACCCGACGGCTACCCGCTGGGTACTCCGTCCGTGGCGCAGGTGCAGGCGACATCTGCAGCTGCTCGCTGTCCGAACCGTTCGGATAGTACCTCGCGCGGGGTGCGAGGCACGCTCCTCCGCGTGGGAGTTGAAGTCCCCCATGCCCATGCCCATGCCCGCCCATCCCCTGCCGTGGCGTTCGATGCCCCTGCGCGGCGCGGCGCGGCGGGCCGCCCCCTCGCCCCCCGCCCCTTCCGCTCCGTGCTCAGACGTCCTAATAATAAAGACCCTCCCCGACGGGCCGGGCTCCCCTACCGAGCCTGGTAGCGCCAGCCTCCATGGATATCCCCGTCCTGTTCCGTCCCGTCCCGTCCCGTCCCGGGGGAAACACGCGCGTCGAGTCGAGCAGCAGCACCACAGCGCCACTGGCGTAGCCAGGCTCGGGGCGGGGCGGGCGCGGGCAGGCAGGGCCCTTTAATATTTATAAAAGCCTCGCCTTCCTGGGGAGCCGCCGTCCCGTCCCACCTGGCTCGAACTAAAGCCCACTCTAGGGCTTTAGCTCGAACCACTTAACTCTAAACTGTGCACTGGAAAACCAGCTGAGTGAGTGTATGCCAAGACAGGGAAGTCCGTAAAGCGCGTTTGGCGTGTTCGCATTCATACGAGTATTGCAGTGCAGGCGAGTGAGCTCACGAGGCGGGGCGGGGCGGGGCGGGGCGGGGCGGGGCGCCGCCTACTCCCACACATATGTCCCAGCCTCCGCGGGCAATGCGGCGGCCCGCGGCGGCGACTGGTGGTAGGTGGGCCGAGCAAGATCGCGACCGGGCTGGGCTGGGCTGGGCACCGGACGGCGCACGCTTCGGAGGGCGTAACTGCCTCGTCGCCTTGACGGAAAAGGACACTGCTGTGTGTGTGAGTGGAAGAGGGGCAAGGAAAGAGAGGGGGCTCCTCAAAGTGTCGCCCGCCGCCGCCGAACCCACGGTGGGCCCCTCCAGCGCGGCTGCGGGGACGGGGGCGGAGGCGTAGGCCCCGAATAATGTGGGGAAGTGACATCACATCGGTGTCACGTATTGACACAAAAAATATGCAGTGTACTGAAGGCGCGATACACTGGCAGCACACTTGCAGCTCGGCCAAGCTCTCTGACCTGCAGGCCTACAGGAGCCTATGAACACCCAACCAGCGCCTTCCCCTCAGGCCGGAGCGCATAGGCAGCCTGCCACAGCGCCCTTGATCAAGACGAGGCGATGACCCCCCCCCCCCGCGCGCACACACTCCTTGGAGAATTTAGACTTGGAGATAAGCCCCAAAAACGTTGCCGAAATTTCCGCAAGCCCTGCCTAAAGGCCCGGGCCGGGCGGCGCCCGGCGCCAGGGCGCGCCAGCCCTATGACTCAGACACGCAGGGGGTCGATAGCGGGCCGGGTAGGGGTAGAGCCGAGCCACCCCTACCCCTAGCCTTGGGGAGGGGGCGCGTGCGTGAGTCACCCGCCTCAATGGGGATGGGGCGGGGCAGGGCAGCGCCGGGCAGCGCCGGGAAGGGCCCCGGCCGGAGGGAGTCTACGTGGTCAGGTCAGGCGCCGCCGAGGAGTGCTCATGAAATCCTCACGATGTGTGCGACTTGGAGCTCGAAAACCCCCTATTTTGAAAATTCAATACACTTCAAACCCAAGAAAAAGTATAAAGGGTAAAATTTAATATTGTTCGGCGCACCTATATTTTAGTGACATGCGCTTACAGGGCTCTTTTCGTTGATGATTTCAGTTGGCCTGAAATTGTTGTGTAACGTCCCATATTTATTGGAAGTTGAATCGACAATCTTATTTTCCATTACCAGAAGAGGGAAGACACGGGCCAACGCAATACCCCACGCCAGCAGCATCTGCGCATGGTGTATCGCGGACGACGATACTCCGCGCTACACCACCGACCGGCTGGAGTTCCGTCACGGTAGTGCTGCTCCGATGAAGTGTGACACGGCAATCGGCAGCGTTATAACTACAAGGGAGACGGCGAGTTAAGTCTAACTAAGAGCGCTCCTAGTAGCGCCACCTGCTGCTGAAAGAGAGCTCCTAGTAGCGCCACCTGCTGCTGAAAGAGCGCTCCTAGTAGCGCCGTCTGCAAGCCCACCTGCTGCAAACGTGACGTGCAGGTCGGGGAGGGGAGCCTCTTTGTGTACTAGTCGTCTGCGGCGACCAACAGTGCCTAGTGATAGTGTGAAAAAGTGAATAGTGAAAAGGAATACATCTCGTCCCGGAATAGTGTCCGCCCCCTGAGGATATACCAGTGTGCTGTAAGCCATGCGGCCCGGGGCGCAGAGCTGTCCCTGCGCGGGGCCGCGCGCCTAGGCCGTCCAGGCCCTGCTGCTGCTGTCGCTGCTGGGAGTCGCGGCCGCTCAAGGTAAGGCTCGGACGATGCTGACCCGACCCGACCGCGAACTGGATCGGGATCAGGCAGGCGCCTGATGAGCCGATAGAGCGTCAGGACCAGGTCGTCGGAGATGAGGTCACAGTCAGCCTCCTCTTCAGCCTCCTCCTCCTCCTCCTCCTCCTCCTCTTTCTCTTTACCCGTCTCTTCGTCTCCCGACCGCAGTGCTGAAGGCACATTACTTGCTCGTCCCTCTGCTCTTCGTTTCTCCCGGCGACAACTGTAAAATAATGCTTGACTTTTAAAGTCTATTATTGTCCCGGAAAAACCTTCTGATTCTTTCTTGGGTAGCACCCGCATCCGGTCCAGTTCATTGTCGCCTCCCGCCGATCAGGTTAAACTAAAACTCTTCTCTCGAATTTGAATATTCCTTTCCGTTATTTGGGCTTATTTTAGTGAAAATGTGGTGAGAAACCACATCAAAACTATATAAGCTCGCGTAAACATTCGTCAAGGCCAATCATCGAGCCGATCATAAATATCATTTCGGCGGATTTCAATTCAGGTGTGGGTGGGTGGCAGCACTGCTGCTCTGTAACGGGCGAAAGAACAGTTGAATGTTCAGTTTCGTCTCGGCTCGTTCGCGCCGCCGTTTGCTAGCATTTTCGCCGTGTAAATTCACGTTAAAATCAACGTTATAAATGCTACGAATCGTCCGCCGCGAATCTCAAACGTTGACGTGTGATTTATGTGTGGCTGTAGTGATCAATCGGGATGTGTGGCGATTTAGGAACGTAGGATTAATGCCGATATCAAGATGGGCCCATTTCACCCTTTGCCGGTCACCTCCATAACGCTCCTCTCACTGGGAGAAGACGTCTCCGAGGGAGTCTTGGTGAGTGTAATGATAACCTTTTACGATCTGGTTTTCAACATTTTAGAGAATTCCGAGACAAAAACCTTCACGATTGCGTCGGCACTGACCCTGGTCAGCTGGGCTGGCAGGGCTAGCGGGGAGCGGGGAGGGGAGGGGCACCGTAAAACTGTCATAACAGAATATTTCACTAAATCTCTCTGACGGAATTAAGAAGGAAATTCGAAACGAAGCACGAAAAACCGGAGGGTGAAGATAAAATAAATGTCCGTGGTTTTATTACAAACAACCAATCAACGACGAAAAGCCACGTGAATTTCTCATACAACGATGAATCGAATTCAACAGCTGGTTCCGGTTCTGTGCTAGTTCCTTTACTCCGCCTCCATTTCTTTTTCGAACTTTTGGCGCAACGATTTAGTGAAATAATCTATGTTAATCTCAATCAAAATATCAGTTTGAATTTAGCTCACTCGTGAAAGAAGACTTTTCAAACGTTTCAATCCTGTTTTGAAATATGGGAGTATTGGTAAGAGTAAACCATTACGTAAAATTCCGTTTTCTAACCTCATCGATGTGTGTCGCGCAGCGGGAGACTCGTCTGGTCTCCAGCCCGGCTGGCTGGCCGAGCCGGGCCCTGATCTACCACTGCGTTCTGCTCCGCTCCGCTCTGCTCCGCCTCGCCCGCAGCCCTGCGCCCTGCCCTGCCCTGCCCGTGGACCTGTAAATACGAATGGTGAGTGGCATTCTTCTATTATTACAAGTGCCCATTTGCGTGTTGCGTGTTCCGACCCGTGCCCGTGCGGCGTAGCTCAGTCAGCTCCGGGAATGTGTTCTAGCACATTCCACCAGCCGTGAATAGATGTACTTGTCGAAGTGTACCTCCGAGTGCGCCTTTCGCCTCCGGCCGGGTGAGGGGATATTACGTATTCCGAGCAGCGCTGTAAACACCCTTTTCCACGGAAAATCTACGCCGGCGATATGGGGTGGAGGTGGTTGTGGTCCACCCTTCAGAGCCCCCCGGCGGGGCCGCAACAGTTGGCCGTCAAGGGTGGCGTGACCTTTAGTTGTCAGTTATTGTGTACAAGATTCACGCAAGGACGCCTCCTCCCCCTTGAAGGTTGCCCGTGTGGCTACGCATGTTTGTGTTCTCTACGACCATTCAAATGGATCGATGTCTCCCTCACGATTTTGTTTGCCACACGCCGCCGCCGTTCAGTCGCGCCGCGGCGACGCGCCGGGGTGAAGGTCCCCCCCTCCCACCCCCCCGTTTTTACCATTTCATCGCCGCCTCATAACCTTTTCCATTTCGCATTGCGAGATGTATGCCGATCGCGTTTGGGACAGACTTTGATGCACTGCGCGGGCTTTGGCTTTGCTTTGCCCGGGGAAATATTTCCCGAGGCAGCGTGAATCTCGCGGCGAAATTGCCCCACTCCAGTCGATCCGCTCGCGGCCGCACCGCACCGCTCGCAGCCGACCCCCGCCTATCTCTGGGGGCGCGACGGGCGCGACACTCTCCGTCGTGACGCCTGCCTCCCCGACGCCCTCCGCGCCCTCCCCACCTGGCGGCGAGCTTCATACCCCCCCCCCTCCCTCCCGCTCCTCCGCCTCTGCATTCGGGGAAATGTATTCCCGTGTCAAATCTCACCCCGTGGAGCAGCACCGGGAATTCTCATTCTGTGATCACGAGGGGAGCGGCCGCCCCGCCCCGCCCGCCCCACGCTCAAGCCTCGGCCCGTGCCCGTCTCTCATTTGGAATTGTGAACGAAAACAAATGAGCTTCGTTCGCACGCCCCAGCTGTTGAACGTGACAAGGCACGCACGCGGGGCGGGCACGCTTGGAGGCTAGTTACATCACCTCTGTCTTGTCCCCTCCCGCCATTCGGTGACTTCGATAACTTTTCGGTGCGGCGCCCTTTCCTTGTCAGCGGCCCTCACCGGCGGCGGGGGGGTCCGTCCCCCGCGGCCGCACGTCCTCCTTTCTCCCTTCCCTCAGCACGCCGAGCTAGCAGGAACAAAAACTCGGACTTTTCTGCGGACGCCCCCTCGGGGGGTGGGGCGGAGTCCGCGCGGGGCGAGGGCGGCGAATGTACTGGGAGAGGCATTCCATAAATGTACTCGCCAGGTGGGCTGAGCAGGATGGGGAAAGAGGTAAAGGAGGCCGGGGCGGGGCAGCCTGGCGTTTGGCCGGGGCCGGGGCTGGCGACGTCCTGAAAGGAATGCGTACGAGCGCGGCCCTCTGCTGAAAGCCCCACTGAAAGCCGCGCTAACAGAGTGGAAGTCGGGCGCGACGTATGCGCCCGCCGCGGCGCCGCGCCCCAGTCCCCAGTCACACTCAAGGAGATTTCCGAGATTTCAATAACCGGCCCGGCTCGGCTCGGCTCGGCTCGGCTCGGCTCGGATCGCCGGCGCTCCGGAGCGAGCAAACTCCTTCCGCACCTGTGACGGTCGTTTCCGTCGGGAGGGCCGGGCCGGGCCGGGCCGGGCCGGGCCGGGCCATGCCCGTGCAGCCGGTGCCCGGCCCGCGGTGTATGGACGTGTATTGTACAATGGAAAGTGTCTGCGCTGCGGCAGGTGGGGCTACAGGCGAGCCGAGGATACAGCTACCCGCTGCGTAGCTGGATAGGCCCCAGCGATAGCGACCAGCGAAAGGGAAGGGACCCCGATGAGAAAAGCTGTCGCCTGGGTACAGGTACAGGTGCGCTCATAAGTGGGGCGGGCGGAGAGTGGACACCGCCTAATGGGTCCGGGCCCGGCGCCCCCGCCCCGCCCCGCCGCGCTGATACGATACGGCCCCCTGATAAAGCCTTTGCCAGTCCGCGATAAGCAGCGCCGCGTCTTCCCGAGCGTCTTCCTCGCGCGCGCCCGCGGGGTCGGCGGGACGGGGGGGGGGGGGGGGCGTCACTCGGCTAATGCCATGGCCAGGGTGATCCTCCCCTGCTCGCCAGCCGAAATGGATCTCAACTCCCCTGGGGTCCATCCCAATCCTTATACCCTGGAGCCGGGCGCTTTCACCGAGGCTGCCACCTCCGGCTGGACACGGGCGACCAGCTGGGCGGCAAGTGTGCTGGGGGTGACGGGGGTGAGGGTGAGTGTCACTCGGTGACAGTGTCCTGCCCCGGGGGGGAGGGGTGCTTCGTGACGTCAGACACGTATGGGCGCCCCCCGCGGCGCCATGCCGCCGTCGACGTGGAGGGTCCGGAGGTGTCGTCCTGGCTCACGGCCTTTCTACATGAGGGCGGGTTGGAGAGGGCGCGAGTGGCAGAAAGGAGGACGCATGG
This sequence comes from Frankliniella intonsa, assembly GCA_033675135.1. Lineage (NCBI taxonomy): Eukaryota > Metazoa > Arthropoda > Insecta > Thysanoptera > Thripidae > Frankliniella > Frankliniella intonsa. The sequence continues at coordinate 2,903,083 of CM066256.1, forward strand.
TGACGCCCGCGGCCTGGTGACCAGCGGTAGCCTGCAGCTTGCTGATAACGTCGTTTTACACTAGCAGCTGGTACACACAGGGTGGCACGGCGCTGCTAGGGTCACTGGCATTGTGCTGCTTGGGTGTGAAACACGTCACGGAGTCACGGGTTCCATTACAGAGCGGCCTGTATTTTTCTTGGCCGCGCTCTTGGGCCGGGCTGGGCCGGGCCGGGCCGGGGCGCGCGCAGCTTGTTGCTCTAGGGGGTGTGTCTGGTCGCGCCCCTGCCCTGGCGGCCCGGGCCGGGCTGGGCCGGCCGGTGTGCTCGGGGAAGAGGGGGGCACGGCCCGCGGGAGGCGCGCGCCCCGGCCCCGGCCCGCCCGCAGCGTACAGTCGCTCGCGTCCCGCCGCGTCGAGCGCAGCCCAGCCCAGCGCAGCGCATCCTGGCCGGCCGACGCCGCGATACGCCGCCCCCGAGACCGACGACGCGCCGACGAACGGCACGGCGCCGCGACGTATCGAGTCTCGTTTCGTATTTGTTTCGCGTCGGGTCGCGGGCCGGGCCGGGCTGGCCGGGAGCTGCGCGTTTTGTTCTCCCCCGTTATTGTGTGTACGGAACGCGACCCCCCCGCGAGGGGCTGTTCGCTTCCTGACCTCGGCGTGGTCGGGCGGGAGCGGTCCGCCCCGCACCCCGCGGGCCTGGCCGGCCTGGAGTGTGCCGTGCCAGTGTGTTAGTGGGGCGAGTGTGGCCGAGCCTGCCTGCTGCACCGTGAGCTGAGGCCAGGCCGAGTCAAGTGGATCAGCGACTGATAGAAGCTTCGACTCGCCGCGCGGACGTCGCGTTCGCGGAGTGTAGTGGAGATGGCTAATGAAAGGTACTTAGTGCATCCTTTTCCCTTATGTTGTCCCCCCCCCCCTCCTCTTTTTCTCGCCGACGCGCGATTCGCAAATGATGCCGGCGATAACGGCAGTCCATAGACCAGGAGGCAACTCGACCGCAGCTGGCGCGAATCTCAAAGCGCGGCGCGGCGAGGTTGCAGTCGTAGTGCTTTGCCTTCGCCGGCCTCGGCCTCCCTGTCTCTGTCGACGCGTCGGCCCGGCGCTGCACTGCTGCCCCCGCGCTCCTCCGTCTGGTGTGGTTACACTGCACAGGCACGCGCGCCCGCGGCCCCGGCCTCGGCCCCGGCCTCGGCCCCGGCCCCGGCCCCGGCCCGCCCGCCAACTCGCACCGGGGGTAAACAATTTCTGACGGACTTGTTTTCGCAGGCCGGTATCAATTTGCCCCGCCGCCAGTCATCGCCTGCCTGGCCTGCTTGTCGCCGCTCACCACGGCTTGCCCAAATTGCTGCACAAGTGCTCTAGCCACTAACGACAACAACAAAAAAGCAGTCGAAGAGTGTGACACGCTGCCAGCAGGGTGGAGGGTGGAGCAGGGCGCGACTGCGCCCGACGCGACGCGCTGGCCGCTCACTGTACATTTTCGCACTGCCGATACTGCCACGGAAAACAAAGTGACACCCCAACAAGCTAGCTCTCTACATAGCCGATTTCTCATTCTGTCCGTTCCGAAAAAGTGGCAGTGCTGAAAAAGTTTTGGACGGCGAGAAGTGCAAACTGCTGGGGGATAAAACAAAGAGAAAGTAAGCGGGGAACCAGTTGCGACGGCGGCATGGTGGGTAGGAGAGTAAGGAGGGCACGTGTAACAGGGGGTAGCAAACGGAAATACTTTCCTGGCGGTGCAGGGAGAAGGAGGTGTGCGGTCTCCGGAGTACGGTAATATGGGTCAGGTAGGACCTGGCGCCGCGCGCCGCGCTGTCAGCCGCTCGCTGGTACCTTCAACCTCGGCGGAGGCGCGGGCTTCCTGTACACACCCCTCTCTTCCTTCTAGGACGAATCGTGTTGCAAAACTTTGCCGCGCTCCCGCGCGCCCCGGACCACCCCGCGCAACGCGCACGAAGGCGTCACAACTAATTTGCGGGCAAGCCTTTTCGCTTAGGGCGCGGCGCGCGGGCCGGGGCGGCGCAGCCGGTGAACACGTGGCTGGCTCCCAGGGGTAGAGAAGGGGGGCCTTCGCTCAGGATGTAGCCCAGCCGGGGACGAGGCCGGGACTTGAAAACTAGGTTCCGGGAGCTCGCGGGCCGGAGGCGAGGCCAGGCGCCTCCATCCGTCCCCGTTGGCCTCGGCCCCCGGCCCGGCCCGGCCGCCGCCTGCAGACCTCGGCGCCGTGCCGAGTCAATCAAAGGGCCGATGATGTGGTCGGGTGGGTCCCACACCCCTGCGGTGGCACCCCGTCCCCCACTGCGGGGCGCCGCGCCGCGGCGGGTTCTCACCCCGCCCACGTCGTTATCGCCGCTGGCTGCGCTGTCACCTTCTCTTTCTATCCGTGTAAATACACTCAATTGAGCAAATACTCGAGGATCAGGGCGGGCTGCTCGCTCGGGTTCGGTCCGGCCCGACCCGACCCGGCCAGTCGGAAGGGCGCGCAGGGCGAAAGGATGGGATGCGCGGGGCCGCGGACGGCTACATGTGTTCGTCGCCAACGAGGCTCACCCCCTCCTGCATGATAATGGTTCCCCCTAGGCCTGCGAAAAGGGGGGAGGGGGGAGGCGTAATCATTCTACATGATGATTGTACCCCCTTGTTGAGTTTCTGGGGGGAAGGGGGTAGACTCATCCCGGGCTGACCCTAGGATGATGGTACCATGGCAGTATTATCCTAGGGTGGGTTCTTCACCTCACGCTGGCCCCGGCCGGCCGGCCGCGCCCGTGACATGACGGCTGCTGGACGCGTGTCGCTCCTGTTTAAATGACTTTCCAGAGGAAGATTCCCCTTAATGAGAGACCGGCGCCGAAATTTAATCGAGCACCCCCTTCTCACCCCCACCTGCTGTCTCCCACCACGGCCGCCCACCCTCGCCCTTCTACCAGTACCCTCCCCCGCGCACCCCGACAAGCGCAGGCGCCGGTGCGCGGGGCGGCGCGGGGCGGGGCGGCCGGGAGATCCCACCACGATTAAAATACCTCGGGTTTTTTTTTTTTTACGTACCCGTTTTTCATTTCTCCGCCGTTTCCCGCGCGCGGCGTTTGGCTTTGGGCGTGAAATTCCTTTTGATGGGATCGCCGCTCGCCGCGCCTGCTTGTCAATACATATTAACTGTGCGGCCAACACGTGGCGGGCGGGGCGGCCCGCCTCTCTCCAGCCGCCAGCACCGGCGCCGCGCCGCGCCGCGGCAGACATCCTCTCATTCAGAGGACTGCTGCCCGGCCCGGCCCGCCCATTCGATTTATCACTCAGCTGTCTGTACGCGCCCGAGCTTCAACGCCCTTCCCTTGCCCGATCTTGCTCTTGCCGCTCGCTTTTTAGAATTTTAGATTTGCAAAAGTTTTATATTCCGAGTCGGAATGGCAGCAGGGGCAGGGGCAGGGGCAGGGGCAGCATCAGCTGTAGCCGCAGTGACAGCAAGTCTGGCTCAGTGCCGGACTGCTTTGGGGACAAGAGTCGTGGGATTTTGTTTTGGGGACGCACCGCGCTGCGCTGCGCGCCCCACCAGCTGCTCCCGGACCACCCCACCAGTCTCGCGACCGGATCTCATAATCGCAGGTCTTAAAGAAACTTTGGAATCCATGTAAATGTAAATGATTTCCGTGTAGCGCCGCGCCGCTGCTTGGCGGGGGCGGGGGCCAACGCCGACGGGGTGCGCGCCCGCCCCTCCGGGCTCCGGGCCCCGGGACCGCCGGACGAGCCGGCCCGGGCCCGGAGACAGAGGCGGCCCCTTGAATTATGCAAAATCTTTTTCATTATGCGAAGAAGGCGGGCCCGACGCGACGCGACGGTCGGGTCCGCGGGTGGATCTAGCTCCGGCCCGGTACCCCTCCCTCCGCCCCCGCCAGCATGTGTGTGAGTTGTTGGCCTGGCTAGGAGGAGGGGGTTATTCGACAGGCCTGCCGCCGCAGCGCTCGTCATGGGGTAATGCCGGCCGACACAAATCCCCGGGGATTTAAATTTTGTGACAGAGGAAAACCAGATACGCAAATCAGAGATGGCGAGAGATTTTCTGAAAATTTCGGTGACATAAAAGAACTAGGAACTGATGAGCTGCAGTTCTCCCTCTCAGGGCAATTTTAATATTTCTCTCGACCAGACCAGACCAGGTCATGCAGACAGCCGTGTCTGATAGTTCTCGTCCCAGGAGCTGCCGCCGCGCCAGACAGTTTCTTCTCGCTCCGCCCCGCCCCGCCCCGCCACGCCCGCCGGGTCAAGGCGGGGTGTCGCCTGGTGAGGACACGGACATGGCCACCCCGCCCCGGCCCCGCCCGAGGCGCCGCCACCCGCCGCCCCCACGGCGCGGACGTGGCCACCGCGGCCCCAGCCGCTGCCAAGTCTAATTAATGGACTCCTGTAATTCCAATCAGGAGGAAGGACGCCCCACCCCGGGACACCTCGGACACTCCTGAACACCCTGTCGGTCTGTCTGTCTGTCCGTCCGCTGTTCGGTCGCCCTGCCCCGATTCGCTTGTTTCTCCATTTACAGGGCCTGGGGCGCGCGCCGGCAGGTGGCCTGTGCCCCTGCTGGCGTGCCTGCCCGACCCGACCCGACCCGAACAGGCTTTGCCCTCGCACCGTCACAGGCCACCAGGCAGCGTCTAATGAAGTCTGCTCTGAAAGTCTGCTGTGCTCCCGCCGCAGCGCAGCGGGGACTTCTCTATGTGTTGTCCGGGGCGGGGCGGGGCGGGGCGGGGCGGGGCAGCGCTACTGCTGGCTGGAGGGACGGCATCGGAATGGGCGGCTTGGCGGGAGCGTCCATCCCTGCTCCATTCCCCCCGCGCCTGCCTCACTCACTACCCCGCCCCGCCCCGCCCCGCGGCGCAGTCGGTCTTTACCCGGCAGCCACCCGGACCCGTTCATCGCGGAATCCCATTGGGCGGGGCGGCCGCGCGGCGGTGCCGTGTCGTGTGCTCGGCGCCGCTGTGCCGCGTTCCACCCGCCTCTTGAAATATGGCAAACCGTATATATTGTTTCGTTGCGCCCGGGAGCCCGGCGCGCCGCGGGCCACGGCCCGCCCCTCTGGCCCACCCTCCACCCTCCTGACCCGCCCTTTTGGCGCGATGATTCGATCGCCACCGTACGATAGTTGGGCCGTAAGACGGGGGTGGGGGTCAGCGGGGTGGTCCGACCGACCCGACCAAACCCAAACCGAACCCGTCGCGCCCCGCCCAGCCCCACCTCGACCCAGGGCGGCGGCGGCTGCTGCTCTTGGTGTGCGCCCCGCCCCGTCCTGCGCTACCGCCTGCCCTACCCCTACCCCGGTCGACCCCTCGCGGGATCACCAGCCCGCTCGAATTCGATTGTGCGCAGGGAGCTCGACCTCGCGGAAAAAGTGAAACCCGCCGAGGGGGGGAAAAGCTGCTTTGAAACTTAAGCGACTTGTGTCATTATTCGATTCTCATTTCGTCGGTGGGGCCGGGCCCCGCCGGAAAAGGATCAAAGAGGTGCGCGCCCTCCCCTCGGCTCGCTAGCGGAGAGTTTCGAGAAGGCCCCGCGGAGCTGCTGCTGCCGATCGCAGGTTCGAGCAAGGCGCCCGTGGCATGAAGCCTCCGCCCGCGCCCCGATCACTCCGCTCGCCCCGCCCCGCCCCGCCCCGCCCCGCCTCGCTCCCCGTCAAGTTCCTCTTACCGGGTCGAGTCACAAGGGTGTTGGTGCTCAGCCAGTACCCCTCCTCCATTCCCCTCCCCGGGGGAGGGCGCACGTCAATCACTGTGTCGGGGTCTCCCTCTGCGCATCATTGACCAGGTCGTTTGCCTTTAACGCGGAGTCTAATTCCACTCTGCAATTTCCGCCCCCCCTGAAGCGGTGGGGGGGGGGGGGGGGCTGAAGGAGGTACGTAGGGCGTACGTGCGACCGCGTTTTGTGAATGGGACCGTCACTCACCATAGGGCACCTCCGCGTCTGATTCTGGCAAGCCCCGCGGGGGCGGTGGCAGGGGGAGGGAAGGGTGCTTGAGGCCGCCACCATCTTACTCAGAAACACCTCCCACGCACACGAGGGAGGGAAGGCGAGTGGGAGAGAGAGGGGCAGAGAGAGTGAGTGAGAGAGCGTGAAAATGGAGCTTGGAGTAAGGACCGACGAAATTGCATTTCCCCAAGTTGGCAGCATTTAGTGTGCTCGGGCGCGGGGCCGGGCGGGGCCTGGCGGGGCCGGAGCCGAGGCCGAGGTCGGCAGCCTCAGCCCCACAGACCAGTACAGTACCAGTAGCGCCCATGCGGGCCAGGCCAGCTCCCTGCGCCGTGCGCGTGCGTGCATGGGGCAACAGGCCGCACCCGTGAATCTTTTGCGCCCAGCTAGAGCCGGACAGCCGCGGGCAATGAGCGCAGTACTCCGCCCCGCCCCACCGCACCCCGCCGCGCCCCGCCCCACTGCACCCCGCCCCGCCCCACCGCACCCCGCCGCGCCCCGCCCGGCGATATGTTGAGTACATACTCGCTTCGGCTGTGCTCGGGCCTGGCCCAGCTCCCATCTCTTTACTCCGGCCCGCTTCATCTTACGGTGCTTCCTCTGCGCTGCTGCGAGAAGGCGCAAGTTTCGGCCGTTCCATAATGCGCTCGGACTGCTTTTGTGCTGGTCTAGTTGCCTGGTCACGCCGCGCCGGCGCACAATAGCTCCCGCGGGGGAAGGGAGTGAGTGCGCGGGAAATGGTGGAGCAAGGCCGATAGGGCTGCAGACGGGGCGGAGCAGGAGCGCGGCAGCACAGCGTGTCTCCGGAGGGATTTGATTAGCAGCCCATCCGCGCCGCACCGCGCGACTGGGGAGGGCGAGTCGATGGAGAGAAATGGAGTCAGCGGTCAGGGTTGGGTCTGTTCCGCGCCCCGCTGACGTGCGCTCGCGCGGAGCGGAGCGGTCCCTTACGCCCTCGGGTGCCGAGCGGAGCGGGCGGGCGGGCTCGGGGGCTCGACTCCTCCTTATCGGTGGTCAGCAGCGCGCCCCGCGCCCCGCCGGTTTTATTTTGAGCGCGAAGCTGTTGCCACTGCTCCTGGGCGGCGCGGGGCGGGGCGGGCCGGGCCGGGCGGCCGCACTGCCGCTGCGCGTGGGGGGTAACTGTGCGGCGCGGGGGTGCTTGTTACGACATCCCGGCGAGGAGTTTGGGTGAATTACAAAGCACTGGCGAGCGAGCGTGTGTGTGAGTCTGGGCGAGAAGTGAGAGCAGAGTGGGGGAGAGAGAGGGAGACGAGTAGCGTGCGGTGCGGGCACATGGATGTACAGAGTGAGGAGTGCGAGGCCCCTGTGTGTCTGAAACAGAGGCCGTGCCCAGCGCAGGCCAGGCCGTCCCCGCCCCGTCCTTTGTACCCCCTCTGCCTCTTTGCCAAGCCCTGACGCCCTGGATCCGCCCCCTCCACGCAGCCGATAGTAACGCGGTGCCGAATCTTATCGGGCGCACTTATGCCCCGCCGTGTACTGTACGGGACACGAAAGGTACGCGAGAGACGGGGTACTGCGGGAGGGAAGGTTGAGTAGGGAGAGGATGGAGGGAGGAGAGGAGAGGAGGGCAGGGGAAAGGGCGCGGAGGAAAACGCACCACGCCAGCAGCTTCGCAAAATGTCGAGGAATAATAACAGGTTGAATAGCGCAGCCACGCTCCCGCCCCCGCCCCCCGCCTCCCGCCCCCGCCTCCCGCCCCGCCCCCGCGCAGCGGATGGGAGCGCCCTTGCGTTACCGCACGATTCTATCACATTGCGCAAGACAAACATGTTGTTGCAGCGAATTTCGTTCAGTGTTTGCATTGCTGGGCTAGATGGGGGCGGAGGGTCGACTCGAGGCTCGCGGCGGCCGCCGCCCCCGCCCGGGCGTGCCCCAGCCAGCCGGGGGCCTCTGCCGAGGGCCTCCGCCGGGGGCCTCTGCCAGGGGCTTAGCGTGCCCCAAGTACCCAGAAGCACTCGTGCCTGCTGGCCCGGCCGGCCCTGCCTCACTCCGCAGGGAGTATTGGAAGCGGTAAATTTATGAGAACGCGAGCGTGGACCGGACAGAGCCGGGCCGGGCAGCAAGAGGATGTGTTTGGCCGGGTCGTTGGGCCCCCGCCCTGCCCTGCCCAGCCCTGCGGTAGGTGAGGCTGCCGCGCCCTCAGCATCGAGGGACGACCTTGCCCCCGCCGCCGAACCGAACGACGCCCCCCCCCCTCCCGCCCCTTTAGAATCAGAGCGAGTGTTTGGCTCCATATCGTTGGTTGGGTAAGCACACGCCCTGGGGCTCCGCAGGGAAGCCCTCTGCTAAACCCAATCCCTTTTCACCTCCCATTAGATTCGGTCCATCCCGGCTTCGCCCGGCCCCGCCTGGATCCACTGGATCCTATTGCGATAACACACTCCTCGCTCGCGCTGCGCTCATCGGCGAGCTGCGGGTCAGCAAGAGAGGCAGGAGTCAGGTCTCAGCGAGAGGGGGAGCCTACCTGCCAATTCCTCTGGGAATTTTTTTTAAAAGCCGTATGACAGAATCGTACGAATGAGCCCACCCCTGTAGCCTCCTAAGCTGGCACATAAGGGGCCCCAAAAAATAAATAAAATAATAACAGTTTAATACTGAACGGCACGCAACAAGTCAATAACAATCGAAACCACCATTCAGAACAATGCGGGCGGCTAGAGAATTTTTTCCGCGACTCTTTCCCACACCCCTTTCACATGCTAGGCTGGGGAAGCGGCCACCTTGCACGCCTCGCCTCGTTCGCTAAAACCCCTCTGAGCAGGCTCTCGCAGAGTTCCACCTGATCCTACACGACAGCAGAGTTTTCCTGCATGCAGGGGCGCGGCTGGCCATTGTGGCGCCCGGCCCGCCCGGCCCGCCCGGCTCTGTGCGGTGCGCCTGACGGGACGGGACGGGCGTGCCGTGTGGTTTTTCTCCCTCTTGTCTCTCTCTCTCCCACTCTCTCCGTGCCTCGCAACTCGCTCTCGGCCACATATTTTTCCTCTTATTTTCCTTTATTCCTCTGAGCCTTATAATCTCGGCCGGCGCCTTACTTTGTGAGTATAAAAAGGCGCGCGGGTGTTATTAGCCGCCACTTGTTGGACCAGTGCGTATTTTCCTCTGTCGGGGCGGAGCATGGCATGGCGTCCGTGACCTGCTGGGAGGGAAGGGTTGGGACTTCGGGCCCGGGCCGGGGCGGGGCGGGGCGGGGCGGGGCGGGGCCGGACAGTGTGCATCGAGGTCATGTCATGACTAGAGCCGAGAGGAAAGTGGATCGGGTTACCTAGCACGCGCCATTAGGCCCTGAAGTGCGCGTCTTCCCCTCTCTCCGACTGTTGGACTGACTATCCCGATGGTCAAGTCTAAAGACCCACTGGACCAGGCAGGCCTTGGGCCTGGGCCTGTATGCTGAGCGCGTACTTGTAGAAATAACTACTATATATTGCGTGCTGGTCATTCATACCCCCCAACCGCACCGCCAGAGGTTTAAGCAGCAGGGGGCATTACTACCACCGCGTCATGGTCATGCCCCCCTAACCCTAACCGGCAGAGGTTTGGCCAGGACTGCATAAAGCAGATCAGGTCTTACACACCTCACTCGCCGCACAGGCCCGGCCGGGCACTCGGTAGCACTCGCCACTCTCCCTCCGCCCGGCACGGCGCACTGCCCGGCTCCCACAGGGGAATTTCAAGCAGGCGGTACCTTTGTTTCCGACGGCGACGCGGCGCGGCTGGCTGAGCATTACTCTTGCGGCCCCGCCCCGCCCCGCCCCGCCCCGCGCCCGGGACATCTCTCCCCGCCCCGCCCCGCCTGCCGCCTGCCGGCCCGCCCTGCTCTCCCGGAACGCTCAAGGCGAGCTAAAGGCGACTTTTTGGCCCCGGAAATTACCCCGTCCTCTCATACCCTCCGCTACTTCATCTCTCCCCCTCTCCTCTCTCCCCCGCTCCACCGCACGCTGATTCCCTGCTTTTCATTCTTCTTCCTTAGGGCGCTCGCGGCCGAGCTGCGGCGCGGCCGTCCGTGGTGATGGGTGATGCAGTCGCTGCAGCTAGTCTATGGTCTCCCAAACTTTTTCCTTCTTTATTTGCAGGCGGGAGGCCGCCGCCGCGCCCGGGAGCAGCGGGCCCGGGGCCGCCCTCGCTGGCGCAGGTCGGGGACGCCGAGCATGACGGGGACGGGCTGAGGCCAGCATGGGAGGCCGCCCCCGGGGCCCGCCCGCCGGCCTGCTGCTGCCGCTGCTCGTGCTGCTGGCGCTGGCCGCCCTGCCGACATGGTGAGTACCGCCAGGTTTTGTACTTGTGTGCGCCTCGCTCGCCCAAAGTTGGACTACGCCCTCCATAAGCCCGACTGCCCTGCGTCCAGTTTAGAGTACGCGGCCCCTTAGGCACCCAGAGCCGAAAGTCTGCCGTCCGGGAACACCTGCATCAGGCCCGGAGCCTGTGGCTGCATGTGGCTGCCTGTGGCTGGAGCGGAGCGGCTTTAGTGGCAGCCGCCGCGCCCTGCGCTCATTGCCCGGCCCGCCAGGCCGCCAGGTCGATCAATGGGCTTATGCGTCCCGTCCGGCGGGCTTGTTTGCATAGCCCCGCCCCGTGTGTGTGTGTGGAGCCCCCGCCCCTCCCCCTCTTGACACCACGCGCCCTGCCGCGCCCCGCCGCGCGCGGCTCTGACGCTAATGCGAGAGGCCCTTATCGATGCTGGCCGGCCCGGCCCGGCCCGGCGGTAGTCTGACCGTCATATTCATACACCATTCCTTTCGGCCTCGGTGGGGCCGAGCGGGCTGTCGTCGGGCTGCCCCCCTCCGTCCCGTCCGCCCCCGACACTCCCACCCCCTTCCCCCCTCTAAAGGGTTGCCATAGCCACGCGCGTCTCCACCTCCTTGCTCTCAGCTCGGTCGCAGAGGGAGGCCGGGGGGATGGGAGGGGTGACGTGACGGTGGACGTCATCCTGACCACAGGCCTGTTCGACAGGGACAGCGCGGGTACCAGCGGGTACCAGCGGGTACCAGCGGCTACCCCTGCGTGGCTGTCCCTCTCCGACCCTACTACCCTTTAGCCCTTATCCCATCTACCCTTGCGCTGCGAGGCTATGCTTGTTAACTACCCCACTTCTAGTCCCGCCCCGCTCCCTATCCCCTACCCCTCCTGCCTGCCTGTCCCCTCGTGCCCCCTCCCCTCGCCCCGCCTCCCCCGCCCCAAACTTTTCAAACTTTATGGAACGAATAAGTTCGGTATCGTTGTCCTGCCATCCGGCAGCGCGACAGCCATTTATTCATTGCCCCCCCACCCCTCCCCCGGAGAGTAGTGAAAAGGGGACGGGACAAGGCGCGTAATAAGCTGCGCTCCGGTCCTTGTCAGGAGAGGAAACGACCCTTCTGTCATTCTCTGCATCTGCACGTGCCATGGCCCACAGTCTGATGGCTGCGGCTTCACCCGCCTCACGCGCCTCACGCTCTATCCCGCCGCCGCTGCCCCCTCACGCGCTCTGTCCTGCTGCCGCTGCCCCCTCACGCGCTCTGTCCTGCTGCACCCGCACTCTCTATCCTGCCGCCGCTGCACCCTCACGCTCTGTCCTGCTGCACCCGCACGCTCTGTCCTGCTGCACCCGCACTCTCTATCCTGCCGCCGCTGCACCCTCACGCTCTGTCCTGCTGCACGCGCACGCTCTGTCCTGCTGCACCCGCACTCTCTATCCTGCCGCCGCTGCACCCTCACGCTCTGTCCTGCTGCACGCGCACGCTCTGTCCTGCTGCCGCTGCCCCCTCACGCGCTCTGTCCTGCTGCACCCGCACGCTCTGTCCTGCTGCACCCGCACGCTCTGTCCTGCTGCCCCCTCACGCTCTGTCCTGCTGCCCCCTCACGCTCTGCCCCCTCCTGTTGCAGCTGCGCGCGGTGCGAGCTGGACGTGCGGCCGGTGCGGCGCAGCTGCAGCGCCTCGTGCTCGGCGGGCGCGGCCTGCCCCGTGCGCGCCGCCGTGCTGCTGCCGCGCGACGCCGCGCTGTACGAGGTGGCGCTGCCGCGCGTGCTGCCCGTCATACACCTGGCGGCGGAGGCCGTGTGGACGCGCGGCCTCTGGCCCCGCGACCTGCTCACCTTCCTGCCCGGCGACGACAAGTGCGACGCCGTCTACGGACAGATCTCGGCCGTCGACTCCTACGCGCACGACTGCGCGCACGCCTTCTTCGGCCCCACCTGCGAGTACAGCGTGGGTGAGTACGGCCCCAGTAGCGTGACGCCTAGGCGACAGTCGGCATACATCACAGCGGCCGTGGCGTGGCCGGGCGGGCCCTGCTGACTGATTCAGAAGAGCGCTCTCCTCGTTCTATCTCTCTCGCACCTATACGGCGCGCCTCATGAGCGCGAGAGAGACAGAGCGAGGAAAGCGCTCTTCTGAATCAGTCGACTGCTTCACCCCATTACCAGCCCTAGCGGGCCACACCGGGCCGCGCTGGACCGCGCTGGACCGGTGTGGGGGCGGAACTGACACCTCACGCCAAAGTGGCCATGCAGAGGCGTGAGGTGAGCCGGTGGCGGTGAGGGTGGTGAGCCCAGTGCGGTCCGGCACACCGTGCTGGTGTGGTGATCGTGTTCACTTGCAGGCCGAAGAGAGGGAGAGGGCTCGGTGGAGGACTGTGGCGCTCAAGAGGGGTAGGGTAGGGTATGCGGTCCGTGACCAGAATTGGAGCAGTCTCGCTGAAACCCAAGACTAAGGTCCGTCCCGCCCTCACTTTAACTTGTTTTGCTCACCACCACCACCACACCACCACTTCCTGGGGGCCCCGCTCTGCTCCACCGACCGCCGCGCCGCTCGCCCGGGTAGAACCCCGTCGCATCGTATAATACCCTCCCCGTCCTCCGCGCGCTGCCGCCTTATATGCAATGCAGCACCCTCCTATGTCACCCGCGTTGTGTTACCTGCTGTCACCTCAATCTCGACCCTGGCCTCCTGTAAGCCATCACCACCCCGTAGTACCCGGCAGTACTCGAGCCGTGCACTACCCGCCGGGTTAGGTTGGGTTAGGTGCGTAGCCCGCCCCGCCCCACCTCGGCCCGCCGTCCGCGCAGCGCACCCCGCCCAGGCCCCGCCGGCCCCGCACCTCCCCTGGTAGTGCCGTCGCACGGATAGCGAATAAACCGCACGAGCGCCCTCTTTCGCCCCCTCCCTCCCTCCCTCCCTCCCCTGCCCCCTCTACCCGCGAGCATCAGCGTTTGGAAGGCTGCCATAAAGCGCAACCCATGATCCGGATTCAAGTCGGAGTAATGCCCGGGACGGTGTGGTATGTGGCTGCGTGCCCCGCCCCGCCCCGCCGGCGTGATGGTGGCCGTCCGGGGCGGGGCGGGGCGGGGTGGGGCGGGCATCCGCGCTAACTACCTGCGCAGTGCGCGGCGCGGCCCACAGCGCGCGGGTTACACCGCGTCGCGTCACCGCGTGCTGCTGGCTGTGTAGTGCCGACCAGGAGACGGACCTGTCACTCGCCGGCGTGGAGATTCAATAGAGTACAGAAATACTCCCGCCGCCCCACCCCCCACCCCGCGTCACCGAGATATCGACAAGTCGAGTGCGGTGCGGAACGCGGCGTCCTGCTGGAGTGGAGTTGGCCTAATTAGTGACTGTGCGAAACGATCGGCTGTCTGCGGTCCGAGGCCGTCGCGACGGCGATGTCGTGCGGCGGGGAGGCGTCGCGACGGCCCCGGCGTGGCGGGGCGGGGCGGGGCGGGGCTCCCTGCGGGCAGCTGCCCCGGTTGGCCGGCCGGCCGGCGGCCGACACGGCGCCGGCAGCTGGCTCAGCGCTACCGCCCTGCTAGCACATCTGCGCCAGGCTCGTGATGGAGACAGTATCAAGGGCGCGGCTGCCGCCACCACCCGTCCTACTGCCTCGACGTTTTTCTTTCTTCTCTTTTTTTCGGGGGAAAGGTGAGGTTCAGTGCTTGATGGCAGACGCGATCGACGCGCTCTCACCGGCCAAAGGCAATTTAAGCGACGCGGGGATTAGAGGGAGCACTGGTGCGGGGGAGGACGGCAAAGCCCGTGCCCCCCGAGGGGTGGGGGTGGGGGGGGGGTCGCACCCGCAGCGCCGGAGCTAATCCCGGCGGGGCCGCTCACATCCGGATCTGTCTGTCTCCGGATCTGCGTCCGGATGTCCGTCGTGTTGCGCGTGTCTAAGCAGCAAGAGATCAATTTTCTGCTTGCGACCGATCCCTCTGACGCCCCGAAGCTTACTCCTGCAGGGGAAGTGCACTTGGTCGTGAGTCTGTCTGTCTGTCCTAGCCGGTTCTCCTCTTAAAGTACAAAAGTAATCGTAAAAAGCGGTAGTGTTCCGTAATCTACTAATTTCAGCGCTATAATATTTGTCCAGACTTTTCCCCTAAAGGGAGTTTGAAATATTGAAACGTTTAATGTAAACTTCACTCCGGAGAGGTTGGCAACGAAAGGAGTTAAGTGGTAGCGCCAGGGCCCTCTCACTTCGAGATCGGGGGTGTGTATCTCCATCTCTCTTTTTCCGTTCGAGAGACTGAGGTGCAAGAGAGAAAGAGCGACACCCCCGATCTCGAAGTGATAGGGCCCTGGGTAGCGCCACCTAGCGGCAGTGTGCGATGCGAACTACGTCACGACGGCCCAGCCAAGCCCGGTGTCCACCTGGATTGTTTACAACATCAAAATAAGAAATTTAAGTCAGTTCGACGAAATATGCTGTCTGAAATAGTTTTTAGAGTGGTGGTAGTTGTCTCACGAAGTTTCAAGTGTCGTCATTTTGTAGAAGTGTGTGTACGTCTGAGAGGTGGGGTAGGGAGGGTTAGTGCCTCAAGTTCTTATCAAAAATACCTCTGATTGTACTGGATTTGTGAAATCAAAGATTATACTGGATTTGTGAAATGAACGTCACGGATTGCTGAAATGACAGCCAGGATCGCTTCAACTTACTTCCGAACTTATTATCTGGGTGAGTGACATAACCTAACAACATAAACAATGTTGTTTACAATAGAGTACACACAGTTCTGTCTGGGAGACAGCAGACTTTGGTCTGAGTATTAAAATCGCATAACACCTTGATCTGACAAGTGAGAGTTACTAGCTGTGACATTATTTACTTATATTTATTTAAATTTGGTTTTAAACCTTTGCTCGATACCCAAGTGTTTTGATTTCTTATTGAGCCGCCACAAATTACCAGCCAAACGGTTTCCCCAATACGGTATGGATGCTGTAGTAGAACTGTGCTCCTTTTAGACATAAGATAACAGACATTTGTTTTAAAAAAAAGGTTATTAACTTATAAATATTAAATAGAAACATTTGGAGTCTCATTCTACTAAAGAAGACACATCAAAGTGTGGTGAAAGTATTACAATCTTATAACTTTTAAACCCAACTAGAAAAAGTAAATAGTATGGGTATTATTCAGATAAATTTAGTAGGATTTTGTTCCGAACTTTTGCTGTTCTTCCCCGTGATACGGTTTCTGATCAAGATATCTTATGTATTAAACCAAACATACTGCTTGATCCGTTTTGGCTATGAATTTGAATGAAAGGGAAAGCTGCTCTATAAAAGTAATGATACTTGTTTCTAAAAAATGATTAGTTTATAGAAATTTCTCCTCCTTCACCCCCATCCCCCCCCCCCCCCCCCCCCGGGAATTCTCAATTACTTCATGCTGACGGGCATCAAGTAGGTTGCCTATCTACACGGCGGAAGGGTTGAAACCGTCCATTTGTTTTAACACTCACTTCGCTCAGCAACTACGTGCCTGTCGCACGTACTCCTAGTAGAATCACGCCTAGGGTATGTGTAGTAATTTTCCTCTAGGCGAATAACCATTAAGCTTTTGAGGAAAATCAGCTCTACACACGATTAGAGGTATTTTTTTTTTTAGAGGTGACGGGCCACCTAGGACAGGACCCGCCCTACCAGGCCGCGCTCCGCCCAGACGTGACGCCTGGCGGACAGGGATATTCAATTTAGGACGGGTCCGCGATAATAACGACGCGACGGCGGCGCCTTTTGTAGGCCCGGCCCGGCCGCCCTCTCCTCTCGACGCCACGCGCCGCGCCGCCCATCTTAGCTTTGCGCGGACTTGGAGTGGTCAGTTTTGTCCAAAATGTCAAGCCAACCAAAGTTGGTCCCTCGCCCTGGTTCTTTGCCGTCACGCCCGAGCTGCGGGGATATAGTACAATAGGGGTGGCGCGGCGTGGCGCCGAGGGGACTCTGCCTTGCCCCAAGACCCCCGCCCTACTTGTCCTTATTCTCTCCCATCTCCCAGCGCGGCGCGCGACTTTGGCCGCAATCTTCGGCGAATGCTGGTCGTCGGTGGAGCGGCCTATCCGAGCGGTGACCTCACACTAGATCTGATATATTTTCCTGGTCCTCCACCCTGCGGGCGACCTGGTTAGCTGTACCGCCGAGCGCCGCCCTTCCTCGCTGAGAGCCCGCCCCGTACCGCCCGTGTCTCTCTGTTGCAGCGCCGGTGGGGAGGATGGTCAAGTTCTGGAACACGCCCCTGCTGACGGTGGGCGCGCTCACGCACGACTTCTCGCAGAAGAAAACGAGCTGCGATGACGAGTACCACATGCTGACCCGGGTGGGCTCCCTCAGCTTCCGGGACGTGGCGCTCTTCCTCGTCTCCGTCATGGACCAGTGAGTACCGGCAACGGCGCACCGCAGGCCAAGGTAGACGCAATTTTAACTCAGTTTTACTCGGTCTTACCGTGGTTTCACCATGTGTAAATCTCTCATGGGGGTGCATGACACTGCCGTGTCCGGAGGGCGCCCGGAGATTAGGCAACCCATCCGTCAGCGGCGTGATTGTTAACGCTTGCCTGCCTGCAGCTACTCGTGGCGGCGCGCCATGCTGGTGTACGACAAGGACGGCTACCGGCGCGTCTCCGGGGAGCACACGTGCAAGCTCATGATGGAGGCCCTCGTCAAGCTGCTCAAGCAGCACAGCCTGCAGTTCCGCGCCTTCGACACGGAGAAGGCCGCCAGGGACGGCGTCAAGGAACACCTCCGCCGGGAGGTGGGCAACGACTTTAGCGGTGAGCGGCGGGAAATAAATCTTTTAGGGCGGGGGGGGGGGACCAAAGGCGTCCGTGACGTACGGCCGCAGCAACGTATAAATTTCGCGGTGCCAGCTCCAGTTTGTCCCATGCTTCAGCAAACGAGAAGCTGAATGGCCGACTAACGCCCCACCAGTTTATCGCGTTAAATGAGACTTTTTACTTACAGATTTTCCCGGTGTAAGTGTATTTTTTATCATACTGACAATGTGCTTTGCGTCACACCCTCCTCCAGCGTTCTTCCCTTTCCCTGTTTGGCCATAAAGATGTGTACACGGACCGTGTTTGTTTTGCCGATTTGTGTGTGATAGCTTTACGATTGTGTGTTTTGTGCGACTCTCGGCTGGATTTCCTGTTCTGTCTGCTGTGCGTCGAGCTCGTGTACGGAAGGTTTCTTTTTTTCCACCAGCCGGGGGAAGGACGACGCGAGATGTGTTCTAGGATTTACCCGTCCGGCGCCCCGCCCGCCCGGCCTGCCTGGGGCTCCATCTCTCCGCCTGCGGCCCGAGCTGCTTCGCGGGATGGTCACCCCAACGCCACGCCACGCCGCGCCACGCCGTTCTGCCATGAGCCTGCGCACGCCCACCCGCCTCGCCACGCCACGCCACGCCCAGCCCCACCACGCTACGTTAGCGGCGCATCGTTCCGGCCTCGGTAAGTACAACACTCATCCCTTTTATCTGAGCATGGCAGATCCTCGGGCACACACGCTGCACCCCCTCTCTCCCACACTCCATGTGGCGAGAGAACATATTGCGGGTAATCCTTCACAACGAAGCGCGGCGGCACCCTATTAGGGACCCTGTTTTGTCTGTCGGGAGAGGTTTAGCACGTAGACGAGTGGGAAGGACTCTGCTCGATCAGTAGCATCGATATGGATTGAATAGGCATGCCATTATTTGTACGTAACAAAACTGTTTTGAGAAGTAACCACGCGGCCCTTTCCTCCTGACGTATCTTGTTTCCCGCGCTTTTTATCGCGACCCGAATGGCGCTATCCCGCACGGCGCCTCTACTCCGCGCCGCGGTGCCCTCGGCGCGCGGAGTGTCGCCGGCGCGGAGCGCTGGGCGGGCGGCGGGCGCGGCCAACAGAGGGCTCGCGTCGTGTCGTGTGCCGCTTTTGGAGACTGACTGGTCGCCTCGCAGCCACGCAGGACGCAGGCTCGCACGCAGAGTCGGTGAGGTGCGAGGTACGGCGCGGCGCGGCGCGGCGCTACACTGAGCCTCCGCTCAGCGCCGCCACGCCACACCCCTGTTGCTCGTAGGGCGTTTTGCGCGTCGCGCGTTCCATTCTGGAACTTAAATTTTATTGTGTCCCGAACTGGATGGAAATGGCAACGCTGCGGCCGGGCCGGGCGCGAGCCGCCTACTCCTCCCGAGGCCTGGCTGGGCCTGGCCTGTCGCTCCCTCCCTGCCTCCCTCCCTCTCTTCCCTCCCTCGGGCCGCACTTTTACTCGGCTCTTTATGTGTCCTCAGTGGCCGTGATGGTCTTTATCCCGTGCTTGCGCCCGTTTAGTGGTCGCTAAAGCGTCCCGCCCCGCTGCCCGCCCCAGCCCAGCCCAGCCAGCCGCAGCCGGCCCGGCCTCTAGCCTGCAGAGGGTGACCGAAGGACCCGCAGCAGAGGCCCGGCCGCCGTCAAGACTTCCGCCCGCCGCGCCGCGCCGCGCCACCCCGGGGGCCACACCCCTCGCCTAGGCCCGCTGGGATTGTCTAACCTGCGGCGCCCAGCCCTTCTAGACGTAGCGACTTTTCCACCCCGTCGCTGCCTATCCCCCTCCCCTACTCTCTTCCTCCACCTCCTTCACCACCACCTCCTCCTCCGCCTCCTCCACCTCCACCACCTCCACCTCCTCCACCTCCTCCACCTCCTCCATCTCCACCTCCTCCACCTCCTCCTCCTCCTCCTCCTTCTCCTCCCTCCTCCTCCTCCCTTCTCCTCCCTCCTCCTCCCTCCTCCTCCCTCCTCCTCCTCCTCCTCCTCCTCCTCCTCTTCTTCCTCCAGCAGGGGGAGTGGGAGGGCGGCTGCCTCTCGAGTGCGTGGCGCGGCGCGGAGAGGGCGGTCATACTGTGCCGGAGCGGGGTTAGGCGAGGCGAGGGCGACGACAGCCTGCGGAGTCCCGGTCCATAATATCATATTTCCTTGCGAGTCAAATCACCCCGCAAGCAAGGGGGGCAATGTCATCAGTTTTTAATGTATTTTATTTCATTCATTCATAATGTGATTTAATATCAAATGTCTTGAAACATACTCTAAATGATATTCTACCAATCCCAGCTCAAACTTCGGAAACCATTATTTTGCATCTGTGCTGATTTGGCAGAGAATGAACCTCCTTCGAATTCTTTCTCTGGCCGCGAGGACTTCTTGGCGCGGAGGACTTTAAATTCAAACTTACGAGTGGCAGGCGATTTTCTTTTTCCCTCGGCCTGGCCTGGCCCGGACCAGCCCTTCCCCGCCGCGCCAGGCGGCAGCCTTTTGGCTTCGCGGCGCGGCCCGGTCCAATAGCGCGCCCCGCCCCGTCGCGCCGCGGCCTCTCGCCACTCGCGCGCGCTCTTTTGCCTCTCTTTTGCTCTTAAATCGCGTTAGTGTTCACGCCAGTAGGGCTTTTGTCCTGCGCCTGCCGCCTGCCGCGGGGTAGGGCCGACCTTCTTTTGGCGGTAGCGGGTCGGCTTGACTCCTGCCGGGGCGGGGGAGGGAGGGAGGGGGGGGGGGGGGGCTGCTCGTCACCCTGACCTGTCGCGCCCCTTCATTCGTAATCGAGGTACTTCCGCCCCACAGCGCGCCAGCTCTGCGCCCGTGCCGCGACCGCCACTACTGCGCCTAAACATAACTTTACCTTCCCTCCCTTCCCCTTCCCTATCCGCCCTAACTGTTGGTTTTTGCCGCCTGCCCCGCCCGGCCCCGCCAGGCCCGGCGCGCCCTAGGCGTTGCGGCCCTGCCGTGCTTTGCTGTGGGTTGCGGCCCTTGCCATCCCTTATCTCGTTTACCTATTGCTGGTCACGGCCTGGCTGCGGCTGCGGCCCCCGCTCACCCCGCCCCCGCTCACCCCGCCCCCGCTCACCCCGCCCCCGCTCACCCCGCCCCCGCTCACCCCACACCCGCTCCGCCCCCGCACCTCCCCCTAGTCTCTGCTCTATTACCTGCAGGCCGTCAGTGGTGAGGGCGGGGAGGAGAGGGAAGGGAAGGACCCTTCGTCTCTGCCAAACTTATTCATCCGATCCGTTTCTGCTTTACCTAAAGCCTCCCGCGAACTCTCCATTTTCATCCGGCGAATCCGTGGCTTTTTACACAGCCTCGCCCGGTTCCGAGATGCATGCCCACGTGGTGGGTACGTGATTCACTCCGCGGGGCCGTCAGCGCAGGTGGGCCGGGGCCGCCGCCACACCGCCGCGCCCGGCCCGGCCCGGCCCGGCCGGCTTGCACACGGCTTACGCATCGTCTACGCCGCCGTAATTTCGGCCACCACGCCCCGTTGTTAGTTTTCGGATTGAATACAATGGCCGCCCCCCACGCCTCGCCCGAAACCCCATTGTTCCGCACCAACCAATATAGAGGCAGGTCTCTCGTCGCGCAGGTTACTCTTTGTCGCTGTTACAACCTTGTCAATTTTTTTGTTCGCCATACTTTTTTTTTGCGTGAGGTGAGATCCTCCTTAAAGCCGCTTGCTATAAGCCCTCTTTCACTGACTTACCTCGTCAGCCGCTCGAAACACCCTGGCGTGGTGGGCCGTCCCGTTACTCATGCGTGTACAGCGGGATGGCCTATGCGGCGGGGGCCCCCTGGCCGGGTAGGCCGTCCCGTTGTTCATGCGTGTATCGCGGGATTGCCTACCGCGGAGGCGCTCCAGCCGAGGATGTTTCTACTCATTGCTTTGTGCTAGAGGGATGCCGGAGAGCAAAGCCAGGCATCATGGGACGAAAGGAGAGAGAGAGAGAGAGAGAGAGAGAGAGAGAGAGAGAGAGAGAGAGAGAGAGAGAGAGAGAGAGAGAGAGAGAGAGAGAGAGCGCTAGGGTTGCGGTCTCAGTTTTCAGTCTAGCAATATAGAGCGTGGTGGACTGCGGCTGCCGCTGGGTCGTGCTCCCGGGAGAGCTCTAAAAGAGGACGGCGTCCCTCTTCGTCGGCACCTTCCCTTTCCCTGGCGTCTCTCTCTGTCTCTTTGTCGCGCTCTGGCGTCGCCGCAGCAGTGCGCAGCGCAGCCGAGCAGCGGCGTGGCGTACCCGCGTGAATAGTCAATGCAGTTGCCTGCCTGTGTTGTGGCTCCGCTCAGCGTGGATGGAAACCGGGCCAGAAGCACAACGGATCCCGCCCCGCCCCGCCCGGGTCGCCCGGGTGGTAGTGCGTGAGCGACGTCAGCGACACTGTCTCGAGCAGCGCTCTGGACAGGCGGGGCGGGACATCTGTCAGGTAATTGTTAAGTAATTGACGCAACACATTCGCGTGCGCGTCGACAGCCGTTCTGCGGCGCGGCAGACCAAGGCACGAGCGTGCGTGTGCGCGCGCGCGCTCTCCTCCCGTACGCGTGTATGCCGCAGCTCTGCTGAACTCTCGACCCAAGTCGCGTTCAACAAGTTGAAACTTTGCGAGGCGGGGCGGGGCGGGGTGTGGCATGGCGGGCCGGGGTGGGCCGTGGCGTGCGATGCCAATCAAGGGGAGAGCCGCGTGTGTGTGAGGAAGGCGCGCGCGGGTTGAGAGCGTACTCCCTATGTTCCCGCCGACGACGACGACCTCGTGGTGCTGGCGGAGTAGAACAGTGTTTCGGATTGCCGCCTCCCCCCTCCGCTCCGCCCCACCCGCCTGTCCTTACGTCCGCGCGGCCCCTCGCTCGCCTCAGGATAGCGGCGGCGCGCCCTTTGTACCCCATCCCTGCCCCCGCCCGCCCCCGCCCGCCCACGCCCGCCCCCGCCTACCTCTTCACCCTCCCCCCAGCACCCCACCGGACCGCTGAAATCAATTTCCCCGCTCTGTAATTGGAGTTATGATGTCCCTTTTCATGTGGCGAGCCAGACTAAACAGCAGGGCACGGCCACGCCCTGGCGGGGCGGGGCCACGTTACCCACCGCCCCCATGCTGTGCTTGCTCACCCCGCCCCGCCCCGCCCCGCCCCGCCCCGCCCCGCCCCTGGCGCCGCTCCCGAACACCTAGCATACATTCCTTGAGGGATGCTGCCGTGCCCTGCCCGGCTTTGTCGGGCTGCGTACGAGGCGGGAGGGGCTTCCCGCCGCTTACCGCACCACGCCGTCGTCCTGGATTGTGTTTGTTCGGCGATGCGGACGCAGCCGGACCAGCCCCGTCCCGTCGCCATTGCCACCCCGCCCGGCCCGGCCCGACCGACCTAGCCGGCGCATTCTCGTGAGTGGGATTACTGACCCTACCCTCGGGAGCCTCTTGCCGGGGCGGGGCAGGGCGGGGCCGCGCACAGGAGGGCGCTCGTAGTGAGCACCGTCGACACCGGCACGCTACGCGCCCCTGCGTCTTGCGGAAGCCGTTGCCCCTAGCCAGCCTTGTATTGAATCTCGTGCAACGTAGGCAAGTCTGTCTCTTGTTGAGAATAGGCAAAGAAGTGGACGGCCCACCTTTCTTTTCTTTTGTGGCAGGCAGGCGCGCTCCTGCTCCACGCCGCGCCGCGGTGGCAATCTCTCCCGCGCGGACGACAACAACAGCGTGCGCGCGCCGCGGAGATTTATTTGTTGCGCGCGACCCCGCGGGATATACGAAATTCACTTACCTGTCAGCGGCCTGATAAGACGCGCGGCGGTGCGGGGCGGGGCGGGGCTCCCGGGGGGCAGGCTGGGGGCTGCTGGGGCGATGCGGGAGGTTTGATGGAGGGAGGCTGGAAGCGTCTTAGCAGCAGCTCGAGCACGGCGCGGCAGAGCCGTCTGCGCCGGGACTGGACATGGAGGGGTGGGGCGGGGCGGGGCGGGGTGGCGGGGCGTGGCGGGGCGGCCGTTCCGTTCCGTTTGTGCCGCTCCGTTCTGCCCGAACGGCCAGGACAGCCCGGACGGATAACAGTTTTGTCGATTCCCTGCAGCGACTCACACAGACGACACATCGAGTGCAAGGCCCTCGACGGCACGGGCACGGCGCGGCCGCGGCGGTGTCCTGCCCTGTACCGCTGCACCCGCCCTCCGCCCGCCCTCCGCCCGCCCTCCGCCCGCCCGCGGCGCCGCTCCCTCTGGCGGGGCTGCCACACGGCGCCGAAATAAAATGACTGCAAAAGCAAACACGCTAGCGCAGCAAGGCGAGACAGCAGCCGGCGAAAGCTTTTCTGCCCTACAGACGCCTCGCCTCGCGTCGGGCCTGGCCCGCCCCGGTCTGGCATTTACATCCAGTTTGTTGTTTGACGTCTCTTTGGTGCTGGCGAGGCGCGGCGGGGCGCGGTGGCGCGACCTTGGACCGCACCTTAAGGGCGACGGACAGATGATTAGGACGACGGGGAAGGGATCACGCTGGGCGGGCGCGGTGCGGCGGGCGGACAGACGGGCGGACAGGCGCACGGGTGGGCGCCCGGCGCCCGGGGGACTCGGACAATAGTGAGATTACGAGTTGCATTATATCATCTGCGGTACACTGCGCACTGCACCGCCACCGCCGCTGCTATCGTGCGTCCCGTATCGTGTCCTGCGTTCGACAGTGCCGCCCAGACGATACTCGCAAAATTATCTCGGCCCTTCCTTTCTAAGTTTGGCATATTATTTTTTTCGATCGTGGTCAAAACTGCACAATGCACAGCTGTGAGAGGCCAGCGCGGCCCTCCCCTGTGCTTCTCGATCCACCCCCTCTCCTCTCCTGCCTTTGGTGTTGCCTTCTTGAGAGGCGCGCGCTGTGCTAAATTTTTCACCCGCTTTTTTTTATTATTATTTTTAAACATTTTGCTGTTTGACGGGTGCGGTTGAAAGGCGCGTTTTTTCTCTCTCGCCAGATGCTGGGCGCCCTTGTATTGCCGAGCCATTTGCAATGTTGAGTGAGCGGGGGCCCTGGGGCGGGGCGGAGCGGGGCGGGGCGGAGCGGGGCGGGGCGGGGCGGGGCGGGGCCAAGGCGCAGGGCTCCGGCATGGCCTATGGCGCAGCGCGCCGCCCCGCCCGACCCGCACTCCTCCGCAATTAATTCGCCAGTCATTTAAATACGTGATGAATAAAATATCGGGCGGTAGGCAGGCGAGGCGAGAGCGTGTTACTGGAGGCGGAGGGTCTTTACCGCGGCCAAACAGAAACAGCCGGGCCGGGCCGGGCTCCGCGACCCGAGCGGACGCAAGGCGGCGGTGGCGCGAGATTTGAAAGTCGATCCGACACGATTTGGCCACTTTCGCAACACCCTTCTCACTGCAAACTAAAAGAGCTGGACAACTTTAAAAAAAAACTTTGCTTGATGCCAGTTAGTTTAATAACGTACAGCAGCATAACGTCTGCATGCCGAACACTTTTTCCTCCTTCTCTTCGCACGCGTCCATCCCTGGGGGTGGAGCAACAGCTGGGCTGCAGGTTCGTGATTGTGCCCTCACGTTGTTGTTAGCACCCGGTCTCGCCTCGCCCCGCCCGACAGGCAAAGGGTTGTAGACGTGACGGAACTGACGGCGCGTGGCGTGGCAGGGCGTGGTGGGGCGGGGCGGGGCGGGGCGGGCCCACGCTCGACACAACGCACCCCGCCCCGCCCCGCCCCGCCCCACCGGTCCTTGCCGTGAGGAAGTGTTTCTTCCCCATGTCCGCAGGCTGACGTTTCCATTTAGTTGATCAAACCCTCCACGTCTTATTCCGCTCTGCCCACCCTATTATCGCTCTGTCGTGCGTGTGTGTGCGCGCGCGCGCGCCCTCGGGTGGCAGAGGCAGCGGCTGTCTCGGGGATGGGCCGCCCCGGCCTGCAGACAGGATTGGGGATTGGCAGCCGCAAGGATAGGACGCACGAAGGAGAAAATCGCGCGCCGATTCTGGCGGGGCGGAGAGTTTGCACAAATTTATCGCGCGCGGTTTGAACACACTACGTCTCTCTTTTTATTTTTTCTCTCCCCTGATTGCATGCCCGGCCTGCCCTGCGGGACAGAGTGGTGTCTCGCTACGGGGAGCGAGAGCGCTGTGAGCGCTGTGAGCGCTGTGAGCGCTGTGACAGGGGGCGGAAGTGCTTTGCAGAGTGTTAACGAACGAGTGGGTCCCGCGGTGCGGTGGGCGCTCTCATCGTCTTTCATAAATCCCGACCTTAAAAAGAAAAGAGCGGCAACTGAGCGGCGGGTCGCGCGGGGTACATCACACAGTCCGTCGCGGATGGGTATCAGGGGGGGGGGGGGGACACGCGTGGCTGCTCTTATGTATGTTGTGGATGGGAACGTGTGAGTGTGACCCGGATATTCCTTGCATTTCCGTCGAATTCAGAGCGCCGATAAAGACGAGGCGCACAAGATAAAGCGCGCTCTCACGCCTTCCCTCACTTCCCTCCCCTCTGTCTCTGTCTCTCTGTGTTTTCTCTCGCTTCATTTTTCTCTCTTTTCTGTCCCCCTTCCTCTTCATTCAGCCGCTCGCCGCGCCCCGCGCTCCGCCCCGCTCGCATAACATTTGCAACGCGCTGAATTTATTGTTGGCGCACTTCACGGCAGCGGGGAGACCTCTCTCATATTCGGAAAGTGCAAAGCCTCGCGCGCGCGCGCCCTGCAAGCTCTCCCCTGCGACCCCTCCCCTCCGTCGCCCCGGGGATAAGAAAACATGGTATCCAAACACGCGTGCCTTTTTGGCAGAGTTCCGTGCAAGCGGCCGCCAGCCATGCCGCCTCGTAACGGAGCGGATTTCGGGTTAGTTTCCGCTGCTGATTAACATGCTGATGGGTAATTTGCAGAGCCGTTCTGGGGCACGCGGTGCCGGCCTGCGGCCTGCCGGCCGGGAGGCCGAGGCCGGGGGGCTTTCTTTCTTTGAGGTGAGGGCGGGGCGGGGCGGGGCGGAGGGAGGGAGCTTACAACAGGTGGCCGATTCCCGGCGAGTCATCGCACATTAAGTACCGCGGCCCGGCCCCGCCGGTACAGTGATCTCGACAGTGTTTGAAAGGTGGCCCTCGCCCCGCCCCGCCCCGCCCCGCCCCGCCCCGCCCCGCCCCGCCCCGCCTCGGGACGTGCCCTGCTCCAATGAGGCGGGGCGGGGCGGGTTGTGGCAGGGCGGTAGGGCGTGCTCCGGCCCGGGCGAGTCAAAAGATGAAAGAATCGCTCGGCACGACTCGACTGCAAACACTGAGCCCCATTGGCTCCGGCTGTTTGCAGAGAGAGTTTGGAATGAAAGGCGGAAGTAAAGCCCCGGACTTTTATGACATCTTTTATTTTCCATCTTTTCAATGAAATTTAATGTCTATCAGCGGCAGCGCTGCGCTGCGCGGCGTGGCGCGCGGTGCGGGGCAGGTCGGGCCGGGCCGGGCCGGGCAGCCGCTGGGAGAGGTGAATGGAGCCTTCGGTTCGAAGGTGACTTCTTCTCTCCCCTGCCCGCCGGACGGGATCGGCAGGTGAGGGGGGCCGCCGCCACGCCGCGCCACGCCACGCCGGCCCGGCTACGGGGGCCGTCCGGTTGCAAAGCAAGGCACTCACACACGCGCACGCACACGCAGGCGGGTGCCGGGTGGGCATGGCCACGGCCGGCGCGGCGCGCCGCGATCTGCCTGGTTCGGCCCTGCCTGCCTGGCCGGCCTGGGCGGCCCGTCCCCTCCCCGGCCCGGCCCGGCACAGCCCGCCAGGCCCGGCCCGGCCTGCCCGCTGCTGAGTCCTCAGTCCCGCGCCAGCCGCCGTGGGGGAAAGGAGCGAGCCACGGCCGCACTCAGCCACCGCTCCGCGCCGCGCCGCGACGCGACGCGCTGCTCAGCGCCCGCCGTCGCGAAGTGCCGCTCGCGCCCCTCCCCGCCCCGCCCCGCCGCCCCGCGGAACGCCCCGCCCCGCGCCGCGCCGACACACGAACCGAACCTCGCGGCCCGCCCGGACGCGCCACGCACCTGCGTGGGGCGCCCCGCCCCGCCCCGCCCCGCCCCGCCCTGCCCTAGGATTACCCGCCGGCCAAGAGGAAGTGCAGTGCGCTAGTGCAGTGGTGTGGCACGTGGTGCAGCTCCCGCCTGTTCCCGCCCGGCGCGGCGCGGCGCGGCGGGCCCTCAGGCCCCCGCGGCCTGTGCACCAGTGAGTGCCGTGTGTGTGTGAGTGAGTGAGTGTGTAGAGTGTGCTCAAGGCCGAGTGTTTCCGCACCCCGCCACGCCCCGCCACGCCCCGCCACGCCCCGCCACGCCGCTCCGTCTCACCGCGCGGCCGGGTGAGTATCCGGCGGGTCCGCCACGCCACGCCATGCCGCTATGCGCTGCCATGAGCGTGGCTGTACGCCGTGGGCCCCGGCACGGCCCAGCCCGCCCCGCCCCGCCCCGCCCCGCCCCGCCCAGGGGCCCACAGGCGTCGAAAAAAAAATTATGCTTCGAGTTGAACAATGGCAGTGACACCTGCGCGCACGGAGCAGTGTGGGCGGCTGCATAGGGCTGACAGATTCTCCTGGAGGCCGGCGCCTCAAGGTCTGAAGGCTGCACCCGCGTAGCCTACGTCTGTGCAAATTTCCTGACGATTAAAATGATGGATGCTCTGCTCCAGTTTGATGGAAGAACTGTGCTCTTCCTTCTCCAGGCCAGGGATCGTGTCGTGTTGTAATTATGATTGAGGTGAATAATTGTGGGAGCTGTTCGACGTGTGGTTCCTGGACGCAGATAATGACTGTTCCATGAAACAACTGTCCTCGTCGGTTCCGGTTAGTGATCGTGTTTGATAATGCTCGTATATTTTATTGGTGGCGGCGGCACGGTTGGGTAGGGCTTGTCGGCCCGGTCCGCCTGGCCACGCACAAAGGTAGCTACTCTCATTTCCCTCCTGTAAGTTAATTTGGCTTGAGCCTAGGAATATCAATATCAATCTGGACCCGTTCCCACCTACCTGGGCAGGCATGGCCTGGGGGGCCTTGGCTCACTAATGGGAGAAGTTGACGAGCGAACGGCCAGCCGAGCGAGAGGAGAGAGAGAGAGAGAGAGAGAGAGTGAGAGAGGGGGGGGGGGGCGGAGAGTCGACTCAGCGAGCTCAGCCGCGCTGAGCCGAGCTCAGCCGACTGCAAAACCAATTGCACGCCATGCCGCAGACACATTGCTGCTGGGATACCGAAATCAATCCGGGCCTTAATGCGCGGGCGGGGCTCCATACCGCGGGGGTCATTTGTGGCCTGTCGTGGGGGAGGGCGGCGCGGCGCGGCGTGCAACAGTGGACAGCGGGAAACAAGAAGAAACGCCAGCAAAGCCAAACGTGCGTTATTATTCCGCAAAGCAGTAAAAACAAAAAATAAATAGGAATAATAAAATAAAAAGGAAGGAAGGAAACAGAAAATTGCAGGTCTGAGGTCTGGCCTGGCTGTGCCCACCACTCCCCCTGTTCCCCCTCCCCTTTTCCCGCGCCGCGCCCGCCGCCGTGTGGTGACGTGCCCGCGGTGATAATATTCGCATCTCGATATGACAGATTATACATACGGCATGGGCTGCTATTGTCTCTATCGCCGCCCCCTCCACCACCCGCCTCGCCTGCCCCCCCGGCCTCCCCGGCCCCCACCATCTGGTCGTGACGCCGATTCCGATATTCCTTGCCTTTGGCCTGTCGCCGCGCCTAGCCCCGCCCCGCCCCGCCCCGCCCCGCCTACTGTGTCGCGCCGCGCAGAGGCGTACAGTCCGCTGCGCGGTGCCTTGCCATTGCCACCGCCCCGGCACCTGTTCGCTTTTCTGCTTTCTTCCGCGCATTTCTTCGACTTAGTGACCCGCGTGATTTCGCTCGCCAGAGAAGGGGGCGTTTCCGCTCGGGTTTGATTGTCGTGGTTACGATTTCTCGCGCTGGTCTTGAGTGTTTCGTGACGAGAGGATTTTGCAGGCCGCAGCAGGCAGGCCGGGCCGGGCCGGGCAGGCGCGCTCGGGTCGGGTTGGGTCGCGCTTTCGTTGACGTTTCGTTGCAATCCTACACTACACGGCGCGTAAATATTTTCCCGAGGCTTGGCTCGGCCCGCTGCCCGGGCTGGGCTGGGCTGGGCTGGGCCCCGCGGAGGCACCGCGCCCCGCGCACGCGCCCGATCAACAAGTAGTGGCGGCCCGCGCTAGCCCGCCCCGGCGCGCTCCCAGATTAGCATTTAAGCGATCGCGTGGAATTTGTCTTTTATGAATTTACCTGCGGCTGCTATTTGATAATTTTTTTTTTTTTTAATAATGTCATCGAGAGTGTGTACATTGACCTTTTTGGGGTACCTGAATGGGCTTTCTATTTGTGTTCCACCTCACAGTGGTACCTTGCCTTCCCATGCAGGTACAAGACAATGCTGAATATTCCCAGGCGTGCATTAGAAATGTCCTCTGGCATCGAGCGCCGGTCGATGAGGCGACTTGGGAAAGTACCGCGGGTGTAAACAGACAACACGTAACCGTGTGCGGGTTTGCCTACCCGCCTACCGTCTCCGTGAGGCGCTGTTGCCCCTAGGGTAGGCAGACCCGCAACACTGTTACGTGTTTCCGGCTCGTCCCTGCCTCCCCCGCCCCGCCCCGCCCTGCCCAGTGTCCAGCCCGGTCGGGTACCTCCGTCCCGTCGGAATCAAACTAGCTCGCCTCTGTTTGGGCTGAGCTCTGCTGCGCTGCTTGTGTCTTTGCTCATCCTGCTGACCCACTGCGTTAGAGAAGCGCTTGCTTTATTCCTTTTTTAGCGCCTGCTGGTCGGATAAGCAAACAAAAATTATGAGAGTTTCCGAAATAAAAATATCGTCGCTCTGCCTGGCCATTATTTCAGCCGAGTCGCGGCGTGGAAAAAGAATTAGAGGGGTAAAAAAAATTGAAATTTAAGAAAAAAAGAATAGAAATAAACGTAATAAATATAGAAGCTTTGGCGCCGCGCGCGGTCGGATGGCCGCTTGCGGATTTGTTTATTGTCCTCGCGGGGATTGGCGAGTCGTGGTGTGATTGTGCCAAAGGACGTCACCAGTACGTCGAGCGCCTTATTAGCCGCGGGGCGCGGTGGGGCGGGGCGGGGCGGGGCGGGCCCATCGGCTGGCGGCTTATAGAGCACCGCCTGTGCGTGCTGAGGGAACGCCCCGCCCCGCCCCGCGGTGGGCGTGGCCCGCGTGCCCGCGCCGCTTCAGCTGGTTTGCGATATGAACAGGCCTCCAGTCTATTCTGCTCTGTGCTGTTGTCGACTAATCTGCAGTGTGTGTACCAATCCTCTAAATACCAGCAGACCACCCCACCCACCCCTTGCCCTGCACCCGCCCCACCTCCCCGCCTCTCTTTTTCTCTTAATCCCGCGTCCGATTCCAGGCCTAGCGCTGCTCTGATTTTTTTCCCTTGAAAAAGAGAAAGAGAGGAAAATATATATTCCATGGGCTGGCCAATTTTATTTTTCCCATAAGATTCATAACTACTTATTCAGTGCGCTGCGCTCACTAAATGTAATGATGTATTTCATGATTTAGTATGTATCAGACTACCGGTGAGTTTGCAATGCTAATCATTTTCACGCCAGGCAGGCCGTCGTTCTGCTGGAATGACGGTATCACTGCCGCACCCCACCCCTCTCGAAAGTCGTTAACCACCCTCACTCGCCCGTCCGCTTGGAGGGGGAAAAAAAGATGAGACTCGCCGTGGAGACTTTGTCGACTGAAATGGTGTCTAAACTCAATTCTCTGGGTAAATATCAGAGCCGTACTGCGGCCCTTGTCGGGCGGCCTCCGCCCCCTATTATGGTGACCCGCGAAATGCCAGAGCCTCGACAAAACCGGCAAGTAGGGCCGACGGGTTGCGGGCGTCGCGGCGGGCCGGGCCGGGCCGGTGATATTGAGCCGAATATAACAGCGAGTAATCACACACAGACAGCCCCTCCCTCCCTCCTTCCCCTGTTTCTTTCTTTCTCCTTCTTTCCTCTTTCTCCCCCTCCCCCTCTGTGCCTTGAGTCTGCCGGAGTGCGGACAGAACAAGGAGGCAAAAATTGCAGCATGTTGCGACTCGGCATGACGCGATATGCGTCGCAGAATTACTGCCGCGGGACAAGGCAAAAAAAAAAAAAAAAAATGCAGCGAAAACTGCTATGGAAATAATACACTCAAGAAGTTATTATTCCAGTTTGCACTCGGTGCGTTCAGTGCGACGAGCTGTCGCGAACAGAACACATGCGCGATTTGAATACGGAGATGGGAGCGCGGTACTCTGGCGGGGCCGGGCGCTGCGCTACCTGTCTGTCGGGCCGCGTTAAGTTGTAAACTTAGTGAATGCGACTATAGCCTATAGGGCTATAGAGGGGAGGGCCCCCGCCCCGCGCGCGGGGATTATGCGTAAGGGCTGCTGCGTTTGTGGCCGAGCCGCGGGGGAGGCCCGAGGGGGGGGGGGGGCAGGGGGATGATTCCGGGAGTACGTGGCCTCCCCCGATTGTACGCTGATATCCCCGGGTGTCGTGTCGCTATGTCTTACTGCTTTGTCTTTTCCCTCTCTTCTACGCGACGACCCTTTCTTTCTCACATCAGCCCACCCCGAGCTTACCCCGGGTGCCCCCTTCCTCTCTCTCTCTCTCTCTCTCTCTCTCTCTCTCTCTCTCTCTCTCTCTCTCTCTCTCTCTCTCTCTCTCTCTCTGGTCTCGCATACACGCGCCCCCGCCTCTCTTGATTCTCCCTCATTCATTATCGCTTACCTCATTTCGCTACGCCCCTCGGTGTACAATTAGCCGAGTCCACAGGACCCGCGCCGCAAACGTGGTCGGAGCACAGAGAGAGAGAGAGAGAGAGAGAGAGAGAGAGAGAGAGAGAGAGAGAGTGGGAGGGTGGGGGAGGCCTTTTGTGTGGAGACAGGGAAACGTTGTGCATGGCATGACATTCGACCTGAAAATTCGCGCCCTAGCTATGTGTGTGTGTGTGTATGGAGGAAAGCCATGCGGAATCCTGATGAATACCCAAATGAACGCGGCTGTGCGAGCGATATGTCATGTCGCGTCGACCGGCCCGCCCTAAGCCTCCTTCCTGCGGAACCAGCACATCGCACATGCATGTCGCGGGGTGGGGTGGGGCCCCGCGGGGCCGCGGCTACATTTTAGAAAAACGCACACCGGAACTAACTTTGAAAGCATGCCCTAAAGTGCAGCCCAAAATGTGTGGCGTTTTTCATTCTGCCTAAATTCGCCTTCTAAACACTGCCTTAAAGCTCGGAGCGAGGCTTACACCGCCTGGTGCTTGTACTTTCGCTTTCTAAACAAACATGTTTTTGATAGTGCCCGTTGGTTCCCCGGCTCGCCTGCGAGGCGAGCGCTCTCGTGTCGGCAGTGGAAGGCAGTGCTTAGAAGGACGGCGGCGCGGGACGTCTGTCTAATTTTTCGAGACAGTGACTGAGATGTTGCTATCAATCCGGGCGGGGCGTGGCGTGGCGGGGCGTGGTGCAGCGGCGCGGTCTTCGGCCTTCACCCAGCGCCGCGCCGTCTGAAGGACATTCCAGACATTGCACTGCCGGCCGGCCGGCCGGCCGGATCAGAGGGCCCTTGCATGCGGCTGGCTACTCGTTTATAAAAAGTTTCGCTTCCTTTTATTTTCCGCCGGAGATATTAATTAGATTAATTAGTGCGACGGGACGGCGCCGTGTTCCGCCTCTGGCACGTCGGTGTCCCTGAAGGAAGACCGCGGAGTAGAAATAGACCCTCATAAACTTCCGCGATACCTTTTGCATCTTTATCTGAAGCCGACTAATTGGCGACACTACCGAAGCCGCACACGTGATTGCAGTCTCCGCAGGCCGGTGTTTCTGTATTAGGGTTTTGCTTTGTTCCCTTCGGGATAGGCGCTTCCCCAGCCAGCCTGAGCCTGGCCTGCGGATGCCCCTGGGCCAGGGAACGGGTCTGGGGCCTAACCCGCCTCCAGGGCAGGAATCAGTAATCACGACTGGAGTCTACACTGCCGCACAGTCAGCGCGCTCGCTGCTGTATTCGGGCCTAGTCCTGGTCCTGGTCCTTGTCGTGGTCCGGTCTGGTGGGCGAGGAAAATAAAAAGAGTTATCTCGAATAGTTTGGGTTTACAGTTTAAAGTGGCGCAGTACTAGGGGGTATGCACTCGCGTAATAGTCGGGTCACTCTGTCCGTAATAGCACGCGTAATCGTGGCGTAATAGCCGAAATTTTCCGAAATTTACCTTTTTTTGGGTTGTTTTGGGCTGTTTTTAGCTGAATCCCGATATGTTTGAGGCGTTATTGACGTAATAGTCGGGTCACAGGTTTTGAGAGTGCATACCCCCTCGGCGCAGTAGTCATGCGTCTGAGTCGAGGTTCAGTTTACGGAAGCGTTTCGCCGGTCTCAATGAGGTGGTTCAGGAGGACGTTGAGGCTGCTCCCCGCTGCGCCGGGGGCGACGTGCCGGCCGGCCAAACACTGAACCGCGCGGGGCGTGGCGGGGCGCGGCGGGGCGTGGCGGGGCGCGGCGTGGCGGGGCGTGGCGGGACCTGGGGCAGGGCCAGGCAGGGCACTTAGCGCGCTCTAACGGCCACGCGGTGACTGGGGGCGAGAAAACACCGCGAGGCAAGTGAAATAGGGGCGAAGCCGTCTCCCGTTCTCTCTCTCCCTCTTTCTCTCTCTCTCTTTCTCTCTCGATCGCTCGCACCCCTCACCGCCTCTTTGCTACTCTTTTTCGCTGTCCCTGTTCTTTTTCCTGTACCACGCTGCTCGGCGGCCGAGTCGGGTGGCCGTGCAGGGGAGGGTCGCAGGACGGGGAGGGGGGAGGGGAACGGGGCGGAAACGTGCGAAACTCAAAGTTTGGTCACTTCCTTCCTCGCCTGAGCTAAGTGTCGGGTCACCGGTGCTCCGTCTCCGCCGGGCGGGGGGAGAGGGCCGCCCCCCCCCCCCCCCACGCCTAGCCACCAGCTGATCCTCACGCCTCACTACTTTTTCCCGCCCTGCTGTGACGCGTATTGATGCCCGGTCTCATTTGGCTGCCAAATGAGCCAATGAATGGTTGGCCATTCAAATGAGTGAGAGAGCAGGGCGGCGACACGACACTGTGCGACGCGAGCGAGCGAGAGAGCGAGCGCGACGCCTCTGCGCATTCTACTGGACCACGGGGTCCTTCCCTTCCGGCACTTGCCTGTCGGGTCAGAGTCCACCACGCGGCGGGCCGGCCGGCCGGCGGCAGGAACGGGATAAAGCGGTTTTCCGACAAATCGTGTGTTTTGTTGCGGATTCGGAAACGAGGTTGGAAGTGGCCGGGCCCCAGGCCGGGGGGCCCCGCCCCGCCCCGCCCCGCCCCGCCCCGCCCCGCCCCACCCCGCCCGGCCCCGCCCCGCCCCGCCCCGCCCGGCCGGGCGCGCGCAGCGTGACGCCGCGGGCTATTTTCGGAGTGGAGTAACAGGCGGCGCCATTCATTCACAGCGGCGCGCGATCCTGAAATGGAATATATATATATGGAGGGGGGAGTCGTGATCCGCACTGGCTGCTCGGGCCGGGCCAGGCCGGGCCGGGCGGGCCGCGGCACCACCCCTGCCTGCCTGACCCCCGGGGAGCCGAGCTACGTGTTTGATGGGCGCCCCCTCCAGCTCCCGCCCCCGCGCCCGCCCCCGCGCCCGCCCCCGCGCAGCGCCCCGTCAGCTGTTTGGTGGAGCGTCGCCCCGCGGCGCGCCGCCTCGTGCTGGCCTAGGTGGGTTAGGGCCCGCCCCGCCCCGCCCCGCCCCGCCCCGCCCCGCCCCGCCCCGGTCAGGTAAGGCTGGCAGGCGACGCTGCTATATTTAGCGGCGCGCGCCGAGCGGATAACGCGCGGCAAGGTGTCGTCGGCGCGCGCGTCGCCTTACTTTAGGACTACACCGGGGCGTGTGCGTTAGGTTAGGAGTGTGCTGGTAAGGTTAAAGTAGAAGAGGGTCAGCTGTTTTCTTTGCTCCTTTAATCAAAACCAGCCTATCCTAACCTAACCTAACCGCCTAACCTATCCCGTTTTAGTAACTCCCCAGCCCCACGACCAAAGAGAAGCGAGAAATATGGCCGTGAAGTTAGGGGTGGGGTCGAAATCCAGGAGGGTTTCAAAATTAGCGCCCCGGTCAGGTAAGGCTGGCAGGCGACGCTGCTATATTTAGCGGCGCGCGCCGAGCGGATAACGCGCGGCAAGGTGTCGTCGGCGCGCGCGTCGCCTTACTGCTGGACTACACCGGGGCGTGTGCGTGTAGTGAGTGTGCTGGGCGAGCTGAGCAGCAGGTTGTGCCCGCCCCGCCCCGCCTCGCCGCGCCCCGCCCCGCACTACTCGAGTGCGAGTGGCTGCAGCTTATTTCGGTCTGTGTGCGCTCAATTAGAACTCGTCGCTGCTTAAAGGGCGTAGCGCGGCCCGGGCCCGGCCCGGCGCGACTGCGCTGCGCACTACCATTGCCGCGAGTGGGGGCGGGGTGGGGTGGGGCGGGGTGGGGCGGGGCGGACGCACTGCTCGAACACCAATCGCCGCTGGAGATTCTCCATAAGCACCAGCCCTCCTGCCCCCGCCCCGCCCCGCGTGCGCTGCCCCCAGCCCCAGCTCCCCCTGCGCCTGCGCTCGTATCTCACCCGCTCAGGCCTCTCTTCACCTTAGAAATATTGAAACACATTAAACCAAGAAAAAGTAGAATAAAAAATAATCCCTAGTAGCTCGTTGAACAAGGAGGACGACGCGCGCGCGGTCCGGAATCGTCTGGTACTTAGCTAAT
Organism: Frankliniella intonsa; assembly: GCA_033675135.1. Taxonomy (NCBI): domain Eukaryota; kingdom Metazoa; phylum Arthropoda; class Insecta; order Thysanoptera; family Thripidae; genus Frankliniella; species Frankliniella intonsa. Next base: position 2,938,748 of record CM066256.1, read on the forward strand.
GAGAAGCTGGTGGCGCGGTGGCAGCAGGCAGGTAGGCTCACGCCACGCCACATCTCACAATGGCACGTCACTACAAGTATTTGCTCGGCACACAGACCTAGGCAAACAGTGCGCGGCGGGGCGGGGCGGGGTGCCCTGGCACCCTGCTACTGTATGGCCAGGGCGTGTCCGGGATGAATTTCCCCTCGCCTCCGGCCGAGGAAGGGGTGGGGCGGGGCGGGGCCCGGGTCGGGGTGGGGCACGGGGGCCCCCAGGGCCGCAGCAGGAGGGCGTAGTAGAGAGAAGCAAATTTTGTGTGTGAGGAGAGGTCGTCGGAAGCTTCATGGGGACGGGACGACGGTTGGCAGTTTTTCTTTCTTTCTTTTTTTTTCCTGTTCTGACGCGCCAGCTCTTTGTGTGGGAGCGGTCGCTCTCGTTTTGTCGCGCATCGCTCACCCCGCCGCATGGTCAGCCGCGCCTCCTCCCGCGTCCTGCTGCGTCCTGCTGCGTCCTGCCGCGCCCTGCCGCGTCCTGCCGCGCCCTGCCGCGCCCTGCCGCGCCCTGCCGCGCCCTGCCGCGCCCTGCCGCGCCCTGCCGCGCTGCTCGCTGCACGCGTGTTCGTGTCCTAGCTCTTGACCTTGGTCGCCCGCGCCGCGCCGGGCGTCGCAGCTTGCAGCAGCGCACCCGTTATTTTCGGACCTTTGTGTGTGTACTACACACACACCCACACACACAGTGTGTGTGTGCAACAGCGGTCTCAGCTCCCGCCCGGCCCGGCCCCGTCCCCTCCCCCTCGCGTCTCCCCGCGATATCAGGCCGGACCCAGCTTCATCAGAATGGGCTATAACGCAGGCCAGGGCAGGGATATACTCGTAAAGACGGGCGAGCGCGACCCCAGAGCGGCATGTCTCAGCTTCGTCACCATCACAATTATTCTCTTCTTCTTCTTCTTCTTCTTCTTCTTCTTCTTCTTCTTCTTCTTCTTCTTCTTCTTCTTCTTCTTCTTCTTCTTCTTCTCCATCTTCTCCTTCTTCTTCTCCTTCTCCTTCCTCCTCTCCCTCCTCTTCCGCTCCTCTTTCCGGCTCTCCTCCGGCCGCCTCTCCTCTCCTCTGCGCTCCTCCCATGCCGCGCGGAAGCGCCCTGATACGGAGCCTTTGTTTCACGTGGCCGGGCCGGGCCGGCCAAAATAAGAGTGAGACGCATCAATCCAGTCGAGTCAGCCGGGCCGGGCAGGGCCGCGCGGCCACGCCAGCTAGATTTGATCAATAAGCGTCTGCGTGGGAGCGAGGGACAGAGAGAGAGAGAGAGAGAGAGAGAGAGAGAGAGAGAGAGAGAGAGGGGGGGGGGATTAAGAGGGAGACGAAAAGGAGTAGGGAGGAGTAGACGAGAGGCGGTCTCTTTCCTGCTCGACTCATCCTTCTGAAAGCCGGGCAGGGCGTCTCGCTCGTCTGTCTGTCTGTCTGTCCGTCTGTCTGTTTCTCTCACACACGCCGGCTGCCTATTCTGTCACTTACGCGCCTCGGCCAGAGCGACCTGGGAGACCCCGGCGCGGCTCCGGCCTCCCCTCGTGCACGCACGCACGCACTCCCGTGCGCTTGGTCTTCCCTGTCGCACGCACGCCTGCCAGGTTCGGCTCAAACATCGACGTGCCGCGTCGCCCGCGCGCCAGCCCTCTAGTCTCTCTCACTCTCTCTCTCCCTCTCTCTCTCCCTCTCTCCCTCTCTCCCTCTCTCTCTCTCTCTCTCTCTCTCTCTCTCTCTCTCTCTCTCTCTCTCTCTCTCTCGGCCGCCTTGAGGCTGCTCGCTCGGCCCGCCGGCCCCTGGGCCATTAATCACACCAGCGGAATTAACGACTCAATGCTGCGCCGTAATTACTGTATCAGAGGCTGCCGTGATGTCACTGCCGAAATCAGAGGCAACACTGCAAAACACGTGAGAACATTCCCCACATGTAGAATTGCCTTTTCAAAAAAATTAATTAATTAAGAAACCGAAATCGTTGCCAAGTATTCAGTAGAAGTACATGCCTGGCAGATAGTGGTGTTGGCTGCGCGCCGCGCCGCTGCGCCGTGCATCGGGGAGGGTTTCTGTATCTGTGTAAAGGCGCAGTATTGGCCGCGAGGTGGGGCGGGGCGGGGCGGGGCGGGGCGGGGCGGGGCTGCGTGGTTCTGACGGCCGGGCCCGGGGGGCGCCGCGGTGGGGCGTGACGCGGCGGGCTAGGCTAGGCCGGGCGGGGGTTCGACGAAAACTCTTGGCAAATTGGTGTTTGAACGTCGGTCCCGGCTCGTCTCGCTGCCTCTGACGTCGCCGCCGCTGTTAGCGCCTCACAGCAGTTCACGCACTGCCAGCAAAAGAAGTTTGAGACCCCGTCTTTAAATAGTGGCGCTGTGGCGCTGTGTCTTACGCGGAATCATTTACTTCCCGCGACATACTTGCCGTGGGCAGCGCCACAACGCGATGCGGGCGCGAAAAGCTGCGGCGCTGTCGGCCATATACTTTATTGCATTGACGATTTAACTTGTGGTCTGCTTGACGGTAATGCGGTGGGGCGGGCATGTGAAAGTGAAGAGGGGGCCGTGGAGGGGGTGGCGCGGCGCGGCGGCGGTGTTGAAGTGGTGTGCTCAGTGCGCGGGGCGGACGGGGAATTTATTTGAATAATTGCAATGGAGCGTTAGGGGTCTTGCCCTCTCATCTCACTCTTTCTCCCCCCCCCCCCCCCTTCTCCCTGCCCTCGCGCTCCGTCTGACTTTGCTGCTCTTTGGGCTGAGAGAGTGTTGGAGAGCGCGGGGGAGCGAGGAGAGAGACAGAGACAGAGAGGAAGAGAGAGAGAGAGAGAGAGGGAGAGGGAGAGAGAGAGAGAGAGAGAGAGGGAGAGGGAGCGGGAGAGGGAGGAAGGGGGAGCAGTGTTGTGGAGGCAGCCCTCGGGCGGCACCACATTTCAATTCACTTTCTTACAGCCCTCGAGTGGCCGTGGCTTTGGCTCTCGCGAGCTTCTGCTGAAAAACAAACCACGCGGTATTTTTATAACCGCGATATCCGCTTGAATGGAACCGTCTGCTGCCACCGTTTTTTCTTGTCTGGTTGCGTATCGTACTCGCCCTCCTCTCTCCTGGGTTCGCGAGAAGGTACGCCGCGCTCAAGGTTACACAGAGAAAAATTTTTGGTTGCTGTCATCGAATCTTTGATTACCACCATCAAACTGCTGTTCGATCCGTCTGAATCGTTGTGGGCATCGAACTTTCGATTGCTGTAATCGAAATTTCAGTTCCGGGAACTCAAATTTTGATGCCCCCGACGATTTTGACGGATCGAACAAAATTTGATGACTGCAACCAAAAAATTTTCTCAGTGTAACGCGTAGAGATTTGTTTCAGACAAAACGTCCCGGCCCGGCCCGGCCAGACGGGCAGCCCTGGGGGGGCTGGGCTGGCCAGACTGGGCCTCGCAACTTTTACGTCTCGTTCGTCTTAATATTTCTCGACTGCAGCGGGGCGTCGGTGGCGTCGCGTCGCGTCGCGCCCAGCGAGGCGTCTGCGGCGCGGGAAGTTTCGGTACAACAAGTTTTCATTCTCGCCGCGCGCGCCGCGCCGGCCGGGCCGTAAAGCTTACACCCCGAGGCGAGGGGTGGGTGGGAGCGCCTGGCGGGTAGGCACACCGGCTGCACGCCTGCGCGCCGGGCCGGCCTACCCTCCGCCTCGCCCGGCGGCCCCGGCCGGCAGGGCCCGGGCACGCGTCTTCTCGGGCTCCGGGCCAAAAACACGCGTGGTAGAGGGGTCGGGGGGGGAGGGGGTGGAGAAGAAACGAAAGAGAGCAGGTCCCGCGAGGCCTCTCGAGGTTTGAGCCCGTGACAAATGGATCGGCGCGGCGCGGCGCGGCGCTGTGGTCCCCGCGTGAGCGCTGGCTTATCGCTGCGCCCTCCGCCCCGCCCCGCCCGGAGCGATAACTCGGGCCACCTCACCTTGCGGTGCCGGGCTGGGCTGGCCGGCCGCGCCTTGCGGACGGATTGGGCCGCCTCTGGGACTGATTTATCGACCGGCCCTCATTACGCGCCGATAAACCGCCCTGTTTAACAACGACGGCGGCGCGACTGGGGCGGGGCGGGGCGGGGCGGGGCGGGGCAGACAGGTCGGGCGGGGCGGCTGCTCTATCGGCGCCACCGGCCGGGGGCGGGGCGGGGCGGGTGCGAGCGGGGCGCGCCTCCCCGGCCGGCGCCCCTGGGCGTGGGAGAAGAGAAAATGGGGATGATGGGGGGAGAGAAAGGAGCGAGACATATGGTGACTGCAGATAGAGTGAGACGGATGGGAACAGAGGTGAGCTGAGGCGTGGCAGATCCGGTAAAGAGAGTGATTTGCTTCCGCCGGACATATGGGACGCGTTCGATGTGCGGAGCAGCTGGGGTGGGTTAGGCCCTTGTGTGCAGCACGGTCTGCTGCAGCCCGCGAGTCCTCCACCATATTTAAATGTGGCGGGAAAAAGGGGAATTTGCCTTGTTTTTCACCTTGTCGTTAAATTGAAAAAAAAAATCGACGACGAGGGCTCTCAATTTGAGAAAAGAAAAGAAAAATGCGTGAACGTTAATGAGCGGGCCTGCTTATTCAATCACGCCTTAAGGGATTGGCAACTTGTTATTCGCTCATAAAAAGTTGAGCTCAATTTTTCTTCGATTCGTTTATCAGAGCGGAAGGTAACTCTGAGTCATCATTAATTCATCGAAGTTGGCACTTTTTCTCTCTCTCTCCTTGGAGACGAGAGGGCGAGCGAGGATGGCGGCAGGGCAAATAAGCAGGGAGCCCGGAAGGAGGGGGACCGAGGGAGACTATACCGAGCCGCGCAGGCGCCGGCCGTCGCGTCGCGTCGCGTCGCACACCGGCCCGGTGGGTGACGGCATTCTATTCGTATGGAATTAGGGCAGCGGTACGGCCATGACCGTGGCGAGAAGTGTTCTGGACCGAGCAGAGAGAGAGAGAGAGAGAGGCACCTCCATTCCGGTCGCTGTGATGTCTCAGTAGTGCGCCCGCGTTTCCTCAAACTCATTGACCGCGATACCATAAATTGTGTGGTCCCCAGAGAACGGGGCAGGCCAGACTTCCTTGTTTACCTTCCTTCTCCTTCTCCTCCTGCTCCTCGTCGTCCTCCTCGGCGATTCGCCGTGACATGGCGGACGATCTAGCTATGATGGAGAGCCGTGCCCACTGCAGTGTTCCCCAACATTTCTTTTGATGGAATTTTCTATCCAGAATGTTCATCTATTTTTGCTGGTGAAATTACTACTAGTTGCAGTTTTTTGAGTGGCCGGGGGAGTGCGTTAGGGTGCCGGCTCCGTGGTGTGCAAACGCACCCGCATTCTTTGTGTGTACATGTCCGACGTGCTAATTTTCCGGGCCCCTGCCTGCCTGGGCCTGGCCTGGCCTGGGCTCGCCGCGCTGCTCGGAAATGTGTACTAAGGTCCTCGACGCAGCGCGCGGGGCGGGGTGGGGCGGGGCGGGGCGGGGCGGGGCGGGCCACTCCGGACCGGACGTGGGGCTGGCCGGCCGGGTCTAGGCGCCGCGGCCACCGCGTTAGATCACACTCGCCTCTCGTATATTTTTCTCGGACGTACACCTCTTCTGTGTGACGTCTCGGCCCGCGCGCTGCGCTGGTGCTTCTGTTGGCAGAGTGCAGCTGTGCTGGACTGGACTGGCACTGGACTCTCTCGCTCCCCCTCCCTCTTTTTTCGTATCTTTTTCTCGGACTGCGCTCTCTCTCTTTCTCTCTCTCTCTCCGTCTCCCTCTCTCTCTCGCTCTCTCGCTCTCTCCGTCTCCCTCTCCCTCTCTCACCCACACATGCTCTTCCCTGCCCCCTGCGTGTAGTGGCGCTCAGGGTGGAGAAGGCAGGGTGGAATTAGAACACCATAAAACCTCCCAGGAGAACTAACTGCGACGCTCGGCCTGCCGCGGCCCCACTGGCTCGCCGACGCCAGCCCCCCCTTCCCCTCCCCCGGGTGGCCATGTGGAGTCTATGGCCTGCAAACGGACCAGGCTGGCGATAAGATGATCCCGCCCGCGATAGTCTGCTCCAGACATGTATACTACTTGTAAAAGCTTTAGGGAAAAAATATAACGGTTGGAAAGGTGATGGCAGGGCTTTCCAAGGCGTGCGTCCCCGTCCAGCGGGGTATTGCGCTGGGTGCTCTTGGAGTACCACCCGTAATGCCCCCCCCCCCCTCCCTCACCCTTCCTTGAGTACAGCCCTGGAGTAAGCCCTCTCCGTTTGTTTTATTTTTCCGGACTGTGATGGCCGGCCTTTACGTCCATTTTATTGGCGTTGGTCGTCTGCTACCTTCCCCTCCCCACCTCTCTCACTGTTACCCTCCCCGCCACGTTTTTTCGTCCTTCTCGCCCTCCTATCCTGTCCTCTCTGATAGTTTCTTTCTCGATGATTTTTAACCTTTTTTTCTTTTATTCCAAACGTTGTTGTTTTTTGTTTTGTTTTGGCATCTTGTGCTTGCATCTTGCCTAGTGTTTTCTCTTACCATGGTGTTGCAGAGGCCTAAGTGGTGGCAGCGAAGGCCACTCGACTCAACAGATGTCGGTTTCATGTGGCGAGACAACTGCTCGCTTAATTTTGTGCTTTGGCTAACGACGCACGCGGGCGGCGCGCCATAGCAGGCGAGGTGAGAGCATGGCGACAATCTGCGGTCACCTCGGCGTCCCGAGTATCGGGTGTCCCCGAGGGGGCATCCACTCCCCATCCTAGTGTACACGGGATTTCTACTGATTTAACAAGATTTCTCTGAGATTTCGAGAGATTTCTCTGAGATTTCATTAGATTTCTCTGAGATTTCATGAGATTTCACAAGATTTCTCTGAGATTTCATGAGATTTCACAAGATTTCAATGAGATTTCATGAGATTTCATGAGATTTCTCAGTTAGATTTCCAAGGATTTCATCGAGATTTCTGAGGATTTCATCGAGATTTCCGAAGATTTCATCGAGATTTCTGAGGATTTCATCGGGATTTCCGCAGGTTTGTACACAGGATTTCTCGAGTGGTTGCCCCCTCGGGTGTCCCTGTGCGAACAAAAGCCCCGCGCGGGACTTATTATATATTTCGAGTAGTGTGGTGCTGGCAGCGGCGCAAGTAGCCTAATGACGGATGGCGTGCTGAGGTTGACTTGATGTAGAGTGCGCTGCCAAAACGCCGGGACATGGGGTCCAGATTAGTGCAAACGAGCAAGTACCTCTGACATCAATAATGTCCACCTCCCTCTGACCCCCCCCCCCCTCTCTCTCTCTCTCTCTCTCTCTCTCTCTCTCTCTCTCTCTCTCTCTCTCTCTCTCTCTCTCGCTCTCTCGGCCAGATGTGCGCAAGGCTCGCCAAACATGTGCCTGGTAAACCATCGTCTGCTCTCCATTCATACGCACGGCGCTGCAGCTGCGCGTCGGGCCGCGTCGGGCCGGGCCGGGCTCCGCAGCCGCCTACTTTTACTGCTGCAAACACGTAAAGTGCGCTTGGGCGAGCGCCAAAATATTGGAGTCCCGCTCAAGGAGGCTGGCGCGCAGACAGAGTGGCACGGAGGATGTGCACACGGGGAATGTGCCGAGTCTCGTCTCGGAGTCTCCGCTCGACTGCCGTCTTCCTCGGCCTCGCCAGGTCGTCGCGTGGGCGGAGAGAGGGAGAGAGAGAGAGAGAGAGAGAGAGAGAGAGAGAGAGAGAGAGAGAGAGAGAGAGAGAGAGAGAGAGACAGATCGCAAAATCCTTGGTTCTCCCGCATATTTGGAAGGGCGAGCAGCGCCTGCCTGTACCTCAACACTGCCCCCCCCCCCTCCCCCCGACACAACACGCGAGGAGCAGGGAGAAGAGAGATGAGAAACATGACGGTGGGCGTTTGTCCTGCCAAAACTGACTTTTCCTCCCACTTGCTACCGACGGACAGTGGCCGGGCCGGGCCGGGCCGGGCCGGGCGCCCTGACAGCGGAGTGAGTTACCACCCTACCGCCGGCAGGGCCGGGCCGGCAGTATACCTCCTGGGACCGCTGCTGAGGTGCGGCCTGATGCAGCCGAAGACAGATCACTGACAACTTGGCACCTCGCCAAACCCCTCGGTAGCTGGGCGGGGCGGGGCGGGGCGCGTACAGCCAGACTCCGCGCGCTGCTGTCGAAGGCCGCGAAGCGCGTCCGTGTGGTGCCCACGCCCACCTTATGACCCCACTTTTTGTGTGGCATCGGGCGCCTCGGGAAGAAAGTCCAAGTAGGTGTCCCTCTGGGTCGGCAAGCAGGCGCCGTTGGACCCGCCGCGCCGCGCCCCACCCGCCCCACCCGCCGTGCCCCGCCCCGCGACTGGTTTACTGGGTGACTGGGTGCGCGCGCCGCTCGGCCGCAAGGTTGCCAACTGCACGGCGGCTCACACACGCGGGCGGGACGGGGCGGGGGACCTCGGCGGCGAGGCGAGCGAGCGAGCGAGGCGCTACCGCTCCGCGCCGCGCCCGGCCGCCTCAAGTACTTTGCTGAGGAAACTTGTGGAAGTTAGAAGGGCTTCATCCACTTTAGCATGTGACGTAGCAGGTTTGCGGAGGTAAGGTGATAGCACGTGGGCCGTCGCCGCCCTGCCCCGCCCCGCCCCGCCCCGCCCAGGCCCTCAAGGCCCCGCTCAGGCCCTCAAGGCCCCGCTCAGTCCACTATACTTGGCAGAATATGGCGGGCCGGTGCGTCCCATACAAACTGGCCATACGTCTGGACCCACTGCCGTTATAAGTGTGGACGGCCCAGCCGCGTCGACCAGACACAGTTTTTTTTTTCCGGTCAAAGTCGTCTCTCCGGTTTGGATCGTGTAGACTAGTGGATGCCGCAATCAAGTATAGAAACAATTTTGACCTTTTTTTTTATTCGTGTGCCGGAGAGTGTACACTGGGCGCCAGCGATTCGGGCCGAGTAGGGCCCAGTCCCGGATCGAGTTTCGGTTTGTCGCCCTGGCACTACGCAGTGAGTGTAGGGGACAGACAGCGTGCGTCGCGTCGCTGGCGGGCGGACTTACGCGATCGGGATATCACAAGCAGGGGAGGCTTCCGGCTGCGAGGAGTAACCCGCTAGACGCGCTTCCGCCATGTTGATAGCGGGGGAATTTACCCCGACTGCTCACACATAGCGCACCCACCCCTAAGCCTTCCCCTTCCCGACTGCTCTGCCGGGGCCCGGCTACACACCACATCCGCCGGTATATCTCTTCTTCTGCGCGCTCCGCCGTACCGTGCCCGCCGCCCGGACCCACCCTAACCTCTATAATCCTGCGAGTAATTTGCGAGAAGTTAGTTGGCAACACTACTTTGATAACTGGAATTCGGCCGGTGCGGGTGGGGGGGGGGGGGGGGGGAGTTCTCAACCATACGCACATAAAGTCCATAGAAAAGGACTCCATTCCGCGGATGACCTCCCTTTGCAAAAGGTACGCAATCATATTGTTCTCGTGGCAGATCATTATTTCTTTCCGTGTAGGCCACGCGACGTCTTAGTCATCACCAAACTGTCTGCTGTTTCGGGTCATAGCACCCGACGGGACGGGCCGGGCCGCCTCGTGGGCCTCAGCTCCGTCGTTTGGGCGCGCCCGAGAGAGAGAGAGAGAGAGAGAGAGAGAGAGAGAGAGAGAGGGCGATGGACTAATTTTCTGCGATCGCGTGAGGAATCGTGTCGTTGAAACGGTCCGAAGAGCACCGGAGAAAGAGGGGGAGAGGGAGAGACAGAGAGAAAGAGAGGGAGAGGGAGTGGGAGAGAGAAAGAGAGGGAGTGGGAGGGGGAGAGGTGGGCGAGCAGGAGGAGTAGGGGCGATGAGGTATACGAGAAACACAAGAGTGCTCGCGAGCTGGGCCGGGCAGGGGCGCTCATGCAAAGACGCATCGTTACAGGTTGGCGACGAGCAAAGGAACCCGGGCGCGTCGCGCCAATACCAATATCAATGAAGCCTTTCCGTTATATGTTGGCGCAGACAGAATTGAGTTGCTTTTCTGACTCTCGTTTTTTTTTTTTTTATTTCCAGTGGCGGCAAAAGGAGTATTGCAGAGGCGGCAGCATCAGCGTCGTTCTGCGATGCGCAGCTAGCGGCCGCGGGCCCGCCTCCCTCTGCCCCGCCCCGCCCCGCCTCGTCCACGAGCCGTTGCACAAGTAGGTAGAGAACGACCAGATTTGCAGCCGGAATGAGTGGTAGGACGTCGCGGCGCCCGCCGGTGGTAATGCAATAATGAGAGATTAATCCCTACCGCGCCCTGCCCTGCCCTGCCGCGACAACGAGGTTAGGGCGGCCGGAGGAGGGAAAAAACTAACAACAAAGTTAGACGTGACCGTAATACGGGGATCTTTATATCCTCGAGCGGGGAAAAGGACGGTGGCGCTGGGTGGGTACCCGCCTGCCGCCTGCTGCCGCCTCGCCCGCCGGCCGGCCGGGCCGCTTATGTATTTCAACCCGCAACACTACAAGGAAAGTTTGTTATCTCTGTTCACGGCTTGTTTTGAAGCGGTTCGACACGACACGACACGACAGGCTAATCTCGTTTGGTTGTGGGTCGCTGTTCGGCCGCCTTTGGGCAGGTCGCGTCGGGTCGGTCGGGTCGGGCGGGTCGGCGACTCGCACTTCCAAACGCTTTTCGAAACACTTTTGCCGCGCGCGCAGCCGACACACGCGCCCCCGCCCCGCCCCGTCACGCGATACGAGCGTCCCGGATGTGGGCCGGGTGTCCGTCATACCGGCCGAGCCGAGTGAGACATCATTCCTGTAGAGGCCGAAAGGCGATTGCGAACAAAGTGGTCTGTTTGCTTCGAGGAGCGACACATGTCGGCCCCGCGGGGGGAGGGGGGGAGGGGAGGTTCCGCTCCGCAACCTCTGCAATGATAATGTTTTTACGGCCGTGACGGCTGATAATCTTTACGACTCGTGAGGTCGAAAGATGATTGAAATTATTTTTCTTTTTCTTTTCATGACGTGTGCGACAAGTTGAAATCAATGCATTTATTTTTTTCATGTCGCATCAATTTTTTTCCTCTTTCACGGTGAGCTTTCTGTTGAAAGGGCCGAGGCGAGGCCGGGGGTCTGCCTCTCATTCGCCCACGCTCTTTTCCTCTCACATTGCCGCCGCCCCCGCCCCCGCCCCGCCACGCCACGCCACTTTCGGCACATCGCGTACAAGCGGAGCAGAGTCTAGCGCGCCACACGGACGCGCCCCGCCCCCCTCCGAACGGAGGTCAGCCTTCACATAAACGCCTTAGATCGTTTGGTCGGAGCCGGGGCTGGGGCCGGACCCGGGGCCGGACCCGGGGCCGGGGCTGAGGCCGGGACAGCGCCACTGGCCGCTCGGACCAGGTTCCGGGGCAGGACAGGTCGCTTATTACTTCTGCGGCCGCGCGAGAGGGACTGCTCTGACGGGCTGGCGAGACCAACCACCGCGACTGACTCTCCCCTATTTTAGCACGCCCCATTATTACTCTAATTTTTCCCGGGGAAATCGCATATCGAGTTTTGCTCCCCGTATCTTCGGATAAGATCACAATGTCCTTTTATTCACGTTCTCTCCTGATTCGCGGCTCCCCCCGAGATAGGCGGCGATTTTTTCTCGTTTAAGAAATGCCGAACATTCCCGCTGCCTCGGGGGGGCCGTGGAGTCCCGGAGGAGGCGCTGTGCTGGGCTTGGCCGGGCCGCTAGGTGCCCCCCCCCCCCCCCCTGCGTAACCACGTGTGTGGGCGGCTGGGGAGGGGAGGGTGGAGGGAGCAAGACGACAGCAATCACATCGCCTGGTCCTCCGCCCAGCCGAAAGGCGCTCCACTGTGGACAACTTTGTCGTCGCCGAGTTGGTAGCAGCGGAGCGGGGCGGGGCGGCTGTACTGGGGGAAGGTATCGGTGTGTCCGGCCCGGCTTTGCGGGGAGCGGGAGCGGGCCGGTGTGGCTGGCTGTGTCGTTGTTCGGAGTTGAAGGTCGCACCGCAGCGGGCGGTCCTATCCGGTCCCCTCGTCCGAGTTAAAAACTGCTTGCACTGTAGCGCATGAAGCTGTGTGTAATCACGGAAAGTAGTCTTAGGTGTAAAGAAATATTCATCATGAGAAACCGTAGCAGAATCTTGCCCCACAACCCCGACCCCACAAGCCCTGGAGCCGTTAATAAACCGCCTACGTATATTGGATAGGCGACAGGCGTCACTTCCAGTTGGCAAAAAGGAAACCTTCCCCATGGGAACAGCATGTCGCATCCACGTCGAATCGACGAAATCTACGTGGACCACGTCGATGAGGATGTATCCACAAAATATCCACGAACTTTCCACATAGATTTTAAAGGGAATTTTCCACGTAGAAAAAGAACGAAATTTCTACGTGGATACTTCCTATCCCTATCCACGTTGATCTTTCGCCCTTGTATCCACATAGTTTGTTCAGAGATATATCTACGTAGATTAAAAATGAAAATTCTACGTGGATACCCCCTATTCTTATCCACGTTGATCTGTCGCTCTTGCATCCACATTGTTCATTCAGAGAAATATCCACGTAGATAAAAAATGAAAATTCTACGTGGATACTTTTTATTTTTATCCACGTATATGCATCGCTGCAGTGTCCACGTTGTTTGCACTACAGGCGCTTATCTACAAAAAATAAAACGCGTTCTTCACGTATATTTTCTCGTGCTTTACGCTACAATAGACGCGTTTCCCGACTTAGTCAGGTTTACTATAAAAGACATGCTCCGACTGGACCATCCTCGTAGCATCAACGTGGATAGTTCGTGGATGGACTCCACGGGCATCCACGCCGTATAACATAGCTATGATACGGCCATCTTAAGCAGATGTTCCCGTGGCTCCGTGGGTAGCGGCGTCAACTGGTAACCGGAAGGTCCGAGGTTCAACTCCCAGCAAAGGTAAAGGTAAAATAATTAAGGAGGCAAAATCGATAAAACCTAGAACAGTGAACGTTAAATAAAAGCAAAAAAAAAAAAATTCATTTTTTTTTTCAAAATTATAAAAATATTTGATGAATACTATAGGGGTTGGTAAGCAGAGGACGTATCTATGACATATCGACGTGGATACCACGGGGAGCAGAGGGCCTATCCACGTCGTATCGCCGTGGAATCTAGTACCGCGACGCACTCGATGGTCGCGGCGACAATCCACATCGATTCAATGATTCTCGTCAACGTTGCATCCGCATCGATTCGATGTTGCCGTTCCCATGGGGTTGGCCCCCCTCCCGGCCGCCACCCGGGCGCGGTCTAGATCCGCCCCTGCACGGGCTGGGCTGGCGACAGGACAGGATAATGTCTGCTTACTCTGCGCGCCAGATCGAATCACCCCGTACTGGGCGGCCAGGGCGGCCAGGGCTTCCCCGGTGCACTCCCCGCGCACGCTGCTGCACCGCCGAGGCGCCGATTGGATTACGGCCAGCGGCGTCAGCGGCGGCGGCGGCGGCGGCGTCCACAGCAGGAGCATTAGTAGCTGCAGCCGAGCTTCTCGGAGTCACGAAGGCGAAAGAGAAACTCGCAGGCGGCGATGTCGCATAGCCAATCCGTACCGGCGTGCAAAGTATCCAGCAGGCCGGTTGTTCTTGTTTCTTTATTTTTAAAGCTCCCTTGGCTCACCCCCGCCCCTGCCCCGCGGGATGCTGGGTTGGCGGCCCCGCCCCGCCCCGCCCCGCCCCGCCCCGCCCCGCCCCGCCCCGCCCCGCCCCGGCCCCGGCTCTGGCGACACGCGACCAGCAAACGAATAGCGACGCGATACGCTCCGCTCCGATGGCTTCGTATTTCAAGAAAGCGATCCACTCATTCTCTGCCAGCCGTCTCGTCGCACCGCGGCGGCAAGACGCGCAGATTAGCGTTTCCGGCGGTTACAGCGGCGTGCTCCCTCCTCCGCGGCGCGGTGCGGCGGGGCTACAAAGTCCCGCGATGCAGCTCGGTCTATTCTCGGGGCCCGGGCCCGACTCAGTCCGTCCCAGCGGGGCGCTGCGGCCGCGGCGTCCACGATACGCCCTGCCATCTCCCTGATGAATAGTTTGGGGCTCTGGGACGCGACTGAAGGGGCCCGCGCGGGCGGGGCGGGGCGGGGCGGGGCGGGGCGGGGCGGGCGGGTGTGGGGCTCCGCAGGGGCGCCACCACGCCACCAGGTGTCTGTCTGCCGGGTGTCCGACTGACCGGCAGGCGGACGGGGCGGGACGGGGCGGTGGGGGCGCAGCTCGCAGCGCACAGACAGCTGCTCTGGTTCACTGTGAGGATGCGATCCTCTGATGCGCCCCGCCCCGCCCCGCCCCGCCCCGCCCCGCCCCGCCCCGCCCCGCCCCGCACCGCCGGTCTGAATGTCCTCGTTGCCCCACACCGTCTGCTCGGCTCCTCCGCCTCTGATCTGCGCGCTCCTTCAGGCCGCGTCCTGTACCGCGGGAGGCGGGAGGTGCTGCTAGTTGTGGACAAAACGCGAACGTTGCAAAGCAATCCTTTTCAACCCGAATCCCCTCTCATTTATCTCTCTGCCCGTCCCGTCCCCCTGATCGTCTCCATCTCCCTCTCCCATTTTTATCCCGCACGTGCAAATAGCCGCCGATTCTTCATGCAATCGGGCTGAACGGGAATAAAGGGCCGACCATCGGGTTGATCTGACAGATAAAGAAATGCATGAATGCTGCTGTGTTTTTTTTTTTTCCTTCTTTGAAGTTTTTTTTATTCTTTCACGCTCGCAAAACGTCATACCGCGAAACCCTCCAGTGTGAAGTGGGGCCCAACAGCCGCGGCCCGCCCCGCGAACGGCGTTGACACCAGTTTCCACGAATATTGAAACCGGAGGCGAGGTATCGGTGGTGTGAATAAGTTGTCGGGAGTTAATTTGCCGGTACCGGGCAGCGCTCAGCAGCTGTGCCCAGCAGCCGAGTCGCAGCGCGCTTAAATGGGCGGCTGCGACCTTTTGACGGGTTCCTTTTGGCCAGGGGCGCGGCGGGGCGGGCCGGGCGCACCGCACCGCGCAGCGCGCGTAGCGGGTCAGGCAGGCTGCGGGTTTTTGCTGAATGCCCTGCCGGCCGGGCCGCCGGGCCGGGTGCTGCTGTAGGCCCCCAGTGCGCGCGACCGGGCCCCGGGGGCAGCGGCCATCCGTTTGTCTCTATTCGCCCCTGCCTTCCTCTGACCAGGCCTGGCCCGGCCCGGCCCGGCGGCCTAGTCACTGAGGGGGATATACGCACGGCTTTTCCGTACCGGTCAACTCTGTTCATTCCTTCTATGGGAGAACATCCGTTTTCCCTACAACTGCAAACTTTTCTGTGCGTGCGTATTTTCCTCGTCCGCATTTTTGCGCGTTTTTCCCCCCCGTGTGGCCCCTGTTGCCTCTGCGTGCCTCCGGCCCCTAGTAGGCCGCACAGTTTTCTTTTTTGGCGCGCGGCCCCTCGCTCGGGTCGGTCTCTACTTTTTGCCGCCGGTCCTGGTCGGCGCGGCCCCCTTTTTTCCCTGCCACTAATTCGCCTTCCGTCCCGTCATCCCCCGTAGCCAATCACCGTCAACATCTTCACCTCGGCGGCCGCGCCTTGCCTGAGCGGCCTGGCCCACGCAACTCTCAGTCAGTGTCGCCGGAAAAGTGGGCAAGAAGCAGCCCGAGCAGTGGTGGGCCGCATCCGTGCCTGCCTACTAGGCAACACGCTCGCACGCGTGCCGAACTGTTGCCTATCTGACGGGCGACCCGCAGTGTTTGGGGTCTTATCGCCATGGCAACGCTGCGCTCAGTCACTCCGCGCCGCCGCGCAGCGCCGGCATCACCATCAACATCTCCGCACGGCCCGGCCGGGGTTCATCCTTTATTTACAGCGCATCCTCTCTGCCGGTGGCCGGCCGCCCGGCCCCGCCCCGCCCTGCACCTCCGTGGCCCACCTGCCTGCCGCCATTTTCTTTTATAGAGCCCCGTTAGGGACTCGCAGCCCGACCTATTACGCGGCCACTCGTCGCACCGCGCCGCGCCGCCGAGTGGAGCCCGGTACAGAGCACCCCTTCTGTGTCTCGCGGCGGCGGGTGACCGGGGGGTGACCGGGGGGTGACCGGGGGGTGACGGGGAGACGCACCCTCGTACGCGCGCGGCGTGGTCACCCGGCCACTATCCAACCCCGTCCGACGACGGAGGGCTTTGATGGGGCTCCGTGCGCAGCGAGCGAGTGCGGCGAGAGTGGGCGGCTGTGGAGGGAGTGTCCTTTTTGGGTGGTCCGATAAAGTGTTCCGTACGAATAAGAAGGTGGGACGGCGTTGCCCGTTAGGGAGGAGAAGGGTTTGAGTCGCCACCGGCAGAGGGTGCTCGTCAGCACGTGGCGCCCACCCAGGCAGGCGCGGGCGAGGGGGTGCTTGTGTTCTGGTGCGCGTGCGAGAGTCCAGTGGCCGGTAGGCGGGCCGTGGCCGTGGGCCGAGGCGCCGCGCCCCGACAAAGAGGCCGCGCCGGCCCCGGCCGCGATACACGCCGCGGCCCGGGAAGTTTTCTAATTCGCGGAGTTCTGCGACAACCCTCTCCCCCTCCCCCGCATTCTTACCCACCCTCCACTCCACTCCCCCAGAGGCGCGCGGTGATTCGCAATGTATTTAGTGTCCGCTGGCGGCGTGAGGATACTGCTGCTACCCCTCCCCTTTCTCCTCTCTCTCTCTCTCTCTCTCTCTCTCTCTCTCTCTCTCTCTCTCTCTCTCTCTCTCTCTCCACCACACGACCTTTGCTGAACAAGGATGGCGTGGGGGAGGCAGTGCGCGAGAGACACAGAGACTAACAGTCGGAGGGGAAGAAAAAAATATACGCAAAGAGGCGCCCGGCCCGGCGTCGTGGAATTGGATGAGACGCCGTCTGCCTTTTGCCCTTTTGGTCTTTGTAGGGATATCAGCGCCCAGCCATCCAGCGGGGCCCGTCTGTCCCTCCTCTGTATCCACGACTACCTCCTGCTGGCCCTGGCCTGCCCGGCCTGCCCGGCCGGCGCAAAATAAGCGAGGACGAGAGGAATACTTGAGGTGCTGAGTTGTTCCCCGGGCCGGGGCGCGCCGCGGTGTGCAGAGTGAGACGGGGCGGAGTGCGTTGCTCTCATTACGAGCGCCGCTCGGGCACTTGGAGCAGCAGTGCGGGGCGGGCCCGGGGGCGGGGCCGGGCGGGGCCGGGCGGGGCGGGGCCGGGCGGGGCGGGACAAGGCGGCGCGACACGGTCCTTGCCGTTCTGTGGTAACGAGGCGTGGTGCTTGGAACTGATAATCACCTCGCCCGGCCCGGCCCGGCCGCAGTGCTGCTGCTGGCGCTGCTGCGGGGGTGACGCCGAGCTCCTCTCCCACTTCATGTCCTCCTCGGACACGCTGCAGCACCGCACACCTGCCTGCCGCGGCCCGGATCGCGATATTAACACAGCAAACAATTTTTTATTTTATTTTCGGAAAGTTCCCGGCCGCGTTGCCTCGGGGAAGTACCGTTTTCATCAGTTCGCAAACATGGTAACGTGATTGGATGTGGCAGTAAATAGCGTAACGAAAAGAACTTCCCTGATTCAAACGGGTAACTTCCCGGAAAATGATGTTTTCTGTGAAAACTAATCGAGGTGTTTGGAAGGCATCGGATGTGGCGCCGCCCCCGCGCCGCCCTCTCGCCGCCCCCGCGCCGCCGGCCCACGCTGCTGTTATAGCCATTAATTAATGCCAATACAAGCCGCTCGGTAACCTGTGCCGTACGGCGCGGCCTGGCCTGGCCCGGCCCGCCCCGGCCCCGGCGCCGATCAGGTAACTGATTCCCAACGGATTGCCAAATTAAATGAGGGCCGTGTGATTGGCGGCTCGCCCTGCAGGGTAAACGGCACGAATTGGGACGCGCGGGCCTGGCCGGGCCGGGCCCTTTGATATCGCGGCACGGCCGCTGTGTGTGTCCGCCACCGCAAGCAAATAATGTCGACTCTGCCGTCGCGTCGCGAGTGGAGGCGGCTCGCCCCGCGCGCATGCCTAGTTAAAACGCTTTTTCACCCCCTCCCCCCTCCCTTCCCTCTCCCCCTCTCTCTGTCTCTGTCTCTCTCTGTCTCTTTTGCCTCTCTTCCAGCCGTCCTCGGCCCTTCCTGCCTGCCCCTGCACGACGCCCTACGCCCCAGCCTCGTAGGCCCCGCCGCGCAATACCATGTCTTTCATTTCTCGAGTACTTGTGCGTTTTATGGGTCTCCCCCTACTTTGGCGCTGCCTGTTAGCTGGGGCATAGTCGGAGGGGTGAGGGTGAGACTCCCCACCCAACCCCCCGCTCCGCATTAAACGGATATGTGAGGAATGCTTTTATATCGCTCACTATTTATTTTAGAGCACATTTTCGGAGCATTTGCATTTTAATTGTCGTGCGGGGGCTTTCATATGCATTTGTGTGGAGAGGGTCGCGGGGCGGCGGGGGCTTACGTCGCGGCCGGGCCGCGTCACAAAGTCACAAGGGATGAAGGAAAGGTTTGGCGGCGTTGTCACGGAGGAGAGGGAGGCGGTCTGAGGTTCGACCAGACGGGGCGAGGCGAGGCGAGGAGCGCAGCTCCGTGATGGGGCGCTGACTTTGTACTACTCGTCGGCGAGCTCGACTTCCCCGACATTTTCCACATTCTTTTCTTCTCAGTTTAGACGGGTAGAGGGATACTGTAGAGTGAGAGCAGAGAGAGGGAGAGAGAAAGAGAAAGAGAGGAAGGTGACGGTGGCGCCTTTTCATGGCTCCCTTAAAACGGGCATATCCCCCGCGTTTTGAGGTCCTTGTAAAAGAGAAAATACGATAATACGGATTGCACTTCCGACCCTGGCGCTGCCATTTGGCAGAGCTGGCTGGCCAGGACGCGCCGAGGGCCGAGAAGAGAGAAAGAGAGGAAGGGACGGGAGGAGAGTGTTTAAGAGAGAGATAGAGATAGAGGAGTGGGGAGGGCCGTCGCCACCGAACCTCTTTCTCTGCGAGGCCCGGAGCGGAGCGGAGTGACGGTGAGGGAAGGAATGCGATGCTCGCCTCGCCGCCCCGCGTTACCTGCGCGTTACCTGCGCGTTACCTGCGCGTTACCTGCGCGTTACCTGCGCGTTACCTGCGCGTTACCTGCGCGTTACCTGCGCGTTACCTGCGCGTTACCTGCGCGTTACCTGCGCGTTACCTGCGCGTTACCTGCGCGTTACCTGCGCGTTACCTGCGCGTTACCTGCGCGTTACCTGCGCGTTACCTGCGCGTTACCTGCGCGTTACCGCTCGCGTTACCCTCTAATTCATTTGGATACACCGTGCCAAGGGTTACCTTCGGCAAGGTGACTCCAGGGACGGCAGGGATAGGGGCGATGGCGATGGGGAGGCCACCCGCTGACCCGGCCCGGGCCATACTTAAGTCCGACGCTGACAGGTCCCTCGACGGCCAGGGGCTCGGGAGGGACGATTGTGTGCAGATCGGAGGTCGGGAAGAGTAAGTATGGAGTCGGGACACGTGAAACAAAAGACAAGCGCTGTAGCCGCGCGTTTCATTACCCCCCCCCCCTCTCTCCTGGCTGGCTCCGTCTCCCACCCACCGCGCGCTTTTATCGCTTTTATTCGCGCGGCCGCCGCTCCGCCTCCGCCAACTACGACAATCAACAACAAAAACAATCATTTGGGAAAGACGCGGAACCCGTGTGGAACGTTTTCCAAACGCGTTTCAGAGGCGCGCTCACACTCACGCGCTTCTGCTTTGCTCCAGTTTCGTCGTCCCCCGCAGCAGCAGCTGCTCAATTCTCAAAGACAACAGGCCGCGTGGTGGGTTTGGCGCTGAGATAACCCGTCCCTCTCCCTCTCTCTCCCTCTCCCTCTCCCTCTCTCTCTCTCCCCGCTCCACCGCCGCTACTTCTGCTTGGATTGTGGCGGGCCGTACACGTGCCCGGAGCGGCCTGTCTGTTTCCCCTCCAGCGGAGGGAGGGGCCGCGGCGCGCCTCCTCCTCCTCCTCCTCCTCCTCCTCCTCCTCCTCCTCCTCCTCCTCCTCCTCCTCCTCCTCCTCCTCCTCCTCCTCCTCCTCCTCCTCCTCCTCCCGGCCCACCTGAGGGTGAACTTTCCCCACCTCCATCCCCCCCGGCTCCGATCCCTCGTGCTCTGGAGAACTATCTGTACGCGCGCGGCGCGGCGCGGGGCGGACTGCTGAGGAAAGTGAAATCAAGACTTGTCCGCCGGTGGCGGGGCGGGGCGGCCC
The DNA here is from genome assembly GCA_033675135.1 of Frankliniella intonsa. NCBI lineage: Eukaryota > Metazoa > Arthropoda > Insecta > Thysanoptera > Thripidae > Frankliniella > Frankliniella intonsa. The sequence goes on from CM066256.1 coordinate 2,958,865, forward strand.
TGCAGAGACGCGCTGCTGGCTGGCGTGGCTGGCCTAGTTATTTCAATCAATCAGACTGAGCCGGGCGGGGCGGGGCGGGGCGGGGCGGGGCGGGCGGCGGGGCGCCGGGCGGGGCTTACAGCGTGCCGCTGTCAACACTTGGAGAGCGACGCGCCCGTCAATACCGGCTGGGGCGGGGCGGGGCGGGGAGCGGCGGGGAGCGGCTGATGTGACCCGGGGGCTGCGCCGCGAGGAGCTGCGGCCGCCGCCCCGCCCCGCCCCGCCCCGCCCAGCCCAGTGAGTGTTCGGTATCATTACGTCCGCCCGCACTGCCCCGCGCGCTGACCGCTGTACGGGGATGAACGAATTCCGTAGCTGTGCACGCCTGCTATACGGAGCTTTTCCTTTTCGCCGCCGCTGTGTGTGTGTGTGCGTGCGTGCTTGCGCGCGCGCGCGCGCGTCTTACGGGCCGGGTGCCATCGGCGCGTTCGGGGCGCCCCTCCCGCGACCTGTTGCGGCGCCCCCGCCCCGGCCCCGGCGCGAGAGACGCTGCGGCTGATGTTGTTCTAACTTTGATGTTGTTGTCTGCTGGGCGCGCTGCTGGGCTGGGCTGCTGCAGCACAGAACAGTATGCGGGCCTGCCTACGCGTAAGGCGCATGCTTCTCCTCTTTCTCCGGCGCGGCGTCGCTGACTTTTTCCCCGCCGCTCTTTCTTCCCTCTGCTTCCCGCGGCGATACGTTTGACGCGGGGAATAATATTCGGCGTGGTTAAGGCAGCATCCCCCACCGCCTCGACGACGCAGCCTCCTCATTTTGGTTGCCGTAAATCAAATTAGCGGGGATGAAAAAAAGGGAGGGGAGAATCACTGAGGGCCGGGCCTGGGCCGGGCCGGGCGGGGAGACCCTGCCACTTCTCTGATCATTAAAATTTTGCCACACCCCCCTCCCCTCTCCGCGTTTTTCCTATCCCCGCCTTACTCCTGCTACTCCGCCCCCGTGGGTTTACCGAAAGTCATTACATCCTCGGCGACGTGGAGACAACGACCCCGTAATCCTCGGCTATACTCTCCACGCTGTACCGTCCTCTCTATTACAAATTCCTCTATTGTTTGGCATGGTCCTGGCCTATGCAAAGGTGCATGCGCAAATCATCAGGGACTCAAACATCGACCCCGCCCCGCCCGGCCTCGCCCCGCCCGGCTTGTGCCGCTTGCGAGGTATACCCCGGTGGCTCCTTTGGTCCTCGCCAGGCCCTCCCTCCTCGGCAAGGGACCCCCAGCCGCTTCCTGACCCCTTCTGGGACTGGGGACGTCGCCCCGGCGGACCCCGCCGCCCCCTCCCCCGCTCTCACCGTGTCGTAAACCCTACTGAGCACAATCAGTGTCCCCTTATTTCTTTCCTCTGAACTCTATTTGGATCTCCTTTGAAATGTGTCGCTGTAGCAGCAGGGGACCCCGTACTCTCCGGAGGTCTGCGCGGGCCAAGTGGCCACCACGGGGGAGCAGTCTGAGGCGCCGGGGCGGTGGGGGGGGGGGACGGAAACTTTTGGGGGCAGCGGTGAGGAGGACTCGTAGGGTCGCACAGCACGGCCGGTAGGACCGGACCGGACCGGAGTTCGATACGGTGCCGGCGATCCAAGCAGGCTGTTTTTCCTGCACCCTACTCGCTTTCCTTAATTGTAGAATCACACAAAATAAAATATTAAAAGAAAGCGAATTTATCGAGCGCCTGCCTCCCCGTTAGGCTGGGGCTGCGATAGGCAACCCACACGGCAGTAAGGAGAAGGCGCGCACCAGCCTCCGCCTCCACCTCGCCTACCCGCTCACGGCGCACACGCACCCCTGCGGGAAAAAAAACGTAATGACCAAACTGCCTGGGACACTCGGCGAGTCACTCAATCACGGACTGGGTGGGGCTGGTCGGACTCCTCCCCATGCTAATACGGGGAAAGGGGGGGGGGGTACTTCACCCCCCCCCCTGCTTCCCCCCTCCCCTCTCTCTCTCTCTCTGTCCCTCGCGCTCAGTTTGGTCCACTTACTCTGCGAACAACTCGGCAGTGGAAAAGCAAAGTCTCCTCATTTTGCAACAGGTCTCGGCGCGCCGCGGCGTGATTGCCAACGCTGCGCGAGATTGGAAGAGTGTCATGAAAGTCGCGCCATTTAAAAGCCTCCATGCTCTTCTCTTTTGAAAGAAAAAAAAAAAGCCTCCACTTTCTCCTTTACAGAGCGTCGGCGGTCGAAGTGAGCCTCTTATTGCGAGCGTCCGCGATTTATGAAAACAAATTTTTGGCAGTGGAGTGCATGCTCTGGCCTGGCCCGCCCGCTGGCACCGTGTGTGAGGTGATCATGTGTGAATGTTATGCAGCGGGGCGACTGCCAGGGCCAAACAGTGTCGTCTCTCGGAGCGTGCGAATCACGCTGGGAATAAAACTGATTGGGCCTACCTCGGCGTAACGTTTAAACTACGCGGGCTTTTTTCCCCACCGCCAGCAGCGTCGCATTAGAGGTGGTCCCCTGACTGTTTCTCTCCGCCGCCGACGCGCTGACGTTCCTGCTGCATTTCATAAAGATGTCTCCATGGCAACCTGATGCATACGCGACCGCCATGTTTGAATTTCCCGCCTGGCCGAGCAGGAGGTGCGGTGGCCCGGAAGCGGAAGTGTCGGCGTGTGTGTGCATGAGGGAGGGAGAGAGAGAGAGAGAGAGAGAGAGAGAGAGAGAGAGAGAGAGAGAGAGAGAGGTGCAGAAAGGGGTGGATGCTGAAGGTAGGCGGGGGTGGGCCCTGATACTGGTCTCTGGCGGGAAAGACGTGGCAGGCGAGGAGGGACGCGTTAGAGAACTTGGGTACAAGGGCTCTGTTGAACTCTGATTACTTCTTTTCTGTTCCACAATTGTCGCCCTTTCTAACTGCAAATTTTCCCATCCCCCCGTGCTCCAGCTCCAGCCGGCCGGCCGGCCGCTCCCCCCTGACCGCACTGGGTACGCGGCGGGCCGGGCCGGGCCGGGCCAGTGCCGGATATAGGACCACCTCCCCGCCCGCAGGCAGGCCAGCCCTGTTGTCGCCCCTGCTCCCGCCAGCACGCCAGCACCCCGCCAGCACCCCGCCAGCACCCCTCCAGGACTCCAAAGTACTCCATTCAGAAGCAGAAGTGGACTGGAGTCGAGGAGGTCCCAGTGAAAAGGAAGCTAGGGCGGGGCCCCGGGCCGGCGGGAGGTGGGAGAGGTAGGGCGCACGGGGAGGGTCAGCGTTTAGGGGGCTTCCGTATGGGCGGGGCGGGGCGGGGCGGCACCTGCTCGCCCACTCGGAGTTAGCGCGGCCGAATACCCAGAGAGTTTATTAATTTGGACTTTACAATGCCGGCCGGCCGGCCCACCCTCTATCAACTATCAACCCAAGAAACTCTCCA